>CM055957.1:71194457-72601072 GCA_029490685.1 Schizonepeta tenuifolia | reverse complement strand
TAAGATCCATTTGCATGAGAATCACTCCCTATATATATATATATATATATATATATATATATATATATATATAGGCAAATTCTCTAGTGAGACGGGTCTCACATTGTGAGACCGGGTTGACCGGGTCCGGATCTGTTGACTTTTTTTTTCGAATTTTTTTTGTTCGATTTTTTTTTGGCAATAAGTCTATATGCACATTACCATATATTCATATACACAAACTTTTTTCACTTGTTTTTTTTTTAATCATGTCATATGCACTTCAAAGTGTATCCACATGCACAAACGTGTTAACCCACATGCACCACATTGTATTTCCATATGCACAACCATTTTTCGATCTTTGTTTTTTAAATTTCCAAATTTGTTTTGCCCTCTTTTTTTTTGTTTGCCTTTTCGTTGTTTTGTCTTCTTTGGTCAAGATTCGAGCTAGGGGAGCCGAAGGTCTCAGAGCGAGCCGAAAAAGTCCAAATTGTTGTCCGACAATTATTCTTATATTAGTAATCGGAGCGAAGGCAGAGCCATAAAATTGGAGCAGTAAAATCGGAGCCGAAGGCTTCATCAGAATAAAAAAAATGTAAATAAAAAAATAGAAAAAGTTGGTGCATATGGATACTCTTCGATGTGCATATGAACATTAAGTGGTGTGCATATGGACATATTGCAAAAAAAATCGAAAAAAGAAATTAAAAAATAGAGCACGTGCACAACACGCGCCGCACGTGAAGCGCGCCCGTGCAGCCCACGCGCCACGCGCACGTCTCACTATATGATACGGGTCTCACCAGAGACTAACTCATATATATAGGGGATGGATCAAATAAAAACCATCCCCCATCTACAAACTAGAAACTAGAAACCTATACAAACCCTTGATCTATTTCAATTGATGGTTGAGATTCAATTAGACTGATTTTCTAATCTTATGGGCGTTAGTTTTGTTCAAGGTTTTTTTTGTCTTTTGTTTTCTTACTAACTGTCATTTCCTTAAATAATGGGTTGTTATATGTATCATAGAAAAAAAAAATAGAGCAACCGACGAAATCTCTCTGTTTTCCAATAAATTTGAGACTTCTTAATATTTTGAATTTTATTGTATCTTTAATACTTTTGTTTTAATTTTTCTTTTCACACACGACTAATCCACGTATCTAAGAAAAATTGTTAGGTTTTGCTTCTTTATTTTTGTATGTATTGTTATATTTATGTTATTAATCATTGTGTTAATTTTTTTATATTTTATGTATTCTTATTATATTGGATTTTACGTCATATTTTTGTTTAGAGATTTTGAAAAAAAAAAAAGAGAAATTAATGATGCTTTACTATCAATATAATATTTTCAATATCTTTCATATAATGATGCTTCACTACCAATATATTTTCAAAACCGCATACATTTTTTGAAACATATATATTTATTGATATTTTTCAAAACTTGTATTATTAATGTTTTAATATGTCTCATTTAATGTTTTCGAATCTTAAATTAATGCTTCAGAAATTATATCTGCATAGTGTGGCCACTTGCGATGGGTTTTTGGGGGGAATTTCGGGTTTTGGGTTTGGTTTTATATGGTGGTTTCACGAAGGGAATTTGCATTTGTCATCGTTTCAAAATTTCTACTGTTTTTTTTGTTATTAAGATAAATAGGATAGAAATGAAGCCTCCTCCGGAACAGCAGGGTAGTAGGTGGAGGGAGAGGGTGGTTGTTGCTCAATCTGCTTCCGACCAGCAGGATAAGAATTTGGAGGAGTCCCTTTCCGGTGCTTCTTCTGAATCTCATTCAGTTACATATGAGGGGGCATTGCACCATCACCTAAGACGCAGCGGAGAAGAGGTAAGGGTAGCTGGTTTTCAGTACTATACTCATACTAAGGTGGATCCCCCGAAGTCTCTTTCTCCATATAGGGAGGAATTTCCTTATGAAAAGGAGGGTAGAGTTGAAGAAGACCGTTCTCAACAAAGAAGAAAAGGAATAGAAAAGCCAAAGACTCCAACAAAGACACGAGGAGCAAGCCTGGAGATCTTGCAGAATGAGGTTGTGGAGGATAATGCGATAATGCCTCACCGATACATGAAAAGGCCTCTGAGGGTATCTTCCAGCTCACTTCCCTAAAAAGAGAAAACTCTTTCATTTTAAATGAGAGCATTGTCAACGTCTAGAGTTGCATCCGTTAAGGCTTTTCATGGATTCAGGTTCTACTCGCAATCTTATTTCTTCCTCTTGGTTGATAGGATTGGTCTGAGATGGAGAGGTCGTTTGGAGGACTATAGGCCACTTATTCGGCACGGCTAATGGTGAAATCAAGAGAATGACATGTTTTTCGAAATATTTGTATTTATGCTTAGGATGTTGGATTCAGGATAGACTTCTATGAGGCTCATTTGGGTGAGGAGATTCTGATTCTGGGTTTCCCTTGGTTTGAAACATGCAGACACAGTTCTCCTTGATGCGGAAAATTTAAGAGTGGACAATATCAATTGAAGAGCAGCGGCATACGATTCCTTGTCGCCGTTTTCAGGAAGTTAGCTCTTAGTTATTTAGACTAGTCTGTTATAATACAGTGGCAGTTTCTTATTGTTCTTTTTTGCCACTGCTTAGCTTGTTTTTCTAGCCGGCTTAGTGATAGAGTCAGCTAGATTTATTTTCTTTCCTTTTTTCTTTTCCTTTCCTTTTAATAACCCCTTTTAGGTAGGTTTCTTTTACCATTCTTTATTTTTTTATTGTAATTTTTCTTTTATTCTAGTTTAATAATAATCTCAAATTAAGAAGGTAAATAGGATAGATTTCTTCAAATAAATAAATAAATAGGATAGATTAGGGATTTGATGGCTTATATTACGGAAGAAAGATAAATGTTAATATGGGTTTACATATTTATACCTCTTCGCATTTTATGTGATTTCTTTAGTAAAAATGTAAATATATGTATTTAGAATATGAGCCATTGATTATAGAGGAGTGGATGGTGTTAGATTGGTTTTTAGTTTCTATATAGGGGGCTGGTTTTTACGTAATTCCACACCACACACACACATATATATATATATGTATATATATATGTATATATATATGTGTGTGTGTGTGTGTGTATGTATATGTATATATATAGGGGATAGGATCATATAGGAACTCATCCTTAGGTAGGAACTAGGAACTAATTTGGAGCCGTTGATTTTCTTTTTTATCTACGGTCCAGATTAATTGATGCATTAGATTATTGTTATTTGTGCATTAAAAATTTGTTAGATATTTGTGCATTGAGTTAGTGTAATGTGTCCTTTGTCATGTTTGTGAATTAAAAACTGCATTATGTGCATTTTCGAAGTGATATTAATGCATGGTTCCTACGGACTCATATAAGGATGAGTTCCTACCAGATTTACACCTATATATATATTCTCCAAACTAGGAATACTTGCATTTTCTATGTCTACTATCCAATGTTTTTATTTCCATTACTCAAAGTGAAAATAAGTCTAAATGAATTTTGTACGAAACCGAGTTCTAGCTACTCACTTGTGAGTAAGATAATTTATTTTTGTAAAATTGTAATTGAAGTTTCGACAGATTTATTTCTTCTAGTTATGCCCTTTTAAAGTTTTGACGAGCAAGAATAATAGATCTAGAACTTCCGAATGGAAATATATTAGTAGATCAAGTGATTTGGAGGGATGTATGGTGGCTGATGTTATTGATGAAAACTAGTGGAATAGGGGGAAGTTGAAATCCATGTTAATGTCGTTTGAAGTGGAAGCGGTGACAAGCATTGAGGATGTCCGATTCTGGAATTACGATAAAAAAAAAGTCATTATATTGTGAAATTGGGATATCTATTAGCGTCAAGTTTTTTTTTTTTTCACCCCATGAATCAAGCTCTAATGACGGCCGATGTAAGTTGATGGAAGTTTGTATGAAGTTTTGACGTGCCGTGTAATGAACTCATATTTATGTTCATTTTTTCATGTCTTTTTCTTGTGTCTTTTGTGTCTTTTTCAAGTCTTTATGTGTCTGGGAGGACACAAGTAGGAGGAAATGGTGCAGGGCAGAACATGTGCGATTGTGGGCATAATCTAAAGGAAAACTGTTTTTCTAGCGTTGGGCAACGATACGATGCAATATGGGCGTAGGGCTGAAGTCTATAGCTGGGCAAGAAAGAAATACATCTTGAGCAAAGCTACAGGTGAAGGAGTACCTCCTCATAATCTTATGACTAAAGTTGTAGAGTACCCAGACTAGTGTGCGTTGAGGGCAAGACTGAAGCTGACGTGACAAAAAACAAAAGGGTGAAGCAGAGAGCAAACGGATGATACTTGAGCGCCAAGGAAGAGGATAAGGAAGGAAAAACTTCCATCCTTACATGGAGAGACCGGTCAAAGTCAAACTCAACAAAGAAGGAAATCCGATGCGAGCCAAAGAAGGAACAAGGCCAAAGAAGGAAGGAGTCCAGTCCATTAAGGGAACCGACTTAACCTACCTTTGATGCCTATATATATGGTTGGTTGTTCTCTGCAATTTTTTTTCGTTTAACCCTAGCATACTTATTAATTATGTTCTTGAGAAAGTTGGTGAGGGCGAAAAACAGTCCCACAGACAAAGTCTTTAATTTCTGTTTTACTTTACTGCTTTAGTTTTCTGCTGGCATTTTGGCCAAGACGATTTACGTTTATGTATGGTAATATAGTTCTTATTTTAATTCCAATTATGTTTGCCTTTATTTCTTTTATTTTGTTTACATTTGGATTTATATCTAGCTAATTTCTTATACTTGGAATGAATTAGATGATGTGAATCATTAATACTTCTATTACTCATTGAGGCCTAAGTGTTTAAATTAAATCGTGTTCCTTTATTTCCGAAATACTTAGGGCTTAATACTAGATTTGGGCAAGGTAAATAATTGCTTGATCACCAATAAGTTAAGGAGTCTAGATCACCAATAGAGTCGAGGTCAACACGAGAGTGTCTCTTGTACTCTAATAGATATTAAGTATTGGACAACAGTCCGATGCCTTGGGCATCTCTTGGCTGATTTGGGTCTAAAAGACATTAATGTCTTCTGGGCGATACACTTGCTAAAGGGTCTTCGTGAGTGTGTTGATCAAGAGAGGAGTTTTGTCTAGGTGTCTCTGGCACACTCGAATTTAAAGAGATAGATATAAGGGTAAAATATTCTTAGCCGTGATTCGTGATCATAGGGCATTATTTAATTTACTCTTTAAAGTGAATAGTAAAGGTATGACGTTGAATATCATTATGCTCATGATCGAGTGAAAAGTATTAATGTTCATTGATTTGAAGTCCATTTCAAGTCTCTTTTATTATTGATCAAATCTACTTTTAGTTTCAGTTTTAGTTTTCAGTGCTTGTTGACCAAGACAAGTGAAGTTCAGACCAAAACCCTTTTGTGACAACAGTTCGTGGAAGAGAGACTACACCAATTCGCGTGGGTACGACCATGCTTACCGCTGGCTATTGCCTACTGTGGGCACAGGAGATTACAAATTTATTTGCGCGAAGTGCCAACAACAGCTTCGTCACGTCACGAGCAATTTTTTGCTTGGAGAATTTTTCGAAATATTATCCCAATAGCAATGAACCTCAATATTCATCACGTTCTTGTGTAGGGGGGTTGGGGGAACTACCAGCTATGTGAAAAAGTGCGTCATCAATGGGCTGGTTTTGAGTTTTGGAACTTTTTAAAGAAATGGGAAGGTGGTGACATGGCTTATATTAGAGAATCTATGAGGAGAGAGGTATTGAGAGAAAAAATTTCATTATGACTTATGGCATGCGGCTGATTTGGAAGAGATTGTGTGAGGAGAAACATAAAAATGTAAATAGACTGTATAGTGATTTACGTTTGGACTATGAATATTACTTAGCAGGCTTTGTTGCTGTGGCGAGAACAAGCTGCCTTGCAGCAGAGAATTCTTCCTTTAGAAGGTAGTAAAGAGTAGAGGTGGCCAAATTCGGTTTCAGTTTCAAACCAGAACCGGAATCGACGATTCTCGATTCTACTTCGAAGGAACCGGAACCAAACTGCCTACCTCTTCGGTTTCGATTCCAAACTGAAATCGTCGGCTTCAGTTTTGGTTTGGTTCTTCGGTTCCCGATTCCAAATTGGATATGAAGTTTTAATTATATGTGTTTTTATTTTTTCATATTTTGTTACTTTTTTCTTCTATAATGTATATTTATGCATTATAGTATTACTATTTGGGTGATATAATATGAATTATGATATAAATATAAATATAAATAAAAAATATAGAAGGAACCGTTGGTTTGGAACGGAAAACCGAACCGAAACCGGTGGTTCTCGGTTCCCAAAAAGAACCAGCGGCTCGATTTTGGTTCGGTTCCACTGGTTCTGATTATTTTGGCCACCTCTAGTAAAGAGTGGAGTTGTCTTGAATGAGGACGCTAGTGTTTGGATGTAGATTATGCGGTTGATAAAAAAATGGCCGGGCTGGTGTGAGTGTAATTGCGAGAGATGATGACAGCCGCGTCGTCTTTGCTTTGGCTAAACCGGTCCTCGTTTCTACTACTATCTTGCATGGACAACTCTTATTCATGGGATTTGTCAAAGTATTGCGAATGGTTTATCACTAATTATTTTTAGATTCTTTGCTGGCAGTTAGAATCATTGCAGAGGAAGAGAAGAGAAGTAGTGTTTTTTTTGTGATGACGTGTTCGATTTTTTTGAAGATGTGAAGAAGTTAAATGTTCGGTCTATCAAACATATGCATCGAAAAGCTAATAAAGCAGCTCATGAGTTAGCTCAGTATGTTAAGTTTAGATTTAGTCATTGTGTGGTATGATAATTAGCCTTTATAGCTTATAAATATTGTTGTTATTAATTCTTCTTGATTAATCAAAGTTGTTTGTTCTTTAAAAAAAAAGAATAATAATACTAGATCTAATTATAGAGGGTATGAAAGAGTAAGAAGTTTAAGGATGTCCTATGAATAACTTAGTAATTTAAAGAAAAAAAGTTTAGCTTTCTACCTTTTAACAAGTTATCAAGTTTGATTTGCCTAGAAAATTTGAATATTGAGTAGCGCTTTTTGTACGAGAAATAGTGTCTTTTGCTTTATGATCCTTTTGCAACTTTTTTTAAGGAGATGGTGCTAATTCAAAATTAGCACTTTACAAATTACAATATGCTAACAATTTGATCAAATTTTTTTTTTATCATGGTTGTGGAATGTTAAAGTATATTCTATTTATGTCAATAATTGCATTGTGATATTATTAAATTTACAATTAATTTGAACATGCACATTGGAATCACTTAATTAACTTCTTCATGGTTGATTTATCAATGGACTAATCAAGAGCTTCAAAATATATCTTCTATCAAGGATTATATATTTTCAAAATAATATTTTTAATTATTATTTTAATCATGAAATTACCAGCACTATATTAAAAGATTTATCCTTTTTTTTATGCAGGTCGGACCCCGCAAGAAAATGAAATAAATGATAGAATACCGGAAATCACTTAACCAGCGGTAGCGGACTCGCTTGACGCTACTAATCACAGAATCACTCGACATGATCAAGCCAATCGCTTGATAAAAAAAGAGTCGCTCACTTTAATTTCAAGAACGCTTACGATTAAATTTCATAAAAGTTGCTGGAAACTTACAAAATACTAGACTTAAATAGAGATTTTGGAACAACCCTCCAAGATAGAAGCACGAAACATGACTCTTAGACTCTAGATAATTAATAGACTTAAATCATGACTCTTTGACTCTCTAACTATTAAATAGACCTTAACCAACTTAGAAATATGATATGAAAACAATAAATTATAATGAAAATGAAATGACAGCTTGAAGGATCACGAGATCAGTAGACGACATCATTTTTAAAGAGAAATCAAACTTCATTGAATCAAGAAGAATCCTCAAATACAATATTCAAAAAGTCATAAAGGCCAATCTTCATGCCTCAAAGTAGATGACTCCAAACTCGTAGCTAACTTCGTGAAACCATGTGCTGCCATATTAGCCTCTCGACGAACATGGTTAATCGAGATGACATTTAAATTATTTACGGTTGCGGAAAAATTAAATAAATCTGCACAAAGAACACTATCGATCTTTCCTTCTGCTAAAATATGAACAACTAGAATAGAGTCAGTATATACTTCCACGGGTGATAAATCCTCTTCTATGCATTGAACTATACCACGCATTGTTGTTCTCACTTCTCCACTTAGCACAGTAGTAGATTTGGATATTGGTTTAGCTAAGCAAACAAAATCTTATGCTTATGATCTGTAAGAATAGCTCCAACACCGCCTCTCCCATTAAGCTCATCCACAGCGTAGTCGACGTCCAATCTATATCGACCTCTCCTCGGATTTTTCCATTTCACAGTTCCTTCCAGAGGAAGTATCTTACTCTGATTTGCAGCTTGTTGCTTTGCTGGTATAAACATCACAAAGCTCATTCAAAACACCTCCTTTAAACTTAATATCATAGAAAATATTTACACATAAAACTAATTCTAAAGTTCAATAATTATTATTACATAAAATAGACTTTGAAATAGAGGATTTATGTATACTTGTGACACATGGCTCTTATGCTTTGTGATTAAAGTTGGAGGAAGTAAAATGCAATTAGGATAAGAATGTAATTAAGATTATTAAAGTTAACTCTTAAAATAAGACTATATAAATTAGATTTTGATTTTGGAGTTTAGAGCATTCACAACAGTGGGCTTTGAAGTTCTAGGGTGATGGGTATTTTGGTGGGGTTCCAATGATTAATAGCATTAGGGTGAAATTTTCACTATGGTAAAGCCCTACCCCTAGGGCTATCCAATGATTGATTTTGTATTTAATTTTTCTTTTTAATTTTAATTTTATTTTGCAATATATAAAAATACCAAAATAATTATCTAAATATATAGAACTAAAAATTGAACAATTTTATTGAATTTAAAAAACAGATATGAAAAATACAATAATATTGAAAACAAAGCTAGAGCTTATTGAGCGGACCAAAATGCGTCCAAATTTCTTCAATCAAATCGTCACCTAGACGCTCGTGGGTCGTTGCATCTTGAACACGAGCTCGTCTCTCAATGTATGTTCTGAATTCACGCGTTCCATCCATGATTACTGGTGTCGTATTAACCTCCGCGTCGCCTCTTACTCTCGCTTCCGAAACAAATTGACTTGCTCGGTGTCCCTCATCTTCGATGATCATGTTATGCAATATGATGCAAGCGTACATGATGTCGCTTAAGTGTTTTCGAAAATGCAACCGAGTAGGACCCTTTATAATTTCCCAACGAGCTTGGAGGACACCGAAAGCCCTTTCAACATCCTTTCGTGCACCTTTACCTTCTTGCATCTGAGCAAATCGGCATCTCTTTGGATCAGTTGGAGCTCGTATTGTCTTCACGAATGTAGACCACTTCGGATAGATGTCGTCGGCAAGATAGTAGCCCATTGAGTGCACACGGCCATTTGCAATGAAGGTGACTGGCAGGGCTCTCTCATGGAGAATGTCGGCGAAGACGTTGAATTGGTTGAGCACATTGACATCGTTGTTGCTGTCGGCGACACCGAAAAAGGCATGTCAAATCCACAAATCTTGTGAGGCGACCGCTTCAAGGATGATAGTAGGATAACCCTTTCGTTAGGTTGTGTACGAACCTCGCCATTTTGTTGGACAATTCTTCCATACCTAGTGCATGTAGTCGATGCTTCCGAGCATACCATGAAAGCCATGACTTGCCTCGTGCATTGCTACGAGTCTGGCGACATCAGCGCTATTTGGCCTCCTCAGATATATGTCACCGAATGCATCTCTGATTGCCTTACAAAAATTCTTGAGGCATAGTGTGCCCGTTGTCGGTTCAACATGCAGATATTCATCGTACTATAGGCCGCTCCACCGTTAGCGAGTTGCCTCAAAGAAACAGTGCATTTGATCCATGGGTCAAGCCCCTGTCTTCCAGTTGCATCTGGACGTTGTTTAAAAAAAGGCTCCCGAGCAACCAAAATGGCGGCTATCTGCACGAACAACTTCCTGCTCATGCGAAATCGGCGGCGAGATACATTTTCGCCCCAAATTAGATTCTCGGCAAAATAATCCCGAATAAGGAATTGTTCGGCCTTTTCATGATTCCTGTGAATGTACGCCGTGCTCGATGACTCTGCTTCGTCGTCATCTTCAAAGTTTTCACGGTAGAGATCAATGGCTTGCTGACCCAGCTCGAGTACCCTCTCTTGTACCTTCTCATCTTCTTTGAGATCGAAAAATTCTCCGTTCCAAGACATGTTTATTCTTGAATATTGTTTGAAAGAAATCAAGAATGTTTTTTTGAGTATTTTTGTGGGAATGAAGAAGTAGAGAATGTGTGAATGTTGAGGAATGAATGAGATGTATTTATAGGGGAATTTTTTTTTAACCGTTTGAAATCCATGCGTTGCAAATTTTTGATTTTTTATATTTAATTTCGGATTTGAAAAAAAAAATCACACAAAATGGGAGAAGGCGTGTCCCTCCTCCCTTCCGCCTTCGCCTTCTTCACCCGGGCTTCACAGCGCCCGTGCGCCCACACTTCTGTCCGCCCGTTGCAGCTCCAACGGCCATCGCCCTCGTCACGGTCGGGCGTTCCCTCATTCGCCCAAGCATAGCCCGCACCGTTGGAGGTGCTATTAGATTTACATCCTAATACTCATATTTCTTTTTCGGTTTCTTTTTCTTTTTTAATTTGAAGATTAGTTTTGCAATCTATCTTACTCGTCTTGAGTTGCCGTGATAATGGTGTGTGTCTCATTTTCTGTTGAACTTTTTATCTAGAAGATCATGTGCTGCTGTCTAGGAGTGAGCAAAATTCGGTTAAAACCGAAAAACCGAGCCGAACCTAACCGAAATAATAATTCGGTTCGGTTAATTTGGTTTTCGGTTTGGTTTTGGTTTTGAATTTTGAATTTTTCGGTTTTTCGGTTTGGATATGGTTTTTGAAAAAAAAAAAAAATTTGGTTAACCGAAAATCGAACCGAATTAATAATTAATTTAATAATTTATTAATTTTTATATATATTTAAAAATTAAAATGATTATTATTAATTTATATATATATATTTTGAAATTTTGGTTATGTTTTGCTTAAGATGTTTGGAATTTTTGACCCGCAACATCAACAAACATCACTGATTTATTTATATTTGGTTAAAAATGTTTTAGAATTTCGATTATTGCGGATTTGGAATCTTGAATGTTGAATGTTAATTACTTATTTAAAATGTAAAATATATATTGTGTATTTATTTCAGTTTATTTGGTTTTAACCGAAACCGAACCGAAATATTTCGGTTCGGTTTTGTTCGGTTTTAGCCATGTTCGGTTCGGATTCGGTTATTTATTATATAATTTGGTTTTTACAATTCGGTTCGGTTCGGTGACCGAATAACCGAATGCTCACCCCTACTGCTGTCTCGTGACTCTCGTCATGATTGAATATTTATCTAAAATCATGAGGGTATAGCCCAATAGGCCCAATACACATTTATGTAATTCTTGTTTTAACTTTTATGTTCAAAACTCCTATTTTTTTCCAAATTTGCCCAAGAGTTAATTGAATAATCAATACTCCATTATTTTTATTTTTTTGAACAACATTACAAGGAAATTTAAATAACACGTGACGGAGAACTCGAACTCGTGATCTTTGGTCCGAGCATTAACCTCACTGTCACTAGGCTAACACGCACACAATCAATATTATTTTGTTTGCCCTTAAACTCCTTAAATTTATAGTCATTCTCTTGTGCAACGCCCCGCACATTGTGCGGTGCGCGCGTGGTGCATGCAGTGCACGCGCCCAATTTATTTATTTTAATTTTTTTTTACGGTTAGCTCATATACACTACAACGTATATTTATATGCACTATACTCTATAATGAGATATACAACTAAGAGTATTGAGATGCACAAGTTTTTTTTTTTAATTTCAGTTTCCAATTTTTTTTTAATTTCCATTTTTTTTCCGGCTCCACCTTCGACTTCGATTTTAATCTATAGATAATCTTAGTGGCAACAATTTGGATCGTTCGGCTCGCTACGAGCCCCCTCGCTCGATCTCTTCACAAAAGAAGAAGAGACAAACACAGTGCATCTCGGTACAAGTTTTTTTATTTTTAATTTCAGTTTCCAATTTTTTTTTAATTTCCATTTTTTTTCCGGCTCCACCTTCGGCTTCGATTTTAATCTATAGATAATCTTAGTGGCAACAATTTGGATCGTTCGGCTCGCTACGAGCCTCCTCGCTCGATCTCTTCACAAAAGAAGAAGAGACAAACACAGTGCATCTGAGTACACATGGTTATGCATTTCATTATACATGGTGGTGCATATGGAAACAGAGTGTGGTGCATCTCGGTACACATGATTATGCATCTGATTATACATGGTGGTGCATATGGATACACTATGTGCTGCATCTAAAAAAGTGAAAAAGAATATAAATAAAAATTAAAATTTGGTGCATCTCAATACACTATGTGATGCATCTCATTATACACTGTACTGCATATAAAATCACTCTGTGGTGCATATAATTTGACCAAAAAAAAATGAAAAAAAAATCAACGGATTGACTGGGTTCAATCTCACAATATTGCACACAAGAATTTGTCAAATTTATAGACCCCCAATTTAAAAAATTCCCAAAGAAAAACATATCTCTTTATAATTTTCTTTTTTACTCCATTTTTTATTGAAAAATATGTGAGGTTCGCATTGAACTTAAAACCATCATTCACTTAAAAGAGCAACTTAATTCATAAACTTAACGGAACATCTCTGTTACCATAAGATAAAAATACTTTTAATTTGTTTGCTTTTTTTCCTTTTTCGAAATGAGTTTTTATTTACCTTTGTTTAAATTAGTTATGCCTAAAATGGATGATGGGGGGAATAGAGGCCTTGTAAATAAGAATTTAACTTATTGGACCTTCCTTATATCGGGCTCATATCTTTACCTTAGGCCCGATATATACTAGAAAATACTCGTACTATAAAAGGGACTTAATTTGAATTACGAAAGTGCTTAGCCAATAGCCGCTGCTTAGCTGGTTGTATCCAGAAATTGACTGTGAGAGAGAGAGAGAGAGAGAAGAACTATCCAACATACACATATTTATCAAATAGATATGGGATATAAGTGAGGAACAACTTTAGTAATCATATTTTATATTATTTTTTTAGTGTGTAAAAGTACATATTTTCCATGCAAGACTTCAATGTGCCTGCACAACTCCGAATCTCCGAACCCGGAACTTTGATGATATACTGATTATGATATGTTTGGGGAAAAAAATTAGAACTCAGGTTATATTTCTTTTTTAATTTACGTATTTTCGAAGGCGAGGGATTTTCTTGCAAAACGGACCAAAATTTGGACCATATATTAATAATAATGGTTTTAATACTATACGAAAGACCAAAATGGAAAAAATTAAAGGAAAAAAAAATGGCAGATAGAGAAAAAGAGAAGATCCGTATGCATGTATCTAAGCAAGTCATCATTGTTAGTTCACCATTTTATCACCATCCAATTTTTAACTCTTAATTTCCCAATCATTCACATTCTCACAAAAGTTTTCAAAACCCATCTACCAAACACACCTAAATTATATCGATCACTACTTACTAGAACTTTCTGAATATATTCGAACACAAACTTGGATATATATACATATATATTTTAATCTTAAAAGGGTACCTCCTTTGACTTGATGAGGTTAATGCGATCTTGCTTTTCACAAAAGCAAATATTATAGTCATATAAGTCCATGCATCCACGCTAAGATACGACAAGTCTAAACTTTGATGACCTAATCCATCCACATTGATCGCAACATTTCCTTTCTGTAAAAACTTAAGTCGTCAAACCGTAATGCAACTCCATTAATTAATTAATTTGTAGTTTCACAAGTTTCCCAACAAAAATTAATCGAAATATCTCGAAGTTTTTGTCACGTATATATACCATATCGCATCCACTAAATTAACTCGATCTTATTCTTGTCTCTTTAAATTAAGTCATGGCCTTGAGATTTAATTACGTTGTAGTAATATTAGTGTTGGTGTTGAGTGCAAATAAGCTAGAACATGGGAATTCTCAAGATGATATAGATTTGACGAAAGGGGCATCATATATTTTTGGAGATTCGTTGGTTGATGCTGGAAATAACAACTATCTGCAAACCTTGTCCAAAGCTGATATTGTACCCAATGGTATTGATTTCAAGGCTTCCGGTGGGAACCCGACCGGCCGCTATACCAACGGAAGGACCATTGGGGATATTGTTGGTAAGCCTTCTTAATTCTTTTTTTTTTTTTTTTTTTTTCTTTTTTCAATTAACGAATCAAAGTGACAAAGAACTGTCCCCTCCTTCCTTGTTTTACTTATAAAGTAGTAGTAGTAGTAGAATGTTAGTAGCATTAATTAATTTTTATGATATCGTGTTTTCAATATATATATATATATATCTCAGGGGAGGAGCTAGGGGAGCCCCGTTATGCAATGCCGTTTCTTGCCCCCAATACCACCGGAAAAGCTATATTGTACGGTGTTAACTACGCATCAGGAGGTGGGGGAATCTTGAATGCTACTGGAGGAATTTTTGTAAGTTAAAGTAGGAGTAGTAGTTTTGATTTGATATATATTAATCTGCATGCATATTCATGTGTAATACTATATATTTGAATTTAACAGGTTAACAGGCTATCAATGGACATTCAGGTTGACTACTTCAACATCACAAGGAAAGAAATTGATAAATTGCTGGGGGCATCACAGGCAAGAGAGTATCTTCACAAAAAATCAATATTCTCCATCACAGTAGGGTCCAATGATTTTCTAAACAATTATCTCCTTCCTGTTATCTCTATGGGTGCAAGAATTTCCCAAAACCCCGACGCCTTTGTGGATGACATGATCAATCATCTCAGAGGACAACTCACGGTACGTTTCGTTTATAATTAATTAATATACTACTGCTTTACTTATTATAATTAGTAGCTAGCAAGCTAATTGATTATTTGATATGGATGAAATAGAGACTTTACCAATTGGATGCGAGGAAGTTCATAATTGGGAATGTGGGTCCAATCGGGTGCATCCCATATCAGAAAACGATCAACCAATTGGGTGAAAATGAATGTGTTGCGTTGCCGAACAAGCTTGCCATTCAATACAATGCTAAGTTGAAGGATCTTTTGCAGCAACTAAATGAGAATCTTCCAGAAGCTACTTTTGTGCTTGCTAATGTGTATGATCTTGTCATGGAACTCATCACTAATTACTCCAAATACGGTAAGGATTAATTAATTAATTAATTTTCTTATAACCTAATCGATTCATTCTTCACCTACTTATACCTAAATATAGTTGCAGTCATACCGGATCCTCCATATAAATTTTGTCCTTTCATAACTAATAAAAGGATGACACCTGGCATGACAAGTGTTCATTCAGTAAAATTAAATTTTGATAAGTATATTATTGAAATTAATTAAGAATAGAATAATTGAAATGGAATGGAATGGAATGATTATGCAGGATTTACAACAGCAAGCAAAGCTTGCTGCGGAAACGGCGGGCAGTACTCGGGAATAATTCCGTGCGGGCCGACGTCGAGCATGTGTTCGGACCGTGAGAAGCACGTTTTCTGGGATCCGTACCATCCCAGCGAGGCTGCTAACCTTATCATCGCCAACCAGTTGCTTGACGGCGACACCAGATATATATCTCCCATCAATCTCCGCCAACTTCGTGATCTTTAATTTCATTTCCGTTCTCTCATTATTCCATTCTCTCCTTTCTCTACATCTTTATTAATTGTTGTTATTACTAGTATATTATTTTTGGTCTTGTTATAGTAATTGTTTTCGCTTCCAAACCAAAGCAAATACACTCACTACACATCTAATTTTATTTTTCTTTTTTTGTTTTGATTCCCATCCATCCCAAATCCAGTCTAGATTCCCGGTATAACGCATATTAATTTGATGGTATCATATACATATATCTATGGTGTTGGAAATTTGGAATTAATTTTATCTAGGAATAATTAAACTCTAATTATTGATCAATAAGTAGTAATTATAATAGATTAATAAATTATACTAAGCACTTAATTTGCCTCCTTAATCTTTTTGCAAACGTTTATTGAAGGTTAATAATACTTAATTAATACTACTGTTTTGCCGCATGAATGATTTCAGCCTAGTTGGAGAAATTCTAGCTATGAGAAACACTTTTAATTTTCGCTATAAGTATCATGTCTAAAGATGTGTTCCGTTTTCAAATGTAGAACCGATTGATAATTAATTACAGGTATACGTACTAAAAAGTCGAGCCAGTGGTATGAAACACGCAAACTTTGAAATATATATCATGAAATCTATGTGGATATTCAAGAAAACCAATTAGATAGATTTTTAATCATTAATGTGTGAAAGTCGAAAGTGTATTAATTGATCCGAACTTAGGATATAATTTTCTGAAAAAATAAAAGGTTACAATTGTATTTCTACTGAGATATGGAAATGATATTCTGACATAACAGGTTGTAGATAGGGTAGGATTATATTCTTCCTAGTACTATAAGACAAAGGGAAAAAAAGGAGTTCAATTCCCCTCCCCTGCACACACACATGCTGCAGGGACTAGTCTTACAAATTACAATGTCCATTTTTCTTTACAACCTATAGTAGTATCAAATTAATCCACACCAAGGATTCAAGGACAGACACTGTGATAAAACATTAGTATTTAAATTTGGCCTGGCTGGATCGCATCAAGCTCATAAACTATATTTTCAACTTATATAATTTCCTATTAATGCAAAAACAGTGTGATAATGATTAGAGATAGTGTGATAGATATTAAGATTAGAGGCTCATGTAATAATGTATATGCCCGCAGACATATAACTATATAATTAAGCAATGGCCAATGAGCAGAATCCCAAGAAAAAAACACACACAGAGTGTGTGTTTGCTTAGGGACAGTGAGAGCATGCATAGTAGAGCATGCAAGTTGGAGTGTTTGTATTGAAAATGACTAGATAGAATAGAATTGGGTTGGGGCCTCTGCAGGGTCAAATTCAACAGGGGAGAGAGAGAGAGAGAGAGAGAGAGAGAGAGAGAGAGAGAGAGAGAGAGAGGCCTTCGCACTTGCCGACACAGTACAGAACTGCACATTCACTTATTACTGCACCCGGCCGGAATCGAGTTTTTTGAGCATGCAACGCATGCTGCTCATGTCTCTTTACAATTTATCGTTTTGTTCTATATACTTACCTCTTATTTTATTCAATAGTGATTATATAAACGATAAAATTAAATATTCTGCATGATCCTATGAATCTATTTGTGCAACCCGGCCATTTCATCACGAAAACAAAAATTGGTCCCTTTCAATCTGTGTCAGTTCCGATCCAATCAGATAGAATATAGAATTATATTTATGTTAAAGTTTTACATTTTTCAAGTGTCAACAATATTTTAGCTTCCAAATTCCATTCTTTTGCATTGCTTCGTTGAATGGAGTGAGATATACTACTACTAGTCTTTAATTACGACTTTATTGATGTTTATTTCTATCTTATTCATATTATATAAAAATTAATAGTTCCATTATAATAATATAAAAATTGGATCTCATCAACAATAGCAACAAAACTGATACTAACGTCAGGCAAATTGTGATTCGCAATGGTCAATGCATATGGGAATAATATGTCAGGAGAATCGTACACAAGTTTACCAAATTGAATTGATATTATTGGACTAAACCAAATCGGAAACAATAATCTGAGTTTTTCTTTTACATGGAAAATAAAAAATCTAAGTTACATTATGTGGTGTTTTTATTCTTAAAATTTATAACCATCTCAGCTTTCCGACTAAAAAACTCAACAAAATCAAATCGAACATATTTGTTACAGTACTTAATTTAAGTTACATCCCTATTAATATGTCATATAAAAAATACTAGCATATTTGTTACAGTACTTAATTTAAATATATTTTATGTATTCCAATGTTAAGGAAAAAAAATTTATGTATTCCATTATTAATGGCTCAACATTTTTAAACTGTCCCACTCATAATTAAAATGATAGAAAATTAATTCTTCCAAAAATATAAACTCTATTATTTTTCGTCATATTTTTAAAAAATGATTTTTGGACATAATGTCCTAAACATAATGGGGTTAAATTAGTCAAATTATATTTTTTATATTATTTTGGAATTAATTAATTAGTTTAACTGTATTTTAGGAATTAACCTCATTGTCCTTAGCACTAATTAATTAAGGAATAAATTAGATAATTGATTTCAAATTTGGAAAAATAAATCACATCTCTCTATTCCATGATTAATTTCAAACATATTCATAATTATTTGGTTAAATGATTCTATAATTCATTAAATAAAAACGAGTAATGACATCATTCATTTTAATTTATGCAATTTTGACCTATAATTAAAGCAAATAAAATCGACTATAATCCTAATTTCCATATGAAAAGATAAAGTTGTTATATCTTAAGATAATTAATCAATTCAAATATTATTCATGATAATTAATTAATTAATTTTTAATGAATAAACCTATCAAATTAATTAATCATTTGTTCCTATCCAGTGTCCCCTGAAAAATAGTAATTTGCTCCCGGCCAACCTCCATACTTTTTTAATATTCAAATATGTGATATTGTATGAAGATTTATTTTCTAAGATAAAAGAATAAGGCAAATTCTTGAGTGAGATGCGTTTCATGATGTGAGATGCACATATGCACCACAAAGTGTATTTATATGCACTACACCGTATAATGAGATGCACCACTAAGTATATTGATATGCACTAATTTTTAATTTTTATTAATATTTTTTTTCCCTATTTTTTTTAGATGCACCACATAGTGTATCTATATGTACAACCATGTTTACCAAGATGCACCACGCTGTGTTTCCCACAACCTTTTTTTTTCCTTAATTTTCAGATTTATTTTTCCCTCTTTGGTCAAGATTCGAGCGAGGGGAGCCGAAGGCCTTGGAGCATGCCGAAAAATTCAAATTATTGTCCGATGATTATCCTTATATTAGTAATCGAAAAAAAAAAAAAAATGGTGTATCTCAATACTCTTAGTTGTGCGCATATCAATATATAATATAGTGCATATAGATACATGTTGCAGTACATATGAGCTGATCACAATGTGAGACTTGTTGCACAAGTGTTACTCAAAGAATAAATAATAAAGAATAATAAAATAAATTATGCAAAAAAAAAAACAATTCAAGTTTATCATTAATGATTCAAATAAAAAATGATAATACGAATTTAATATCTTCATTTTTTGTTGAGGTGTCGGATTTATTATCTTCATAAAACGAGATTATGTGAATAAAATATATATATATATATATATATATATATATATATATAGAAAATGAGTATTATATTAGAAAAAGATAAATTATTAAAAAATGATAATACGAATTTAATATCTTCATTTTTTGTTGAGGTGTCGGATTTATTATCTTCATAAAACGAGATTATGTGAATAAAAAAAAATATATATATATATATATATATAGAAAATGAGTATTATATTAGAAAAAGATAAATTATGCAAATAAAAAATATATAAATAAAACGAGATTGTATTGAAGAAAACGAGATTGTATTGGTTTTGAATTATTATTTGATTAACCTAATTATATGTATTTCATACATTTCAAAATAACATAAGGATGAATGAATCATCACAGTAAAATAAAATAAAAACTGAATAATAAGAAAGTAGTTCGACCAAAATCGATTTTAAATTATATGGAAAAAAAAATTCAATTATATCTTAAACATGATCTCCATTAACACCACTTTTTTAAATTCTATATCCAATACTAATATTTTGGTATAAAGGAGTATAAGATAAGTTTATATAGTTTCTAGAAATGTTTGCGGCAAAGGGGGACAGATGAGCGAGAAATCAGGAAAGGAAGGAAGGGGAGGGGGGGCCCACAAGGAATGAGGAGCAATCCAATAATTGCACCCCCACGCTACTCCGACATTCATCATTTCTCTTTCTTCTTTCATTTCCATCTGTCTTCGTTGACCGTTGTCCCGTCTCACGGAAAATTCTTAGCCCAGAATTGGATTTTTTTGGGGCTGACAAGGATTTCTTAATTCAATCCACTACTTATTACTCTTTCCGTTACAGGCTATTTCCAATTTTTAGAGATCACTGGTGATCTTCAACAGTACTTTTTTCAGGGTTTGGGATTTGGGGTTCGATTATTTTTATCTTTAATTAAATAATTTTTTATTTTCATTAAATTAATTTATAAAATTTGATTAATAAAAATAATATAGAATATTACATTAATTCAAATAAAATAAATATTACATTAGTTGAAATAAAAAAATTTACATTAATTAAAATATGGGTTACTCCGGTAGAGGTCTAAATTTGCGCCAAAGGTACTCGGCGAGATCATTGGTAAGCCGATGGTGCTTTCGTTGATTTCTTCCCGAGCAAGATATTCCTAAAAGGTGATCGGAGTGGTTCTCCGGGATATCCCGCTAGTGGACGGAGAATCAGAGTCGGCTCTCCAATTCTCCACATCCTCTCGCTCGTCTTCGATGATCATGTTGTGCAAAATAATGCACACGAACATGATATTTTGGAGATACCTCGTGTACCAGCACCGACCCGAAGCCAGAATTATTCCGCATCGGGCTTGGAGAACTCCAAAGGCCTGCTCTATGTCCTTTCTGGCCGACTCCTGCATCTTCTTGAACCTCACCGTCTTTAGGTCAGTTTCAACCTTCGGCACTTTGATCAATGTTGGCCAAGAAGGGTAGATCCCGTCGGTCAAGTAGTACCCCTTGTCGTATCAGTTTCCCATGACGGTGAAGTTGCACGTCGGAGTTCTATCCTCAAGCACGTCGGTGAACAAGGGTGACTGATTGAGGACGTTGATGTCATTGTTGGAGCTAATACACCCAAAAAAGACATGCCAGATCCACAAATCACACGATGCCACCGCCTCCAAAATTAAGGTAGGCACGCCTTGATCGCCGCGCGTGTAGGCACCCGCCCACCTTTTGGGCAATTCCTCCAAGCCCAGTGCATGCAATCCAGGCTCCTGAGCATCCCCAAAAACCCATGCCGCGCCTCGTGCATTTGGAGCAGACGGGCGGTGTCGGCAGCGTTTGGTTTCCTCAAGTATCGCTCGCCGAAGAGATCGATCATTGCTCGGCAAAATTTTTTTAGGCAAACCCGGCCCGTGCTATCTCTGATCTTCAGGTACTCGTCGAACACATCCGCAGCACCACCGGTGGCCAGTTGTCGCACCGCTATCATGCATTTTTGCACTGACGTCAGCCCCCATCGTCCTAGTGCATCTTGTCGATGCGTGAAGAAGTGGACGTTGTCCTCCAATGTCTTGCAGATGCGCAAGAATAGATGATTATGCATTCGAAAACGGCGTCGGAAAAAGTGCTCGCCATAGGTGAGGTTGTCGGCGTAGTCGGCGTGTAGGAGTGCACACGCCGCTTCACAGTCGCGGTCGACGAACAACCTTGCCCTCTTCTTCTTCTTTTTCTGCACCGCAAAGTGTGCACGGAGGTGTCGTTTCACGTCCGCCATCATCTTCAGTACCTCGTCGTCGGTGCCGGTCTCGACATATTCGACCGACGAAAATGAAAAGCTCGATGAAGACATTTTTTGAGAGTTGAATTTGAGAGAGAAAGAGGTTGTATTTTTTGTGTGGAATGAATGAGGGATGAGAGGTTGAATTTATAGTGGAGAAAAAGAATAAAAAAATAATAATTAAAATCGGCATTTAACCGTTGAAGCTGCAACGTTCGAAAATTTAATTTTTTTCCGTAAGGCGCGTGTAAAACACACGCCTTTATTTATTTATTTTTTTAATCCGAATTAGTGGCACGTGCAAGCCACGCGCTGGCTTTGAGACGGTCTCGAGCTCGCTGGGCTTGCAACGCGAGTGTCTCGAGCTCGAACCGTCTCGAGCCCCCTTCAAAACCGGCGCTCAAACCCGCGTTCCGAGTAGTCTTATTACTCTTTTCGTTGAGTTTTACTCCCTCCATTCACGAAATAATGCTCCATTTGATGTCTGAAATGGAGATTAAGAAAGCTGACAAAGTTATTTTAAATGAGGTAAAACTAGAAAGTAGGGGTAGTGAGATAATGATAAAAAAACAATAGTATTGATAAAAAGAAATGGTATTGAACAAAAAGTATGAATAAGGTTGTTGGAATGACGAAAAAATAGAAATAAAGTTGACGTGAAGTGCGGTCATCAATGGTAAGGGGTATTAATTTTAACAAAGTAACGAGGGTATGTTGGTAAAAATAACGAAACATGACATCATTTGGTGAATATAAATAAGGGATGAAACATGACATCATTTCATTAACGGAGGGAGTATTATGTACTAGGTACAAGAATTAAAAAAGCTAGTGAAGTTATTATAAGTCAAATAAAAATCTCTTTTGTTGAGAGTCGTAAAAGTGAATTGGAACTAAAATTATTATAAGTGAAATAAGAGTCTCACTTGTTGTGAGTGGAAAATGTAAAATAAAGTTAAAGTTGTAGTGAGTAGAATAAATGTCCCACTATTTTAAGTGAAAAAAGTAAAATGAGTATAGAAGTTGTAGTTAATGGAATAAGGTCCCACTTGATTTGATTGGAAAAAATAGACTAAGACACTTTTTCATAAACAAATGAGATTTTTACACCCTACGGTTATTGTTACCATTTGTCTCCTTGACTTGATTTCATTTTTCTTTTATTCCTCTACTTGAACCAAACGAGCACTTAACTTCTTACATGTAAATATTTTAATAATATAAATTAAATTAGTACTCTCGTACACAATCAGTTTGGTCTGAAAAAGAGTGATGAAAGTGGAAAAGAAAAAAAGCAATTGAGTGGAGAATAAGACCCACAGTTATTTGTTAAGAGTGGTGAAGAAAAATCAACTAACTCAAGATTATTTACTCCCTGCATCCATGAATCAAATTCTCATTTGGGTTCTGGCACAGAAAATAAGAAAGTTGATAAAGTTGTTTTGAGTTGGGTAAAAGTTACTAATGTAGGGGTAGTAGAATAATAACAAAAAAATAGTGGTAATTACAAAAAAAGTGGTGATATATTGACTAAAAAAGTAGGAATAAAGTTAGTGTGATGACCAAAAAGTGGAAATAAAGTTGTTGTGAGGTGGGACCATCAATGACAAATGATAGTATAGTAAATAAAGAGAAAGTAGGAGAATATAGTTGTATAAAAAGGTAAGTAGGGATTTGATTCATGGACAAAAAAAATGTGAGTGAATAGTGAACTATATGCATATTCATATAAGAATTTCACCTATCTCACTTCCCCACAACTTATGTTTGCAATATTAACAGTATTTTCTATTTCTTGTTTCCATTTCCTTTGAGAAATGGATAAATACTTTCTCAATATTTATTCCAAAGTTCAACCAAGGCCTTAGGCTATTTGCAATCCTTGGAGATCATTAGTGGTCTCCAAAGTGTCTCCAACACCCCCTTTTCCACTAGAGACAGCTTAGAGACACCTACCCCTGCAACTTAACTGTCTCCAAGCTGTCTCTAACTTTAATATTAAACAATTCCCTATTTCCATTAAATTAATTCATAAAAATTCATTAATAAAAATAAAATAAAACATACATTAATTCAAATAAAATAAAATATTACATTAATTTAAATTAAATTAAATATTACATTAATTTAAATTAAATAAAATATTACATTAATTCAAATTAAATAGAATATTACATTAATTTAAATAAAAAGAATTACATTATCCATTAAAATAAAATAAAACCTTACACTAGATTATTTGGCCAAATACACATTATATACTTAGCCAAATTCCTTTCTATGTGAATTTCATTCGATCATTTGGCCAAATTACTGCAATTCTGTTTTGTAAATTCATTGAGGCTTTTCATCGAACAGATAGTACTCATTAAGCCACAACCTCCATTTCCTTCCCTCCTTCCTTCACTCCTCTCTACCACACATGCACACAAGTTTCTCTCTCCTCTGCTCCTCCCTCACTTCCGCGTCTCTCATCAACGCTTCCACCTACCGCCGCATCCCTCTCTCCCACCTCTTCCATTTCCTTCCCCGTCTTCCTTCCCAACTCAATTTCTTTCTTTTTTTTTTCTTCTGTGGATGCTCCAGCCGGTCTCGAGAAATCGAGACGGTCTCGAGCTTGGGCCTCCCACATCGCAATGGTCTTCTTCCCTATCCGTCTCAAGCCTCCTTCGAACCCCTCTTTAGAGACGCGTTGCAGATAGTCTTAAAGTATTTTTGTATACAAATAAACCTTTGATATTTGATGTTTTTAACATACATGGCCGTCCCCTACTATTACGACTCCAAAGTAGCTTTTATGTCAAGTTATCACTAATAAATTTAGAGCATATACTACAGTGGTCGAGCGACAACGTCGACCGCCGCTCGACACACCTCGCTCGACACAGGGGTAGGTCGAAGTCATAGTGGCGGCTCGACACAGGGGTAGGGCAAAGGCGGCGTCGATTTATCGACACAGCCTTCGACTCGACGACGATGCAAGATGGAGATACGTGGCGTGTCCCCATTGGTCCAATATTTTTTTTCTAATTAAAAATAAATAAATAAATAAATTCACCAACGGCTATGAGAAGAAAAATGCAACGACTAGAAGAAATCAGCAACGGTTACTCCCTCATTTTTCACTATATATACCCCTTCATCATTTATTCATTCTCCACACAAATTCCCTTCTTCATCCATTCATTCTCCACACAAAATTTCAATCTTTCAATCTTTTCGTGCAAAAAAAATGGGACGAGCAGTTCAATTCGTGGTACCAGCAGTATTGCGGTTCAAATCCACCGAACCACTATCCCAATCCGGCGAATCTAACTCCCAGTCCGGTGAATCCAAATTCCCAATTCTTCTCTTCTTCCGGATTCTCCCAATACTCGGCCCCTGCCGAGTTTGCATCTTTTTCGCAGACGTCGGGTTTCTCCCAATTTCCCCCGTCGACGGGTTTCTCACAGCCGCAGGGGTTCTCCCAATTCCCCCGGGCGACTGGGTTTCTCGAAATTCTCCACACCAATTCCCTCCGTCTTACGGCTACTCACAGTCGCCGGCGTTCTCTCAATTTCCTCCAACATCCAGATATGAGCAATTCTCGTAGCTGCCATCGGCTACTACGAGATTCAGACGTTTCAACCTCAACGATGATAACGATGATGTTGAGGTAGAGGAAGAGGAAGAGCAAGAGGCGTACGAAAATTCCCAACAAGAGGAATCGGAGAAATGCGAGCCAACACCACCACCCTTGCCCCGCCGCAAGGGGAAAGCTCCCGCCTTCTCAAGCACGGCCACTTCTCCGGCCAAGGAGAAGGGAAGGGCCCGCCGCAAGGATACAGATCAAGTCATCTTTATTATTGATCAAGTTATCTGTTTACTTTTCAGCATTTATTTAAGTTCTCGAATTGGGCAAGAGAGCCCTAGTGACCAAGATAGCAAAACCAAACTTTCTAAAAAGGTGGAGGAGGATTCAAGAGATAGTGACAATCAACTCCTTGTGGATCGACCCTGTACTTACTTGCTAACTATATAGCTGTGAGGATAGGCTATAAATTCATTTTAAGAGAGCGAACAACAGCCTCGTCAAAATTGGCGCCGTTGCGAGGGAGCTGATTTTGTAACTGTCTCTTGAGTGAGAGACCATGTGCATGTTTGGCTCCGACCCTATTTGGATCGATGGTGAATTGAAGTATCATCCTGAACCGGAGAAGTACATCAAGGAGCAAAAGAAACTGAAGAGAAAAGCTGAAAAAGAGCACGAGAGGAAGAACGAGCGAGTGATAAGGAAAGGTCACCACTACAAACTGCAGATTGTGAACAGTCTGAAAAAGAGGAGATGACGGGACAACAAGCTGATCCTGAGAAGACTCTGAAGGAAATCATGTTTCCAATAGATGTCAATCTAAACCCAACAGACATCACTTTGCCTGCCATCACTAACAGTTGGGAGCTGAAACATTCTCTGATACAGATCTTGCCCAAGTTCAGTGACTTGCCCAGAGAGGATCCACAACGCCACTTACAGGACTTTGAGATAGCGATGCGTACCGTGCACACTTCCACTGCGGAAAATATATTGAGAGAATACATTCGACTCCTGACGTTTCCATTTTCATTACAAGATGGAGCTAGGGAATGGCTGTATCAATTACCTCAGGGCAGCGTAACATCTTGGCAATAGATGCAGCAGAAGTTTCTTAAGCAATATTACCCCTTTGCCTTGATTCAGAATGTTAGAGCTACAATTCAGAATATAAAGATGGGCAATGGAGAATCTATATATGACTACCACTCTAGGTACAAGAAGCTGATCACAAGGTTTCCTCAGCATGGTTTGGGTGACAAGGATTTGATTAATGTTTTTATGAATGGGCTGAGGCAATCTGAGCGAGACTGGATCGATGCAGCCTGTGGAGATAATGTTATCAAGAAATCACCTAGTGAAATCTTCAAGTTATTCGATGAGATGGCAGACAGAAAGAAAAACCAAGATGGAACCATCGTGCCCAGGACGCATGAGCCGACCAGCAGTAACCCCAAATTTGATATCCTAGTATCCATGATGAAAGAAATGATGAACCAGAACAAGAACAATGCTACTGGGAACGAGAATCCTGGACAGATCCTGAGGAAGAGGGTTATGAAGTGTGAACTTTGTGCTACCAACAATCACCCAACTGATAGATGTCCATCATAGTACAAAGATGAAGAAGTTAATGCTATTGGGCAACCGTACCAACAAGGAGATGCTTGGCAGCAAAGGAACTTCAACAATGGACCTTGGAGGCCCAATGATAATTTGAGATATGGGAATAATAACTACCTGAACGCACCTCAACAAGAGCAACTACCACAGCAACCCTATGTACCCCCATATAATAGAGATCAACCAAGAGATACCCTGATGAGTGAAGTGGAGAGACTAGCAGCCGAACAAAGGAAGGGGTATCAAGAGTTAGACAGTTTTCACATGGAGACAAGGGGAGACATTAGAGATATTAATGGAACATTGAGCCACCTAGTAGAATTGATCTCCCAAATTAAGTTAATGTTGAATAGAGGAAAGGGAGAACTACCATCCCAAGTCGAGATAAAGAAGGCTCAAGTGAACACTATTACATTGCGAAGTGGAGCCAAGTTGCCTGAAGTAAGAGTGTCTGACCATTATATACCTCAAGAAGCTGCACCTGGGCAACCACAGTCTCGTGGGCAAGATGTTGATATCGAACAAGAGGATGAGCCTGAACCAGAAAAGTATGAAGAGGCACCCATGGGATCAGGTGATGTTGAGAAGCTATGGCAAAAATTGTCAGTTGAGAAAAGGGCACAGGTTGAAAGAGAAGCGGCAAACATAAGAAGGAAAGCTGAGCGCGACGCTACCGAAATCAGAGTTAAAGCAATGAAGGAGGCTGAAAACGTGACTAAGTCCAAACCTTATGAGCCAAAAGCTCATTACCCAGGACGGTTCACAAAGGATAAAGAAGCTCAGGAGATGAAGGAACTGACCAAAATGTTTCAGAAAGTCAAGGTCAACATACCCCTCTTGACCGCCTTACAATCTATGCCTAAGTGTGCTAAGTTGTGCAATTATATGCCTAAGTCAAGGTCAACATATTCCCTGCATCATTGAAGACATGGTATGCCGACTTGTGCAATTATATTGTCTTGGGACGACTTCCAAGTAATCTCAGCCTATATCAAAAGAACAAGTTGAAGGTGGAAAGTCGATATTACATATGGGATGAGCCGTATTTATGGAAAATGTGTACTGACCAAGTTATTCATAGATGTGTTGATGAGAAGGAACAAGCAAGCATTCTAGCACATTGTCATTTCAAGGTGTGTGGGGGACATTTTGGACCAAAAAGGACTGCAAGGAAAATATTGGATTGTGAATTTTGTTGGCCCAATATATTCAAGGACAGCTCTGAGTGGCGTAAACGATGCGTTCAATGCCAGAAGGAGGGCAACATCGGCAAGAGGAATGAGATGCCCATGACCCCAGTCATGCCTATTGAAGTATTTGATATATGGGGAATGGATTTTATGGGGCCATTGCCCAACTTAAGAGGGAATCTCTACATTTTATTGGCAGTCGACTACGTGTCTAAATGGGCAGAGGCTAAGGCAACATCAACCAATGACAAGGTAGTTGTGGAATTCCTCAAGAGTAATATCTTTAGCTGGTTTGGTGTGCCCAGGGCGATCATTAGTGATCAAGGAACGCACTTCTGCAATGGAGCTGTAAAGGGGTTGATGAGTAGATATGGAGTACATCACAGGATTTCGAATGCTTATCATTCTCAAGCAAATGGTCAAGCTGAATTGTCTAATCGCATTGTGAAGGCTGTCTTGAGAAATACAGTTAGTCCAACAGGGAAGGATTGGAGTTTGCATCTTGAGGATGCATCGTGGGCATATATGACAGCGTTCAAAACCCCATTTGGCATATCACCCTACAGAATGGTCTTTGGCAAGATGTGCCACTTGCCTGTGGAGATAGAACATAGAGCATATTGGACAGTTCAGAAGATGAATTATGATTGGGATGAAGCTGGCCAAGCTAGGAAGCTTCAATTGCAAAAACTCGAGGAAATTCGACTCAATTCAGACGACAGTTCTGTGCTATACAAAGAAAGGATGAAGAAGGCTCACGATGCATTGATCAAGGTCAAGAAGTTTGAACATGGGCAACAAGTGCTACTATATCAGTCCAAGTTTAAACTCATGTCAGGAAAACTATCAACTAAGTGGGTTGGTCTATTCGAAGTACAAGCCACTTATCCAAATGGGGCTGTGAAAGTGATGAATACTTGCACGGGAAAGATTTTCAAAGTCAATGGAGAAAGATTGAAGGCTTTCTTTAGATAAGTCTTGGAGAAATCAGAGGAATACTTGAAATTCCTCTGTGCGATGGAGCCCTAACTTGGGCAAGGAGGACGTCGTGCCCACAACGATAACTGGTGCGCTGGCTAGGAGGCAACCTGGTATGTTTTCTTTTACATTTCACGTCTGTCTTATTTAGTTTTTTTTTTCAAAAAAAAAAGGAAGATGGGGATTAAAATAGCCATAACTTTAATGTTTTCCATCAAATTTAGGCGTATTTTAATTCCATTATGGGTAAATATGTTTAACCATAGGATAAGAGAACTTTTGCCTTGTGTATGGTAGTGTGTTCGTGACTTGCAGAGAATAGGTATTGGGCGAGAAGAAGAAGGAGGATCTGACACTTTACAATACAGATGACGAGACGGTAACTGCCACATCACGTAGGATGTGACAACCGTATTCAAAACCTACCCCTAGCCCTATAACCATTTGCCACCCTACCACGACTATCCCTCTAAACCTTTTCACTTCCCCACGTAAACCATCAATTCAAAAACTACCATACACCACTTTCCATCCTCAACCCCCAAATTTCGGATTTTTTTGCAGATTTCTTCCCTAAATTTAAACCCTAAATGCACAATGGTATCAACACGCCCCAAAAACAAACTCAACAAGATCCCTCACGGCACGCACATCAACCTCGGTGAACCAGAATCACCACCGTAGGAGGTTCCATTAGCAGCAGCAGACCCAACATCTTGGGTGGTGCCGTACCCTCTCACAGCCGAAGCAGAAAAAATCATCAGCAGCGCGCTCGCGGAGATGATGGCGGTACCGGAGGAAGAAAAAGTAGAAACAACTGCTCCGGTGGGAGGAACTTCTCCAACACTGGAGAAATTTGCTGAGGAAGCAACGCTGGAGAACACGCAGCCGGAACCAGAGAAAAAGGAGACAGAGAAGGACGATGTGGAGATGGAGGCTCTTGAGGAGGAAGAGGTAGAGCAGTAAGAGAAGAAGGAATCTGTTGATTCCTTTGACAAGCTCTGTGAAGAAGTGGAACGTGATTCTATGAAGAGGAAAGAGAAGGGGAAGAAGACCAAGAAGAAGAAGAAGAAGACGAAGACGGTCCCGTCTGAAGCCACCTCGTCATTAGGTGGAGAGTCATCCACGGAAAAGAAGAAGGCCACTACGCCTTCGTCCAAGAACCCAGGGAAGAGGCAGAGAGTGGTGGAGTCGGAGGACGACGAAGATGTCCAAATAGTGGAGGAGAGGATAACAAGGTCCGCCGCTCGGATGGTCAAGAGCGAGGAGTCCGAGTCGCGAGGGAAGAAGAAGTTTAAGAAGGCGGAAGACTTGTCTGCCAGGAAGGTTTTTGTGCCTAGGGAGGTTGAGTTTGGCAACCTGGACTCCTTGGGCATAGCATTGGAAGTGGGGCCCTGTACGAGGGATGTGGCTGGGAAAGATTTCTGAGCTACCCTGCTACATCTACGAAGAGTTGGTGAGAGAGGTGTAGGTTCATGCTGGATGGAGAAGGAAATTCGGCCTTGATCCAGTTTGTGATAAATGGGCAGCCGTTTGTGGCTAGACTGAATGACTTGAATCAGATTTTGGAGTTCGCCACGATGATGGAGTTGCAGAAGCCGGAGTTTAGAAGGGCAGGGAAGAAGGTGCCAGTGAACTTGCCCAAGGAAGAGTGGATCCGAATGTAGAAGGAGGTTAGCGTGGGAACAGAGTTCAAGTCGGGAGACAACAAGGCATCAGATTTGAAGACGCCAACCCTCCGAATTGCCCATAGGATTCTTGCTTACAACATGTTTGGCAAGGGAGATAGTGGGAACTCGCTGGCCAATAAGGAGGTTTACATACTGTATTGTATGTTGACCAGGAAGAGGCTGAACTTTGTAGCCTTCTTGATGGAGCAGCTGAGGGCAGTGGTGGCCAAGGCGAGCAAAAAGTACTCGTGTGGGCACTTTGTTACACCCTACATCGAGGGGTTAGAACTTCATGACGAGGTGAAGGATTTTGAAGTGACACTAGCTGACGTGCTCAACATGGAGAGGTTGAGCAGGATGAAGGAGGTAGTGAAGCATGGAAAAGGATGGCGTCTGTTGGAGGCACATGAGAAGGATCAACCAACTTCAGCATGTTTGCCGCCCAAGAAGTCAGCTAGCTTGGCCAAGAAGTCCGCGATTGAAGAAGAGGAAGAAGATGATGAGTAGAAGGTTGAATCTTCCTCTGCCCAGTTGAAGGAAGTCTTGGAGAGGTTGGGCAAGACTGAGGAGTTGCTCAAGGAGCTATGGAATGGGCAACTAGTCATGCAAGCTACTCTCAACAGCCTTACCCGCCATCTGAAAATAGGGTCAGCTTCTGATCCTTCTACTTAATTATGTCCTCCTAGTTGTTTGTGTATTATTTTTTTGTGTTTTTATTTTTGGTGTAGTGTCTTTGTGTTTTATTTTTTTTTGTCTGTGGAGTAATCGAATACCTCACCTACATTTTACTTTGCAAAATGTGTGGTGAGGTAGGCGAGTTCTATAAGCAAAGTGTGTGAGTGGGGAGGCCAATTGTTTGTCAGAAATTGTGTTGAGTCCAAGGTTGAGGCCTCCATGAATGGACTTTGCTATAAGCAAAGAGTGTGCGTGGGGTGTCTGTGCCGTGTGTTTTTTTATTTTTAGTAATCGAGTTGATCAGCATGGAGTTGTTGGGCAAGATGGTGTGATGATTTGTGTGCTTAATTGCTGCTTGTTGAACAGTGCTAAGTTTTTGCATGCTAGAAGATGACTTGTATGATGGATTGAGTTGTGAACATACCTTGTGAGGATTTGAGCTTAAATTGAATTTATTCTTTGTGTGTAATTAAAGACATCTTGGTTAGAAGGAACTAGAACTTGTATGTAATTTAGTTTATAATCTCTGAACTTAGATGATTTAGGTCATTCTTTCATTAGCCCATTGAGTTTGAATTGATTACCTCATATCATTATCCTCTGATAACCCCTTTTGAGCCGAATTGATTCTTTCTATCACTGAGATGCTGCTTTTAAAAAGATTCTTATTTGATTGTGGGAACCAGAGCAGTATAAAGAAGAAGAAAAAGGGGGTAAGAAGGAAATAATGTGGTACATTCTGGGCAGAAATATGTTTTGTGTTGATAGTTGGGTTATGCCCAAGAAAAGAGAAAAAATGAAAGAAATAAGTGGAACAGGAAAAAATTTTAAGTTCCCTAGAGAGGTTAAATCATAAGCCTGATAAGGCAAGGAGTTAAGAAGAGGTTGGCAACCCCTGTTGCCCAATACGAGTTTAAATATTCCTTAGCCAAGATCTAAATACTTCCTACATATTATCTTAAGCTTAAAGCCAAAAAGGACCTAATGATGAGTTAAGAGATTTGAAATAAAAGCTTTAGATTTAAAGGGTAGACAAGCCTATGGTGATACCGAAGTCAAGATGGTCTATGAGTGTAAAGAAAAGCCTAAACACAAGAGTGATGAGTGTGGAGAGGAGATTCTAAAAGTTCACAATACTGTCTTGACTTGTTTGATAGAATTACATTTTCTTTTCCCTTCACTTGCAGATTATTTTGAAAGATTGTTATATTGCCTTAACTAACTCTTCTGTGTTGATCATGTTTTGAGTCTTTTGTTCTTTTATTTTGGGCAAGTTGTTTGTGCACACTTGAGGACAAGTGTAGTTAAGTGTGTGCGCATGATGAGTCCATATTTTTTGTCCTTTCAATGTTTGTCTTAGGTAGTTTAGATCGAGTATTTGTGTGTGTTTTGTTTAGTTTTAGTGTCTTGGAGGACATATTTTGGGCACGAGGGTGTTTGCTGCCTTGCAGGAGGAAATTGGGCAATACAGGGATAGAAAACATCATTTCTGCAAGCAGGCCATGGAGAGCGATATTGGTCAAGACAAAGATAGGTGGAGTATTTTGGTCAGCAGACGAGTTTCTCTCCTAGGTCTAGAAGGATAAGAAAATGATGATCTAACTTAAATATCTTTTCTTATCCAACTAGATTTAGGATCCGCAAGGGATCTCTTGGAGATAGACGTGACTTGCATGTTGGGGTCGAGCTTATCAAGTATTACTTGCATCCTAAGGTAGCTCGTGGATTCCTTCCATGTTAAGGACTAGGGGGCCCAAACCCTAAGTACTCACCTATAAATATTGAAGTCGTGCTGCTACGAGGAATGCCGTCTTTTATGCTTCTATTCCTGAATTTTCATTGAGAGATTGTGAGGAGAAAAACAAGTCCTATGGACATACTTTTATTTGTTTGTTCATCACTTCTTGTGAGACAGCAGATGGTTATGGCGATGATGAAGATGCAGATGGTGCTGACAATGCTGACGATGTTGAAGAGGCAGATGGTGATGACGAAGATCAAGAGGCAGTTGGTCCTCAGGATGAAGATTATGAGCTGGAAACCGACAGTGATGCATCGGAAGAGATGGCAGAAGACGCCATGATAGAATCAGCTATGTTGGAGCGTGAAGCATGGATTCGCGGTGAAAAAGATGACGAAGCCGCTGATGTAGGCAGTTGGTTAGTTCCAGTGATTCCCGTGAATGCAACGAATTCTATCGTTGTACGTGAAAATGGTCCGCTAGAAGATGGTGATTTATCTGTTGGTTCTATTTTTGAAAGTGAAGCAGCTCTAAATGTAGCAGCATGCTTGTGGCACATGGAGATTGGAGCAGAATACAAAGTTTATGGCTCTGATAGCCTACGTATCAGATGGATATGCAGGCGTATGGAATCTTGTTCGTTCGAGCTGAAGGCAAGATCAAGTAAAAGATCACAAGTTTGGAGAATTACCAAGTTTATAGGCGATCACGCATGCACACGCCAGTTAGGACGTGTTGGTCGTAGAAAAGTTTGCATGAATGTGATTGCAGCCTACGTTGCACGAAAAATACGAAGATAGTGTAAAATAATAGAGCCAAAGGCCATTATGGCAGAGGTGCAAAGCGAATTTGGGTTCACCATTCGTTATGATTTGGCCCTGCGAGTACGGCATGCAGCGATAGAAAGCATATATGGGGCATATGTTAATTTCTTCCGGATGTTGCCAGGCTATCTTCACATGCTGCAATATTGGAATCCATGTACAATTACTGATTTGCAAGTTGGTATTGATGGAAAGTTCAAACACTTGTTTGTAGCTTTCGGCACATGTAGGCTTGCTTACCCGCTGAATATGAGGCCTGTGATTGCAATTGATGGCACTCATCTGAAGGCCAAGAATAGAGGTATCTTGTTTGTCGCTGTCACTAAGGATGCCAACGAGCATACATTTCCTTTAGCGATTGGCGTTGGGCCTATTGAGAATGATATCTCTTGGAAGTGGTTCCTCAGCCGATTTAGAATTGTGTATGGAGAATTGAATGATACATTAATTGTGTCTGATGCCCATCCCTCGATAGATAACGCTGTGAAGGAGGTTTTTCCGAATGCAGTTCATGGTTTATGCTACTATCACTTGCTGCAAAAGATTAACCGTTACGGAAAAACAGTGGTGGAATTGTTTAAAAATGTTGTATTTGCATATCGCCGAGCAATTTTTGATAAAGCAATGAACATGATCCGCCGAGAGAGCGAAGCTGCTTACCAAAAATTGATAAGTGTCGGACCCGAGAAGTGGTCTCGAGTTCACTGTTCTTTGCCGCGTTACAGTCAGATGATATCTAATGCAGCCGAGAATTGGAATGGGCGGTTGGAGTGGGCACGACGGCTGCCAATATGCTCAATGCTTGATGCAATCAGACATGTCATCGAGGAGTGGTTCGAAGAGAGACGAAATGATGCTTACGGCGATGACGCTGTACTGACTGGTAATGCGGCGGCCAAACTGACTGCAGGAATAAGGGTTTGACGTATACTGCACGAAGGGCCATGGGGTCGATCTTCAATGCCCGTGATGCTAAAAGACCGCATCAAGTGGACCTTGACACAAGGACATGCACTTGCATGGAATTTCAAGCTGATGGGCTCCCTTGTTCTCATGTCATTGCTGCAATACTGTAAGTACACTTCACATTTATTCATCTGTCCTTTATTTATTTGAAAATACTGATGTTTTTATACGATTATTTTTTTAATGTAAAATTGCAGGAAAATGGTGATAAAATATACGATTACGTTTAGTATTACTACACACGAGAAGCTTGGCGCGACGTTTATCAAAATCCTATAAATTTTGTTCCTTAGATTGAAGATTGGACCGTTCCTACTGCCGTGGATACCATATTGGTCTTGCCTCCAAAAATCACGCCTCTACCAGGTCGCCCGAGATTGAGCCGGCGTCGAGCTCCCACAGGAAGTCAACCACGTAGGAGATGTAGTGTGTGTCATGAATATGGACATACTCGTGCAATGCATAATCGACATCTAGGATGAAAAACATCATTGTAATCATCCATTGCTGCAAAATTTCTAATGAATGTATGTTTCGTGAGACTCTTCAAGTAATATTAGAAACAAACAAATATTACTCAATTAATATAAAGTACTACTCAAATTGTTTTAAAAAGTTTGAAATTAAATATTCAATATTCATACAACATAAAATTACAAAGAAGAGATTACCCAGCTGATGGTCTACGCCTCTACTCTAAATCATATCTGTACCTATCCGTTCCATCCGGTGCACGATAAAAACTAAATATAGCCGCGGTGACCCTCCTCCGATATTCCTTTATGTGTGTGTTGCCCCACGGAATAGAGGGTGAACCACTAATTAAACGTTCAATCGTTATCATTGCAAATACACCACTGCTAACACTGTCCTTTTGCTTGAATTGATCTATAGCTGGAATGACCATGAGCGTTAGGGGCCTCTCATCGGGCTCCGCTCCAACTGTGTTGTGCCTTCAGTAAAACGAGCATGTAAGAACTCGAGTCCAAAGCTTCAGTAGTGGCTCCAGGCTCCTGCATCGGCGCGCTTGTGCGGTTCGGTCTATATAATGATACGTGGAGTCATAGAGCTCAACCACCCAATTCTTGCAATCAATTCGGACTACCACGTAATGCAAGTCAATGTTACATACAACAATCATCTGCATCAAACGAACGATTAATATCATTACTTGTAAGAGAATTATCAAGTAAACGTTGAAGTGCGTCCACTTACGTGGGTTGCACCAAAGAAGCTCGGTCGTCCAGCTCTCGTTTCTCCATGCGCTCCATATAGTAGACTCACTGGAGGCTCATAGTCAGCATAAGCACTCCAGGATCCCCTAAGTTCCCGCTCGATTTCTATGCTCAAAATCTTATTAAACCAATCACCTCTGAGCTGAAGCTGCAATAAACACGAGACACACTCATAAAATTGAACACGGTTGTAAATAATTTTGGTTATTCATTAAATTGAACTTACAAAGACATCGGAATCCAATAAAACAGTGTTTGTGCTTGTCACATCGGGCTTCACATGCACTCGGTTAATTAGTCGTTTTCTCAAGTAAGAGACGAACAAATCTACAACCTACAAGGCAAAAGATAAGTTTGTGAATTAAATTAAAATCTAACATAATCGATAAAATAAAGTTGTTTTTACCTCAACATTTATGTCTGCATTAGTCAGCATAATTTCCCTCCACCAGTGCTTGCCTACAAATCCCCCCGCTTTCAGGAATAACCATGAATCCATCACCGTTCATAAATAGTTCAAGCGCTTGCATCAATTCCGGCAGAAGTGGATGTGGTTCTCTTTGGGCAAGCATGGGCGTCTGTATTGCTGCAGCAGCTCTCCGAATCCTTTCCCCTCTTCGACGCTGTTGCTGTTGCTGCTGCTGCTGTTGTTGTTGCTGTTGCTCTTCCCCCACCGGTATCTGATTAATTGGGACTGTGTGGATCGGCGACGCCACCTCGTTTAGACGTGCCTCAAAACTCTGTCTATGACCCTACACAAACAAAATAAATATCAATATCTTACGTAAAATATAACAATGCATAATCTAATATCTGTGAAATTATTACATACTGTGGTAAGAGACTCCCACAATGCATTGAAATTGTTATTTCCCTCTTGCATAAAAGTACTGTACTGATCGAACATTGCACTCGACGATCCATGTTCGTACATGGAATGACGAGCTGGACAATGCGGCGACAAAAATCGTTCTGCTTGCATGGAATGACGAGCTGGACAAGTATCTTCCTCCGTGTGATGTGGATGATGATGCTGCACTGAGGGGCGGCACTGGTCTTCTTGGCCCTGAAACCTGGGAGGGTCTCGCACTGACGAGCGGCGCTGGCCTTCCTGGCCCTGAACCCTGGGAGGGTCTCGCACTGAGGAGCGGCGCTGGTCTTCCTAGCCCTGGCCCTGTGTAGGGTCTCGCACTGAGCGGCGTGGTGACTGTATAGGCATGGACCACGGGGTGGGCTGACGTCCAGGGGATCGGCGTGTAGATCCACATCGGCTTTGTCAAACAAGCCCTCAATCCAAGATTTGAGCTTGGGGAACAGTCTCTGCTCCACTTTCTCTACAATGCGATCCTCTGATAAAGCAATCTCTGATCGAATCCAACGTCGATCACTGGACCATAGGACGTGATCGGCCCCACCACTGGAGGATGAAGATCCTGACTGACGAACACGCTTTCCGTGTTCTGGACGGAGGGGTGGCTCTCTGTACTCAGGATCACGATCCTCTGCCTTTGCCTCTTCCTCTGCCTCTCCCTCTGCTTCGGCCTTTCGCTGGTCATTTGTAATAGGCTGCCTCTGTTGACCCCGCTGTCTCTGTGCTCTCCTTCGAGGAGGTCTCTCTTCCTGGTCTTCATCATCAATTACTATGGCCTGGCGTGGCTGACGGGGGAACTGTTCCCCTGCACGTAATGGATTGCGCGGCACTACAAAGCCCACTTCAAGTGCATTTGGATATTGATTGGACCGAAAATAGAAAGTCTCCATTTCAGCATCATCCGGTACAAAAGGGTTGAATTGACCAACCTGCAGCGCAAAAGATTTTATCAAACACAAATACAATTATAAAAAAAAATACAGAAAAATACATACAGTGAAAAAATTAAAATTTACCTGCAAAGAAAATAATGGCTGAAGCTCTGTTCCACTTAACTTCTTGAATTTCCATCTAAGACATCTGGGTCGTGCATCCGGGTTATCAATGACCGCAACTGCAGCGGTTAAGTCTGGCAGCACCTTCAACGACCAAACGTGGAAAGCCCAGGCTGCACCGTAGAAGTGGTACTTTTTCGTCTGCTGCATATTATCCACGTAGTGCTTCAGAAGAAAATATGTGTATGCGCCCTAAGGAAACCGAGAAAATACGTCCAGATCGTCCACCAGCTTCCACACCCAATCCGCAACAAACTTCTTCTGCTCAAGACCAAATAGCAACATATACAGAACTAACACGTGCGCGACCTGCAGGTACAGCTGTCCATTCTGATCTGTCACGTGCCTCAGACAAAACCGATCGATGAGGTCCCCCACACTAATCGGCACGCCGTTGGCAAACCGTCGATACACTTGCACACCCCATAAGTCGTGGTCGTCTGAAGGTTGAAAATCAGACGAGCTGAATGACAATCCGGTAACAAGGGCATACTCCGCAGAAGAAAAATGAAGGTTCGCCCCGTTGATATGAAACCACATGTTGTGTGGCTTGCCCCATTGAACCGAAATCTGCCGGAACAATACGTGATGCACACCAATACCGCACTTCTGCCCTGGCTGCCAGTAAGTAAAGTGGCCAAAACAACCTTCAAGCCACCTCTCCAGAAGATCCTGTCCTCCAACCGCCATCAATGTAGACTGAACGTCTTCTAAAACGCTGTGCCTGTAGGACGTGCTAACCGTGGACTTCCGGTCAATAGTCTCGGGCCTCTTGAAAATAATCTGCACGATTAAAAATTTAAATTAAACTACAAATAATAAAATCAAACTCAAAACAATATCAAACAGTTCACTAAATAATTTTCCGCTCGAGATTAACAAATCCCGCTCGAGCGAGATATCAAGCCAAATCTGACAACGACGAGCGGGAAATGACACAAAAAGCATTCACAATCATTTCGGCAATTAAATAACAATATCCCGCTCGGTTAAACTATATCCCGCTCGAGCGGGATTTAGGCCACCAAGAATTTATCGAGCGGGATTTAACGTAATTAACATGTGAAAATTAAAAGATAAATTACGTGTAAATTACACATTTAAAAAATTCAACAGTCTTCTAAAACGAACAATTATTAGTATATATTCAACATCAAACAATCGAAACATGAACAATTTAGCAAATTAGGGATCTAGGGCAGGTTACACACTATTAAATACGAGAATAAAGAATTTCCCGCTCGGTTGTGACATATCCCGCTCGAGCGGGATGTAATATTTTTTAGTGCTATATCGAGCGGGATTTCACATAAATAGATCATAAATAATTTTATCAACTAGTATATGAAATCTCAGATTCAAATTCGAATGCATGAAAAAATTAAAAAATACTTACCTCTCCATAATTAGCCATAATGTGGAAAAAAAAAAGATCAAAATGGACCTTCGACTTCACGCTGTTGCTGCCGGAATTTTTTGCTTCACAAAAAGAAGAGAGTGGAGTGGGATTTGTCTTAAAAGAGTAGAGAGAGTGGGGCGGAATGAAAGAATTACAAGCGGGATGGGGATATGGGATATAAAATATGAGGTGGGGGTCGAAAGTGGGGAGGCGACAGCTGCAAAAAATAGATCAAAGGATAAATTATTTAATGTCAGGTGCCAACATTAAAATATGGGCCGAATCTATTTTTGTGTTAGCCGACAAAGTTTTCACATGTGAGTCAATAAGATATGACTAAAATGTATGACAACATGTACAAATGTGATCCCAAATCTAATAGAGGATATTTTTCATTATTTTTCAAATAATGGTATATTTTTCATTTTGCACCATTAAAATTGTGCATTTAAAATTTTCTCACTAAAACTATTATATATCCGCTTCATATATATCTCATGAATCTTGAATGAAACGCAAAACGATAACATGGGCAGAACTATTTCTACAAAAAGAAAATGATCGATTTCAATTTCGAATTAGAAACATCGACTCGCAGACACAAACTACAAAATTGATCACTCAGTGGCGCGAGAAACTTAGTATTTAATTATAAATAAAGGTTGTAATAGTATTAAAAATGTATCCTATTACTACAGGAAGGCAACCAAATAATGTCGTTGCGTTATAGCAACTGTTTTAGTGCAATTAAATGGAGCAGAAGTTTGTATTTGTTTTATTTGAAAAAGGGTAACAGACACGACGCGAGCCTGTGTAAATCTTCTAAGTATATTTTACAGCTAAATTAGATAAACCGCATATATATAAATAAAATCTTAACAAAATTTAGTTATCTTTATTTTGTGTATGCCTGTACACCTTGCTTTATATATGCTCATTCGTACCATCTACTAAGCTACTTGTGTATTGTTTTCGAAATTTATTTGTTTAATATTTGAAAAGTATAAATCTAAAAAAAAAATAATAACAATAATGACAAATGGACAACTGTTGTCTGGACAATTATCAGTTTTAGGCTTTAAAACTGATCCAACTAATATTATTTAAAATCGTTGATTTTTTTTTTGAAAACTGGTCCAATTAATTTCTTACACCCATCATTTTCTCTTTTGTAAATAATTTTATTAATTAATTATAAATTATATTTTAATTGATTTTAGCATAATCTTTCGTTCGAATTTAATTAAAGGATACAATAGTAAAACAAGAAGATAAAAAAACCAACGTTTTAAATAGTATTGATTGGACTAATTTTCATGGTTAATGTCCGGGGACAGTTATCCGTTTATATCATCCTAATAATAATAGGGCAGTGTGGAGTGGAGCAAGTAGAGTACATATTTGGTTTGGTCCATGCATACATATAGTAGTATTAGTTCCCCGGCAGGGAGCCGATCCAGAAAAGCAAATCCTGTGTCTTCACCAAAACCTCTGCAAAAGCTGCTCTTCTTCCCTCTTACAACTCCGACACACTATTTCAGTCTTATCCTATTCCACCCTCTCTCTCTCTCTCTCTCTCTCTCTTCACAATAAAATAAAATCTCGAAATCACAGACCACATTCCACATTTACCAGGCCGGAGTTGTTTTCTCAACTTCTCACTCTTAAAATGGCGACAGACACGACCGAAAAGAAGGCGACAAAGTCAGGCCAAGCGCCGCCGCCGGAGCCAGAGCACCTCCCCTGCCCGCGCTGCGACTCCACCAATACCAAGTTCTGCTACTACAACAACTACAACTTCTCGCAGCCGCGCCACTTCTGCAAGGCCTGCCGCCGCTACTGGACCCACGGCGGCACCCTCCGCGACATCCCCATCGGCGGCGGCAGCCGCAAGAACGCCAAGCGCTGCCGCACCTCCAAGAGTCCCACTTCCGCCGCAACCGGAACTGTTTACTCGTCTACTTATCACCGTGACTTGCGCCACCTCCCCGCCGCTGCTTCTCAGCTTCTTGTCCCCTTCTCCGGCAACCACGGCGGCGGCATGCCGTTTGTGAGTGACGGCAAGATGGGAGGGAGTTTGACGACGCTGTTGAACAGTGCTCCGGCGAATGGGGTTCTGGCGCTGGGTGGATTTGGTGTTGGGCTCAATGACGTTGGGTTCGGGCTGGGAAGGGCGAGTTGGCCGTTTTCTGCGGTTGTGGACGGCGGCGCCGCCGCGGTGAATGGTGGCGGTTCGAGCGCGGCAGGGCGCCACTGGCAGATGGAAGGTGGAGAGAATGGATTTGTTAGTGGTGCTGCTGAATCATGTTTTGCTTTTCCAGATCTTGCTATTTCCACTCCAGGGAATTATTTTAAGTAATAAAAATTATTACTAGTACTAGTATGTTTTTTTGTATCAAGAGAGAGAGAGAGAGAGTAGCACTTAGTATAATCATCATTAGTTTTCTTAGGCAATATAATCTATGTTTCTGTCGCTTGAAATTTTTAATTACGACATAATTGTGGCTCTTATGAGAATGCAATGTCCATCTTTATTATTTATAATTTTATATTTCCTACTGTTGGCAGCTTCCTTTTCTGTTTTCTTATTCAAACATCCATTAGAGGATACGTACGTAGAACTTAGATCGATCTACATCAAATGTTCATATACGTTTTTGAAGGTTTATTATTATTAACAGGATTTCTTTCAAAAAATTAAATAAATTATTATTAGCAGGATGAACTTGTATTTCTCTTATACTCCGTTCTTATTATTAACAGGAAGAACTTAGATAGATCTAAGGCACACATTTCGGTTCAGTTAACAAAAGATCCGTTCATGCGACTATGTGCCTTGCTATAATTATATCTTGTGATTCTTTTTACTTTTGAGAGATATGAGTATTCAAATTTGAAATAAATGCCAAAATTCATACTACTTTATTTCATAAATAAAAAATATATTGACTTGATACAATTAAGTGGCGTTTAGTTTGTTTGGTTATGAGTGACTCCTATACAATTTCATCAAATGTTTGGTTTGAATGATAGTCGTAATTGATATTTATCATTCCAAGTTTGGGTTTATTATTAATCATAATTTATGATGCAAAATTTTAAAATAGCTACATAAACACATACACACACCTCTACACGCACATACTCTGCACGCAGTAACACACACACAATCACATAATCCTTCCCTTATTCACACCACAATCAAGCAATCCAAATACAAAATTAAATAATCTAAATAAGAGAAGAACGTTTTTTTAGGACGGTAACTTTTACTGTTTTTCAATTATAGGCCAAAATTTTGCGGGCTTTCAATTTTAGGACAATATCTAAAATATTGATCAATTTTAGGACAAAATTGAGTTCGATCGGGCTAAGTCGCACTTCACTCTCACGTGAACTCAAATCTTCGGCCCGATTCCCACTTGGTTGTCAACTAGGCGGTCCATTCATCAATTGTATGTATTATTATTACAAATAAAAATCAAATATTCACCCTACAAAGTAAGCTCGTCCAGAAAAAGAAAACAAAACCACACCGCAGCCGCCCCAAGAGTCTATTATGTCAATTACATTTAGTTCGGGCAGTAAAAATTCTGATTTGCAATTGATTGTGACTAGAGTTCTTCAGCTTTGGGGTGGTTGTTGTGTGTTTTTGTTTTCTTTTTGTGGACGAGTTTACTTTGTAGTGTGAATAATTGATTTTTGTTTGTAATAATAATATATACAATTGATGAATGGACTGCCTAGCTGGCAGCGAAGTGGGAATCGGGCCAAAGATTTGAGTTCACATGAGAGTGAAGTACGACTTAGCCCGATCGGGCTTAATTTTGTCCTAAAATTGATCAATATTTTAGATATTGTCCTAAAATTGATTAATATTTTAAATATTGTTCTAAAATTGAAAGCCCGCAAAATTTTGGCCTATAAATGAAAAATAGTTAAAGTTACCGTCCTAAAAAAAAGCTCTTCTCTCTAAATAATCACGTCCTACACAATTCTAGCAAACATTATTTATAACAAACGACCCTTAGAAGATCGAAGAAATTGCGTTAGGCCTACGAAAAAATTGCTTATATTGTCAGAGGGAAGAAGTATACTCCCACCAATTATTGTAATAAGTCGTTTGTGATTCTGATTAATTCTTTTTAAATATTGCTTGAGGGCTATTATGTTGTACGCGTGCGTGGAACAAGGTGCGGGAACGATACGATATGGACGAGGGGATATAAAATTTTGAAAATTTTAAGGTGCGATTCGACAATGATACGTCTAGTTACTATAATATTAAATTTTATATAACACTTATAAATATATAGAAATTTATTTTTTCATATATAAAATTTAATGTTTGTAACTCACATTTTTTTCTTACCAAAACTCAAGCATTTTTAATTATGTAATTTGATTAAACAACATAATAACAATTCAAATATCATTACCTCAATACATAAGTCATAATTCATATAAAATTCTCAAAGTCAACTCATACAATCTCTTCTGCCATAGAACTAATTTTTCGCACAGGATTCGCAAATCTGATGATTCTTTTATTTTCTATTTAGAAGGATATACCACATGACGAATCGGGTGGGAACCCCACGAGAATCTGACGGCAATCACACCATAATGTTTTCCCTCTCCTTCTTCATATTCATTAATAAGGGTTAATATAAGTATAGTATATATTCATTTATATTTGAAGTTATATATTCACAAGAACCTAAAACAATACTGAAATTAAAATTTGGGATAAGTGGATAACTAGCTAGTAGTTAACATACATAGGGCCATATATGTTTCTAGTGGAACAGTCACTCTGAAAATAAAAAGGGAATGTATTGTCATCGGAAACATAAGAAGCATTTAGTTTGATTCATATTCATTAAATAAGGGTTAATATAAGTATAGTATTTATTCATTAATATTTGTGCAAAATACTACCTTTGTATTTGAAGTTATTCAGAAGAACCTAAAACAATATTGAAATCAAAATTCAGGATAAGTGGATAACTTGCTAGGAGTCTATACATTGTCACTCTGAAAATAAAAGGGAATATATTGTCATTGGAAACATAAGAAGCAATTAGTTTGATTGATGAAATCCGAAAGAAGAATGTAATAACAAAATCTCAAATCCCTTCGCATACAGTATTTATTGAATCTTATATGAATAGGATTAAGGATAGTTAGTACTCCCTCTTATTTCATATATGTCATTCAAAGTTTGTCCATTTCCGAAACATGTCGTTTTTAGATTTATATTTCTTATTTACCCTCAATTCTTATCTCTTGCATTAGTTACTTCCTTGCTCATTTTCTCTACTAATTAGTTGAGAAGTGCAACGTCTATGATTAAATATTTAATATTGAAAGGAGGTATGAGTGAAGAAAATGTTTAATAGTAACTCCTATTTTATACTACATTAACTTGTATGTATGAGCTTAGAAAATAATATGAATAGAAGGTAGTATCTTAGGAGCAATAAATAAACAAGCTGTATTTATGCGAAGAGTGGAGCGTACTATAAAATTTGTTGTCCTAACGTTGTATTCAATAATTTGAAAAAAATTAATTTTGGTTATGAGAAAAAAGGGCCAATGTCGTTGACAGTTGCATTAACAACCTAGGAAACCCATAATATGTAAAATAAATACTACTACTAGGTACAAGTAGAAGAGAGGATCATCCTACACTATATAGGCATTGATGAGAAATGGCAGGAGCCGGCTCCTAATTAATCATCCGCAGCCCACCCAATTTGAATGCGCGTGCCTCCGCAAAATACTAATTGTTCTTCTTCTTTAAAATAAAATATATATATATATATATATATATTTCCGATAAATTGCATTTCTTAAGTTAAGTGTGATTTGCCCACAATTGAACACAAGTTGAATGCTTTTAAATTTTAAACGTTAACTGATTTAGAAGGACTGGATGTATGAAAATTTGCACGAGCTTTTATTCTCAAATTAGTTATGCTCTATCAAATTATACTACGATATAGGCTTTTTTCAGAGAAAAAACATAACCGGTCCAAAATATATTAATTATACTATTTTCAATGTAGGAAGGCGCCGAAGTGTTATATTGACTTGATAAGCGGGAAATAACATCAAAGCAAGGACCTCTAGTCAATCTAGCAATTTCATCAGCAAGAGCATTACAAGAATGATTGACCCAAGTGAAAGAAATGCAATCAAAAATCTTGAGTTCTTCATACTTGTGAGGATAATAGAGATAAAATGATATTCCACTATATTTTTACTATTAATTTCAAAATAATTATACTACGAGCTTTTTTTAGTTGGACCGGCCCATACCAATAAGTTGCTAAACGATTGGCCACTTTAATTATTACTTTATTATAGCTACAAAAATTCATGGGCTCAAAACTATGTTTGCTATCCAAATCAATACTAGTAAAACTGTAGATCTTTATATTTCATCCATCCTCGTATTTTTTTTTTTTCCGTGGGTACGTGCAGCCGCTACTTTTGGTGCGAACTGGGTAAATCTCCATCCCTTGTGCAGTAGCCTGCACCTCGTATTTCTTTTTAGACGTTCCATTCAACATGTCTCGTTTTCTTTTTGACAAAGATTACTTTATGATTAATAATAAAATATTCTATAACAAATACACTAAACACATCCTTTATAGAGAACAGTAAAAAAAAATACTATCTCAATTTTATTATCAACAATAAAATATGAGGAAAAACTTGAAATAGTCCTTTTCAAACTCAAAAGATGAATTATGTCACTTTGCTAAAAAATATGTTCAAATAGCCTTTTGAGTTTTTCTGTGACTTTTATACCCTTCTAGGTATACAAGAAAACTAATTTTAATTTGAATCATACACGAAGACTAACTTCATTTATGAATTTTCGACGATAAAATTTTTCGACGCCGACAATGGCGCGGTGGTGCGATCTCCGGCAAAAATATTCCGACGAAAAATTGAATCATACACGAAGTCTAACTTCATGTATGCATCATACATGAAAACTTATCTTCGTATATAATTCGAATTTGAAATTTTGGCGGCGAAAATTTTTGTTGGGAAATTTAGTAAAGTTTTGATTGATTTCAAAACCAACTGACCCCAACCGAGTAGATGTTGCCATATCCTAATGTTAGTATTTAGGCTCGCTGTTTGAGCAATGTTCAGATTTTATCTTTACAGGACTCCAGCTGAAGACGACAACATGGCTTTACTCAGATAGAACTTCAGATGGAAACTCAGATGTGGAACATCAGATGTAAGAAAGATAACTGAGCATTCAAGCCAACTGTTCAGATGGAACATCAGTTGCAGGACTTAATCTGATAGATCGACAACATGAAGTTCAAGGTAGCTGAGGGTTCAACTGTTCCTCTTCAGACAAAATGTCAGATGAAGGTAGCGGTCATATGGAACATCAGCTGAAGACCACTCGGATGAAGATCAAACGTCTCAACCGACTAACCAATGTTGAAAGACAAAGGTTGAAATTTGAATTTCAAATAAGAAGTCACATGTGACGTTCTGTCATTACCTCATTTGGCCCAACACAAGGTAGTCTCAGAAGGAAAGCAGAAGTTCACAGTTGCCAAATCGGGAAAATCTGCAGAGATGAGAGACAAGCCATCGCTTTCACAGAACAGAGATCAACGGATCTTCCAACGGCTAGTTGATCCTCGCCGCCTATAAATAGAGACATTCATTCATTCATCAACACAAGAGAGACAGACGAGCGAAAGAACTACGATATACTACGCACAAGCTAAACTGCAATTATTCTCTAAAAACATCACCAGCTGAGAGTTCATAGAGAGTTAGAATCTGTCTTGGTGTTTTCGATCTTAGTTTGAGTCTTCCTTTGTTCAAGCTTAGATCCTAGCTCACTTCGTTGATAGAGCTATTAGTTGGAAAACCCACTCTTTTACACATCCCCTAAAAAGGTTGTTAGGATCCTGCTCTTCCCGAAATTGAGTAGAAAGGTTGATAAATACCCACAAACTTATCTGTAAGGTTGATAAGTACCCGCAAACTTATCTGTACGGTTGCAAAGCCCACGTAAGCTTTGTGGTAGCTGTCCTAAAGAATTTGGACTGAGTTGTGTGGACTCACAACTCCCCGTGGACGTAGGAGTTCTCTTCTAACCACGTAATTCCTGTGTGCTTTTGTGTTTTCTGTTCAGTTATTTTCTGCATTTCTAACTGTCCAACTAACCAGCACTCAAAACTGCATATTTACATTTTAACTGATTTGGTTGTTGACCGACCTTGCATCTGAGAGTGAGTTGTTTTATACGAGTTGTTTTTGTATCCACCACATTCCGCACAGCACCACTCTTCCAGCTGAGTTCTCGTACTCAGTTGTGATTCCAGCTGAATCTTCTTACTCAGTTGTGGTAATTTTCGGGGGTTGTTTTAAAATTCCTATCTAGTGTATTCCCCCCCCCCCATACACCAGAACTCGTATCGGGACCATCAATTTTTGTGTATGACGCATACATGAATGTTAGTTTTCGTGTATGATGCATACAAGAAAATTAGTCTTCGTGTATGATTCAAATTTGAATTTTTGGCGGCGAAAATTTTCGTGTATGATGCATACATGAATGTTAGTCTTCGTGTATGATGCATACATGAAAGTCAGTCTTTGTGTATGATGCATACATAAAGTTAGAATTCGTGTATGATTCAAATTTTCGCCAGAAAAGTTTGCCGGAATTTTTCGTGTATGATGCATACATGAATGTTAGTCTTCGTGAATGCATATATAATGCATACATGAAGTTAGGCATCGTGTATAATTCAAATTTTTGCCAGAATTTCTGATCGGAAATTAGTCGCTAGAAAATTTCGCCGGAAGTTCATACATAAAGTTAGTCTTCGTGTATGATTCAAATAAAAGTTAGCCTTCTTGTATACTCATTAAGAGTATATTAGACTTTTAACAACTCAAAGTGCTATTTTGAAACTAAAAAAGTGGAGGTGACAATTTGAATTTTTTATTTAAAAAAGTGCTATTTTACAATATTCTCTCATTAAATATTCTATACTAACAACACTAAACACACCTTTTACATCTAATCTCTTTATTCTTATTCTCCATGCTGAAAAAAAAAATGAACCAAATTAAACGTAACTGAAAAATATATATAAAAGTAAAACCAACTTGCCCAACCGCTTTTCCCGCCTAAATGTGCACTCAATTACAATATTTTTTTTATTAATTTTTTTCCTAGAAAGACTTGCTAAATGTGCACTCAAGTATTATTTTTAGTCGGCAAATTTGAACCTTAGAATAAATTCTGAATATATCTATTACTTGCCTGGATAAATATATTTTGAGGAAGAGCACTAGGTGAGAATACTTTTTTAGATGAGAATTGAGAATAAATCTGGACTTTTTATCTTTGTTGATCAATGACTTAGATTTAACAATGCAGTAAGTTACTGTAATTAATGCATTACAATGTTCATGCATTAAGTTGTTGCAATTTATGTGCATTAGTTACATTTATGCAATATATGCATTATGAATGTGATAAAAATATATTAAATTGTACTATTATCAAGTTCTCATATAAGATCTATTCTCCACATCCCTAGTGATCAAGATTTAGAATTAATACTTGGTAAATATCAACTATGTTTCGTTATGGTTAGGATTTAGAGTTACTTTGTGGGGTTTCGGGTCGATAAGAATTGAAAAGATTTATTGCAGATCAAGAATTCACAAAATTCTAAATGAATTCAATATTGTTTAATTTGGGTGGATTTTGGATACTACTCAACGTGCATACTCAACAGATAACCAAATTTATAGATCCATGTGATGTGAGTTTGCGTTACTGTAATTCTTCTGCCAGGATATATAGCTACTTCGCCCGACTGAACTCTCCTTCCAAGCCTTCTACTGTAGTCGATCTAATTTTAGAAATATGATTAGATGGGATCGTTTATGTCGTCAGGACTCCTTAATTCATTGAATATGATATCTGATCTATTTGCTTCATTCTCAAAAGTAATACAAATATTACCCACTCTTTGCTATATTTGTTTCCCTTATATGCAGCATGATCCATGCTTTCTTTATTTTCGGCAAGAAGAAGGATAAGTTAGTAGAGTCATATTTGATGAAATTAAAATGTGGAGAAGAATTACAGAGATTGAAATAAGTTAGTGGTACCATTGCCACAAATTAACTATTACATTTATGCCACATTAGCTAGACAGAAAAAAACACAACAGCACTATATATAATCCACCCTAGCTCACAGTTGTAAGAAGTGTAGAGCACAAAGTAAAATATTGTGAAATTAGTTAACGTTGTATTTTTCCGACAGCACGTGCACGGCCACACAGTAGAGCGTTAGCAGGCATGTCGTATTCATTAGCAAGACTTTTAACTGGATCATAAACTCTAATATAAAATTGCTGCCCCAAGTAGTGCCTCTCCCACATCGAACTTCTCAAATTCCACATCCCTTGATTGTCCAATGATACTAATACAGCTGTCCATGACTTGGGATACACCTGCACCAATTAATTAGGAGTAATTTACAACACACACTGACACCACACCAGCCATATATATATATATATATATGAATTCGTAGCAAGTGTGTTAATTAATTACCTGCGTCGTGTGCCTGGATAAAGCATCAACCAGATTGTATCCTTTCCTACTAGCTTCCGTCCATTTTCCTGCTCCGAATCTGTTCAAATTACAAAGATTTATTACATAATTAATTAATTAAACGCATTATTGAATTTGTTTTGCACATGAAGTAATTAAGCGTTTTGTTGATCCGTTCCACGTACCCGACAACCCAGAAATGGTAGCCATCGAGATGCCACGTCTGCATGTTATCCTCATCGTTCCGGAACACGATTTCCACCAACTCGTGAAGAGCAGCTCCCATGACGGCGGTGGCCAGTTGCTGCCCCGCCGCGTCGTCGAGCCTGTAAACGCCGCTGATGTTGAGGTAATCAGCCAGCTTCAACGGAGTGTCGGGTTGGACGTAAGAGACACCATTCACACCGTATCTCTGCTTCCCATTGATAAGCGTCGCCGTATTCGCGACGAAAATAGTCCTCGACCTACTGATCTTGCCGTAGTGAAACGAGCCCTGCGGGTTAGGCCTCGCCGCATTGGACGTCAGGTTCCACCTCACCGATCTCGCCTGCTGCACCGACCATTCCACGTCGTCTTTCGCCGGAGCGGCGGGGAGAGGGCCGGAAGCGGCCGCCAAAGAATTGGTGTAGTGCAAGACCGCCGTGGTGGTGAGGGGCGGCGCCGCCGTGAGCCTCGTGGATGCGACGACGTAGTAGTCTTTGGGAGGTTGGTCTAAGGTGACTAGGAAAGTGAGGGATTGGCCGACGTGGACGTCGAGAGAATCGTACGTGTTTTGGATTACATGAGAGCCTTCAACCTCGACTAGCATCAACTTATGCCCTTGGATTCTCACGTTAAACGACGTCGTCATCCCAATGTTGGACACCCTCAACATGTACGTCTTCCCTAAAATTGGATTCAAATTCAGGCGAGAGTGAAAGACACAGATAATAATTAAATTAATGTTATTCGCATCGCAGCACCTTGATCGCCGTTGAACGTGGATTGATTGTGGCCGTTGATGAGGATGCCATCAGGGAAAGGCAACACCCTCCCTGAATCAAGTATCTGCTGCAGCGCCTGCAATCATCATATCATTAGTATTAGAGATATCAACAATATTTATTTTTATTTTTATTTTTATTTTTATTTTTATTTTTATTTTTATTTTTATTTTTGAGATACAAGATACTCCTACATTATCAGATGATAATTGATTAATTAATTAATTAATTAGCTAGCTAGGAAGCCTAACCTTGTGATCTCAAAAAAAAAAAAAAAAAAAAGGAAGCCTAGCCTAACCTTGTGACTGGATTTGTACCAATCACCGATGAGGAGGGTGAAATCACCGGCAGGCTTGTCGTAGGGGACCGGAATAACGGACCTTGCGTATACGTTAAGTGCTCCAAAGCCTCCGGCGGCTCTGTGCATGAGCGTGGAGGGGAAGTAGGTGTAGCTGCCGATTTGATCCTTAGTTTGGAACTTGTATGTGTAGTTTGAGTTTGGAGGGATGGGGCAGTTAGTTCCTAACACGCCGTCTTGCCAACAATTCTTCTTCTGTTTTATCCCATTCCTAAATTCATTCCCCACACACACAAAATAAATAAATTAAAAATCAAAATTTGATCAACAAACAGAGGAACCAAACCAATTCACAATGTGCAAAATATAATTAATAATGTGGGTTAGCTACCATGTAAGAAGGAAAGGCTGATCCAAACGATTAATGAGGTTAAGGATTATGTTGTCATTGGTGACACACTCAAGCTTAGGACCAGGAAACTCACCATTGATGAGAATAACCTGAAATTTAGATGCAAACATCAAATTAAACTAGCTAGCTCTCGTAGAATTAATTCACACAATCTCTTTAATTTCGAAGAACATAACACACAATTAATAGTACTGAAGAAGAACATGACAGACCTGCTGAGGAACACCAAGTGGCGCAGCCGTCCCGTACGTGACAGTCCATGTGTAGTACTTATAAGGATCTTCAGCATTAACCAATGAGATACCCCAAAACGCCAGAATGCTAATCAATGATAGTATCCCCATTTTTTGAATTGCTTTCAAAGAATGAGGATACGATCTATAGAAGACAAAATTACAAGTGTGTACGTGTGTGTCTGTGTGTGTGTGTGTGTGTTTGAACTCAAATGTATTGTAGGTAGCAAAACAAAGGGAGTTTGAAATTGATCTTGCAAAGAGGATACTGGACAGACATGAGATCCTATAAGGAAATTAATGAAGTAAAATGGAGATCATGATGATTTTGAATGAAGGGAAATTTACCGGATTTGAGCGATGATATTGCTACAAAAAAGTACGTAACAGGATTTTGAGGTGATCTTCCTCTAAATTCTGTGTCTGTTTAGGCAGCGGCTAGGTAATAACATCTTTTAAAATGTGGCAAAAACAGATGTATATAAATAGATGATGATCATGTGCATGCAAGCCGGTTAAGTTAATTACCAAATCCCAATTTCGATGTATGCCACGCGTTTTCCGAGTTACTAGGAGGAGTATATTGCAAATGATCGAAGAAGGGGGTTTCTTATATCCATAAATTCAGGGTTATTGGAATTCGAGAGCACCATAAACAAGTGAATTCATTTTTTTTTTAAAAGTCAAACCATAGATAAAGCAACTATTTTTTCTAGAGAAAGTTGAATACTACTATTACTAAAGCAATTCGTTTTAGTCCATGTTAAAGTCTATTTTCTACGAAATCTAGTCCCGTCCAATTCATCATATATAGTACATGATAGTGTTCTAACCTCAGTAGGAACTTTCGTCATTAAAGCAATATATAAATACTTTAAGAGAGACATCTTCATATTTTGTTTTGACAAAAAATATATATAATCAACCCTACCGTAGGCTTCAGTGTAATTAGTTAGGGAGTAACATTTAAGGGAGACTAAATATTGGGTAATTAAAGGGCTCATAGATTCATTAGTGTTTATTGATTAAAAAGAATTCATACACATACAATTATTATGCCTTGAACCTTAAATTACAATATTTTCAAGAACTACTCGTAATCGTTACTCCAAATTACGCTCTCAACAGCTCGGGGATCAGTAGAATCCAAACTCATATAGATTAATGATCGATCACATATTCCGATTAGGCAACCCTGAAAAATATTACAAGTTGAAGAGAGAAGTAGAAAAGCGTTGAATTGATTGGAAACGAAGGTGTCAGTCATCATGGGATCTCGCAAAACCATTAATCTCACGTGGTATAAAAGCGGGGGAAGTTAGAAGAGCTAGAGCTAGTGAGTGGTCTCTCGGCTTCTGTTTTTATTTAACTTCATTATTAATTCTCTTAAGCTTAGCTTTATGCCTTCATTTTATATTTTTTACTCGTATCGTTCGTAATTTCTTCCTTCTTTTTTTCTTGAAAACATGGTGAACTCAACTTCAAATAAAGTTAGTAACGTTACAATTAATAGCCGGATCCGTGGCGCAATGGTAGCGCGTCTGACTCCAGATCAGAAGGTTGCGTGTTCGATTCACGTCGGGTTCAAATCCCCCGATCCTTATACCGGCTAATCTTTTTTTTTTTTTTTTTTTTTTTTTTTTTTTTTTTTTAAATTACATTTTTTTTTTTTTTTTTTTTTTAAATCACACCTTTTGTAATCTGCTTTCAAAAGTTGACTTTTCATTTTAGCCTCCCCATTAATATCAGTTATTTTTTTTAATATTATTGTTCTTTAAGGTTGAATAAACAAAAAAGATAAACTGCACTAGAAAATTTGCTTTGAAAGTTACAAGAATTTTTCTTTCATTCTATTTTTCTTATAGTATAAGTAAGCCATAATTGTAAAGAGAGAATTCGGTGCCTTGTTTTCATGAATACAAATGGAAATAGTTGATGACACAATTCTATTGTATATAACTCTCAGAACCATTCAGAGAAAGACCACCACAAAAACCAATTCAAAAAAGTAATGAACGTTTTTGTGTATCCAAAATGAGAAACTGTTTTATGCGTTCTTGCTTCTTCATGTATGCATAAATCACCAAAACTCCACACATTGAACTAAGCCACTCTCAGTAAATATGTTCAAAATGTTGAACAATTCAAAGCTAGCAACCAACAATTTGGCTTCCAAACATGGCAGGAATTTCAAGAAAATGAATCATAATAGCAAGGATCACCAGTAATCATTGCACGAACACCTCCCTGACTCAAAACAATGGAACCTACTTGAGTCTCGTACGGTTATTTTCCTCTCAGCAATCCTCGACACGAACTTAAGGGCCGAGTGACAGTCCACGCAGGTTCTCAAGTTCTTGAAAACCTTGATCGGAGTTCCTGGAGGAGTACTAATGATGCCGAACGCCACTGCAAGTTTTTCGCTGTGGTAGGACAGATTCTGCTCTTTCTGCTCTTCTTCCACATCATGCAGTACGTAGTTTGTGTGATGGGCAAACCCTTCTTCCTTCATTCTCTTTGAGATTTCACCCAAATATTTGAATATCTCTTGTGCTTTCAGATGGGATTGATCTCCAACTAAGAAAGTATGGACCTTCTGGCTCACATTAACCCAACTCATACCAGGTTTCTTCACCACTCCTCTCTCATCCATCAGTTTTCTCACCTTCGCCACGTCGTCCCACTTCCCTGCAGTGGCGTAGATATTAGCAAGAGTGACATACGTAGCTGCATTCTCTGGTTCAATCTCAAATAATGCTTCAGCAGCTCGCTCTGCAAGTTCAAAGTTTCCATGAATTCTGCAGCCACCAAGTAAAGAAGCCCAGAGAAACTTGTCAGGTTTCATAGTCATATTGTGCATGATTTCTTCAGCTTCCTTAAATCTGCCCGCACGACTCAAAAGATCAACCACACAAGCGTAGTGATCAGCAGTGATGATCAATCCATGTTTCTCATTTATCGAGTGGAAATATTCGAGACCTTTATCAACTAAACCAGCATGAGTGCAAGCAGATAGAACACCAACAAAAGTGACATGATCAGGCTTAGTACCAGATCTAAGTAGCATATCAAACAACTTAAGAGCTTCATGGGGTTGCCCATTTTGAGCATATCCATTGATCAACGAAGTCCATGAAACTAAACCAGGTCTAGGCAGCAATTTGAATACTTTATCGGCTTTCTCTATACTACCACACTTGGTATACATATGAACAAGCGCGCTAGCAGCAAAAGAACTCGGATCAAATCCAATCCGCGTCATGTGCCCGTGAACCTGTCTGCCCAACTCCTCTGCAGTCTGATGAGCACATGCATTCAAAACCCCTGCAAATGTGTACTCGTTAGGCCTTATCCCCGAACGCAAGAAATCAGAAAACAAAGAAAGACCATCTTCCCACCTTCCATCTCCAAAATATCGATCAATCATTGATGTCCAAAGCACAATGTCCTTCCCTCCTACTCTATCAAAAATGTACCTCGCCTCGTTTATGCTCCCACATTTCCCATACGCATCCAACAGAGCAGTCGAAACCACAGCATCAGAATCCAACCCTGTTCTAATTATACGTCCATGAATCTCTTTCCCGGAACGCAACGACTGCATGGCAGCCGAAGCAGTGAGAGCACTAGAAACGGTGAACTTATTGCACATGAGAGACTCGTTCCTCTGCATTACTCTGTACAACTCCAAGGCATTCGCAGGTTGTTTATGCTTCACATAACCCGAAATCATGGCCGTCCACGAAAAGTTGTCTCTTTGAGGGATTTCATCGAACAGCTGCCTCGCTTCTAAAACCATGCCCATTTTTGCATAGCCCGAAATCAAAGTGTTCCAAGAACACAAATCCCTCTGGCCCATTTCGTCGAACACCTTGCGGGCATCTGACATACTCCCACATTTGCAATATAAATCAAGAATCTTGTTCGAAATAAAGACTCCAGCCACAAAATTCGATCCATTGATATGGTCGTGGACTCTTTTGCCCTCATCTAGAGCTCTCTTCTCAATGCAGAGCTGCAGAATTCCCGAATACGAAGACGCGGGAGGGGGGCAAAGTTGGTTTTCTAGCAATTGAATCGCGTCTTTCAAACGTTTCTGTTGGCAGAGACGTTCGATTGATACAATGAATTTGGCGTCACTGCTTGAATGATTTCCCGATGGAGGGAAGGAAGGTTTCCGCGATGTTGTTGGTTGATAGGAATGGGGTGTGGAAGAATACGACGACGAAGAAGAAAGGAGAGGAGAGCGGTGTGAAAGAGATGTATATAATCTTCCCAGATTAAATGAGTTGGACTTCATTTTTCACCCGTGCCATTACTTAAGTGTCCCACTCTCAGTATTACGGCCGGACTAACCTCCTTATATCCTTCCTATCCCGATATTCAGACAGGAATCCTATCAAATCTATAATAGATTTCAGACTTTTCTTTTTTTGGGCAAATTAACATTTAATGGCATGTCCGATTTCAATATGGTATTTTTTTTTTCCCACACCCCTAATTACTCGTGCCGAAGAAGACCAGTTTATAATTTCAAGTCGTGATAGTTTTCTTTTTCTGTTTCTTTTTCTTGGTTGAGGAGAAGAAGTAGCTACTTATTAGAATTCACATGGATTTGATAAAAATTCTAAAGTGTTAGCTTGTGTTACTATTTAAATGAATATACAAATTAATTTGCAATGCGTACAATTTGATCATCGACTGAATCTCGTCACATGTTGGTCTGATTTGTAATACAAATCTCGTTTTTTCATAGTTATAGTTTTCCACTGTGTTTTATTTTATTATCTTTACAAGAGATTTGATTTGAATGAACAATCCATAATTTTTTATCATTAAAATAGATATTCTATTATTTCAAATTTGAACTGAGTTGGATCAATCCACAATTTATTATAAGAAAATGCACCCATATGTCATTAGCTGAAATGTAATATCAAAAAAGGTCACCAGTTCAAATTTTATCAATTTTTGTCATATGTTTCCTTTTTGGACATTTATACCTTATTCCATCCTAGTACACTCTCTCTCCTACTTGTTCACTTTATTTTTCTCTCTCTTCTTCCCTTTTCCTCTGCTCACGTCTGTTTCTCTCTCTCGTTTTTTTTTTCAGTTTCTTCCTCATCACGCTTAATCTCTCTGGTGATTTCTCCATTGTTGTTCCCTCTCCGTCGTCGCCATCGCCATCGCCATCGCCGTCACCACTTAGTCGTCGTCGTTGATGCACCGTTCACCGTCGTCTCCATCGACGTCATCGTCGATGTGTTGTTCCGCAGCAGCGGCCCTTGTTCGTCGTCGCCGTGTCTTCTGATTTTGTGGTCGCGATTAGCTTCGTCGTCGCCCTCGTTTATGTGTTTTTGCTTTGATTTTTGCAGCAATTTGATTGTGTTTTGTTGATAATTTTTTGTATTTTTTTTTATTCAGCAATTTTGGTTGTTATTTTGCTGTGTTTTTTGTTTTAATTTTTGTTTAGAAAGTGTTACGGTGGTTCAATTGTAATTTTCCGGCGATATTTGGTTGTGGCGTCAAAGCTATAGAGGTAAATTTCCGGCGACTGTATTTTCTAGTTCAGGGTTGGTACGTTTTCTTAATTGCATACTGGTGCGTACCAAGTTTACCTTGTATGCAGTACGTATTGATAAATACATTCCGCGTACCTTAATTGGTTTTATTGGTACGCAGTACGTATTTACCATTACGTACCAAGTGTACTTGGTACGCAGTACGTAGTTTTGAATGCGTACCAAGTTTACTGGGTATGCAGTACGAAGTTATTAATGCGTACCAAGTTTTCTCGGTGCAGGTAAGACCATCTTCTTTAGTGGTTGCGCATGAAGGATACTGGAAAGAAAACATTTATGAGGGTGGTAGGAAAGAGTATATTCCTATACCGCCTAGTGGTATAAGCTTTGAATCTTTATTAGCAAAGCTTGAAGTTCGAATGAAGAAGGATAAGAGTATGTATATGTTTGATATAGATGGTTTAGTCCAGTCTCCTAGTGGTGAAACTATGAGAATGAAGATTACAGATGATTTCGAGTTGTCCTATTTGATGGATGTGTTGGAGTTTCCTACTGTATATGTGGCGGTTTCTCCCACGATTGATGAATCTCATAATAGGATGAGTCCTTTAATTGATGATGGTGTGCGGAATGAAGACCAGAACAATTTTGATGTTGCTTGTGATGAGTTGGGTTTAGATGACATTGGTGAGAATGATGAGCATGATGTTGGTTATAGCAATGTGGATGGTAATAGCGATGTGGGTAATGAAAGTAGTGTAGGACAACGTTTGTGGGTTATTCCCGGTGCAACCCAGCAAGCATCTCTTCCGTCGGATGAAGTACATGCACCGGTTGTGCGTGTGGATGAGCTTGTTCAGGGTGGCACTTTTGTCGGAAAGAAGAAAATGAAGTCAGCTCTTGGTTTATATCACATGAAAAAACATCTCGAGTGTAAAACAATTCGATCAAACAAGGTGTACTACCATGTGAGATGCAAATTGGTAGAACATTGTGAGTTTGAGATGCGAGCAAGTGCAACATCTAATTTATGGCGTATCAATCTCTTCACTCGTCACTCTTGTGTGGATGATTTGAGATATCACTCGGATCCTAAGGTTTCATCTAGAATTGTTGCTGCACACCTTGGCCCAAATTTTGGGGAAGATGGTTCGTGTCTTAGGCCAAAGGATATTCAATCACAGATACGAAGGGAATTTGGTGTGAATGTAAAATATTCTACTGCTTTGGCTGGTAAGCACCATGCTCTGGAACTTTCATTTGGCGATGCGGATAATTCATTTCAGGTTTCTCTATACTTTTCTATATTAGTCTCGCGTAATTATTATTATTGGTAAATTTGGTACGATTTTGAAATTTCGTACTAGGTTTGCCTCTGTATTACCGGTACATCGGGTATGAGTTTAAAAAATTGTACTCAGTGTACCGGTAATACAACGTCAAACCTGGTACGGATTTAATATTGCGTACCTAGTTTACAATAATTAGTATAGTATGCTGTTACGTATTTATAAAAACGTACCAAGTCTTACCAGTTTTGTTGGTACAATCGGTACGTTTTTATAAATGTGTACCTAGTTTGCAACTATATTACTGATATATTTGGTACATTTTTTCAAAAGCGTACCATGTTTACCTAGCGTACCTTCATTGTTTTTTTTTGTTAATTGAGATAAATTTTTTCAAATGATTCCCAAGTTCTTATACATGTTGGAGCAGATGAATTCGGGTTCAATTGTGGACCTTCAGACTTGTCCAGATGGTTTGTTTCAATATTGTTACTTTGCTCTCTGTGCATGCATAAGAGCTTTTCGTGCATGTCTGCCCGTGATTGTCATTGACGGCACACATTTTATTTGTCGCAGCTACGAAGGATGCTAATGAATAGATTGTTCCATTAGCATTTGGTATTGGTGATGTGGAGGATACTTCATCTTGGTCGTGGTTTTTGGAGCATGTCCGTCGGACGTTTGGTTGCCCTCCGAATTTTATGATAGTTTCTGATCAGCATCTGAGCATCAAGAATGCTATTGATCGAGTTTATCCTGACATTCCTCATGGTCTTTGTACGTTTCATATACAGGGTAACCTGAAGACTTAGGGTACCGTTGTGACTGATCTATTCCATCTTGCTGCCAATGCTTACAGAGTAGAGGATTATGATGAGTACATGAAAAATTTGAAGGAGGCCTCTCGTGGTAGTTATGAAAAGCTTATGAGTATTGGTCCTAGCAGATGGTCTGTTGCACTATGCCCCGTACGGAATTTTGGGTTTGGTACATCCAACGTTGTAGAGAATATGAATTCAAGACTTCGGTGGGCTAGAAAACTTCCGGCATGTTCTCTTCTAGAATATTATCGTAATCTTGTGCAATCTTGGTTCTTCCAGCGGCGCACAAAATCTGGATCTAGAAATGAAGAATTATCGGTGTACGCAACAAGGGAATCAGGTATAGCTGTCGAGGCGGGGCGCGTGATGAGAGTTGAACCGATATCTAATACGAAGTTTAATGTTATTTCGGGAGTAAAGAGCAATGTTGTTGATGTTGCTTCCAGGAAGTGTTCATGTCGGGCATGGGATTTGGACTTACTACTTTGCTCTCACGCTACTGCAACAATCAGGTGAAGTTGAAGTTTTATGTGTTGGTATTATTTGCATATTCGTACCTATTTTACCAAAACATCTTAGTACACTTGGTATGCTTTGATCATTGCGTACTAAGTGTACCTGCTTAGGAAGTTCCGATGTGGTACACTTGGTACGTAGTTACACTTGGTGCATGAATATTATTCTACTGCGACGTGGCGTGAGATTTATGCTGATGATGTGATGCCTATTTCGGATAAAGATTTGTGGTGTGTGCCGCCACATGTTGCTTTAAGGATTGTTCTTACACCTAAGGAACCTAAGCAAGCTGGACGACCGCGTACAAAGAGGATTCCAACTGAATCTCATACTAAACGCAGTCGAGGGTGTTTATGGTGTCATGAGAAAGGTCATTATATGAGTACATGCCCTCTAAGACGTCGCTTGATTAATCCGGAAGAAGAAGGGAGTAGCAACCAACCAAGCATCAAAACGAGAACCCGCAAAACGAAGAAATGTGGTATATGTGGTGTTGCGGGTCATACTCGGCAAACATGTCAAGATCCACATAGATTTGGTTGATAATTGGAGATTTATTGATTTTTATTAAATGTGTAGTGTTTATTCAATCCACATATGGGTGCATTTCCTCTTTTATTAATATTGTGTCAAATATTATTCTAAATATTGGTACGTTTTTAAGTAAATCTTGGTACGTTTTGTTAATTGATTACCTTGCGTACTAGAAAAATTGTTACGAACTTGACTAAAACCATACCGCTGTACCAATTTTAGATGCGATGCACCTAGTACGCATTTACAATTGCGTACCAAATTTTCAAGTAAATCTTAGTACGTTTTGTTTAATTGCCTACCTTGCGTACTAGAAAATCTGTAACGAAATTACATTTGCGTACCGTGCGTACCATAATGCAAGTACATACTTATCTTATACATAATACCAATAAAGATAAAAAATATACATAGCATCAGTAGCATTTGTTAATAATTATCCAAAATAGACATTCAAAATATAGTAATGTGTATGAATTGACAAAATACTATCCATCCTGCACAAAATATTAGCATCCATGACAAAATATCTATCCATCGAAATCCATGACTTCCGGTGTGACTTCGTACGTACTATGGGCATAAATGGTTCTTGCTATGTGGTCTCTGTACTCCACCCAGTCTTTATCCTTTTGCAAACATCTTCGAATTGGTATTGAATTTTTTGAGATGAGCTGCTCCACATATTTGAGTGCATAAAGGCCACAATCATATCCATTATCTTGCTGGAATTTATTTCTCTTCAGGCCCTTCTTTGGAGGAAAGCATAATTCCCACTGGCAAAATTGTTGGTCTTTTATGTGATGCTCTCGGTAATATCCATTAGCCTTCATGATTTGTGGCACCGTTCTGGTCATTGGCAGAAATAGATCTCGTCGATTATCGAAATGGTGTTCCTCAAATGTATGTTTTTTCGAGTCATAGAGAGTTATCTTCTGTTTTTTGAGATCTACCAACAGTGTACCCCAGTGATCCTTATAGAAACACAATGCAACTACCTATAAAAAAAATGAATCATGGTACGTTATTATAAATGCGTACCAGAAATCTAAGAAAACACGGTACGTTATTGTAAATGCGTACAAGAAAATCAGGTACACTCGGTACGCATTTGTAATATTGTACCGTGTTTACCATATTTGGATTTGGTAAATCTAGTATGATTGTAGCAATACGTACTCAGTGTACTTAGATTTATGGTTACGTATCAATAAAATCGTACCTTGTCGCAGTCAACCCAAGGCCTTACGTTCTCCCCCCCATGCTGGCTGAGCTCCTTCGGCAAACAAAAGCAACCTACTCATTTCATCTTCGGGGAAGATCTCTTCAACTTTCGGGTTAAAGATCTTGTGATCGTACGAATCAAATGGATTGGCTCTATTAGGTAGGTTGACTGAGTCGAACACATTCTCCACCGTTTTCTACAAATAAGTGTAAGAAATATAAATATATATATATATATATATATATATATATATATATATATATATATATGTTATCTGTGTAGAAGTATTACTGTAAATAATTAAAATTAGTCTAATTGGTTGAATTTATCATAAAATAACAAGATGTCAAGGCAATCTTTGGGTCAACTTCTCCCAATCCGGTCATTGTAGGATTTGCCACGAGAACAGCAAGGTAAGCCTCTATATGTTCTATGTCGAGCTGTCATGTTGGATCCATGATAGATTGGAAAAAAGGTCTTGTCAACACCACAAAAGGCTCCGACATTCCTCCTGTTTTCAATGAATATTAGATTAATTAAACTTGGTATGCATTGGAAAAATCGTACCGAGTTTACCAATTAAAAATGGTACACCTGGTATGTTTTTACAAAATCGTACCGAGTTTACCAAATAGGAATGGGTACACCTGGTACGCATTGATAAAATCGTACCGAGTTTACCAATTGCACACTGGTACACCTGGTACATTTTTAAAAAATTGTATCGGGTTTACCAAATAGGAATGGGTACACCTGGTACGAATTGATAAAATCGCACCGAGTTTACCAATTTGAAGATGAAAAATTTAACTTACAGTGGAGCTTCCTCTAAGTTCAACTAATGCTCGAAGGTGTGACGGCCTGGTCGTACGTCTTCCGGCAAAAATGGACTGCGTAGAGGTGGAGCTGGGAATCTTCTTCGGATCGGCCTAGGATTCAAGATGTGCACGGAGGTTTGTTGAGCTGTTAGAGCTTGTGGGGGAGGTGGCCCTTGTGGTGCTGGATATTATGCTTGTAGACCTTGTGGCACCGAGATTTGTGGAGCTTTTGGGGGAGGTGGCACTTGTGGTACTGAGATTTGTGGAACTGCTTGTGGTTGTGCTTCAAATTTTGGACACGGTGTGAATGGAGTAGCTAAAGTTGCATTTGGTTGAAGAATTTTGTGTTGCGGAGGCGTAAATTGATCAGTTTCCACGAAGGTGTCCCACAATAAGTTGATTTGCGTGTCCGTAAATGGATCGCCTGTCTGTTCAGGGGCCTGCTTGAAGAAAGAGAAATATTGGTACGTTTTTCCGAATTTCGTACTAGATTTGTATTGCAAACTCGGTACACTCGGTATGTTTTGAACAAACACTTGTGAGTACGCATGGTACGTTTTTTTGAAAAGCGTACCATGCGTACGCGTGGAAAGAGGTACGATTTTATATATCCTACCAGGCGTACCCAATTACAATACACATCAATCAATTAATGAAAAATAATTCATCAAATATATTATAAATTCGGTTACATCTTCAAATAAACAGGAAAAGAAATATTTGTTCATAACATGAAAAATAAAATAAAATAGATGCGATTGTTTATGTTATCACTCCATGGAATTGTTCAATTTTTGCTATGCATCAACTCAAGATGCATCTTGTACCTTATCATCTTCTGGTGTTCTTCCCTCCTTCTCCTTGATCGTCTTCTCTCTTTCCATGGTTGCTGCCTCCGTTTTCTCTTTCTCCGCGCTTCTCGCGTCGCCATCCACGGCTACTGTCTCCTGTGCTAGCACTTGCTCGACGGCGATGCTGCCGGAGTTTGCTGCTGCTTCTACTGCTGCATTGTCGATGTCTTGGCGAGGAGAGGCTGGAGACGTATAATGTGCACTCGTGAAGGGTTGGACTATCCCTTCTTCTTGAAGCTTGTTAACAACATAGCTCCCAACATCCTTCACGAGCTGCTTTCTTTCATCCGATAGCCATGATATGAGCAGATTTGCTGCAGCCTCAGCTATCTCTCTCACCAGAACGGCTCTTTCTGGCCCTTGCATTAAGGTGGCAAGGACGGAGGAACCGGTATCGGCAGCAGGAGTAGCGGTTGAGGCGGATGCGATGTTTGTATGCGGAGGAGGAGGAGGAGGATTTTCCTAATCATCTTTGTGGGCAGCAGGGTCTTCATTGTCTCCAGGCTCTTCATCACTTCACCAATGTCGGCTGCTTTTCTTTTTCTTTTCTTTTTGGCATCGTTCGGATCATACTTGAATGCAAACTGGCCGAATTCCGAATCGTTCTGTAGAGACAACCAATATTGTGTTTCCTTCTCAGCATTGGAGGGCTTCAACACCTGTCGAAGATTCTGACAAGGATAAAACATGGTTAGAGAATCTGCCGGTGAACTTGGTACACTTGGTACGCAATGACAATTGCGTACCAAGTGTACCAATTTATTTAAGTAATCTCAGTACGAAATTCCTATTGCGTACCGAGTGTACCTAATAAAATTATTCTTTCACTTGGTACATTTGGTACGCATTTATAATTACGTACCAAATTTACCAATATATCTATGCACACTTGGTACGCATTTGTCAGTTTGTACCAAGTGTAGCACTTTGACACTGGTAAAAGTGGCACGTATTTGTAAATGCGTACCAAGTTTTACAAAAATTATATTAAATGTAAGAAGAAATCTTACCAATTTTATGTCTTCTCCTGGAGGGATTTCTGTGTCTCTGAGGAATCTGTACCTCAACATCCGAGGTAGTTTCTTTTCGGTGGACCTCAATGCCACCTTTGTTCCTATAGCCGGCACAACCTCAAATATCCAACCCTGTTTAATAAATAAACTCAACTTATTTTAGTATGTAATCATGTACAAGATACAATAGGTTTACTTGGTAATCTTAGAACGTAATTATAAATGCGTACCAAGTTTATCAGCATTAAACTGTTACGTTTGGTACGTAATTATAAAATCGTACCAAATTTTCCAAGAGCTTATACCTATATTTGGAAATCTTGGTACGATTTTCTAATTGCTTACCGAGTTTACCAGTTTCGATCTGTTACGTTTGGTACGTAATTATAAAATCGTACCAAGATTTCCAGGAGCTTATACTTATATTTGAAAATCTTGGTACGATTTTCTAATTGCGTACCGAGTTTACCAGTTTCGATCTGTTACGTTTGGTACATAATTATAAAATCGTACCAAGATTTTCAATAAATAACAATTTTACGTATTAAGAACTTACCAATAAAGCGAAACTGCAGCCTCGGATGTGGTAAGCGATGCCGGATTTGTTTTTTTTTTTTTTTATCTTCTGTGTCGATTGTTTTGAAACAATCGACAACCATTTGAAACGACAAACTGCCCCAAGGGAATTTCTCCCAAGCTTCCTTATCCTCAACCAATATCCATAGCCAGTATGGAATTTTTTTCCGGGCATTCTCATAGCCCAGCACGTACGATCCTGCCAAAAGATTTTTTGCCAACTTCAAGTAGTCGTCGGCGCTGATCTTGATTTCAAATTCCTTGATAAAAAACTTTCTGTTCTTGAATGGTGTCCACACCTCTGTAATTGTGACTATTTCGTTGCCGAATAGTCTGGTGTACAATGAGGATCGCGGTATGGTGTGGTCGGCGTATGGGTCGAATTGTGCAGGGCCAAAATTCAGGTCGCTCAGCAAAGCAAATTCTTGTTTGCTGAAGCGCAAGAGCTTCCCCTCAACCTTGAACCATAGAGTTGATTCATCGTACTCGGGGAATGATTCCACCTGTTGAAGCACCATCCAGTGTATGGCCTTCCCCGAGCGCGTGTTCGTGTCCTCCATCCCCATAAAGTGGCCGAGGCAGCTCTGCTTCAGCTTCTCCAACGTGGAGTTGCCACTTGCGGTTAGGCATGCTCTGATGTCGAAAATAAGTGACTCATAACCATGAGTCATTGTCTTGTTTTTCAAGCTGGTAAGTTTCAGCCTCTTGTATTTCCATCTGTTCTGCAATAAGAAAAAAAAAATTCAATAACAAATACATGTTCACTTTTTAGTCATAATCTGCTTGGTAAAATTGGTAAACTTTTACAAATACGTACTAAAAATCCTGGTACACTTGGTACGTTTTTAATAATGCGTACCTAATGTACTTGTTATATAGGTACGTATTTTATAAATACGTACTTGAAAATAATGAAATACTGGTACACTTGGTACCTTTTTCATAATGCATACCAAGTGTACCTGTAGTGTAGGTACGCTTTTCTAAATACGTACCTATTTTACCTACCAAAACTGATACATTCGGTATGTTTTTAAAAATGCGTACCGAGTGTACTAGAAACACACTTGTTTTTTTGGTACGTATTTGTGAAAATCGTACCAATTTTAACCAAACAATCTCATATTCAAATGAACCGAATGCAAAATATATCATGCATAAACAATCTCAGATATTCAACAACAAGCTATCCTCAATTCTTGAAATCTCAGATATTTCACAAAACGTACGCGGTGTACCAATAAAAAATTTTCCCAATTTTCAGATTTGCAAATCGTACCCTAATTACCATTCTACTCAACAACCAAGGTACGCAATTGTCATTCAAAACATAGTAAACCCGCGAAATTGGAGAAAACAAGTGATAATCAAACATGCAACCACCGCAACTTTCAAATCTGGAAAACTTACTGGTAAATGTTCAAAAATATCTTCTTCCCCGGCTTCTTCTTCCTCGTCCGGCTGCGTAGACTGCTCTTCTTCCTCTCCCCGCGGTGGTGACGAGTGTGCTTCTTCCTCATTGCGCGGCGGCGGTGACGTCTGTTCTGCTTCTTCTTCGCGTGGCGGCGGCAACGTCTGTTCTGCTTGTTCTTCACGCGGCGACGACGACATCTATTCGCGCGGCGGCGTGTGTTTGCACGACGGCGCCTGTTCGCGCTGTTGCGGAGGAACTTCGGTCCTTTTAGACCTAGTTTTTTTGGCGGCCGACATAACGAACTTTCCAACTTCGAATAAATAATGTTAGTATTAATAGCCGGATCTGTGGCGCAATGGTAGTGCGTCTGACTCCAGATCAGAAGGTTGCGTGTTCGACTCACGTCGGGTTCAAATCCCCCTATCCTTATACCGGCTAATCTTTTTTTTTTCCTTCCCCCAAATGTATTTTAGATGATCGTGTATCTTGCTAGCTCTCTTGTTCCCTTTTATTTCTCTACTTTGTTTTTATATTTATAGGAAATTAAGGTTCAACCAATGAATGAACGGAGATAGCTTAATATTTTATAAGAGTTTAGTATCTCTTTTCTTTCATGGACCGAAACTTGTTTTGTCATTTTTTTTTTTACTTGGGATAAAGGGTGTTTTAACCCTAAAACTTTATCAAATATTTAATATATAATGTGTATTTGCTATTAAAAATGATTAAAGAGATTATTCCAATCCTAATAAGAGCTAGGGAGAAATGAGGCGACGGAGAGAAAGGGGGTTTGTGAGGGTGATTGCCGCTCTCCGCCGCCAATGATTTCTTCGTTCGATAATCAAACATCCCTTTATTTCAAAAAAGAAAAAGAGCTGGGGAGTCATAAGTATAGTTTATTGATTCAGTCAGGTCTCTTAATTTCGATCAACTTCTTCACAATCCTATAATACAAAGATAACAATACAAGCATCATACACGCAATGTACAGACACAATTACAAACAAAATAAAATAAAAGCCCGATCAAATTTATATCTAATGTAGAGCGACCTGATGCAACATACATAATGGGTACATGACCACAAATTAGCTAATTATGGATTGCATCTTCTTGCATGCATCTTTCAATGCTGTGAACTCAAGACTCTGCTCATCCCATTACCACGAAACTGGATCGATATACTCACATTTTTCGACTTTGTGTTTCTCCAGTGTCCACACAGCTCCCACAGGCTCTGTGATTCTTGCACACATGTGCAGGCAATGATGAAAAGGAGCAATCACATTGCATAGATGACCTCCCCGCTGCTGTCGACGTCAAGATCATCAGGATCAGAATCTAGGTCTTCCATGTCGTCATCCATCATGTCCAGATTATATAAACCAGCCGGAGGAATAGTGGCTTCTGAGATTATCTGCATGATGCTTTCCAAGCTCTGCATGGGCAGGTCCGGTTCTTGAAATTGGTTGCTCGATTCATCAACCAGATCTGCTGGGAGATTCTTGAGAAACCACGCGTGGTTCTTGATTTCAGGTATACTGATGCGCTGACCAAGTAGATATTGCAATCTAGTTAGTGTCAATATAGTATATAAACACAAATATCTACAGCACAGAAAGCTAGTCTGTTTTGCAATCATGTCAAAATATCAAATAATCACCTTAGAAATTCAACTTAGGATCTGTAAATAGATTCGCTTTTAAGTTTCTTATAAAGGGTTTAGTGATTAATTAGAAACATGTTTGCATGTCAGAGGTCAAATCACTCACTTGTGCAGGATCAGCAACAAAGATCCTCGAAATTAGGTGACGGCATTCCTCAGAAATTATGACTTGTTCCGGAATAGAATACTGAACATTTATGACTCTCTGTATTGTCTTACGAAAATCCTTAGGGTTTTCAGGATCTTCAAATGGATAAGAACCAACAAGCATAATGTATAATGTAACTCCACACGACCACACATCTGCAATCTGAAGGAAAGGTATCATTATGATCAACAGAAAGGAAGAAAAAAACATCACACATATAAATGCTGAATGACTGTACAACAGGGACTAGGATCTTGAAATCTTTATAAAAATTACTCTCCAAGTGTGAGTGAGTGTGTGTGTGTGTGTGAGAGAGAGAGAGAGAGAGAGGCAATGCATTGTTTTACCTTCCCATCATATTCTTTTCTATGTAACACCTCCGGAGCGATATATGCAGGAGTACCCACTGTAGATTTTGGTTGTGAATGTAGCAAAGAAGACTGCAAAAACAGCACAGTTACAATCAGATAAAAAGTAGAAGATGACATTAAATAACCACATTCCTTAAAAACACTGGCGCACATAGTAATATGAGGAAAAAAAATATCATGAAGCTGATATAAATAGTGAAAACTTATTAAAGATTCAGACAAAGGGAAGTTTTGACACGCGTAATTAATAGATGCAGTAGACAATAGCCTAGCAATATGACTACCTTGGAATACCCAAAATCACATATCTTCAACCTGGGAGCTGGGCTTCCATCCAACAGTGTATTTTCTAGCTTCAGGTCCCGATGACATATTTGCTATATCAAGGAATGTGGGAGAGATATATTAGTTTCCAGTTCTACTAGTTTCATTGACAAATACAATTGTAAACTTTTGATACCATTGAATGACAGTAGCTCACTCCAGATATAAGTTGTTGAAAAAAGAAACGAGCCTGCATGAAAAGTTTGCAAACAAGACGGTAAGCACATGAAAAATCACACTTCCAAAGGAAAGCAAACATTTAAGTGAAAATAAAGAACCTCATCCTCACTGAATCGTCCTGCATTAGATATACGTTCAAATAACTCTCCTCCGGATGCATACTCCATTACAATAGCGAGATGGGTAGGTGTTAGAATTACCTGAAGCACAGAATTCAAGAGCACTGCTCCAATAAATATATATCTTCAAAGTCATTTACTTGTGAACAGAGTATCAAGCACAAACCTCCCTAAATCTGACAATGTTTGGGTGCCTCAAAGACCTGTGGTTGATAATTTCTCTCTGAACATTCTCATCTATCTGCAATCCAGACATTATCTATTATAATAGCTGAGACTTTATTAGAACAAATCTCTCTTGCAATACTCAACAATAAGCCAGAAAAAGAAGTAAAGGAAAAGCATCGCTTTAATAACTTTAAATCTTATATCATAACATCAAAGCCAGCCTAGTAGGCCAAACTAATTGGTAGAATCTCAAAGTAAAATCTGAATAAAGAAAATAAAAGCAAAATCTCTTTGGTGTTTCATATCGGGAAGCAGATACTTACAAAGAAGAGATAAATGGAAGCAGATTAGTAAATAATACTTTCTAGATTAACAAATACTAGTATTAGACAACACCGTAACTCACAATAATAAAAATAATAATAACCTCCCCAAACTTCAACATCCCAACATAACCAGAATTTCAGTACATGCACCAACAATAGTTAGTCTTCAATTAGAACAAGAGCAATGCAACCCCAATTGCAAGTTCCAAGATAGAGATATTGTAAACAGACATCATTTGCACTTAAGTTTTAACTGACCGGGCAGCCTCTCTCAATGTATTTAATTGCAACTTGCTCATTAGACTGTTTGTTTCTCATGAGCCGGGCTACTCCAAAATTCCCAGATCCGATATCCCTAATGTAATCATATTGATCGCTATCATGCATAATTTGCACACTACTTGGAAATCTTTTTCGGGCACCAAACTCCATTTCACAGCTAATTAACACGAGAACTTGTGTCTACTACAACAAGTATGAACTATTAACTTATTTTTACTTGAACACTGTTGAAGGGATAAGTCATGAGAAGCACCAGGAGATTAAAGGGAGAAGAGGCAAACAAAGTGGTGGTCAGATAATTTTGAAGAATTAAAAACAAGAGACGGTGGAGATCACATAATTTTATGCTTCCAAGTGTGTGTGTGTGTGTGTGTGTGTGTGTGTGTGTGTGTGTGAGAGAGAGAGAGAGAGAGAGAGAGAAATGTTTCTTATTCGCTCGTAAGTAGACATTGAATCTAAAAGCAATAAGTGATTATATAGAGCACTCAAATTGAAATCATGATTCAGATGCTTTGTACATTATAGCAATAAGGTCGTGGAGAAGTAAGGGTTGACGACAGCAAAATGTCATTTAGCGTGGTTGGGCAGTTACATAAACAACAATTTTCTTCTCATCAACGCAAGACATTTGGTAAAAAACGACAAATGCATACCTCTTAAAATTTATTTCGCACTGATTACCCGTGATTGATGACATCAGAAACATACATTTTCACTCACAAACACAGACTAAAGTAGTTTGTGGAGGTGGCAGATGTGGTACAAGATCACGTCTATGGCCGATGAACCCCTCAAGGATTTTATAACCCGAATAATAATTTAATGAAAGCCATCTATTTAACTATCAACAATTAGAATATTGACAAGGGAGCTTTTACTGGAAAGTAATTGGTCTTTAATGATAATTACGGATACGCAAATGCCTAACTTACTGATTGTGGTAATCGGATAGATAGATGCTAGGTTCTCACTGCGAGTCCTCTGTGACATTCAAAATTTCTATTTGAGCAGTCTGCGCATATGAACTTACATGATCGTGGAAGCTAATAAGTTTAACCAAAACATTGTGTTATTAAGCAAAATCTTCGAGTTGTAAGAACCAGCGACAAGAAGTGCAATCTATGTACATATAAAATCAAAATATTTGGATTAACAAAACTGTGACCCCAAAAGACTTTATAATTTTATTTGCACTGACTAGCTTCTTTCATCTAGACTAGTTCACAGTGCTCCTTAACATCTTCTTTGCCAAGGCACAGTATTTCTCTGAATATCAGTAGAAATTTTGATTCTTTCAAATATATAGAGTTTTATGCTTGGCATTTACTGTGAGAAACTGAGTTAATAAGTTAATTGTCAGAACTTTCTGAATTAGAAAATGATTTTCAATTAATTCTCCAATAAGCATCAGATCTGTAACCACAAATAGCTATCTCTCAATGAGGTTAATTTGTCGAATCGCGCTAGATTATAAAAAAATCACATTTTATCTTTCAATAATCATCCTATTATCTCTTCAGAGAACGATGACAGTCACACTTTAGTAGCTCAATTTGATAAAATATAATTTGTGGTATTTCATAATATAGGGAGGAGCAATTGCTCTTCAAAACATTAATATCCAATAATAATTGAGATATTACCAACTTCAGTAAAATTTTGGTAAGTTCTTGATAGACTTGGCAACTATGATATTAGTAACTGTTATAAGAGGAGGAATCACTTTTCAACCTTAATAAACGCATAAACAGGGTGATTGCTAAAATTAGTTAATTTTAGCTGATTCTTCGACCGATCCTTTAAGGTCTGGTTATCGTGGTTAATGACTTCATAGTAGTTGCTACATGGTCAATATGATCATATCTACAGATTCTCTTCATCACTCCGTGAGTTATATAAAAAATTTGGACAATGAAAAAAATCAAGTGAGAAACACTACTTACAGAGCATCGACTAAAAAGGAAAGATTAATTACTTTACAACAGTTCTAGCTATCTTATCCTTGTTTCCGTTAATAGCTCTGCAATAACTATTTTAACTACCACCAAAACTCCAACATTCCATTTCAAACCGAATAATGGATAAATCCACGCTATTCGACAAACCAAAATTTGAGACTGAAATCTGAAGAAGAAGATTCGACATTTCTACTGTGATTCCCCAACCTAAAAATCCAAGTAAAATACCGTTTTGCCCAAACAAAAAAATCAAATCATCTTCAATAATTAACTGAGAAACCAGCTTAGAAAGCCCAAGAAAGGGGGGGAAACTGACCTTATCGCCTCGCTCAATATACTTAACTGCAACGAGCTCTCTAGTTTGCTTATCCCTCATCAATCGCGCAACACCGAAATTACCCGACCCGATATCTCGAACGAAGTCGTAGCGATCGCTGTCGTGCATGATCGGCATATCGAAACCCGGACCTACAGACATCGGTGGCCGATCCATTTCAGCCAAAATCTCCGTCTCCGTTGACCGAAACTCAGTTCATTCACATTACTCGGACCAGCAACAGCGTTCCGACGAGTGGCAGAAATCGGCGACCTGCCGGTTCTGCAGACGTGGGGAATCGGAGAGGTAAGACGGAAGTTTTGATGATGATGATGATGATGATGATGATGATGATGATGTGGATGGGATTATTGCTGCAGCAGCTGCGGGAATGAAAGAGAAGAAGCAGTACGACCTCGTCCTTTTTACTTGTGGGATGAAGACTCTCGGAACGACGTCGTTGTAGCGCTGCCGAATTGACGAAAAAGGTGCTGCCGTGGTGTAGGAAGGAGTTTGCTTTTGCCGATCATCACATTGCGTTGAGGTTTTGTTTTGAGGCGAAATGTCGATAATGCCCCTCTTCTCTGCGCGACATCATAATATAGTTCATTTAAATCGTGTTCATCATATTTCATCTCATTTTACTCGCGTTGTAGTTGTATTCAACTTCATTAATTGTTTCATGGAATTCATGATTTCTTAATTGAGTAATACAGGGAAAACAGACAAATTTAGGAAAGTTAAATAAAGATTGAGAAAAACAATTTGAACATTAATCTGAACATTATTGTATGCGCAGTTTAAAATTACAAATGGATTAGATCAACAAATAGTTGTTAAATGCTAATATAATCAATAAATATATAAAATACGTCGTTCTTAATTAAGAATTCGTGATTTCTTAATTAAGTAATAGTAGAATAGATTGCAAATGTCATGCGATCAAACACACTCAAATCAAATGTGTATGTTATTATACACAAAAAGAGAGGAAAAACTAATAAGAAGCCCAAAACGATAGCCCACAAAAGAAAATGTCCAGACCCGCCCGGCCCAGCACAGCTTAACATAAAATCCAAACGAATGAATGTCTAAAGTTCAGTTTTTCAACTTTTTCTTCTAACAGTCATAACTAACTTGAAAAAAAAAAAATACTTAGAAGTGAGGAGGCTTTGGAAAATTTGTGCAAAAAAAACAACCTTTCTTCTGCCTCTCCGATTCTCCAACTGTTAGTGGCTCAGCTTCTCTGCCCGATGACGAGACATAAAGGGTTGGGGTTGATGCCAAAACCGAGAGGGTACTTGCTGCACTGCACAACTGAACAACAACAAGTGTGACAACGAAAGTGGAAACAACAACAGCATCATGAGGATCAACATTTCAGAATGTGTAATTCATGAGCTATGCAATATTAAGAGGACAAAAGAGCCGCAATCAAACTGTAACACGACAAACAAACTGGCAAGCAGCAAGAAAAACTAAAGTAACTCATCTGCAGGCCCGAATTTTCCATTAATACTTCAATTCAGACAACTAGGTGATCAAGACAGGGAAAGCTACTACAATTAGCAATCTTGGCAATACTCTTTTGATTTTTAGGTCCTAAATACAACATGTAGCGATATTATAGAATATAGCTAATTGTGAAGGAGAAATCCATTTATCATACATAACTAAACAATTACATAAGAAGTGAAGAACAAATCCTATATCATTTGCATAAAAATAATCATACTTCTTCGAGGAAAAACACTGAACAAGCACCTTTCTTGATTAATCAATAAACCCCTGCTACAAAGAGTCAATCCTAGCACGAAAAAAGCATCAATGGATCCCAGGGATAATCGTCCCTTCCTTAGTTTTCCCTTCCACTTCAGCATCATCATCTTTGACAGCCTTCATGATCAGCAAAACCAACAAAGGGTAACTTATCGTCATGAGCCCCCAGTTCGTTGCCAGCTCGTTCACAAGGGGCACGTTATGTGAGTCGATCTGCCAAGCAACAGCTGCCCCTGCACTCTGCACACCCTTGTAAAACCCGGTGAACCTGAAAAAACAAAATACACGAGTCCAACAACAATTAGGTATGATTGATTCCAAACACCACAGAATTCTCAAACCTGATCAAGAAAAGAAACAGACACAAAAAAATCAAATATCCACCTGCTAAGTATCTCAGTATCATCGGCTAATGCTCCAATCACCCAATACACCATACTCTGAAACATGGCATCAAGCAAACCATAACAAAAGTACAAAACAAAGGGCCCTGCATAATCACTTCCGTTCTTGAAATCGAGGAGCTTAATACGAAGATTCTTGACATCACTACGGTCATAATCAAGCTGCTTCGCGAGCCCTCCTCCCCAAATAACCGTGCCAAGAACAGCAACAGCCGCGACACCAAGAAGGCCACGAGCCCTCCGACTCTTGAAGCTAAAATCCATAATGTATCCAATCAAGACAGACCCAATCATCTGTGCACCCCAATAGAAGACATTGTTCAAACCTCTAGTCCTAAGATTGAAGAGAGCACCATTCACATTATTGAACTGGTAACTATAGAAGAAATTACTAGCCCAAGAAGCCGGCACAATCAGCAGCATCCTCCAATCAAGAAACAGCCTCAGAATGGCCCGAGACTCGACCGCCACGCTCGAGTACTTGATGTTGGTGCACCGGGATCCATCATCACGAACCACGCGGCTCGGGTGCAGGATGGAGAGAGAGAGCATAGTGCCAATGGACATGAAAACCATGAAGCCGATGTAGGTGCCGTCGTTAACGGAACGAGCCGTGGTCCGGTGATAGTTCATCGCAAAGGGGATAAGGCCACCGATGACGCCACCTAAGTTGAAAATGCTCCAAAACAAGGCAATGTAGGTGCCCTTCCGGGCGTGGGGCGGGTACGACGTCATGATCGCCCCCTGCGCCGCCCAGAGGAGGCCGGCGCCGACGCCGAGGAAGGCGCCGGCGGTGATGGCGAAGGCCTGGTGCTGGTAATGGTTGTAGTAGAGGAAGGAGCCGGCGTAGAGTACGTAGGTGGAGCAGCCGCAGAGGAGGGTGAGCTGAGGGCCTAGGATGTTGTAGATCCCGCCGCCGAGAACGCCGAAGACGGCGAAGGTGGTGTATAGGGCGGTGTTGGCGTTGTTGGCGGCGGTGGGGTCGACCTGGCCGCCGGCGCCCATGCCGGAGAGGGCGTTGAACATGCCGGGGCAGCAGAAGCAGACCAATCCGATCAAGACGATTTGGACTAGAGGAGAATTGTAGCGGAGGAGGGAGGGTTTGAGGGGAATCTCCGCCTCTGGCGACCCCTTGCCGGTTTCTTGATCGGCGACGCTGCCCATGAGGGAATTAATTTGGTTGAAAGATGGGATTTTTAGTAGGGATGTGGAGAGAGAGAGAGAGATTTAGAGTGAGAGGAAAAGGGTGCGCGGAAATGGGAATTTAAGCAGCGAATTTCGAAATATACAATGTTGGATGGGATAGGGAGGGAGAGAAGTCGATGATTGTTATTGTTTTTGTTATTGTTAATTGCAAGTGAGTGAGGAGCAACTGCCAACTGGGAGAGATTGGGGAAGTCGTTGTGATACTATGAAAACACATACGACACTATGTCTATGTAACAACTACTAATACTATATGGGATGAGATTCCTTTTGTGGTATTCTTTAATTTTGTGGTATTCTTTTAATTTATTTTGAATTAGATTCATTCATATCCTCTGCAGGCTGCTGGTATTGCTGTCTTGGAACTACTGTGCCGGCTAATATTAGTGTCTTGAATATTATATGCAATTGTCTTTCCTGGGTTATCAACATCATACTCCTTCCTTGGGTCACACTAATTTTGTCACCTTGGTGTGTGGCACAAATATTAAAGAATTCATGTAAAAACATAGAAAAAACGATCAATATCTAATCAATATGATATTTGACTGATTTTGCTAATGTCGCTCGTTTAAATCTTAATTAATTTTATACATACGTTTCAATATCATTATAGTAATGTCACAAAACTAAAAATTCTGAAAGCCCCTTTATTCGGCACCAACGGGAGAAGAATCAAAGGAAGCAAGCAATTAGTCCATGCCCTGCTCTGCTAGTCCCATCTCTTTTTTTATTCAAGACAAGAATGGTGTGAATATTATTTTCTTGGGACCAACACAATGTGGATCATCAATAAATATTGAGCTAACCAGCTTAAAATGACCGTAACTTTTTACTTTTTGGTAAAAAAGACTTGTTTAGACGGATTCTAAAGAAAAGGACCATAACATTTTTTCCGCATTTTCGCCCCTTTTTTCAGCTCGAAGTGAGTTTAATTTTTTCGACACGTCATGTACACGGTTACATGTCAAATAAGCAATTTTGCCACCTCATTTTTTCCGCTTTTATACTTAAAAAATGTATATAATTAAGCATATGTTGGGCACACGTACAAGTCCAATATATCGCAAATGTGTTAAACCGCATAGGCAACATACACAAATAAATGATTAAATTCTACAAATTTATTGATTTTTTGCTTAAATACTCAATCAAAAATTATTTTTACACAAATAAATAAGCAAGAATATCAACTCTTCATTCTATATGGCTACTATATTCGTGTTTGTGATTGCTTTACACATTAAGAGGAAAATATGAATATCATATGACCAACTATAAGAGCACAATATGATGAAATATTTACAAAATATTGTACAGGTTCCTGCATAATCATGATGCAGTTCATAAAAAAAAAAAAAAAGTGGCAAAATTGTTTATTTACATGTACACGTGTACATGACGTATCAAAAAGCTCATTAAACTCAATTCGAGTCGGAAAAAAGGGGCAAAATTGAGGGGAAAAAAAGTTATGGTCATTTTCTTTAGGGTCTGTCCAAATAAATTATTTTTGCCAAAAAATGGAAAATTACGGTCCTTTTAAGCCGATTAGCTCATAAATATTAATCTTATTTCACAACCAAATCATCACTTAGACTATATGATACGTTAATTTAAAATTCATGACATTATTACATAATAATTGATTCGATTTGTAGCGGAAACCTTTCATAAACAAATCAGATCCATTTACAAAATATCAAGAAGCTAAGAAGGGAGCTCTGACTTCTTAAAATTAAGTAATTTTTCTTTCAATTTGAAATAGTTATGATATTATTGAAAATTTGATCAAACATTCTGATAATATAAAAAAATTATTGTTTTTCTTATATTTTTTTTTAAAGGAAAGTTGGTTTTCCGAGTTGAACAAACAAACAAATTTTTATTGTTGGTCTGTTTGGTTCTCTATTGCGTGTGTAATATTTCATTACATCATTAATATTGCGTGTGTAATATAGCGTGTGTAATATTTCATGGCAAATTCGAGAGGCATCTCACAATGTGATACCGGGTCGACCCGCTCCGGATCCAGATCGGACCCAGTCAAACCATTGACTTTATTTTCGTTATTTTACGGTCAACTTATATGCATCACAACGTGTATTTATATTCACTACACTATAAAATGAGATGTACCAGTTTTTAAATTTTATTAATATTATTTTCACTATTTTTTTTTAGATGCACCACATAGTGTATCCAGATGCATCACAATGTATAATGAGATGCACCATCATGTGTACTGAGATGTACCACACTGTATTTTTTTCCTTTTGTTTTAAGAGTCGAACGAGGGGAGCCGAAGGCCTCGAAGAGAGCTAAAGGACATGAATGTTGTCACTACAATTATCTATAAATTAAAATCAGAGCCAAAGCGGAGCCAAAAAAAAAAACTGGTGCATTTCAGACTTTTCGGTATTCTTATTGATGTATCTCATTATACATTATAGTGACTCGTATTTCATTACATCATTAAAATCTCATCCAGTGACAAATGAGGGAAATATATGGAAGTATCAATCTTGCCAATTAAAATTTTATTATAATTATCATTATAAAAGGCAAGTAAATCTGCGGTTGTAATAGCATGCAATATAACAACAAAAGCATTTTTTTGAGAACATAAGAAAAGCATTAAAAAGTATACAGTGCAGGTTCTCAAAAATAACAAGTATATAACGGCGGCAATAAAAGTAGAAATCTAAGATCCAGCACAATATTTTTTCCTATAATACAAGCACACATAACTAAATTGGAAAATTCTATTTTGTAAAAAATTAGAAACCTATACACGGGTTAGTGGTTACGATGTAGTCCATCTCACTTTTTTAAAAATTATTTTCTTTATAAATTTAATAAATTAAGTTTGTTTAATATAATTAGAATTAATTACTTTTTAATAAAATATTAATCTCAATTAAAATTTATTAAGCTCAAATTAAGATTTATTAAATTTCAATTATAATTAATTAAATACTAATTAGGTTAATAAAAATTTATAAAACTATGGTGGACCGCACCAACCATATGCGGTGCATTGCACATTAGACTCTCTGCAGTGGAATGTCTCTTTAGGGTGTCTCTATGGGTTGTGATGGAGATAAAGATAGTGAGCTGTAGTGGGGTTGTCTCTTTGGGTGTCTCTATCTAATTTCTGAAGTTGTATTTTGCATTAATTTTAATAAGAAAATTCTAATCATTAATTTAAATAAAAATAATATATTACTAGAAAAAAAAAATACATTACTAGAAAAAAAAATTACATTACTAGAAAACAAAAAAAAAACATTACTAGAAATATAAAAAAAAGAAACATAGCCTTTGGTAGGGGAAAAAAATAACTACGCTCATCCTCGACGTCGGCAACCATCATCATGTGCAGTTGATACTGGTCCGGCGTCATGTGCGACGTATCCATGCTGATGATCTTTGCATCGGTGACATCTTGTTTCGTCCGAGCACGCTCCTTTATTCCATCGACGAGATTGTTCTTTACCTCGATGATGCCGCTTAGCCGGGCATTTGTTGAGTTGACTATTTAGTCGTATTTTGTTATTATTTTTCATTATAATTTAGTTCGTTTTATCGTTGATGTGGTGAATATTTCTTGTCTTTTGGTTTATATTGTTTATGTTCGTGGCAAGATGGTTGGTTAGTGTGTGTGCAAATATCTTAGTTGAAAAGGGCATTTTTGATGGTTGAAGATTAGTCGGGACGATGATTTTAAAGAGAAGTGTTAGCTAGCCAAGGCTGGGAGCTAGCGACCCGAACTCCGCCTCCTCGCTCACCTTTTTTTCCCTTTTCCTTTGGCCGCCTTTGCCGCGTCTCTTCCGTGTGGGAGGGGGGAGCCGTGCTTTCCTCTTCTATTGTATCGCTCGATCCATGAGGCATTCCAGATGAGATGTAGGCGCCTTCCTCCGTACTTTTTTAAATATGGTGTGAATTTATGTGGTATTTATAGATGAAAAAATGAATAGAAAAAAAATTAAAATTGGCTAAAGTTAGCCATTTATACCCGTTGGCCATCAAATAGCCGTTGCTTAATTTTTTTTTTTTCGGTCACGCGCGTGCAATGCACGCACCGTATTTAAATGAAAAAAAAAATCCAGCAAGTGCAATGCACTCGCAGGATCGAGACTGTCTCGAGCTGGCGAGACAGGCTCGAGATGCTACCTCCTGCAGTGGACCGTCTTGTCGCCGGCGTGTCTCGAGCCGCCCGAAAGAGACGCCTGCTGCGGACAGTCTGAGTGCATCTCAACTAAAGATTAGCTACCCTTTCCTCTTAGGCAGAAATTAGTTATCCTCTAGAATGACTTTTGGCGGCCAAGACAAAAAGAGTCGATCATTCATTGGTCAATCACAAAGGACATTTTTGGACCATGACAATAACATGCATGATATTAATAATCGTATATGTGATAAGAGTTTATCATAAAATTCAACATTAAATTTAATATAGAGGGCAGGAAAGTCCAACTATAGACCCCCTAGTTGAAATCAAAGTTTAAATTTTTGGAATATGGCAACACAATAATAATGGATAATATATTCAGACATTTAGGAAAAGAGGAAATAAGGTTAGTCTGGTGTCATTGTAAAAATTTTGAAAGGCCGGCAAAGAATCGAATTCTGAGGGGTCTCATCTCTTTATTAGTGAAATTGCAAAATGTGTCAAAAATGACTATTATGGCAACTAAACGTAAAGCCAAGTACATTTCACAAGGAACAAGAATGCACTTTAAACGGAAGGATTACCAGTCAAGATAGATTAAAAGAAATTCATAAAGACAAACTATATTTAACCCTGATGGAAAATTGCCAATTCTTTTCTAAAAGTTTGGTGTCTCAGTAAAAAGACAATATTCTTGCCTGGATTAATGAATGCAATATAGACTCTCCGCAAAAAATAGAGCACCGCAAGTATTACTTCTATCTCTACAGCTATCAGTTCATTAGCTCTAAAAAAGGTAACAGACAGTTAAGCATGCAACCTCAAAGTGACAACGCTGTCTCTTTTATTTTTTGTCCTTCGTGCTTTGCAGAGAGAAAATGGGTTCTCCTTGGTTTATGTCTTTCTTAGGTTCAGCTGCCAAGGAACTCTCCTCACCAAGTTCCAAAGACGAACTAGCATCGTCTGTTTCACCTTTAGAGAGTGCATTCTCAGAACGCCCAATGCCAGGCTGATCAACCATCATGCTCTTATAAATCGAAAAGGCTTGGGCCATCATGCTGGCAGGCTGGGCAGGATTGGAGGGTAGTAGCATAGTTGTGCCCTAGAAGAATCATATGGAAAGAATGAGCTCAAAGAAATAGCTATTCAAAGTTTTCACTGAATGCAGTAACTATAAAATGACACTAAGCTAGATCTTTGAGTTTACCTTCTTTGCAATCTGACTGAAGGCCTGAATATATTGCTCAGCAACTCTCAAACTTGCTGCCTGCAAATCCAATGCATTACGGTCCTCAATTCGTATCATGCAGTAACAGAATACTTTCTTACAATAAAGATAATGTGTGTGTGAGTGTCTTACAGTACCTATAATCATGTCTCTGACAAAACAACTCCCAAAAAAATCGATGAAGAAAAATGATACACAACTATAATTTCCTCCACTATTTGTGTGCCAACAATCATAAATGGGCTGCTTAAATTTCTTCCAAAGTTGGGGTGGGGGTGTGGAATAAATGGGCTGCTTAAATTTGGTCGATAAAAAAAAAGAGCTTTACCTCTAGACCACCATTTTCCTTCAGGGCTTTTGATACCACAGCAATCCCTTCTGCAGTTGCATTTGCTCTAGCACGAATAGCTTCTGCTTCTCCTGTTACAGAAAATAATTCAGAACTAAGTAAAATTAGAAGGCTCAATCCAGATATACATAAAAAACTTGAAGCATCAAACACCTATAATTTCCTCCACTAATTGTGTGCCGACAATCATAAAATCCTTTTTAATGACACAAGAACTCAGTGCATATACAAAAGGTTGGGCATAAAATATCATAATAACATGAACAGGCAACAACAAATGCAAACGAGATACTGACCTACAGCCCTGTTGACCTGGTCCATCTTTGCAGCTTCAGACTGAAGGATCACAGAGAGTTTCTTCCCATCTGCGATATTAATATTTGCCTGCCTTTCTCCTGTATAAGATCACATAATTAATCTCGTGAACTGAAAGAAGCGAGGATATGCACTGTCTTCACTGTTTTGAATTTCTTATATGAAAGCCAAAAACATGGAGTAGCATGCAATTTTTTCATCCTTGGCCAGATAAGAGCTAATACATTCTTCACCTCTTTCAAAAATATCTATTAGATTTAATTAGAATATGTCAAATAAGCCTAATCATTCCATGCCAAAATAAAAAACAAGAACTAAAAAAATTGCAAAATCAAGGAATTGAAGTTTGAAACAAGTTACCTTCTGATTCTAGAACCTGAGCTCTCCTCTTGCGCTCTGCTTCAGCTTGCATCTCCATGGCAGCCTTCACTCCCGGTGGCGGATTTATATCCCCTAATAAGGAACCCCAGAGAATAATAAGGTGCAGCAGAAACTTGGGAGTATACTAAACCAACAAACATTTCGTCTAATAAAATCTACTCACTTATTTCATAACGGAGGCATTGTAACCCCCAATCTTTCGCAGCTTCATTGATAGAAATCTGCATCACACACATGTAGAACAGTCGGTCCAATATTTGCATAAGGTGCAAGCTAAATAACACTAGGTCTAGGGGATATGCAAATATGCAGAATGAATTACCAACCAGAACATAACAGTTTACAAATATTTGAATATATTTTCTAAGCGCTAATACATATTTATGATGCCCCAACATCAACATATGAGCTAGACAAAGGAAATTTTCAATTAAATACGAGAATAATGTGGGTGGAGACTGCCTTATTCTTCATTGCACTTCATTTTTTTACCCATGAATCAATCTGTTAAGACCCATTTGGTTTATTTCTGTCAAAACTGGATTATGGAATGGCAATCTGATACTGGATGAAGCTAACTTCTCTCAACTATTAACCAATTGGATTTACATACAGGTAACAATCTTTGCAATGACAATGAAAGATGAATTATTAAATAAGTTAATAATGTAAAAGCTCAGCTATTGAGAAAATAAAATAAGAACTATTAAGCTTGCTTTTTCAATGTTTATTAATTGGTCGCAACAGTACCTATTTACAAGATTCTTTAAAACATACAAAGTTCTAAAATCAGTATGTAAAAAACTATTGCATTAATAAGAAGCATATGTGAGTTGAAAATTCAAATCCATAATGACCTTATGCTAGCTCTTGATTAAATAGTACATTTAACAATAGATGAGTTCATGGCAGAACAAACGATGCAGCAGCTTTGACCACAAATTGTCATTTGTTCAATGTAACTTTCACAAGTAAAGATGCTAGATGATACAATAGGGGAACACAGGAAAGCCAAATATTCTCTGAATAAACAAAAAAAAATTAACAATAAAGACAAGAATAACCCACCACTATCTTCTCGTTGAGAGTGTCCCTTTCCTCAAAGGTCTTGTCAAGAGTGATTTTACCTAGCTCACTTCGCATGGTAGTCTGAGCAAGCTGAATCACAGCATACAATGGATTCTCAACCCCATATGATGCCAACTTTGGGTCCACTATCTGCAATTTTTTAAGGGAAAAAAAGCAAAAAATATGTGACCAGTTCATTAATTCAATCATAGTTGTTCATAAGCATGTCAAATGATGAGATATAGAATCATGTGTCTACTTGCCTTCACATAGAGGACTCCGTCAATCATTATGCTGACATTGTCCTTGGTGATAGCAGACTGATTGCCAATAGGAATTGCCTCTTCTTTCAGTGAATGCACATAAGCAATTCTGTCGACAAATGGAAGCAGCAGGTGGATTCCAGGAGTCAAAGTCTTCACATACTTCCCAAATCTCTCAATTACATATGCCTTCTTCTCTGGCACAATACGGAGTCCCCAATTCATGGGTGGTGCGATCTCATACCTTCATCAAAAAGTAGCAGAAGCTTTTAACAGACTGTCTAAAACTTCAATTAAGTATCATGTTATCGTTCCAATATTATTATACAAGCTTACTTTAATGGACTCTTCATATATAACTAAAAAAAAAATTCCAACATATTTATCAAACTTTTATTCTCATTGTTTTGTATGTTCTGGCTCTCTTATCCAAATTGGTATATTCTAGTTGTGCAAATATATTACGGCAAGAAAACAATTCACAGGAAAAGCAAAAATGGTAAGACCGCAAATTCTAAATCCTTGGAAAACTGTAAATAAAGAACATCGTAGCATTCATTAACAAGCAGCAGCAATAAACAATAAGCACAACAACATGCACATTAAACAGGCAACGAGAGGAAAAAGTACCAGACACTATAGATAGATCAACTAAACGACTGTGATGGAATTATCGTCGCAAATTAGTAATTACCAACCAACACACAGCGTCGCTCAAAATATAATTCATATCAGATGAACAAAAACTATTACAAGATGACACAAATCTAAGACAAAGTAAATGGAAAATATCGCATAAATATCTATTCGTAATTAAGCAACAGCTACCAAACAACACATTGATCGAATAAATGAAATAAAGTCATTCCAAGTACGAATTACAACCGAATGAATTCTAAAAGGAAAACTCCATCAGAATTATGTAAATGCTATTAGTAGTATTACCCTGCGCTAGGGTCGGTCAACTGACGAATGCCGCGGACGGCGGTGAAATAAGGGGACCGAAGCGGATTCGGCGAATTGCGAGCGGTCGGCTGGTTGAGAAGCAGCGGATGCGCGGTGGCGATTCCGCGGGAAGTGATCGGCGATCGAGCGGCGACGAGATTCCTCACCGCGCGAAGTTTGCTGAAGGAGTTGGATTTGATGATATTCATCTTCGAATTTGATTGGATGAAGTGTGTGTGGAATTATTTGGGGAATTCAGAAACAGTGTGTGTGGGTATGGCAAAGCCCTAACTAAACCCAAATAGCCTTCAAAATGACTTGTCGACCAAGAAGGGACTAAAAAGACCCAGATAGGCTCAAAATGACTTCTCCACCAAGACAGAGAGAGAGAGAGAGAGAGAGAGAGAATTGCTGTATTTTTATTTTTTTTAAGTTTAAAAAAAAATCCAACGGAAAAAATAATTAACTTGTTTTATATTATTGTTTTGGTACATGTTCAATAATCAACATGCACATATTGATTTGTATAGTTTTTAAGGAAGTTGGTTTTTAACTGACTATTAATTTAGAAATTGAATTATTGGGTTGTATTTATATATTTATACGCTTGCGTTCGCCGCACAATGTGATAATTTTTGTTTCGATTTATAGTGTTATTAATATTATAAATATAATTATACTAAGCACATTAGATAATCAGAAAATCAAAAGTTTTGCTAATTTTTTTTTATAAATAATACATATGAGATGTAGGAATACATTTAAATTAAAATGTCCGGATAATTGAGTGGAGATGTTGCCGAAAAGAAATGTTGCAAATTTATAACAGAAATGTTTTTATTATTGTATAAAATACAGTTGAAATAACATATACTCCCTCTGTCCCGTTCAATTTATCTCATTTTGCCATTTTAAGTGTCTGATTCAACTTGTCTCATTTCCTTTTAAGGAAAATAATTAAGAAATCAATTTATTCACTTTATATCACTTCAAAACAACTTTACATCATTTTATATCATTTCAAAAACATTTTATATCACTTTATCAATTAAAAAGTATTTTATATCATTTTATTAACTACACTAAACACATCATTTATCATCTAATACTCTTTTTCTTAATCTCCATGCCGATTCCAAATAGAACAAGTTCAACGGGACAGATGGAGTAATAAACAGTGGATCCTCTACAACATTTTTTTATGCCATGCTAAGCATGACATAAAAATTTGTAGAAATAATAAAAAAAATTAAAATTTGTGTGAATATAATAGGCACTCAATTATACGTTTAGAAAAATAAATAACATACTAAAATACATGGTAATCACATTTCTCGTGGACCGAAATGAAAAACTAACATTTTGGTCTTGGGCTCGCATCCAATTTTAATTAACACCCCAAATAATATCAAAGCTCAATTAAATGAGGTGATTAGGGATTTACTTACATATGCCTCTCAATCCCACCGTTTCGCCTCCTCGTCTTCTCTTTCTTCATCTCAAACGTAAGATTCTGCATTTAGTTGTCACCATCAAATGATCATGGTTATTACAGTTTTGTCAACGAAGTATTTCAACCACAACTGCTCAAGTAGTTATTTAAGACTTTATGCAATGGCGAGCATTTGAGCTCGCTCGCCCACCACTTCGATCGCTACGTGGCGGCGAGCTCGCAGTAGTCACATTGGCGAGCTCGCTCGCACATATTTTTTTTTTTTTTGAAAATTAATATTTTATTCATTTCAATTAAAAACACACATGAACAAAATGCGAAAAATTACATGTTATCTCCGAAGCGATTCCAAACTTCTTCGATCAAATCATCCTCGAGTTTTGCGTGTGCTCTTTAGTCTCGAAGACTTTCTTTCCGCTTCAGGAAGTCTGCGAAGCTATCCGGGGCTCCTTGTCTCGTACTCGAACTCGGTTGGGCTTGGGAGGTTGTTTCTACGTCTGGGATCCAATTAGTTACAGAAACGCCCTCATCTTCAACAATCATGTTATGCAAAATAATGCAAGCATACATGATGTCGGATAAAGTCTCTCGGAACCAGGATCGCGCTGGCCTACTAATTATTGCCCACCGAGCTTTGAGAACGCCGAAAGCTCTTTCCACGTCCTTGCGTGCGGCTTCTTGTTTTCTCGCAAATAAACATCTCTTCGGCTCGGTCGGGCACGGGAGAGTCTTCACAAAGGTTGGCCAACATGGATAAATGCCGTCAGCTAGATAGTAGCCCATCTTGTGCTGAGTGCCGTTTGCGAAGAAAGTTACAGCGGGGCTCTTTCCCTGCAGAAGATTTTGGAACACGTCAGACTGGTTGAGCACATTGATGTCGTTGTTTGAGCCGGCAACTCCGAAAAATGCGTGCCAAATCCATAAATCTTGAGAGGCAACAGCTTCAAGCACGACTGTGGGGTGTCCCTTCTTCTGATTCGTGTACGCCCCTTTCCATCAAGTCGGGCAGTTTCTCCACTGCCAATGCATGCAGTCGATGCTACCAAGCATGCCCGGGAAGCCGTGCTTCGATTCGTACATTTGCAAAAGCCGGTTGCAGTCAGTCGTGTTTGGTGCCTGCAAATACTCGCCGCCGAATGCAGATATGATCGCTCGACAAAAATAATCAAGCGATTGCCGACCAGTGTTGTCTCCTATCCGTAGATACTCGTCGTATTGATTCGCGCATCCGCCGTTTGCGAGTTGCCGCAACGCCATAGTACATTTCTGGAGTGACGTGAACCCCAATTTCCCCGTTGCATCGGGCCGCTGCTGAAAATAAGGCTCTCGAGCCTCAACCGCTCTGAAGATTGTGTTGAACAATTTTTTGCTCATACGAAATTGGCGCCAGAACACGTCATCACCCCACATTGGATACTTAGAGAAGTAATCCGCATTAAGACGGATCTCGGCATCAAGGCGGTCACGAGGCACCACCGTCCTTTTCCTCTTTGAACTTTGGGCGGCAGTCGCGGCGGCCGCCTCCTCCTCCTCTTCTTCGGCGATTGCTTCGGCGGCCTTCGCCATGAGATTGCTGAACTTGAGGGGAATTTGGGCACCAAATTGTTGGAATTCTTCCATTCTAGCGTTGAAATAATCGTCGTCGCCCGACATAATTTTTTAAATGAATGAAATAAACAAAAATATGAAAGTGTTGAGGAGATTTGAGAGAGAATTGAAGAGATTGGTGTATGAATTAAGGGAGAAAAATGATGTATTTATAGGGATTTTTGAGCTTGCTAGTGACCGTTGGCGATCGCAACGGCTAGCGATCGCGCCAACCAGCGATCGCCAAGTGTCCATCCACGTCAGTGAGCTCACCAGCCCTTGCGCTCGGCTTAGAGAGCACGCTTGCACGCGCGCCGCGCTAGCCAACGAGGTGCGAACGTCCTATAATCTAACCAAAAATATCCGCAACCATCTTTTTGTTGGGCGATACCATCACATCAAGTAGAAAATTGAAGAGGCAACATTGGTATATGAAGAGTCACTAACCATTTATGTAATTTTTTAATGTTAATGTTGTTTTACAATTTTTACAATATTAGCATAAAATAGTAGTATTATTTAATTGCAGACAACCAAAGAGTCATTTTCTTCATAAATAAATGTGCATGAGTTTGGACAGGAAAGACATAGTAATATAGTATAGATTTGGCTTTTATATAGTATAGATATGCAATCTAACCTTTGTGTACATAAATTCAATACTTATAATAATTAGAGCTCGAGAAAATAATGTACTATATCATTTATAATAAGTAGTATATTACTTGGAGCTCGAGAAAATAATGTATATCATGTATAATAAGTAGTTTTTCCTCCGGCCATAATTTATCTCCTCATTTGGCTTCTGACACAAAAATTAAGAAAGCTGATAAAGTTGTTTGAGTGGGTAAAAGTTATAATGTAGGGGTAGTGTTAATCATTTGTTTACTTTTGCTAATCCTTGTCGCTTTTTTTATTGTTTAACTTGTGTGAGTGGATTCATTTAATTTTATTTGATTCATTAAATTTTTGCTTTCATTTAATTTAAATATGCATTTCATTCAAAATTTGCTTAAGTGTGCATGTGATTGATAAAGTGTCATTGCTTAAATTTCTGGCTTCATTTCATTGCATTTGATTGGAAAAAGTGTACGTGTGATTCATTTAAGTGAATTTGATTAATTTCTTTTTTAAAAGAATGCAGCAGACCCAAATTGATGTATTTGGTTTTACAATCTTCGTAGGTCAGATCTACGTCATCCTCATCATCGAACCACTAAAATTGAGTCTCCGGCACCATCTTCGAGTGAGTGGTGGAGTCAGACACCGGCACCATCTTCGACTGAGCGGCGGAATCACACACCGCCACCATCGAGTCGGCATGCACCATGGTCTCTAGTTCAGATTCGAAGGCCGATCTAATTGGAGAGAACGACAGATTTTTGGGACATGAATTATACATGATTCAAGTTCAAGTGGGAGAGGAATTGGGAGAGACGAGAGTGATGGGACACCTTCGGTACGTCAAGGTTGCCTGAAGGCAACCTTCCACTAATACTCTTAGTATTCTTTTAACTTGAACAACAACTTTGCCCCAAAGTTTGGAATAGTGGGGGAAGTCTGCTCTGAATCAAGGAATCATGCTTCCTAGGGAAGGTTACCTCGTGGCAACTTTCCCGGCTTATACTTTAACAACATCTAGTCTAAAGTGCAGTACGGATTTACCTTCTCGAGGCATAAATATCTTGTGTCAGACGTCGGTACCGACCTATCACATCACCTAAAGTAGGAAAGCTTCCCCTACCAAAGGCGGTTGGGAGACTTCCCAAGTCTCCCCGAAATGACTAAAATACCCTTATTTCTTACAGGTATATATACAGATTTTACAACACCACAGCAGGTATCACGTATCTTACCTCTGATTTACGATAGAACTCATTTGTTTTTCTCTCAAGTCTTGTGTTGAATATACACTAACTTGATCATCGGAGACGCAACGTCAGCACACAACCTGGCGTTACGCTTTGTAGGTCGGAATTCAAGGACGGAATCCACGTGGAGAAGCTCTTCTCAAACATAATCTCGTTGATACAAGGTGCGTATTATGTGTTAATGATTCTTAAACATCGGTATGTTTAAGGGTTGCAAATCTCGACCCCATTAACTGGCGCCGTCTGTGGGAAAATCAAAACTAAGGCGTAAGATCCGCTTTACAGTTTTCTTTCGAAAATCATCTTGAATATCAAGATTGATATATGCATGAACTCGTTTTCTTAAAACCATACCTACATATATGATGAATTCTGTATGGATAAACCCATGAATGAGTGTGAATTTGGATATATCTCTCATATACATGTGCATTGAAACATACATGTGCATCGAAACATGTTGAAGCCTATTAAAGCATGATAATTTGCTGATAAGAAGCATATAGCCAAGAATATCTGTTGTTAATGAAATTTGTTTTTATGATTACACGCTACCAAGAAAAATATGGTTATAAAGCATGGTGAAGCATGATTATTTGCTAAAAATACATGATTTCGATGGATACATTTGACTGTATATTTGCATGGATATTATGGGATATTATTTGGATGTCTGTTATCGGCTCAAGCCATGAAAAAGGCGAAATGAAGAGCTAAAGCTATTCCTCGAATGTTATAGATCATGACATTTCTTCCCCGGAATCTGCGGCAAGAATTTAAGGAATTCGTTACACCGCATAGCCAAACGACCCTGGAAGGCCCTCCCTCTGCAACTGGGGTCAAGCGAGGAAGCTTCCAGAGACCTTTAACTCGCAGAGAAGAGTTGAGATTATCAGCGCTCCCGCAAAGTCAACCTAGTCAGGTTACTCACCCAGGCATGGTTGCCTCATCCTCAAACACAGAACACATGTTTGGTTTGGATCCGAATCAGATACGTCAGCTATTGGAAAGATTGCTACGTGAGAATGAACAGGGCCAGAGAGAACGTCTAGAGACAATTCCGAAAAACCCTAGTCAAGAACAAAGGGAGCATTTCGATGAGAAAAGGTTTCCTTCCCATGAAAGACAACCTTCCGGATATGACCTGAGGCCACGAGTGCCCTATGTTCCTGAGAGGGGTCGTATGAACAGAAGAGAATGGTTGGAAGCTACCTCGGCAGCCCGACTTGACGAAGAAGATCAATCATCGTCCTATCAACCTTATTCTGAATCGACATCTACCACGGGCACGGAGGTGGCTGCTTTGAGAAGGGAAATAAAAGAAATGAATAAGCGTTTAATAAAGCCTAACCCAAATGATTTTGACGAGATAAGTTCTCCCTTCAATGATGTAATACTGCAGGAAACCTTGCCCGTGAATTTTAGAGAGATACGGGAACAACATGATGGAACTACAGATCCGATGGAACACCTCATGAGTTTCGAGAACAGTTTCACCCTTCATCAGTATACCGATGGAGTTAAGTGTAGAGTCTTCCTCACGACTCTCACCAAAGCGGCACAAATGTGGTTTAGTCAGTTAAATCCAGCATGCATAGGGACTTTTACTGGCTTCAGCAACCTTTTCCGACATCAATTTGCAAGTGCACGAAGACAGACTCGCACTTCTGTATATTTGATGTCCCTGAGGCAAGGTTCCCATAAAAGCCTTAGAGATTACCTTCGAAGGTTCAACTCTACCGCCTTGGAAGTTCTCACTGCTATCTCGAAGGTCAATATGCATGCCTTAACACAAGGTTTGTGTGATGGAGAATTCTTTCGTTCTTTGGCCAAGAAGACATGCACTTCATTTGAAGATCTCTTGACTATAACAGACAAGTTCGTAAACTTGGAAGAAGCCAGGGGGATGAAAAAGGAAGAAGACAGAACTACCCGCCCTCGCCAGGAGGCATCCTTGCCTACTCCAGAAATGACTTCTAGTAGGGTAGAGGAAAAGAAAGAAAAAAATAATAAGAGAAAAAAATCCCGTAATTTTCCAAGAAATGAGAGATTTGATAAAGACAACTACACTTACACTCCTCTCACGGGTGGCACCCGCGGAGCTCTTTGCAATATTGTCCAGGCAGCAAATAGGGTTTCCTCTACCTCGGAGCTATCGGAGGGAACCTCAAAATCCCAGAGTGGGTCCTTATTGTGAGTATCACAACGAGTTTGGTCATGAAACAAACCAATGCAGACATTTGAAGGATGCCAAGAGCGATTGGTGAAGGATGGCAAACTGGTGGAATTTGTGAAGAAGGAATGTGGTCACAAAAGGAAGGAAGATGATAGGAAAGAAAATCAGCGCCCACGACCACCGAAAAGGGAGTATGAGCATCCTAGATCTCCGAAAAGAGAGGAGCCTCCGTAGAAAAAGGGACACATCCATATGATAGTAGGTGGACCTTTCGGAGAAGACTCGAATAGCGCAAGAAAGGCTTTCGCCAGAGTTCCCGATATGATGGTAGTGGAACGAGTGCATGAAGTAGGGAAGGTGAGAAACTATCCCTTGATACAATTCAGCCCTGAAGATGAAATTGTTGTTTTGCGCCCACATGATGATGCCCTGGTGGTCACCACAGAGATTGGCGGATACGATGTCTCTCGAGTGCTTGTAGATACGGGAAGTTCGGCAAATGTAATATTTGCCCATTGCTTCGAAAGCATGAAGTTAAACGTGGAGTTGCAGTCCATAGAAACCCCTTTATATGGATTCGCGGGAGGAGCTATTCATCCTCGAGGATTAGTGTTATTGCCTATGGCCATGGGAGAGTTCCCTTTGAGGAAAGTACGCATGATAAAGTTCCTGATGGTAGATACAACATCATCTTACAACGTGATTCTGGGCAGACCTGCCCTCAACGAATTCGAAGCGGTGGTGTCTACCTTTCATATGAAATTGAAGTTTCCCGTGAAAGATAGAGTGGGAGAGTTAGCCGGAGAGCAAGATGCTTCCCGAGCATGCTATGTTAAAGAAGTCAAGGTATCCGGCAAGGCTGCCAAGCGACCCAATGAAGGATTGGGAGATTCCACTGGAAAGAAAATGAAACAGATGGAAATAAAAGAAACACACCCAGAGATGCAAATATCTACGGGAGATGAACTTATGTCAGTGGAACTTTACCCTAATAAGCAAGGTTATACTACTCGAATTGGAACGCAGATGACACATGCAGATGCTGAGGCAGTGATAGCTTGCCTCCGGAGGAATACTGATTTGTTTGCATTCAGTACGGATGATTTAAAAGGCATTGATCCTAAGATTTCCATGCATCACTTGAACATGGATCCGGCTATTCGCTCTGTCAAGCAGAAGTTAAGAAGATTTGATCCAGAGAAGGACAAGATTATCATGATTGAAGTGGAAAATTGCTCAAAACTGGACATATTGTGCTAGTACAGTACCCTAAATTAATTGCCAACGCAATCATGGTACCCAAGGAGGGGGGCAAGTGGCGAATGTGCATAGACCTCCGGGATTTGAATAAAGCATGCCCGAAGGATCACTATCCTCTATCCAGAATTGATCAATTGGTAGATTCCACTTCTGGATGTGAATTGCTATTGATGATGGATGCCTACCAGGGATATCATCAAATCTTGATGAATCCAAGAGATATTCGGAAAGCTTGCTTCATTGTTGGAGGAGGAACATTTGGCTTCAAGAAAATGCCTTTTGGTTTGAAGAATGCGGAGGCAACATACCAACAAATGGTGGATTTGGTGTTCCGAGAACAAATTGGAAGAATCATGGAGGTGTATGTATATTACATGCTGGTCAAGAGTTTTAAAGTTGTTGATCATGCAACTGATCTGGAAGAAGTCTTTGGAGTAATCAGGAGCAATGACATTCGATTTAATCCCGCTAAGTGTGCTTTTGGAGTGCAATCTGGAAAGTTCTTGGGTTACGTTGTCACATCCAGAGGTATTGAAGTGAATCCTGCAAAGGTTGCCGCAGTGTAAGAAATGCAAGCTCCCCGCAACTTAAATGAAATTCAGAAACTTAATGACAAGATTACTGCACTGAGCCGATTTATTTCTCGTTCGGCATAGAAGAGTTTACCTTTCTTCAAAATCTTGAGGAAAGGTAACAAGTTTGAATGGACGGAAGAGTGCCAAGCAGCGTTTGATGCCTTGAAAGAACATCTAACTGCGTTGCCCTTGCTCAGAAAGCCTGTGACTGGAGAAACTCTTTACTTATACTTCTCTGTGGGAAATGAGTCGTTGAGTTCGGTGTTGATAAGAAAAGAAGGTGGTGAGAAAAAACCCATCTACTACACCAGTAAAATGATTAAAGGCCCTGAAGCAAACTATTCGGAGGTGGAGAAAGCAGCCTTGGCAGTCATGACTTCTGCTCGAAAGTTATGTCCTTATTTTCTTGCATATAATGTGATCGTGAGGACAACCTTTCTCTTTAAAAATATTCTGAGCCGACCGGATTTATCGGGAAGGATGGTAAAATGGGTTGTAGAGCTAGGATAGTATGATATCGAATTTGAGCCACGACCTACGATAAAAGCTCAAGCCTTAGCAGACTTCATTCAAGAAACTTCCCGAAGTACGGAGTTGGTTGAGTGGAAAGCTTATGTAGATGGTTCCGTTACCAAGGAAGGATGTAGGGTAGGAATATTGATCATTACTCCCACCTCAGAAGAAGTACAATTTTCGATCAAGCTTGGATTCAAAGCTTCGAACAATAAATTCGAGTATGAAGCATTAGTGCGAGCTATGCAAATCATGGAAGGATTGGGAGCCGAGAAGGTCTTGATATTTTCTGATTCCCAACTGGTTGTATCCCAGACAGAAGGAACCTACTTGGCTAAGGAGGAAAGGATGGCCAGTTACGTAGCCAAAGTAATATAATTGAAGGCAAAATTAACAGAATTTAGGATGGAACAGATTCCCCGAGAAGAAAATACCCGGACAGACAAGTTGGCAAGACTAGCCAGTTCCATCGAAAAGGAAACTGCTGGCCCAGTTACATACCTCGAAGAAGAAGAGAGAGTTGCTACCTTGGATATAGGAGTTATTGAAGACATCATGGACTGGAGAGTTCTTGTCATACACTTCCTGATGACAGGAAGATGCATGGAAGGTTCCCTAGCATCCAAACGGGCTTCTTATGCTCACTTCTGCATGATTGGGGATCACCTGTACAAGCGTGCCACAACTTATCCCTATCTGAACTGCATATCAGAGGTAGAAGGTGCAAGTGTTTTGCAAGAAATACACTCCGTAAATGGAGGAGGAGACACAGGGCAAGAGACATTGCCCGGAAAGTATTGCGAGCTGGATTTTATTGGCCTAACATCAGCAAGGATGCCAAAGAATTCGTTAAGAAGTGTTCCCAGTGCCAGATACATGGACCTTTGATTCACCTCCCAGCTGAAGAATTGGGAGTTATGCATGCCTCATGTCCCTTCGATAAATGAGGGATTGATCTGGTGGGAAAGTTGCCCACCGCACAGGGAGGTATGACCCATCTCATAGTAGTTGTGGGCTACTTCTCTAAATGGGTGGAAGCTGAACCCGTTAGCAAAGTGGATAATGCAACGATCATAAAATTCTTGTGAAAAAATATATGTTGTCGATATGGAGTGCCTCGAGTCTTGGTATCAGACAATGGTGCCGAGTTCATTAGCCAAGGGACCATAGAATTGTGCTCAAAGTTGAAGATTGAGCAAAGATTTGCAACTGTGACGCATCCCGAGACGAATGGCCAAGTGGAAGTTACCAACAGAACAATTGTCAATGGCATCAAGGCAAGGTTGGATGATAAGCGTGGCTTGTGGGCAAAAGAACTCGATTCGGTATTATGGGCTTACCGCACTAGTCCTTGAAGAGCTACTAATGAAACTCCTTTTAATCTGGTCTATGGATCTTCAGCGATGATACCCGTGGAAGTGATCTCGGAAAGTCATCGGATTCGATTCTATGATGAAAATCGGAACCAAGAACTTCGGAGGGAAGAGTTGGATCTTGTGGAAGAGGAAAGAGAGCAAGCTCATTTGAGAACAGAATGGAATAAAGAGCAGATACGTAGTTCATACAACAAGAAGTACCGAGTTCGTCGATTTGGCAAGGGAGACCTCGTTTTGAGAAGAGTTGATGCCTTGAAGCCAACTAGGAAGTTCGAGCCCAATTGGGAAGGGCCTTTTAAGGTCGCAGAAGTCCTGGCTGACGGAGCCTACGAACTAATGGATGCCAAGGGGGAAGTTCTGTCTCGTCCATGGAACATTAGCAAGCTGAAGAAATATTATGTGTAGGGGAAGATAACCCCCACATTTTGATTGCCCGTAGAAGATAACTCACCCCTGCCCGATTTGCAGATGTTGTTTTCTTGCTTGTACATACAAATCGGATTTTTTGAACGTAAACATGATGCAGCTTATTTTTTGAAGACTGTGGTTATAAGAGCTTTAGCGGTTGGAGATGGGTTCAAGGTTGCTGAGCAAGGTTGCTCATCAGCAACCTTGACCCGACAGTAGCTACATGCGCCTCTGGAAAATTAGGGTGAGCAAGGTTGTCGGCAGGCAACCTTGGCCCAACAGTGGCTACATACACCTCCGGAAAATTAGGATGAGCAAGGTTGTCGGCAGGCAACCTTGATCCAACAGTGGCTACATGCACCTCTGGAAAATTAGGGTGAGCAAGGGTGGCTACATGCGCCTCTGGAAAATTAGGCTGAGCAAGGTTGTCGGCAGACAGTGGCTACATGCGCCTCTGGCAAATTAGGGTGAGCAAGGTTGTCGGCATGCAACATTGACCCGACAGTGGCTACATGCGTCTCTGGAAAATTTGGTATTTGGATGGCAGCCATGCCCCTATGCTATGGGTTGAACAAGATTGTAGACATGCAATCTTGCCCAAACACATTGGTTACCAAGAATAAGTATTCTAAACAACTATTCGTTTGACAAACTCATACTTCTTCAGAAAAAGGGAGGGAGGAGAACACATATATGAACATATCGAACAATATGCAGAATTCAAAGAAAAAAGCAAAGTATAAGAGCAATTGCAAGAACATTCCAAGCATGATGATCAAAAGGCATGACTGGCATAGAGGCTTACGGGCCATAAATTGTTTAAGCAAAAGGAAAATGCATCAAAAATAGAAATAAGGTGGCGTCTGGGAAGCCATTGTAGCAAAAAATAGAAATAAAAGCGGCTAGAAAGCCATTGTAGCAAACACCATTGTAGCAGAAATTACAAGAATTCACCCTACGCAGAGGGGTTTTCAGATCCTTCACCTTCCAGCTTCTCCTCTGAAGCAGAGTCGATTGTGGCCTTATCTCGTCCTTCAGCCCCATCTTTCTCCCCTGGTGATTCCTTCTGAAGAGAGAGGAATCCTACCTCTGAGGTAGTTTTCTCTGCAGGAGGAGTGGCAATGTTGGGCACGAAAATATCCTCGATGGCTGGCAGCTCTACCAGAAAGATCATAGAAAGGATTTTCCATAGCAGTCAAAGAGGGATCAAGGATAAGGCTGAGGGCAAGTTTCCTCGCACAAGACTGCACCACTGGAAGCTGGTATTCTAGCCAGGGAGGAAGGTCGTTCAGGGGCTGCAGGTGAGGAGGGAGCTCAAGATTGTCCATAAGAGCTTTGGTATTCACCTCTCCTAAATAGGAAGGCTCCCTCATCTGTGCGGCAAGGTTAGTTGCTCCCTGACGAACGAAGTGGCGAATGGTACGACCCAGATCGTGCGCAAGTACTGGTCACTTCCCTTGTATGCCTCCACCAACCCTTCTGCTAGCTCCTTTTCAGAAAGGTTTGACCTGCAGCCGTGCGGAAGAGCCCTTGTTGGCAAGCTTGGATGCCATCCTCGTAGCCTTCTTGGCGAGCTCTGACCAAACTCTCTGCTTGATTTTTCTCAAAGGAAGCCTTCTCTTCCTCAGTCTTAGCAAGAAGCTTGCTGAGGGAATCCACTTGTACTTAGGTATCAACAAGACTGCCCTCCATCTGCTTGCACTTAGCTTCCAGCTTGGAAACTTGAAGGAGAGCTTTGGCAATCTCCTTGTTCTTTGCCTGGGAGGAAGCGATGGAATCCTCTTTCCTTCTTTTCTTAGCCTCAGCCAAGAAAGCACCGGCCTGATAAGAAAATGAATAAGTTATATTGCCACAAAAATGACGAAAATTTATGCTATAAAGGGAGAGTGTTCAAACCTGAATCAAGGTATGCCCTATGGCGTTGTGGAGAGCCTCAGTAGAGAATTTGGAAGCTTGATACCTCTCAAGAGAGTTGGTCATATGGCGGAAGAGAGCTCTGCAGTGGGAACCTTCCATAGAAACCAGTGGTACAGGGAGATGAACTTCGAGTTGATTGGAGAATTGTTGGACAGACATAGCAGAAATCTTACTCCTAGATGTCTTGTCACCCTTCCCTTTCTTGGCTGGAGGAGGAGGAGGCAGATCAGTCATTGCTCGACTGCGAGTCCTAGTGCGCACTCCTCCCGAAGAAGGATGCGCAGGAGAAGCAGGAGTAAACTTGCCCCTGGAGGATGCCCCTCGGGAAGTTTGCTCCTCAGCAACTTTACCTTCTAGAATGTTGGCCTCAAGTTTTAGAAACAGGGGGAAGGGAACAGAGCCTGGTGTAGATCCCACCATGATAACGTCATCCTCTTTCTCAACGCCTTGAGCAGTCTTCAGCCAGTCCTTAACTGCAAAAATTACAAAGATAAAAGTGGTTACATTTTGCAAGATTTATCAAGTGTTTGAATTTAACCAAACACTGGAGTGAACACCTACTCATCCTTGGAGTGGAAAGTCGACCAGGAGGAGGAGCTAAACCAAAGTAGGCCAAGGTGGAAGAGTCCGTGAGAAGGTCTCGAATATTGAAATCATTATTGGAATTAAGACGAGTATTCAATTCCTTCATAAGCTCCTCATCTGAAGGAGGAATGGGGTACACTTCTACATGAGAAGGTTTCTCAAAAGAATACCGCCAGTGTTGCACGATGAAAGGCCAAGGATTACCCACAGGAGTGACAAAGATATAGTAAGGTTGCCAAGTTTTATCATTTCTGGTACTCTTACCCAAGAAGTGAGTGGGACTGTTGGTTCGAGAGCTGAACATAACCATCCCCTTTTGGTACTTCATCTGATAGCAAGCATGGAAAAGTTCCGAGGTAGGGTTTCCCCCCTTGGCTTCAAGACTATGTAGAATGACAGGGCAGTCCTAATGGAATTGGGGATAATCTGACTAGGGCAAGCTCTGAAAAGATCACAAATGCGAACAAGCTAAGGGCATATTGGAAGCCTAAGTCCCGCTTCAAAATGCTTTTTTTCCAAAAAGTCAATGTAGGGGGAGTTGTGTAGTTCAACCATTCACTAGGGCTGAGAACCCTAAGTTGAAATCCCTCTATTCTCAAATCAGTGATTAAGGCCTGAACTTCGGCCTGCTTAACTAAGGATGAAGATCTAGTAACCAAATTCCAATTATCCCTACTCGAAGAAGAATCGGGTTCTACGGGTAGAGAAACGGAAGCAGATCCCGACCCTTCTTTCTTAGGGGATGCAGAGGGTATGAAAATAGGAGCAGAGGGGGAAGAGGCCTCTTCACCAGCAGAGGTACTCCGGCGAGTGGATGATTTGGAAGGGATTAGGTCAAATCCTCCCCCCAAGTCAGGCAAGAATGACATAACAACTACAAAGCACTAAAAGAAGTAAAGCCTACAAGGAGAGTAGCAGCGAAGTAAATTCAATACTTATAAAGTATAGACATAGTAATATAGTATAGATTTGGCTTTTATATAGTATAGATATGCAATCTAACCTTTGTGTACATAAATTCAATACTTATAATAATTAGAGCTCGAGAAAATAATGTACTATATCATTTATAATAAGTAGTATATTACTTGGAGCTCGAGAAAATAATGTATATCATGTATAATAAGTAGTTTTCCCTCCGGCCATAATTTATCTCCTCATTTGGCTTCCGACACGGAAACTAAGAAAGCTGATAAAGTTGTTTGAGTGGGTAAAAGTTATAATGTAGGGGTAGTGTTAATCATTTGTTTACTTTTGCTAATCTTTGTAGCTTTTTTTATTGTTTAACTTGTGTGAGTGGATTCATTAAATTTTTGCTTTCATTTAATTTAAATATGCATTTCATTCAAAATATACTTAAGTGTGCATGTGATTGACAAAGTGTCATTGCTTAAATTTCTGGCTTCATTTCATTGCATTTCATTGGCAAAGTGTACGTGTGATTCATTTAAGTGAATTTGATCAATTTCTTTTTTAAAAGAATGCAGCATACCCAAATTGATGTATTTTGTTTTACAATCGTCGTAGGTCAGATCTACGTCATCCTCATCATCGAACTACTGAAATTGAGTCTCCGGCACCATCTTCGAGTGAGTGGCGGAGTCAGACACCGGCACCATCTTCGAATGAGCGGCGGAGTCACACACCGCCACCATCGAGTCGGCAGGCACCATGGTCTCTGGTTCAGATTCGAAGGCCGATCTAATTGGAAAGAACAACAGATTTTTGGGACATGAATTATACATGATTCAGGTTCAAGTGGGAGAGGAATTGGGAGAGACGAGAGTGATGGGACACCTTCGATACGTCAAGGTTGGCAACCTTGCACTAATACTCTTAGTATTCTCTAACTTGAACGACGACCTTGCCCCAATATTTGGAATAGTGGGGGAAGTCTGCTCTGAATAAAGGAATCATGCTTCCTAGGGAAGGTTACCTCATGGCAACCTTCCCCGCTTATACTTTAACGACATCTAGTCTAAAGTGCAGTACAAATTTACCTTCTCGAGGCATAAATATCTTGTGTCAGACGTCGGTACCGACCTATCACATCACCTAAAGTAGGGAAGCTTTCCGTACCAAAGGCGGTTGGGAGACTTCCCAAGTCTCCCCGAAATGGCTAAAATACCTTTATTTCTTACAGGTATATATACAGATTTTACAACACCACAGCAGGTATCACACATCTTACCTCTGATTTACGATAGAACTCGTTGGTTTTTCTCTTAAGTCTTGTGTTGAATATACACTAACTTGATCGTCGGAAACGTGACACCGGCACACAACCCGACGTTACGCTTTGTTGGTCGGAATTCAAGGACGGAATCCACGTGGAGAAGTTCTTCTCAAATATAATCTCGTCGATACAAGGTACGTATTATGTGTTAATGATTCTTAAACATCGGTATGTTTAAGGGTTGCAAATCTCGACCCCATCAGAGAGATAGAGAAATTGATGTACGTATGTGCACGTCGCTCGGCCGGTAAAAATTCTTTTAATTTAAAGATATTATTATCTTAATTAAAAAATTCTCCAACACTTACACAATATAATTTATGGTTGTTACATGATTTTGTTTTATCTATTAACACAAACATTTTTAATTATATATATAAACAATACAAAACTTATTAATCATATGGGTTAATTGCCAAAAACATCCTCACCTTTTTCAAAATTCTGGTTTTAATCTCACTTTTTAAATCTACTTCTAAATTCACAACCTTTTAATTTTATCTGATTTTTCCCACAACGATAATTTCCCTCCAAGTTAATGATGAGCTGGAAGTCGGAAATGCCGACGTGGCAAATCGTCGGAACGCATGCAACGATGTCGTTTAATAAACATCATTCGTCGTCGTTTAATGGTAAATAAAGACTTGGGTTAACTTTCAAATAATTCCCGACCTTTTTATAAATTATAATTTTAATCCAACCTTTCTAATCTGCCTTCAAATTCTCCACCGTGGGTTAACGCCATACGTCGTCATTGTCGTCATTTTGTTCTTGCCACGTAATAAGTGTCACACGTAATATATTAGGCTACGTCTGCAAATAATATTAACATGTCGGCAATATAGCCTTATCAGAATATGTCACCGTGGGAAAAATCAGATAAAATTAAAAGGTTGAGAATTTAGAGGCAGATTTAGAAAGTGGGGATTAAAACAAGAATTTTGAGTGAGGAATTTTTTGGCAATTAACCCTAATCATATTGCTATAAAATTCATTACTATTATTATTACCTGTAGCAACCATTCGTCTAAAATCTTTAGGCTATCTGCAACGCGGCTCGTCGTCGGCGTCTCGAAGGGGTCTCGAGACAACTCCGGCTGGAGACCGCTGCCTTGCAGCCTTCGCGAGGTCGAGACCGGCTCGAGCAGGTGCGTGGCCACCAAGTGCTGGTCCAAAAAAAAAAATGAATGGCGCGTGTAAAACACGCGCCTAACGGGTGTATTTTTAAAAAAATCAGCCGTTTGCAACGGCTATTGCCGATTTATGATTTATGATTTTTTTTCCTTTTTTTACACTTTAAATTCAACATCTTTCTCTCATTCATCCCACAAAAAAAATACAACCTCTTTCTCTTTCAAATTCATCTCTAAAAAAATGTCTTCATCGAGCATGTCATCTTCGTCAGTGGAATATGTCGAGACCGGCACCGATGACGAGGTACTGGAGATGATGGCGGACGTGGAACGAGCCCTCCGTGCACACTTAGCAGCGCAGAAGAAGAAGAAGAAGAGGGCGAGGTCGTTCGTCGACCGCGACCGTGAAGCGGCGTGTGCGCGCGAGCACTTTTTCCGACGCCGTTTCCGGATGCATAAGCATCTGTTTTTGCGCATCTGCACGACGTTGGAGGACAACGTCCACTTCTTCACGCATCGACAAGATGCACTTGGCCGATGCGGGCTGACGTCGGTGCAAAAATGCAAGATGGCGGTGCGACAACTGGCCACCGGTGGTGCTACAGATGTGTTCGACGAGTACCTGAAGATCGGAGATAGCACGGGTCAACTTTGCCTCCGAAAATTTTGCCGAGCAATGATCGACCTCTTCGGCGAGCGATACTTGAGGAAGCCAAACGTTGCCGACACCGCTCGTCTGCTCCAAATGCACGAAGCGTGGAATGGGTATTCGGAGATGCTCGGAAGTCTGGATTGCATGCACTGGGCTTAGAGGAACTACCCAAAAGGGTGGGCGAGCCTACACGCGCGGCGATCACGGCGTGCTTACCTTAATTTTGGAGGCGGTGGCGTCGTCTGATTTGTGGATCTGGCATGCCTTTTTTGGTTGTGTCGGCTCCAACAACGACATCAACGTCCTCAACCAGTCACCCTTATTCACCGACGTGCTTGAGGATAGAGCTTCGGCGTGCAACTTCACCATCATAGGAAGGTAGTACGACAAGGGGTACTACTTGACCGACGGGATCTACCATTGTTGGCTAATACTGATCAAAGCGCTGAGAGTTGAAACTGACCCAAAGACGGCGAACTTCAAGAAGATGCAGGAATCGGCCAGAAAGGACATAGAGTGGACTTTTGGAGTTCTCCAAGCCCGATGGGGAATAATTCGGCTCCGGGTCGGTGCTGGTATACGAGACATCTTCGAGATATCATGTTCACGTACATTATTTTGCACATCATGATCATCGAAGACGAGCAAGAGGATGCGGAGAATTGGAGAGACGATGCCGATTCTCCGTAGCGGGATATCTCAGAGGGCCACTCCGATCGCCTTTGAGGAATATTTCCGACGGGAAGCAGACTTGAGAGATCAATGAAAGTACCATCGGCTTACCAATGATCTCATCGAGCACCTTTGGCGCAAATTTGGAGCTCTACCCGAGTAGTCCATATTTTAATTAATGTAATTTTTTTATTGCAATTAATATAATATTTTATTTTATTTGAATTAATGTAATGTTTATGTTATTTTTATTTATGAATTAATTTTTGGAAATAGAGAATTGTTTAATATTAAAGATAGAGACAGCTTGGAGACCGTTGCGTTGCAGGGATAGGTGTCTCTAAACTGTCTCTAGTGGAAAAATGATGGTGGAGACCCCTTGGAGACCAAGGGTTGTAGATAGCCTTAGTGAAGCCTCGTCTATGTTTGTTTAAACAGAACTAGTGTATAACTCGTCGAAAATCGACGATAAATTTTTATTTAATAAAAATTATTAAAATTATTATGTAGTACTAATATGTGATAGATTAAGAAAAATATTATTTGTTAATCATTAGGGTTAAATAATTCGATTATACAATCTACTAAACTCGCTTAGAATTCATATGCACTTGAACATCAAATTCAACTAAAAAGTAAGTTTGCTATATGTTTACGTCTCAAACCCATATAGTTATGTCTGTTAAAAATTCTAATATAATCTCTCATCATTCCTTTCGATAATTTTCAAAACTCTATTCTTTTCCAAAATCGATGTGGGCAAAAATATATATTTGTCTGTCAAAAAGATTGTCCCACGTTAATTTTGTATGAAAATTGAGATGGATCGTTTTCTTTGTAAATACTTCTTTTCCCACATTAATTTATAAAAGAAAAATAATTTTGAAGATTATCTATAAGAAAAAAGTGACTCTTAATACCGTACATTATGAGTTCAACATAAGATTAAGAAAAAGAAAAAAAAAAGTTGAACCGCCGCTTCACATCATCCTGTCTACCCCAACGGTTCCGACCTGGTACCGTTCCGTTGACTACAATACTGATTATCCTTAATTTTATGAGTTTAACATAAAATTATAAGAAAATAAAATTTGCCCTGATGGTACTAATTGACCCCTCTACGCGAACAATTATGGGTCAGAACTGGCCCATTGACAAATCGTGAGTAACTTTTTTGCCAATTTATCTACACATTCGACGTTTTCCAGCAGATTCGATGAATAAAACAATTCAAAACAGTGTGTTAAAATTATTCAAACGTGTTTGAAATTTATATACTCGTTCTTGCTTCCAACCCAATTAAAAAATAAGTCATATGTGTTCATTTCTAAAAAAATTCATATAGCAATACCTGTCGGTTGGGAATTGGCACGTCTACCGCCACAGCTCCGAATCGGAACAGGCCCATTGACCTCGGCTCTGACTTATAAGTGCGTAATTTATGAAACTCGTATAAAATTTATATAGATGCAAAATTTAATAAAAAAAAAATTGATTGTACTATTCGTTCTCTTCATAAACCGTATAGTAATATTCACTAATTACGATTATGAATTATGCAAAGTTGGAAATCCAACTACAAATAATGCAAATATCAATTTAAAGATGATGTTCTAGATTTTAAAAAACACGTGAAAAAAATGCATAAAATGAAAAATTTAAAATAAATAAGAATAAAGAATGGAGACGTGCCACGTGGGTCCCGAGTTGGAGTACCCCTCAGTTGGAAATTGATCCGTCTACTTAATTAATTGACAAATTAAAAATTAATTATTTTTTATCAAATCAAATAAAAAATTATTAGACTATTTCAAAATTTAATTCGGCCAACCAATAAATTAGCCAAATTATTTTGGAACCATTTATTCGGTCAACTAATAAATTAGTTCCATACAGATCGGAACCGGTCCATTGACCACGACTCTGATTTATAAGTGCGTAATTTATAAAACTTCTTCAGAATATTTAAAAGCTATTATAAGTAGATAATTTTGAAAGAGAAGATTTTCAAACTAGCACTTTTTAAATAGTTTTTTTAAATTTTAGTACTCCTTATAAATTCTTTAAATTTTAGCACTTTCTGACATTTTTGCCCTCCCATCATCTATCTAGTAACAAAAAAAAAACAATTTGTGACTGAACAAAAAAAAAAACATTCCACCACCACAACCCCCCGCCGCCGGCCACAAATTTTTTGTGAAGATAGAAAAAAAAATAGAAAAAATTGTGACTGAACAACAAAAACCTTCAACCACCACTTTTCTGCCGCAGCCGCCGCCGTCGTCCCGCCGCCACTGTCGCCGACGGTCACAAATTATTTTACACGTTTTTTCTGAAGTCACAAAATAAAATTGAAAATTTTTTGAAATCACAAAAGAAATTGAAAAATTTTGTGAAGTCACAAAAAAAGGAAAAAAAATTTGAGACGTCACACAAAAAAATTGGCAAAATTTGTGAGTGCACACAAAAAAAATGGGAAGGTCCAATCGCCTTCCATTTACTCCCATTAAACCAACCAACAATCAAAATACAAATTTGAGGTGAAAATACCAAACTAAATTACAGCCATCTCCACCAACTCCTAATTAAACTACTACTACTACCATCTTAAATCACTGCAGCAACCAACTAAATAGATACTATAAGTTTAACAGTCGAGAGAGGGAAGCTGCGTTATCGACGAGTGAAGGGCGGCGCCGGAATGTCCGCGCACGCTGGAAGAGCTTGAAGCTATCCTAAAGGCCAGAAATCAAAAATATGAGACTTTACGGAATGCCCGAATCTGACGTGGCTCATATTCACATACAAGTAATTAAATTGATCCTTCAACTCATCCTTTTCTTCAATCCATGATTCCTGACCTCATTTTGTGTTGCTCGGAATCCATTGAGTCTGGTTTCCCCAGAGAAGAGAGAGGATTTTGAATTTGGGGATCTATGGTTTCACTTTGGAATCTTTCCGTATTTCACTGAGACAGAAACGAGAGTTGGAAGAGGAGAACGCCGCTGTTGCAGCGGCAGGGCAGAGGCGATGGCGGTGTTTGGTGAAATGAAGCGGCGCCGTCACAAACCCTCCACGCTTTGCCGCCCCATATCTCTCCGACCGGTCGCGCCCACGCTCTGCCAGCTACTTCTTACAGTACCCGACCGGCCATGCCTCCTCGTTGGAGGGGGGAATAGAAGGGGGATTCGAGACGACGGGAGTGGTGGCGACCGACGACGGAGGGAGACTTCGCCTCGACGATGGAAAGAGGTGGAGGCGGCGGAGGGAGACTTCGCATCGTGGTGGCGGGCAGCGGCGGAGGTGGAGGCAACGGAGAGCAGTGCTTCGGCGAGGAGTGCTTCGGCAAGGAGGTTGCAGCGGCTGGAAAGAGAGAGAGAGAGAGAGAGGGATGGAGGTGGCGATGATGAATGAGAAGGGAGAGAGAGAAAAAATAAAGAGGAAAGGAAGAGAGAAAATTGGGATAAGATGAAAAATAGAAAATGTATTTGAGGGTAAAAAAGAGAGGAAGTGCTAAAATTTAAAGGAATTATAAGATGTGCTAAATTTAAAAAAAAAAAAAAACTATCTAGGAAGTGCTAGATTAGGAGAATTTCTCATTTGAAAGCCCTATTTCTTCTCAAAACTATTGTGTGACAAAAATTATTTACTTCTAAAAAATTGTTTTATATTGATTTTGTATGAGAATTGAGGTGATTCTTTTTATAGTAGATATCTACTTGTCTCCCTAAATTCTAAAAAAAAATAGCTGCCCCGTTGGTACTGAATCGATCTCTCAATGCGCATAATTTTGGGTCAGAATTAGCCCGTTGACAAATCGTTAGTAAATTTACTGCTAATTTCCAATGCATGCAAACGTTTTCCAACGGAAATGATTAATCAAACAATTTGAGACGATATGTTTAAACTTATTCAAACTTGTTTGGAATTTATATATCCGTACCTATTTTAATTATTTTTTTATTTTTTTCAATATTGCTCATTAAAAATTCAAATCTAATTCGCACTTATTATTTTTATAGATAATTTTGAAAGCCCTATTTCTTCTCAAAACTATTGTGAGATAAAATTGTCTTGTATTGATTTTGTATGAGAATTGAGGCAGTTCTTTTTATAGCAGATATCTATTTGTCTCCCTAAATTCTAAAAAAATAAAAGTTGCTCTATTGGTACTAAATCGGTCCCTCAATGCGCACAATTTTGGGTCAGAATTAGCCCGTTGACAAATCGTTAGTAAATTTACTGCTAATTTCCAATACATGCAAACGTTTTCTAACGGAAATGATTAATCAAACAATTTGAGACGGTATGTTTAAAACTATTCAAATTTATTTGAAATTTATGTATATATTAATTAATGTATAATATAATATAGAGAAACTAATTTATTGCTACAAATTATTGAAAGAAAAGAGATCTTGATTGAGCCTGATTTGATCTATTATATCCAATCTGGAAATTGCCTCCTTTATTTGTGCGCAGAGGGCGTACGGTTCTATGACAACTTCTAGTGCATGCGCTTGGAGTTAATCACAAATTCACAAACAGGGGAGGAGATTAACACTTGGGATTCTCTATCCTTAAATTTGGTGTTCTATTTTGTCCCACAATTCATATTTTATTAGATTTTTATCCTTTTTTCTTTAATTCCATCTGTAATGTTGTAGTAATAGTTTACAATTATTGATTAGGGTTCATCCATACTCAATAGGGTTTATATATACTACTTTTAATTCTGGTTGTGCAAAAGATGAGAAAATATATATTGATTCTAAGTATTTATACACTTTTCAATATGTAAAGTTTCATTGAACAACTGATGTGGGACACAAGATTTTAGTAGAGATATTTAAAATCTACTCCCTCCGTACCCTCCTACTTTTCTTTTATTTACTATCATTTGCCATTGATGGCCCCATCTCTAACAACTTTATTCCTACTTTTTTTGTCATCATAACAACTTTATTCCTACTTTTTGGTCAATACTACTATTTTTAATGTCAATATCACTGTTTTTTTGTCATTATCCTACTACCCCTACATTCTAACTTTTACCCCATTCAAAATAACTTTATCAGTTTTCTTAATCTCCGTGCCGGAACCCAAATAGGTATTTGATTTGTGGACGGAGGGAGTATTATTTTATATTTAAAAATTCAAAAATTTGAGAATTTAGATAAATAGGAATGATGGATTAAGAGAATTGCCACATAAGATTTTTTCAAAGTAAAAATCGTTTTCCTTTTAATAATATAATATAATGATGGTATCTCGTCTATGTTTGTTTAAACAGAATATAGAGATACAGCGTCATTTGATATAATTTATTCATATCTCATTCTTTAATTTATATGCGTGTCCTCTTTCCAAGTTCGAAACAATGTGTTCTTCCTTTTGTTTTCATTTCAAAGGCTGAAAATCCCTCTATTAAAAGTGGCTACTTATATGAGTCACGAGATGAGAGTCATACCATTTGTTTATACCATTCATGTTTTTATGTACAATTACGGAGCTTAATAAAATAGTCTTACACTCAATAAAAAAGACGATGATATTTTCAATACTATTATTGATTTTTAATTAAACCTCTATAATCAAGTCAATTAGAAAAAAAAAAACTATAATTTATTTATATATTTATCAAAACATTTACTTACGATGTACTATATCATCACTGGTTAAAAAAACAATAATAATTGTGCTCTAACAACTAGACACTATACAATGTAGCAAACCTTATACTTTTGCCAAACCATAAATAGCGTTAACATAGCTACCAACCATTATAGACATGAAAACTTGAGTCCCACAATCTAAAGATTATATGGCACTCCTGTTGGAACCGATTGAAGATCCCATGTACCAGAAACATTAGGATATTAATTTAATTTAATTATTCACCGATGAATTAGCATGCAAAGCCACATAATTCAATTTATGAGATTGCGGAAACCATAAATCGAATCTAACTTTTGTGATGAACGAATAAACGAATTTGAGTCGAGGATGATTCACGTACTAATCTCTGCACACGAGATTAGCTCTTGTATTGATAGATGATTCGACCCACAAACCTTCTAAAATAAACCCTCCTAGAGTTAATTATTAGTTGGACAATAATCTATCAAATCTAATAATCTCATACTGACGCCACACACACTTAATACTTAACAATATTTAATCTAAATATTGCTCCCAAGATTAGTGTTACTAGGCGTCACTTTTTTAGGCTATATTTATAGTATTAATTATGTTATCTTAGGGATTCTTAGGAGGATTAGAACTGTGCCTTCATATTTAATTTAACCCAAGTATTTAAGCTCAAATACTCTTAAATTAAATAAAATATTAATTCACTCCATTAAAGAATTAATATTGAACTACCCGTTCAATTCGATTTACGAATCGGGTTCCTTTCCAATTATTTATTTCTCGTGTTTAAGATAACGCATATCCATTAATTAATTTAAACTATTGACAGCTTTCTAATTAATCAATATCTTATCCAAGAGTAGTACAGCTCAACCTTATTATTATATCGGAAACTAATCCACTTGCAAGGTTTAATATAATAATCCTTTTGAGCTCCTCAAGGGGACATCATCAACTCGGTAAACCGAGACACAATTTCTAGCTATAACATTAATTATCATATAAATAATATTATTACCCAAAATATCGAGAATATTGAGTTTCATCAACTAACTCTCACTCATTGATAAATCAAAGCAATAACTATTATAAATATATAATTAAATATTATATAACTAGAATTAAGAAATAATAATTGACTGAGATTTTTAATCATCTACTTAGGTCAATATAGGATAATTAATCTCACCGTTGATCCAGTTCAATGTATACAAAATACACTAACATAAGCTAATAGTTAAGACCAACTACTTCAAGCTTATATTACAATCTCTCAAATAATTGTCCATTAATTATTTAGATTGTGAACTCATTTATTACTTTATAAACATTACAATAATATGATCTTCCGTGTGACACTACACGCCATATTATTTATAATATAAAGTAATTGGACTATATTTGCATAACCATAACACGAATAAATATGCAAATCATGTGACAATAATATTCTCATTAAATAGGAAATAATAGTCAATATACAAAGCATCAATTAAAGCATGTTTTTCAGTATATAACTCGAACAATCTCCCACTTATACTCAAAGCATGCTTTTAAGTATATCATATTACATCACCAATCTAACATTTCTCCCACTTATACTCAAAGCATAGCTTGTCATACATCTCAAAACCTATGCTTTCCACCAATCCATCAAACGAATGTGAGGACATGTTCACGTGAAAAGAATAACCAAGTTTTGATCCAATGCAATCTTTGACACCACTATATCTCTTCGCCTTACGAATTACTCGTATAAGGTGGTACTTTCACCCAATGTAATTACTCATCTTTTGGGCTTCGCGATTCTTTCCAATTTGCCACTGCACAAAAATTATCACAATAAATTGTGACATTCATAGGCAAATTAAGAATCACATCCAAGTCCAACAAGAAGTTCTAGGGCCACAGAGCCTAATTCCCATGATGGAGTCTATGAGCATTTACGCACCACACTCCTCCATTAAAAGGCTCCACCTCCCATTGTAACACACATTTCAAGGTAAATTTTATCGAATCTTTATTGATTGAAAATTTAAAACTACATAACCCAAAGACTATAGAATATCCGATTGATACGCCAACATATACTCATTAATCCCTTAAGGTACTTGAGTATATACATATCAACAATTCAACATCTTTTTCCGAAATATAATGATATCATGTAACCATGCCAAGGGCAAAACATATATCAACTTGAATGCAAAGCATAACATATGCGAAACTCCTTGTTGCCGAAGCATAAAGTCCGAGCTTCTTGTCATCTATCCCTTTTTGTATCTTAGGACACATTTCCGTTGATAGACCAATTCCATGTCCAAAAGGTAAGAAACTTTTCTTGAAATTTCCATGCTTAAACGCTTTAGCACAATTTTGATATAGAACGATTAAGACAAGCCTAAAATCCTCAACTTATGATCTTAAGAGATCTTAGTACCAAGGATACGACCCGCTTTTTCAAAGTCTTCATATCAACCCATTTGAATAAACATACCCATATGTCCGATAATACCTTCATATTATTTCTAACTAGAAAATATCATCAACATATAGTATTAGAAAAACCACCACGTTTTCGTTGCACTCTTGTACACACATCTTATACGGACATTGATCGAATCCAAATAAATGGATAACCTCATCAAATAGTATGTTCCAAGATCAAGAAGCTCTACTTAAGTCCATAAATGGATCACTTTAGCTAGCAACAAAATGCTCTTGAATCTTAGCCATGAAACTTTTTGGTTGGCTCATATAGATATCTTGTTCAAGACTTCCATTTAGAAATTCCGTCTGAACAATCTATTTGCCAAATCTCCAAAATTCAAACGCACAGCAAAATATAAGAGAATCCGGATTGACTCGTGCAAGACAACAAGTGAGAAGGTTTACATCATAATTGACGCACTCACACTGAGTGTACCATTTCACCGCAAGTCTAGTGTTGAAGATCAAAACCTTCCAATCAAATCCCTCTTATATTTATAGACTTACTTCTACCAGTAGGTTTCACCCATTTAGAAATCTACAAGCTCCCACACTTACAGGAATCTAAAATTCCATTTTCAGTTTCATTGCAATTTACCAAGAATCTCCATTCTTATCTTGGACTGCTTCATCATATGTACAAGGATTCGATTCATCTTCCTTAAGGACCAAGTCAAAAGACATTCCCATGAAAATGTATCGACTGAGTTGACAAACAACCCTCCCACTATGATGATGCACCACTGAGAAAAATGTATTAGTGACAACACGTTATGCAGTAATATATGATTTTTCCACTAGTACAGTTGGTATAATCAGTCTTTCAATGCTTAATTCCTTTAGAACGATCCTGCTTATGGATTTTTCATTTATAATCTTCTTCCAAGAATCAACTGTTAGTGATAGTAACGAAATTCCGATTCTTAAGATTATCAATAACCAATTTTCGTTTACCAAAGATATCCTACAAACAATCGTATTTCTTTACAAGATGTGAAGAACATATGCCACTGATTCCAAGGAAAATCCACAACGAAAAATGAATAAATGAATAACTTAACATTTATCTAATTTTCTCTAAGAGTTTGGATCCTTCTATCCACCATACTGTGTTGCTACAACATTAAAAGTGAAGTAGGATAAAATTCCAACTTCCAACATGAGCTCCAAAAATTCTCCAATAAGATTGTCGTCAACACGATTTGATCACAAAGACTTAATGCATTTTACCTTGACGTGTCACCGTTCTCATCTTGAATACATTGAATACCTCAAAAATTCAGACTGAACGATACATCAAATAAATATATCTTAATTTCAAAACAATCATCATCGAAAATGATGAAAAATTTTAAATTATCCTTAGTTTGGATCGATATTGGACCGCACACATTATTATGAATCATTTTCAACGAATTATTGGCTCCATTTACCTTTGGCTTTCAAAGCCCCTTTTTAGATTAGTCATGATGGTCCCGATACGAGTTACTGGTGTAATGGGGGGGGGGGGGGGGGGGGGAATACACCAGTTAGGATTTTTCAACTTTCGAAAAACTTAACACTTGAAATCAACTTCAACTGAGTAAAAGGACTCAGTTGGGATCTCACAGCTGAGTAAGCAACCTCAGCTGGAAGAGTGGTGTTGTGCGGAATGTGGTGGAAAATGAACTCGTAAAATCAAACTCACGCTTATATGCACGGTTGGTCAAAACCAAAACTGTTGATGTGAAAGTATGCAGATTGTATGCGGTTAGTTTGTCAGTTGAGATATGCAAATAATGACTGAACACAAATAAACACGACACACAAGATTTACGTGGTTCGGAGAGAACTCCTACGTCTACGGGGAGATGTGAGTCCACACACCTCAGTCCAAGTTCTTCTGGACAGAACCACTCAGCTTACGCGGGCTGAGCAACCGTTAAGGATAAGTTTACGGGTACTTATCGACCTTACAGTTAAGATTACGGGTTCTTAACAACCTATGCTAAGTTTACGGGCACTTAACAGCCTATCTACTCAGTTGCAGAAAGAGTAGGGTCCTAACTAACACTTTTTAGGGTGTGAGAGTAGGTGGGTTTTTCCAACTACAACTCGATCACAAATGAGAGCTGGATCTAAGGTTTGAACGAATAAACACTCAACCTAAGATCAAAAACAGTTTCGATCTCTAGGAACCCTCAGCTACTAATGTTCTCTCAAATTGGAACTCTCAGCTGCTGATGCTCTTAGATGATGATTTTGCAGATTTGCTTTTTGCTTTGATTTCTCTCGAGAAAGCTCTTGAATTTTCGTTGTCTATCTATCTCTCGAATGAGAGAATGCCTCTATTTATAGGCGGAGAGAATCAACTAGCCGTTGGAGGAGCAGTTGATCTCTGATCGGTTGAAAGCGATGGCTTGTCTCTCATCTCTGCAGACTTTCCCGATATGGCATCTGTGCTCTTCTGCTTTCCATCTGAGACAGCCTTGTGTTGGGCCAGATGGGGTAATGACTGAACGGTCAAACCCTCATGTGACTTCCTTTTGAAATTCAAATCTTTGACAGTCAACTTCAGTTTGTCGGTTGAAAGTCTTGACCTTCATCTGAGTGATCTTCAGCTGATGTTCCGATCTGTCGAGCTCTCAGCTGACTTTGAACTTCAAACAGTTGAACTCCTTGTTCGGATTCTATAACTGAGGTTCTGAAACTGAACCCTCAGTTGTCTTCCACTTCTTTACTCAGTTGGGTTTGAACCCTCAGATGATTTTCTTTTCATCTGATGTTCTCTTCCTCTCTGCTGCTTCTCATCTGATGAACCCTCAGTTGGTTTTCTTCTCAACTGATGTTCTGAAGACTTCCCCTTGTTTGCATCTGAACAAATGAACTCTCAGTTGTCTTTCTTCACAACTGATGTTCTGTCTGAGTGACGCCTTGTTGCCATCTTCAACTGGAGATCTGTAAAGATAAAAACTTAACTTTGCTCAAACAGCGAGCCTAACTTCTAACATTAGGTTCTGGCAACATCTACTCGGTTGGGGTCAGTCGGTTTTGGAATTCATCAAAACTTATACTAATAAATTTTCCAACAAGTCATCTTACCTTCTAAGCAAAATTCACTGATTTGTATAGTTTAACTCGGAATTTATCCAATAAACTACCAACGAAAAATCTTTGAATACACTTAACTATGACCAAATCTTAGATGCCAAATATAAGTTTGATTCACAATTAAAGGTTCCTTTCTTTTCTTAGAATTAGAAAAAGTGCTAAACAATTTATTAAATTACATAGAGTTTCGTGCATAATTTATAAAGATTGTTCTCCAAAATACCAAGATAAATAAACTAAACTTTCCTTTTGATAACACAAAATCACCAAAAGAAACAGAAGTATTTATCTCAAAACCACTTTAGAAACTGAAACTTATTTCTTTCTTAAGTATGGCATTTGAACAAATCTTTTAAAATTAAACTTATCTACAAAAATAAATGCACATCTCCCACTGCAACGACCACCACTCTCGTAGTGTTACCCATAATCACAATAATCTTGCCAACACTAAGTCGTCTCGATTTCCGAGAATCCTGCCTTTTAAAGCGCACATAATTATCGACTCTTGTATCTAATCCCCACAAAGTGGTAGAACACAATCCGATAAAACATGTTCGACTACTAGCGTACATGGTGTACCTTGATCGTTCTTCTTTATAAGAAGACTTGCTGATTTATCACATACCCTTTCCGACTGCTTTTAACAATCAGGACAATATTCAAATTTTATTTTCAATGAACAAGAAAAACAACAATTTTATTTTCTTTGAGAATAACAAGCAGGTTGAAAGATATAATGTAATAACTTGAGAATAAAATATATAAACATAGTCACATACTTTCGATGCTAATTATATTGATAAAACCTTAAAATAATATAATGCATCCTCAAACACCTCGAAAATACCATATATATAAGCCACGATAGTGTGGACGTTTATATATACTTTTTTCAAGTAGGTTTTAATGTCTTTAATTTTATTATCTAGCCAACTTATACCTTACGGCTAATAAAATTAATAGTCAGTACACACATGACCATATAAAAATATTAATCACCATTCCGATGGCGAAAAAATTAATAAATTTATATTTAAGTGAAACCCATAATTTAACATCAAAAATTATTATTTTATGAAGAATAAGCCTACAGATAGAGAGGTCATACCGATATAAAATAAAGTTTTACAGTTATCCAAATGAAGTTTAATTCTATGAACCATAACTGGCATATCCGATAGGGAGGAAGACGCATGTCAACGCGTAGCCAATTATTTCATAATTAAACCAATCATGGAGGCCAAATAAATCGATTTCCATTTATACGAAACTAGCGTATAACCCTTCGAAAATCGACGGAAAATTATAAAAAATTAATAAAATTATTAAATAATATTAATATGTGATAGATCAAAAAAAATATAATTTATTAATTATTTTAGCGTTAAATAATTCGATTATGTAATTTACTAAACTCGCTTAGAATTTATATCCCTTGAACATATCTCAAATTCAATTAAAAAGTAATTTTACCACATGTTTACGTCTCAAACTCATATAGTTATGTTTGTTAAAAATTATAACTAATATATTCTCATTACTTTCGATAATTGTTAAAGCTCTGTTCTTCTACAAAACCGATGTGGGCATAAATATATTTCTCTCCAAAGGAAAGCGACTCTTAAGCTGAATTTTTTAGCTTATAATGAAGAGAAAGAGGCAAGGGAAGGAGCGCGTAGTGAGAGAGAGAGAAGAGATATATAGATAACGAATAATACTATAGATGTTAAGATTGTCTATAAGATGAAAGTGTCCCTAAATACCCCACATTATGAAATCAACATAAGATTAAGAAAAAAAAAAGTTAAACCACCGCTTCACAATCATCCCGTCTACCCTGACGGTTCCGACCTGGAACCGGCTTATTGACTACAATACTGATTTTAAATTATATAAATAATCATCTTCCAAATATATTCACAAAAAAAGTAATGATGACATTTGTTTTCTTTTTACCTGAAATTAATATTTAATTACATACATAACTATAATCCAAAATTTTTCACACAATATTTAATAAATAAAAATTTAATTATAAATTGTAGTATTATAAAAATAATCATCTTCCAAATATATTCATAGAAAAATAAATGATGACATTCGTTTTCTTTTTTACCAGCTTCGAGAATAACTTTTTTAACTGAGTATAGAACTTCAAGAATTGTTTCACTATGTACTTGGTAGTTTTTCCTTTTTACAAATCTTTATGTGGAATGATTGTGATTCATAAAATTATTTAGTCAATAATATAAGATAAACGTTGGCCATGAATATCCTTAATTTTATGAGTTCAAAATTATATATATTAAAAAAAAAGTTGTCCCGCAAGTACTGAATTGACCATCTACGCGCACGATTCTTGATTCTTGGTCAAAATTGACTCGTTGATAAATCGTTAGTAATTTTTCTGCCAATTTTCTTACATATTCTACGTTTTTCAACGGAGACGATTAATAAAACAATTTGAGATGATGTGTTTAGGATTATTCAAACTTGTTTGAAATTTATATACTCGTACTTGTTTAAAATCCGATTAAATATTAGTTATTTGTGTTCCTTTCTGAAAAAAATCTGTATATTAGTCTACCGCCGCAATTCTGCATCGGAACTGGCCCGTTGACCACGACTGTGATTTACAAGTGCGTAATTTATAAAATTTATTTAGAATTTATATAGATCCAAAAATTTAATAAAAATAATGATTGTACTATTCGTTAATCGTCCTTAATCGTACAGTAATATTCGTTAATTAAAATTACAAACTATGCAAAGTTGGAAACTCAACTACAAATAACGTAAAAATTATTTCATGGATGACGATTATAGATTTTAGAAAATACATGGGAAAAAATGCAAAAAATGGAAATTTTCTCGAGTGTCGCTTGGGAATTGGCTCGTCTACCGCCACGGTTCCAGGTCAGAATTGATCCGTTGACCACGATTTTGATTTATAAATGCACAATTTATGACGATTCTAGATTTTAGAAAATACATGAAAAAAATGAATGAAATGAAAATTTTAAAATTAATAAGAATTAATCAAACAATTTGAGATGATGTGTTTAGGATTATTCAAATTTGTTTGAAATTTATATACTCGTACTTGTTTAAAATCCGATTAAAAAATTAGTTATTTGTGTTCCTTTCTGAAAAAAAATCCGTATATTAGCCTACCGCCACAGTTCTGCGTCGGAACTGGCCCGTTGACCACGACTCTGATTTATAAGTGCGTAATTTATAAAATTTATTTAGAATTTATATAGATCCAAAAATTTAATAAAAATAATGATTGTACAATTCGTTATCGTCCTTAATCGTATAGTAATATTCGTTAATTAAAATTATAAATTATGCAAAGCTGGAAACCTAACTACAAATAACGTAAAAATTATTTCATGCATGACGATTATAGATTTTAGAAAATATATGGGAAAAAAGCATAAAATGAAAAATTTCTCGAGTGTCGGCTGGAATTGGCTTGTCTACTACCACGGTTCGGGTCAGAATTGACCCGTTGACCACGATTTTGATTTATAAATGCACAATTTATTCTAGATTTTAGAAAATACATGAAAAAAATGAATAAAATGAAAATTTTAAAATTAATAAGAATAAAGAATGAAAATATGTCACGTGGGATCCCGAGTTGAGGTACTCGTCAGTTGGAAATTTGCCCGTCTACCTAATTAATTAGCAAATTAGAAATTACTTATTTTTTATCAAATTAAATAAAAAAATATTAGATATTTCCAAATTTAATTCGGTCATCCAATAAATTATCCATACTATTTTGGAACCACTTATTCAGCCAATTAATAAATTAACCAAATTAAATTAAATTAAATTATAAAAATATAGTAGTTATTTTTTCGGCCGATTAATAAATAAATTGGCCAAATAAAACTTCTACAAAACATAATTATCTATTCAGCGAATTAATAAATTGACCAAATTAAATTAAATTAAACTATAAAAATATAACAGTTATTTATTCGGCTGATTAATAAATAAATTGATCAAATAAAACTCCTACAAAAAATAATTATCTATTCGGTCAATTAATAAATTAACCAAATTAAATTAAATTAAACTATAAAATAGTAGTTATTTATTCGGCCGATTAATAAATAAATTGGCCAAATAAAACTGGTGGAGCAAAAGATGAGAAAATACACATTGATTCTAGGTATTTATAGGCTTTTCAATAGGTGAAGTTTCATTGAAAGACCGATGTGGGACACAAGATTTTAGTATAGATATTTAAAATCTATTATTTTACATTTAAAAATTTAAAAATTTGAGAATTTAGATAAATATGAATGAAGGAATATAAGGAGTGCCACGTAGGATTTTTTCAAAGCAAGAATCGTTTTCCTTTTAGTAATATAATGATAAATAAATCGATTAAACCACTTAATATTTTAAAATAAGGTTTTTAATATTTTCATATATTTCAAGTGAATATCCATAACTTAACACCAAAATTTATTAATTTATAATAATAAGTCTACGAAAGAGAGGACATACCGATAAAAAATATAATTTTATTGTTATCAATAAGAAGTTTAATACCATAAACCATAATCAACATATCCGATATGGAGGGAGACGCATGTCAACGCGTAGCTAATTACTTCAAAATTAAACCAATTATGAAATGAAAACAAATCGATTTCCATTTAATAGAATAAATAAATCGATTACACCACTTAATATATGAAACCATATTTTAACAATTCTCAAATAGCACAAATAATCACATATTATAGCGAATAATAAAATTAATGCGCCATTCACGAGAAAATAAAATAAACACATAATAATAATTTAACAAATAAATCTAATTATCATGGTCATCAATTTCATCTCGTCCGGACTTGAGAAAATCTCCAAAACGAGCCAAAACGGAGTGAATAAGCAGGAAAAATAGGCCTGGAATTAGTCCGGCCCAAACCCAACCCGAAGCCCGACCCGTGGCCTGGCCCACAGCCTGACCCGGAGCCGGAGCCGGACCCGGACCAGATTCAGGCCTGGACCTACAGGGTTTAACAAAACCCTCGCTTTTCTCTTCAGCTCTTCCGCCCATCTTCTTCATCCCGTCATTCATCGTCGCTGCTACTCGAGTTGTCATGTTGGAGGGATGCTGCCAAAAGGTGGCTGCCCAGCCAACGTCGCCGAGGAGTTTCCAGAGCAGTGACCATGAGCAGCACCGCCTCGAGCACCGCCATGTGCGGTTGCACAAAGGCTACTACAACACGGCTGCTCGTTGCTACTGCTCCCACTGAATTGCCACTTCCTCTCCTGTCTTCGATGTTGTTTTTCACTACCGGAGGTTGCCACGCCGTCGCCGTCGCCGGGGAGTTACCGGAAAACAGCCACGACAGAGGTGCGGTGAACACCGCTTCCTTTAGCCGTGCAAACGCAACTAAAAGTTGCTGCTCACTTCTGCTATGGCTGCTGCTCCTCCGATGCCCATCTCCGTCAAACAGGAGGTCGCCAGGCTGTCACCATGGATGGAAAGTCGCCGGAGCAGAGCTGCAGGGCAGCGCCTCCACGAGCACCGCCGCGAGCAGCCGCACGAGGCGACTACATCGCTGCTGCCCGTTTCAGCTGCTCCCACTCAACTTCTACTCTTCGCATCGTTTGGAGGGTGTCGGCGTTCCTGGAGAACACCGGCAGAGGCTGCTCTTGCAGCAGGTTTCCAACACGGCGCCGACACGACCGCTAGGACAGAGCCCAAGCTCGTGCCGCCGTGTCTTCTTCTTACCTCCCACTTCTCCCACTGCTGCTGCCATCTCTCCCACTGGAGAGAACAAACGCAGCAGCTGTTGTTGTCCGTGAAAGTCCGCTGCTCGCCGGCGAGTAACATGGGGCTGCTCCTCGTCGCAGGCTGCACCTCCACAGCAGCCACCACCCTACGCTGCTTATCCATGGTGATGAATCACCACGGGCAGCCATGGTTCGACATTTAAACACGTCACCTCCGTCTCCGTTCTTCGTTCTTTCATCTCATGTGTAGCGTCGTTTTACATTTATTTACAAAAAATAAAACTAAAAATGAATCTAGTCTAACACGATCAACCCTCGTGTGAAAAACGAGCCACAAATAGGCTTTACATAACCGAAATACGAAAATTAAACCAAACAATTAACCATGATAATTGGATTCCTGCAAAAACGAATCTCGCAAACCAAATATCCAAAATAATTGAATCGAAACACGTATTTCAATTAATCATAATTAAATTAAATTAATAGAGCCTAAATCCGGCTCTAATACCAATTGTTGGAACCGATTGAAGATCCCATGTACCAGGAACATTAGGATATTAATTTAATTTAATTATTCACCGATTAATTAGCATGCAAAGCAACATAATTCAATTTATGAGATTGCGGAAACCATAAATCGAATTTAACCTTTGTGATGAACGAATAAACGAATTTGAGTTGAGGATGATCCACGTACTAATCTCTGCACACGAGATTAGCTCTTGTATTGATAGATGATTCGACCCACAAACTTTCTAAGATAAATACTCCTAAATTTGATTATTGATTGGACAATAATCTATCAAATCTAATAACCTCATACTCATGCCACACACACTTAATACTTAATAATATTTAATCTAAATATTGCTCCCAAGATTAGTGTTACTAGGCGTCACTTTTTTAGGCTATATTTATAGGATTAATTAGGTTATCTTAGGGATTCCTAGGAGGATTAGAACTGGGTCTCCATATTTAATTTAATCCAAGTATTTAAGTTCAAATATTCTTAAATTAAATAAAATATTAATTCACTCCATTAAAAAATTAATATTGAACTACCCGTTCAATCTGATTTACGAATCGGGCTCCTTTCTAATTATTTATTTTCCGTGTTTAAGATAACGCATATCCATTAATTAATTTAAGCTATTGACGGCTTTCTAATTAATCAATATCTTATCCAAGAGTAGTACAACTCAACCTTTTTATTATATCGGAAACTAATCCACTTGCAAGATTTAATATAATAATCCTTTTGAGCTCCTCAAGGGGACATCATCAACTCGGTAAACCGAGACACGATTTCTAGCTATAATATTAATTATCATAATAATAATATTATTACCTAAAATATCGAGAATATTGAGTTTCATCAACTAACTCTCACTCATTGATAAATCAAAGCAATAACTATTATAAATATATAATTAAATATTATATAACTAGAATTAAGAAATAATAATTAACTGAGATTTTTAATCATCCACTTAGGTCAATATAGGATAATTAATCTCACCGTTGATCCAGTTCAATATATACAAAATACACTAACATAAGCTAATAGTCAAGACCAACTACTTCAAGCTTATATTACAATCTCTCAAATAATTGTCCATTAATTACTTATTACTTTATAAACATTACAATAATATGATCTTCCGTGTGACACTACACACCATATTATTTATAATATAAAGTAATTGGACTATATTTGCATAACCATAACACGAATAAATATGCAAATCATGTGACAATAATATTCTCATTAAATAGGAAATAATAGTCAATATACAAAGTATAAATTAAAACATGTTTTTCAGTATATAACTCGAACAACTCTGAAGTCAGAATCAGCATGCATAATGAAGTCCACTTGAATGGGGCACAAGAGTACCCACTGCATAATCCTGTGGTGCTGGTGTAGGGAAACAACGAAACGGGTCGACTCGTGGGCAACTCGGGCAATGGTCTCTCAAAATTCAAGTACTCTTCATTTGTTGTCATTTAATGTGCACATCAACCCGACTTCTAAAACCCGGATCGCTTGATCCGAATTCACAACTAGCATTGATTTCTCGTTGTCCTCGTGTAGGGCCTACGCAAGATCCAACAAGTCAAGTCTCTACCATGGCCCGACACAACTTTCAATATCAAGACGCCAAGCTCGAAAACATCCACTTTCTGACTACTCAGTGACTACTCAGTTGATGAGAGCCCTAAAATTGCTCTGAAGCTAACATCAATAAAGACACTACTAGCTTTTGACATTCTTGTGAGCCAGCTGCCAGCCCTTTGGAATGGAGAAAGGCTAATGCCTGAGCCTGACCAAATCATTAACAACCTTGAAGTACCGTCGCGTCAACGGTACAACTCTGAATCCAAGGCTCCCATTAGGCACAAAATCGTATACAAGTATCGTCTCTTGATGATCAAAGCACCATCCCCGATTGCACCCATTTAATCATTCTTCGCCTGAGAGACCCACGCGGGGTGGGAACAAAACTCTCTCGAAAAACGCCTCACCGCCACATTGCAGCCATTCAACAAACTACCCTTGTATGTAACACTATTTCTATCACTCCCCAAAACTTCCAACTAGGGGTGTCAATGGGTGGTAAAAACCGGACCAGAACCACTAAATTTTTTTTGGTTCTAAGCCCGAACCGGACCGGACCGTTACTTATTAGATCCGGACCAGATCCGGACCGTAAAGTGATGAAATGAAATGGTCCGGGTCGATCAAATACTCATGGGTAATCTCAGAATCGGTTGTATCTTTATACTAATTTTGTCATTCAGAATGCAAATTCAATTTCTCTCTGCGTTCTTTCTCTCTCTTCTCCATTTCCTTCTCACACAGTACACATACTAAATTGAGCCTGACAGAGATGGCGTTTATTTCCTACCTATTGTTTGATTAATGTTGAATTTTTTTAATCGACGGATGTTTGTGTGTGGGGTGTATGTGTGCGTGAGAGAGATAAATTGTTGGATTTTTGTGATGCATCTCCTGGGTGTGTATTGAAGAGGAAAGGGGGTTGTGCGTGTATTATGTGTGTTTTGTGTGTCTGTGTGTGCGTTAGAGAGAGAGAGAGAGATCGTGTGTGTCTTGAGGGAAAAGGGGCTATGCGTGTATAGTGTGTATTTATGTGTGTGTGTGTATTGAGGGGGGTTGGTGGTGGTGGTGTTTGTGTGAGACAGAAGGGAGAGATTAATTTGTTAGGATATGTGTGCGTGAGTTGAGGCATGTGTTTGAGTGTGTGTGTGTGAGAGAGAGTTTTTAGATATTTTCTAAAAGAGAGATTTTAGATGTTATTTATTGGAAATAAAAAAAAAAGTAACAAAAATATGTAAAATCAATTTACTGGAAAATTGTATATAGTGCATGAATAAGCAATTAAAACGATGCCATATAAAAAACGAATATAAATTTTAATTTTCACAAAATAAATTAAATATAGCGGTTTTTTTTTCATGTAGCTAGATTGAAATAATGAAATATCAACTTATTTAAAAACAAAACAAAAGATACGGGTTGGACTGGACTGAAACCGGATCCAGCGGGTCAGTCCGGGTCTATAGTGAGCAGTTTCGGATTTGATCAGGCTTGGAACCAGAACCAAAATTTCATAAGGGAATGAGTTGTGAACGGTTCCAAGAATAACATATAAGATTTGACGAACAGGTTAAAAAAAAAATGTGACGGGTCTGGACTAGAATCGGATCCAGCGGGTCGGTTTGGGTTACACTTGTTCGATTTCGAGTCCAACCGGTTGGTCCGATTCCAACTTCTAAGAATACATTATAAGATATGACAAAAAAAATGTGGAGCGGTTATGGAACCGGAACCGGATCAAACTGGCCGGTCCGAATTTACATGGTGCAATCCGGATCCTAACGGTTACAGAACCGGAACCAGAACCGAATTTCTATAAGACAATGCATTGCTACATGTTCCGATCCGGTCCGGGTAAAGCCACCCATTGACAAGCCTACTTCCAACTCACCAAACCTTCTTGTAGCTGAATAGATCTCACCTAAATTGAACTTACGGGCCCTATTTGGTGGGCCGGACCGCCGCCTCGCCGATTTCCTTGGAATCGTTATTCTCCTTTTTTCTGCTGAAGATCAAGTTAATCATGACCACTAGCACAAGGACAACTACAGCTACCAAAATAAAGAAACTGCTCGGCGTTTTGATAGGAACATTATGATCATTTCCGACGATAATCTTGCTTGCACAGCTCTTTGCCGACGGAACCCGAAGAAGGGCCCGACTAACACAAGTGAAATTCCAAGAACAAATGCTGTGAATCTGTGTGTGATAATCATCTCCAGTTGAGCCCGAAAACCTGATAAACATGTATTCATTTAAATAAGGTGAGAGATCAAGATTACCATTATAAACACCTCTACTAGATTATCCAAGCCCGATGAATCGTACCGTCGTTGAGACGAACTCCGAAGCTCGAGGCATTGATAACTGTAGTTGAAATTATGCTGCCAAGATTGATGCCTATGTGGTTATCATTAAGGTCTCCGAATTCGAGGTTCATGCGAGTGTTGAACTCGGCCGCAACTACTCTGTAGTCGTCCCCGCATGCCGAGCCACGGGCCGGGCCTGCCGACGGTGAACTCATCGGGGACAATGATGAAGCTGAGTCCGACCGAGGCGTGGCCCGACCCGTTGGACTGGTTCTTGATTCGGAAGGAGAAGGTAGTTTCTAAGAGGCGGGAGCACGCGAGTTGGGGTCGAAGAGGCGGATTGGGGAGGAGTAGATTGCTCTTCCTGCAGAGGATTGTTGCTTGATTTCGGGTATTTGGATGCAGTCCGTTTGGGATTGGATTGCTGCGCTGCCTAAGAGTGCAATCTCTTCGTTGATGGTTCTTGGATTGTTCGGGCCGAAATTTGGGAAGGAGAGGCGCTTTGTTAGGGTGATTTCGGGCCCTGGCTTGTGGTTCTTCTTCGAGGATTCAACTGATTTTGGGAATGTAGAGGATAGGATGAAGAAGACTAGGATTATTTTGGGGAGAAACATGATTGAGAGAGAAGAAGATTGTTGCTTCTCAGTCATGATGGATTTATGGAAGTATGCAGTTTTATGTTTATGTGAGGAAGAGACATGTATGGTCCTACAAATTATTTGAAGGTTTTTTTTTTCTTTCGGGCTTGTATTTGTTCTAGTCATGCTCGTGAAGAATTGGATGCGAAGTCATGCCAGAAAACAAAATTGGGAGAATTTTCATGTGAGAACTGATAAGTGTTGAATTAGAGTAGAACCTTTTTTTAGGACGGTAACTTTTACTGTTTTTCAATTATAGGCCAAAATTTTGCGGGCTTTCAATTTTAGGACAATATCTAAAATATTGATCAATTTTAGGACAAAATTGAGCTCGATCGGGCTAAGTCGCACTTCACTCTCACGTGAACTCAAATCTTCGGCCCGATTCCCACTTGGTTGCCAACTAGGCGGTCCATTCATCAATTGTATATATTATTATTACAAATAAAAATCAAATATCCACCCTACAAAGTAAGCTCGTCCAGAAAAAGAAAACAAAGCCACACCGCAGCCGCCCCAAGAGTCTATTATATCAATTACATTTAGTTCGGGCAGTAAAAATTCTGATTTGCAATCGATTGTGACTAAGGTTCTTCAGCTTTGGGGTGGTTGTTGTGTGTTTTTGTTTTCTTTTTGTGGACGAGTTTACTTTGTAGTGTGAATAATTGATTTTTGTTTGTAATAATAATATATACAATTGATGAATGGACTGCCTAGCTGGCAGCGAAGTGGGAATCGGGCCAAAGATTTGAGTTCACATGAGAGTGAAGTACGACTTAGCCCGATCGGGCTTAATTTTGTCCTAAAATTGATCAATATTTTAAATATTGTCCTAAAATTGATTAATATTTTAAATATTGTCCTAAAATTGAAAGCCCGCAAAATTTTGGCCTATAAATGAAAAATGGTTAAAGTTACCGTCCTTAAAAAAACCTCTTCTCGTTGAATTATGCTTGGTCGAGTTAAAGATTTTGGAACCGTGAAAAAAAAAAACGGTGGAGCATATTCATCCAAAACATTGAAAATGGTATCTTGTAAGTATTTGAAAGTGATACTTTGTGATTGCTATTAATGGAAGTTATGTTCATACACGCTAATTCTAATAAAAATATTATAAGTGCAAAACTCAATTAGTATGTATTATTAAACTTATTATATCAAAGATTTGGGATTTTCAAACACACCTACAAATAGTAGTTTTAGATTCGGCTTGTCACAAAAAACAAAAGAACAAAGCCTAATTGTTGAATTCATTTGTCCATAACAAGTGACAATATTTTCTATGCTGTTATCATACAAATCAATCCAAACGTTAATATGAATTTGTGCGTCCCCAGCCCAGGTCAGACTCATCTGCAGCAGACTACCGATCACGTCCCCCAACCCTTTTAAGCTAATTTCGCATGAAATTTAGTATTATTGCATAAATTTGAATCCAATATAGCGCAGAAAGATTTATTATTTTCTATCGAAACCATAAGCACAAACAAGCCATCACTGCAATCGCTTCCAATATATAGTTTGAAAAAGAAATCTTACATGCAACTAAAAAAAGAAGGCTATTAGTAAAAATACGCATTTGCCAAAGAAAGAACAGCGTATCGACAGTTCGCGACATCAATTATTGAAAATTTAAGTATATAATATAATTGGAATTACCCATTAAAAAGATAAATAAAATCAAAAGTTACAAAAAGTATTTATTCAAAACATGCAGCGTTATAAACCCTGAATGATTCCTATGTTCTACCGATATATGAAATTTTGAAATTTATACAAAAACATACTACTAGAAATAATTTTTTTTTTTTAACGCTGACAATTCATCATCAAGTACAAAACTAAGCAAAATTTGATGAGATCAAAATTTTGATCAACGAGAAATGCAAGCAATGCTAGTGGTACAATAGAAGTAGAAGCAATTATATAAGAAAGTTTCATAAATACTCTCTAAATAAGCAAAGAAACACAAATATTGAAATAAAACTAAAACATGATAAAACAACCAGAATACACTCGATCTGTGATGGCACAAAATTTGCAGTTTCATGTTCTTTATATAAGTCTGATAAAAAGTCAGCAGGCAAACTAGGCAAATAAAATGCAAATAACCGATCAAAACATAAATATCTGAATTCATTCTTCAACAGCAATGGCTCCCTTCTCGCTGACATAGATACCATCAAGGAACTTCCTTATATCCTTGTTCTTGACATGGCATTTCTGTCAAACAAACAAATTAAGGCACACTCAGGATAAAAATTAATGAAGTTCAAAATAAACCGTAGAAATTTAGAGTCCACGCATCATCATTACCTGGTTGATTAAAGCACAAGACCGGGAAACAAGCTCAATGTCATTCCCTTCCAACACCAGTTCATCCTTAACCTTCTCAGATCGCACAATTGACACTCCCTCAAGCATATCTACCTTCCTCACCTGTAACAGAATTCAAAAAGCAATTCACCAAATGTTGCCCCAAACAAACAAAGATAAAAACACGAGCAACAGTTCAAAACACAGTCAAGCTAATCTATGCACATAATTTTCTCCACTCCATATAAAAGGATTGCAACAAACACAACAGTTGATTCATATTCAAAGGAAACGAAGATAGAAACAAGCATTCTCTCATTTCATACTTGGTACGAAGGATCATACCACTACATAATTTAGTCAGGTTGTCTAAGGTCCAAACAACCAAATCATAAAAACAGACAGCTTAAATTAATAAAAGGCAAATTAAAAATCTTTGCAAACCAGTTCTAGGCCAATCGAGAAAATAGAACAAACAAATCACGAGTATTCAGCAATATCAAGGTTGAACACCACAAATTACAGTAATTCGTTAAATTATTAACAAATATCATTGCAAAATAGCGACTAAATAGTACTGAGTAGCAATGAACGAATCCGTATACGGCAAAATTAACAAGAAAAACCTAGGGCATTCACAAAACATACTATCAACTTAATTAATTAATTACAAAATGCAGATATTAATCAAAATCAAAACAAAAGACAAGGCAGAAAAAAGTAAATTAAAAAGAAACACAAACCTTTTTCTCTCCGAGAAAATTCCTGATCTCAATAGCGCTTCCGTTGTTAGTAATGGAAGCGTTGATGGGAAAATGGGCATACACGAAACGCATCTTGTAGCGGTATCCCTTGGTAACACCGTTGATCAGGTTGTTGACGTGGCTGAGCGCCGTACGGATGGCGGCGGTGGTTTTCCGGCTGCCGAACCAAGCGTCGATCTTGAGCTTCTTCTTTCCGGTCTCCTCATCTGTGGTAAGCTGGAAATCCAGATTCAGATGCTTGAAATTCTTCGAGAGCTTTCCCCTGGGGCCTTCAACTTCAATCACCTTCGCCTTCACCTTGATCTTCACACCATCGGGAATATCCATGGTGTCGGAGGACAAAATAGTCTTCATTTTTGAAGAGAGAAGGAGTGTGTGACGGATGCGTCTGGGTGTCTGTGTAGGTTTGGAGAGGGAGAGGTAGCGAGAAGTGCGACGGCAAAGGTTTTATAAGAGAGAGAGAGAGAGAGAGTGAGACGATTAAACCCTAGATGGTTAAGGCTTAAAAATATATGGGCTCGAATGTTTTTTTTGTTTTTGGGGGGCTAAGGCCCAGTTGCTATCTTCATTTTTAAATGTAATTTTATTTGAGATTTTAAAAAGACCAATATCATAAATTATTAATAAATATCCCTACTTGCCATATGTCTATTTATTTATTTTTCAAATTCTATGTGTGTATATATATACTCAGGTTTTACATGATAGGAAATATTCATAAAAATTTAATTACTCGTACTCCTATACATGTGGTTTTACACTATGTAATTTTGCTAAAGATACTCCAAAGTCCAAACATGCAGATTCTAACTCTTAGAGCATCCACATCGCATGGGCTCTTCTCGTGGACGGAAGACATGCGCCCTCCAACATTGATAGGCGCTGCCGTTGCAGCCATTTGGAGGGCGTGGGCGGAGGGCTGAGTTGAGCCATTTACATGAGCCCTCAGCCCACTGACGTGGCGGCCGCTCATTGGCTCACGTTGTATAGCCGTTGCAAATTCAAACAGTTGCCTTTTTTTTATTTCTCTTTTTCCTACTATATATACAACACCTCATTTCTTTAATTTTCACTCATCTCTCAATCTCTCAATTCCACTCAATCTCTCAATTTTTATACAAAATGAATCCCAACAACGATTGGTTCGACTCCCCTCAAAATAATTTCGGGTCGAACTCGCCAAGTTATCGATCCCCCAACGTTCCAAATGTTCTGACGCCGACATCTCACTACGGCAATTTGTTCGGAGAATTCGGTTCGCCGTCGCCGATGTTTGGATCCAACTCGCCACAATTTGGAACGCCGCCGCCGGGATTCGGAGGATATGGTGGTTATCGCCCTCAATTTCCCGATGGTACGTATGTGGGCTTTGGCACCGCGTCTCTTGACGACTTCCACTCTGCCGTCAACTTGAATGAAACGCAAGACGAGGTGGAGGCCACTTCGATGCCGAAGAAGGCGAAAGGCGTCCGTACACGCGGCGGCCGCCGCTCCGGCAGAAGCTCCGGCGGCAGGAGAAGCTCCATTGGCGGCTGCCGGAGCTCCACTGGCAGCAGCGAAGGGAGGAAGACGCCGGTCCACTACACTCCGGCCGAAACGGAGGCATTCGCTCGTGTTTGGATCGATGTAAGTGAAGACCCCATCGTCGGCACCAACCAAAAATTAATGAAGTATTGGGATCGGTTGATGGAGCGCTACAACGAATTCCGACCCGAAGGAACATTCGCGCAGTCGGCATGTCAATTGCAAGCTCATTGGAAGCGGGTAATAAAAGAGTTGACGAGCTTTCAACAAATGTACAAAGAAATTTACAATCTTTATCGGAGCGGCGAAAGCGGTGAAGACATGCTTCGAAGAACATTGTCGGAGTGGAAGACTTACCACAAATCCGATTTTGGAAATTTGGAGACTTGGCATATCGTGAAGGATACGCAGAAATTCCAAAGGCAATACGGCTCCGGTGATGTGGTGAAAAATGCCTTGAAGCATTCAAAGAATGCCGAGAATGGGAGCACACTTCAACGGCAACTGGAAGCACGCAACGATCGGACACTCCCCATTCCGGTGACTTCACATCGGCCATCAGTCGTCAATCCGAAAGGCCAATAGGTACAGAAAAGGCAAAAGAATTGGCTAGGGGAGCAAAAGGGAAAGGAAAAATTAGCGAGTTGGCCGAGCGTTTGGAAAAAAACGAGCAAACATTGTCCGCCGTGGCGGAGCGCTCCGGACTTCCATTCGCCTACAAAGTTCTCATGCGACCCACCGATGACTTGGAGGGAATCCGACTTGAAAATCATTTGGCTATATGCACCAAACTCAAAAAATTGTACGATTTGTAGTACTTTTTTTAATTATCTATTGTATGTTTTTATTTATGAATGAATGAATTTTTTTTAATTGAATTATAAATTATTAAAAAAAAATGTAGTGCCCTCCAAATTTAGGAGGGCGCCGTTGTGCGCCATTTTTAGGTGAAGGGCGGAGGGCTTGAGAAATGGTTGTGCCCTCCAATTTGGAGGGCAGGGATGTGGATGCTCTTAGTATAGATTCCAACTCCAAACATCAATTTTTAATCACTCATATTTGATAATTTATAATCAAAAAATTTTAATCTAATTATGTTTTTTTATTTATAATTGCAATTTATTAATTCTCAATCTATATTTAATTAAATTAATCGTTTAAAAAAAATTCAAAATCAATGTAATGATAATAAATTTTTGAAGATTCTTATCGTAGTGCTAAAGAATTGAGATTAGTAAGAAAAAGCTAAGGCTACGTTAGGAAATTGGAACTACCCTTCTTATGATATTCAACGAGTCAAGCTACTCGCAAGCTATTCGGTATTTAATTCAATAAAAGTTCGTTCCATAATTTATTGAGAAGCTCGTTTAGCTAAATGAGTCAAGGTTGAGCACGAGAGTACTTGACTCGTTAACTCATGAGCTAGCTCGTTCAGTGATTTATCTTAAAATAACAAGATTATTAATTAGATATTTTATATTTTATACAATAATTATTAATATTTGGTTTTATGTATCTAGTGAAGTTTAATTATTTACAAAAAAGGTAAATATATCACGTTATCGTGAACAAAATAACTTAAATTTTAAGTGGAAATCTACTCCCTCCGTAATTGAAAAAGTGTTATGTTTGTCCAAAAACACTGTAATTCAAATAATGTTATGTTTCACTTTTTGTACTTCTACACCCAAACACTCATATCTATTTACACGAATTGCCATTACTTTTTTCTTAATTAACAAAGCCTAATTAAACTAAACTAATCTAATTATCCTAACTTAAACTAACTACCCAACCTAATTAAAAATAAAACTCAAACCCATAATCCCCAAACCCTTTTCTTCACAGATCTAGGGTTTTCTCCTCTCTCTCTTTATCTCCACTCTCATCTCTGTTAATCGTCGTCACTCTAAAATCAGTTACTCCTTGCTGTTCGTTCAGTATAATGGCGCCGATCAATAACCCTACTCTCATCTCTGAGAGCCTGGTGGCGAAACTGGAATCGCCGCCGCTTTATGAAGAATCTAAGAATCCATCGACGCCGATCTATGACGATTCTCAGACGCAATCTCCTTCGCCGCCGTTCTTTGACGAGTCTCAGACTCAATCTCCTTCTCTGCCGCTCTATGACGAGTCTCAGACTCAATCTCCATTGCCGTCGCTCTTGCCCGACGAATCTCAACCAGATTCCCCGTCGGCGCCGCTCAGACGCGAATTGCCGCCGCTTTTTGATGGTACCGTGGTGCCAGAGTCTTAATTCCCAACGCTCAGTGATGAGTCTTCTTTCTTAAGGAAAAGGTGGCGCAAATCTGAGAGCGTCCTATCATCTGCAAAAGGCATGGTGGCGAATAGTGTGAGCCCGACGCTGGCGATGAAGTGGGTGGTGTCTGGGCCTGAAGCTGATCTACTATGGGAGGATGACATTAACTCCCGTCTGACCTACGAAAAACTGAAACAGAAATACATTGCCAAGGGTTTGCTTATTCAGTATAAAAGCTCCAGAAAACAGGTGATTGTGTTCTAATTTTTGGTTTTGTTGTTTTATGATTATGATTATTTTGCTTCACTGCATTTGTGTGTTGGTGTTGAATATGATTTCCATTTGTCTTGGGAGTTGTTTGTTGAGTTTTATTTCTGCCACCACTAGGATTGAACCTATTCTATGTTAGGAGGCATAAATAGGATATATAGTGAGTCAATGATGCAAAAACTTCATTTAAGTAAAGCTGAGACTACAAACACTAACTAAACAACTGATCCAAGGACAAATTTACATTCTAAACACAAAAAATGATCTCTTTGAGTGTTTGTCCCTGTAAACTAAAACCTAAAAAATCTATACAGAGCTCCTAGTCTGTTATATGTATGTCTTCCACTCCTCTAATGATTCCTGCATTCAGCAATTCTGGCCCTCCATCAACTTCATTCTCCTTTAGATAGTCCCATCCTTCTTTCACCACACTTTCATCAACTAGGATGGAATATGGCAGAGTCCCCTCCCTCACCATTTTCTCCTTGTACGTATGTGGGATTCTGTATGTGTTGTTTCCCCTGCATTTGATGATTTTTTCATGGCAGCCTTGCAAAGTGAGAAATGTGTTGTTTAATTTCCATGCTGGAAAATTCTCAAATGCTTCCTTGACATTTATGATCATGTCATCCACATTTCTTGCATCCTTCTCATCTTTCAGTGTTTGTATGGCCTTAAAAAAGCCAAGATCATTGATGTTAGTGTCTGGTGAGTTTGGTGTTTGTTGTACAAGCTGTATGTTGAAACCATCAGCTGATCCAACATCTCTGAAATCAAGATCATTGTTATCTATGTGTGGTCTTACATTGTCTTGATGTATGATGATTTTTTTGCTCAATCCTTCTGGCCACTTTCTTTTAATGCATGGTATCATCTGCAGCAGTTAAGGAGAAAACATGGAATTGCACTAAATGATGAATCCAATACATTCTGATACTGAATTACACATGAAAGAACCTTACCTCCTGCAGAAATATGTGCTTCATCACCTTTCTTGATATCTTTGTAATTGGTTTAGTGATCATGGTGCCTTTAGCTCTGTTTTTAGAATTTCTTACAGTTGGTTCCTCATAAGTGAATGAAAATATTCCAAACTTGCCATCAAATATGACTTGACCATTGCAATCAGTGGTAGGTCTTGAAACCATACACTCAAACATGATCTTATTAATATTGTTTTTGGATTGCAATACTCTATGTGGTTCTTTTTCACCTTTTAGCAGGTAAAATCTTGATGTTTTTCTACTTAAATTGAACCATTTCTCATCTATATGGATGACATTGTAGTTATCCTTAAACTGGATCTTTCCTTCCATACTAATGTTCCTAAGTTGATTGAGACTAAATTCCATTCTAGAAAGCATGTTCTTAGGAGTTAAGTAAGGTTTAATTGCACTAGTATGAGGCCTTATATCGTCCGTTTTCAACCAACATTGTAACTGAAAAGGGCTGACTCCCATGTGCATTGCTGTTTTTCTGATGGAGCTTCTCTGCAAAACTGAGAGTGACTTGAGCTTTTCAGTATCTAACACTTTCTTATCACTGTGCTTACAACCTTTCTTCATGCTCTTCACATGTATAGGTATGCCCAAGGCTTGTTGAGCTGCAGCTTGCTTCCATATGCGATATACAGTCATTGGTTCCACATTGAAGATCAAAGCAGCCTCTTTTTTGGCCTCATGCTGCAAACCATAAGTGGTGGACCGTTGGAGGAGCCACTGAAACCAAGCTGTTTCTTTCCTCATTTGTCAGATTTTTTTTTTTCTGGCCTAGCACTCTGGCAGCATTGTTGCAGATTTTTTAGGAGTAATTTATGTTGTTGTAATGAATGTAAACTGCCTTCAATGCATGTATTTATGGCTGCACGTTTAGGTGTAGGAATAGGTAGTTCCCTTCAACTGTTTTAGTGGGAATTTTGAATTTAGGGGGAAATTTGAACTTTGGCACCAAAAGATCTTCATTAACGTAAATATTTTATGAATCTTGAACTTCATTGAACTTTTCAATGTTAAATGAATATTTTATGAATCTTGAACTTCATTTTTTGTTTATTCTTCTTCCCTTCAATTCCTGTTTTATATTTTCAGTGTGAGTACCCAACTATCAATGCATGTGACTTTTAAATCACATGCAATGAAACATGCAATAAATTAGTGTATGAAAAAAAAAGATGAGCAATGGAATCTTTTCTTTCACGTCTATGCAATCAAACATGCAAAAAATGATACATAAATTAACAAACAAATTAAATTAAGGTGCATGATATAAATAAAGATGAAAAAAAATCAAATACAAGTTAACAAACAAATTAAATTAGGACCGAAAATTGAGTGTGTGAGTAGGAGAGTATTTTTTAAACCAATTGTGTTAATTGCAATTAAGAAACATTACATCACTACCCTTATTGTCTTTTTACACCATCTTTTTTCACTTTACCAACTTTTCTTAAAAACCGTGCAAATAGTAAACCTAACACTTTTTCAATTACGGAGGGAGTAAATTTTTAAAAGTTTTTTTAGACCGGCTGGACTCTACAATCAATTCAATAAAAATTTATTCGATATTTAAATGAAAAACTAGTTTAGCAAAACGAGTTAGCTTGAGCAAACCACTGTTAAGGTGGAGTCGACTGAATTACACCCGTCCCTTCTTCTCCTAAATCAGATATAGTGGACCAGACCCTCCATATTTTTCTTAACATAATCTTTTAAAATTTACTCCTGAAAACTCTTTCAGTGCATGCCAAGACTTAGGGGGGTGTATTGGTTTGTGGGGTTTGAGGTATTTTTAAGTAGTTTGAAATCCAGGGTATTAGATAGATGGATTTCAAACTACTTAAAGATACTAGTGTATTGGATGCTTGATTTTGATGTAATCTGTGAACTCCCTTAAAATCAAGATGTATTGGTTTTCTTGATTCTCAATTACATAAAAATTCCATGCACAAATTATCATACGCAGAAGCATTATCAGCACTTCTAGCAAATGTCTCCAAACCCAACACATGCACATACTGAACTAGTTTAGCATTAATCCTAAGATCTCTAATCAAGCTCCAGTCAATATATCTTGGACGTGAAACATGGTTATCACAAAATTTAACATACAGTTGACCCTCCCAATCAGATTTCAATTCAAAGGGACTTTCATACCTCTCTGTGAAGTCTACAGGAGGGTCTTCTTCAGCAGCAGAACTGCTTGCGTTCTTCGTTCTGGGCATTTCACGCGACCAAATAAGTGCCGCGACCGCGAGAAAAGCTTATACTGAGCGATCGCTAGAAGCGCGCGACCGCGGGGCAATAATTCGACGGAGACCTTTTGGGAAGCGGTGACACCTCCGTTTCCCACTGTTGACGGCAAATATATATATCTGGAAGGGAAGAATGCGGTGGTGGAAGTGGACTTGAGGGAGTTTTGGAAAGGTTTCGGATTTATGCAGCGTCGAAGAACAAAAAGAAAATGCCTCAGGGTAGACACGGGGATCGCGCGATCGTGGAGGAAAACTCAAGGCGGTGGAGTTGTGGCGGCGATGGAGGATGTGACGGTGGAGAGACGGAGGTGGAGGAGAATTGGAAATGATGTTATCTGAGACAATTTTAGGGTTGGAGGAATTTTAACCCCGATCCCCAATTTCATACGCGTGATCGCGCGTATCCCGCGATCGCGGGAGGTGGTGCGCGACCGTGGTTCGTGCGCGATCGCGTGTTTGTGGATTTGCCTCCCCCGAAATACACCCAACCCCACCCTCATAATCCCCCAAAAACCATTGAACTCAACCTCCGTACCATAGATTTCAATTACATTAAAATCATTGATTTTACCAAACCAATACACCCCCCTTAAGATTAGCACCTTTCTTCCCTCTCAGTCTGAGATTCCCCTTCTCTGGTCACCGCCTAAAACCCAAATAGACGATAAAGTATCCCTTCTCCATTTGAATCAAAATACGTGGCATCCTCTCTTTCATCTCAATCGCCGATTAAACCCGGAGAGATTTCCGTTATTATAGTCGACGAATTCGTATACACTATTCAACAACTGTACACTTCTCTAAACTCATCGTCGCAGTTAGAAGTTATTATGCAGATGCTGATCTGTGGGATATGTTATTCATCCAAGTTCTAGTGTTGTTTTTTTTTGTTCCTTGGCCGATTTGATCTGTTTTAGTATATGTTTCATCATAATTTTTGAAGTGAAGGGAACATAGTCAATTTTCTGATTTTAAACTGAGAAACAAGTAGTAATAGTTTTGGTTATGTTTATAGTACTTGTTTGACTATGAAGATTAGTACTAGTTTGTAGTCTAAATTTTCAAACCCTGTTTTCTCATAAAGTCATAATCTCTTTAGCTTTTTCTCTAGTTTCTTTCAATTGATATTGGTGATCGTTATTTCTACTTCATTTGTATTTTATGTATTTCTTGAGTCATATTTCTTCTGTTTTTTCATTATATTTAATTACTTTTCCCCATCTTATGAGGTGGTGATGCATCAAAATGAGAAGGTTTTTGTATATTTCTTTCTGTTTTTCTTTTTTATTCTTTCTTTGCTTTTTGTATTTTGTTAAAATGAGAAAGTACTATGTTTAACATATTTCGGTTTTCTTCTATTTAACCTCTGAGATTTTTTTATTTAAAAGAGAACATTATTTATACGTATTAATTTATTTGTTTTTTACTTTTCTTTTCGTATTTTATAAAATAGAGAGATTATGTTTATATTTCTTCTTTCTTCTGTTTAAACCTTTGTGATGCATCGAAGAGAAAATATTTTTGTTTTATATTTTTCTTTTTTGTTTTTTCTGTTTATCATTGAAATGCTTCCCCTTAAAGATTGAATCCAAATTGCCTTGAGTCGTTGAACCTGAATTTTCCAACACTGTCTGATGTGCAAATGTGTGTGGTATCATGTCTGATGTGGATGATTATTTATTGTGAGAAATTTAAGATTAGTGAAAAGCTAGGTGCTTGTTGTAGGGCTATTCCAGCTACAGTGTTGACCTTATGTACTTACACTATATAATATCTGCTACGGAGTTGATGTTGTGTTCATTTATATATTAATCTTCCCAGTATCTTAGGTAGTAACTAGCAATGCTCTTCAGAACGGAGAGACTGGAAATTGATTAAGTGAGGAACCAAGAGATTCTGTTTCTCAAGTGCACCTGAAGACTCTTGACTGTGTAAGGGTTGCTATATGTTGAAGATTTCTATTTTCATTTGGATAAATGTTATGTCAAGTTGTCAACTAACAAATGTTAAGATTGCTACTTTTTCTTTTCACCCGCTGATCTGTCAGTCTTGCTGGAACTCTCTCTGCCTGCTCTCAAACACAACATTTCACCTCTTCGGATTTGTTTTTTATATTTGCTCGCTCTCTATCTTGAGTATATTTTAGTTTTCTTAACCTCTTGACGGGAAGATAGTAGGTTGCTATCACTGTGATTTTGAAATAAATTTAGTGTTGGTTTATAATTGATATACTAATTTTTTTTAATTGTCAAGTGTGTTCTAGGCCTTTCTGATGCTGACATAGTCTACCATGCCTGATTTGAGTGATTTCACAGGGAGTAGATCTCTCTCTTCCAGATTCTTCTCTACAATTTTTTTTCCTAGTATCTTATACATGAACGGGGCCAAAAAAGCAGAGCCCCGGTGCGAATTCATAAATTTGGACCCCTTTAATGAAGAAAATTCGAAACTAATGCAAAATACATGAGGCCCAGTTCGAATTCATAAATTTGGGCCCCTTTTGGGCCATTTATTGAAGAAAATTTGAAATTGATGTAAAAAAAAAGTGAGGTGAATTGAACCCGTGAGTCCGTGACCTCCTTATTGTTCTAATGGAAAACTTAACCAACTACACTGGTAAAAATCTTAATTATTAAATAAATTTAGAATATATATACATATACATACTATAGGGATCAAAGAAAATTGGGCCCTCATTTTTTTAGGCCCCTGTACGAGCACCCTGTGCATGCCATAGAACCGCCCCTATTCTTATACTTAACATTTTGTGTCAAAGAGTCTTCTTCAGATACACCCAGCCCAATAGCAAGCTCAATTGAAGAATGCCACATTCAATTTCGATTTTTATATTTAGGCCCAATGCAAGCGGCCCAAATTGTGTGATTTTGGTTGCCTGCCCAAGTGCACATTCCCTTGTCTGTCAATGTCACCAATTCCATAAAATCGAGATGGGGAAATCAATAACGGAAAATGTTGCAATTGCCAATTCGGGAGACACTGTCCCTTGGAGTTTATGTAGGCAATAGAAATTTTTCGGTGTGCCCTCACATCTATTAGGCGGTGTTCAGGGTAACACATTTGTTATAGATTTTCCTATTTTAGCTCTGGAGGTTCCCGGAGTGGTGTTGGGCATCCAGTGGCTCCAACAATTGCGGCTTTTCACTCGTACTTGCACTGAGCTATCCATGGATTTCCTATGACGATCCTAAAGTCCAACTTTGTGGTGAACCGCTACCGAAGGCATCTCTTTTGGAAATGTGTAGCAGACTCTACACCACGGCGCATCAATTTTTAAATTTTTGTGCATGCTTCCGCTTGGAACTTTTGTCAAGCACTTGGTGGCCACTGCTTTCTCAATATCCATTTGTTGATTTTCAGCTTGGCGGCGGCCAATTATTGTTACTACAATCTCTTGTCTCGTTTTTGTAATTACAGATGGGCCGAATTTTTTCTCAACTTCACCTTGAGGACAAGGTGAATGTGAAGGAGTGGGGAATGATACACCCAACCCAATGTTAAGCCCATTTGAAGAATGTCACATTCAAGGCCCAAATGAAATATTAGGCAGCCCATGAAGTTTAGGATTTCTAAAGGCAGTAGACAATATAAATATATCAATGGTGGAGCTTCTTCGAGCAAGCTCAAACTCCAGAAATTAGGGAGATGAAGAAGAAGATAGATAAAACAAAAGAGCCAATTATTCATTTTCATTCGATAAACCTCAAGAACACATAGCTAACATATGATCTTTGTTTGATGTTAACATCTAATCTAGTGAAAATCCATCGATTATGGTATGTATTCTTTTGAAAGTTTTCCAAATACTTGTTTTTGTTATGGCGGTTCTAGCCTCCATTGTTTACCTTACACACAGACACTCACATAAGGAGGTGATCACTATAGGTTGTGTTATAAGTGTGCGTATAAAAATGTAAGTGATCAAACATCATGTAAAATATCTGGTCATATTTGATTTACATTGATGTTTTTGATCATTTATAGGTAACTTCACACTTCTTGAATCAGGATGCTCTTTTGAACAGAGACTAAACCTAGTGCATCCAAAGTCTCTCGACTCTTAAATGCATTTATAAATTTTTTGAGCAGGAATTATTTTAGATGCTCCTACTTGCATTACATTCTGTCAACGTACGACTCTTTCTTTCAAATCTTATTTCCATTCTCTTTTCCAAATACCTTTCTCCTTATACTTTGAATGGCTAATTGCGCAACCTGGGTTTGGTGCTAATTGCAGGCAACCGGTGATCCGGTCTTAATTTTCTTTGCCTGCTCTCCAACACCTCTGTCCCCTCAATTATTATTGTTTTTCGTTAATGTTACGGCAATACCTCCTAGTCACAACTTTTTAACCTCTAAATTACTTTTCTACAACTTCTGAATTACCAAGTGTGTTTTGGGACATTTTCTTTAACCTTTTTTTCGTCAATTTTCATCCTAAAGTAGATGAGAAAAAGATATGATGCCAACTTTTTAATGACACAGAACTACATCAATCCAAGAACTGAATTGATGGTAATTGCGGACGAATAAATCTATGTAGCCATATTATGGCTAGCCATAATTTAGTTCAAATAAGAGAAAATTTTGATTTATTTATAATTTTAAGTTCTAAATGACTTTTAATAGTTTAATAGTTTAAATATTCAGTTTATACAAATTTATATTGATAGTATTTGAATTTTGAGGCAACGAAAATCTCGATATAGATAATAGAGTGAATACAAAGCTTTTTGTTGAAAGAATGAAAGAATTATATCTTTACACCACTTATGATAAAATTTAAGTCAAGAATATGATAATAACATAAAATATATATTTATACTTCTTATAATAAATCAAAAAATTATCTAAATCGATTTATTTTCATATAGTTGATTAAATTATGGTTAGCCATATTATGGCTAAATAGCATCACTCATTGCGGACAATACAAATACATTTGAAATGGCATATGTTAAGATTCAGTTAAAAATTGAATACATTCGAGTTTGTATATTCTTTCATATGTTAAAATTGATTTTTTTTTTTTTTGTTCTTTTAATTGGAATATGTTAACATTAAACATTGAAACGGCGCCGAGCTTAAAATTTTGACATAGTAGCAATAAAATCGAATTTGTATGTTCCAGGGATTTCATGAATTGTTACCATATATTAATTAACATTACCTGCGGGTGGCAATCTGCAGCTTCCGTTTTGGGTGTGTAATGAATAAATTCTGCTCTTGTAGAGGAAAAAGAGCACATATATTTGATGATCGATCTCGACAGCAATTGTTTTAACTGGGCTAAGGAGATATCAAAATAGGAGTGCAAAGATAGACCACAACATGATCAGATAGTCTACTAGATCTATTAAGTAATAATACTAACACATAACATTATCGTTATCTGCCCACACTATAACTATATATAGTGTAAAAGTCTTGATGATCATGATCTAGAAAAGGAAAGGCTAAGGAAAGCCTCCACAATTAAATGATGAATCTCGCTAGAATTAAGAAGAATATAGCAATATATCAACTCCTCCATCTGTTCCCAATCTCGAATCCCCATTTCCTCTATCATCTCAACAATGGATTCTCTGATCTCCGATAATGGATTCGTCGAATACTTGACAGCGCACACACAACATTCTTGCAAGGCGGCGCCGACGTCGGGCGGCAACTTGGCTGAGAAGCTCAGGATCCTCGAACTCCGACGCGCCAAATACTTGTGCTTCATCAGTTGTGCGAACGTCGTCGTTTGTTGATTCCGAATGGCCATGTATGATTTTATTGTAGGTGGATGAGGTTAGAATAGGTAGGGATAGTATTTATATTTATAGGTGGTGAGAATTAAATGCATATGGTGGTGCATGGCGCGGTTTGTCCGTAAAGGAGAGGGCATGTGAATATGTGATGTGAGTGTAGCTGTAATTAAACTGTTTCGGGTTCAAGTAATGGGCGTCATATTCATGAGGGCCATCTTGGTTATTATACATCTTGTGAAATACTAGAATTGTCTAGTGTTTGATTAGGGATCAAGTATGGACGTTAATTAGCATCTGTTACCAAATAAAAAATAAAATAAAAAATAAAAAGAGCGCACATGGATTCTCGGAAAGTATAGTAGTATATGATTTCCATTTTAATTTATGATTTTCACAATATCCTTTTTTTCGATTAGAACACTTATAAAAAATATTACAGCAATAAATTATGTGGTCTAGTGGTAGAACGACGACGTTCTATTAGTAGTATATAACGGCCAGGATGAGGAATTGGGAATAATGTCATCATCATTATTAAACAATGGGAGCGTGTAGTTCATGCAATAATTTAATACTATTTCGTTTCATGTTCTGATGAACTATTGAAATTGTTATGTTGTTGTTCAGTACGGAGATTAAAAATAAGGGTAAAAAGATAGAATGTGGTCAAGTCTCATTATTTTTAAAAAATATTGAAGGGTAAATACTTTCTTAGTTTGAAAGATGACAATATGAGCGGAATATCTAAATAAGGAAAGGATGACAATACGAGTGGATTAAGTATTACTATTTTTTTAAATAGCCTACCCATAAAGGATTGTAGCCCGCGTGAACTTAATTCTACTTGTTTCAGTTTACTTGTTAATGACATTAAATAGTGTAAAGAGCCAATAAAACAATAAGAAAATAGGAACAATTGTTGGTTATATGATCCTTTTTATAGCGCCACATATGCACATTTATGTGTTAATTATTTTTTATTTGGCGTGATAATTAGGAGCCTAGCTAAAGCCCTTTAAGAGTAATTTAGTATTATGTGAAAATTATTGATGTAATTGAAATATTGGTCCATAATACAACTTAAAAAATCTGAAAAATGACTTGATCCAGTATCGTGAGCAAAACGAACCATAAAGCCTGGAAATCTGAATTTGAACTGAAAATTTCCTAGGAGCCCCTCAACCTGATCTCCCGACATTTAAAACTCGTAAATATGTGTTCTAGTTTCTAAATAACGTAATTGTCCTAAAACAATTTGTTAACTCTCTTCATTGATATTCGGTCGCCTTATGCAAGGGTCTGAGATTCAGATCATTATAAAAGTAAACGCCTAGGAAAAGACAGTAAAAAGTCAACTAATTCTATTGTTAATTAATAAATTATATTTTTATCATTCAAATATAACAAATTGAGTTTCTTTGTACCGTTTTATTTTACATACAGAAATAAAGAAAAGGTTTTTACTGTAGACTGCCAATCCTGCAATCCAGCTTGAATTTTCATTATTATTATTATTTTTTTTTTTATTTTTTTTTTTTTTTTTTTTGGTAAAAAGTATTTTTATTTCACCAAAATGAAGAAGTTTCAGCTACATCAACCAAGCAAAACATAAATACAAAAGGCACGATCAAACCCTACACCAAATCATGCAGAAACCTAGCCATTTTTGGCTCCAATTGGCACCGCGTGGCAGCCATAATCTCACACTGTTTGGCCACGCATTCCACTGTCATCTCCATGTTTTGGAATCTCCTCTTATTCCTTTCTTTCCATACCATATAAACCACAGTAGCCAAGAGTAATCGGTACATCCTCTGTTTATTTGATTTGGATCCACAGTGTTGTTCCAAGAATCTACGTTCCTCATGCCATGGTTGAGCAGCTCGGGGAACCCTGCCCCATGATGTTACTAATTCCCAAACCTTGGCTGAAAACTCACAAGCAAAGAATAGGTGATTAATATTCTCATGGTCCTTGCCACACAGGACACACAGAGAATCTACATGAACTCCCACTTTCTCCAGATTATCATAGGTGGATAATCTCCCCAATATCATAAGCCAGAGAATAAACGTACATTTTGGAGGCGCCATATCATCTCTTAAAGCCCTCTGCCATGCAACTTTCGAAGGTGTGCCTCTCAACAAACAATAGAGATGTCTAATAGAGAAACAAGGTTGGAGTAGGAGATGCTCACCTTGAGGGACTGACAGCATTGTGTCCTGAGTTTGGAGGATTTTCCTCATCACCCATGATGCTTGAGCTGGGATTGGCATGGTGATGAGGTTTTGTTGCTTAATATAGTATCCATGAAGCCATTTTATCCACACCCTATCTTTTTTTTGTGCCACATTCCATAGCATTTTCCCAAGTGCTGCCTTATTCCAAAGATGGATATTTGTGAGATTTAATCCTCCTGCCGACTTGGGGTTGCAAAGGAATTCCCAAGCCACTAATGCTCGCTTACTAAGGCCCGATTTTCCTGTCCAGAGAAAGACTCTACAAGCTGATTGAATGAGTTTTAGAACTTTCTGAGGGATTGGAAATACTTGACACCAAAAAGACTGGACTCCAAATAAAACTGATTTAATGAGATGAACCCTCCCTGAGTAAGATAGAAGTTTGGAGGACCAACAATCAATTTTTTCAAGGATCTTCTTTACAAGTGGTTGGCACTGCAGGACTGTAAGTTTCTTTGTAGAGAGAGGCACTCCAAGATATCTAAAGGGTAGTTCACCTTTCTCCATCCCAAATCTTTGGACAATCTCATCTTGAATTGGAAGGCAGACTCCACCAAAATAGATGTTACTTTTAGATTGGTTTGCTTTCAATCCTGAAGCATCAGCAAACTTATGAAAGGCCTGCATAAGTTGATGAATAGACTGACCATCTCCTCTGGAGAACAAGAGCAAGTCGTCTGCAAAGCAGACATGAACTAGATGGAATTTTTTACACTTTGGGTGATATTTGAATAGCCTGTTCCTTTGTAATTCCATGAGACATCTGTGGAGATACTCCATGCACACAACAAATAAATATGGAGAAATAGGATCGCCTTGTCTGAGCCCTCTCTTTGCCCTAAAGGATTCAGTAATTTCTCCATTCACTTGAATAGAGTATGAGACTGTAGTAACGCAGGCAAGAATCCAAGTAACAAACTGAAATGGGAATCCCAATTCCAATAGTAAAAACTTGAGAAAAGGCCATTCAACTGAATCGTATGCCTTTTGAATATCAATCATTATCATGCTTCTAGGTGATATTCCTTTCCTGTTGTAGCCTTTAATAATTTCATGGCTCATAATTATATTGTCAAATATAGATCGACCCTTCACAAACGCTGATTGGCTTTCACCTATTATGCTGTCCAGAACAGCTTGCATTCTATTAGCTAAGACCTTGGAAATGATCTTATAGAGTACACTACAACAAGCTATTGGCCTAAAATCCTTGACTAGACAAGCATTTTCTTTCTTTGGGAGCAGAGTAATGAGGGCAGAATTGATTGTTCTAGGCATAAAACTGTTTTCAAAGAAGTATTTCACAGCTTTAGTAACATCTCTTCCAATAATAGGCCAAGCAGATTTAAAGAAATGAGCATTGAATCCATCAATACCTGGAGCTTTATTTGCATTCATACTGAATAGGGCAGACTTTATTTCCATCTTAGTACATGGTCTGCATAAGAACAATTGTTCTTCATGCTTCAAGATTGGTCCTCTCCTTACTGTAGTCTGATCAAGCATTGGCAAGGAATCAGCAGCACTCCCCATTAAGTTCTTGTAGAACTTGAGAATTTCCTCCTTAATTTGTCCTTGTGTATTGCATCTGGTCCCTTCAGCAGTCATGAGATATTTGATAGCTTTATAACTCTGCCTTGCATTAGCATATGCATGGAAGAATTTGGTATTTGAATCACCAAGTTTAATCCAGTCAGCTCGAGCTTTCTGTTGCCATATACTTTCTTCCACTTTGCTCAATTTTTCAATATCTCCAAGTACTGAACTCTCCAAATCAATCAGATCTTGATTCAATCTATCATGAACTAAGCGAGTTTGAATATCACTCAACTTTATTCTCAATTCCATGATCTTTTCTGGAATGTTTCTGAGATGTCTGGTGTTTAGATGTTTGAGAGGTTGCTTTAGCTTCTTCAACTTATACCAGATATCAAGGAGGGGATTGCTGTGACATTGAGAGTTCCAACCCTCTTGAACTATAGCTCTAAAATCTGAATGAGCAGCAATAGTGTTCATGAATCTGAAAGGGGTTTTCTGAGGTTTCTCAACATCACCAATAGTGAGGAATTGAGGACAATGATCTGAGATGTTCCTCTCTAGAATTTCAACTTGGACAGAAGGAAATTTACTGAACCACACCATATTTCCTATGCATCTGTCAATCAAAGAAAAGATTCGAGCAGAGCCTTCCTGATTGTTGCACCAAGTAAAATCATTTCCAATTTGTCTTAACACAGAGAGCTGATTATCAATAAGACAATCTGAGAAGTCTTTAATCTCATGATCAGTAACCGGATTACCATGAAGTATATCAGTTTGGTGGAGTAGAGAATTAAAATCTCCACCAATTAATAAAGCATCAGAGTAAGACATAGCTACTTCAGTAATGAACTTCCAAAGTGGTTTCCTGTGCTCTATAGTATTAAGAGCATAGACTGCTATAAACCCATAGTGTTTACCAGATACCAAATCTCTGATGGATACCTGAAGTCCTTGCTCATGACTTTTTTCCAATCTAAGATCAGCAACTTGAGGATTCCAACAAATCCAAATTCTTCCATTATTTGCATGCTGATAATTATTAAGAAACTCCCATTTTTTGTTGATTTTTTCTGATATTTTCTTAAACTTATCAGCCTTCACTCTAGTCTCAAGAAGCACAGCAATATCCACTTTCTTTTTTAGCAGTAACTGCTTTATTTCTTTAATTTTGAAGGGCTTGTTACAGCCCCTCACATTCCATATGATGAGATTCATTTTGGTCCCAAGGGGAGAGGGTCCCCGCCCCTTCTCAAAATCCCTGGATCCTCTTGTTCATTAAGCACCAGAAATGTGTTACCAATTCTCACAGTGGTGGAGCATTCTCCTATGGTTGAGTGATTAGCAGGTCTCTTAGGCTTGCTCCACACATCCTGTATCTCCAGAGGTTTATCGCATGGCAAGTTCTCCTTATTGCTTTCATTTTCACCTTCAGAAATTACTACAGATTGTGTCTCCTTAGGCTTATCCTCATCTATTGGTTTTGGAATCCATTTAGTCTTTAGTTGAGGGGGGGCTTTAAGTTTAGGCTTCTTGTGACAGTCATGTCCCACAGCTAAACAAACTTTGCAGTAGGGGGGTACCCAATCATAGATAACTTGTTGCTCAACTTGTCGCCCTTTATCTCCTTCTATCAGAATTTTATGCTTCAGTGGCTGAGTAACATCTATCTCGACTAATAGTCTCGCATAAGAAATCTTGCTTTGACTAGTAGTGAACTCATCGGCACAGATCGGTTTGCCCAGAATGCTCCCGATTCTACTCAGTGAGTTGTTACCCCAACAATTAAGTGAGAGATTTGGGAGCTGAACCCACAGAGGGATCACCTTCAGAACTTCCTTTTCAAAACTGAATCCCTCTTCCCATGCCTTAACAATGACAGGGCGATTTGCTATGGTATGGGGGCCATCATACAAGACAGAATTTCGCTCTTTTAAAGACATAAATCGCACAATGAAGTATCCTTCCATATGATAAAATATTTCACAGCTTTTAATTCCGCATTGCTTCTCCAGATAAGTGCGCAGATATGAAATAGATGGTGAGTCTCCAATAACATACAAAACAATAGCATTCTTCCATTTCAGAGCCTCATGACTAATATCTTCTGGATTTAAGCAAGCAACAGGGGTACCATGCTTTATAGTTGGAGGGATGAATTCAAGTGACATACCTTTGCTAGCTGGGCGATTTTTCACCAGTTCTTCCTCAGTAGGGACTGTATCCTCTAGATCCGAAGCATTTTGGTCCTCATGGATGTGATCTCCATCCAAATTTTCCGATTCAAGCTGTGGGAGCTTTGTTATTGTTTCATCGATTTGTTGTTTTCCTGTATCTTTGGGAGTGGCTACCTTCAGCTGAGAATTCGACGACGATGAGCCATTAGTTTCCTTAACTTCCTGTATTATCACTTTTCTCAGCCTACCGCGAGCCATTTCCGGCGAGAATTGCACGTTAACTGCTGAACACTAACGTGCGCCTAGAGAGGTTTTCCGTACAAGGCGAGAAAAATGTTTTTTAACATGTCTCATTATTATTATTATTATTATTATTATTATTATTATTATTATTATTATTATTATTACTTACTATTATTTATTGTCGAGACTTGTATCTAGGTTACTATTTACAAACGGTAATTACTAATTACTAAAATCATGTAAGTTCAGTAATTCAAACTCTAGTAGAACTTATTCACTAGACATTTTATAAAATTTTAAGAATGTCTTAAAAAATATAGGGATTTATAATTTCTATGAAATATATTTAGCGAAACATACACCAAGTAACAAAATATATTATGCCTAACCAATTGTTTATTTCCCACATATTTGTATGAATGCGTGCAAGAATAAAAATCTTAGATGATAGTACTATATACTAGTACATGATTGATGTATTGTACCCTAATTAATTAAAAATTAAAAGTTCCATCTTAAAGACAGAAGTCAAGTATAGGAGCATTTATTTGGCTGGCCATGTCTTTAAGGTTGAATAATCGCTCTTTGACTTTAATAAAGAAAATAAGCACGCTTCATTAATAAAATTGATACGTACTAAGCGAAAACATTACGAAAGCGTGACACTTTACTTCACAATGATAATAATCATAAAATTGAAAATTGTGATCGTTGTAGTTTAGTAATGTAATTTGTATATCTTCTATATATGCAATATAACTGCTTACATCGATCTAACTCGGAGAAAGGAAGGATAAAATTGAAAACGAAAAACAAAATCCCAGATTTTTAATTATTGATAATTGTGGTTATACTTTATAATCGGTGCTAACTTTGAAACTGCATAATTTCTTAAAAAAAAAAATGAATTAACTAAATAAATAGTATTCATTGATGATAAGGAAAATTTTGAATTATTTCTTAAATATTTATGTCTGATCACCTGTGCGGCGGTGCACCCGCGTAGGCAAATGCAGCAAAAAGCCTTTGTTTTCCCTACCCACAAAAAAAAAAAAAAAAAAAAGAAGAGACGAATTAAATGCTCTTTTTTTTTTAAATAATAAATAACCATATCTTAAAACGTATAAATAAAGAAGAAGGGATAACATAGATAAACTAATTTTATCTTTAAATACGAAGTTTCATTTTAAGAATTGGTCTTTAATCTTGTATGATATTGAGTGAATTTCTGATTTCGCGTCATAATATTTCATTTTCCTACCCCAAATTAAGAAAAAGGTAACAAGCATATCCAACTCAGATATTTTGATCGTGAGTACATAATATCTTCTAGCTATAATTAACATTTAAACAATTAATAAAATGAACAATAAGGATTATTATTTTGACGGTCATCGACAGCCCGAACTCAACCCCACTTTCCTGAAAATCAATGTTCTCAATAATTTTTTCAGTCAACTATTAATAATTAAAACAGCGTAACTAGCAGCACCATTTTTTTTCAATATGTTCCCCACTTAGAAAACATGGAGTTCTCCAATGCGTCAAAATATTAGAATCACCAACTGAAATCACATGGGGCAACCTTTAGTACAAGTAGAACCCACTGTTTAATTATTTCACAATTTTTACCCCTTTTTTATTTTTTTCTTTTTATAGAATTTTAGCCCTATGTTAGAAAACCTCAATCATAAGTTTCAGTATTTTTTTTCTCAGTAAAGTTAATTATTCAAAAATAGGAATTTTTCATTGATATCTATAAATAAAACTTACATTGATGGAATAGGCAATACAATATGAATAGTGCACACGTACTAAAGCATGTGTTGTCTACTTGATATAATTTATTTATTTTCTAGATAAAAGTTGATATATTATTTTGAGAATGGTCATTGGTCAAATGTTACTAGAAGAAGTTGAGTTGGTTTAATATTTAGAGGAGGTGTTATGTAAATCCATATAAAATTTTCAAAGAATTGTCTCACTGGAGGTGCCAACTATTATTTTATCACACATATGTCATTTTCATACATATGTATTGCATATATTTACAATAATATTGTATTATAATATTTTTGTTTACTAACTAATATAGAAATAATACTAATTGACGTATATGAATATATATAATTCCAAGAGGAAACACAGAAAGCCAGCACGCTTTCTTCTATAAAGAAAGATTAAATCGGTTTCCATTGCATGTGAAAGTCCCCTTGATCTCATTTTAATCATGTGAACCACATTTACGTTATACGTGAAAAAATGTAGTATTATAGAATATGTGTAATGTTTATTATCTATTTTATACATTTTTTATGCAGTGCTATAATCAAAATTTGATCGGAATCGTGACAAATTTTGTTATACTTAAAATAAATACTGAGTACACTCATATTTATTTATATACTACTACAGAAGATGCCAAACTTAGATTCGTATTTATGTTAAATATAACATTTCTCCGTTCACTTGACCATACAATTTTTTGTATGAAATTCAAATCTACAAAATTACTTTTGATAAATCAAAAGGCCAAATTAAAAAAAAAAAAAAAAAAAAAAAGGCCAAATTTCACTTGACCCTGGGTCGACCTTATCACGAAGCTGCCCTTAATGGTTTAAAACGGTCAGATCAAACTGATTTTGATTTTTGACAACTTAAAATTTTTAGTAACTCCTTGTCCGTCCACGTAGATGCTTAGCGTCGCAATATATATAAGCTGTAATTTATATCCACTTATAATTAGTGATAACCATATTTTGATTTTTGAGGATTCTTCTCGAGCAACGCAAAACCATATGTGCTAAAAAATACCATGGGCACCACACATAATTAAAGTGGATCTGTTTAATACTACCATAAAAAGAAAAAAGAAAAGGAAAAGGAACAAAAGAATAAGGTCAAAACTTAGCTTAGCAGCCAATACTACTAGATCTACTTGAACGATTGATTTGGAATTTGCCCTTTCACGTATGTCGTCGTTGTGTGTCACATCAAGCATAATAGGAGGTACAGTAGAATTCGAAATAAATTTAGATCCGTCTATGTATCGTGCTCGATTAATTTTTAAATTAAAATTTAACTATTAAAGAAGAAGTTCGAAGATTATCACAAATTACTTTTTAAATTTGGTATCATTGGACCTAGCTTAGGCATCCTAGTGATTTTCTATTAATCGAATAATTTTAAAATTTGATTTAACTATTAAAGGAAACGTTCGAATATAATTGAACTCTATTTTTGCATTTGGAAGAATAGCATAGGTTTAGACGTAATATATAGTACTTTTGCTTTGTAGTTGAGACAAGAATCATTATATTTTTAACTTTATTCATATTTAAATTACTTAGTTTATTTTAATTAATTTTTATAAATAAATCACACGGAGTTATTAATAATGGAGCAAGTACTATTTAATTTGCACGACATGGCACTTATTAAAAAGCATGCAAGATTAAGATATAAAAGTGATCACTTTGGCTGCTTTTCTGAGATCCCCTCTTGTTTAATTTTTGTTATCAAATTGATACTGGATACGATGTTTCTTCAAAATTTGCAATTGAAAGTATATCTCAATGTGAGATTAGAATCACAAATTATCGAAATTCAACTCGATCACTTTGCCACGTGACAATCTATTTTAAAAGTGAAAGGAACAACATAATAGGACCATTAAACCCCAATAGTAAATAAATTAATATCCCATCATTAGAACACTTATATTCGTGTGAAAAGAGGAGGAATAGAAGATTCTTCTATAATGGCATAGTTGTTTAATGGTTATAAAGAAAAAGATAATACTTCTACTTGTATTGATCACTACTAATACTAAGGGGGTGTATTGGATGGTGGAGTTTGAGGTATTTTTAAGGAGTTTGAAATCCAGGGGTATTGGATTGATGGATTTCAAACTCCTTAAAACTCTTGGGGTATTGGATGCAAAGAGTTTGACGTAATTCAAAATCTCTGCAAATTTTGGGGTATTCAATCCGTTGATTTCAAACTCCCTCAAACTCTCCCGGTATTCAACGTGATAAGGATTTCGACGTAATTCACTTTCTCATGGATTTCGACGTAATTCACAGGCAAAAATACAAAGAATGAACTCCGGTCTCAGGACATGGGAGTTCGAGGGAGTTCATATCCACGAGCGCTAACACACGCGATCGCTAGCTTTGTGTAATTCCAGCGATCGCCAGCATACCATGGTCGCTGATTTTGTGATCAATCAACAACCGTGCATAATTTAACTCTTGCCGCGGTAGCTGGTTTTCTCGAGAGCGTGGCCACTATCTCAAAATTCTGAACCTCATGCTGACGTAAGTTACCTTGCGCAAATTCCCTTCAACTGTTGTCCCACTTCCCTTCTTCAACACGCTCCAATTTCTACAAAGGTAAATTCTCAGAATCTTCGCCCAGATTTACGCAAATTCTTGCATTTCGAGTAATCTCATTTCCTTCTACTTTCCCCCCACTTTTGTTGATCTTTCTTTAATCAAACTGCGGTTATGCGGCGGCCCATTTGGTTTTGGGAAGGTGCGAATTTTCTGCCGAGAAGGGTTATTCTGAAATTGAGCTGTAGCTACGAGCGCCAGCTGAAGACGGAGAGCAGAAACGACGCCGTTGCGGGCGGGATGATGTTGCAGCGGCGATCAGCTCTGATTGCAGCAGTGGCTTGTATTTTAGTGCTCGCCCTCTCTACTCTCTCCTCCATCTGTAACCCCGATTTAGCTCGTGATTTGACGCCCGAACTGTGAGTGTTTGTTTTATGAGAGTTGTAGAGAATCTTGAGAATGCGGATATGGGGGTTTTGTCCGCGGTCGTGGGGTTGTTTTGTGAGCTCACTGAGAATTGAGTCACGCGATCGTGTGTGTGGATTTGAACTCGCCTGAACTCCTTAAAAATCCACTCCGAACTCCCCCAAAATCCACCCTCAACTCCCCTGAACTACACGAAAATCCTATTGAATTCAACTTCATGTTAATTCCATGGAGTTCAACTCCATTAAAATCCACATAGTTGGCAATCCAATACACCCCTAAGAGATACGTATATACATCTTCAAAGATATTTTATTACTTGCAAATGTATGAACCAATATTCAAATTAGTCTAGAGAAATGCTACTATAACATTATGTAAGTAGTATACTGGCTGGGGCAAAAAAAGCTATCTACAGGAAGTATAATTAATCGAAGAAAATAAAATTTGGTGTAGTAGGACATTTTTGTTCCAAATTATAAATTGGACGTGTGAGTAATTGTTAGTGTTTTGTAAACTAAAAAAATAAATCAATCGAAATTTGTAAGCAGTAGAAGCAACTGTTTATGTTGTACCGCGTCGGGGCCAATTAGTGCTGCCGTCGGTGAGGTGTGGAGCCCACATATACCGTGTTTGGATTGGATGTCTATTAGTATGGATCCATCCTCATCATCATGGTTATCTTTATCTACCTTCAATTCCCATTTTTAATATTTTTGCTCATAATCAATGATGATAGGTAATTCAGTCTTCAGGGGTACCTTTCGGCACAAAGATGCAAATTTATTTTCGATCATTGAATACAATAATCCAATTAGTATCCTATATTCGATTCTTGACTATACTATTATTCTAATAATAATAATAATAATAATAATAATAATAATAATAATAATAATAATAATAATAATAATAATAATAATATCTCATTTTGACATGAATTTACGTTTTGGTAGAGGAGTACACACGTGGCAACAAACTCCAAGTCTCCAACTAAGTAATACTACTAATATTTCAAAAAAAAGACTTAAAAATAAGAAATACACAAATTACAAACCAGTCGGGTAAACAAAAATAGAATTTTGTCATTTTGAGAAAGAGCTCACAAATGTGTATTACGTCAGTCACTCTCTACTTATAATCTGGTAACAAATTTAAGAACTTACTAATTACTATAAACGATAGTTAGACTGCAACGATTAATTAGAAGGGAAAACAAAAATCACGTGATATATATTTGATGAATTTTTTACTTTCATATATTCCCGATGAGTGTCCCGTCGTTCATCATATAAGCCAACATTAAAATTCCCAAGAACACTCCGTGCCACAAATAAATCAATACAAATATTATAGGAATCAGCCTGTTTTAATGCTTGAGAAGAAGAACACAGTATATATTTGAAATGAAGTCATGTGCAATGTCTCGCGAGTAAGACGAGTTAAAACTTTGAAATACAAATTTATACAAATATGAGTTTGATTTCGAATTTTTGTTCCGTCTTATCGTGAGATTGTCTCAAATAAATTTTTGATATAATTTTAAGTATGCTCTTAACATTTCTATTCAACCAATACAAAAGTAATATGCTAGACTTCGAATATAGTCTGATTTTTACAAAATTTAACCGGAGTTTATAATAAAATAGGATGCAATTAAAGATGATACGTTACTTAGACTGATATCAAGTTATAATTAATCACATATTAAGATTTTCGTAAAGATAAATTTATATGACAGAGAAAAAAATACTATGAGTCAAATATCAGTCGATATATTAATAGTCTATACAACCAACTTCCATAAAATGAACTGTTCTTAGATTGTACAAATAATTTTCCTAGATTCTACACAAGTCTAATTCACGCGGATTTGGGGCTGATACTTTTGTTTTTCGAGTTAAAGGGGAGGAGTTGGGGAATGAACCATAATTTGTTTGTATGAATAATTCCCATCTACTTATGAGGGAAAAAAAAAAAAAACAAAAAGGAAAAAAAGAAACGTAAATTTAGGCGGCGGCTTAAATGGATGGACTTTTCAAATTACTTTGGTGACACAAATTGCTGATTTTCATTTTATTATTTGTATATTATGAGAAATTGCTGCTATTATTTTCGGTGCACACTGTTAACTTCTGTATATGTACATACATAATTATCATCATAATTGTATCGTGCCTCAATAAGATATATATATATATATATACATGCTCATAAATACTATCATGTAATAATAGTTTAAAATCTGATAAAATTATTTTGATTTTATTAAATAACATGTCATCCAAATTATCCTTGTAAACTAAAATTCTTGTTTTATTAGATGACATGCGGTCCAAATCAATTTTGCATTTAATTTAATAAATATCTTGAATCATTTTTATTTATTTATGTATATTGGATTGAACTTAGTTTTTGTATGAATATGGAAGAGAGTGAAGAATCTTTGATGAGTGGTAGCGTCGTGTTTTGATGCATCACAAATGGCAACAAGAAAGTAAAAATGGTGGCGCGCCCGCGACAATCTTTACTAGTATTTTATTTACACTATCATATGCTAATGGAGTATCTTATTCTATAGTTCTATTCTAGTTTATACTACAACTTGGGAAAAACTATGCCCACTTATTATTATTATTATTATTAAACAAAAGTATAACAAACAATTCAATTAACACATAATGATTCTCTCTCCTCTTCCTCTCTCTCTCTTCTCTCTCTGATATATAAATACATTACATTGCATTTGTGAGTTAGGACTGATTATCATCGTTCGTTGAATTAATCGTCACCATATATACAAACCTCTTTCCAAGACATAACACAATCAGGAATCGTTCTGTTTTTCCTCGTAAAACAAGAACGAAAAATTTGAGTCCTCTTTCTTGATTCTTGAGATTCTCCTCTGCCGTTTTTGGTTCATCCTTCATCAATCATTTACACATAACATATTTATTGAGAAATCATACATTGCCTGTGTAAATGGGGAGGAAGAACAGAACCTTAAACAACGGGAGATTGTCAAGAATTGGCAGTTACGCCATAGCTTCGTCGATTAAGGACCCCTCTTGTATTTCCTGCACAACCTTCAACATCCTCGCACCTATTTACAAGAGACTTAATCACGAGGTAATAATTTTAAAAAGGGACTGAAAAGTTTTCCATTTAAAGGGTTTTGTTGCCAAATAATGTGAATTCTGAAAATAGTTGCTTTCTTGATTATGTTTTGTTCGGAAAAAGCTATTGCTATAATAAATTTGTTGGTTTTTACATTACCTCATCGGCTATATTGTTGTTGGTTAGTTTTGTTTGAAAAATCTTGGTTTGTGTACTGTGTTGTTATTAATGTGGATTTTGGGCGGTGGCAGGACCCTAGCTTCAGAGAAAGTGATGTTAAAGATTATTGGCTGGACAGAAACCATAAGATTTTGAATTGGTTATTGTGTGAGAGATCCTCCATAATCTGCCTTCAGGTTTTGCATTTTTCCTTTTGTTTATTCAATTCCAGATTCGATTTTATGTTTAAAATGTGAGCTTGAACGTTCTAACGGGCGTTGTTCGTGGGATATTGCAGGAATTCTGGGTTGGGAATGAGGAGTTAGTGAATATTTATGATAAGAGGCTTGGTGATGCTGGTTACCTCAATTTCAAGCTTGCTCGGACTAATAATCGCGGAGATGGTATGATTCTAGTCCCTTTTAACGGTTAGAAACATTTTGATTTTGTGGTCGTAGCCTCTGCTATTGTAGATGTGTTTGTTCCTATTATGTATGGTGGAATTCTTGGATATTATCTTCTTGTTTTCATATGTTGAATTTTTGGCAATCTCTTGGAAATTGCATTTCATGGTGGATTTTCTTCGGTTTAATTTTTGTTCTTGGTTAGTTGAGGATTTTCCTTCTGGTGATCTTGGCTAATGCATATGGTTTTTGCAGATGTGTTTGGGATTTTGGTAGGGATAGAACAACAAGATGTGAATCACAAGGTAGTGATGTCATTAGAAAGCCTTTTGTTCTCACATCTTGTTAGAAGAATCATTTAGAAACTTTGCATAGCTCGTTATATACAAATGGAGGTTCGATCTTTTTCATAATGAAAATCAGTCAAGACTTAGTAATACGCAAACAATTAGCATTTGTATGTACAACTAAATTAATCGGCTTGCAGTTTATACACATGCTATTCTTTTTGAAGGATTTGCATCTCGTTAACATAAGCTGCATATTACGTAATCAAGTTCAGGTGGCAAGTAAGAACAGAACTTACTTTCGTTCCCTAAATGAAGTTATGCTTTCTGGAATTCCACAGGTTTGCTTACTGCTGTGCATAAGGACTATTTTAGGGTCATTAACCACCGAGAGCTGCTTTTCAATGATTTTGGCGACCGTGTTGCTCAGTTATTGCATGTTGAACTGAATGTACCCTTTTTACAAAATCGGAACAGTAATGTTCGTCAAGAACTTCTTATAGTGAACACACACTTATTGTTTCCACACAATTCAAGTATGTGCTTGGAGCGATTGCGTCAGGTATGCTAAATTCTATACCATGTGCGTATCGGGTTTTTCAGATAAATTTATTAGTATTATTTTTCCATGACTTGTGATTTTTGTTGTTATAGGTCTACAAAATATTGGAATATGTGGAAGCATATCAAAAGGAAAACAAACTTAATCCCTTGCCTATTTTACTATGCGGGTATACATTCATTTCACTTTTTTTTTTTTTTTTTTCATTTGATGGTTTTCCATTCTAAAATGAGACTAAACGCGAGTTATTCTATGCATTTTCTTTGGGTGTTACAGTGATTGGAATGGCAGTAAGAGAGGACATATCTATAAATTTCTTAGATCTCAGGGATTTGTATCATCATACGATACTGCTCATCAGTATACTGATGCAGATGAGCACAAGGTAAATTACCTTTTGCTTTAAGTTCTAATTATTCCTCGTGTATTTGAATTTTTTGCCGTGAAGTTCTCATGTCTGATCTCGTACTTTTATTTGCAGTGGGTGAGCCATCGCAACCATCGTGGCAACATCTGTGGCGTTGATTTTATATGGCTTCTTAACCCCAATAGTTACCGGAAATTGCTAAAAACTAGTTGGAGTGAAGCCGTACTGGGAATGTTTAAGGTGAGATATCTAAATTTCGATTGGATGTCTTTTCTTGATATGGTTCGCACATCGATTTCCAACTCATATCTATTGTCCGTCCATATGTAACATTCAAAGAGTTATATTTGACACTTATATTCTCTCTCTTTGCAGTATCAACTTAAGCGAGCTTCACTGACGGAAGATGATGCCTTCGCTTTTCTCAAGGCTGATAATGATGGTGATTGCATCTCATACTCGGGCTTCTGTGAAGCACTGACACAGGTATGCAGCATAAGATATTTCTTTAATTGTAGCATTTTACTCTCTATATTTTCTGGAAGGGCTAATTGCATGCATCATTTGGGTATTCCTACAGCTTAAGTTGATTGGACATTGTAACGGATTAAGTGACAAGGAGATTCGGGAACTGTGGGTGCAGACCGACATTGATGGAAATGGTGTTGTCGACTACAAAGAATTTAAGGTATCTCACTTTGCATTCTTTTAGGCGAGCTTTGATGGATTGAACAATTTTGGGCTTGTCGGATCGTGTGATTATTCAAATATTCAATCATATGTATTGTCAATCTAATAATGTATCACGCAAAATAAATACTCCTGTATCGTATTATTTTCCCTACCAGGTGTTTACGCCTCATATTTTAGTGTTTTCTGAATGATTGTTCAACAATTCATACCCTCGTTACTGTTATTGATTACAGCAACGGATATGGAATGCCTCGCGGTTTGAGCAAGGTGTTGAGACGAATGACGAAGGATGGGATGCTTTCGCTGATGACACCGAGCAGGCGATTGGATTCAGTGTCAAGAACGCTGTTCTCTTCCCAACAGAAGTAGAGAAAGGTATGTGGCCGGAAGATTACTCTCTCTCGGACCATGCTCGACTCACCGTGGTGTTCTCACCCGTTAGGATGCCGTGTCCTCGACTGATCACTTCATGACACCCATTGCTCGGTGCTGGAACTGCACACAGTTATCTGGACCACGAGCAGCGAGGAAACTCGAGGCCAACTAGTGTTGTCAGACCGAACGATCATTCGGTGGAAAACCTCAGCAAATCGAACAAGGAAACTACGATACACACTCGTCCCTTCGATTACGACGTCGTTCGTAGATAGGAAAACTCGCCCTGTTCCTTTGCTTACAACGTCATTGGCTGTGGATAGGAAAACTCAGAAACTTGCACGATGGATGAATGTCGTGATAGGAAATACAGCTCTCAGTTTTTAGTTTTGTGAGATTGCAGCATCAAACCTGTCTAGCGCAACATGCCATTTTTGCTTGTAAAATGTTAATATATGTAATATATTTTTTAGTATTTTGTATGGTGTCTTGATTTCTTGCACAATTTGAGGATCTCGATCTTGTCTTTTTTTATGAGGCTTTTGAATATTTTGTACTTGTTTTATTTATTTATGTAGGATGGATGACGATTTGCAGTTGTTTTTCATACTTCAACAAATCCTATAATTGAATATGTGGTTAAAAGTAGATTTTAATTAATCCTGCATGAGACTTCTTGATATTGTACGCTTAGATTTGGTTACAGTAAAAGCTTATTTTTTTCTATAAAAAATAGTAAATTTTAGTTACTCGTACGTATACTTTGTTCAATTTCGATACAAATATATTCCACAATAAGTTCATATGGGGTCTTATTTTTCTAATAAAGAAACGAGTGAGCCTCTACATATTAGTAATTGTTTTTTTTAAAGTGCTAATTAAAAAATTGTGATATTTGTAGGGGATATTTTCAAGACCTTAGAAAGTGTGAGTGGGGGTTGTTATCAACCACTTGCGGTATTAGCAATTACTAGCATTTAAACTTTTGAAAAGGTCTAAAGACATTTGTTAGTTACCTGAAAAGAACGTAACCACGTTATAGATATAAAGTTAAATATTAGGACACAAAGATGTTTCTATTCTTTTGCTATTTTCTTATTTAAACTTTAGAGAAGCGTCCTTAAAAATTCACAGGGGATCGGAATGCCAAGAAAGAAACAGGAACAATTATGCATAGCAAAATTATTGCAGATGACTGATGAGGATTAAGTAAACATCCCTATCCTATAGAAGAGAAAAAAAAAAAAAAAAAAGAAGACAAAAATCAATTCTTGGAACAATTATAACTCTCCTATAAAATAAATAATTATCCATATTCCACCACCTAATGAATTAGATCAAATTGTATTAAGCCAGGATGGAACTATGGAAGTAATTAACTAAACATCCCTTCAATAACAAAGTTTGAATTTGTTTCATACCATCATCTGACTTGGCCAATTTGTGTATATCAATGCCACTTTAAAACACACCAGTAAATAACATCAATACTACATAAGTACTGTATATAATTGACACCGAATATCTTTTTAGATTAAAATTTCAATAATTTTTGTTTTTGTTTTTATCGAATTATAGTGAAGTTTCTAATATTATCGATTTAATTATGTAGTGATGCATGTTGGTATAGCGTTGCGTTTACCTCTCACCAAAAAAGTAAAACTAAAGCTATATATATGAAGCACTTTTATAGATCTCTCCACCGCCCGTGATCTTTAGTCATTTTCCAGTGCAATTGACCAACATATTCAAAATCAAATGATGAATCTAGACATATTCTCTTTGATCATGTTACATGCTCCCTCACTCCTGTTATTCTTGGCCTATATTTTTTTCGAATTGTCTCGTTATTTTTCTCATGTTTTCTTATTTAAATAATTAGGCAATGATTTGTATTCAATTAATTTGTTAAACAATCCACTTTATACATTTCATCCTTCTTTTTCACCTCATTTTCTGTGTCATTCACTATTCTCTCTCTCTCTTTATCCACTTTATTCCACTTTATTTTACTATCCACTCTATCTACCCACTTTATTTTACTTTAAAAATTCAACTAAACATATCTTCTACTCCTAATTATTTTCTACTTAAACTTTGTGCCCAAAAGAAACAGACCAAACCTGATGGGATGGAGGGAGTACTATTTATTTTTTGCACATATATGTCCTTGATATTTAGCAATACGTGTGTTTTAATTTTTTTTGAAAGGGTATGTGTAATTTATTTTCACTTGAAGTGGTGATTTTGTTTTACTATCTTTAATTATCGTCCCAATCAATGTGAGCGTTAAAGGCTAAAAGGTATTGGGTTTAAATTCAACTAATATTTTTATAGGTTAATCACGCCACATATGTATTCAGAAAAATGTGGTTTACCTGTTATGTGTATGTGGTTCACAGTGTACTAATACATGGATGAGGATTTACTTGATGCACACAAAAAATAATGGCTGCTGGTTTCTACGACATAGAAAAAAAAAGTTACGGTATACCCTATCACACATGTATTCAGAGTAATTTTTAAATCTATCTAATACTGAAAAGGTGAGTTGTGGCTGTATTTACCAAATTTGCCATTTAGCCGCCATAACCGGGTTAGAGGATTTTAGAGATGGACTTCAAGTTATTTTTGGGATTTGACTAATATATTATGGTTAATAATCACAATGGCCTGTTGCATCTCTTACACTAAAGTTGGTCACTTTCTTTTAATTTTTAACTGATATTAGTTTATTTATTGGCCCATGTTCAGAAATAGTTATAAAAAAATTTATTTCTCATTTTGCTTTCTTTAACAATTATTTTAGGTACCAACGGGATCGGTTGTTGATTGATATTATAGGATCACGTCAAGAATTTCATACTAAATTTATTCTATTATCTAGGTATTATAATTCAGTTAACACAAACTTCAGATATCTAGAATAGATACAACAATTAGTCCTGAAATACAATCTTTTGACTACAAATCAAGTGAGTATGTAAATACAATCTGGTCACATTGAATTTTAAGAAGAATAAAGCTACAATTTTCTGTGGGATAATCAGGTGAGTATGAACATATATTTTGGTCAGATTGTTTTTGGAAGAAAATTTATAGGATTAAATATTTTGGATACATCATTCAATTGTTCAAAGGTTTTTAAGTTTGTATTCACATGATCTTTTATATATTATGTTTATCTGTGTGAAATTGATATGAGTATTGGTTGTTTGAATACATTAATTGTGGTTATTATCGAGAAACTACGTTTTTAAGTTACAAATCTTGCAATATAGAATTGACACAAATTTTCTAACAGAGAATATTATTCTCTCATAAAGAGGATTTTGTTGAATTCTCAATGAGAATGTAGAATTTGTTTTAAGGTATTGAATATATTTTCCCTATTTTTACAGTTTTCTTATGTTTTACTGTTTATTTTCTTTTTTACTTATCTCTGACTATTTTATATATATATAGGAAGACAATTAATTTCCTACCAGAATATGGTGAGGAATCTGGGCATCCGACCTTAAATAATATACCATTCCAAACAACAAGTCATTTTCGATCTCTTTTATTTTCTAATCGTCATTTTCCTTCATTATTGTGCTGAATAGTAATGAACTATTTATCAATGCGATGGAGGAGTGATATTTTTTATTGAGCAGTACATTGAAAATGAACAACTTTATGGTGGTCGTCTCAAGAGTTACAAATCAGAAAGATTTGAAGATATTGATATGTAGTGATGAGATTTAGTCTTCAATGGTTACTGAAAATGTTATGTACAAATAAGTTTTTCGTAATCTTTGAAATTTAATTTATTTTTGTTATTTATGTAAATGCTATCATTTTTATATTGACATTCTAATATACATTATTAATATCTTTTGGTGCTTGTAATTTCTTAATTAATATTTCCTTCGTTCCATTAATAATGTCTCATACCATTTTTTGTTTGTTCCATTGATAATATCCAATTCAAAAAATAAAATATTTAACTCTTTAAAAGTGGTAAAAAATGGTGGGAGATATCAATTTTCTATTTTTTTTACCTTCTTTTCAATAATCGTGCCTAATAAAAGTTAGGGAGAAATGGGATATTAGCAATTCTATATATAAAAAATACTAATTCTAGCAACAATTTTAAAACATATAAAATCTAACAATTCTAGACTTTTTTACCCTTTTATATTTTTTCTTTTCTTTCAATTTTATAGTATAAATGTATTTACGGGTAATATTATGTGTATTAGATTTCAATTTATCTTTTCACTTTCACATTATTTTTCACGTGAATTCTCATTATTTTTCATGTGAATTTTGAATTCGATACGAAATCATACAAATTATAATGTGATTTCGCATTATTTTTCATGTGAATCCCCATTTTGTCATGTAAATTTTCATTTTATTTTATGTGAATCCGAATTAGATATGAAATCACACAAATTTTAATGTGATTTCACATTAGTTTTCACATGAATTCTCATTATCTTTCATGTGAATACGAATTAGATATGAAATCACACAAATTATAATGTGATTCCGCATTCTTTTTCATGTAAGTTCTCAGTTTTTTTCTTGTGAATTCGCATCATACATCAAGAGCACGAAATAAAAAACCGCCGACAAAAAACTAAAAGAACAAAAATTATATTAATAGATTTTCATTTAATAAAAGGCCTAAGGGTATATCAGACCTCAATTGCTAGATTTAATATATTTTATATTAGTTGCTAGAATTAGTATAAATAACCTATGTAATTGCTAAAATCGTGGATTTTCCCTAAAAGTTAACATTATCAATGAAACGACGAGATTATATTTGTGATTTGATAATTTCTATATTACATACTCCCTCCGTCAACGAAATGATTGTCACATTATGGATGACACGAGTTTTAAGAAAATGGTAGGTAGTAGTGAATTATAGTGAGTTTTATTGTGAGTGGAGTAAGAGTCCCACAACAAATATGAATGGAGAGTAACAAAAGTGACAACCATTTCATGGACAAATTTAAATAGCAAAAGTAATAATCATTTCGTGGATAAAAGAAGTACGTTCATAATGTATTCTAGTGTGCATCGTACGGTTGCGATACTAGTTTCTATACAACAAACAATTTTTATTAGCACTGTGTACGAATAAATAATTAAATAAGCAAAACTTAACCAAACAAATGTAGAGTAGCATATTGCCTTGGGCAGAAAGACATTGACTTTTGACACCCCTTTTTCATTGGTTTCAGGCTGCATGGATGGAACCTTGTCTCTAATGCGCTTATATGTTAGTATTAGATTATCGGCATTCCTTGAAAATCATTAGTGGTTTTTAAGGGGTGCTTCAGCACTAGAGCACCTTTAGAGATTTTTATTTCTGCATTCCAACAGTCTTTAAAGGGTGCTCCAGCATATTACTTCTTCTGTCCACAAAACATCTCCCTATTTAAGGTTCGACATGGAAATTAAGAAAGTTGATAAAGTTGTTTTGAATGGGGTAAAAGTAAGAATGTACGGGTAATGAGATAATGACAAAAAAAAATAGTAATTTTGACCAAAAAATAGTAGTATTGATCAAAAAGTAAGAATAAAGTTGTTGTGTTGATTAAAAAGTAGGAATAAAGTAGTTGTAAGGTGAGACCATCAATGACAAAAGATAGTGAATAAAGAAAAAGTATGAGGATATAATTGTACAAAAAGGTAAGTAGGGAGTTGTTTCATGGACAAAAAAAATATGAGTAAGTAGGGAGTTGTTTCGTGGACGGAGGGAGTATTAAACAATTCCCTATTTTCATTTATTAAATTAATTCATGTATTTGTAAATAAATTTAAATACACTAATTAATAAATAATACGAATTTTCCATTAATATTTGAAAATTGGAAAATTACATGTCCGCACACAATAAAAAATAAATACTACATAATTAATAAAAAATTACATAAAACTAAAAATTACGGAAAAAAACTACGCCCATCCCCGAAGTTGCTTCACCTCCTCCACCATCATCTTGTGAACATGGAGCTGCTCCGGCGTCATAAATCTCGTATCCCTAGAGACAACTTCCACGTCGGTGGCATATTGTCTCTATCGAACAACTTCTTATCTTGCCCGAGCATTTTCCAGCTTCGCTTGAGCTGATTCCCGCAACGCCAACGCGATCTCATGCTTGGCCTCGACGAACTGGGTAAGTCGGGAGGTATATCGATCCATGACGGATTCGAACTGGGACGACTCCTCGACCGGCTTCTTTCCTTTGGACCTTGCCTTGGCCCTTGCCGCATCTCGACCCTCCGGTCGGGGAGGCGCGCTATCTCCTTCGGTGGACTGGGCTTCCTCCGCTGACGGCTGGGACAGAGAAGATGTGTAGTTGCCCTCCGTCGTAGTCTTCGTCCTCTTCATGGGGGGTACGTCTGGAAAATTGGAGAGGAGGAACTTGAGATTGTCTTTGAGAATGTCCCAAGCTCTGAAATAGTGGAAAGAAAGGCTTTGGGTATTTTGCTTGTAGATGGCTTGGGCCTCGGATATCACCATCCCGTCGTCGGCGCCGCTTGGCCGGCGAGCTTGGGCTTTCTGGAAAGCGATAATCCAGGTTTTAATGGCAGTCTGGATGCGGCCGAAGAAGCTCCTCACCATCTTCTTGTTCAGATCCAAGTTGAACTTGGCGTTGAAATGCTCTTGGACAGCGCCCCAATATCTCTCGCCGGACTGGTCGCAACTGACGATGGAGTTGCAGGTCTCCTCCATCCAAATCTGTGCCAAGTAGGTGGCTTGCCCTTCTTTTTTCTTCCTCCAGCAGCGGGCTGGGACGACGCCGGTGTCAAAATGAGGCGATCTTCGGTGTTTGTCGTCGGACTGTCGGTGTCGGGGGAGAATGATGGTACGATTCGGCGGAGGCCGGAGTGTTGAGGTTGATTTGATCAAGCCCCACCCCCGTGAAACCATACATGTCGTCGGACATGTCGGGAAACCACACCAACGAAGATGAGTTGTTGGGATCCATAATTTCTTTTTTGGGATGAATTTGTTGGAGAAATGACTAATGGAAGAGATGAATGAGATGAAGAGGTGTTGGAGGTGAAAAGGATGAAAAAAATGGAAGAAGAAATGATGTATTTATAGGTGTAAAAAATGAATAAAGAAAATAAAATTAAAATATAGCCCTTTTTCGCCTGTTGTCGGCTTTAAATTTCATCGTGTTGGCGCGTGGCCCGCACACGCCCGCCATTTTTATTTTTATTTTTTTGCCCCCGCACATGCAACGCACGCGCCGCTCGAGACGATCTTGAGTGCTCGAGACGGTCTTGAGTGCTCGAGGCTCGTCGCCCTACCACGCACCTACCTCGAGCCGAGGGGGTCTCGAGCACCCCTCGAGCACCCTCTCTCGCTCCGCGGTGCAGATATTTTTACTAGTATATTAAATTAATAATGCTCTCATTTGGTATAGAGGAATAAATTTGATATATTTGACTAGATGATAATAAAATGTGAATAAAAAAACAATATTCCTTAATTTGTAGTATTAAATTATATGTAAAAATAATAATTATGGTAATTAAGTTTATAATTAGTTGCAATATTACGTAGCGGTCTATATAACAATAAAAATATATAATTCATACAGGTCCAAATTTTATAAAAGATCATATACTTTATACCAAACAAGATATTAGAGGTTATAGACATATTATACACTCTAAGTCTCTAATCACCCCTACCAAACTATTATGTATATTACATTCAGTGGTGGACGTAGTAGGAATTCAAGTAATGGGGGTCAAAAATTTTACTAAAGTAAAATTAAATACAAAAAACTCGTATTTGTTGATATTGATCACAGAGCATTCTTTTTACTAACCAATTATATTCGTTGTACCATGAAGGGTTAAACTTATTGTTCGCTATTTTATTAACACTGCAAGTGCACAGTTAAATTGTAGTAAACAAGGTCGAATCCACAGAGATTGAACTTAAGATTCATAAGTACTGTTTTCAATTGACATTCACTATTTAGACTCTTGAATAAGGATTTTGGTTTAACTAACTATAACAAAGGAAACGAAAAATTAACTAGAGCAAAGCAAAACAAAGAGCAAATTTGGAATCAAATAAAGAAGGTATTATCTTATAGCTTCGATTTCAATGGATATTCAATCTCAAACTCATTTTAATCAATTAATCATTTAAAGGAACTCGATTCTCCCTAAGTCAATCACAAAATTAGTTTAAGCCCGCTGTCGCGGCAAATAAACCGTAGATTATAAGTTAGAAATTATTGTGTCCAATCAATTACTAACTTATAACTCCTAATTGTTCCTAAGATTCTTTATCTTTACCCTAGTCTCAAGATCTTTTGACTTTATTGAAGAGGATGTTCCCTATTCTCAGTTTTAATGTTAATCTTCTTCTTTCGATATCAAATTAACACAACTAAAATGCATAATTGGTGATCAAGCAATCAAGCATGAAAAAGCACAAGAATAAAGAAAGGAAGAATATGTCATGATTAATCAATTAAAAGAGGAGTTCAAGAACAAATATCCATCTACTTTCTAACCATAAGATAATAAGAAGTTTAGCCGCACATATTCATGGCAAAACAATACAAAAATTCAAATCTAAACATAAAAACAGAAAAACCGTAGTGAAGTTCTAAGAATTGAATCTCTTGTCTTGTCCAAAAGCTCCAAATCCCCAAGAGATGCAAAAAGTTATGATGTATGTATAAGTTGTTGCTAATAAACCCTAAGTAGCCTATTTATAGTAGGGAATAGATTATAATTCGAATAGGGGTGGAAATCTTATGTAAGGAAACATATTAAGGCTCAAAAATATGAAAACGCGTTAAAACCGCCTTACCATGCGGCTGGCATGCGGCCGCATGGTAGGGTGCATGACAATTCGGTGATTTGTGGTCTTTTCATGCGGATGAGATGCGGCCACATGCCACTGTATCTGCGCGCAACAATTTTCAATCGGCTCGTTCTCCCTCGTTTCAACTCCGATTTTGGATCCGTTTTCGCCTACGAACTTCTATCGAGTTGTGCTTTCATCCTATCATGCTCAATTTGCATCATTTTGACTCCAATTTTCTGCAAAATCAAACAAAGCACAAACGAGCATCATATTTCACAAATTAACAATACTTAAGCACAAAACTCATTACAAACATAATTTTCCAATACACATTGACATCAAATAAGATTATTAAGATGAGAAAATCCATGTTTATCACCTATGCATTATCGCATCGAAATCCAATTGATGGAAGTTCTCAAGATTTGGTTGACAAATACCAACCGTATGGTAATTTTAAGGCGATACTTAGTAAGTTATGGTCATTTTCTAGGATCGAATGAAGTTCTAGGCTTCTAGCTAGTCAAAATAGTCATCGTTAATGATATGTGATTACTCTTTCAAATTTTGAGACGAAGTTGTGTTAATAGTCATTTTGGGTAAGACTTGATATAGTTATAGAAAACGTACGCAATTTTTAAAAAAAATATTCACAGAAACAACATATTGATATAATTATAGAAAATGTACCCAATTTGTACCATCTAAAAGAAACAAATTAAGCTTAACGAACTTTTTATTTTTGTAACAAGATCGTTGAGGATAGCCAAAACTTAAGAAATTAACTTAAATTTGAGAAGCAAATATATCTTTTTATATGAATAATGGTATTTGTATATATAATAAAAAACTATGAGTATGATATATAATTCATATTAAATAACAAGGGAGGTCAATTACCTTCCTTTGGCTCTGTGTGTCCGCCAATGATTACATTGCTTCTGTATTTATTTTCTTCATATTCTACAGAGCTAGAGCTTTTTTTAGGACGGTTAAAAAGCCGTTTTTCAAATTCAGGACATTTAGTGAGCGGGCTTCGTTTTGCGGCCCATTAAATTTTTTTGTTGGGCCGTAGGACTATTTTGGGCCCGAATGGAGTAAAAACGCACGTGAGGCGCACGTGATGTCCATTTCGGGCCCAAATGCTTATGTGGACGCCACATCACCATTACTCTCACTCTTCCTCTCCTCAAACGTTCATGGATCTTTCACTTCTCTCGCTCCTGATCGTCGAGTGGTGGTGGAGGTGAGAACCCACTCGCTGTCGGGGCTCATTAGATCTAACATCTGATTTCATCGCCGTTGAGTTGGGGTTTTTCGCCGTCGGGAGGTTTTGTGTAGATCCCGGCGACGGCACGGCGAATCGAAGATGGAGACAGGTGCCACTTGATTCCTTTCGTCTTTCCGAGTCTATTGGTGGTGGTCGTGAATGGTAACTCGCTACTGGAAATTTTCTGTGGTCGCCCGAAATTTTTTGAGGTTTTTTTGGACGACGCCGCTGAAATTCGAATTTTCCGGCAAAGGGGCGGTGAATCGCCGGTTGGGACTGCTATAGCTCGACTCCCCACTCCTTCATCGTATTGTCGCGATTCCGGTTAGCTCTTCAATCTCAGATTCCGGTCAGCTCTTCAATCTCAGATTCCGATCAGCTCTTCAATCTCAGATTCCGGCGCCGTCACGGGGAGTCGGGGGGGAGGGGAGAGGGACAGGTACCATTCTCTTCGTCTTGACTCTCTGCATCTATTGGTGGTGGTAGGGAAGGTTGAATCGCTGCCGGAGTAATTTCTGGTAATTATTTCGTTTTCGAGTCGCCGCCGGCAAAAACCTACAATTTCCGGCTTAGGGGCGGTGAATTGAGCCTTGGGGTTTCCTTAGCTGGACTCATCGTGGCTCTGCAAGTTGGTTGGAAGTGGTTAGGAAGGTCGATACGCTGCCGGAGAGGGGAAATTAGGGCTGGGCAGTCGCAATTCATCCAACCGGAAATTGTTGCATCGCCGGTCAGTCGCGAATCCGGCGACCTTAACACAGCTCTGACTTGCAAACGCGCTGCTGTCTACTTTCCAGCCACATCTGTTCGTTATGCAGCAGATATCCAGATTCCGGTGTATAGCTTCCAGAATCCGGTGGGAATTTCAAGATTCAGTTTGCCGATTGAGTTTTAGGAGAGGAATTTGCTGATTGAGTTTTTTTAGGAGAGGAAGAGTGAGGGAATGGTGATGTGGTGTCCACATAAGCATTTGGGCCCGAAATGGACATCACATGCGCCTCACGTGCGTTTTTACTGCATTCGGGCCCAAAATAGTCCTACGGCCCAACAAAAAAAATTTAATGGGCCGCAAAACGAAGCCCGCTCACTAAATGTCCTGAATTCGAAAAACGGCTTTTTAACTGTCCTAAAAAAAACTCTAGCTCTATTCTACATCGTTGCTGAAAATTCTAAAATTAATTAATTTGATGTATGTTCGTAAGTGCATTTGGGGGCCGACTAAAGCATTGGATGACCACCAATGTAGATTTTTTTTCCGATAAAATCATAAAATTATCGATTTTTTTTTATATAAATTATTGTTCAAAAACTTCCATCATAATTGAATAGTAGAAACAATATTCTCTTAGAGCACTCACTACGGGCAATGAAAGGAGGCTTAGACCTACCCCAGGTTGATGCCGTAGTGGAGGCTTAGACCCAGCCTAGGTCGAAGGGTGTGTTGAAGGCTGGGTCTAAATATCGACACACCCTTCGACTCCGCGAGTCAGCAAGATGGGGACACGTGGCGTGTCTCCATTGGTCCGATGTAATTTTTTTTCTAAATTAAAAAAAAATTAAAAATATGCGCAACGGCTATATACAATTTACCAGCAACGGTTATACAACAGTTACCCCTCATTTTTCACTATATATACTCATTCATCCATACCACACCACCACATCAATTCATCCAATTCATTCATCATACAAATTCTCTTTGTTTTTCGAAAAAAAAAATAATGAGTTGGCCGAGTTGGAGCTACAATCATGAAGAGGCGGAGGAGCGCCGCCACTGACATGCGCAGTTGGTTCAGTGAGCCACAGAGCTTTACCAAATAGTGGTCGGGTCTGATTCGTCGGACGACGACGACGACCCGGATACGAGGACGTACCTGCACTGGAATCGTGAGGAGGCCGAACAACGCCCCCGACGAGATTATTTTGTCGACCACCCTATATGGGGTGATGTTGTCTTCCGCCGACGGTTTCGAATGAGCAAACGCTTGTTTTTGAGAATTGCTGAAACTCTTGAGGCTCGAGAGCATTTTTTTCAGCAATATCCGGATGCCACTGGAAGATTGGGGGTTCACGTGTGGGTGAAATGCACTGTTGCTCTGAGGCAACTCGCCAATGGTGGAGCAGCCGATCAGTACGACGAATATATGCACTGTGGAGATACAACGGGCAATACGATCCTCAAGAATTTCTGTCGGGCCATCATATCTGCTTTCGGCGACCACTATCTGAGGCGGCCATGGAAGGATTGTCCATCGGCTTGGAGAGGAATGTACACTGGATTATCCAACCCTCGTCCTAGAAGCTGTCGCCTTCCAAGATTTGTGGATTTGATATGCTTTTTTTGGTGTCGCCGGCTCTCTAAACGACATCAATGTGCTCAATCAGTCCACCCTCTTCAGCGACGTCCTTAATGGTAGAGCACTGTCAACTGCTTTCACTGCAAACGGCCGCCCACACCGCATGGGATATTATCTCGCCGACGACATCTATTCGAAGTGGGCCTCTTTCGTGAAGACGCTTAATGCGCCAACAAATCTGAAGAGACAGCGATTCGCTCGGATGCAAGAAGCTGCGCGTAAAGACGTTGAAAGGGCTTTCGGTGTCCTCCAAGCTCGTTGGGCAATCATAAAGAGCCCTGCTCGCATGTGATTTTGGGAGCATTTATGTGATGTCATGTATGCGTGCATCATTCTGCATAACATGATTATTGAAGATGAAGGACCTAGAACAACTGAATTCAATGTTGAATGGAGCGCGATGGGCGATATAAACGTGAACAGGGCACCAGTCCATCAAGGGGCGCCAGTGCCACTCCGCCAATATATTGAGAGATAAGCTGAGATTCAGGATGCACGTGCCTACGATCGCCTTATGGAGGATATGATTGAAGAGATTTGGGCATGTTTTGGTCCATTCAGTGAGTAGTTGTTGTGTTTTTATTTATTTCTTAATTATTGTATTTCTTAATTTATTGTATTTTTTTTAAATTCAATAAAATTATTATTTATTAATTTTTGAATTTAATTAAGTATTTTTTTATAATATTTATTACAAATAAAAAAATAACAACAAAATAAAATCTATTCAATCATTAAAATCACGCTTTCCAGTGCTTCAACCTAGCTCTTACGCAAGTCCATTGTAATGGAAATATCAACTTAGGTCTAACTCAACACTACCAATCATTAAAATCACGCTTTCTAGTACTTCGGCCTAAATTTTACTAGACGACTGTAGTGGATGCTCTTAGAATTTAGAAAATATACCCACCTAGAATTTTTCATGTGGTCCACCCTAAGTAAATGTGTTCGACTCTTGTTTTATTAATTTTTGTTTCATATAACTCTCCATGTCAGTCTCAATCATATCAATATGTACAGTCAACTGATAAATCAGCTCAAATTTATTATAGTAGGAGTATCATATTAGGTATAAATCATATATTCAAGAACAACATATTCCCTTCCCTCAACTAAAAAATGAAAAAGAAAAAAAAGAACAACATATTCCCAGAATCAATCAACATTTTATTTTCATCAGTTAAATTTTTTTATTACAGCGGTTAAAAGTGGAAAAGAGAAAAAAAAGTTAAAGAGTAGAATTTTGGTTGGAAAGGGGACCCACACGAAGTGGTCACCTGAATGATTGTTCCCTCATTTTTACAATTTTTATTTATTTATATTTTTACCGCGAAAAGAACAAAAGAAATGACGTGGGCCCACATCACTCGACATAACGCGATACGTGGCTAATCGCCATTGGTTTCATGACTATGATCATCTCCAAGCTCTATCTTCCTCGTTACGGCTCGACCAATTCCCCAGTATATCCCTACTGAAATTTCTATGTGCCCAAGTGAGAAGAAGTTAAAACCCTAAATCATTTTATTTAGAAAAATAGGAATTCTCTCTTAGTAGGTTTCAACTTTCAATTAGGATCAATTAAAAATAAATGTTAATTAAATTTATAGACATGACCACCACTGCAATAAAAATTTGAAGTTTGTTATTAACTATACTCCTATAATAGTATATATATTTAATTTTTCTTGCATTTGGTTACACCTAAGTGCGGCGTGAAATTGTTTGTAGAAGACAAAAAGAAGAAAAAGTAAATAAGAGTAGAACGTTTTTAGTTGCAGGAGCTAAATTTTGTGCCGAGTTTTAAACGAAAATATAATACTAATGTTTCATAATAAATCAAAACGCAGTAGTTTTACCTCTTTGGCAGGAGGGTTAAATGGACATTCGCCTCCCACACGGTATATACGCTGAATTCGAACGCGCTCACCCTCTACTGCTGCTTCTCCGAAAATTCCACTCTTTTGCTCTCTCTCTCTCTCTCTCTGATTTCGCTATTTCTCTCTCAAAATCTCGGATCCTTACTCTGAATCTCACCCTCTTTTGTTAGAACTTCTTCTCTTATAAATTCACTTTACCTTTTCACTTACGTCTCTATTTATTTACCCTTAATTTTGCAAAAAGCAAAAGTTTTAACTGTCAATGGCTGTGCTTCCGGCGACAGCTTTGCCGGTAGGGTATAGATTCCGGCCGACGGACGAGGAGCTGATCGATCACTATCTGAAGCTTAAAATCAATAGGCGGGATAAGGAAGTCAGTGTTATTCGTGAAATTGATGTTTGTAAATGGGAACCCTGGGACTTACCTGGTATGATTGTCCTAATTTTCTCGAATTTATGAATTTTATGGGGATTTGGACATAATAATTTTTTATGCCTCGGCCGTCTTGATTTTTTGGTGGCCTGTTAAGATAGGATTGTTGGTGTTTATGATTATGTGGATCTGAACTCAATTAGGGTTTGCTGAACGGGTCTAACTTCGTAGTTTTTTATTTTTTATTTAAACATTTTTTGTTTTGTTTGCTATGTTGCATAGCATAATTTAAGCACTTCTGATTGCAGTATTTTAATTGGTTGAATTTTTGCTTGAAATTGCATTTTCTGAGTAATTCTTTGACTCATAGTTTATGGAGCTCATTTTAGATATGGTTGGTGATTAATTATGAACACACATATTGCCTGAGAGGGCACACTTGTTTTGAATATGGCCATCATAATTTTTTTTTTCGTTGTCTTGCAGATTTGTCTGTGGTAGAGTCTACTGACAACGAGTGGTTCTTCTTCTGCCCTAAGGATCGGAAGTATCAAAATGGTCAGAGATTGAATCGGGCTACGGAAAAAGGTTACTGGAAAGCAACTGGTAAAGATAGGAATATAACTACCCGGAAGGGAGTGAAGATTGGTATGAAAAAAACTCTGGTTTTCTACACGGGTCGTGCACCTGATGGTAAGAGGACCAACTGGGTGATTCATGAGTATCGTGCTACTGATAAGTCTCTGGATGGAACCCACCCTGGTCAGGTTAGGACTTCATGTTATGACTATGTCTTATCTCTATGATTGTCAGCAATATTTTCAGTTCTTTGTTTAGTTTGTGAATGTCTTGTAATAACATCTTTTCTTGTTCTGGCTAACTGTTTGAAAGACACTCATGTTTTCACTCTATGGAAAAATATGTCTAGAAGATTTCCTCATTGATTGTTGAATAATTCTGAAAGCTAGCAGCTTTAGTTATTTAAGATGTTTCATTCTATAAGATAGCTTTATGATGACAATAATTGGATTCATTATGTATGTTGAATATGTAGCCCTAGCACAAGTAGTATAAAGATGGATCTGTACAGTATACGTTGATTTTCTTCCTGTTTTTTTTGTAATTACTGATATAGCTGTTTCGCTTGCTAGGGCGCCTATGTACTCTGCCGTTTGTTTAGAAAGGCTGAGCTGAAACAAGATGAGGTTGTTGTATCTTCTAACATCAATGAAGCTGATGAGATTTTTGCTTCTCCGGCTGAAGTTCGATTTTCTGCTGAAGATGAGCAATCAGAATCAATTAGTCACAGTTTCGGTGGCATGACAGAACCACAACCTTCTAGTGTTGAAAGCTATCAGACTTTAAGTTCTGAGAAAGCTGGAGCCGGCACGCCAATACCTCTTAATTGGCACTGGAATGCTGATGAGATGGAGCAGGAGGACAATGTATTAGACATTAAATCTATTCCTGTGAGTGAAAATAATTGCTGACTCAGCGTCCTGGCAACTTAAATCAGTTCCTAATATACTAAGTTCACTTCTTTTTTTTCTTGATTTTGTTGCAACTCTACTTACTTATATCTGCTGCTTCTTTGATTCAGCCTAACCCTGAGCTGGAGAGATTATTGGATGAGTTTTGCTACCCTGTGCAGCAGATAACAGATGGGAAAATGTTTTCACCATTGCATTCCCAGATGCAGTCAGAGCTTGGAAACCCATTCTTCTTTAACAGCTTTAATGGCGACAACAATAATCAACAAGCTTTCCCATTCCAATATGGAACTAATGCTACTGATGATATTGAAAATTTCTTGAGCTCTGTTTTTGTTGAACCTGAGGAGCAGCAGAGTCCAGCTGGCATCTACAATGGCGACAAGTATATTAACATGCTCGTAAAACAGAGTAACTCATGTAGTGAATCGGAGGGTGAGGTGTCTCAGAAACAGGTAATTAAGTTTTGTTGTCGTTTTCCTTGCGTTAACAAGTAACTTTACTGCAAGAAATATCACTGTAGAGCTGGATTTGCTTTGCTGGTGACCTGATTGCATATATAATGTCTACTCTAGGATGAACGTTTTATGCTACCAATGGAGTCATTTGAGGACAGCATGAAGCAAGAGTCCCCATTCCAGAGTGAAGTTTCTTCTGAGATGCTAGCTGTTGAGCAAGATAGCCCCAGTTCTTATATTAGCAACGGCGACCAAAGGCAATTGGGTTATGCAAACAACTTCTCTGGATTACCAAACAATTTCACAACTTCCTCTTTTAACAGTCACTCCGGGGACATGGCAAATGTTGAAAATGCTGGTCCTTATAGCCCTGCAGTGGAAGATGCTAATTCTGGAACTGGCATTGTTATAAGGAAACGCCAAATTCCTAATCAAAGTACCATGCCGAACTCTGCAGCACACGGAACTGCACCAAGAAGACTTCGTCTGCAGATGAAACTACAAGTTGGATCAGTTCAGTGTGGCCGTCCCAACGAGCCAACTAACTCTGAAACAACCCAAGAAGGCGACACAGCCCAGGTGAGATGCTTCTCCCGTCTTAATCTACTGTTTGCCAACATCTTTGTCTAGTTTTTGGTATTATAATATCATGGTGTTGGTTACTACTACAGGATGAGAAGGCTGCTAACATTGCTCCTGATGAATTGAAGGCTGTTGACATTTCTTCTGATGAATCGGAGGCTTCTAACATCGCTCCTGATGAATTGAAGGCTTCAACTTCTGATGATGCAAATACAGATGTCACCCCAAATGATTCAAGCACAAATTTGAAGGCCACAGCTGAATCACCATATAATAAACCTGAAGATACTTCTGCGGCCTGCTCTGCTTGTTCACTTTCAGTTTCTTTGTTCAGATACATGCCTAAGGTACTCATGGCCACGAGTGTCGTGGTTATGCTTATTTCTGTGTGGGCATATTTTACCTTCTAAATGAGACTAACTAGAAAGTAATCTACTCTTTTTTGTATAGGACTTGAGTGCTCATGTAGTCTTTAGCTTAATAGGTTAACACCGGCACCTCATATTTTGTCTTTTTAAAGCAAAAATTTATGACTGGATGCTATGGATTTGTATATTGCTTAGGATTATCGTTCGTTTCTGTACAAGGTTTGTTACTTCGCATCGAGAATTTGGGATGACTTGACCTAATATATATATTTGTGTATGTAGCGACTCTTTTAGAAATTTAAAAGGATACACTTATTTTTGTGATTGCTAGGTGTTTATGCTGCTTTCCTTGTAGATGTTTTCTTGGATGGTGGAGGCTACACGCTTCAGTCAGATGATTTAGGCTGTGAATTAGTATGATTTTCTGAAATAGTAGAAATCTTGTAACTATTATTTTGTGAATAGAAATTTGTTAAAGTTTATCCCAGTTGGGATCTTCCAATTTTTACAATCATTGGAGTTTCCAGAATCGGGATATAGAAAAGCTAACTAGAAATGAAACATATGACGAGTGTGTATAAATAATATGCAGGCAAACTAAAATTGTGATTAAAATCGTTTCTGAGGAGAAGTCAAATAAATTTATTTATTAGAAGTCAAGTTGAAAGAAAACGATCTTCTCGATCATCCCCACTTTTAAGTATGTATGTCTAGCAAGTGCTACAACAACTTAATTTGGCTTGCACACACTTTGCAACATCTGAAAATCACCATCTCCATGCATATGAAACCCAAACAAAATTTGTTCACTTCAAAATACTACTCCCTTTGTCCCACTAAATATGTTATTTTACTGTTTGGTACATGTATTAAGAAGAGTAAAAAGATAACAACTCCCTTTGTCCCACTAAATATGTCATTTTACTGTTTGATACATGTATTAAGAAGAGTAAAAAGATAACAACACATAACATGGATAGGTCTTATCATTTATCACGTTTGAAAGTTAATTGTTTTTTATTTGAAATAAGATAAATTTATTGAAACAACCAAAAAAAAGAGAAAAATAAATTTAGTGGGACAGAAAGAGTATACGATAATAAGTTTTAATTTAGAAAATATTAACCCTCCAAAACTCAAATATGGGAGGTATACTTTGTCCCGTAGATGAGTGATATTATTGCATGTATATTTTTTTGGTTAAAAAATAAAAAATCTCCAAAGAATGAAAAGGAAATGGTCTTCTACAAGTTTTATAAAAGAAATGGGGTGAGAGAGGCTCGAACTCTCGACCTCAGGATAACTCAGAAGCTATGAGACCTACGCGCTAGCCAACTGCGCCACCACCCCAATGATTATTGACGAACCTATTTACTATAATCACCGATTGTATAGCTTTACTCTAAATATGAGTTATTTTATTTTTGGTAGTTTTGAGCTCTTTAATATTTGATATCTATATTAATATGATAATTATATTTGTGTAATTATTTATCAAATCTTACTATTACCACTCCAAACTATGTTTATACCAAAAATGACCTCCTTTTTTAATTTTACATCCATTATTCTAATACTCTCTTTATTAGTTTATGAAAAATTGCACATAGATATTTTTCACTATTACTTTACATCTTTTTTTTTTTAAATTAACACGTTTTTAGTAGAATTAGAATATACTACTCCCTCCGTCCCGCCGAATACGGCCTAGTTTATATGGGCACAAAGACTAATAAAAAAGATATTGAATATAAAGAAAGTGTTTAGTGTGGTGTGAATGCAATATTTTATAATGTTAATAAAGTTATAGATGAGATGGTTGAGTGTGTAGTGGGAGTAGGTTAGTGGGGTTTAGATGGGATGGTGAGTTATGTATATAAATTAATTATTTCTTTTAAAAGAAACAGGTCAAATATAATGGGACGTCTCAAAATGTAAAACAAGCCGTATTTGGTCGGACGGAGGGAGTATAAATAAGGGGTACATGAAACATAGTAGCAGTACGCAGCAGTATATTACTTTTAATTTGTTTTTTGGTGTTCATTTTAATTTTTTTTTCGCTAATTAACGACTCATTTAATCTTATTATTCTTAGGATGAACGATATACTTTTACGCGAGTGATCTCACCTGAGATGCTGACAGCTGAGGAAACGAATTCATTTCCAAGCTCTTGCAAAACGAAAATCATGTTTCAAAAATCCAAGTTTTCAACTTTTTTGCTAGTCTTGCTCACTTACCTAGTAAATTATCGAACGGAATCAATAAATTTTGATCAAGAATATGCAAAGGTGATTCTTAGCTCAGCCCAAAAAGAAAAAGATTATTTAGTCTCAATCAGGAGGAAAATTCATGAAAACCCAGAACTCCGATTTCAAGAATTCAACACTAGTGCCCTAATTCGCAGCAAACTCGATGAACTTGGCATCTTTTATGAGTACCCTTTTGCCAAAACGGGTTTGGTTGCTCAAATCGGGTCGGGTTCCCCGCCCGTTGTTGCTCTGCGTGCTGACATGGATGCTCTCCCTCTGCAAGTGAGTGAGTGAATTTGGGATTATCTATTTCTGTATTTTGAGAATTTGCAGTGGTGGATGAAAGTTTGAATTTTGATTTATTGTTGTGTATCGTAGTATGAATTCATAATATTTTCTAGTTTAATTTGAAAATCAGATTATAGATTGCTTTAATGGGAGTATGATTTTTTTAAACCCTTAGCATCTGAAGATGTTTGAGTTGTTATTTGATTAGATTTTGCCAATTGTGTGTGTTAATATATAGGAATTAGTGAAGTGGGAGCACAAGAGCAAACTGGATGGTTTGATGCATGGATGTGGGCATGATGCTCATACTACTATGCTGCTTGGGGCTGCCAAGTTGCTTAATCAAAGAAAGGACAAGCTAGAGGTTGTATTTACTTGGTTAATTCGTGTCGATTTTCTTGATGAATTTGATTGGGTGATTGTTGTTTGATGCTTTTATCTGTGTTATTCTTGACCTAAGTTGTATTAATTGATGTTTTTTTGTGTGTGGAAATTAAGAAGGTTATTGCTTAATGTTGCCTTAACAAAGTATGTTAGATCAGAGCAAACATGCATTTCTGTAACTTCATTCTTTCAAGAATTCTTGCTTGGTTCTTGTGAGGTTGCGACGGATGGGAATAAATTTTTAAAAAAATAGGGGTTGTAAAATAGAAGGCATCTTCTTGACCTGGAATGTATATTAATTATGTTTTCTTGTGGAAAATTTGAAGGTTTCAGCCTAATGCTGTCTTGGAAACTATGTTGAATCAGCACGAACATGAATTTTGAGAATTTTGTTCTTTCTTGCATTATTGGTTGGTGCTTGTGAGGTTGCAAGAGATAGGACAAAAAAATTGAAACTTGGAGAATGGAAAGCATTTTTGGCATGGATCTTGTGATTTCTAAACCGTGCTTGTCATTTATCATTATTCTCCTGAAATTTGTTATAGCTCATTTTGAAGCAATAATTTGCTTCTCTTTTGTGTTTGCCTTTCTATTGGATTTTGAAGGGAACGGTAAGACTTCTGTTTCAACCTGCTGAGGAGGGAGGTGCTGGTGCATCCTATATGATAAAAGAAGGCGCTCTTGGTGATGCAGAAGCGATATTTGGTATGCACGTTGATTTCACGGAACCAACGGGAAGTATATCTAGTATTTCCGGATCATTTCTGGCTGCAGTAAGCTTCTTTGAAGCGAAAATAGTTGGAAAAGGGGGGCATGCTGCAGAACCCCACCGCAGCAACGATCCGATAGTTGCTGCATCATTAGCTATATTGGCACTGCAACAGCTCATCTCAAGAGAAGTAGATCCCCTTCATAGCCAAGTATGTCACACTAAGAACAATTTATTACTTGCTCCATTTTGAGAAAGAAAACCATTTTTTGAGATTTCAAGATTGTCACTGCTGGAATTCTCAATAGAAACTCCACTTTAGACTTTAGACCAATAATACTTAATTTTTGGTGCAGGTGCTTTCTATTACGTATGTACGAGGTGGGTCTGCATTTAATGTCATTCCCAGCACAGTCGAACTAGGGGGTACGCTCAGAAGCCTTACGACTGAAGGGTTGCATCGACTCCAACAGAGGGTGAAAGAGGTAGCTATAGTTCTCTAATTTAGTGGAAATCAGACAATGAATATACCTTATCACATTCCTATTGATATTATTTTATTGGCTCCACATATTTTAGATATATAACTATTTTTGGCTAATAAAATTTGCAACTTTTAAGATTCTGGTTGAAAATAATGACACTACTTATGCAGCTAAGCTTGTTTTGTAGGTTATTGAAGGACAGGCAACTTTACTCAGATGTACAGCACATGTTGACATGAAAGAAGAGGAATTCCCTTCGTATCCGGCTTGTTTCAACGACGAAAGACTACATCAGCACGTGGAGAGGGTCGGACGCCTCCTTCTGGGACCGGAGAATGTGAAGATGGGCAAAAAGGTGATGGCTGGTGAGGACTTTGCATTCTATCAGGAGGTGATCCCAGGAGCAATATTCAATATCGGGATCAGAAATGAGACGATCGGCTCTGTTCACTCTCCTCACTCGCCATACTTCTTCCTCGATGAAGATGTCCTTCCGATCGGAGCAGCACTACACGCTGCTCTTGCAGAAAGTTATCTGAGAGAACACAGCAACTCTGCTCTTTAACATTCTCTGAGAATCTGTTGCTCAAGTGTAAATGATGTTTTATGACACTACTTTTTATGTGTGTAATTAGGGGTGTGCAAAAAACTGGAGAAACTGAAAACCGCCGGTTTTCAGTTTTTGATTCGGTTTGACTGTAAAAGTAGTTAAACCGACCGAATAAACCAAATGCATGCCCGAGAGAACTCCTTTCTTCTGATCTTCTCGTTTTCATTTATTTATTTAGATTCCCATTTCAGTACTGAATATTGGTTAAAAATGCTATTTTGTTGTATGTTGAAGACAAATTGCATATAGTGGTAGGTGTGAAAACATGTCTAGCCCGGGTAAAATTATTCTTTGGCCCGGCCTAAATTGCCCGATACAATCTACTTTTTGGGCCACACTAGCCTTGACCGTCATATTTTAGGTTTGATGGATTTCTTTTTCAACACACTACAAGAAATTTTAAAGACCGTGTGGCCGTGGACTCAAATTCGTGACCTTAGGTTCGAACATTAACCACTCTACTACTAGACATGTTTGGAACTTTGATACCTCTATGGCCGCATAACACATTTAGTACTTATTAAGGATGGAGTAGGGTTTTATGGATGTTACATTTAATGAATTATGTCAATTATAGTATCATCTTTTCCCGTTCCACTTATTTTGTCTACTTATTATTCAACAAAAAGATAAAAATAAGGGTAAAAAGATAAGAAGTGAGTACCATCATTTTTAATGGGTTTTGAAGAATTAATTCCTACTTTTTTAAGAAATAGACAAATTGGATAGAACGCTCGTTTAAGTAAATATAGACAAAATAAGCTGAACGGGAGGATTACATAATTACGTACTCCTGGGGTTGTTAAAGTGAATGGCACATCGCCACATCCTTAGATAAATAGTTTGATGCCAAAATTAGATTAAGATCAAACTTTAAAGTGGAAAATAGCTTTAGAGTACAAACTTAATGGTGAAGGTACAAAAAGTGTGTAAAAATTACTAATTGTTGCCGACTGATGTTATTATTATGCTTTGATCACATAGTCCTCCGCTATTGATGTCATGTGTGTCGCACAAATTATACAAACTTAAGGTGCTTGTTAAACCTAAAATAATTTATAAGCTATTGTGCATGTCTTTTCATAGTATATACTCATGTACATATATATTCCTAAATAAGTGTGCACTGCTTTTAAAATCCAATATATTAAGAAAGTGAATAAATTTATGTTTTTTCACCCTTAATTACTTCATCAAATATTTGACGTCTTTTTTTTTTATCGAATTCTTAAACAAAAAAAACTTATTAGTAGACAATATTATTTTACAGTATGATCCAAATCCATGGGAGTATATATATATATAGGGAAGAGATCAAATAGAAATAAATTCATATGTTTTAAATAAAAATACATTCTAAACATTCATTCAGATAAATAAAGGGTATAAAATAATTAGAGAGATCAAGTGTTTTTTTTCCGCTTAAAAGGGTAGATGTGTATTTTGACCAAAACTAACTATTCTTCCTTAATTAATTCGTGGAATTTATATATTTCACTAAACATATGCAGCCGCTAAATCACTAAATCCTCTCACCCTCCCACTTTCTCTAAATCTCCATATTACGAATATTATGTGCATTTGTATATATATACTTATTTTTTTCTTCTTGGAATATATATTTCATTGTTTATTAGATTTTCTTATTGTTTTTTTAGTGTAATTCATTGCCTTTTCTAGTGTAACTAGTGTGCAACTCGTCAAAATTCCGTCTTCATTTGTTATTTTGATCCTTTTTAAGTTCAATTTTAATCCTTATATTATTTAAATATGAGATACAATTTGCGTGGTAGTTATAAAAATTTATTCTGATTGTGCAAATCAACTGCAGGATGAGAAAATATAAATTGATTTTGAGTATTTAGACAGGTTTTCAAAGAGAGTGATGTGTTGTTGAAAAGCGATGATGTGGAATAAAAAAAATTATATTCAATATGAGAAGACTCAAATTAAAGAATTTACATATAACAATTTTTATAAGAGGAAATGCACCCATATGTCATTAGCTCAATTGTAATATCAAAAAGGGTCACTAGTTCAAATTTTATCAATTTTTGTCATATGTTTACTTTTTGGACATTTATACCCTTATACCTTATACCTTATTTCATTCTAACACATTATCTTTCCTACTTTTCCACTTTATTTTTCTCTCTCATTTTTTCTCTCTCTTACTCCCCTAGCTCACGTCTCTCTCTCTCTATCGTTTTTTTTTTTTTTTTTTTTTTTTTTTCTGTTTTCTTCATCTTCAAGTTTTTCGTTTCTGCTGATTTTTCCCCGCTCAATGTCGTCGACTTTGTTCATTTCGTTCCGTCATCGTCGTCGCCATCGCCATCGCCGTCGTCGTCGTCCTAGCCATCGCCATCGCCGTCGTCGTCATCCTAGCCATCGTTGTCGTCGTCGTCTTCGCCATCGCCGTCGCTGTCGCCATAGTTTGTAGCTTTTTCCTCCATCATCGTCGACGAGAGTTGTTGTCGCCGGCTTTTTCGTCATCGCCATAGTTGTTTTTGTTGTGATTTTGCAGCAATTTGTTGTGATTTTGTGCTTTTGTTCGTCATCTCCGCCTGTTTTTATGCGATTTTGCTTTATTTTATTCTATTATTTTTGTTTAGCAAGTGTTACGTTGGTTGATTTGTAATTTTCCGGCGATTTTTGGTTGCGATTTTAAGCTATGGAGGTAAATTCCGGCGACTGTATTTTCTGGTTGCAGGCTTGGTATGTTTTTCTTAATTTCGTACTGTGCGTACCAAGTTTACCTGGTACGCAGTACGTATTGATAAAAACGTACCGCGTACCTTAATTTGTTTGAATGGTACGCAGTACGTATTTATCATTACGTACCAAGTGTACTTGGTACGCAGTACGTAGTTATGAATTCGTACCAAGTTTACTGGGTACGCAGTACGCATTTACTAATGCGTACCAAGTTTACTCGGTGCAGGTAAGGACTTCTTCTTTAGTGGTTGCGCATGGAGGATGCTGGAAAGAGAACATTTATGAGGGTGGTAGGAAAGAGTATATTCCTATACCGCCTAGTGGTATAAGCTTTGAATCTTTATTAGCAAAGCTTGAAGTTCGAATGAAGAAGGATAAGAGGATGTATATGTTTGATATAGATGGTTTAGTCAAGTCTCCTAGTGGTGAAACTATGAGAATGAAGATTACAGATGATTTCGAGTTGTCGTATTTGATGGATGTATTGGAGTTTCCTACTGTATATGTGGCGTTTTCTCCCACGATTGATGAATCTCATAATAGGAGGACTCCTTTAATTGATGATGGTGTACAGAATGAAGACCAAAACAGTTTTGATGTTGGTTGTGATGAGTTGGGTTTAGATGGCATTGGTGAGAATGATGACCATGATGTTGGTAATAGCAATGTGGATGGTAAGAGCGATGTGGGTAATGAAAGTAGCGTAGGACAACATTTGTGGGTTATTCCTGGTGCAGCCCATCAAGCGTCTTTTCCATCGGATGAAATACTTGTACCGGTTGTGCGTGTGGATGAGCTTGTTCAGGGTGGCACTTTTGTCGGAAAGAAGAAACTGAAGGCAGCTCTTGGTTTATATCACATGAAAAAGCATCTCGAGTGTAAAACAATTCGATCAAACAAGGTGTACTACCATGTGGGATGCAAACTTTTAGAGCGATGTGAGTTTGAGATGCGAGCAAGTGCAGCATCTAATTTGTGGCGTATCAATCTCTTCACTCGTCACTCTTGTGTGGATGATTTGAGATATCACCCTGATCCTAAGATTTTATCTAGAGTTGTTGCTGCACACCTTGGCCCAAATTTTGGGGAAGATGGTTCGTGTCTTAGGCCAAAGGATATTCAATCACAGATACAAAGGGAATATGGTGTGAATGTAAAATATTCTACTGCTTTGGCTGGTAAACACCATGCTCTGGAACTTTCATTTGGAGATGCGGATAATTCATTTCAGGTTTCTCTATCCTTTTCTATATTTTGTATTGCGTAATTATTATTATTGGTAAAGTTGGTACGATTTTAAAATTTCGTACCAGATTTGTCTCTGTATTACCGGTACATTGGGTACGATTTTACCAAATTGTACTTAGTGTACCGGTAATAAAGCGGCAAATCTGGTACGAATTTAATATTGCGTACCTAGTTTACAATAGGTAGTATAGTATGATTTTCCGTATTTATAAAAACGTACCAAGTTTTACCAATTATGTTGGTAGAATCGGTACGTTTTTGTAAATTCGTACCTAGTTTGCAACTATATTACTGGTACATTCGGTACGTTTTGTAAATTCGTACCTCGTTTGCAACTATATTACTGGTACATTCGGTACGTTTTTTGAAAAGCGTACCATGTTTACTAGCGTACTTTTAGTGATTTTTTTATTAATTGAGATAAATTCTTTCAGATGATTCCCAAGTTCTTATACATGTTGGAGCAGATGAATCCCGGTTCAATTGTGGACCTTCAAACATGTCCAGACGGTTTGTTTCAATATTGTTACTTTGCTCTCTCTGCGTGCATAAGAGCTTTTCGTGCATGTCGTCCCGTGATTGTCATTGATGGCACGCACTTGAAAGGGAAATACAAGGAGATTTTGTTTGTTGCCGCTACAAAGGATGCTAATGAACAAATTGTTCCATTAGCATTTGGAATTGGTGATGTGGAGGATACTTCATCTTGGTCGTGGTTTTTGGAGCGTGTCCGTCGGACCTTTGGTTGCCCCCAGGATTTTATGACAGTTTCCGATCAGCATCTGAGCATCAAGAATGCTATAGATGGAGTATATCCTGGCATCCCTCATGGTCTTTGTACGTTTCATATACAGGGTAACCTGAAGACTTGGGGTACTGTTGTGATTGATCTATTCCACCTTGCTGCGAATGCTTACAAAGTGGAGGATTATGAGGAGTACATGAACAATTTGAAGGAGGCCTCTCCTGGTGGCTATGAAAAGCTGATGAGTATTGGTCCGAGCAGATGGTCTGTTGCACTATGCCCCGTGCGGAAGTTTGGGTTTGGTACATCCAACGCTGTAGAGAATATGAATTCAAGACTTCGGTGGGCAAGAAAACTTCCGGCATGTTCTCTTCTAGAATACTGTTGTAATCTTGTCCAATCTTGGTTCTTTCAACGCCGCACAAAATCTGGATCTAGAAATGAAGAATTATCGGTATATGCAACAAAGGAATTAGGTATAGCTGTCGAGGAGGGGTGGGTGATGAGAGTTGAACCGATATCTGATACGAAGTTTAATGTCATTTGTGGAGTTAAAAGCAATGTTGTTGATGTTGCTTCCAGGAAGTGTTCGTGTCGGGCATGGGATCTGAATTTAATACCTTGCTCTCACGCTACTGCAACAATTAGGTGAGGTTGAAGTTTTTATTTGTTGGTATTAATTGAATATGAGTACCTATTTTGCCGAAATTTCTTAGTACACCTGGTACGTAATTGTAAATGCGTACCAAGTGTACCTCATTTAACTTGGTACGCAGGTACGCTTTGATCAATGCGTACCTGGTCATTAAGTTTAGATGAGGTACACTTGGTACGATATTTTAATTACGTACCAAGTTTGCTCATCAGAATTTGGTACGCCGGTACGCTTTGACTAAAAACGTACCGGCGTACCAAGTTCTTATGAACAAACTTGGTACATAATTACAATATCGTACCAAGTTTGCTTACTCGAACTTGGTACGCCGGTACGCATTACCCAATTTCGTACCAAGTTTTTCTTCGACGAAGTTTTGATTTTTTACACATTTTTAGGTTTAAGAAGGAATCCCCACTGTCATATGTTCATGAATATTATTCTACGGCGACGTGGCGTGAGATTTATGCTGATGATGTGATGCCTATTCCGGATAAAGATTCGTGGAGTGTGCCGCCACATGTTGCTTCAAGGATTGTTCTTACACTTAAGGAACCTAAGCAAGCTGGACGTCCTCGTACAAAGAGGATTCCAACTGGATCTCATACCAAACGCAATCGGGGGTGTTTGTGGTGTCATGAGAAAGGTCATTATATGAGTACATGTCCTTTAAGACGCCGATTGATTAATCCGGAAAAGGAAGGGAGTAGCAACCAACCAAGCATCAATACGAGAACCCGCAAAACGAAGAAATGTGGTATTTGTGGTGTTGCGGGTCATACTCGCCAAACATGTCAAGATCCACATAGATTTGGTTGATAAGTGGAGATTTATTTAATTCTATTAGATGTGTAGTGTTTGTCAATTTTTTTTTTTGTTTGAAATTTACGACCTTTTAATCTATATTGTGTCAAATATTAGCTGTGTAGTGTTTGTAGTTTTTTAAGTAAATATTTGTACGTTTTGTTTAATTGATCACTTTTATGAATTCGTACTAAAACTCCTGGTACGCTTGGTACGTTTTTGCTAATGCGTACTTAATGTACTTGTCATGTAGGTACGCAATTTACAAATACGTGCCTGAAACTAATGAAATACTGGTACACTTGGTACGTTTTTCATAATTCGTACCAAGTGTACTAGTAGAGTAGGTACGCTTTTGTAAATATGTACCTATATTACAATGAAAAACTGGTGCACTCGGTATGTTTTTTTAAATGCGTACCGGGTGTACTAGAAAAACACTAGTAAATCTTGGTACGTTTTGTTTAATTGCTTACTTTTCGTACTTGAAAAACTGTAAAGAAATTAGATTTGCGTACTGTGCGTACCATAATTCACATTAGAAAAAAATATACATAGTTAATCCCTGGCATGTGCTAATAGTTATGCAAAATGCACATTCAAAAATATTCTAATGTTTATGGATTTACAAAATACTATCCATCATTCACAACATATTAACATGAATGCAATGTTTAATTCAATTGGTTTCATCCCCTTCATTGACTCCATCCAAATCCATGAGGATTTCCGGTGTGACTTCCTCCGTGCTATGCGCATAAATGGTCATTGCTATGTGGTTTCTATACTCCACGCGGTCCTTATGCTCTTGCAAATATTTTCGTATTGGATTTTTGGAGATGAGTTGCTCCACATATTTGAGGGCATAGAGGCCACAATCATATCCATTGTTTTGCTGGAATTTGTTTCTTTTAATGCCCTTCTGTGGAGGAAAGCATAATTCCCACTGGCTGACTTTTGGGTCCTTTATGCGATGCTCATTGTAGTATCCGATGGCCTTCATGATTTTTGGCATCGTTCTTGTCATTGGGAGGCATATATCTCGTCTATTATCATAATGGTGATCCTCGAATATATGCTCCATCGAGTCATACAGAGTGATCTTCTGCTTTTTCAGATCTATCAACATTGTACCCCAGTGATCCTTGTAGAAGCACAATGCAACTACCTAAAAACAAAATAAAACATGGTACGTTATTGTAAATGCGTACCACAAATCTAAGAAAATCAGGTACGTTTTTGTAATTTCGTACTGCTAAACCAGGTACACCTGGTACGAATTGATAAAATCTTACCAATTGTACCAAGTCTACGCTGTTACATCTGGTACGAATTGATGAAAGCGTACCCAGTGTACCTATAATACGCTGTTACACCTAGTACGCTTTTACAAAATCGTATTCAGTTTACCAATTGCATAATGACACACTTGGTACGATTTGATAAAATCGTACCAAATGTACCTGTATAGTAGGTAAGCTTTTGTAAATTCTTACCAATACTACAATTAAAAACTGGTACACTCGCTACGTTTTTCAAAATTCGTAAATTCGTACCGAGTGTACTTAGTTTTATTATTATATATTATTAATAAAATCCTACCTTGTCGCAGTCAACCCAAGGCCTTATGTTTTCCCCCCAAGCTGGCTGAGCTCTTTCGGCAAACAAAAGCAACCTCTCCATTTCTTCTTTTGGGAAGACCTCTTCAACATTTGGTCTAAACGCCTTGTGATTGTATGGATCAAAAGGAATTGGTCTCTTGTGGATGGTGTCGAACACATTCTCCACCGTTTCCTACAAATAAGTTTAAGAAATATATATATGTTATGTTTGTAAATATTACTGTATAAAATTAAAATTATTATAATTGGTTGAATTTACCATAAAATAACAAGACGTGATGGCAATCTTCGGGTCAACTTCTCCCAATCCGGCCATTGTAGGATTTGCCACAAGAATAGCAAGATACGCCTCAATGTGTTCCAAGTCGATCTGTCCTGTTGGATCCATGATAGACTGGAAAAAGGTCTTGTCAACACCACAATAGGCCCCGACATTCCTCCTGTTGTCAATGAATATTACATTAATTAAACCTTGTACGTATTGTAAAAATCGTACCGGGTTTACTAATTAGGATTGGTACACCTGGTACGTATTGATAAAATCGTACTGAATTTACCTATTGTAATATGGTAATCCCGGCACGTTTTCACAAAATCGTACCTAATTTATACACACGACATGGTACACCTGGTACGAATTGATAAAATCGTACCGAGTGTACCAATTCTAGACTGGTACACTTAGTACGATTTTACAAAATCGTACTCAAATTACCAATTGCAGAATGGCACACTTGGTACGTAACTTAAGAAATCGTACAGAGTTTTACCAAAATACATGTTACACCCGGTACGCATTGATAAAATTTTGAAGATGAAAAATTTAACTTACAGTGGAGCTTCCTCTGAGTTCAACCAATGCTCGAAGGTGTGACGGCCTGGTCGCACGTCTTCCGGCAGAAATGGACTGCGTAGAGGAGGAGCTGGGAATCTTCTTCGGATCGGCCTCGGATTCAAGATGCGCACCGAGCTTTGTTGTGCTGGTAGAGCTTGTGGGGGAGGTAGCCCTTGTGGTGCTGGACCTTGTGGCACCGAGATTTCTGGAGCTTGTGCGGGAGGTGGCCCTTGTGGCACCAAGTTTTGTGGAGCTGCTGGTTTTTGAGCTTCAAATTTTGGACACGGTGTGAATGGACCAGCTGAAGCTGCATTTGGTTGTAGAATTTTGTCTTGCGGAGGAGTAAATTGATCATTTTCCATGAAGGTGTCCCACAGCAAGTTGATTTGCGTGTCCAAAAATTGATCGTTTTCCTGTTGAGGGGCCTGCTTGAGAAAAGGTAAATATTGGTACGCTTTTCCTAATTTCGTACTAGATTTGTATTGCAAACTCGGTACACTCGGTACGTTTTGAACAAACGCTTGTGTGTACGCATGGTACATTTTTATGAAAAACGTACCAAGCGTACTCGTGGAAACATGTACGATTTTGTATATCGTACCTGGCGTACCCAATTACAATACAGATCAATGAATTAATGAAAAATAATTCATCAAACATATTACAAATTCGGTTACATGTTCAAATAAACAGGAAAATAAATATTTGTTCATAACATGAAAAATAAAAAGGATGCAATTGTTTAGGTTAACACACCAAGAAATTGTTCAAATTTTGCCAATCATCTACTCAAGATGCATCTTATACCTTTTCGTCATCTACCTGCTCAGACGTCCTCCCTCCAGCTTGCTCTGTTGCTGCTGCTCCCTCCGCCTCGTTCATCGTCTTGTCGCTTTCCATGGCAGCTGCCTCGGTTTGCTCTTTCTCCGCGCTTTTCATGTCGCCATCCGCCGCTGCTGCTTCTGTTGTTGCAGGTTGGATGTCAATGATAGGAGGAGAGGTTGGAGACGTATAGTCTGCACCCGTGAAGGGTTGGACTATCCCTTCCTCTTGGAGCTTGTTCACAACATAGCTCCCAACGTCCTCCATGAACTGCTTCCTTTCATCCGAAAGCCATGATATGAGCATATTTGCGGCTGCCTCTGCTATCTCTCTCACAAGAACCGCTCTTTCCGGCCCTTGCATTATGTTTACAATGATAGAGGAACGTGTATCGGCGGTAGGAGGAGCGGTTGAGGTGGAGGCAATGTTGGTATGCGGAGGAGGAGGAGGAAGATTGTCTTGGTCATCTTTGTTGGCAGCTTCCGCTTCATTGGTGGCAGGCTCGTCATCATCTTCACCATTGTCCACTGCTTCTCTTTTTCTTTTCTTTTTTGCATCATTCGGATCGTAATTAAATGCAAATGTTCCGAATTCTGCATCGTTCTGTAGAGAAAGCCAGTATGGTGTTTGCTTTTCAGCTTTGGATGGCTTCAGCAGCTGGTGAAGACTCTGAGAAGTATAAAATATGGTTAGATAAACTGTCTGCAAACTTGGTACACTTGGTACGAATTATAAATTCGTACCAAGTGTATGAATTTATTTAAGTAATGTAAGTACGAAATTCCTAATTCGTACCGAGTGTACCTAACAAATGCTTCTTTCACTTGGTACACTTGGTACGAAATTATAAATTCGTACTTGGTATATCAATTTATTTAAGTAATCTCAGTACGATATTCGTATTTCGTACCGAGTGTACCTAACACATGCTTCTTTCACTTGGTACACTTGGTACGAAATTATAAATTCGTACCAAGTTTACCATTCAATCTATGCACACTTGGTACGTATTTGTCATTTCGTACCAAGTATAGGACTTTGACAATGGTAAAAGTGGTACGTATTTTTGAATGTGTACCAAGCTTTACTAAAATAAATATTAGATCAGACAATAAATCTTACCAATTTTATGTCTTCTGCTGGGGGGATTTCTACGTCTCTGATGAATCTGTACCTCAACATCCGAGGCATCTTCTTCTCGGTGGATCTCAATTCCACCTTTGTTCCTATTGCCTGCACAGCCTCAAATATCCACCCCTGTTTAATAAATAAAGCTTTATCAGTATATAATCATATACAAGATACAATAGGTTTACTTTGTAATCTTTGTACGTAATTATAAATGCGTACCGAGTTTACTTGCATTAAACTGTTGCGTTTGGTACGAAATTAGGAAATCGTACCAAGTTTTCCAAGAGCTTATACTTATATTTGGAAAACTTGGTACGATTTTCTAATTTCGTACCAAGTTTTACCAGTTCGATCTCTTACATTTGGTACAAAATTAAGAAATCGTACCAAGTTTCACCAGTATCGAACTGTAATGTTTGGTACGTAATTGTAAAATTGTACCAAGATTTCCAATAAATACCAATTTTACCTATTCTTAAGAACTTACCAATAAAGCAAAACTGCAGCCTTTGATGTGGTAAGAGATGCCGGATTTGTTCTTTTTATCTTCTGTGTCGATAGTTTTGAAACTATCGACAACCATTTGAAACGACAAGCTACCCCAGGGGAATTTCTCCCATGCTTCCTCATCCTCAACCAGGACCCACATCCAGTCCTGTATTTTCTTCTTGGTATTCTCAAATCCCAGCACGTACGATGCCGCCAATAGAATTTTGGCCAACTTCAAATAGTCGTCGGCGCTGATCTTTATTTCAGATTTCTTTGAAAAAAACATCCTGTTCGTGAAAGGTGTCCACACCTCTGCAGCTGTGACCATTTGGTTGCTGAATATTCGGGAGTACAATGATGATCGGGGTATGATGTGGTCGGCGTAGGGGTCGAAATCTGCAGGGCCGAATTTCAGGCCGCTAACCAATGCAAATTCTTGCCGGCTGAACCGCAAGATCTTCCCTTCAACCTTGAACCAAATAGCTGATGGATCATACTGGGGGAAGGAAAGCACCTCTCGAATCACCATCCAGTGGATGGCCTTCCCCGATCGGGTATTCATGTCCTCCATGCCCATAAAATGGCCCAGGCAGGACTGTTTCAGCTTGTCCAAAGTAGAGTTGCCACTTGCTGTGAAGCAGTTTCTGATGTCGTAAACAAGGAACTCATAACCGTGAGTAATTGTTTTGTTTTTCAAACCATCAAGCTTGAGTCTCTTGTATCTCCATCGGGTCTGCAATAAAAAAAAAGAACAATTCAATTAAGAAAACATTTGAACTTTTTTAGACATAATTTGCTTGGTAAAACCCGGTACGAATTTTCAAAATCGTACCGAGTGTACTAACACGACATGGTACACCTGGTACGAATTGTGAAAATCGTACCAACTATAACATGTCTTCGCTGGTACACCTAGTACGAATTGATGAAAGCGTACCAATTGTACCAAGTCTACGCTGATACACCTGGTACGAATTGATGAAATCGTACCGAGTGTACCTATTATACGCTGGTACACCTAGTACGATTTTACAAAATCTTACTCAGAATGGCACACTTGGTACGATTTGATACAAATCGTACCATATGTACCTGTATAGTAGGTACGCTTTTATAAATTCTTACCTATACTACAATTAAAAACTGGTACACTCGGTACATTTTTGAAAATGCGTACCGAGTGTACTAAAACATATTAGTTTTCTTGGTACGTATTTGGGAAAATCGTATCAATTTTAACAAAACAAAGGCATATTCAAATGATCAGAATGCAAAATACATCATGCATAAACAATCTCAGCTATTCAACAAGAAGATATCCTCAATTCCAGTAATGATATATCTGGCATTACCGGTACGTATTTCACAAAACGTACCCAGTGTACCAGTAGAGTTTTTCCCCAAATTCATAGATCTGCAAATCGTACCCTAATTTCCATTCTACTCAACAAACTAGGTACGAAATCAAGTGATAATCAAACATGCAACCACCTTAAATTTCAGATCTGGAAATCTTACCGGCAAATGCTCGAAAGCATCTTCTTCCTTGGCTTCATCCTCCTCGCCATCTTCAGCCTGGTGTATTTCCTCCTCTCGCGGCGGCGGCGACGACGGCTGTGCTTCTTCCTCTACCCGCGGCGGAGTTGTGATTTCAGCTTCTTCTTCGCGAGTCTCGGGCGGCGTCTGTTGTGCTTGTTCTTCGCGCGGCGGCACCGTCTGTTGTTCTTCTTCTTCGCGCGGCGGCGCCGTCTGCTCTCATTCTTCTACTTGCGGCGGAGCCTCTTCGCGCGAAGGCGGAGCAACTTCGACCCGTTTAGACCTAGTTTTTTTGGCGTCCTTCGTCTGCTGAGTCGCGGCGGTTCTCTGTCTCATCGCGGTGGTTTCTGTGGTCGCCGCTGTTGTTTTTTTTTGTTTGGCTCGTGGTCGCCGTTTTTAGGGTTTTTTGCGGCGATTTTCCGGCGGTTTTCGTTTTCTTCGTTCGCGGAGCCATGTAGTCGGGCTTTACGAGGTGGTTGGTGGTGGAGAGAGATGGAGACGCGGAGGAGGAGAGGTCGATGGCGGTGGAGAGAGATTAAGCGGGGAGGAGGAGAAATGGAACAGAGATGGAGACGTGGAGAGAGAATGAGAGATGAGAGGGAATGAGAGAGAATGAGTTGTGTATTTGAATTTTTACCGTACAGACTCCAATACCCTATAAGGGTATTTGAGTCAAATTGGGTACAATTTTACCCAAATTTTGTCAAAAGTGAACTTTTGACAAAATTTGTTATTACCATGTAGGGTAATGACATATTACGATTTGCCTCTTTTTATAATATATTATTCAAATGATATACTAATACACGTTTTTGTGCATATAATATTAATGTCCTTTCTTAGAAATAAAATATTTTATAGCCATATTTAAAAGGATCCCATATACATCAAATCGATAATCACCATTATTAAATCTATACAATAATATTATTTATGAATTAAAAAATATTAAATGAGGATTTAAGATAAATAGGAATACTTAATAGAGAGAGCGCCACGTAGGACCTAGAATTAAGGGGAGAGCTTGAATTAACATTGGTTTTAATAATATATAGATAGATTCACTGTTGTTGATTATTTTCATATATTGTTTTTTTATTATGTGCGCGTTTGCTTTTATTGATATATTCATTGTTTTTTTTAATATTTGTTCATATTTTATTTATGCATAAGACATTGTTATTTATTTTTATTTTGAAACAATTTATTTTTTATTTATATTCTCATACTGTTTTTTTTTTTTTGTTTACCCATTGTTTTTTTCGGAGTAATTCATTGTATTTTATTAGGATTAAAAAAAAAACCGTATAAGTTGTTGCATTTTATTATACATTCAATTTTATCTTCGTATTTCATGCTTTTTATTAAAATTAAATGCCTATTATATTCTAGAATTGCTACAAATGATACAAAGCATTCCACTAATATTATATTCAATTGTTAATATTTTCAGTTATGCCACCGCTAATTAAATATTTAATTAGCGGTGGCATAACTGAAAATATTAAAATCAGAGAAAATGGTTATCCAAATACCTTCTTCACTAAACTCGGAGGAGACCTGGTTATTATTCGATCGGAAAAGGATGAGGAGATTGAAGATTTATTGAAGGAGGAATTGATGGTTTCATTTGGTTAGGCCATGGAAAGAAGGCGATATCGCAAATAACAGGAAAGTTTGGATCGGATTGTTGGGGATCCCGCTTCACTGTTGGAGTCACCGATTTTTTTCAGAATTTCAAATTCGAATGGAGGAAGAAAGTTGTTGTCGTGAAGAACCGCCACAAGCAAAGGAAGAACATATGAGAGACAATGATCAGAGGTATAGAGATGAAGATGGTGACGCTGATGATGTCGTTGCCGATGATGAAGAAGTTGTCGTTGGAACAGAAAACTGGTCGGAGATGGAGATGGAGATGGAGATGGAAACAGTCAATTGGAACGTTGAGTTTAGCATTCCAAGAAGATTAGAGAAGGGAATTTCGAAGAGATTGAAGAAGATTCCTCTAAAGTTTCTCGACACTAAAAAAAGATTGTAGATGCATGGTGAGAGTACATTTATTGAAAGCATAAGAAAACTTAAAAGTGGAGGGTCTCGTGAGATGGTGAACGAGAAATATATTGATAATGGGCCACCGGGATTTGTTTTTACAAATCAGCCCATATGCTTTCAAGAAAAGAAATATGGGAGACATTATTAAGCCCATTGGCCTTAATCTCGATGATGAACAAGAAATTGAGGAGGGCCCACCACGATTTCCATTTCCTATTTTCACTCAAATTTATGAGCAACAGAATTCAACCTTTATCGGTGCGCCTGGTTCGAGTCTTTCAGATCCATTGAACTTGGAGCCCATAATTAATAGAAAGGTCTGCAAAGCTCAACAATCTCGAAAGCAGAAGAGGATCAGCAGCAAAAAGGGGAAAAAAAGACGGAAAAAAACGAAGATATGAAGAAGTGGAAAGATTCGTGAAGGGACTTGAAGCAGACAGTGAAGACAGTGAATTCAATCGAATTGGTGTTGGCACCCATCTTAAAAAGACTAATTTAGCTTTAGTTGGCAACTCGAATCACAGTCTCACGGAACCCATATGGAATAAGGAAGAGGTAAATATCTCAAATCTCTCTTCTACTGCTGAAAGAGACTTATCTTATGGTGAAAATTTGGGGTTGGTATGTTTGGGGAATAGAGACGAGGTTCTCAATAAGCTCAATGAGATATTCTTGAATTTAAGAAAGATAACAGTGCTAGTGTAGACGGTGGGAATGCATCTTTAATTAAATAAAGCTTTTATCCTTTAATATGAGAGGAATGGGAGGAAGGAGGAAAAAATCAGCAGTGAGAAATTTGGTTGAAAATCATGGGATTGATTTTGTGTGTCTCCAAGAAACGAAAGCAGAATCAGTGAGTAGGAAAGAGTGTGAAATATTATTTGGGAATCAAGATATTGATTGGGTGTTCAAAGAAGCAGTAGGAAACTTTCGAGGAATATTCACCATTTGGAATAAGGAAATCTTTTGTTTAGAAAATTCATGAGAGGAAAATGGCATTCTGGCAGTAGAAGGGAAATAAAGAGCACATTCACATCTGTATACTTAATATTTACTCATCGTGTCATCTTGCTGACAAGAGAATAATGTGGGATACAATAAAGAGTAAAATTTTGGCAAGGCCAAATGGAAATTTTTGCATTGCTGGTGATTTCAACGCTGTGAGAAATAATTGTGAAAGAAGAGAGAAGATTCAGCATTGTGAAAGAACTGACAACATTGAGTTTGATGAGTTCATCCGTGATGCAGATTTGATCGATATGCCGTTGAACCGGAGAAAATTTACATGGTATATGAGCAACGGAAGCAGTGCAAGTAGAATTGATAGATTCTTATTTTCTGAAAATTGGACAAAGACTTGGCCAAATCTTACACAGATAGCGTTGGATAGAAAAGCGTGTCGGATCACTGCCCTATTTTGGTTAAATATGAGAACGTCAACTGGGGGCCGAAACCTTTTAGAGTATTGGATTGTTGGTCGTCCCATCCAGAGTACACTAAATTTGTGAAGAACGAAGGGAAAAAAGTGAAGGTAACACGATGAAATGTTTCATTCTCAAAGAAAAGCTTAAGGCGCTGAAGTTGAAGTTGAAAGAATGGAATTCAATGACTTTTGGAAATATAGAGGCTAAGATTAAGGAATTGACAGTGGCAGTTAAGCTAGACGATGAGAATGCGGATGACAAGACGTCGGAGCTTAGCTTGGATGATATGGCGAAAAGAAAAGAAAATTGGGTTGTGTTGCAAAGACAACTTAATTTCAGAGAATCACTTCAAGCTCAGAAGTCAAGATCAAAATGGATCAAGGAAAGTGATGCAAATACGGGTCTCTTTCATGCTTGTATCGAAAGAAATAGGAAGAGGATTGGTTTTGCGGGTTTGAACTTCGATGGTAAGTGGAAAAATGATGTTGCTGAGGTAATATATGAGATTAAAGAATTTTTATTAAGCACTTCTCATCAGCTGAATGAAGAAGACCAATTCTATCACTGTCACCGAAGAAGAGATTAAACGATGAAGATAATAATTTATTAACAGAAAGTTTCACAGAGGAAGAAATAAAGAATGCAGTTTGGGATTGTGAAGGTTCTAAAAGCCCGAGGCCAGACGAATTTAACTTCAAATTTATTCAAAAGTTATGGGATGTATTGTAAGAAGATTTTGTTTCTTTTGTGGGTGAATTTCATCAGAATGGGAGGCTAGTGAAAGGGTCCAACTCTTACTTTATTGTGCTGATTCCTAAGGGTCCTAATCCAACGAAGCTTGATGATTTTAGACTAATGTCTCTCGTTGGCTGCATGTACAAAGTCTTGGCCAAGCTGCTAGCAAACAGAATCATTAAAGTGTTGAGCAAGGTAATATCTATTAACCAGTCTGCTTTTGTTAGCGGGAGACAACTCCTAGACAGCGCGTTGATTGCCAATGAAACTTTGGAGGAGGCTAGAAGAAAGAAGAAAAGTTGCGTTCTGTTGAAACTTGACATTGAGAAAGCTTATGATTCACTAGACTGGAACTTTTGTTGAATATGATGGATTTGTTGGGATTCAATGAGAAATGGTGTTCGTGGATAAAAGAATGCATATCAACCGCATCAGCTTCAGTTTTAGTGAATGGAAGTCCATCGGGAGAATTCAAATTACAAAAGGGCTTACGATAAGGTGATCCTCTCTCTCTGTTTTTTTTCCTAATTGCAGCTGAAGGATTCAGTCTATTAGCGGAAAAGACAAAAGAAATCAAAACATTGTTAGGAGTTACAGTAGTGCGACATCAAGTGGAGATTTCTCATCTACAATTTGCTGATGATACTTTGGTGTTTGGAGAAGCTTCAAGATCAAATATCCAAAGTATCAAAGGAATTATACGGAGCTTTGAAATTGTTTCAGGTTTGAAAGTGAACTTCCGAAAGAGTACTTTGATGGGAATTAACATTTTAGATGAAGAGTTGAAGGAATTTGCCATGGAACTGCATTGCAAAGTTGGATCTGTGCCCTTCAAGTACCTCGGTGTTCCAATTGGGGCAAATTCAAGGAGAGAAGCGATGTGGCAGCCCGTGTTCGACACTATCCGTAGAAGATTGAATAGATGGAAGAATAAATATCTTTCTTTCGGTGGAAGATTAGTCTTGCTAAAGTCAGTGTTGTGTAATCTACCCATATACTATCTCTCACTTTTCCGAGCTCCAACTAGATTGATCCAAAAAATCACAACACTTCAGAGGGACTTTCTACGGGGTAGGAAGCTGAGAGGGAATAGAAAAATTGATTGGGTGGCATGGGATCTGATTTGTAAGAGTAAAGAAGAGAAAGGGTTAGGAATTAGACGAGTAGACTGGTTCAATATAAGTCTGTTGGGAAAATGGGGATGGAGACTTAGGGTAGAACCAGATTCTCTTTGGGCGGAGGTGCTTCAATCAAAGTATGGGGCGAGAGGAGAGTGTGGAAGAAAGATAAGAGACATGAGGAAGTGGGAATTGGGAAAGGATCGACTTGGTGGAAAGACTTGTGTAAACATGTCCTTGGTGCTAATTGGTTTGTGGAAAATCTCAATAGAAAAATCGGGGATGAGGGTTAGACTAGTTTTTGGAAAGATAAATGGGTAGGTGACAGCAGCTTGGAAGTGAGTTTCAACATGCTTTTTAGAATAGCATTAGATAAAGAAATTTGCATCAAAGAAAAACGAAAATGGGTAGAGAACTCTTAGGAGTGGAGTTGGAGTTGGAGTTGGAGGAGGGAATTGTTTGAATGGGAAAAGAATTTGTTTGTTTGGTTCTTATCTCTTATTGACAGGTTTAAACCAAATCAAAATAAGGAGGACGAATGGAAATGGATGGCAGAAAGCAATGACTTGTATTCAACAAAGTCGGCTTACAAAGAGATTAAGAAGAATGCAAGTCAAGGAAGTCCAACGCGTGAAAGATTGAAGGATATTTGGTGCAAACTTGCTCCAAGTAAAGCAACTTCATTCTGTTGGAAACTTTTGCAAAATATAATTCCGACCCGACAAAATCTCTCAAAAAGAGGAGTGTTACGCGAGCATGAGGATGACAAGTGCCCTTTTTGCTTGATACATTGTGAATCTGACGAGCATATTTTTTTCTCATGTGCCTTTGCATACAAGGTCTGGATCAGTTGTTATAGCTGGTTTGGAATCAACTATGTTGGACATGCTAGTCCAATATGTTACTCAGAGGCGGATTCAGTACCCAGGCACCCTATGCGGTCGCCCGGGTGAACTGAAATGTTTCTGTATTATTTTATAGTACACTTCTTTTATCCTGCATATTTAGCCTCCTTTTTCATTACTCCTTTTTTATTTTTCTGTAGTCCCTCTTCCTTCAACATATTACATATGTCAGTATATGGTCCCCATTCTTAACTTTCACAAATTTTTAATTAAAAAAATCAATCAACTTTGTTTTTCCATTTAAGTATACATAAGGGAGAATAAGGGAGAGGGTGACATCGAGATCAAAATGCATTAAAGAGCTTTGGTTCTTCTTCTTCTTCCAAAAACCCTTTCTTATGCAATAATGGGAGGCAAATTCACAAGATCATATGTTTAAAATATCAAAACAACAGTTTTCCAAGGAGATTTTTTTTTCTTTTTGTTGTGAAATTGTGAATAAAAAATTCAAGATCTTAATCAATTTCTCTACTATTATTCAACAAAAAAATTAAAAATTTACGAGGAAATTTCACCCGGGCATTGTTATATTCCTGGCTCCGCCCCTGATGTTACTTGCAACAATATTTGGGAATTTCACGGAGGAAGAGTTCGATGAAATGGTGGAAAGCCATTTGGATTTGTGTCATTTGGAACATATGGATACATAGAAATAAGGTAGTTTTCAGGAATAAGCCGAGCAGTTTTGATTATCTTATTGAGATTATTAAAGTGAAGTTTTGGTTTTGGGTGTCAAATTTACTTCCTAGCATTGCTTGCTATAGATTGGGTGATTGGATTTGTAATCCATCTTGTTGTCTTGTGTTGTTGTGATTTTGTTTCATTTTGTATTCGCTGAACAGTGTATTTTGTTTTACGGGTTGCACCTCTCGTGCGTAATTGAAAGTTTTATTTACCCAAAAAAAAAACTTAAACACTAAAATAATATTTAATCTTTACCAAAATAGAAATAAATCAAGTTGAGTGGGATGTCCAGAAAAGAAAGTGAGCTAAGTTGAACGGGACCAAGGGAGTGCATGTATACTTAATTAAGGATAGGACCCATAGAGTTTAGCATGCATGGAATAAAGCTTGACCAAAGAGTATGGGGAAGAAAGTTGTCCATCTCGAAAAACTTTGTGACATTGCTTCCTTTGATGTGAGTATTAGTTAAATGTCCATTAATTCCTTAAATTTTCTTGTGAAACACTCATAAAAATACATGGAGATCCATGCTTCCTTCATACATTCAATGAACTTAAATATCAATACAATTTTGCTCACTCATAACTTATTGGATCAAATAGATACCACGTACGACTGACTGACTCTCTCTCTCTCTCTCTCTCTCTCTCTCAATAGTTTCACTTTTGAGACACATATATTTGTCTAAAGCTCATAAGTCCAGGCTGGAAAGCAAGGCGCACAAACTTTAATTGATTCACCTCGCCCTCGCGCGAATTTTAATTGTATAGGAATGACTAGTACTATGAAGTCACAACCATTCCTTTTATCTCCATCTGCAATTATATATATACCAAGTTCAATTATTTTATATTAATAGCCTCTCGTGTAAAGAACGACGCAATAATCAGCCACATGAAAAAACTTATAAAAGAACTTAATAATAAAAGCACTTAGCCCTTTCGATTTGAGCTGACATCACACTTATTTTATTTTTACTATTATAGATATACCTTTCTAATTCTTTTTTATTTTTATTATTTGCCTCAGTATAGTCCAAATTCGGAAATATACACGTCATCGTCCATCATACCACAGATAGAAATTCATGTGACATCTACTACCAACATTGTGGGGGAGAGAGAGAGTGAGAGAGAGAGGAAATAGAAAACCCTTCTTTTCTTAACATCCACTTGTTTAATAGTACTCCCTCCGATTTTAATTATAAAATATTTTAGTCCTTTCATTTAATTTTTTTATAAGATATTTTTATTTATCAAGAATATTTTCTCTCTTCCTTCCATCAATTCTATTTCACATTTCAACTAATTATTAATAATGACTCATTTTTCAATTAGTCTTTTGAGTTATTTACATTAAATTTCATGAAAAAATGGCTCCAATTTTTAAAATAGCATTACAAAAGGAACCGGCTATTAAAGTTGTTAACGTTTCTAAATTAATGAGTTGTTAAAGTTTGTGTTAATAATGTTTCTTAATTCCTGTGCAAAATGTTAAAACATCTTATAATTAAAATCGGAGGGATTAGTAGAAATTAACATATTAATGCTTTCTCAAAACACAGAGTGATTAATCTAGCTAGGAAATCTGTAGCAAGAATGACGATAGTTAAGAAAAATGAGTGGTTGATATTAAAATTGCTTTTGTAGCCATAGACAGAAAGCAATATATGTCTAGGTGCACGCTAATTAATTAATCAATGACAGTTGCCCTCTTAATTGTAGGAACCTAGCTCGTTCGACCTAATTATATTCTTACAAACATCATCTACATTCTTGATTGAGACAACAGTTTTCACTTACAGATTGACAAATGTGATTCATTTAATTAAATGCGACTAATTGACCTCAAAATCAGATTTTCGCACCACCTTTTTGGCACAACTGCATGCTGATGCTATCATTTTGTCGACATCTCATATTAGAGAAAGAAACCTTTGGTTTTGGAGGTGGAAGTGTTTCGTGGTAACAATATTGCTGACTCATTTCCACGCGATAAATGAAGAGAGAGAGAGAGAGAGAGAGAGAGAGAGAGAGAGAGAGCGCACCGTGAGAAATAGTCTTTATCATCAAAGTGCTGCTTGATTTTGATGTTAGAGGAAAAGATAGAGAAGATCTTATCTAGAATGAAGGCATCCGTTTAGCTGCAATTCCATTGGATCATCTATTACATCATTGTACATTACTTACATCTACCCGGTCATATGTCAAGGTATAATTTAATTAAAAATATATCAAATTGAATATTTCCTCTATTAAAATAGCAATGTCTCACTTGCTTTGGGGGCACGACTATTGAGAAATAAGAGTAAAAAGATAGAAAATGATGGGTCATATAGCTTTTGAATGGTTAATTATTTCCATTTTTTGTATGGGACTATGCTAAGGCTATCTGCAACCCTTGGAGACTACTAGTGGTATCCAAGGGATCTTCAGCACCACTTTTCCACTAGAGACCCCTTAGAGACACTTACCCCTGCAACGCAACGGTCTCCAAACTGTCTCTATCTTTAATATTAAACAATTCCCCATTTCTATTAAATTAATTCATAAAATTTCATTAATAAAAATAACATAAAAATTATATTAATTCAAATAAAATAAAATATTACATTAATTGAAATAAAAAAAATTACATTAATTAAAATATGGACTACTCCGGTAGAGCTCCAATTTTGCGCCAAAGGTGCTCGATGAGATCATTGGTAAGCCAATGGTGCTTCCGAGCATCTCTCAAGTCGGCTTCCCATCGGAGATATTTCTCAAAGGCGATCGGAGTGGCCCTCTGGGATATCCCGCTAGTGGACGGAGAATCGGCATCGTCTCTCCAATTCTCCGCATCCTCTTGCTCGTCTTCGATGATCATGTTGTGCAAAATAATGCACGCGCACATGATATCTCGGAGATGCCTCGTGTACCAGCACCGACCCGGAGCCCGGATTATTCCCCATCAGGCTTGGAAAACTTCAAAGGTGCGCTCTATGTCCTTTCTGGCCTACTCCTGCATATTCTTGAACCTCGCCGTCTTTGGGTCAGTTTCAACCTTTGGCGCTTTGATTAGTGTTGGCCAAGAAGGGTAGATCCCGTCCGTCAAGTAGTACCCCTTGTCGTATTGATTTCTCATGACGGTGAAGTTACACGCCGGAGCTCTATCCTTAAGCACGTCGGTGAACAAGGCCGACTGATTGAGGACGTTGATGTCATTGTTGGAGCCGCACACCCAAAAAAAAGCATGCCAGATCCATAAATCACACGACGCCACCGCCTCCAAATTTAAGGTAGGCACGTCTTGATCGTCGCGCGTGTAGGCACCCGCCCAACCTTTTGGGCAGTTCCTCCAAGCTCAGTGCATGCAATCCAAGCTCCCAAGCATCCTCATAAACCCATGCCGCGCCTCGTGCATTTGGAGCAGACGAGCGGTGTCGGCAGTATTTGGCTTCCTCAAGTATCGCTCACCGAAGAGATCAATCATTGTTCGACAAAATTCTTTTAGGCATTGCCGGCCCGTGCTATCTCCGATCTTCAGGTACTCGTCGAACACATCTGCAGCACCACCGGTGGCCAATTGTTGCACCGCCATCGTGTATTTTTGCACCGACGTCAGCCTCCATCGGCCAAGTGCATCTTGTCGATACGTGAATAAGTGGACGTTGTACTCTAACGTCTTGCAGATGCGCAAGAACATATGCTTAAGCATCCGAAAACGGCGTCGAAAAAAATGCTCGTCGTAGGTGGGGTTGTCGGCGAAGTAGTCGGCGTGTAAGAGCGCACTCGCCGCTTCACGGTCGCGATCGACGAACGACCTCGTCTTCTTATTCTTCTTTTTCTGCGCCGCCAAGTGTGCACGAAAGTGTCGTTCCACGTCCACCGTCATCTCCAGTACCTCGTTGTCGGTGCCGGTCTCGACATATTCGATCGACGAAGATGAAAAGCTCGATGAAGATATTTTTTGAGAGATGAATTTGAGAGAGAATAAGGTTGTATTTTTTTTGGTGGGATGAATGAGGGATGAGAGGTTGAATTTATAGTGGAGGAAAAGAATTAAAAAAAAAATTAAGATCGACATTTTAGCCGTTGAAGCCACAACATTCGATTTTTTTTTCGTTAGGCGCGTGTTTTTTTTTTATTCTGAATTAAACGCGCGTGCAAGCCACGTGCTGGCTTCGAGCCGGTCTCGAGCTCGCCGGGTTTGCAACGAGGGGGTCTCGAGCTCGCTCCGTCTCGAGCCCCCTTCGAGACCGTCACTCAAGCCTGCGTTGCGGGTAATCTAATGAGACAGACGAAAAAGGAAAGTGAAACCTTGCTATTGGGCCGGAGAAAGTATATGATAAGATTTGGCATATGTTAAATGATTTCATAAGCAAATTTTTGTAGATTTTTAGAATTTCTTGACTTGTGATATCGTAAATATATGCAGTAAGTTGGAGATTTTGCATAATAATACATTTAATATAGATCCGACTTGAGAAAGTTATGCTTGCACAGTCTAAAATATTTGATTCATTTCAAATATCAAATTTAACGGAACAGAGAGGAATCGTTAATTAGCAATTTATAAATATATATATATATATATATATATATATATATATATATATATATATATATATATCATCAAAATAGTTAGTTATATTGATTGGTTGGAATGTTATTTGAATAGATACTCTTCATTATGATTAGGGCTATATGAGTAATTTGCTACAAGGTATATACTACTCCCTCCATCCAAATTTAATCTACCCAATTGGATGCTGGCACGGAGTTTAAGGAATGCTGATAAAGTGTAGTTGGTGGAAGAAAAAAGACTTTGAGGGGTAGTGGAATAGTACGCAATTAATTTCTTAGTTTTTGATTAACAAAAGCAATTAGTGGGATAGTCTCTCTATCTCTCACATTCTCCTTCTTCCTCCCGTTTTCTGCAACGTATATCCTTTTCAGAGAATCCCAAATCGCGTAGCGTCTGCAATTTCAGCTCCAAGGTCTCACTATTCATCGAACTAACTGCTCGAACTCCATAAATGAAGCTTCTCAAACTCCGGTCCGACCCCATTTCATCGGTCTTTTCGACGAATCTCCTAAAATTCTCAGGCTATGCAGAAACAGCTGCGGCGAAGTCACGAGCTGAGCAATCTGCTCCATTTGCACACCGCAACTCTTCAAAAACTCGACATTGGGGAGAAATGTGGTTTCCACATTGTCGCAGGGGAAAGCTCCCGACGCTTTGAGAAACTTCGCTGCGGCGGCGGTGGACCCCAGCGCGGTTTTCAAAACGGATATAGTGGATTGAATTCACGGCGCGCTGTGGTTGAAAACCCTAGAGTGCTTCGTGATGATGTCGATGATTTCGTCGGAGGAGAAGCCGAGATCGCGGAGGATTTCGAATTTAGGTTTGATGTTGGAGTCGAGGTAGGAAGAGAGGAGGCGGGGCGAGGTTTTGAGGATTTTTTCCAATTGAGCGGCGGAGAAGCTGATTTCTTCGAGGAATTGGAGGATTGAATGGACGTTTTCTAGGGTTTTGAGGTGGGCGACGGCGACGATCTACTTGGCGGCGGCGGGGGAGAAATTGTGCTTCTTGATCAGAAATTCGGAGGTGTCCAAGGGTGGTTTTGAGGTGTCGGTGGAGAGGTGGAAATAGAGAGAGAAATGGGAGCAGCGGTTGTTGGCGGAGAGGAGAGAGAGAAGAGTCCGACAAAGAATTGGAGCCGCCATGTGAAGAAGATGAGCTCTGAAATGAAAGGTTTTTGCAGGGGATGATTTTGAAGGGCCAGAGCTTCCTGTCTGATTGGACGGAGGGGTCGGAGAAGCGGCGGCCGATGAGGCGCTTGGCGTCGAAGATGGTGTTCTGAGGGTTCATGGCGACCTGGTTCTTGGCAGCGTCGCCGATGAGGCACTCAGTGTCGGTGAAGGCAACAAAGGAAGGGGTGGTGAGATGGGGGAGAAGGGTAATTTGTTAATTAAAATGATAATGGGTTAATTGTGGCAAAAGATAGTAATAAAGCAAAAATAATAAGGGTATATGAGTCAAATTGTCAAAAGGAGTAGAGTAAATTTGGACACTTTTTTGGAGGTAAGTATGTAGAGTAAATTTGGGCGGAGGGAGTATATATCTACAACACATCTCCACATATACCACCATTATTCGGTGAGGTAGGTCATAGAAATATTCTGTGTAGGGTCTCTCACAATCTTACTCCACTTAGGTGTCATGAACATTTTCATTTTTTGATTGCTTTAATTAGGTAAGGATGAAACATATTGCATAAATGTAAATCTTTAATTACCTCAAATATTGAAGTTAATGGTTGCAAATAACACAATATTTGCTTTAATTTACAAACAACACAATTTCTAAAATGTTACTCCCTTCGTCCCAATATTGATGTTTTTTTCTTTTTTTGGACAAAATTAAAATCTAATTAAATTTTTTTAATTATCCTACATCCTTACTTAAACTCTAGACTATTCACTCTCTCTTCCAGCATCCTTACATAAAACCACTTTATTCACCAATAATGCACTTTTTTAAACAACAATTAAATATTCTATAAAATTACACTACACATACAAGACACCACGTTTTTTCCATTCTCGTTAGTCTCTGTGCCAAAAAGAAACGGGACATTAATACCGGGACATAGGGAATACAATTTATTTTTTTTGAAACTAACATGTTACAATTACCACAATACATATATTTGTTTTTTTTTTAATTTTTTTTTTTTGCGAAATTCGTCTGACGTGTTTGGGATGTTTGCAAAAATTAAAATACAGTGTTATAGTATTTGCAACATTGTAAAATCATGTACATTGTAATTAACAATTCAAGTACATGTCGCTTTATTTAAAAACTATGAACTCTATATACTGTATATTTCTAGGAAATGTAGGTACATGGCTGCTATATTATTTAATCACAATTTTCTTTCCTCGCTTTCATAAGGTATGCAAACTTCATACTAGTCTAACTAACTTTTAGACAAAAAAAAAAAAAAAAGAAAAAAAAAAAAAAAAAAAAACTCTTTTTTCTATTTCTTCACCCAAAAGATATATTAATAAATAAAATAAATCATGGCCCGTTAGCGCTCCGTAGTGGACCAATCAGCGAAATATTGATTTGCATATTCAAAGAGATCAGCACACCCAACCAAAACTCTCAACATTTTACTCCTAAATTTAATTTTAAGGTTTCTCCTGTACTAATTTTGATCCCTATTTTACAAATGAGTATAACTGTTCTCTTATTTTGCATTAATCTTTTATAAAACTTGTAGGCCCAATACAATTTGTGTGATAAGAATAATTTAGGTTGATATAAATTTAGGAAAATATTTAGGGGAGTGTAAATATTTTTATGGTATCCACCTAATTTTGAGAGATGTGTTGGATACACTTTCTATCTCACTTTTAATTATTTTAACCTAAATTATGAGTTAAAACTGATTTTAAGGGATCTGCTGAGAGTGCTCTAAGTTAGACACATAAGTAATACTACTATTTAATTGGTGTCGATATGTGATGGAAGATCATATAAAGGAAATTTATTTTCCACATTTTATTCATCTTTTTGAGGAAACATAAAAAAAAAAAAAGGAATTTAGGAGCAAATTCAACCGTTTTCCCTTCTAGGAAATACTATAAAGTTTCCAAAATAATTAAATATTAGATTTAATTCTTATATACACTTTTACTGCTAATTAAGATGTGAGATGGAAACCACCCATGTGACACCAACTAATCATCATAAAAATAGTTTTTTTTTTGAACAAAATCATCATAAAAATAGTTAATTGCACGCAATTCATAAGAACTTTAGCAATCCCACATAATCTATCCCAATTTCCGAAAATCTAATAAAAAGTAATTTTATGCTTACACCGCCTCATGATCTGCTTATGAAAAATGTGCCCCAAAAAAGGCACTTTTAATTAATGGCTAATCCTTTTCTTCCAAATCAATCCAAGAAATGGTGTTCGGTCTAATCAAGAACTTTCATCAAAATTAGTTAGAATTATTCTTCTAGCAAGAGTAGGTAGGTTGTAGAATTAACAAAACCGTAAAGTTCCATGTTAAAAAGAGTAATCTTGACAAAAATGTGAGTGGAACAATTTCATGGTGGATGAGTCAGATATCTGGGTTCAAACTTCAAACCAGTGATATATCTATAGTTTAGATCTAAAATTTTAAAATGTTTCACCTAGAGACCATACTCAAATTTACAAGACTTGTTTTGAATCGAACATGTTAAAATATAAAAATATATTTATTTATTTATTTAATACTCTGTTTCATATGCAAAGTATTATGTAAACACGTTTAATCTCAGAGTTCTTCCACAATGGATACTAGAAAAGAAGATGCATCTTGATGGTATGAGTAGCACCTATCGATTCCTTTAAGCTCTCCTAGAATGCGTGTCGTCCCATTCTGACATATTCTCAAAATCCCTCTCATTCCGTTGTGTTTCGGTTCATTCTGCTTCATTCGCTTGGAAGTCTTATCAGAGCTGTTTCTTGTCCGTGCCTTGTCCGACAATCACTCCGTACTTTTGCCCCGAGCATCACACTAGTATGAGCGAATGAATGCCCATACCATAACACACCATCAAATAACAACATGAAGCTAGGATCCTATCTGCGCCTTAACCATTAAAGAAAGTAGACAGATGCACCTTTTTTTTGGGCGCGTGCAAACATCCAAACTTTTCTGTGTACAAAAAATATATATTTTGTATTTTTCTTATTTTCTGGGAAAAAAACATGTATGTTACCCAAAGAAAAAAAAAATGTATGTCAATTAAACATATACTTCACATACCACTAAAAAGTCGATGATTAATGCCATAGTAAATAAATTTTAGTTGTATATATTATGGTGGAGGGAGGGAATATCTTTTTTTTTTTTTATCCATTCCAAAATTATGCATCTCTTAATCGTTAATATATCCCCTGCCTAACGGTCTTCCAAAAACAATGAATTTAGATTACTAAATAAAACTATACGTGCATAATAGATTGATTTAAACTCTTTATTGTATAGTCTTGTAGTTACCTAACTACAGCTACAGCTATGTGATTGTGTGATTTCAAGAGGGACACAAACCAAATTTTGTTCAAAGCCTTATTCAACTCCATTAATCTAAATCACACACACAAACATTTATGTCTAAATTATTTAATTTACACTTTTCCAGATTTAGTTACCAACTATTTTCTTGAATATAATTGCACTAGTAGTTTATTAAACCCTGCATGTGCTCTGCCATCACACACACCCTACTTTAAAGCACAACAATCCACACCGTCCATTCCTTTACAAATCTCATCTTTTTTTTTTCCCCATATAAATTCAGCTCATCTCTCTCTCCAATTCTCCCTCCCTCTCTCATCTTTTCCCCAACAGAATTTGTGCTAATCTTTTCTATTAATTTAATTAAATATTGAGTGATCAAAATGGGTGAAGAAACCAAACAGGTTCGTCTTCCCTATCTAGCATGGACTTCCGATCCACTTAATTTCTCCCCATTCATTAATCTCGTGTAATAGTTGCTTGCAAACCTATTTTAACAGGAGGAAACAAAGGTGGAGGAGAAGAAGGAGGAGACGAAAGTCGAAGAGAAAAAAGAGGAAAATGGTGAGGAGAAGAAAGAAGAAGAAGAAGAAGAAGAGGCTAAGCCGCCATTGCCATTTGTATTGTACGTAGACTTACATTGCGTGGGATGTGCAAAGAAGATTGAACGCTCTATTCTCAAGATTAGAGGTTATAATTAGTTTTATATACATGAACATGCGTGTTCTTAATTAATTCTTGAACATATACTACTAACTAGGATATATTTACGGAAATTAATTAAAAAATAATTTCAGGAGTTGAAGGAGTAGTGATGGACATGATGAAGAATGAAGTGACTATAAAAGGAATAATAGAGCCTCAAGCTGTGTGCAGCAGAATTATGAAGAAGACGAAGAGAAGAGCTAAGGTTTTATCACCATTGCCTCAAGCTGAAGGTGAAGCTATGCCACAAGTTGTTGCTTCACAGGTAATCATTTTTAATTTGGCTGCAAATATAATTATTAAATACTTTTAATTATATATGTTATCAGTGATATAGTAGTATATTTTTTGGTGAGTGCAGGTTAGTGGATTGACTAGCATAGAACTGAATGTGAAGATGCATTGTGAGGCTTGTGCGGATCAACTCAAGAAGCAGATACTCAAAATGAAAGGTACGTACATTACTACACTGGCCCTGCCCACACCTCCATTTAATTTTTAAATATACTATTTCTCAAAACATTTACTTCTTTTAATTCATTTTTTTCTTGTACGCACACCACATGCTATAACATTTAATTAAATAATTTAGTCACCTTTTTTTTTTAATAATTTCAGACAATTATTTGTCTAAAGAAAATATATTACGCCATGCATATTCCAGTAACCAGAATTTTTATTGCCGGCTCAATAAGTGAGGTTAATTATTAAAGTGTTATAAAATTAAAACAAAAATCAGGTCAAAGTTGGACAACTTTTTGTTAATCAGGCTAAAAAGATAATAGTATAAATATACTTTTAATTTGTATACTGTAGTCTGTAGATGATCCAACTTTAAGGTTAAAAAGTGATTTTATTCATAATGGCCAAATAATTAATCTAAGGAACAAATAATCACAGGAGTTAGAACGGCGGAGACTGAACTGAGCTCCGGTAAAGTGACGGTGACGGGCACAATGGACGCTGACAGGCTCGTCGACTACGTCTACCGCCGAACCAAAAAGCAAGCGAAAGTTATGCCGCAGCCCGAGCTCCAAAAGCCACCGGAAGAGAAGAAGGAAGAAAAGCCAACCGACGCTGAGGAACCAAAGCCGGCGGAGGACGAGAAGAAAGATCCTCCGCCGGAAGAGGACAAGAAGGAGGACGGCGGCGCGCCCGAGGAAGACGGCAGCGCGGCGGAGGAGGTGAGGAGTGTGGAGGAGCAAGGCATGTACAAAGTGATGTATCATTATCAGCCAATTTATGTGGTGGAAAGAATTCCTCCGGCGCCGCAGCTTTTCTCCGACGAAAATCCTAATGCATGTACTATTATGTGATCGAGGGATAATAAGGGTTTTTTTTTTTTTTTTTTTTTAATATTGTTATATATGATGATTTCTGTATGAGGTATCTTATTTGTGTTTTTTAGTTTAATAAGATATTAGTGCAGAATTTTCGATCTTAATTAAATGCGTTTATGATCTTTGTAATCAATCAGCCTCTCGTACAAATGTAATTTTAAGCATCTTGATAAGTTTGATTTTATATAGGAGTACAAATTACTCTAATTAACTCACTTTTAACTCGGGTCGTGCTTAATATAGTATTTAACAATTTATGATTAAAAATTAATTAAGTTCATAACTTAAGTCTAATTGATTGTCCACACTTCCTCCTCATTAAATTAAAAGAAACGGACGAAACTGGCCCAGAACCCAACCAAACAGGCTCAAGCCCAATCATAGGTACAGCCTTTTCATCCTAATTACTCCTCCATTCACAAGTAAATGTCGACTTTGTGCTGGACACGGAGTTTTAAAATAGTTGATAAAATGAAAGTTAGTGAGGTAAAAGTTAGGGTATAGAAGTAGTGAGATAATGATAAAAAAACAATAGTAATGACAAAAAAAGGTGGTATTGATCAAAAAGTAAGAATAAAGTTGTTGGGATGCTAAAAAGGTAGAAATAAAGTTGATGTGAGGTGGGGTCCTAAATGACAAATGGTAGTAGCTTCTGTAAAGTAAAGAGGGTAGTGTTGTACGAAAAGGTAAACTGGACATTTACTTGCGAACACGTGTACTGTAACAAACTAGACATTTACTTGTGAACGGAGAGAGTATTATTCCTCGTCCTACTCATTGTGTCTATGTAGAAAGTGGATAGATCCTATCACTTTTAAAGTATTTTGAAGGATTAATTTTTTTCTTATTTAATATAGACAAGATGATTGAGACGTTCATTTAAAGAATAAAAAAAACACAATGAAGAGAACAAAGGGAGTATTAGACTGCTAGTACTATTTGTCAACTCTCCCTCTAAAAGAAAAAAATGTCAACTCTACCAAATTATATGTAGGCAAAACGATTAGGTATTCAATATACAATACTCTATTAATATATTGAAAAATATTACTAGTATTTTTTTGTCAACTCCATAGATGCCCAATTTATATAGAGCCCCCCAGTTATTATACTTAGTGCATGTTTGGTAGATTAGGAAAGTTAGTATAAGATAAATAATTTTAAGACAAAATAGTAGAGCGAGGTGCATTCATTTATGTTAGCTTGGTTGTTTGGTATTTTAGACGGGAGATGTGATTATTTTGTATTGCTGTTTGGTATGTTAGTTAAAACTCTAGACTAACTTTGTTGTTTCCAGTTTTACCTCTAATCTAATTTGCAATTTACAACATAACCACCATAATACACATCAAGAAGCTCTCTTTTTCACCCACATCCGTCGACCTCTGCATACTGAAATCTCCATCTTTCTCTTTGCAAATCGATCTATAATTCAACGAAGTTTATAATCGCAGATCCTCCAAAGAACATGGGCCTTCAAGATTTCAGTGAAACACAATTCTACCCTAAACTACTTTCAATCCAACAGAGAAGCCAAAAACACTAAAACATGAACGAAAAAGATTGCACAAGGTAGCTAAATATGAAAAAATGTCGAGAGTATTTATCGACATAATATTCAAATATTCAAATATTCAAAATGTGAAGACAAGGTCATTATCTAGGCTAACAATACATATGAGGGAAATAGATGATCTAAAACATTGGTTACAACAACTCTACTCAACATCTATTGCCCTTTCTAGTGTCTCACCACTACAATTGATACATCCCTACACTTGAGCCGGCAAAACATCTTCACATTTGAGATTGTTGTCGCGCACAGACACTTTCCAATGTAGGTACTCAAAGCTCGGCTATCTCTCACTATAAATTAACAAAGCACGGAGTGCAAAGTGTGAATCAGTAACCACAAAATTTGTAACCTTTTCACATCTAAATGAAACATGTTTCTGATAATGAAAATGAAACAAGAGAATATCGATATATTTGAACTTCTGCTATATGATTATTAAATGATGCAACATGAGCCATTATTTTTGTTCCTTACATGGTAACAAAATGAAAGCAAAGTAGTAGCTACAAAATAGATAACAATAGATAGAGCTACTGGCTTAAAAGATTCCCAGCTTTAAGAATAGATCTGGCTTTTAAAATTCCTTCGCCTTGGCTTAATTAATAGATCCTGCTTTGAATAATCTAGCTTAAGAGATTCAGCAGGATAGATTTAGCTATTAGATCCAGCTGTTAAGATATTAGCTAAGATATACTCCCTCCGTATTACATATAAAGTCTCATTTCACACATTTCACATGTATTTTATAAAAAGTCTCATTTCACTTTATGGACTCATACACCCTCAAGAATCTCTCTTATTTACACTCATTTGCCATTGATGATGCCCACATTCCAACAATTTTATCACTACATTTTGTCAATACCACTACCTTTTTGTCAATACTACTACCCCTACTTTCTAACTTTTACCCCACTTAAAAACACTTTACTAGTTTTCTTAATACTCGTGCCCATTTAAATTGGAACTTTATAACTAATACGGAGGGAGTAAGAGATAGGCTAAAGAAATCCCTTTGGCTTAATTAGCTCTTCCTCTATTCCTCTTTCCTGCTTTATAGATCGGCTTAAAGGATATGAGCTTAGGCATTCGTTAAAGATTCACTGAATTGAAAACAAGTTACTGCTGCTGCTAAGCTGTGTTGCCAACCATCAACCATCACGAGTTCAATTATTACAAATTTACAACTCTTCTCAGCAAAATTAGTTCTTAAATTAATGTATGGATGTCACACACACATCAGAAAAAAAAAAAAATACACCCGATTACAATTACCAAAAAAAGAAAACAAATATGTTTTGCTACGAAGATTAAAACATCTTGAACCCTAATCCCCGACCATGAATGAGGAGAACAACCGAAGGATAACCACAAATTAACAAATACAATTCATAGAAATTATTACTACAAATCTAGAAATTCAGAGCTACCAAATGTAATTAACAATCTACTTGGGAAATAATTGGTATGCATGAGCTCATAAATTATCAAAAAGCTAAACTTTCAAAGCTAAACAGAGTTGTTGGAAAAACTGAATCGAAAGCTAAACTTTCAAAATTACCAAATAATAACAAGTGATTAAGCAACATTAAGAATCAACAAAATTATACAAATACTTCAACAATTAAAATAGAAGGCTGTAGACCACCAAACCTTATGTAGATGGCCTAGGCACGAGAACTGTGAGGAACATGAATTGTTCTTTCAAGCACAACCACAGAGACAAGTTATACGGTGTGAGAATAACTGGCCAAGAAGAATACTTACGTCCTGATTGTGCAAAGGGGGCAAAACCATCTGTACAGAGGTCCAATCTCACATTTCTTGTCTCCTGAGCGAAATCAGGATGAACTGAATTCAAGTGTTTCCATGCCGGAGAGTCTGTCGGGTGACGCATAACCCCATCGTCTATAGAAGTCGCATGCCAACACATTTCTTCGGTTGTTGCTGGATATGCAAACAACCTCTACAGTCGGAGTGTCAAAGGAAAGTAATGCATCTACTTGGCCGGCACACATTTTTTCCGGCAATTTCCAGATGCACGCAAGTTCTCCTTATATTATAATTCACCACAGAATTTACAGCTCTCCAACTCACGACCATCTCCCCAATATATGATGCAATTATAAACACAACAATCGATCTTCTCTACTGGCAAACCCAAACCGCACAGATGTCTCTTCGTACTATAAAAGTCATCGCGACACCTGTTATCCTTCGGAAATGCCGATTGAAAAAACGAAGATAATTGATTGATACATCTCTCTGACATGTGGTTTTCAACCTTTATGCTCATGAATTGTGTCATAAAGGATAACTGGGAGTAAGTATCACACCCAGGGTACAATGGATTATCGGCTGAGTTCAACATGTCATAAATCTGTTGAGCAGCAGGATTGGGTGGCTCTTCCAGATTGGGAGGATATTCAAAATTACTAGGACCAGCATGATCATACACCATCCTTTGATAGTTATTGTATGACTCATCATCCTCATCCAATTTAGTATGTTCTAGCCGCCTATCCAATAGTGCTTCCCCATGATGAACTCATGATGTGTAATTGTAGACAAACCCACGCCTAGTAACATGTTCTCTGACTGTAGGCACAAATAAAAAGACCACCTGCTTACACTTCCTACACGGACACCTAATGTTACCTACTCCATCTGTGTAAGCCGTTTGATTTATCGCATACTCAAGGAAACCCTCAAGTCTAATTTCAAATGCAGAATGATCATTATATCTCGCATACATCCATTGACGATTATCACTCATTCTTGTAATTTCTAATTGAGAAAAGAAAGAACATCAGTCATAAATTATTTGAATCAGATGAAATTTCGACAACATAACCCCACTATCCTAACTACCAAGTGATCGACACTACCAGCTATGTTAACCATAATGGTTCTGATTTACTAAGTCTACCGGGCCCCTAATTGTTCAAACAATACAATATAAAATAAGCAATATAAAATACAATAATTAATCAAATTAAAAACAATCATTTGTTGGGAGAAGGTCTTTAAGAAGTAATCAAAATCTATCCCAAAGGGAGAAGATCCTTAAGAAATTGATTAAATCTATCCGATAATATACTGTGTATATTTTCAAGTTATGTACGTAATAAATCCAATCCACAAAAGGCAGCCAACAATAATTTCAATTTATTTATTAGCACACTAATATAAAGCAATTTAATTCAGTATGCAATTACAATTCAATTCTACTAATGGATCCAATCCAATTAGCACACTAATATAAAGCAATTCCAATTTCAATTCAATTCAATACGCAATTACAATTTAATTCCATTAGCATACTAATATAAAACAATTCAATTCCAAATCAATTTCATTAATGGTATCCAATCCACATTAATCGAAATAATACTTATATGCAATTCAATTCCAATAATGTCAACATAATATTGCTAAATTTCAAAATCATGTCTAATGCATACAACAAACAGAATCAAATCATCAATATAAAAATAAGTATCAATTGATGAGGCATACCGATGGCGGAGCGGGACAACGGTGGCGGAGCGGCTGTGGAATGAGATGACGAACGGCTGAAACGAGAGAGAGGGAGACCGGGTGAGAGAGAGAGAGAGAGAGAGAGAGAGAGAGAGAGAGAGAGAGAACACTTATACATGACGGAGGTGGTGCGGCGGCGTGACGGCGGAACAGGGGCGGAAGATGGAAAATGGATTAAGAGAGCGGGAGAGAGAGAAATTACCTGGTACGGCAGTGGCGCGGCGGTGGGACAAGGACATCGTTTAGGGCTGAGAGAAATATAGCGGGTCAGAGAGAGAGAGATAGAGAGATGAGGAGTACGAGAGAGAGGGGACAGATATACTTAGATCGATGGCGAAGCGGCGGAGCGGACGGAGTTTGGCAGTGAGAAAACGGCAATAATGGCAGATTAGGGCTGAAAGCCCAATTTGATTTGCAAAATTATCGACGGAACCCGTCGTCGGTAATCAGCCGACCCGTATCAAATCACCGACGGTGATTTCTCTCGATAATTACCGAGGGCACTTATCCCTTCGGTAATAATATTTAGAAAATAAATATTTATTTATAAATTACCGAGGGCATTCGTCGTCGGTAATTTACCAGGGGAAACTTCCTTCGCTAACGCCGTAGTGATTTTAGCAGGAATGATCGCGCCAAGTTGCCTTCGGTAATTTTATCAAAATCGACCCGTGTTTTGGTTGTTGGTAATTGGTCGGTAAATACCGACGGCACGAACATCGTCGGTAATTTCTCGGTATTTTGGCTTTTTGTTGTAGTGATATAATTTCGGGTAAAAAAGAAAATAAATGTCATCATTAATTTTCTGTGAATATATTTGGAAGATGATTGTTTATAATATAAAATCAGTATTGTAGTCAATGGATCGGTTCCGGGTACCTTCGGAGTAGACGGGATGATTGTGAAACGGTGGTTCAACTTTTTTTTTTCTCAATCTTATGTTAACTCATAATGTAGACTATTTAGGGTTACTTTCATCTTATAGACCTTCAAAATTATTTTCTTTTTATAAATCAATGTGGGACAAGGAATATTTGCAATGAACACGATTCATCTCAATTTTCATACAAAATTTACGTGGGACAATCTTTTTGAGAGACAAATATATTTTTGCTCACATCGGTTTTGTAGAAGAATAGAGTTTTGAAAATTATCGAAATGAATGAGTATATTAGATTAGAATTTTAACAGATATAACTATATGAGTTTGAGACGTAAATATGTGGTAAAATTACCTTTTAATTGAATTTTAGATGTGTTCAATGATATATAAATTCTAAACGAGTTTAATAGATTGCATAATTAAATATTTTAATTTTAATATATTTAACAAATAATATATTTTTTTAATCTATCATATATTAATACTATCTAATAGTTTTAATAATTTTTATTAATATTTCCTCTGTCCCTGATATATCTTTCTAGGAGGAAGTGACACGGGGATTAAGAAAAAATGTTGATGAGTTGGTTGTGAGTGGATAAAAAGTGGTTGAATTTATTATGAGTAGAAAAGGATCCCACATTGAAGGAGTAATATATTAATTAATTAAGATAGTTGAGGATCATATGTGGTATTATGGATAAATAAGTTGATAAAATAAGGGTAGAGAATAATAATTTATTGTGAGATAATATTTAAAAATAGCTAGAAAGATATATGGAGACATTCAAAAAGAAAAAAATAGGAAGATAAATTAGGAACGGAGGGAATATAATTCAATTTTACACTGAAAAAAAATAAAAAATAAAAATGTGCTAGTTAGGTGTGATGCATGTCACATGGGAGAGCCGGAAAAGAAAGAAGAATCCGACGTGTAGAGTTTTGGAATATTTGAAGTAGATTCCCCGGATCCAGATATGCTAAATGGATCCAACGTGGTAGGACCCGCTTTTCTTCATTATCAGATCCGACTCAATTTACAATTATTTCAACCAATCACATGAAACTACTTACGCGGCTCCCTTTCGTCGTCTCTCAACCAACAAAAACTGAACTCGGACCGGATTAATTGAGAAATTATTATACTACACTCACCCTCACAATATAATATTTTAATAACATAAAAAATAATAATAAAATAATGTCATGTGAGGATTGATATCCCTCTAAAAATTTCTGGAATTAATATTATTTGTTGTATGCATACGATTGAGTTCCTCGATCATGTGGTGATCCTAAATGAAATACTAAATCATAGCAACCAAAAATATTGTAGCTAGGAATCAGATTGTTTGACGTGTGTGTTTTGTATTAATAATGGGATTGAGATTAATTAATCATACCTTAAAGAAGCAATTAATCGAATAAAAGACAATAGACAATAATACATGGTTGCGATATGATAACAATAAATATTTGTTGCAATAACAAAAGCGTAAAGCTGTTGTAACCGCTTCTACATAATTAATAGTAGCAGTATAGTATATTCATTCTTTGAAAGGATAATTAGTTTACATTAGTCCAAAGCCATCTACCTAGTATATCATGCAGTAGGGAATTTATGTGTGCGCGAGAATAACACATTTTGTTGTTGTCTCAGACGTAATGCATTCAAATTTAACAAATAAGATTAGAGATGACAAGATAATAAAAGAAAAACTATTTTCCTAAAAATTATCAAATTGGCATTACTAGGCTAAGTTTTACCATTTGGCATTACTATAGGCTAAGTTTATTTAATGTCACATAATACGCTTATATAATTCTCAATATCTTCCACTAAAACCAAATTAATATAAGTAATTTTGGTAAAATAAATCAAATATTATAAAGTAGTATTAAGTAAATAATATTGCTCTGACAAGGTGTATTACTTACGATCAAATTTGTAACTAAACACAAATTACCAAAATTTTGAGGTGGCGCCCTATTGATTGAGCTTAATTATTGCTTCTAATGCACATATATGGAGCTTATCTAGATCGATGTTACATCATCAAAATTGTACAAAATGTTTTTCTCTTTCTGGGTGAGAAGATTTATCAATGCATACATCAATATCGAAAGATTAATTAAGCAGTCATAAGGTAGTATTTAATTTTTCATCTTAGTTGGAGGAAAAGAAGAGCAGCGGGAAATCCCTGACCTATTTATTAATTTACATAGAAGACTTTGAGCGTTTGAAGATCTACGAAAGGACAAATCAAAAATAGTAATTAATTTATAATTAGAAAATTTTGGAGAACATGTTCATGCATGCAAAGTGATGCAAACAAACTAGACATCCATCCGCCACTTAATTGTGATGCCAAAATTGCCCCTCAACTTCTTTGCTAAGAAAAACACCCACATGCATGCACTAAAGTCTATTGATCATACTTTTCGATTCACTACTAATTTAATACACATCCTTAAACTTGTGTGACCATCAACCTAAAGAAATCTACAAAAAGTCCTACTACATTATGTCTAATTATATCTGGATAGAAAACTAACAATTAACTAAAAACACATACTGTACAACTACTGAAAAATATACATTGCGAAAAATTATTGATCAATTCGACAAACACGCATATGATGATAAATTAGTAGATTAATTTTAGCAGTACATCAGGTGAATAGAACAACTAATCTTTGATTATAATGGTACGTGTTGATGTAAATGGAACAAAACAGAAATTAATTATAGTAAAGACTTTGAGAAAATTAATTAATAGCTCGATTATGAAAATAAGAACACACTTTAATTATTTTTATGAGAAAAGAAGTAAAGCCATCCAAATGTAACGTAAGCGAGCCAGCATAAAGTTGCAAATTAAAATTTTCAAGAAACATCGTGACGATGCAAAAGCAACTTTAAAGATAGGATAAATGAATAGATAAAAGTTGCCCTAATCCATCTTCTAAGAGGGAATCTGCATGGCTATATATGTGTTGCTACATTTAAAATGGATTAGATAACCTTATTTATATTATATATATATATAGTGAGAGAGGCACGCATCAAGTTAAGTGTGTTAGCTAGAGAGAGAAAACTGAGAATGGGTGACGAGCATCTGCAAATAGTTCCAGTAGGGAAGAATGTGGAGGCACAATATGTGGAGATGATGGTGCCTTTGTATTCTATTGGATGTGAAAGGAAAATTAAGAATGCTTTGGCCAATCTCAAAGGTAATTAATTATTTATTAATGTATAAATACTTCAATTCGTGTTTATGATTATATATATATATATTTGTCATTTTTCGAATGAAATTTATGCCGAATCTCACAAGTACATGATTGAGAGAGACTTGCATTGATTTTATCTTGACTTGATTCATACATAGCTAGCTCCCATTTCATTTCATTTTTATTTTATTTTATTTTATTTTGGTATAAGTATTTATCTTTCTCATTCAAGTATTTATTTATTTTACAGTAGTTACTTATTGGGCCAGCACTCTGCGACTTATATTGGCCCAATTGTAATACAAGTTGGACTTTGTTTATCAATGAATTAATTCTTAATTATTTTTCAGAAATCTGGCTGGACTTTCTATTATAAATCTTCATTTTATTTGTCTTTACAAATGTTAGATGATTAATGATCCTTGATTGCAATTTCACAGGTATATATTCAGTTAACGTAGACTTCGATCAACAGAAGGTGACAGTGTGGGGGATCTGCGACAAAGTGGACGTACTCTCCAAAGTAAAGAAGAAGAGAAAAGGAGCACGCTTTTGGGATGTGGAAGATCAACTTCAAATCCAAGACTCGCATAATTCTGCTTCGGCGCCTTCGTCGCCACAACATTCTTCGCTTTCTATTAAGAATTCTGCACGATATTTGGCAATCGTAAAACGTCAATCCCTCAACTTAAGTCTCTCCATGATGAAGAATCGATCGTTCAATTGGAAAGCTCTAAAGAAAGTGTTCGCTAGATCAAACTCCTTTTAGAGAGAGAGAGAGAGAGAGAGAGAGTCGAAAAAATATATTTATAAGTCGGTATCATGGGACATTAGTTTTCCGCTCTATGTTATGTTCGTTCGATCATGACAAATTAATCTCATTGTTCATTTTGTATTGAGTTTATGATTAATTCATAGAGAGACTCTTTTATATGATTGATATATATGCAAATGCATTATGCACGCGAGATTTTTTTTTTACTTTTTTGATTTGGGAGATTGAAGGAATGGTGGGGTTTGAACAGCTCAGGAGGTGATTGGTATGATGGAATGGAATGAGGTAGGAATAGAATGGAATAGGTAAGTTGATTTCTATGCTTGGTATACACAAGGAATAAGTAAAAGCATGGAATCGACATTCTTTGATGGATTGTGTATACGTATGTGTATATATATGTTTGTGTGCGCGTGTGCAATGTATGTATGTGTGTGCGCGCGCGCGCAGTATGTGCGGTGTGTGCAGTGTGTGTATGTGTGTATATCAGTATATGTGTATATATAGAGCTATTTTTTAAGGACATTTGAAAAACCGTTTTTCAAATTCAGGACAGTTAAGCTGCAAGCTGCATTTTGCGGTCCATTATGATATTTTTACTGGGCCGTAGGACTTTTTTTGGCCTGAAACTCAATAAATCGCACGTGAGCCGCATGTGATGGCCAAGTGGAGTCCAAATGCGCTCGTGGACGCCATATCACGCCACATCACCCTCCCCTCATTCTTCCCTCTCCTAGATCTAAATCGGAAAATTATCTCACTTAACCAACTCCAACTCCATCACCGCCATTACCTCCGTCACCACCTCCACTCTCACTGACATGACTGCTGCGACCGCCTCCAACCGTGACTCCCGACAACTGCGACGCACTCGGCTGCGACTGCGCAGAGTGGCGCGCTCCTCTTCAAGCGGCAGCCGCTTGAACACCGCATTTGCAAAAGACGCCGCCATCAGAATCACCGTCCCCGACGCCATCAGCAGCGCCACCATACTCCCTCCCACCACCTGCCCCTGCCGCTGGAGAGGAATATCGCCAGCCCGCTGGAGAGCGAGAGTATCTCGAATCGGCCGTGCAGTGTCACCACGGCCCCCGCAGCGCACCCGCCTGGCGAAGGGTGACATTGGTGCATGACGGTGTGGCCGCCGCCGAGGACGCAGACGCTCCTCCCGCAATGGCGCTCGTAGACAGAGATGCTGTCGACGATGTCGTTGCCCGAGGAGACCTCGAGCGCGTAGGAGCGCAGGGCATTGGGGATGTCGCGCGTGACGATGATCGGCGGCTTCGGTTTTTTCTTGGATCTCGAGGGCGGCCGCGGTGGCGGCGGTTGGTGGAGGGAGTGCCATTAAAGCTGGTGATGGTGGCAGCGTCCTTCTCCTCTAGGGATTCCTTGGAGGGGGAAGAGTAAGGGCTGGATGATGTGGCATCTACGAGTGCATTTGGGCTCCACTTGGCCATCACGTGCGGCTCACGTGCGATTTAATGAGTTTCAGGCCAAAAAAAGTCCTACGGCCTAGTAAAAATATCATAATGGGCCGCAAAACGCAGCCCGCAGCTAAATTATCCTGAATTCGAAAAATGGCTTTTTAAATATCCTTAAAAAGCCTCTAGCTCTCTCTCTATCTATCTATATATATATATATATATATATATATATAGTGTGTGTGTGTGTGTGCAATGTGTGTATATCATTATATGTGTGTGTATGTGTAGTGTGTGTGTATAAATTAAAATTAATGGAAATAATTCATTTGTTTTATTTGGGTACAATTGACAAAATCGTAATATTATATAAGGACAAAATAGTCAAAGTGTAAAAATTGAAGCATTATGAATGACTAATACCATGAGTTGAGAAAGGAATGACTAATCCACTTGAGAATGGAATGGTGATTCCGGACGGAATGACAATTTTCAATCATAAAACACACCCAACAAAGGAATGAAATTGAAGTAGAAATGGTCATTCCATTCCATCCTCCATTCCATCATACCAATCGCCCCCTTAGGTGATGGTTGGTACGCTAAAATGGAATGAGAACGAAATGATCATTACTGTCTCTATTTGTAATCCCACAATCGTTGGTATATTTTTTCCGTAAGGAATGACTAATCCCATGAGTATGGTTTAGCCATTCCTTTCCTTCCCCATGGTATTAACTATTTCACATCTTCAGGAATGAACTTTATTATTATTATTATTATTATTATTATTATTATTATTATTATTATTATTATTATTAAATCAATAATAAATAATATTTATTATTTTTATTATTATATATTATTATTGTAGTTAGTATAAAAATTATTATTATTATTATTATTAAAATATTATACATATCAATTATTAAAATAATAATTTATAATTATTTATTTAATGTTACAATTATTATGAAACTAATTATATTAATTACAAAAAAAAAAGAATTAAAAAATTTTCATTCCATTTCTTGTATATCATCCATAGGAATATCATGCTTCATTCCATTACCAAGGTCATTCCATTCTCATTTCATTTCATTCATGCGTAACAACCGCTCGCAAAAGCAGCGAGCGCGCGGTTGAGCGTGCCGCTGCGGACAGCCTTATTGCTTGGATGTCGTTTTGAAGACTATAAAAATGTCAAACAAATCTTACAAATATAGGATTCAAATTATATGACTGGGCTTTCATCTTACGTTACGTGTGTGAAAAGTGTAGATTCATGAGAATCTATAAAGCCTAACTTCTCTATTAGTATAATTTTGACAAAATGAATGTGAATAAGCTGCTGATGGTGAATCGAAAAGGTCTTTATGTGAGACTCTGAGTATTCAAATATTAGGTAGGATTTGTCGGCAAACCCGATTTCCTCAAAAATTCTTTTTCAATTAATCCAAATAATGAAGTCCATCTGTTTTATAGATTAATTATGAAAATAAATTTAATCTTCTTGATTAAACAAGTAAAATCGACAAACATACCCTCATCTATTATCGAATATAAAAATTAATAGTATCAAGAACATAAAGAAAAAATTCGCAGATTTACTAAAGAAAATAATTGTAATATTGAGAGAGAGAGAGAGAGTTGTATTTAGACGAACTTAGAAAACAAGAAATAATTTTTGTAGGTGACTCAAAATCTTCAAAGTGACCTCATCATACGAGTTTGAAATCTCATCAATAAATTCTAAGTTAAATTTATCGTAGGTGCTTGCCTAATCAAATTTGTTCAGTCAAATATATTAATCAATTAATTGGGGGAAAAAATCATAAGATTTACAAGCATATTAACATACGTACTGTTGGGAAATTTATTGGTAAAAGTTTTGATGAATTCCAAAACCAATTGACCTCAACCGAGTAGATGTTGCCAGAACCTAATGTTAGAAGTTAGGCTCGCTGTTTAAGCAAAGTTAAGATTTTATCTTTACAGGTCTCCAGCTGAAGATGACAACAAGGCATCACTCAGACAGAACATCAGTTGTAAGAAAGACAACTCAGCGTTCACTTCTTCATAATGCAAAAAGGGGGAAGTCACATTCAAGAGATAGAACATCAGTTGTAAGGAAAACAACTGAGAGTTCATCAGATGAAAAGCAGTAAAGGGGAAGAGAACATCAGATGAAAGAAAGCCATCTGAGCGTTCGAACCCAACTGACCAGATACAAGGAAGACAACTGAGTGTTCAGTTTCAGAACATCAGTTGTAGAACTCAACCAAGAAGATCAACAGCTTGAAGACGAAGTCAGCTGAGAGTTCAACTGTTAGTTGTCAGATAGAACATCGGCTGAAGATCGAAAGTCTTAACCGACCACTCCTTGTTGGAAGTCTGTTGTTAAGATTTAAATTTCAAAAAGGAAGTCACGTGAGGGTTTAACCGTTCAGTCATTACCGCATTTGGCCCAACACAAGGCTATCTCAGATGGAAAGCAGAAGAGCACAGATCCCATATCGGGAAAGTCTGCAGAGATCAGAGACAAGCCATCGCTTTCAAAGAACAGAGATCAACAGCTCCTCCAACGGCTAGTTGATACTCTCCGCCTATAAATAGAGGCCCTCATTCATTCGAAGATGATACAAGACACACACGCGAGAAGAAACCCGAGTGCAAAAGAAAGAGCAATATTCTTCACGAGCTAAACTGAAGTTAATCTCTTAGAACATCACTTGTTGAGAGTTCTAGAGTTAGTTAGTTTTATGTCTTTAGATCGAACCTTGAGAACATCACTTAGTGAGAGTTCATAGAGAGTTAGATCACAGCTCACCTTCCGTTCGAGCTTTTAGTTGGAAACACATTTTTCTTTCACCTGCAAAGGTTTAGGATCCTACTCTTCCTGCAACTGAGTAGTTAGGTCGTTTAGTACCCGTAAACTAAACTGTAAGGTTGATAAGTACCCGCAAACTTATCCATAACGGTTGCTCAGCCCGCGTAAGCTGAGTGGTTTGTCCAGAAGAACTTGGACAGAGTTGTGTGGACTCACAACTCCCCGTGGACGTAGGAGGGTTATCTCCGAACCACGTTAAATCTCTGTGTGTTAGTGTTTTTCTTTATTCAATTATTTCTTGCACTCTTAACTGTCTGACTAACCAGTATACAAACCTCATTTACATATTCTCAACAGTTTTGGTTTTTGACCAATCGAGCATAAAAGCGTGAGTTGTTTTACGAGTTTTATTTCCACCACATTCCGCACCGCACAACTCTTCCAGCTGATGTCGCTTACCCAGCTGAGAGATTCCAACTGAGTCTTTTTACTCGGTTGAAGTATTTTTCAAGGGTTAAGTTTTAAAATCCTAACTGGTGTATTTCCCCCCCATACACCAGTAACTCGTTTCGGGACCATCACGTAGAATCACGAATTTTCTTATCACCATAAATTTTGTGTATTTACATATAAATTAAATGAACATCCGAAGTGACTAATCACATAGTATAAAATGTAATTACAATGGTAAAAAGATAAGAATGTGAAATCAAATTAATCACATAGTGTATATGTAAATACACTAGTGAATAATTTTGTAGCTAGTAAAAATTATTTATCAGCATTACTTTAAGGTTTGTCTTTCATGATAGTGATGACAAGGTGGTGAGTATGAATAAGAGACTCTCTTTTATCCTTTGGATAGTTTATTTTAAGAGTCAACTACTAGAAGGATCACTTCTAAACTAAAAAACATACTTTTAGCCAACATTTAAATTACAATAAAAAAGGTCATCTTTTAGGGTTTAGGACGAAAATACCCTTACTAGTTAGTGGATGGTTATTTTCTTTGTATATAAAAGCATTTTCATCACCCATTTTCTCTCTCTAAATTCAAAAACCAGCAACTTTCTCTCTCTACCTCTCTCTTTTTCTCTCGTTCATCTCCTTCTCCATCTTTCACCACCGCCGCCGCTCCGCCAACCGCCACCGTCGCTCCACCATCCTTTCCCCATCCACCACCACCCTTTCTCTGCCGCTCCGCCACTCTATCCAACCACCACCACCACCACCATCTTTTTTTCTCTTTGTCTCTCTCTACCTCTCTCCTTTTGCTTTCTCTCTCTAGAAAACTAGATCTACGCCGCCGCCTCGTTTTTCTTCTTCTCCGTCGACGCCCCGATTCACAGCTTCTCCGTCGTCACGCTCTTTTGCTTCTCCACCACCTCGATTCTCAACCACCGTGATTTTTCATTCGAAAATTTTCGCAGTTGTACGATTTACAGATGCCACGACATTGATTGAAGTCGTACACCCGTAGCAACGTTTGTTGTTCATATGAATGAGGTATGATATTCGGAATACCGTACTTTTGTTGCTACGATTTTATTAAACTCGTACTTGAAACTGACCAATTCATGTATGTTTGGTAGATATTTTAAGGAATATGGTTGCATATTTGGTACGATTTTACAAATTCGTGCATGTTTTTTGTTATGGTTTTATGTTTGATCTGCAAATTTCTTGCTTGTTATCCGCACAATTGTTACGATTTCTTCCTTATTTAGGGTTTTTGATACGACATTGTTACGATTTTCTTCCTTATTTAAGGTTTATCATACTACATTCATCGATATTGTACGATATTCTTTATCTTGTACCTGAGTACAATTGATGGGATGATATAAGAATCCATGCGTTAAATTGATTCCATGTGTGTATATTTGTTACGATATTTGAAAATCGTGCCTGAAACTGATTATATGTTGTTACGATATTCACAATATCGTACTTAAGATGTTACAATGTTATGAATCTCGTACGTGAGTTTGACCAATGTATGGCATGGCATGAAATTATGATGAATGTAAAATTATCATTAAATAAGAATGTGTGTTATGAGATTTGGAAAATCGTACATGAGAGTGATTGAATGTGGCTAATGCGTTATGATATTGCCAATCTCGTACATGAAATCTGTGTCATTTGCTACGTGAATGTGGTTGCATGTGGCTAATATGTTACGATATTGCCAATCTCGTGCGTGAATGTGATTGCATGTGGCTAATGTGTTACGATATTTCCAATCTCGTACATGAAATCTATGTCATTTGCTACGTGAATGTGGTTGCATGTGGCTAATGTGTTACGATATTCCCAATCTCGTACATGAAATCTGTGTCATTTGCTACGTGAATGTGGTTGCATGTGGCTAATGTGTTACGATGTTGTTAATCTCGTATGTGAATGTGGTTGCATGTGGCTAATATGTTACTATATATGGAATATCGTACTTATGTGATTACGATTTTGTTGAACTCGTACTCGAGGCTGACCTATTCATGCATATTTTTGTAGCTATTTTGGAGAATAACGCTACATATTTTGTACGATTTAACAAATTCGTGCATGTTTTTGCTTAAAATTGATACGATATTACGATTTATTTGTATTTTTGAGATTTCATGTGTATACGATGTTACGATATTAGAAATATCTTACTTCTGTGGCTACGATTTTATTAAACTCGTACTAAAGACTGACCAATTCAAAGATATTTTGTAGCTACTTTGATGAATATTATTATATATTTGGTACGATTTGATAAATTTTTACATATATTTTTGTTTAAAATTGATACGATATTACGATTTGTTTGTGTTTTTGGATTTCATGTGTGTATGATGTTACGATATATGGAATATCGTACTTATGTCATTACAATTTTGTTGAACTCGTACTCGAGGCTGACCTATTCATGCATGTATTGTAGCTATTTTGGGGAATATCGCTACATATTTGGTACGATTCGACAAATTTGTGCATGTGTTTTGTTTAAAATTGATACGATATTAACGATTTATTTATATTTTTGGATTTCATGTATGTACGATGTTACGATACTTGAGATTTATTTGAGATTTGAGGATACCATGTGTGAAAAATAGTACTTTTGTAGATATGACATTATTAATCTCGTACGTGACGATGAAAAATTGATGCTACGAAATACGAATTAATAGTGAATGCATGTATGCAGTTAATGTGATTGCTTGTGTGTATGTTGTTACGATATTCCCAATATTGTACTTGGTCTGTTACGATGTTGTTAATCTCGTATGTGAGGGTGACCAATTTATAGCACGAAAATATGAATTGTTTGTGGTTTTGTGAATGCATGTGCGTATATTGTTACGATATTCCCAATATCGTATTTGGTCTGTTACGATATTGTTAATCTCGTATGTGAGCGTGAGAAATTGATGCCACGACAATGCGAATTGTTTGTATTTTTGTGATTGCATGTGTGTATGTTGTTACGATATTCCTAAAATCATACTTGATTTGTTACGATTTTGTTTAACTCGTACATGAATACATATTTGACACCTTTGTATCTAATTATTTTCAAGGTTGCGTGAACACCTGTCCGACCAGCGTTGACTAAACTTCCCCACCACAGAGTCCAATGTTATGGCCACAAGGGTTTAATTGGAGAGATTCGCAAAGTGCTCAACTTTATCGTGCCCGAAGCAAAGGTTGTAATGATGGGATCAGTTATAGGAGCTTTTATGCGCCTGGAGGACTTCAATGTTCATTCGGGCCTCCAAAGTTATTACGCTTCTCCAAAGTTGAAAATTGAATTCAAGGGTATTTGTAGTCATGGATATAATGAATTTTGTAAGTACGATGTACGATTGCTACGACTTTACTTTAAATCGTATCTATTATTTTTGCTACGACTTGTAAGATTTTATGATTATCTTCTATAAACTCGTATGAAATTAATCATTTTATGAATATCGTAACAACCTGCTTAAGCAAAACTATGATACATCAAATACGATGTTATGAATATCATAACAAAGAAATATTTGTATCCATGTATGTTGTACGATATTCGAAATATCGTAACAAAGAAATAATCTTATCATGTTTTGTTGCTACGATTCAGGAATATCATAACAATAGACAAACATACGACTTATAATCGAGTATACGAGATTAAATGTTGTAAAAACATACGTACATGCATTCACAAAGACAATACTAAAATTGCAGATTTTCTCAACACACGAGCTAAATGAAGCCAATAATGCTACGACTTCATAACAAATATGTTACGATATTTGAAAATCGTGCCTGAAACTGATTATATGTTGTTACGATATTCTCAATATCATACTTGAGAAGCTACGATGTTATGAATCTCGTACGTGAGATCTGTGTTATTACGATATTCTCAATATCGTACTTGAGAAGCTACGATGTTATGAATCTCGTACGTGAGATCTGTGTCATTTGTTAAGAGACTTGAAAAATCGTATGTGAATGTGATTGCATGTGGCTAATGTGTTACGATATTGTCAATATCGTACATAAATTATGTGTCATTTGTTACGAGATTTGAAAAATCGTATGTGAATATGGATGCATATAGATATAGCTAATGTGTTACGATATTGCCAATATCGTACATAAATTTTGTGTCATCTGTTATGAGATTTGAAAAATAAGATTTCTGTAGATAGTATATTCTTTATCTCGTAGCTGAACATGAACAATTGATGGGATGATATAAGAATTCATGCGTTAAATTGATTTCATGTGTGTATATTTGTTACAATATTTAAAAATCGTGCCTGAAACTGATTATATGTTGTTACGATATTCGCTATATCGTACTTGAGATGTTACGATATTATGAATCTCGTACGTGAGTTTGAGCAATTTATGGCATGGCATGAAATTATGATGAATGTAAAATCATCATTAATGTAACGACATTCCATGAAATAATAATGCGTATTACGAGATTGAGAAAATCGTACATGAGAGTGATTGAATGTGGCTAATAGGTTACGATATTCTCAATCTCGTAAGTGAAATCTGTGTCATTTGCTACGTGAATGTGGTTGCATGTGGCTAATGTGTTACGATATTACCCAATATCGTACTTGATGTGTTACGATATTGCCCAATCTCGTATATAGAATCATTTTTGACACCTTTCTATCTACATCTTTGACGTCTTATCACAGCTGAGGCATGTGAGCATGGGATCAAGTCAAACTGAAACACGAGGCATGAGCACTCCCTAGCAACAACATCAACAGTGTTACTCTTCATTCCAGAAATCACTTTAAACCTCAAAATATAAAGATTCTCTAGTAGGAGAAGTAACAAGGGCATCAACCTCAAATATAAAGATTCTCTTGTCCTTCTTCATCTAAATCTCAAGCTTACTCAATAAATCTTCATAACTTATCCCATCAGGTGGTATAGGTGATGGTCCCGATACGAGTTCTGGTGTATGGCGGGGGGGGGGAATACACCAGATAAAACTTTTTAAAAGAACCCCCTAAAAATAACACAACCAAGTAATACAACTCAGTTGGAATCACAACCGAATAAGAAACACTCGGTTGGAAGTGAAGTGCTGTGCGGAATGTGGTGGTAATTAACTCGTATAAAATTAACTCACACTTTTATGCACGGTTGGTCAAGAACCAAGACAGTTGAGAAAGAATGCAGTTTGTATGCATGTTAGATAATCAGTTGAATATGCAATAAGATAACTAAAAATAAACACAACACACAAAGAATTAACGTGGTTCGGAGAGAACTCCTACGTCCACGGGGAGTTGTGAGACCACACAACTCAGTCCAAGTTCTTCTGGACAAACCACAAAGCTTACGCGGGCTTTGCAACCGTTGAGATAAGTCTACGGGTACTTATCAACCTTACAGTTTATTTTTCGGGTACTAAACAACCTATCTACTCAGTTACGGGAAGAGTAGGGTCCTAAAACCTTTTCAGGTGAAAGAAAGGGGTTCCAACTAATAGCTCGAACACGAAGTGAGCTATGATCTAACACTCTACGAACTCTCACAAAGTGATGTTCTCAAGGTTGGATCTAAAGACACTAAGACAGAATATATAACTCTAGAACTCTCAACTAATGATGTTCTACGAGAATGAATGAAGTTTAGCTTGTGTGAGGAATTTGGTTCTTTCTTTCGCTCTTTTCACTTGTCTACCTCGTCTCGTGTGTGTCTTATATCTTTCCCTGTGAATGAAGGCCTCTATTTATAGGCGGAGAGAATCAACTAGCCGTTGGAATAGCTGTTGATCTCTGTTCTTTGAAAGCGATGGCTTGTCTCTCATCTCTGCAGACTTTCCGGATTTGGCAACTGCGTGCTTCTGCTTTCCATCTGAGACAGCCTTGTGTTGGGCCAAATGAGGTAATGACAGAGAGTCAAACCTTCACGTGACTTCCTTATTTTAAATTCAAATCTCAACGTCAGACTTTCATCAAGGATAGGTTGGTTGAGATTTTCGATCTACATCTGACTGGTTCTTCAGCTGATGTTCTGTCTGAATGTTATTAGTTGAACTCTCAGCTGATCTGAACTTCATGCTGTTGATCTTCTTGGTTTGAGGTCCTACAACTGATGTTCTGAAACTGAACGCTCAGTTGTCTTCCTTGTGTCTGATCAGTTGGGAATGAACGCTCAGATGTCTTTCTTTCATCTGATGTTCTCTTCCTCCTTTCTACTTCTCATCTGATGAACGCTCAGTTGTTTTCCTCACAACTGATGTTCTATCTCTTGAGTGTAACTTCCCCCTTTGTCAATGTTTCATCTGATGAACACTCAGTTGTATTCCTCACAACTGATGTTCTATCCGAGTGAAGCCTTGTTGTCGTCTTCAGCTGGAGTCCTGTAAAAATAAAATCTTAACAATGCTCAAACAGCGAGCCTAACTACTAACATTAGGATCTAGCAACATCTACTCGGTTGGGGTCAGTTGGTTTTGGAATCAATCAAAACTTTAATAAATTTCCCAACAATTTCCCCCTTTTTGATGATGCCAAAACCCCTTATAAGAATTCTAAAACCCTTACAGATCACAACTGATCTAAATCTAACTGACTTATCTAAAATCTCAGCTGAAATTCTAGACTGTCTATAAGATGAAAACATCAAAGGATTAGCACAGTTATAACATGGTATTGAAATAACTTTGCGATTCAGAGCTTGGACAATGAAAGATTGTTCATCAAGGTGAATCTTATAACTGATTAGTTTTCATTACAACTGATTGTTACAAAGATAAGCACAAAAAAAATTACATCAGTTGCTTAAAAGCTATCTGAGCTAAAATTGTAGCCCATACTTACTGAAAATTCTTACAAAAATCTCTCTCTTCTCAGCTGACTCCTTTGAGATGTCCACCCCATGCTCTTTGCAAACCTGCCTTGCCTCGGCTGCAATCTTCGTCCGGTTGGGGGTGCGGGAGTCTGGGAGGAAAGGAGGCTTGTATGTGACCTTCTGAGGGACGGGGACAGTGTTCAGATCCAGTTTGGCTTCTATCATTGCACGTCTGAACTGGCTGAACATGCCCGGGTCCCCAGAGTGCAGCTCGGTCAACGCTTCCTTGAACGCTTTCCTTGGGTCATCGGTTGCGTAAACCTTCCTGTAGTAGAAGTCGTTTACGAACTCCTGCTTGAACAGCTCCCATTCCTCGTTCCACTCGGTTGGCATCCATTTGTCCACATGCCTGAACCGACTCTGGACCTCTGACTTCCCTGGCAACCTCTGTTGCTTCAACCGAGCTTCAGCCTTTGTTTGATGTTTGTTGATGCGGCGTCGGCTGCGGGAGGCAACGTTGCGGTCCAAGTTCTGGGTTATCTTCTTCAGCTCCTCTTCGAACTGGTTCACCCTTCTGGCCTGCCTGGCGGCAAACTTCTTGATCCAGCTCGGATTCATGTAGTCTTTCTCCTCAACATCCATAGCCTTAGCAGCTGCAATGCACTCTTCGGTTGTGATACCGTTGAGTTCAGAATCCAGCTCGGCTGCGATCTCGGCTATGGAGTTGTAGGAAACTCCAAACTTCTCTGCCTGCTCCAAGTCTTTTAACATTTGAGCTCCACCGACTTCGGTTGACTTGGGAGCAGCAGACTTCCTCCTCAGCTGGGATTTTGATTTTGTAGTAGCTGGCACTTCTTTCTCAGCTTGGGTCTCTTCTTCCTCCTGCAATTCAACATCCGCCTCCTTCTCTTCCCCCTTTTTGGCATCAACAACAAGGCTTGCTACTGAACCATCCAGAGAGGTGAGTTGTTGTTCGGCTAGTTGAATGCGGTTGAAGAGTTCATCGACCGCGCACTCGAGCTCCACCTTTTTCGCCAGTTCGGAGTCATGGCACTCTTGTTCGGCTTTCTTCAAGGCAGAGAGGTTCTCGATGACCTCAGTTTGAAAAGAAGCGAACTCAGCCCATCGCGACTCGAACCGAGACTCCCATTCAGCATCTTGAGTTTGTTGGGACTTGGCGAGATTTGAGTCAGACAATGATTTGATGACATTCAACTCCGACTTGAATCCCAGAAGAGTTGTCTTCACTTCAGAAATGTCATGGCTGGTGGAGGAGGAGATTTCATCCAGCTTTGTCTTTATCGCAACATTCTCCTCCACCAGCTGTTTGGTCTTCTCGTCTTGTGCTTCCATCACCCTCAGCTGGTCGTCTTTTTGTTGCTGGAGGTTGGCAAGCATCTCAGTTCGCAGCTGGTTCACCCTCTCAGCTATCAGCTCACAGATTTCTTCTGAAGAGAGAGCTGGCTGATCAGCTGGCGGGGCATCCTCAATCAAAGCTTGTTGCTCAACTGTCACCATGGCTTGGCGGTTGGCCAGGTACAGTTGCAGCTCTTGTTCCTCGTCCTTTACTGCGGCGCAAGCTGCGTCCAGATCGTCGAGGAAGTCAGCTGACTTGATCTGCATGCTGTTGAGAAAATCAATGCAATCCTGTCCAGCTGCCTCCCTGGTGTCTGTCCCTTCTGCCTTGCTCTGGTCTAGAAGACGAATGAGCAACGCAACCTTGTTGTTGTAAGCCACTTCCAGATTTGAGTAGTTGAAGTAGGCTCGGATGCGAGACTCGTCTGACTTCAGCCTGTCCCAGCTGTGTACCCTGATCGTATCTTCCTTCACGTACCAGTGACTGAAGATCAGGTTAAATTGGTACAACAGCTCGGTTCCGAGAGTGGTGAAGACCGGCATGTCACGAGCCTCTGGGAACATGGCTATCAACTTCTGGAAGCAGTAGGCCACCTTGCCTTCGTGCTCCAGCGTGATTGCCTATTGGTCAGCTTTATCATCAATTGGCGAGGAAGATAGATCATATGGCAAAGGTTCAAAGTCTTCATTAATGTTGGCCAAAGAATCGGTCACAACATCGGCATCGAGCTGGAAGCTCGAAATATCGGATTCAGTTGGGAGGAGGGTTTCAATCTGTTCCTTAACATTGGCCAAAGGAGCGGTCACAATGTTGGCATCGAGCAATGTGCTCGGAACATTTGGATGTGTTTGTTCGGTTGAGAGAGCAAGAGGCTCTTTAGGCGGTACGGCATCAACTCCTGCCGTGGGGGAGGTGGGAACGTCTTCAACGTCCTCAGATGAGGAAGAAGCATCTGACGTCACATCCATCTCCATTCCTTCAGCCTCGTCAACTCTGGTGGCTCGAGGAACGATCTTGAAAGTGGCAGCCTCAGCTGAGCGGCTCGACTCAGATGGCTCCTCAGGTGGTATCGCCTCCTCAGCTGGTGCAACCACAGCTAGTACGTCAGCTGGCTCCTTAGCTGGAATTTCTTCACCATGCTCCTCAGCCGGCTCCTCAGCTGACATCTCTTCAGCTGGAATAACCTCGGCTGGTGCTTCAACCGTCTTCTTGAATTTTACCCTTAGCCTTTTCTTGGCAGGCTCCTCCTCTTTCTCTTGCACGGACTCAGCTCGTCTGCGTGCAGCTTTGGATTTGGTGCGGCGAACAACAGCTGGTTCCCACTCAGCTGTGGGCTCGGCAGACTTCGCAGTCTCCTTCTTCTCCTTAGGAGTGTAGGCACTCCTAAGCACCTTCTGTGCCTTCTTAGCTGTTGGAAACAACATCAACTTCTTAACAGACGTCTCCTCATAGTCTTCCCAGATCATGTTGCGACCCTCGGTTGCGAGCAGGATCAGGGCTGAGATCTTGCAGCCGAAGTTGAGTGTCCCTTTCACATTCAACAGTTTCTCTCCCGAGTTTGTTGTTATCTCGGAGATCTTCGACTTTTCCACCATCAGCTGGATCAAAAAGTATTGAAACCAGTCGATCTCATGCTTGTGCTCCAAAGCCACCAACTGCTTCAACTTTGGTCGGCTGATGTCGCCGAATGCTCCGCTGTAGCCGAACACGACTTTCGACACAACATCGAACAGGAGTCGATGTTCTGGCTTTAGCTTAGTCCTCTGTATATTGCTCCTCAACCTCTCCGGCTCGATCAGAGCATTCTGCAGAAACTCATCCGCTTGGTCGTCGGTTATGTTCTCCAGAAATTTCGTAGCGGTGTGGTTAACGGGGATGATGTGGCGAAGGGCATCGGAAACAGCGATGGGGAAGGTGACACAGCGAATAGTCCTAGCCGGAACGTCGCGTTGCCGACAGGAGACTTCCGTTGTAACTCCTTCTCGGCTATCGATGGAGGCATTGAGATTCACGTAGAACTCCCCGACCTGGCGCCTGAGCAAGTGGGAAGGGCAGAGCTTCGCCCATTCTAGGAGCCCGTTCTCCCTGAGTGTATTGGCAAGGGGAGCCAACACCGGTGACTCCAAATCATCGTCGGAAAGTATTTGTCCGAAGTGGATCTTCGACACCAGCATGTCAAATGATTCTTCATATGAGGTGGGGACAAGAGAAGATCCTGAAGAGGCCATTTTCTTGCTTTTAGGAGCCATGTAAGATCACTGCGAAGGTATATATAGGAAGAAGTAAGGGAAATCTTTTGCAGAAAATAGTTAGACAATTTCTGAGAAGACGATGAACAGTTATTGCAGATAGATACGAATGAGGAAGGTAAGAGATCACTTCCTGATTTTCCGCTATTTATAGGTTTTTGACTCGATTGAGATCGACGGCTGGGGTTAAATGGCGCGAATCCATCAACGACTGAGATCACTCGACTGTTGACTATCTTTAACTTGACGTCATGCACCGAGTTCCAACCCGCGCGTGAGAAGGTGTACAGTTTTTCTTGTCAGCCCAGTCGCACTATAAAGTAGGCTATTGATGATCAGCCGTACTTTACATTTAATGCGACATGATGGCTATTTTAATGTAACTGACTTGCTCAGGAATGTTTGAATTTATTTCAAACATTCTCATTTAAGAACATAACACCTTTAGCCATAAATGTTACCTGCCAGCTGATGTCGGAATCAGCTGTGTTCCCATATTGCGGCATACCGTCAGCTGACTCGAGTTCGTCTGTTCAGCTGACGTCTGATCCAACGTTGCAGCATACCATCAGCTGACTCGAGTTCGTCTGTTCAGCTGATGTTTGATGTCTTCGGTTGGCGATCCGCATCCGAGATTCCCCCTTCATCTGAGCTTCCCCCTTAGATGGATATCTATCTCTTCACCTTAGTTGGTTCCTCATCTGATGGATCCAGCAATCCAAGTAAGTCACATAACATCTTGAACCGTTCTTCGACTAGAGGTTTGGTGAATATATCTGCTCTCTGAATCTCAGTTGGAATCTTCTCCATGGATACGTCCTTCTTTTTAATATGGTCTCGGATGAAATGATGTCGGATGTCAATGTGCTTCGTCCGAGAGTGATGAACAGGATTCAAAGAGATAGCAATGGCACTTGAGCTATCGCAGTGAATGGGAACCTGTCCAGTTGCAACTTCATAGTCTCTCAGTTGTTGCTTGAGCCACAACACTTGCATGCAGCAGCTACCGGCAGCCATATATTCTGACTCGGTTGTAGAAGTGGCAACACATGCTTGTTTCTTGGAGAACCATGAAACTAGCTTGCTTCCCATGAACTGACAATGTCCAGATGTGGACTTCCTGTCCAACCGATCTCCGGCTAGATCTGCATCTGAGTATCCAGTCAGTTGGATGTTGTCGTCGGTTGGATACCACAACCCAACATTTAAAGTTCCCTTCAGATACTTGATGATGTTCTTTGCTGCCAACATGTGAGCCTGTCAGTTGTTGCTTGAGCCACAACACTTGCATGCAGCAGCTACCGGCTGCCATATATTCTGACTCGGTTGTAGAAGTGGCAACACATGCTTGTTTCTTGGAGAACCATGAAACTAGCTTGCTTCCCATGAACTGACAATGTCCAGATGTGGACTTCCTGTCCAACCGATCTCCGGCTAGATCTGCATCTGAGTATCCAGTCAGTTGGATGTTGTCGTCGGTTGGATACCACAACCCAACATTTAAAGTTCCCTTCAGATACTTGATGATGTTCTTTGCTGCCAACATGTGAGCTTCCCTCGGTTAAACTTGGAACCAGGCACACACTCCAACCGCGTAAGATATGTCTGGTCGACTGACGGTTAGATAAAGCAAAGAACCGATGATCCCTCTATACTTACTGGCATCCACGAGCTTTCCCTCAGTTCCAGGTTCAATCTTCCAGTTCGTATTCATCGGGATCCTTGTTGTCTTACTTGTCTGCAATCCGAACTTGGTGATGAGCTCCTTAGTATATTTGGACTGATTGATGAAAATCCCTTCTGGTGACTGCTTCGCTTGAAGTCCAAGAAAATAGTTCATCTCGCTCATCATCGATATCTCGAACTTCTCCTTCATGAGATTTAAAAATTTTTCACACAGTTCTTCTGACTTGGAACCGAATATGATGTCGTTGATGTAGATTTGCACAATAAGTATATCTTCTCCAACTTTGATGGTGAACAGGGTTTTGTCAACTGACCCTCGTTTGAATCCCGAGTTCAGAAGAAAACCACAAAGAGTGTCATACCAAGCCCTAGGTGCTTGCTTTAATCCATAGATTGCTTTCTTCAACTTGTACACTCTTCCATCTCCAATTTCAAAACCGGGAGGTTGTTCAACATATACATCTTCCTTGATATCACCGTTGAGGAAGGCCCACTTCACATCCATCTGATAGACCTTGAACTTGTGAAATGCAGCATAGGCTAGAAAGATTCGGATGGCTTCCAGCCTTGCAACCGGTGCGAAGAAGTCCTCAAAATCGATTCCTTCTTGTTGGCAATATCCCTGAGCTACCAACCTTGCTTTATTCCTCACGATGAATCCAATGGCGTCTCTCTTGTTTTTGAAAATCCATTTTAATCCAATGACTTTGACACCATTTGGTCTTTCTACCAACTCCCATACACAGTTGCGTAGAAATTCATTCAGTTCTTCTTGCATGGTTGTTGTCCAGTGAACACAGTTGAGAGCTTCCACAACATTCTTTGGTTCTGGTACATCAGCTACGAAGCAAGATATCATGGCAACATCTCCTGCTTGCTCGAACTCCTCAAGGACTGCCAACTCCTCAGCATATTGGGCATAAGTGTTGGAATCTTCATCGGTTGAATCTTGAGCCGCAACTCTGCTCCTTGTACGCACACCTTCGGTTGGATCTCCGATGATGTTGTCTGTGGAATGGTCTTCATACCATCCTCTGTTGCGTCTTCCTTCTTCTTCCAACTGTGGCTGTTCCGTGATCTGAGCTGTGGGAGATGCTGGACTCTTCTGAGCTGGTGATTTATCAGTTGTTGAGTCTGGATCCTCAACATTGATAACATTTTGAACCAGGCTCGGTTGGGCTTCGGATGCTGATGCAGTTGGAGAGGCATCAGTTGGAGTTCCCCCTTGAGATGAGCTAGGGTCCTCGCATTCATCTTCAGAGGAGTATGGATCATCATCCTCGGTTGCCCATACCAATGGTTCAGCTAGATTCTTTTCCCTTAAAGCTTGCGATCTGGTGAGAGCAGGTGGAACTTGTGGATCACCCTGTTGTCCTTTAGCCTGTTCCCTGCACTCAAATGTAGATTCATCAAAACTAACATGAGGTGTTATCTCCACAACACGAGAGCTATTGTTGAAAACTCTATAGGCCTTGATCCAAGCAGCATATCCAAGAAATATGCCTTTCGAAGCCTTGGCATCAAAAGTTTTCAACTGAGTCTTCCCATTGTTGTGAATATAACACTTAGAACCAAAAACACGAAAATATAAAATATCTGGCTTCCTGCGTCTCCATAGCTCGTATGGTGTCTTTCCCAACCGCTTGGTTAGAAGAGACCGGTTCTGGGTATAACATGCTGTGTTGATGGCCTCAGCCCAAAATCTCTTTGGCAGAGCTGAGCTTGTCAACATGGATGTAGCTGCATCTTTCAGTGTTCGGTTTCTTCGCTCAGCTACTCCATTCTGTTGCGGAGTACGCGCAGCTGATGTCTGATGCGTAATTCTACGCTTCTCGCAGTACTCGATGATGGTTTCATTTAGGAACTCGGTTCCACGATCTGATCGGATGGAGATAATTTTCATCTCTTGTTGGTTCGATATCAGATCCATCAGCTTGGGCAGCTCATCTCGGGTTTCACTTTTGTGTCGCATGCAGATGGTCCACGTATATCTGGAGAAATCATCAGTTAAAACTAGGGTATACTCGTTGCCATTCATGCTCTTTGGTGTAACTGGCCCGAAGAGATCCATGTGGATCAGTTGTAACACTCGGTCGATTGAGGGAGTTGTCTTCAACCGGAAGGAGGATCTAGCGAGCTTTCCCAACTGGCATGCACTGCAGATATGTGTTGTTGAAAACACTCGGTTTGGTATGCCTCTTGCATGTTCTTGTCTGGCAAGTCGGTTCATAGTCTTGAAATTCAGATGGTTGAGCCTTTTGTGCCACAGCCAGCTCACATCTGAACTGCTCTTTGATAACAGGAAAGTGTCATGAGGACTACTGTTCCAGTCAGCATAGTAGACATTCCCAGTTGGCGATCGATTTCCCAACAATATAACCTGCTTTGATCCGACATTTTTAACCCTGCAACCCTGTGCATCAAACTTGGCAGAGAAACCATTATCACAGAATTGGCTGATGGAGAGCAAGTTATGCTTCAATCCATCAACATAAGAAACATTAGAAATCGAAACATGATTGGTTTCAAGGGTACCGTAACCTCTGGTGTAACCTTTTGAGTTGTCACCAAAAGTAACTGATGGACCTTCTTTCTCCACGAAACTTCCAAGAAAATCCTTCAGATTTGTCATGTGTTTTGAGCATCCACTATCCATCACCCACATTGTTGTTGACGCTTTATTCTTCCTCAGCTGTTTCTCTTGTTCCTGCATAGAGAAACTCGCTTAGGTCCCCAATTTTAGTTGGGTCCTGGAGGGTTAGAACCAGTTCCTCCTGAAACTGTTAGTCGCTTTTCCCTGTATACTTGGATGGATTTATCATTCCAGATCATTTTTCCTTCACCATCAACTATAACAACACCTCGGTTATCCTTAGGCTTGTTGTTAGTAGTGATGTTCTATTTCTCGGGAGGAGATGGATTTCTCCCATGTTGAGCTTTCGGAGGAGAGGCTTTCCCCCTGTTTTGATGGCGGTTTTTATCCTGTTGGATTTGTCTGTGAGGTCGGACGCCATGTTGGAATCTTTGTGGCTGATTCTGATTCCAGCTTCTTGAATGTTGTCGATAGCTGTTTATGCCCTGTTGGTGGTTCATGTTGTGGCATGAATATCTCCAGCTGTTCGACCTGTTCCTTATCGGTTGACTTGGTTGGAACCTTTGGTTGAACTGATGATGGAACCGTTGTTGATTCAGATGGTTGGATCCTTGTCGGTTCCATTCTTTCTGATGTTGACTCTGAGGTTGATGCAGAGGTCAGTTCTGATTCTAAGTTCGGTTCCGATTGTGTCTTCGACGTCTCTGATCCCTCTTGACTTTTGGAACATTCCCCCTCGGTTGATGTCCCAACCGATGGAACATTCTGTTCTCCATCCACTGCTCTTTTTCCCTTCTCAGTTATGGTTCCCTTGGTCGGTTGAGCTTGCTGAGAAGTGGAGGTTGAATTACTTTGGGGAGACTCAGGTTCAACTGTGTTAGGTTCGACAACCTTGACTTCCACAGCTTTGATGAAGGTCGCTGGAGGGATTCCAGTATCCTTGATTATATCATAACCGAGTCCTGACACGTCATCTATCTGTCGGCTGTAACTGATAAGGTTCTCGGTGATCTTGGATGACTGATATAGCTTGATTAAGTTGTCCTTCTCAGTTTGTAACTCCTTGAGGAGAACAGCTATATGCTCGGTTTGTCCGTCTGACTTCTTTATCAGCTGGTCGATCTGAGCCTCTTGATTTTTCAACTGTTCTTGCTGCTCCTTGATCTGCTTTGTCAACTCCTCATCGGTTGGAGCATTAGTTCTGTTGACCGCATTCAGTTGACTTTTAAGATTGTCTATCTCTTCAGTTTGACTCTTGATCAGATCGTCCTTTTCGGTTAAGGATTCTTCAAGTTTTGAGAACTGTTCTTGAAGACTCTTAAACTCAACCGATTGTTGATGTAGTTCCTCACTGAGTTCTTGAAAGTCACTCCAGGAGGGTTCCAACTCTTCATCCAGTGATTCCTGCATGTTAGAAATATTGGAAGAATTTAACTTAGCAGGATTAAAGTGTACCTCAGTATCATCCTGGTCTGTTCCAAGTGCCATGAGGCATTGATCCTGACTGATAGCGTTGTTGGTGGAAGTCAGCTCATCCTCATCTTCAGTGTCAGTGAAGATGTCCATGTCATCAGCTGCTTCTTCTGCAACCATGGCCTTGTTCTTTCCAGCTTGCATGGCCCTCAACGCTTCTCTCTCTTTCTTCGAAAGGTCTGGACAATCTACTTTGAAATGTCCTTCCTTGCCGCATTCAAAGTAACCGTTGTTCACAGGCTTTGAATTGTCTCGAGTTCGGTTAGATTTGTAGAACCTCTTATATTTTCTGAACCGAGTGTCCATGTCAGCTAGCTTCTTTGACAGGGCGGTTATGTTCTGTTGCAGCTCTTCTCTACTTGGCTCATTTGTGGCTGTGTCCGCTGATCTTGTTGGCCTTGATGTTCGCGGCTTTGAGTAGTCAACTCGGAGCGCTACTGACTTGGTAGCTTAACCAACATCCTCATGTCGACTTGTCTGAACCGAGGACTGAGTTGACCTTCGTCGGTTCACCTTGTATTCATTTCCCTTCAGAATTGAGAAGAATCTTTCAGTTTCCATCTTACCCAGGTCAGCTCGGCTCTCATGGATATTAGTGAAGGTGTCTCACTCAGCTGGTAAAACTTGTAATACTTTGAGGTTGATTTCTCTCAAAGTGTATTTTCCTTTTCGGATGGACTGGATCCTTCTGATGATGTCCATGAACCGGAGCTCTAGCTGATCGATGGTTTCATCAGTTCTCAGGCAGAAGTTGTCAAAATCTTGACAGGCATGCGAGAACTTGTTCTCCTTTGTCTCGTCGCTTCCTTCACTCAGCGACGCCAAGATATCCCACATCTCTTTGGCAGTCTCGCACTCTTCTATCCAAGGGAGGTAATCTTGCCCAACAGTGGACATGATCGTGCTCTGAGCCCAGATGTCCAACTGGCTCACTTTGGCTTCCTCTGGAGTGAAGTCTTCAGGCTTCTTCTCCACCAACTCCACAGTTGCATCCCCATCATTGGGATTTGTAGGAGTACGAGTGATTCTCTCCCTGATGATGATCGGTCCGGATGTGAGTACTTGTTGCATCCGATGATGCTTTGATAGTAAAATCTTCTTCACCCGTGTTCTCCAGGATGTGTAATTTACAACCGAGAACATGACCACGATCTTGTCCTTGACGTCCATCTGCACACAACAACAGAACAAATATGCAAGCAAATATGCACTAACGTGATAAAAAGATCTGTTCAGTTGACCACTGAAGAAAACACCTCAAATTTACACCTTGTGAAACAGAGTCAGTAGATATGAATTTGTACCTCGAATTCGTACATAAATTCTGTGTCATTTGTTACGAGATTTGAAAAATCGTATGTGAATATGGATGCATATAGATATAGCTAATGTGTTATGATATTGTCAATATCGTACATAAATTTTGTGTCATCTGTTATGAGATTTGAAAAATAAGATTTCTGTAGATAGTATATTCTTTATCTCGTAGCTGAACATGAACAATTGATGGGATGATATAAGAATTCATGCGTTAAATTGATTTCATGTGTGTATATTTGTTACGATATTTAAAAATCGTGCCTGAAACTGATTATATGTTGTTACGATATCCGCTATATCGTACTTGAGATGTTACGATATTATGAATCTCGTACGTGAGTTTGAGCAATTTATGGCATGGCATGAAATTATGATGAATGTAAAATCATCATTAATGTAACGACATTCCATGAAATAATAATGCGTATTACGAGATTGAGAAAATCGTACATGAGAGTGATTGAATGTGGCTAATAGGTTACGATATTCTCAATCTCGTACGTGAAATCTGTGTCATTTGCTACGTGAATGTGGTTGCGTGTGGCTAATGTGTTACGATATTACCCAATATCGTACATGATGTGTTACGATATTGCCCAATCTCGTATATGGAATCATTTTTGACACCTTTCTATCTACATCTTTGACGTCTTATCGCAGCTGAGGCATGTGAGCATGGGATCAAGTCAAACTGAAACACGAGGCATGAGCACTCCCTAGCAGCAACATCAACAGTGTTACTCTTTATTCCAGAAATCACTTTAAACCTCAAAATATAAAGATTCTCTAGTAGGAGAAGTAACAAGGGCATCAACCTCAAATATAAAGATTCTCTTGTCCTTCTTCATCCGAATCTCAAGCTTACTCAATAAATCTTCATAACTTATCCCATCAGGTGGTATATGTGATGGTCCCGATACGAGTTCTGGTGTATGGGGGGGGAATACACCAGATAAAACTTTTTAAAACAACCCCCTAAAAATAACACAACCGAGTAATACAACTCAGTTGGAATCACAATCGAATAAGAAACACTCGGTTGGAAGTGAAGTGCTGTGCGGAATGTGGTGGTAATTAACTCGTATAAAATTAACTCACGCTTTTATGCACGGTTGGTCAAGAACCAAGACAGTTGAGAAAGAATGCAGTTTGTATGCAGGTTAGATAATCAGTTGAATATGCAATAAGATAACTAAAAATAAACACAACACACAAAGAATTAACGTGGTTCGGAGAGAACTCCTACGTCCACGGGGAGTTGTGAGACCACACAACTCAGTCCAAGTTCTTCTGGACAAACCACAAAGCTTACGCGGGCTTTGCAACCATTGAGATAAGTTTACGGGTACTTATCAACCTTACAGTTTAGTTTTCGGGTACTAAACAACCTATCTACTCAGTTACGGGAAGAGTAGGGTCCTAAAACCTTTTCAGGTGAAAGAAAGGGGTTCCAACTAATAGCTCGAACACGAAGTGAGCTATGATCTAACACTCTATGAACTCTCACAAAGTGATGTTCTCAAGGTTGGATCTAAAGACACTAAGACAGAATATATAACTCTAGAACTCTCAACTAATGATGTTCTAAGAGAATGAATGAAGTTCAGCTTGTGTGAGGAATTTGGTTCTTTCTTTCGCTCTTTTCACTTGTCTGCCTCGTCTCGTGTGTGTCTTATATCTTTCCCTGTGAATGAAGGCCTCTATTTATAGGCGGAGAGAATCAACTAGCCGTTGGAAGAGCTGTTGATCTCTGTTCTTTGAAAGCGATGGCTTGTCTCTCATCTCTGCAGACTTTCCGGATTTGGCAACTGCGTGCTTCTGCTTTCCATCTGAGACAGCCTTGTGTTGGGCCAAATGAGGTAATGACAGAGAGTCAAACCTTCACGTGACTTCCTTATTTGAAATTCAAATCTCAACGTCAGACTTTCATCAAGGAGAGGTTGGTTGAGATTTTCGATCTACATCTGACTGGTTCTTCAGCTGATGTTCTGTCTGAATGCTAACAGTTGAACTCTCAGCTGATCTGAACTTCATGCTGTTGATCTTCTTGGTTTGAGGTCCTACAACTGATGTTCTGAAACTGAACACTCAGTTGTCTTCCTTGTGTCTGATCAGTTGGGTATGAACGCTCAGATGACTTTCTTTCATCTGATGTTCTCTTCCTCCTTTCTACTTCTCATCTGATGAACGCTCAGTTGTTTTCCTCACAACTGATGTTCTATCTCTTGAGTGTAACTTCCCCCTTTGTCAATGCTTCATCTGATGAACGCTCAGTTGTCTTCCTCACAACTGATGTTCTGTCCGAGTGAAGCCTTGTTGCCGTCTTCAGCTGGAGTCCTGTAAAGATAAAATCTTAACAATGCTCAAACAGTGAGCCTAACTACTAACATTAGGATCTGACAACATCTACTCGGTTGGGGTCAGTTGGTTTTGGAATCAATCAAAACTTTAATAAATTTTCCAACAATAGGTATGTACTTTTTCCTCCCACCCTCATATATATTCTCATTCCATGATCCACCATGAGCAACAATTAAACAACAATGCATAGTCTGCATCAAAATATCACACGGTCAGATATCAAACGATGTTACGATATACCATATATCGTACAAACACAAGCTACGATATCGTATCATATGCTACATGAGTGTGATTGCATGTGGCTAATATGCTACGAAATTACCAATATCGTACATGAAATCTGGTGTCATTTCCTACATGAATGTGGTTGCATGTGGCTAGTGTGTAACGATATTACCAATATCGTACATGAAATCTGGTGTCATTTCCTACGTGAATGTGGTTGCAAGTGGCTAGTGTGTAACGATATTGCTAATATCGTACGTGCATGTGGCTAATGTGTTACGATATTATGTATATCGTACAATATATGATACGATATAAAACTCATTCATGGCCACAATCAAACATTGTTACGAATGTACGACTTAAACCTATCTCGTCTGACTGTATATCGTACAACTGCGATAAATACGAAATTCCACACATCAATCCTCACATTCAACAAAAATTCTTCATCAAATCAACGAAAATCAAACGGTATAACACACAGTACCTCCATTTTCGTCAAAGCGGCCGGAAATCTGTCTGAAAACAGAGCCGGAGAAGAGCAACCAACACCACCGAAAAAAAAATTCCGGCGAAATAGGAGAAAAACGATTGAAAACGAAGGTGAACTTTTTCTCTTACCACCACTGCCGGTGAAAAAGGAGAAAAACGGTGTGTATAAAGCTTTATTTCCGGCGAAAAAAAATAAAATACACTAAGAGAGAGGAGAGAAGAAAAAAAAGAAGAAGAAGAAGAAGAGAAGGAGAAGAAACGTGCTGGAAGAAAATAGAGGAGAGAGAGAAGAAGAGAGAGAAGAAAAGTAGGTAGAAGAGAGAGAAGAAAAGTAGGAGAGAGAGAGGAAAAGTAGGTAAGAATGAAGGATATTTTTGTCCAATCAATAAAAGAGTAGTCTTTTTATTGTAAATTAAAAGTGTGGCTACAAGTATTACTTTTAGTCTAAAGGTGCTAATAAGGGTAAAATTCTCTTATTTTAATGTGTTACTTCAAACAATATTTACAATTCTTCACCCTAAAGATTCAAGTAAAAATCTCTCAAAAAAACGTTTCACGTAAAAATAAGAATTTTTGAAACAGTATCTAGAATCAAACACACACACACACACATCTACATATACATATATATATATATATATATATATATATAGTATAAAGATAAAAAATTTAAGAATCTTAAATTTCAATAAAATTTATGAATTTTTTGAAATAGTGTCAAGAAGAAAAAGAAATTATTAAATACTATATAGATATAGATATAGAAAATTAATCTAAAATATAAGTAAACACTTTGTTGAACATTTAAACTAAATTTGTTCAAATTCTGGTCATTAATATAATCTCTTCTTTTTCACAAGAGAAAAAAAAACAATAGAAATCAAAAAATAAACTGGAGGGGCCCATGTATATATTGGGATTAGTATGAATTTAAGGACATGCCAGAAAATCTAAATTATAAATGTCGCCAAAAGGAATTGAACCCAGACCAAAGCAAAATACAAACGGTACCTAACCAGTTGAACTAAGAAAAATTTTTGTTTATGACAGAGTTACTTATATATAAGAAAGCATATTTTGAGGCCCCAAGAAATTGGGGGCCCTAGGCCATCGCCCAGGCCCGCCCGCCCTCAGAGCCGGCCCGGTGTTCTGAACCACCATTAATCAATAATCAAATAATTTATAAAATGGAATTTATTAAGGATCGATACATAGTGTGGACCTAAACACAAAACATAAATATTCATATGCTGATTATCATAAATCAAATCACTAGATAACGTAATACGGAGTATATATATTTCCTTCCTCCTACATGAACATGCATTCGTCGACAAAATATATGAATTTTAAAATTCATGCAAAGTGTAGATATAAGTGAAAAAATGAGCCCCGTATTATAAAACTACTAACAAATGAGAGATTTATCACTGTAAATAAAAAATGCACGTCTTTTGAAACGGACGAAAAAAATACTAGTATTACATATTCTTTGAACGGATGGGATATGAATTATGGACTAAACACATAGATATATATTAAGTGGGGTGTATTGGATGTGAATTTCTGTTGGATTTTGTAGACTTTAAAAGTTTATAGATTTGACAAATTTATGGATTTGAGACGGAGTTGAGGATGGATTTTGGAGATTTGGGGCGGAGTTTTGTTGGATTTCTACTGGATTTCGCGTTCAGTTACCTCGATTTTTGTTGGAGTTGAATTCCATCACCTCAGCGCTCGCTGCATGCCAGCGAGTGCTCGCAGTACCCACCGGTTGCTGGCATCCAGTGATAGCTGGCGCTCAGCCCTCACTGGCTGCGGGTGACCGCTAGGAGCCACTAACATTAGCTTCGACACAAAAGGAAATAATTTACAAGGGAAATCACTAACATTAGCTTCGACACAAAAAAAGGTTCCAATTCAGAAAATGAAGATTGCTGTATCCAGATACATGAAATTGGAAAATAGAAGCAACATTTGACGTCCATTTGCAAGTGAAACTAATCAGTTTTACGAGAAAACATAGTTGAATAAACACAGGAAATACCGGAATTAGCAGGAAGCAGCATAAACTGATGGAGAAGAACAACGATAAGCATATTCTCTCTCCACGAAGCAAACATTCCTTCGAAGCCACCAAAATGCCCCAGCCGAGCGGTCGCCGGAGCTTTCTAGGGTTCCGGCGCACCCAGAGAGAAGTGGCATTCGCTTCTCCTAAGTAATCCAAAGTTCGCATGCCGATTTTGATCCATAAATTGCTTAGTTAAAACACAAAAATAGATTCGAAAACTCCATTGCAGATAGCTTCAACGAAGCTCAGCAACGACGTGTAGGTGTAGCAGAATTTTGCAGCAGAGGCGGCAAAATGAGATAATTAAGTTTCACCTTCATCGCATCCCCAGCGATCAGTGGCTCCCACGCTGGCTGGGCGTCCCCAACGACCGCTCTATCTCACCCGACGCTGAGGGTGTGTTGGATTTCAGAAATCTCATCGATATCGATCAGATTTCGTCCAGTGTATTTTGGCCTTTAAACTCCAACGAAAGTCTAACGGAAATCATACTCCCTCCGTCCCTGATATATCTTCCTATCTTTCCTTTTTGCGGTGTCCCCCATATATCTTCCTAGCTATTTTTGGACATTATATTATTACTCTGTACCCTTACTTTATCAACTTATTTACCTAAAATACCACATATGACCTACCACTATCTCAATTACGTAATATATCATTCACTACTATCTCAATTAATTAATATATCACTCATTCAATGTGGGACCCTTTCTCCACTCAATACAAACTCAACCACCTTTTATCCACTCACAACCAACTCATCAACATTTTTTCTTAATCCTTGTGCCACTCCCTCCTAGGAAGATATATAAGGGACGGATGGAGTATTATGAAGTGTTGAATATACCAAGATTTTTGAATTCCAAATGAAATCTAAATTCAATACACCTAGACTTTTGAGGATTTCTGAAATTCTACTGAAATCCGCATCCAATACACTAGGATTTCTGAAATCCAACAGAAATCTACATTCAATACACTCAAATTTGTGAAACCTTTAAAATTCAACAGATGAATCCAATACACCCCTGATATTAGAGAGTGACCTGCCCTACAAGGGAAAGAAATTATAAAGCAAATGCAATCTGATCGTTATCATGAACTAAACTATAAAAAATAGTAATGTGGGTATAATTTTGACTTCAAACTTATAAACTTCTTAATTCCAATAAATTCCAGACCCCAAACGGCCGCCCCCAGCTTTCCTATATATATTCATATACCCCTACACTAATTTTTTCAACAGACAAATTTTTAAGAGAGAGAGAGGGAGAGAGAGAGAGATGATAAAAGTGGGGAAAATGGTGGAATTAGTGGAAGAATACAGCTTGGTGATGGCTAGAATGAGAGAACAGCTTACTTTTCTGCCACGGCGGCCGATGGAATTTCAGTTCTTGAGGTCTCTTCATTCCGCTGCTACTTCTACTTCTGCAGATTCTTCTTTTTTCATGTATTTTTAGACACTTTTTTTTTTTTTTTCAATTTTTATAGTTCTTCATACGTATACGTACAGACATGATCTCATTTATACTTGGGATAATTTTATTCCTTTTAATGTTATTTTTGTGGATGTTTTAGGCTATTGAATTCGTTGTAATTCTGATATTTCAGAATGAATTTTATTTATTTTTTGTTGGATGCAGTATTTTTTTCTTATGAGCTACTTCAATCCGATTCTTCAAGTTAAGTGAAATCCAAGTATAAATTCTTCATTTTGTTTTTTCCTTTCATTTTTACTGCTGCGATGGAAGTAAGTTGGTTATAAATTCAGTTTCTTTTTCCTTTTTTTCTTTTGTTAATGTATGATAAGTGACATGTAAGTTTGTACAATATCGAAATTAATTTGAAGTACATAATTGAGCCATCACTAAATTTCAAAGTCACGAAAAATGGTATTTACAGGTGTCGGTCGATTATATATTGTTATTAAAATGCCATCTTTATATATTATGACAAAAAAATGTAGTCATGAAAGACGTGTTCTTGTTTAAAAAGCTGATCGTATTAATTGCCAAATTGTACCTAAATTAGCACTTCTTACTCCTCCAAATTCACTAATTCAGATATATATAGTTATCGCAATCATCTTACAAACTCACACCTACCACACAATAAGAAACAACATAGAAAATTATTGAGATTTTAAACGCAAGAATATTCTATTAAGAAGTTATTTCTAATTAATATTGAGCTCATATTTCTTATTTAATAAATGACCCCATCGTGAGATAAAATCAATTATTGGATTTACACGTTGGAGGTTATAAATCATACTCCTATATAAACGACACGTTTCATTGAACTAGCACCAAAATGTAAAAATCATCAAATATGATAAGAATAAAGACTTTTCTTATCAAGTTATCCAAAAAAGCACACCCATTAATAATGATTATGTTGTGGATAATTTAAATAGTTTTTTTTCTTATTGCTTGCTGGTACACAAAATGCATAATTTAGTTGAAGTTTATTGCATTTGTTTGTTGATTGCAATCATTTGTGAAAATGAAGTTCCTAGTCCTACCAACAAGCCATGTTCAAATGTATAACATACATCAATTCCAACATAAATGCCATAACTCATCACCAAACCTTCTTTTCCGAATAAAATAAACAATTTATGTGTATATATCTTCTCTTTTGTTTTTCTTCGCATCAAAATCCTAAACATGATGGGAGTTTATTAGTTTTTGCCGAAATAGTAAACAAATCCAACGTATCTTCTCTAAAAAGGATTTTAGCCTACAAATTGTTGTTACTAATTTTTTAATTTATCCATATACCTCAAAAACTTAATTTTTAAAAACGCCTAGCTCCAGGTTATAAGAAATTTATCAATATCGTAATAGACAAATAAATATAAATAAAATTTAAGAAAAATCCAAAAATTATAGTTGAATCTAAAATAAATGTAAAAAGTAGCACATAGCCCCTAACATTCAACCCTCTATCACATTTAACTCTCCGTAAAGAATTATTAAGGGCTACCAGCATCCTAACATATCATTAATTGTGCAAATTAATAGCTCATTTTCTCAAACAGACGTTATAATATTGGTAATGTAACTTTCCTTTGACCTTTTTCCTTTTTTTTTTTTTTTTTTTTAGTTCTTAGCTTTAATTAAACAACATCCTTTAATTTTTTAGAATTAAAAAAGTTACTACATTTTATAAACTCACTTCATATCATCTTCAAAAGATAATTTGTCTCTTTATAAAACTCTCCTTCGATGATCACTAGCTACCATCGACAACGTGGTAGTTTTATGATTGTGTTTCCAATTAAACAAACATGAACTGGTGTAGCTTCAATTAACAACAAATAAGGACGGAAACTGAAATTCCATAAAGCAACATATTAATTTCTCCTAGAGTTGTTCATCAATGACGGCAACCTTAATTTCTACTTGTGCATTTCGTGGGGCTGGGGCATCTCCACAACTTATGAAGATCCCATACCATGTTGCGGTGGTTTTGCGTATGATTGAACGGAGGTTGGTTTTAGGCTGAGTTTTTCTACTTTGTAATTTGATTAAGAGCCACTCATATGATTAATTCGGGCAATGGTGGATTTGACTACCACCTTGTTAAATTTGCTCCCATCCCATGTGGGCCTCACGATTTTAAATTTTAATCAAATTTAAATAAAATATTTTAGGCCATTTTATTATCATTGCAATGACCCACGCAGGATTGGTGCCACGTCTCTATTTGTATGAGACAAGGTGTATAACATTTCAAGGGACGGGGGTTTACCAGTGTGCACCGAAGGTAGCGGTTGCAAGTTCTCACGACATTAAAAAAAAAAAAAAAAAGGTGTCTAACATTTGATATATATTTAATACTTCATGTATAAGGTCTCCAAATTTTTATCTTGATTTGATTGGTTTTACTTTTATTGGATTTGATCATGTGCTAAAAAAATTGTAGTTTTTTTTTTAATCCCAACCAAATAAAGTTTTCTTCATAATCCTTTTTGAAAAAAAGTTTTCTCCATAATCGACGTCAAATTATTCATTCAAAAATGGAAATCTAGCATCTACACGGACACCTTCCCCTTGTACAAATTTTTGCATACATGTTGTTAATTTGTGGGTAACAGTCTATTGATCGAAACACTATGAAATATTTCGTCTCGTTCATTTCATCGACGATGATCGAGGTATTCAAACTTAAAATTGATAACGCCTTCATCATTAGAGTGGAATCAGTGAACGTATCAATTGAACACGTTCATAAATTTACTCTATTGTAATATAGAGATGACATAGTCACATAGTTTAACTAAAAATGTCTTATGTATGGTTGGCCTTTTTATGCGTACAAAAATTATTACTTGATGACTGCGTTTTTTATATTATAAAGCTTAAAAAAAAGATAATTCGTGGAGGAGATATTGCTAACTTTGATACGCAAGAGATTTTTTATAATTAAATATATGCTTATAGTAAGATTTGGACTCTTTAATTTCATAAATAGAAATTAACATTCGTTGCTTGCCATGTAATTTGAATTTCATTTTCTATACATTAGCTGAAAATCGTACAAAAGATAAAGCATGTTGCAATACGAATCATTAAATATCCTGTTTTGACGAGGGGAAAAATTTGTCGATGCCCTTTAAATTATCACATTGTTTTGTGCAAAAAGTATTGATAGTACTCTTAACGAGTTAACTGGTATATGGGAGAATACACAAGTACAGATTTTTACTTAAAAAAACTTTCGACTTTGATTTCTCGACAACTGTAAAGCATAGTTGGAATGGTCGTACAATTGGCTATACAGTTGACTTTTTTGACTGAGGGTCAACTGCATTTAGCAAACAGATATTTTAATTGTAGTGCGGAATGTGGTGGAAATTTGATTAACACGTTTTTATTGAAAATCTTTTGCGAAGGTCAAGTTCGCGAATCACTTAGTTCAGATTTTGTAAGTATGCTTCTATGAACGAGTTAGTCTTCACTTAGTGAATAGAAACAATAAATAAAAACAGAAAATAAAACACACATTTGTTTTTACTTGGTTCGGAGAGCGACTTTTAAGTCCACGACCAAATGTCTTGCTGATAATCACTTGAATTGTTTACGCGTACAAGTTAGACGTACAACTTAGTTTACGGGTACTAAGCAACTTTATAGTTGATTTCGGGTTCAACAAGACCTAGAGTCTGATTACGGGTTCAGACAAAACCTATCTTTGATTGCAGGTTCAAAGGAACCTAATGGAAAGGGGTTGAGGGGTTTCCCACAAGAAAACCTACAACACGAGAAGTGGAGATTTTCTCTTCTAATGTTGAATTTCTAGTTCTATAGAATGAGAAGGCTTAGAACTAAAAGGCTGAAACTCAAAGACTCAATCAAAGAAATGTTTTTCTTAGAGAGCTACGAGAGTTAAGAGAGCAGTAAGCAAGGGGAGAATTTCTTCTTGCTTAAAAGATTCAATCTTGTATGTGATTTTCTCGCAGTAGTTTCAGTAATCTTCACGTTGAAGGAGAACCTCTATGTATAGGTGGAGAGGTTGAGCTAGCCGTTGGAAAGAGCCGTTTGACCACTGCATGAAAACGATTGGCTCATCTCTCACTTCTGCAGATTTTCTTTAAATAGTAACTGTGAACCTTGCTTTCGAACTGCAAGTCTTCACTTTCTGTCCACATAAGGAAATAAACAGTCTGTCTTGCTTTCACGCGATCTTGTGCTATTTGAATTTGAACTCAAGTTTCCTCTCTTTAGACTTCTTCACACTTATGAATGTGCATGGAATTCTGACGGTCCGTTCGATTTTATGGTACACGAAATTAGTACATGTTAAGTTTGAAATTAATTGTGTTTATTTTCTAAAAAAATTGTACCAAACTCTTAGTTCCATCTATTTTAACACGTGCTCTTTGGACTTTCTTCTTAATTGTCACATGGATGTTCATATCATCATAGCTAAATAATTGCATCCTATAAATAAAGAAAAATTTGATGTGGCCTATTTCATAATGGCCAAGTATTCTTATTTAGGGATGTCTTTATTAATTGTAAAACCATACCATTTGAAAATTGTAAATGGATAAACTTCATAATTATTTAGTGGCAATGCTGTCAACACATTATTATTAGTATATTAAAAATTCATTGACGAGGCGATCAGTTTTCTCTCAAATTCTACACCTAAAGTTGTGTTTGGCATTTAGCTCATTGAAACGTTGAGTCTAGTAAACTAAAAACGTGTTCAATTTGAACGAAGAAAGATTTAGATAAGAAGAAGAAGCCCACAACAAACCCCAACTATACGAAACGACGCTGCTCAGCGGCACGCGATACTTGGCTTTGTAGGAGGATTTTTAGTCAGAGAGAGAGATAGAGAGAAAGAGGAAAGGGCAGACCTTTTGTGGGTTTCTCGCTCTATACTTTCCTTATCAGGTATCATTTCATTTCCCCCCATTTGTTAACATCTCTTATCGCTACTGCTGATTGTCACCTGTGTTTTGCAAGAATCGTGCTGTCTTTGTGTTGATTAATGCTTTTAACATTTGATTCCTCTATGTTTGTTGCGATCAGTATGCTATTTGTGACTCAAGTTAGATTTTGTTTGGTGGGCTTTGATTAATCAGTGGAGATTTCTGATTAATTGAGCAAGGATGATGGGTTTGAGCTCTATGGGTTGTGGAGGTGGAGGGAATTCATCAACATCAAATTTATCTGCTTCTGCTCCTCCGTTTACTGTTGATAGATTAAACCCTAAGCCCAATTCAAGCCCTATGTTGCATTACTCCGATTCACCTTATGTGGTTGAGCCCTTTACCCATTCGTCTCAGTATCCTCACCTTTCTGCCCCTAGAGCTGAGGTGGCAATGGATTCTACTGAGGTGATTAGCGTGCCTGCATCCGATGATTATCGATTTTCGGCTTCTGCATCTGTTAGTTCACCTAGCACCCAGTGGTCTGCGCATAATTCTGGTTATGGTGGTGATGTCAAACCTTATTATTCCCCTTATGCTCCGTCGTTGGTTGGAGAAGCTAGTCTGTTGGCTGAGGATGAGGGGTCTAGATACAGTGTGGCGCCTACTCGTGGATTGAGTGTAACATCTCAACATGATTATACTCAAAGCTTGTTTGACTTAGAGTATAGACCTCATTGGGCAGGTGGTTTGGCTTTCGATGATGGCAAGCGGGCTAAAAGATCTGAAGGTGATGGGAAATTCTCATCTGAGAAACTGTATGTTGGTGGTTCGCATGGTTATGAAAATCAACTGTACCAAGGTATCCCTTTTCATCTTTTATAACAATAAAATGTGGTATCTGTGATGAAATGTGTTTTGGCACTTTTTCCCGTTGCTAGATGTTTGACTCGAGTGATATTTTAGATGGAGATAATCTAGGGTCCCTTCGGAATATGATTTATGGTTGAAATTGAGAAGCTTTATACGTTGGAGTCAAGTTCACATGCTGTCTCAACTGCTTTTTGTGTTTTCATTTTCTAGTATTTAGTAACATCATATGAATTCTAATCTCAAGAATAACCTGTCCGTTGTGTATTATACTGTGGTATTGGTAAGTGATAGCATACTTAGATTCAGAGTTTACAATTTTGTAGTCCAGTAACTGTTCTTGCTAACCTCACATTTCTAATTATTGTGGAAGTTTGCCGGAAATGGGAAACTAAGAGTTATGAGCAAATTAGAAACTACAAAGAGGGAAAATTTTAGAATGGATAATCAGTAAAAGTTGCCCCTAGATACCTTGAATATTGTCCTACATAGAAAAGAATAGAGATGACTTTACTATATCTTTAGTATATCAAAATATAATTGAAGACAAAACGAGGAGGAGTCTATACTGATGATGATTGATGGACTTCAACATTATTTTTTTTTAAGTATTTTAGGATGAGGTGAAACACAAAGATTGACATCTTGAATTGGTATTCCAATTTCATTTGATGGTCTTTATATGGTCTGATTTCACTGGACTTCCAGGAGTAACAGTTTTTTTGCAGGAAATATGAGAACGTGTCTTGTTTGAGATAGTGATAGCCAATGGTGCATTGTGGTACATCTTCAATATGTACATGTAGGATAGATATGTGCAACAAAAAGTTAACATACTCTGAGCATCAGTTTAGAATCGCACAGATAACTTGGATGTCTGCTTAACCATGTTTTATTTATTTTTCTATTCAAAGTATGCAACTTAACAATGACCATTCTGTGTGTGTGCCTGGACGCTTATTGATCTATCGTGTGTCTGTTATGGATATATTCTTGTGATGTAGTTTGCTGTATGAATTCTCAGATTTCCTCTTAAATTGATCTTCTGTAATTCAGGTGGGCGTGGCAGTGAAAACAGGAACAATTTTAAGGAAGATTCTGGTGTTTTATATAAAAATCTCAATCAGGTTTCTGACCGAGAAGTCTATGCTGGGTCCTCCAATACTGCATATACAGAACACAAGAAATGCGTTGAGCATGAACTTGGCTTTGTTAGCACTTCTCCTCCAGTGATGTCGTCTCCCTACCCAGAATCTTATTCTCCTGTGATTGCGTCTGCAATGGAGAAAAACTTTCCAAACTATCAAAATTCAAGTAATCCATATGAAAAATGCGTTAGGCATGTTGATATGCCCTTCACGGGTCGTGTATCAGTAATAAGATCTTCGCCCACAGTTGTCATTAGACCACCACCAGCTTCCGGTTGGAATTCGGGACAAGGTAATGCTTCTCGTAAACCTGCTGGTAATGCTGCTGGTATCCACATTTTGGATTCTGATTACATCAATCTATCGAAGCCAAAGGATTCTGGCCTTAAACCCAACTCCAAGTGTAAAGACGACTCCTCTGAGATGAGCCCCTTCAAATTCTCTATGCAAGGGAATGCTCCTGTTTCATCATCTTCCGCAAAAGAACTTTCGAGGGTGCTGCATCATAACGATACTTCTGATTGCAATACCAAGACAACATTAGGATCTCGAATATCAGATGTGAATGGCTCAAGTGGTCTTGCGATGACTGGTGATAACATTCAAGGGGTTAATTCCACCGAGGAGTCTTCAGAATTCATGGATCATCACAGCACGGTAGATTCACCCTGTTGGAAAGGAGCACCGTCTTCTCAGTTTTCAATGTTTGATATTGAATCTGGAAACTGTGATCATCTCAAGATAAATTTGGTTGAGCAATACGGATTTGGTCAAGGAGAGCATCAAAGTCTCCACTCAACAGTTGATTCAAACAGAGTTTTCTCCGAGAAAATTGATTGCAACATGGGAAATGAAAACGGAGGTGGACGAAGTGGCGTAACGCTCGGTTTGGAGAAGACTCTTGATGCAATTTGCTCTACTACAGAGCAGAGTTTATTGGATGGTATAACAGACAGAGTTTGGATTCCACCTACAACCCGGAGCAAAGGAGTCGAGTTAAGTGGTGGTCCAAATATGCTGACGGCAAAGGAATCTAATCTCCTGAACAACTTATCAGGTGTTTTTGATGTGAAAGTTTCTGACACCAAGCATTTATTTGGTGAAGGATGTATTGGGATGATTGTAAATGATGCCTCTGAAGGTGCTGCTGTGGCTGTCCATGCGGCCGAGAAGGTTCTCGCTTCGCCTGCTTCTCAAGAAGATGTCACTGAGCATACTATGGTACCAGATCCGAGACTGGATGTGCCCGCAATTGTTAAGTCAATGCGTAGCCTCTCAGAGTTGCTTCGCCTTCACATTTCAAGTGATGTATGCTCTTTAGGGGTAGAAAATACTGAGACTCTTAGACATGTAATAACCAACCTTGATTTTTGTTTGAGTAAAAAAGCTGTGCATGCCCGTGCAGCTAATAAGCCAGAGTCCAAAGATCCTTCGGGAGAATCTTCGGGGGTACTTGGGGAGTCTTCTAGTGTGGTATGCGACACCGTGCAAAAATGAGCTATTCCTTTCGTGTTCATAATACTATTTTTCCCATCTTGTGTAAAACAATGATAATCGTTTTTTAGTAAATAATCTGAATCCTTTTCTTTTTATGGCAGGGTATAATTTCAAGAGGTCCTCGTAAATGTGAAGCTTCAAATTCTTGCACCAATGCTGAATCTCTGCATTTGCATAATGGGGATAGAAACTATATTTTTGCTGGTAAGAAAGATGAGGTAACACGGATTGTTTCACCATCGAGGGATGATTTTCACATAACAGGAGATGATGATATGGCCAAGGTACGTGCTATATTTTGAATATTTGCCGATTATTGTGTTAAATAATTATAGAAGTTGCACCATGTTAGTTTGTAGTCTGTCCATTTTTATTTGCCGTGCTTGCAGTCTATAAAGAAGGTCCTAGAGCAGAATTTCGAGATAGATGAGGACACGCACTCGCAAGCACTTCTTTTCAAAAATTTGTGGCTTGAGGCAGAGGCTAAACTGTGTTCTATCAGTTATAAAGCTCGTTTTGAAAGAATGAAGGCTCAGATGGAAGATATTAAACTCAAAGCTCCGAAAGGTTAGCTTGCATTGTATAATACAGACAAGGTTTTTTTGAAAAAGTCGCAATCCTAATATCTGCTCAAAATAATTTTAGAGGATGAGGATGTTGCAGAGATGACATCTGAGCTTTGCACTTCACCTGATACTGTCATCATGTCCGAGCTGGCTCCCAAGGCTTGTGGCTACACATTTCCGAAACCCATTTCACCGAACATATCTACTTCTGACGTGAGTGGTTATCCTGATCGTATTGACTCTTCCGTCCTTGCCAGATTCAAAGTATTGAAATCTCGAGAGGAGAACCCAAACTCCATGAATACAGAGGAGCAGCACCATTCTGAGATAGTTGATGGTAAGCATGCAGATTCTGTTATAGCCAGATATAACGTCTTGAAATCTCGAGAGGACAACCTGAACCCTATGAACACAGACGAGCAACACCAGTCTGAGACAATTGACAGTAAGCATGCAGATTCTGTTATGGCCAGATTCAATATCCTCAAAACACGCGAGGAAAACTCAAAAGTAATCAGGGTGGACGAGGACAAGCCGCCCCAGATAAATAGCGATAAGTTTGCAGGTGAGAAATATTTTAGGCCACACATCAGAGATCAGTCAGAAGGCGAAGCCTTAAATGTGGTGGCCCTGCAACCCGATTTCCATTATCAAGGTGGCAGTCTCACCGGGGGCAAGTTCAACTCATATTTTGAGCGCGCTGGGTATGAATCTCCAATTGAGTATAGTGGGCCTGTCATGAACGATCCAATAATGCATTTGGTGCAGAGCAGCAGCAGCAAGACAATCAATGAAAACAAGCCAGGATGGCGCGACAGTTGTTCCTCCTCGGAGTGGGAACACGTTATGAAAGAGGATTTTTCATGGAAAAACTAGTGAATATGCTAAATTTGTTGTGCTCTAACTGCTAAGATGCTACTAAGAGGCATCATACTAATTAATACTGCTATGTCTTCTAAAGATATTGCTTCGCTCTCTTAAAATTGTCGCAGGGTCTTTGTAAATTGGGAAAATATGTGATAATCATCATAGTAGACTTTAAATGTAAAGTCTTGCCTGCTTTGACAACTATTCTATTGGCTTTTCATGATGTCTGTATATTTTTAAGATACTCGTGAATTATGGCCCGCCAGGCTGCTTTGAAGAATCAACATGTAACATGAGCTGCTGCTAAAGTTGAAGATGATTTGATTTGATCAAAAGAGTGAGTTTGTTTGTTTTGTTTGTCAAAATAAAAGTATGATAATTAACACTCTTTACGATAATGCTGCTTTGCACTAATACTTCTGTTACCTTTTCCATTTCATGCACCACTATCAAGTTTTGATAGAATAACAAATAATTGAAGGTTTAGTACTATTTTGCTTTTTCAAAATAAAATGGGAGCATATGCGCAGCGCATTATCTAAGTCTAACTTGTCTTCAAGTAATTTTTTTTATTGCTCAATCGTTAGTAGAATATATGTAATTGCTAAAAGCCAATACAAATGTTATGATATTTGTAAATGTCACCTATATAGATTTATATAAAGGAAAAAAAATCTTCTATAAATTAAAAAAAAATCTTCTATAAATGAAAAAAAAATAAAAATCATGCCAATGTATCACAAGCATTTAGTGGAAAATTCATAGAAAAATAATTGATATTTCAATTTGAATTTAAAGAGAGTTCAGAAAATTTATATTTACTTATTTATTTAATGATAATTATTGTCATTTTTATAAGAGACTAACAACTAAAATAAAATGTAAATATTAGTTACCAAATTTTGACACACATAGTACTCCCTTACTTAAAATACTTTAGTAATTTTTGAAAGATGAATAATCAAGAAAAACGAGGGTGATATTCATAACTAAATATTTTTATTATTCTTTTTTATTAATAATTGAATATAAAATTTACAAAATTCAATCAAAAAAGATAATAAAAATTATAATATTAATATAAAAATAGACTGAAATATAAATTAACTCATTAATATATTTATTTAGTATAATCATTATTTTTAACGCTTGAGTGCACATTAATTATACTAGTAACATGAAATAGCTGCAACATTTTGCTCAATCCATGATCAAAATGAGTCGGATCGATTGATGTTCTTACACCATTATTGCGTTTCACATTTCACAAATCACATTTCAAGATTAAAACAATTTGACAGATCAAGATTTATGAATTGATTTTCTGTGACATTTCTACATTTAGCAATAATAAACATGGAAAACGACTTGTGATATTATGTATTTCAGACTTGAGTAAAAGAGATCTTGTTGCCAGTGAGCAAGAAATAGTAATTTTTTCTTTCCTCATCTTTTTTCCTCAAATCACTCTTGATTCAATTATCAATGTCAAAACCTTGCACTAGATAGGCGAATTAAAAAATCGAGAAACTAGCAATATTGATGTGCCCGCTGTGAAACCAGTATTAATATAAGCTGCTCTTGACCCCATTTTAGCGATTAAATCAAATATTAGTCCCACTTGCCTCCTCCAAACCACACAGAAAACCAATGATTTGGCCAAATAAATGTCACAGATTTATCTAATCCAACCACTAACTTTGTATTTTCATGCACCTTAGTCAACTTGAATGCATTAGATTTGATCACTTGTTTCATGAAATCTATACGCGTCCATACTGAATCCGTTTGTCGCATCTTCTTCTATATTTACTTTTTTTTTATTGCGCAAGTTAAAACGACATTCACAGCAAGTTTCTTACTCATTTGGCACTAAAAATTATAGAAAAATGAGATAATTGCACCGAATTTTTGTCTATATATATTGCTCTCCTTGTGATGGAAGAACCATCAACCAAAACAAACCTCAAAATCAAGTCAAGAGCATTATGAGTTCTAAACTAGTTCAAACTTTCATTACAGCACTCCTATGTTTCTGCATTGTCAAAACTACTACAGCTCAGCTTAAAGTAGGGTTCTATCAAGGCTCGTGTGCTTTTGCTGAGTTCGTCGTGAAACAAGAAGTTCAAACTGCATTCATCAGAAACAATGGAGTTGCAGCTGGCCTTGTTAGGCTTCATTTTCATGACTGTTTTGTACGGGTAAGAAAATTATTTTCCACCCTTGTGTCTTTGTTAATGCATACATATATATCATAAACCCTTCAACAACCACAAAAAAAATCTGTATTTTTTCCTATCAAAATCATAAAACCAAAAGACCCTTCTAAAGATAAGCTGCTTTCCCTTCTCTGTGCAGGGCTGTGATGGCTCAGTGCTGATAGACTCCACCAGTTCTAACACAGCAGAGAAGGATTCGCCTGCGAACAATCCAAGCCTTCGAGGTTTTGAGGCCGTTGACAGCATCAAGACTAGGCTTGAGGCTATATGCCCGGGCATAGTCTCTTGTGCAGATATACTCGCATTCGCAGCAAGGGACAGCATTGAGATCGTAAGAATCTCTATATGTAGCTTCTTTACGTCCTGCGTTCAGATATAATTCAATCCACGGATTAAATGTTATCCTCCCATCTGATCAGACGGGAGGACTAGGGTATGATGTCCCTGCAGGGAGGAGAGATGGTAGAGTTTCTTTAGCTTCTGAAACAACAGACCTACCACCTCCCACACTCAATGTAAACCAACTAACTCAAGCATTTGCAAAGAAGGGCTTAACACAAGAGGAAATGGTCACCCTTTCTGGTAAAATTTCTCATCAAAACACTATTCTTGGGCTAAACTTGTCAGCGTTTTCAGAGGCATGTTGTATTATTGAGGTCCGTATATGTGTAAATGCACATATACTGACGATAGTGAAGTGAAACACAAAATGAAGCTTTCTGAACACGTACATGCAGGGGCGCACACGTTGGGGCGGTCCCACTGCACATCTTTCAGCAACCGCCTCTACAATTTTAACTCCAACTCGAGCTCAGACCCGACTTTGGATGCTATGTACGCAAGCCAACTCAGGCGACAGTGTCCACAAGGCGGCGATGCCAGTCTAGTGGTGGCGATGGACGCCAGCCCCGCCATGTCCGACGTGGCATACTACAGGGACGTGGCGACGAATAGGGGTCTGTTCACATCGGATCAAACTTTATTGACAGACCAGCGAACAAGAACACAAGTGTTGCAAAATGCTCAGAACCCTTTCATTTGGAAAAGCAAGTTTGCTTCTGCAATGGTGAATATGGGCAAGATTGGAGTTTTAAGTGGTAATGTTGGTGAGATTCGCAAGAATTGTAGAGTGATAAACAGCTAGGACAAAGTTTGCTTTTAAGTTATTTCCATTCAAGATCAAATCATTATCAAAATAAGTCTACAAAATTCAAAATTTGGCTGTTGATTGTGCCATTGTGGGAGAAAGATTAAAGATTTGCAGCACCAGCATACGATAATCTTCTGCAGAAAATATATATATATATATATATATATATATAATCAGTAGCCCTTCTCTTCGTTTTGAGTAGAGCAGAAAAATGGGGGCGAATTTTCATAACTCAACCAAATTGTTAAGTGAGTCAAGATAATGAAATAAGATTGTACCATTGATTCGAAAAGTATAACCAGAAGCAACAATCATAGGCTAACATAATCGGTTTAGGTTGTCAACTCCATGATAGCACTCACAATGTCTCCATTGTGAGTTTTGAGGGCCTTGACAGCCTTGGTCCTCAACACCCCAGCTTGTGTCATGACCAAATCAATGTCACGAGGTTCGACACCCGTCTCATCAACCTCTTCCTCTTCTTCATCCGCCTGTGCAGATGCAGCCGAGGCAGCTAGTTCTGACTTCGCCATCACGGAGCCCATGTCTGGCATCCTGAACTGTTGAGCAGCCTGCGTCTGGAGCTGAGAGCTCAAGTCCTCAATCTTGGCCTCGCCAAAGATGACATAGGTCTCAGAATTCGGGCTCTTGAAGACATCAGGTTTAGAGATGAAAAACAATATCTGCAAAAATGTAGTATACAATATATATTAAAGCAGCAACTCAAACTAAAGAAGCAAAGAATTGAAGAGAAGGTTACGTTTTTGGTTCTCTTAATCGTGACTCTGCTAACACCAAGAACAGGCTTCATGCCAAGCTTCAACATGGCCTTTCGGCTCTTTTTCTCACTTCTGCTTTGCTTGGAACCGGTTCCACCTGTTCAAGTTTACCACAATTGCAACCATTTAAATAAGAAGTACAAATACTTGAAAACTCATAGAAGACTCATATATGTAGTACTTCATAGAAGCTTGGCAATTGCAACCATTTCAAGCTTCAACATGTGCCTATCATCCACAAATACTCATAGAAGACTCATATATGTAGTACTTCAGAATAAATAACACCTCAACCTCAAAGAAAAATCTTCAAAAACAAGGTTGCCAGTAAAAACAGTATAACAACCACAAATACTTGAAAACTCATACAAGTATATTGGACTCAATCTTCAAAACAGGTTGCTAGTTAAAAAAGCATAACTACCACAAATAATCTTAGCAAAACTAATTTATGTAGGAAAAGATAACACCTCAAAGCAAAATACTCAAAAACTAGGATGCTGCTCGAGAGATGAGAGCCTTACAGATTTGCCTATGCACTACTACAGTCTACAAGATGATCAAAACAATTTCATAACTACAAAATACCATTTCAAATGACATGTCACGTAGCTTCTCAAAAACACAGAGCATACGAATTTCGATGGAGAGATTTCCATAAACCTTTCCAAATTCATACCAAAATTTGAGATGCAACGCGATGTGGATACAGCACTATCCTAAATGCCTTGAAAAATGTCACAATTCCTGAATGCAACGACAGCATCTACATACAATTACCGGAAACAAAGCATTTTTCTAATTAAATAAACTAAAATGTCCGGCTAAAAAACTAAAATAAAACAAATTCCGCCAATCTCAACCGTACAGTCACCCAGAAAAAATTAACGTTAAACTCCAACAAATCCACCAAATTTTCCATAACCAACAAGCTCACAAAGAAAAAAGTATAAGATACGAGAAAAAAATGCCGACAAAACCACACATACACACGCCGCGAGAGAGAGAGAGAGAGAGACCTAGAGTTCCGTCGTCCTTGTCATCATCTTCATCGTCAGAATCATCAACGTCATCATCATGCTCCTCATCTTCCTTCACGTCCTCTACCAATGGCTCATCCTTGACCAGACAATAGTTTTTTTTAACAAATAAATCTAAGACAAATAAAACTAAAAACAAGTAACGAAAGTCGACGTTGAATTTATACCAGAAGCTTCTTCTCGGCTTCAGTCTCCTCGACAACGGGACCAGGCATGGCGACGGAGCTGTTCGAAAGCAGAAAGAGAGAAAGGAGAGAGAGAGAGAGAGAGGATAGAGTTGCTTGCTATACGTGCGAAAAGATAATGAGTGGGTTTTTATTTCTAGGGTTCATTTTTGGGCTTCGGCCCAGACCTTTGGGGTACCTTTGAATTTTCTTCATTTAAATAAAAGGAAAATACTAGTATTAGCTTTTTTATACTAATATATATATATATATATTTTTTAAGAAGTATAGTAGTACTTTTTTTTAATTCAACCAATTCGTTACTACTGCATATATTAGCAAGTTGCAAGCCTAAATTATTATAAAAGAAAATCAAAAACCAAAGATTTTCGGGAATAAAATAAGTTATCAACAAAAAAAACAAAAAAATTAAAGTGTGGACTGTCGAATTCTTTTTTCTTTTTTTGAAAGACGACTGTCGAATATAAAAAGTTTCATACATTATATTTTTTAATTACATTATTACAGTTTAAAACGTGAGATAAATTGCTGTAGTGATAATTGATAAGCATATGTATATTCACGTCTGACGAGTATTGTCGAACAAAATGAATTTAGAATTAGCGATGAATTACATCCATAAACTTTATTACTGATAGTGTAGTGAAACATTAAAGTTTATTAATGTAGTTTACAACTCTGTAGAAATGAAAATGTAATCAGAAATATGATTACAAGAATGCAATTTGTTGATTGATTTTTCAAATTTTTACGGCGAATATCGGTTTGAAGCATACTTTTCAGCATCTTTTTTAAAAAGAAAGCATCCAACAATTTTACAATCACTAACAAATTAAACTCGCAGCCTATCAACACTTTTACAATGATATCATGACATGATCTTCTAATACTATACTCTCATGTCACAACGCCAGAGCTTCATGTGGAAAGTATGTACATGCTTGTATTCAAGTGCTGGAAATATTGACTCAAACGACGACGTATGATGCGTAAAAAAAATACTATTCAAACACGAAAACACATATACTAACAAATCAGTGAATTACCTTCAAATGACTCCATTTCATCTCAAAATGTTTAGCATTAAACTAAACAAAACATCACTGAACTGCTACTCTTGCAGCTTCTGATAAAAGTTGTATGCAGAATCCAAAAATTCTACGACTTATGCTATACAGTCTTGGTCGATTGCCTCCAAACCTTCTTTTCTTCGTTCCATGCTTCGTTGTTGAATGCATGACAATGACCACCAGAACCACTCCACTTCAGACAAGGAGCCACTATATCACAGACATAACAGAAGCACTGCATGTATGAAAACCAGGAGTACTTCGATTATAATTCAAAACTTCAAAAGATGGAACAGCAACAAGCAAAACACTCAAGCTATAAGGAAATACTAATAACCATTTCACAGTGACTGTCGTGAGGCGTCTTCTCAAACCGAAATCTTGCACAAGTATATCTTGGGTGTGGATAGTCCCTACACGCAACCTATTTGAAATCATCTCAGAATGATAAAAATCAATAAAGTTGTTCGATTCTCCTATCAGTTATCTCAACCTCAAATCAAAGAGAAGAATGATTGAAATAGCATATTAAGTTTTTAAAGACTTATTCAACTACTTGTCCAAGATGTTAGCTTATTTGATTAATCTAAACGACGTAGTTACTTGCCCTACATGTATTTTGCTTCTACATAACGCGAAACTCAGATTAGAGTGGTTCCACAAGATTACACTTTTGATATTTTTCAATTGCCAAAGCCAATTTAAGAAGTTGATCACTAAAATGAGCTTCATACTACAAGCATTCTTCTTCTGGTAGTAAATCCACAACATAACCAGAACAAAGAAAAGCCCGCAAACTCAACAAAATGCTTGAAAGAGGAAATACCTCCCCACCTCAAACAAAATCAAGTGATTCTCAAGGAAATGCAAGAGTCACGAGGGCTGCAGGTTTCTCCTCATCACGAAAAATTAAAAAAGCCAATCACATTCTACCATGATGATTTAAGACTATACTACTGACAAGAGACATTTAAATTGACATTCATAGCAAAAACTAGCCAAATAAATCTTCGTTCTATGATCAAAGTACATGTAAGAAGATTAGAGATAGCCAAGCATTACTAACAGCAATTGGCTACTTCCAAAACCTATGATCATCACAAGAGGAACAAAAAAAAAAAAAAACATTATTATACTGGCAAAGCATTTACTAACAATTGGCTACTTCCAAATCCAATGCTATGATCATCACAGGAAAACCAAAAACAGAAATTTCAGAAGAAATCCATTATTATAGTGAAAATAATATTAACCCCCTAAATAAAATTCAAATCTTCAAGACAAAAGCATGACGACCTCATTAAACATCAAATGAAACCCCACTTCATCAAATAAAAACCCACCCAATGATGCAAGTGTAATACAGTGTGATCAACAAAACCAACTAAGCAGAACTGCAATAAAAATAAAAATAAAACAGTAAACAAAGAAAGCAGTATAAAAATCGAACATCACCTGCCCCTTCTCAGCAACCACACTCAAATCGGCCTCATGATTTTCAGCACCAGTCAACCTCAAGACGTCGGGATCGAATTCAAGAATGAAGCATTCTTCTTGCTCCTCAAATTTCTTCATGTCTTCCCTATTTTTCAGACAAAAGATTGGTCTGAGAGGAGTGCTGCTCTTTCCAACGGGAGAAGGGGAAGAATCATCGATTTCAATCACTTCCGCTTTTACCGCCATTCTCGGGGCCTTCTGAACTCTCCGCTTCTTGTTAGTAATTTTACTCCCCATTATGAGGGGGAAGTTTTTGAGAACTGTTACTGGAAATTCGAAGGGTTTCTTACATGTTAACAGAGCAAAATTTGAACTAAGGAGACGGCGGGCGACACAATCTCTAACGGTGGGCCTCGGGTCGGATCTCAATATGGGCTGGGATTTGCACTTGCAATTTCTAACGGCTACTTTTTTCCTTTTCAAATTCAATTATTATTCCGTTTCTGCCCTTACTTGATCATTAGGCTTTCTGCATCGCCCGTCTCGAAAGGGGCTCAAGACGCGGCGCAGAACGAGACGGCGGCGATACGGTGGAGGCCATCTCGAGACCGGCTCGAGTCGCGCGTGGAGGCGAGAAGATAAAAAAATAAAAAAATAAAAAAAGTCAAGCGCACGCGCCTAACGTTTAAAAAAATAAAGTCGGCAACGGTTAAAAACGATTATTTTCTATTTTTTATTTTATTTAATCTTATTTATCACTAGAGGTGTTCACATGTTCGGTTCCGGGTCGAAACCGGCCCGGAACCGCCGATTCTAGTTTGGGAATGTTAGAAGCTGAACCAGCCCGCCATACCAGCCCGCGCAGTCACGGTTCCAGTTCCAGTTCCAATCCGTCGATTCCGGGCCGGTACCGTCTAAATTTTTTATTTTTTTTATCATTGAAAATATAACTTATATTGTATTTCAAACTCATAATCTTCAATATAATATATTGTTACGATATAAAACAAAATATATCTTCATTTATACAAGGGTTAATTATCACTTATGGCCGGGCCTTTCATTACGTAGTGATTTTATGACCTGACCTCTTGAAATATTCAAAAATGTCATGACCTTTGTCCCTATGTGACACTTATGGCACAAGAGCGAAAATTCAGCGACGGAAAATTGATTAGGACATTGGATGATGACGTGGATATTGTCTCCCTCTTTTTTAAATGACATGGAATTTATATATGCCATGCAGACAAAATAATTTGTCTTTAAATAAATAAAAAAAGATTTCTCCTTCTCCAAGACAAATTCTCTAATCGTTCCAACAACAAATCTGTGTGTTTTCTCTTTCAAGTATTCTCAACGCAAAATTATCATTGTTCATACTCTTTTCTCCTCAATTTTTTTTTGAGTAAAAATCGTCGAAGAGAAAACACAAAAATCTAGAACTTTTTCTTGTATTGGAAAATCGAAAGTCTGGAACTCATGTGTTGAGCAATTAGAGAATTTGCCTTGGAGAAGGAGATTTTTTTTTTTATTTAAAGACATTTTTTTGTCGATATGGTATATGAAAATTCCATGTCATTTAAAAAAAGGGGAAGAGAATATCCACGTCATCATCTGGCGTCCTAGTTAGTTTTTCGTTTCCGAATTTTTGCTCCCATGCCATAAGTGTCACTGAGGGGTAAAGATCGGGACATTTTTTAATATTTCAAAAGGTCAGGATATAAAATCACTACGAAATGAAAGGTTGGGTCATAAGTGATAATTAACCCTTTATACAATGTGTGATCAATTAAAAACCTTATAATTTCACATGGTTTAACAGTTCCGAACCGGAACCGCCGGTTCATATTTGAACCTTATATAAATATTTATTTTCTTTTTGGTCTTTTTCATTCTATTTATCATTATAATTGTCATTTTTACTTTCTAAACCATACAATTAACATGAATTAATACAAAACATATTTTAAAACTAAAAAAAGAAAGAAAAAATAAAAAATCGTTGGAACCGTCAGTTCACGGTTCCTAGCCATTAGAACCGGAACCGACCCATCCTACATACGGTTCCAGTTCGGAACTGGCCCGTTGACCACTGTTCCGATTTGAAAACCGTTGACCACGGTTCCGGTTCCAGTTCGAACCCGCTGGTTCCGGTTCGGATGAACACCTCTATTTATCACCTATAAATACAACTATTTTCACCTCATTCTTCACACTTCTCTCTTTAAATGATTCACTCATTTCATCATTCTCGGCAAAAATGGATCTCAACAATCCCTTCTCGTCGGCGTGGTATCTCGACATGTCCGACGATGCTTTTGCTTACACGGGGCGGGGCTTGATGCAATCAACCTCAACACCTTGACCTCCGCCGAGTCCTACCAATCCTTAACCGCCGACACTGATAGCCCCGTCGTCGTCATAGTCAAGAGCAAGGGCAAAGCCGTCGCCTCTTCCGCCGACACCGCCGAAGACGATGCCGAAGCCAATGCTGACGGAGGCAAAACGAAGCATTACAACTACACCAACGAACAGGCCACTGCCATGGCACAGATTTGGGTCGAGGAGACGTGCAACTCAATCGTCGCCGCCAACATGACCAGCGAAAGATACTGAAAAAAGGTCACTACTCGTTTCAACGCGATGTTCGGCACCGACCTCAACAACAAACTGTGCAAGAGCTTCTTTTTAGGTGCATCCAGACAATGGTGAAGAACTGGATGGCCACTTTCGACAAAGCGACCAATAGCGGGCCGAGCGGCGCCTCCGACGACATGGTGAATGATGAGGCCTAAAAAATCTACAAGGTATCAACCGACAGCCCTTATTTCAGGTACTTCAAGGCCTGGGAAATTTTGCACGAGTACCAAAAATTCCTTGCATTAGCTTTACCCGACATTCACTCGATGAAGAGAACGAAGACTTCGGCCTTGGGCGCCTACATATCTTCGGCATCATTGCCGGCGGCGGAGGAGGCATCCATCGAAAGTGAAAGCGCACCTCTCCGACCGCAGGGTCGAGATGCGGCAAGGGCGGAGGCAAGGAGGGCAGCCAAAGAAAAGAAAATGGCAAGTGAGTCGTTGGGGATCGACTCCATGTTCGATGATGCAACCGCCCGACTCACCTTCCTCGTCGAGGTCAAGCCGTTGATAGTGGAGGCAATGCACGCAGCTGCTCGAGCAAAACAACATTCCATCGACATGAAAATTATCCAAAAGGATATGAGTTACATGACGAGGGTGCAACTTGAGCATCACATGATGATGGTGCAGGAGGTGAAGCAACGACGGGGATTGGCGTAATTTTTTTTTTTGTAATTTTTAATTGTTTATTAATTAGTGTATTTGTTTGTTTTTTTTTTTTGAATGTATGTAATTTTCCTTTTTTAAAAAAATTAATGAAAAATTCAAATTTTATAATAATAAAGTTAGAGACACTTTAGAGACAATTGGGATGTAGAGTAGTATTTCTAAGTGCTGAAATTGGAGTTAGAGATATCTTGAAAACACTAACAAGGAATGCAGATAGCCTTATGGCCTTACAAGGTAAGTAGAATAAGAGAATTTTTAAAACCGTTTTATTATTCCCGTAGAACTCTTAAACCCATTTTTAACTTTAAATTTAGGCTAAAACAACAAAAAATGAGACAAAAGTGATATTCAACATGTCTCTAAAATTAGGTGGATTCCACAAAAATATTTACACCTCGCTAAATGTTTCTCCAAATTTACACCTCCCTAACTTATTTTTATCTTACAAATTGAATTGTGCAACAAGTTAAGTTTTATAAAATAATTAGCGCAAATAGGACAAATTGTTGTATGCAATTATAAAATAGGAATTCGAAATAGTATGGGGAAAACTTTATAAACAAATTTAAGAGCAAAAATTTAAGAATTCTATTGTGAAAGCTCTAACGAGCCCAATGATTTACTCCCGAATTTGGTAAATATGTATTCGATTCGATGAGAAAGGTTTGAGTCGGACGATTTATTGAGTTTGGATATAAATGTCATATCCGATTTTGAATATAACACAACAAAATAGGTTACAATGCACATTCTGATTATAATATGAGTATCGTCTTGACGATCACAACTATGATAATTATATTTAAAAAAAAAATCATATCGGAAAATTTAAAAGAATGGCAATATCATACATAAGAATGCTTTTTTTACAAATTTTAAAGTGCTCGCCTAGGGTTGTCTAATCGATTACAGTTAGTCGGTTTTTAACCGAAATATTCAATAATCATTGGTTATTGGTAATCGAAAACCGATTTTATTTGTTATTGGTGTTGTTATTGGTTTCAATTTTTTAAGTCAAACAGTTATAGGTTATAACTAAACCCAAACTATAATGACCGATTAATTGAATTAATTAATTAATTAATAATATATATACATATATAATATACTATAAATCTATATTATAATTACAAATGATATCCCTAAATAAGTGTCTGGCAACACCGAAAACATTGTGTGAAATATTTTTGAATTGGTTGTTAGGATTGAACTTTTATTATGTTATAGTTTGAAGTTTCGATATTATTTTTTATTTTATGGTTTGGAGTTTGAAAATGTGACCTATTAATGAACATGGCAATTAACATTATGCAGAAATATTGCCTATTTTTTTAATAATTTTTTGGTTATTTGGGTTAACCAATAACAAAACCGACTAACAAAATTGGTTATCGGTTAATCGAAATAATTAATTGATTTAGTATATGATAACAGTATTTAGCCTTAAGCGGTTATTAATTGATCGGTTATCGATGCAGTTATTCCACAACCGAACCAATTACCACCCCTACAGTTCACCAAACTTGAAATTGGTAAATATCGGAAAATACATGTTTAAGTCATCGTGATTTTAAAAAACTAAGAACATGGTGATTTGAGGGATATAGGTGAGGCTTTGAGAGTTGGAGTATCGAGAGAGGATTTTGGATTGTGGGTGATGGGTATTTGGCTGGTGTGGAAGGGTTTGTGTGAAGAAAAATATCAGAATATCCAATTTAGAGGTAGTAATTTGCTGGAGCAAAGCGTGGTGCTAACAAATGCTTTTGTGGCCGCTAAGCAACAAGCAGCATATCAGAATAGAATTCTTCCTGTGGAGGGAGATGTAAAATGGAAGAGCCCAGCAAGAGGATGTTATAGATTGGATGTAGATTATGGAGAGGATGAACTGAATGGGAAAGGAGGTGTTGGAGCTATTTTGAGGGATCACGATGATAACATTATTTTTGCAATGGCTAAACCAGTAGCTCGGTCGAGTTCTATTTTAAATGGAGAGATACGAGCAGCCATGCATGACATGTGTCAGTGTATAGAAAAAGGGATATCTCCTGTGGAAGTGTTTACCGATTCTATCTTGGCGGTTCATCTTCTAACAGAGGATAATGAAGTCGATAGCGTATTGAGCGAGGATCTGTTCGACTTTTTTGCCATGACCAAGAACTTGAAGGTCATGTTGATTAAACATGTCCGACGTGAGGGGAATATGGCATCACATAGCTTAGCTAGATTAGCTTTGACTTTGAGTTCAACTGCAGTATGGCATGATCATTGGCCCTCGTGGCTATTGCGTATTATAATGTCTGATTCGTCTTGATTAATATATGATTTTTTCCTTTCAGAAAAAAAAGTCAGCGTGTATCGTGTTTATTTAAAAACGAAGTTTATAAAAAAAAATAAAAAATAGGGACGTTTTCTAATATCATGGGAGACTGTTCGATATGCAATTTCTATTTACCAAAATAAATCAAATAAATGACATTACTGTTTTAATGCATTATATTTCTGCAAAAACAACATTACGTATCAAAAAAAAAAAAAAAAAAAAAGAACATTGTTATCGTACGAAGGTGGATTCTCTTGACGTAAAAAGAATAGCATTATTATGTCTTTGCATAATGGTAACACTACGTTTCTGCAAATTGTATTGATTCATTACATTAATTTATGCAAAATAGCGTTACGTTTCCGTAAAGTTAACATTAGTACTACTATTTAGTTGTCTACTCTACTACAGTTCACATCACCTATTGATTCATTACATTTATGCAAAAAATATTGATTTTTGGCACTACAAATAAGTCTGCAGTACAATCGAATCAAATAAACGTTTGAAAATTTCATTGCATAAGATATAAAAAGTTCTGGTAATAAGCAATAACATGTGCATGTCTATGTATATAAATATAAATATGTCTTACTAGACGTTATTTGAAAAAAGCAAAATGTTAAGATAATAATTAATGTACGACATCGTTGTTGCACTATATTGGTCTTCTACGCGATGCAATTATCGTGCATCTCTGTTGCCCATATTCTCAACTTCTTCTATTTTCTCAATTTTAATAATATTTAAAGGATATGTTAATCAAAACTAGTATAAGTAACGTGCACTCGCACGTTAAAAAAATAATTTTACTAAATAAATATTAACGAGTTAATCTATATTTAGTTTATTTTTTATTAATTTTTTTTGTAATTTCTCAAAATTTAATGTTCGATCACTAATTAAAAATAAAAACAATAAAAATATTTTATTGTAAAGAGCACTCTCGTTATTTCTTATATTATTAACCTTCCACGAATTACAGAATAACTCTAAGTGATAAAATTCTATATATGCTCAAATATAATAACTATTATTTACATTTTAATTCAGTTATTCTTTTAGTGTCATTATAAAAGTGCTAATAAATTTTCATTGTTTGAAATAAGTGAATAAAATTTTTGTGTAGTCTCTTGAAAAGTTAAAAACGAAATTAAAATATCAATAGCTTGATTTCAATAGGATTTTTTTCATCTAAACGATAAATTATATGAATATCTAAAATTGAAAAATATACTAATTATTTTAAGCAAAAATGTCAACTTGAAAAATTATACGTACTATTTATTTTATTCTTTTAAAAGTGTACAATCTTCAAAATTTTAATACATTTTTAATATTCTTACTGAGTTTATGTTTGTGCATCGCAGATACTATTTAGCTAGTTTAATAACTGAAAGTATTAATTTTAATCGATCCATTGTAAATAAGCCAAGATAATATATGAGTTATGCTCGAAGTTTATGGTGTCTAGCTTAAGTCGACTTGATTATACCAATTTCTTTAAAATCAAGATGTAATATACAATTGAAATTTTTATCAGCAATAAAAATTCAAGAGTATTTGAAAATTAATTAATTAAATACTAAATATAGATACTTAATTCCTAATAAATTCTATATTTTATTTAAAAAGTAGGGGCGAGAAGGATAAAAATTTCCTAATAAAAATTTAATTAGATGAACATGGTTAAAATTAAAAATTATTTAAGAATTTTAAGAGGAATCTCTTGGAAGAGAAGCCAACTTTGAGTTGAAAAAATAGAGAAAGAAGCACAATATATGTGAAAAAATTCACATACAAACTTAAAACCATATCATTATATTACTAAAAGGAAAACAATTCTTATTTTGAAAAAATCCTACGTGGCACCCCTTATATTCCTCCATTCATATTTATCTAAATTCTCAATTTTTTGAATTTTTAAATGTAAAATAATAGATTTTAAATATTTATACTAAAATCTTGTGTCCCACATCGATTTCTCAATGAAACTTTACCTATTGAAAAGCCTATAAATACCTAGAATCAATGTGTATTTTCTCATCTTTTGCTCCACAAGTTTTATTTGGCCAATTTATTTATTAATTGGCCGAATAAATAACTATATTTTTTAGTTTAATTTACTTTAATTTGGTCAATTTATTAATTGGCTGAATAAATAATTATTTTTTGTAGGAGTTTTATTTGGCCAATTTATTTATTAATCGACTATTATATTTTTATAGTTTAATTTAATTTAATTTAATTTGGTCAATTTATTAATTGGCCGAAAGATAATTATTTTTATTAGAGAACCAATTTATGAGTTGACAGAATAAATGGTTCCAAAATAGTTTGAATAATTTATTGGTTGATCGAATTAAATTTTGAAATAGTGTAATATTTTTTTTATTTAATTGGATAAAAAATAAGTAATTTCTAATTTGTCAATTAATTAGGTAGACAGACTAATTTCCAACTGACGGGTCAATTCTGACCCGAAATCGTGGCGGTAGACGAGCCAATTCCCAACTGACACTCGAGAAATTTTTCATTTTATACTTTTTTTCCCATGTATTTTCTAAAATCTATAATCGTCATCCATGAGATAATTTTTACGCTATTTGTAGTTGGGGGTTTCCAACTTTGCATAATTTATAATTTTAATTAACAAATACTACTATACGATTAAGGACGATAACGAATAGTACAATCATTATTTTTATTAAATTCTTGGATCTATATAAATTCTAAATAAATTTTATAAATTACGCACTTATAAATCAGAGTCGTGGTCAACGGGCCAGTTCCGACGCAGAACTGTGGCGGTAGACTAATATACGGATTTTTTTCAGAAAGGAATACAAATGACGAATTTTTTAATCGGATTTTAAACAAGTACGAATATATAAATTTCAAACAAGTTTGAATAATCCTAAACACATCATCTCAAATTGTTTGATTAATCGTCTCCGTTGGAAAACGTAGAATATGTAGGAAAATTGGCAGAAAAATTACTAACGATTTATCAACGAGTCAATTCCGACCAATAACTGTACGCGTAGATGGGCCAATTCAGTACTTGCGGAACAACTTTTTTTTTAATATATTATATAATTTTGAACTCATAAGATTAAGAATATTTATAGTCAACTTTTATCTTATATCATTGATTAAATGATTGTATGAATCACAATCATTCCACATAAAGTTTTGTAAAAGGAAAAACTATCAAGTACATAGTGAAACAATTCTTAAAGTTCTATTCTCAGTTAAAAAAGTTATTCTCGAAGCTGGTAAAAAAGAAAACGAATGTCATCATTTATTTTTCTATGAATATATTTGGAAGATGATTATTTATATAATACTACAATTTATAATTAAATTTTTATTTATTAAATATTGTGTGAATATTTTTGGAATATAGTTATTTATATAATTAAATATTAATTTCAGGTAAAAAGAAAACAAATGTCATCATTAATTTTTTTGTGAATATATTTGGAAGATGATTATTTATATAATTTAAAATCCGTATTGTAATCAATAGGCCGGTTCCAGGTTGGAACCGTCGGGGATAGAAGGGATGATTGTGAAGCGGTGGTGTAACTTATTTTTTTTTCTTAATCTTGTGTTGAATTCATAATGTGGGGTATTTAGGGTCACTTTCATCTTATAGACAATCTTAACATCTATAGTATTTTTCGTTATCTATATATCTCTTCTCTCTCTCTCTCACTACCCCCTCCTTCCCTTGCCTCTTTTTCTTCATAAAAAGCTAAAAAATTTAGCTTAAGAGTCGCTTTACTTTGAGAGAAAAATATATTTTTGGCCACATCGGTTTTGTAGAAGAACAGAGCTTTAACAATTGAAGTTAATGAGAATATATTAGTTACAATTTTTAACAAACACAACTATATGGGTTTGAGACGTAAACATGTGGTAAAAAAAAAATTAATTGAATTTGAGATGTGTTCAAAGGATATAAATTCTAAGCGAGTTTAGTAGATTGCATAATCGAATTATTTGACGCTAAAATAATTATTTAATCTATCACATATTAGTACTATTTAATAATTTTATTAATTTTTATAATTTCCCGTCGATTTTCGACGGGTTATACGCTAGTTGGTAATAAAATATAAATAAGGTAAATCGCAAAACAGATATATCATTTAGATATTAATAAGGTAATTTTAATTTTCACTAATATATTTCATATATAAGGTAAATAATAAACTATAACTAAGGTAAATTTGTATTTCTTGTAATTATTAATATATTACAATATTAACATTATTGTATTACGCTATTGCTCTTAATTTTGCTTTATAGTAAGGACATTTTATGCCATTAAAATTTTGTAAAATAAAGCTATTTTTATATAAGTATAGATATAGAAAAACAAAGCTATTTTTATATAACTATAGATATAGATATAGATGCGTATATGTAATAACTATATATTTTTTGAATTATTTGGGCATAAAAACTTTTACTATCCTGAATCCTAAATAAGTAAAAATTAAACGACATGCCTGCAGCCTGCCTATACAAATACACACACGCATGCACTTGCACATAATCTATTGCCATCATAAAAGAAGAAAATAAATTAAAGGTGGTTAATTAGTATTTCATGGTGGGGTCTATTCTTGCAACCATGCACCCCCACAATTAAACCACTTCAATCAAAATTTGGTGAACCCAAAAACCCCATATATATACTCCAATCATTCACATCTGATCACTCCAAATTCTGGGTCAGACAATTCATCACGTAATGGACTCAACAACCAAGATTAATCCTCAAACAAGAGCTGTTGATTCCGATGAGGAAGACAACTTCCTATTCGCCATGCAGCTCCCCATGCTGCTCATGAAATCCGCTCATCAAGAACGCCGGTGCCGGCGCCTTCGTCTCACCGCGCAGATCCCACCACCAACGCGAGGCGGGCGTGGTGCTTGACAGATCGAACCCTCCGCCTCCTCGCCAGCTACCCCATCCTTGAATGCCGCCTGAAACCCTCCCTGACGGCGGCGTTGAGCGTCTCTACGGCATCGCGCCGGTCTGCAAGTTCTTGACCAAGAACGAGGATGGAGTTTCCTTGCCGCCTTTGGCTATCATGAATCAAGATAAAGTGCTTAGGCTATCTGCATCGCGTCTCCAAGCCGGGTCTCGAAGGGGTCTCGAGACCCCTGCGGCTGGAGACCGCTGCGTTGCAGCCACGGCGAGCTCGAGATCGGCTCGAGCAGGAGCGTGGCACACAAGCGCTCATCCAAATATTAAAAAAAGAAAATGAATGGCGCGTGTTTTACACATGCCTAACGGGTGGAATTTTTTTAAAAAATGATTGTTTGCAACGTCTAAAAGCCGATTTTCTTGATTTTTTTCCCTTTTTTACACTATAAATTCAACTTTTTTCTCTCTTTCATCCCACAAAAAAAAATACAACCTCTTTCTCTCTCAAATTCAACTCTCAAAAAATATCTTCATCAAGCATTTCATCTTCGTAGGTGGAATATGTCGAGGCCGGCACCGACGACGAGATATTGGAGATGATGGCAGACGTGGAACGAGCCCTCCGTGCACACTTAGCGGCGTAGAAGAAGAAGAAGAAGAGGGCGAGGTCGTTCGTCGACCGTGACCGTGAAGCGGCGTGTGCACTCCTATACGCCGACAACCCCACCTACGGCGAGCACTTTTTCCGACACCATTTCCGGATGCATGAGCATGTGTTCTTGCGCATGTGCAAGACATTGGAGGACAACGTCCACTTCTTCACCCATTGACAACATGCACTTGGAAGATGGGGGCTGACGTCGGTGCAAAAATGCACGATGACGGTGCGACAACTGGCCAGCGGTGGTGCTGCAGATGTGTTCGACGAGTACCTGAAGATCGGAGATAGCACGGGCTGACTTTGCCTCCGAAAATTTTGCCAAACGCTGCCGACACCGCTCGTCTGCTCCAAATGCACGAGGTGCGCCATGCGTTTCCGGGGATGCTCAGAAGCCTGGATTGCATGCACTGGGCTTGGAGGAACTGCCCAAAAGGGTGGGCGGGTGCCTACAAGCGCCGCGATCTTAATTTTGGAGGCGGTGGCGTCGTGTGATTTGTGAATATGACATGCCTTTTTTGGGTGTGTCGGCTCCAACAACGACATCAACGTCCTCAATCAGTCACCATTGTTCACCGACATGCTTGAGGATAGAGCTCAGGTGTGCAACTTCACCGTCATGGGAAGGCAGTACGACAAGGGGTACTACTTGACCGACGGGATCTACCCTTGTTGGCCAACACTAATCAAAGCGCCGAAGGTTGAAACTGACCTAAAGACGGCGAGGTTCAAGAAGATGCAGGAATCGGCCAGAAAGGACATAGAGCGGGCTTTTGGAGTTCTCCAAGCCCGATGGAGAATCATCCGGGCTCCGGGTTGGTGCTGGTATATGAGGCATCTCCGAGATATCATGTTCGCATGCATTATTTTGCATAACATGATCATCAAAGACGAGCAAGAGGATGTGGAGAATTGGAGAGACGATGCCGATTCTCCGTCCACTAGCTGGATATCCCAGAGGGCCACTCCGCTCGCCTTTGAGGAATATCTCATACGTGAAGCCGACTTGAGAGATCAACGAAAGCATCATCGGCTTACCAATGATCTCATCGAGCACCTTTGGCGCAAATTTGGACCTCTACCCGAGTAGTCCATATTTTCATTAATGTAATTTTTTTTAATTTCAATTAATGTATTTTTTTATTGCAATATTTTATTTTATTTTATTTGAATTAATGTAATATTTTATGTTATTTTTATTAATGAAATTTTATGAATTAATTTAATGAAAATATTGAATTGTTTAATATTAAAGATAGAGACAACTTGAAGATCGTTGGATTGCAGGAATATGTGTAGATCTAAGATGTCTGTAATGGAAAAGGGGTTGTTAGAGATACTTCGGAGACCACTAGAATTACGGATAGGCTTATGGAGAGGAGAGCTGGTGAGTTTTTATTTTTCTTCCAATAAAATTGAGTTTCGCTTTTGCATTTAATTCTTTTTTATGTTTACGAGGTGGAGAATATTTTGTGAAAAATGAGACACGACGACATTGCGCCCATTTTTTTTTTCTTTTTTTTTTCCTCTTCCTTATTATATTTACAAATAAGTATAATAGTAGTATCATTTTTTCATATTGAATTTTTAATCTGTCTAGATGATATTATTATGTTACTTATATTGTGTACTGAAAGTTTGAAGCTACAGTCACTTCGGGAAATTCAGTAGGTGATAAATATTGCCTGTGACAAGAAAGATCTGGAGTTCAAGTTTCCTCCCTTTCCGTGTCGTACAAAAAAAATTAAATAAAATCTGAAACCACGAGATACCATAGTAAATTGCAATTTACCTATTAGTGCATTGGTTGGTTAAGTTATCTGTTTGGATTATCTTTTTTATTAGTTTAGATTATGTTTAGGGATGGCAACGGGTCGGGTTTTCGTGGGTACCTGCACTTTCCAAACCTTGATGGGACGGGTTTGGGAAATATTAAATGGTTTTGGGACGGGTTTGGGTCGAAACATGCAAATCCGTCACGGGTTTGGGTCGGGTTTGGGCAATTACCTCTGGGTACCCGCTACCCAAACCTATTTATATATATAAGATAAAAGATATTATTATATGTATAATTTATTATATAATTATAAATATTAGTAGATTTAGGGTTTTATCTGATTTTCTTAACCCACACACACATCCGTAAGAGTCAAGTCTTCAATGTTTCTCCTCTACTTTTGTAAATCTACTTTCGAAATATGACGACACAACGACAACGTAACATCAATAATCCATACTTCTAGTTATGTTTTAAGATTTTGTAAGTTCGTAGTACTTTGCTTTGAGATTAATTTTAGTGAAATTTTCTGCTGATGTTTATGTTTTAATCATATTTATAATATTTTGTTATTTGATGTTTACTTTTTAGTATTCGGGTTTTTAGTGGGTAATAAACGGGTATTACCCAACGGGTTCGAGTCGGGTATGAGTTTTAAAATTATTTTTTAATCGGATTTGAGACGGGTTTGAGTATTGAAAATTTTCATGGGTTTGAATTTGAGAAATGCTTAATGGGTGGGTACACGACCCGTTGTCATCCCTAATTATGTTCATTTTAAGCTTAATGAAACATTAAATATAATTATAGTTTAAGCTTCACTATGAACTCCAAATTAAGTCTAAGTAGGTCCCACTACAGTAGGGTGATTGGTCCGAAAATAGGGAGTGAAATTCCGATGTTACCACTCAACTTTTCATTAGTTAATACTCCCTCGGTCTTGTCCTAGTTTCTTTTGGGCATAAAAGACGAATGGGACCGATCTACTAACTTGGTAATAGACATTAAGAGTAGTAAATTAGAGATAAAAAGTATATTTACTGTAGTGTAGTTGGTATAAAATATTTTATTGTTGATGATAAAATAAAAATTTTGCTTTTTCACTATTTTTCTATAGAGATTGTGTTTAGTGTAATTGTTATAGTATATTTTATTGTTAATAATAAAATAATGTTTCCCAAAAAAAAGAAACAGATTAAATTGAATGGAACGCATAAAAAAGAATGCATGCCAAGTTGAATGGTAAAGATAGAGTTCTATATTGAGTCAAGTTAAGATGGATTAAGACATCTTATCAATTAGGTGAACAAATTTCACTTTGTTGTAGTAGAAGTTTTAAGGGAAGTGGTGGGTACTAGCTTTGGTCATGATTAATATATGTATACATGTGTAAATATATTGGGGTTGGTGGTCCCTACTTTTATTTTGTAAACTGCAATAAAAATAATAACAGTTTCACAAGAAAGTAGTAATACTAATTATAAACTGATACTATAGTGTACACTAATATTGTTATTATATTCTTTATTGATATGCAAATTTAAGAGGTCCAACTTTTTAAATGCCAAAACATAAAAGAGTAATCTTCTATAGCCTATTTATAATTCACACTCTTTTACATACCAAAAATCTTTAAAAGACTAATATACCCTCAAACTTACAAAATAATAAAATAAAAGTTAAATAAAAAAACAACAAAAAAACAAAATAAACCCTACCCCCACCCACCCGCCGTCCCCATCCCTCTCTCTCCCCCAAATCGGTCCCCCCACCCAACAATCTCCCTCTCTCTCTCCCAAATCGGTCCCCCCACCGCCGACCTCTCTCTCTCTCCATCTTCATCGTGACATCTCCTCATCCTCCTCGTCGTGACATCGTGACATCTTCGTCGTGAACGGAAGAACATGAGCAACCGCCGCCAAAACCGCCGCCGCAATGAGTCGCCGTCGACGTCCTCCGGCGAAGAGGAGGAAAATTCGAATTTTCGAGTCCCAATTCCACCGGTTAGTGCCCTTTCTTTTTTCGAAATTCATGCTTAAGTCTTCGATTGAGAATGCATGTATTTTAGTTTTTACATGTTAGAAATTGTTATATGTTAGAGTTAGTTTTCGACAATGTTTTTGGTGTAATAGAGTTGGAGATTTTTGAATTTGTTCGTGTTGGGTAGTTCGACATTTGTTGTGTTGGTTTTGGTGTTCTTACGGGGTCGATGGAGGTGGGGAAGACGACGGCGAAAGAGCTCTGGCATGCTCACGATGGGCTTCCCATCGTGAGGTCACGTTGAGGTTTCCATCGCCCGATCACGATGACACTCTATCGTGAGCTCACGATGGAAACCTCAGCGTGACCTCACGATGGGAAGGCCATCGTGAGGTCACCCGAGAGCTCTTTCCCTTATCCTTCATCTTCTTGTGTTTATGTTGGTTTGTTGAATTATAACACGTTACCATGCACTTATACTTGGTTTTATTGATTTTGTAGGAACATTATGAATTTATTAGACCCGCCATGTTGTACTCGTCTCCTAAAGTAAATCTTTACATGAGGGTAGACGTGTTTGATGAGATTAGACGAGTTCTATTTGAAATATCCGGTGATCATCAAGCCGAGAATTTTCTAAGAACCGGTGTTGTTGGGCGGTTGATTGATGCTAGAAGAAATCAGAGTGCAAGTAATGCGCTAAATCTAACAATAGCCCGACAGTTGCAAGGGGTTGGTGCTAATCGGGTACCAGAGAATGAGCTTTGGTTTTATCTTGGTCATACGACCCTTCGTATGACGGCAGTGGAATATGCTCTCATCACCGGCCTTCACTTTGGAAACTCTACATTTAATCCTTATGCAGTTCATGTACCTTCTAGAACTGGCATTCACTACAGATTTTTCAACGGCTGAGAGATAAAGACAAATGAGTTGCGCGACGCCTTCAACAGAAAACAACTTGGGAGAGACATCGATGACTATTTGAAGGCGGCCAACTTGCTTATTTACTATTATTTCCTCCTTTGTCGGGATAAACCCACCATAGAGGATTGGGCATGGACTTTAGTTGAAGACTTCGAGGCTTGGGATGCCTTCCCATGGGGCTCGTACACCTGGGGAGCACTATGTCACTATGTGTACAATGCCCAGACAGTCCCCAAGGACTACCACCTCTATGGTCCGGTTTGGGCTCTACAGATTTGGACTTATGAGATGATTCCGGTGTTGGGAGGTCGATGTGGAATCAAAGATCACATCGAGAGAGTGCCCCGGTGCTTGATGTGGGCCACAAGAGTTATGAAAGTTGATTTCAGTCAATTCTTCGATAATATACGGGTACATTTATAATCTTATAATGTTTTTCATTCATTCAATGATGCACTCTATATTAGTTTCTAAAATTCTAATATTACCTTTTCATTACCTTTGCAGCTTCAGGTATTGGAAAATTTTGAAGCTACGGAAGCAGAGTGTTATGAGTATTACATGCTGAGCTTCGAAAATGGAGACCCTTTTGATGTTCGATATATACCTCCCAAAAAAATTGCTTCCAGAAATAACCCGACTACAAAGAATGCCAAACAGAAGACTATGGGAAAGTTGAAGCAGTTAGCAGCACGGGTGGTCCGTGGTGACCCGGCACGACAGATGTCGAAGCGTCGTCGGGAGGGTACCCCACCACCTCGCAGTTCACCACCACCTCCTAGTTCACCACCTCCTAGTTCACCACCTCGCAGTTCACCACCTCTTACTTCACAGTGGGGGCCCTCGGGAGAGCCAGACAGGGTTTGTTGTTTGCACGGACGACCATGCCCCCTCCATGATGAGAGCACGAGCAGCATGGGGGACGAGATTGAGTGCCGGTTGAGGAGTGTTCTGGACGACGAATCTGACAACGGCTTCCTTGCTAAACTGACTCGGAAAATGAGTCAGTTTTTTGTTATGAGGCGCCCAGACAGTCCTCCACAACAGTCCAATAGGAATCGTAGGACGGCATTGGACGCGGCCCAACTCTACCTCGGCATTTGACGCTCAGATGCGGACTGGTAGGATCAACCAGGACTGGGATCCGGCCCGTCACTCTAGTGCTGCAGGTTTTGGTCACATGCAGACCTCTCCAGTTCGGCCCCAGCAACCTCCAGTTCAGCCCCAGCACTCTCCAATGCGGTCACACCATTCTGCAGTTGGGTCCCACCACGACGAGAGGCAGACTTCCCGCCGCTCTAAGCCGGTGCCTTTCCAGTACTCTCACCGGCAGACTTCCCAACACTCTGAGCCGGTGCCTTCCCGTTACTCTCGCCGGCAGACTTTCGACTACTCTGCGCCGGTCCCTCTTCACGACTTTACGGCTCCTTCTCGGCAACCTCAAATCGGTGTTACAGTCCGTGATGAGCCGTTTCAGCAGTTTGGGCCGTTCCAAGCCGATCAGGAGGCGCAGTCCTCACAGCAGATTGGTCAGGACTTGTTTGCCCAGCTCTTTCGCCCGATGCCGATGTCGACCCCTTACGAGACAGTGTAGCAGCCCATTCTAGAGACACCGCAGCAGCCTATTCACCAGACGACGCAGCTGCTCCCTTACCATACACCTTTGCAGTTGACCTATGGTCCGAGTGAGCATCAAGGTTCCAGCTCACACACTCCCCAGCAGTGCGTTGTAGATGATCCGGTTAATGAGGATGATGCTCAATATGAGGAGCCGGATCAGGAGGGTGGTGGTGAGGTGGTAGGTGATGTTGCATTGGGTCCTCGGGAACGTAGACCGTCTGCTGCTCTCCGCACCCCTTTTCAGGGTGCAAGACAAAGTAGAATGGAGAGGTTGAGGATGATGTATAGTGACTTTAGGCGGCAGGGATATGAGTGTTATGTGTCTGTGTTTGAGACGGGTTATCGTCTAACAAACCAATTCTTTGATCGGGTGGAGGATCCGAAGGAGGACTTCCATCAAAATGTAATGGACCTCTACGTGCTTTCGGTTCGCACGAGGATCCGAGTGCATAACCGGACTGCTCCAAATATTGGGCCAACTAACACGATCATTATCGGCACTCAGTTACTTGTAAGTTTTTAATATATATTCTTTATATTTTACTATAAATATTTAAAAATGATATTAATCTTGTATGTTGTCAATTTGATAGCAAGTTTTGCGTGCCGAGCTGCAACTCCTACATCTGAAGGATACAGAATTCAAGCATATTAAGGGGAAGCCCACATATAAGGGTTGGGAGATGCATCCGGGATTACATGACATTGTGCACGGGTTAGACTATCCAAATGCCGTTCCATGGTCGAATTGCAAACATGTAAGTGTTTATGGTGATATATATTTCAAGTTTCTAACCATTCATTATTGATTTAAATTATTCTATTTTTGTATTGAAACAGATCTGCGCTGTGTGTAATGTCTTTAAGAATCATTGGGTCACGATTCGGATAAGTATTGCTGATTGGACGGTTGAGTTGTACGACTCAATGTCACACGAATATGATCAGGAAAGGGTCGCGCCTATTGATTATGAGCTCAAGCCCATTACTCGTCTCGTTCCTCGTCTACTAGCTCTCTCAGGCTATTGGACTAACAATGCAACAATGACGAAACGAGATAGTGAAATGAAGCTTTTGAAGATGCCGATCAAAGACCAGTTTGCCCAGACAGACAGTCACAGTTGCGGCCCCTTTGCATGCATGTATTTGGATCGTTTGATTAGTAGTAAGCCGAGACACTGGGGGAACATCACCGAACGCTACATTCAAAGATATCGGTGGCTCGTAGCGACTAGGATTTATTGGCTTGCTGTACTTGACAACGTCTAGTTTTATTAGTTTATTGAGTTTATGATGTTTGAAACATGTATTTGGATCTTATTTTTATGGTAGTTCCTAGTTTATTGACTACATGAATGAAACAGTAGTTTTGAGCAGGTAAACCCCTAAACTCTCGGGTCTGGTCACGATGATAATGCCATCGTGACCTCACGATGACAACACCATCGTGAGCTCACGATGGTGTTGTCATCGTGAGGTCACGATGCCAGGGCAGTCGTGAGGTCATGATTAATACAACCGTGAGCTCACGATGAGAACGCTAAACCCCGTCGTGATGTTAGTATTTTTGACTAATTATTGTGTTTTAACCTATTATATTATTTTGGTACGTGTTAAATATGTTCTACTTAACATTGAAATACATCAACAAATGAAAAATTTCACATTTAAACACACACTTATAGTGTTGGTGAGGTGTGTGACACAATAATGAATACATTACTATATGTTACATATACAATGACTCTTGTATTTGATAAACAATACACCTCTAACAATAACCCATTTAGTGTTTCTTTGATATAAAACCGCAAAATATGATGTGCAAATGTTTGTTAAGACATAATATAAACATTACAACACTAATTAATCATTATTTTAGACGTAATTGTTCATGTTTATTAGTTCACGACAAGATAAAAATATCATCGTGAACCTGGTCGTGAGAATGTCATCGTGATCACGATGTACTCATCAACGTGACCACACGATGGCATTAACATCGTGACCTCACGATGGAATCGTCATCGTGAGCTCACGATGATAATGCCATCGTGAGGTCACGATGATAATGTCATCGTGTGGTCACTTTGGCGTGGTCATCGTGACCTGTCCAGAAACTCGAAAACAATTAACATTCAAATTCAAGTTACCATCGCAACGAAACATCAAATTCAACACAAATTTTAGTACAAATTCATACAGAACCAAATCACCAAATAAAGTCACCAAATAGGTCTAGTAGTTCAAACATAACTTTAAAACAAATCTAAACTATAACCAACACGCTAGTCGACATCTAGAGCCGTGGAGGGTGACGCACCATCGTCCGCTACTTTATTTCGGGCCTCAAGTTCTGGCGGCAATCAAGCAGTGTCCCTTAGGATCAGCACTCGGCATCTAATAATTTCCCGTGTCGACTCCATCACCTCAAAGATCACGGCATCATCTACTTTGAGGTCGAAAGTGCGTGTGAATTGTTTCCACCCTGCATACTCAAACTTCGGTTTCTTCAAAGATCCAAGGTACATCAACTGACATTCGGTTCCATTATGATTGGCAACCAGTGGCACATCCACAGGAGGAAGTTTACCGACAATATGTGCTGGTATATGCTATATTGCACACAAAGCATTGATTAAAAGTCATACCAAACAAATTAATTGTTTGTTTAGTGGTACAAATTCTTACCAAATGCCAAGGGGCCGAAACATGTGACTTGGCTAGGATAACATCAAAAAAGGGCTTGTCTCGTGATAGGCAGTTCAAGTTTGAATAGGATGGGTTGGTCGACATCTACAACCATCCAAATGCGACAAAACATAAAGTGAAGACAAACATCAACATCAACATCAACCAATTAAATTCAATAATTTGCCACATTTTACATAAATCGAACATCATTATCAACATCAACATCTCCAACCAACTTCAACAATTGACACATAAAACAACATCTTCGAAATTCAACATAGCAAACCGAATTAAAAAACAACATATATCGGACATAAAACAAAAGATAATTTCATAACTTCGAAGAAACGTACCTCTAATCGGAAACGAGCGGTGGGGGCGGCGGCGGCGGCGGTGGACAAGAGAAGCGGAGGTATTGAAAAGAGGGAAGAGGGAGATAGGAATGAGATAATAATGATATATGTTGGATATTGGTGAAAAAGAAGGTAATGTACGTATGGTTGAAATAAAAAGTTTGAGATTCTGTAGTACTTTATAAGGAAATCTGGATTCATCACGATGGGATCACCATCGTGAGGTCACGATAGGAGTGACCATCGTGAGGTCACGGCTGTTCCTTCATCGTGACTTCACGATGGCTCGTCGTGACCTCACGTTGCAGATACCATCGTGAGGTCACGATGGTTTTGTCATCGTGATCAAGACAGAGACACCAAAAATCATCCATGTATGCAAATAATACCTGTCTCAAAAATTCTGAACATAATAACAGATATTAAAGGTTTAAAAAGGTCAATACAATGCCATAAACTCAACAAGTTCTGTTACTCCTATATTTCATCTTCAATTGGGTTAGGACATTCTCTAATATCATGACCCTCACGACGACAATTGCTACATCTTTTTTTCCTCCGGCGTCGTTGACTTGATTCTACACCCCCAAAATCATGAAAATTTTGTTCATCCTCTGTTTGTTGGAGAGGGATATTCAAATCGACTCCACCAGGGGGAATAGATGTCGTGCATTTTTTTCTGTTGTGCCCAGATCCACCACACCTTGAGCAAACTTGAGGACGGCGTGCTCTCGTGCCTTCAACTGCTGACCGAGCACGACTCGTTCTTGGACGACCGGCCTGACGTACATCTTCTGGAGGATAAACCCTAATTGATTTGATCTCCGGCGGCACATTCCACTCATCGGGGTGTGGTATTTGATTGATATGCTCAGCATAAGTCTGTCTTAGGCCGTCTTGTTTGAAATATCTATGTACGAAATCGTACACGTTCAAACCAATGCCGGCCCGCCTGTTAAAATAGGAAAAATAGAATTACTTACATACAAAATGAATATAAAAATACTAGAAAATTATTACAAATAATATAGATTTTACCTTATAGCGGCAGCAGCATGCTTACATGGAATCCAATCCTCATCGAAGACACGACAATCACACGTCCAATTTTGAAGATCCACTTCATATTGTTGATTATCTTCGTCTACTTTATAAACATGGTCGGTGATTGCTCGAACAGAAAGATGGAGACTCACTTGCACAGATAGAGAAAGCTTATTGAATGTAGTGAAAGTCAACACATGATCTCTCGATTCAGCATCAGTACGCCGCTCGTCAAACCAATCCTCCAATGTGTGGCGAAATGTTTCAAGTAATGAGCACACTGGTAAACGCCTTCCCCACCACAAAACACTGTTCACGGATTCGACAGCATTGGATGTCAGTAATCCATAGCGCCGCACAGGACACTTTGGCCTAGCCCACCTCTCTGGTCCAATTTGAGAAAGTCTTCTGTGAGCACCATTAGGACTTACAGTGTACAACAATTCAAAAAAGTTTTCAAACACTTCGTGGCGATAACTAAATGCTGCTTCATAAAAGAGTGTGGCCACAGTTTTGCCGTATGGGGTCAAATTTTTCTGCAGATGGTGATAGCACAATCCGTGGAACGCATTTGGATAGACGGTTCGAACTGCATTCCTAATGCTCTTATGTTGGTCGCTCACTATCAACAAATCTTCGGGTGGATTGAAGCATTTGCGTAGGTTATAGAGAAAATAAGTCCACGACTCATCGTTCTCTATCGAACCAAGGCCAATTGCAAGCGGAAACACTTGCTCGTTCCCATCCTTCGTGCAGGCAACAAATAAGGTTCCTTTGTTTCTACCCTTAAGATGAGTCCCGTCTACTATGAGCACAGGACGAAGACACTGCTCAAATGCTCTAATACACTGTCCAAGGGCAAGGAACATGTGACAAAACATTCCTTCACTAGTCGTCTGCAAGTCGTATACAGTCCCAGGATTACGTTGTTTCAACAAATACAAATACGACGGAATCTTCTGATATGACGAGGGGCGTACATTCTCTCTATCGCTAGTTGCCTTGTTCGGACGGCAAAGTTGTATAACATTTGAACGCCGTATCGCATGCGCATCTCTGCCATCATCTCCTTAGGCCTCAGAACGACCTTCTCATCTATCAATTTCTTAGAAAAATAAAATGCGGCCACCTCGCTACTCACCGACCTTGCACGTGCATCACGGTTCAAATCTGATCGGCAACTGTGCTCCAATGTCAACTTAGTAATCCGAAAAAGAGTTGCACATTCCGTAGCACACAACCTAAACGTGCAATTCTTTCTACCACTCCTACGTAGGTACACTGCACGGTTCGAAGCGGAGCGATCGGTCTTACACTCCACAAAGTGCTCCAAATAATACATTCCTACAGCTATCCTCAACTCTTGCACTGATCGAAATATCGATCCTACCTCGAGACTACCATTGATGACGATAGGCCGTTCAACCCACGCCAACGGTATTGCGCTTTCAATGTCAGGATGTGGAATGATCCAATTGCGCTGTGTAGGCTCATGCTCAACCTCATTTTCTGATTGATGGTCCGATGAAAAGTGTCGCTGCCCCATGAGCCTATCCATTTGTGTCGGCTGTCGAATCCAAGCATAAAACTCTTCTTTCAATGATTCAAGCAAATCTTTACGACGATCTTCCTCTTCATCTTCGGATGTAGACACCGCTTCATCCTCCTTATAATCTTCATCATATTCATCATCATCACCATCGTCACTATCATCTTGTGCACCCGAGGTGCTACCTCTCACATTAACTTCGAGGGCGGAGTTCCCGCGGTTTTCAATCACATAAACTTCAGGATCTTCTTTAGGGTCCGCTAACCATCGAAGTAATTCTAAATCGCCCCGCAATAGCACTTTTGCTTTCATGTCGTTAATGGTTGTGAGGTACCATAACACATATTTGGTCTCCTTCCCACCATTCAAACCCTCTCTAATGAGTTCCACAAGGTTAGCACGATTAATCGTGCCGGGGTCGATGTAGACAACAAATAAATCCCCGTCCATATATGTCGATCGCTCCCAATGACCGCCGTGATATATAATAATAAGGCGTAAAGACATCTGAAATTAAGAAAATATACAAAAATGAAGTGTAAATAATCAATGAAAATACTTGTTTAGCACACATCTGTGCTGGTCACGTTGGTGATCACCATCGTGAACACGGTGAACTTATCCATCGTGACCATAGCAGAATTCGTGTGCTTAGCTGAGAACTAGGTATTTCAACTTCTTTTAACCCCACGATACCATGAAGTTTTTAATTTAAGACACCATTATATGAACAAAATAACATATTTCATGACATAAGATGAAACATATCTTGTATTATACTTTCAAAAACCCTAATTTCACCCTAACAATAACCCTAATTTCAGCAGCAACTTATATCAAATGAACAAACATTATACATATTATGCTTACCTTTGTATGAAGTAAGGAACGCCACGGAGCCCCCGTTGATGCTTTCGTTCTTCTTGGGCGAGATCTTGGATGCTTGGTTTTTTTTTGTTTTTTGGGTGTATGTTTGTTGATTGTGTTTTGAATGTGAGGTTATGAGTTTGAATGAGGATTATTCTTCCCCATTACTACCACCACCAACCTCAGTGGCTTCATTTATTACCTAGTACACCCGAAAATATTCACCAAATCGAATGTGCAGATACATTAATGAGTTTCGCATGCATCAGTCGTGGTCACGATGGAAGTGCCATCGTGACCACACGATGGGACTGCACCGTGACCTCACGATGGGATTTCCATCGTGAACAACCCATCGTGACATTCCCATCGTGACCACGTGCGCAGTCAAAAGTATGACACGGTTGACTTTGAAAACTAAGGGTATTTTAGTACTTTTACAAGATTTTGGTATACAAAAGAGTGTGTTTTAAAGATAGACTATAAAAGAAGTATTTTTTATATTTTGGTATTTTTTTGTTAGTTTCCTCCAAATTTAATTAACCAAGCTCTAGATTTTTATTTCGAGTTTTAGATGTCTATATCTTTATATATTATACCAAAATAAAAGAAGCTTTAAGATTTTTTCCCTCAAAATTGTACACCAAATTTCATATCTTAGTTAATTAATTATCCATCATTTTATAATTTCAAAGTTGTTATAAAAAGTTTTTTCTTAATCCAACTACTTAATTGGTATTCCAAGGATAACATCTTTATTATAAATTCAAACTTTAGTTTTTGTGTCCAAAACCCTAACTAATTTTTAATTCAAGTTATGTTTACAAATTACAATGTTCACCATTATAAATCGATGTCGGCTTCCACTCAAAAGCGAATTGATGGTCATTGGGTAAAATAAAAGTTGAGAAGACTCGATCATGGTTAAGTTTTGAATGTTGTTTTAGATGCATTTTGAATGTTGCATATGAGAAATTCTAAAATTTTCTTTTACTTTACAATTTTTTGTTATTTTTGTTACAATTTAATTACTATTTTGAAAAGAAAAAATATATATATAAAATGCTCCCCTACAATACTAGTAGTAACAAACTAGATATAAGAAATTTTCCCGCGTAAATCTTATTGATTAATTTTATTTATTGATTAATTAATTTTCATTAAGTAGTTGTCTTCCATTAATTTGCATGTAATTATGTTCACCGATTATTATCGATGTAATCAAATTTATGTATTTATGTATTCATTCATTTATTCATGTGGACATCCAACTTTCTAACTTCTCTTTCCCCAATCATCTCCTTTAATTTTAATTTTAAGTTTAATTTATAGTTTTAAAAAAACTCACATCCTTCAATTGGTTGCAAAAAAAAATATTTTTATTTTTGGAGTGTTACTTAAATCAGTTGCGAGAGAATAACACCAATGATTGTTTTCCCTTTTATGGATCATAAGAATGCAATACTTTATTATACGTATTTTATACTAAAATAAAATTATTTTGTAGTGTAATTTAATTTCTTTTAAACATTAATTTCAAATTATAAATTATTATATTAAGGGAGTTGATATTACTTTTTATATATTAAAACAATTAAAGTGCTCCCTGTACAATAATACTAGTTTCTATCGAAAACACAATCTTGTAAAAGTAGATTGAATCAAATTATACCTTTTATTATACTAATTTCATATTTAATAAACAAAATATTTTCAATTTTAGCTCTTTATACGAATTGAAAAGCTGAACGTGGTTCACAAACAGGAAAATAGAGGATGAATTCATTGGAAGAGTTTTTAGTTTAGTCCGAAAATGATCGGGGAATAAAAAAAAGGGTAGTGATATTTGGCCACACTGTGGCCGACCACACAAGCTAAAAATGGTAATATAAGTTCTGGAAATGGAAATATACCCTAATTAGGAAGCATCAACTCTAAGGGGAAATATGATTATTTCCATTTTTACAATCAACTTTCCTATTTTTACCCGTGTGGCTGGCCACCGTGTGGCCGACCATCATTACTCTAAAAAAAAATGGGTGTTATATTTATTAGGTATGATATTGTCGTTATTGATGCATGGTATATATATAAATAAGCAGATCGATCGTTACTAGATGAAACCCTAAACCAACAAAAGGTGGCATCTGAAATTAAGATGCAGTTGTTGATGGAGGAGATGAGTGCATTGGAGTAGCATGGGACAGATCCAAGATTCTCCACCGTACCATCACAATGAAGAAGATTCTAGAAACATACAATGGGTTTGAATTGATTCTAGAAATATTGAAATGGGATCGATGTTGGAGAAAGAGCAATAGTTTTTTAGCATGATTAATGTCACTAAGCATCCATCTCTATTAAGGGCATTAATTTTGATTTGCCCCATCCCCAACCCATCACCCATGTTATTGAAGATGCTCCATCTTAGCTAGCTAGACATGATGTTATTGTGATCATTCTAATTTCTAAGTGCATGTAGAGGTGTCAAAGATGATGGCTCGATCGATCAGAATATTTTTGGTATAATTGGGTCATGCTTAATTAAATGCTTTAAGAGGCGGAGGCGTAGCTAATAATAATTTCACGTCAGATTGATTTTACATTAGTATATGTATATGTATATGTATATGTATATGTATATGTATATGTGGGTTCAACAACGCTTGCTTCTTGTGCCTTGCATTATTATTTATTATGGAGTTGCTCAAATGTGATTTTTGTATGTGACTTTCCACTTTCCACTCCCTTCAAGGAAAGTATACGGTCATTCCAACATTTTAATTTAAATATAGTCAAGTTTTTCGCACGTTTCCAACTCCAATTAATGTATGCACACAACATGTCAAAATAGAATAATGTAAAATAATTATTCTTGAAAACATTTTATTGTTCATTATGATTTAAACCATTTGATCTACTTAATTTAATTCTCTCATCCCAACCATCTGATCAACCTAATTTATGAGATACATCCGTACTAAATTTAGTGCAGGCGGCTAAATTGAATGATGCAAATGCTAAGATGAATAGATGATTGATGTATCAAATATATTGTCACAGAAAAATACATCAAAATCACAGATAATATAAGCAATGTACCTTAAAACCCATCATCATCATCATCATCATCATCATCATCATCATCATAATAATAATAATAATAATAATAATAATAATAATAATAATAATACCCCATATCCATGATAAATATAAGCAGCAAAACTTGTTGACTCCATGTATTCTCGACTCTGCAATCGTGGTTTATATCACATTCCAAGTTCCAACTTCCAACGATTGGATTGCCACCACATGTATTTATAAAATTTATAAATCATCGTCTCTGGAATAGAAGATGAGACTCAGTTTTGGAATAGAGATTCTCGTACGGGAGTCATACTCATAGCATATCCGTAGTATCTTGTAAAATCGTCATAAGACACAATGCAAGCTCTCATGTATCACTTACTTGCGCTGACTTGAAGAAGATATGAAGCTTTACTGCGGACCTGCATAGTTGAAGGAAGATGAACATGGACGCGATATAAGAAGCAAACGACTTATAGTGACTACTCAAGCAGGAGAGAAGAGTGATGCATTTATTGCTTACATTTGAAGCATAAGACCTCAAATCAGCAACGGTGATCCCAGAGGAGCAATTACGGAGACAAGTTCCCCATAACTCCTGTATTGCTTCTTTATCCTTTAACGTGGCGTCGAAGAATATCCAGTTCTCTGCCAGACTCAAGCATATATACATTTGGAACAAATCACACTTCTTTTCTTTTAAATTTACAGCATTTAGCGATCTAAGGATCTTCGCTGCATCACACACCTGCAGATAATTAAGGAGAATTATTTCAATGAAAAAGGATCTGTAACCATCTTTCTACACACATTTCAGAAAATCATCAAGTAAAATCACACATTGACATAAATTCTCAAAGGTTTGCATGTTACTTTGAGAGCCAGTCTGTCAGTCCACTTTTATTCATATAGGAAAGAGCACATATCAAGCAACAATAATAACATGATTATTAAAGATCAATTCAGAGACTAAACTAGAATCACTAAAAAAGAGCAAGGAACTACCTTCTCATGTAAAATTGTTGCCAGAAATTGCAACGCCACTGCACTTCGAAGCTGCCTACTTCGCCCATCGACTCCCACAATACTCTCCACCACTCTCAGACAATTAATATTGCAAGGCAATCTTCAAAATGATTTCAAAGACTGATGAGAAGTCTAACAGGACTTAATCATGTATGGAAGTGGTAGTATACGATAATAACCTGCAGGCCAGAGAGTTTGCTACTTTCTCACAGCAGTTGGGCCATTCCTCATCATTGAATGAGTTTATTACTGACAGCAAGCTCTCGTGCAACACAACAGCTAGTCCTACAAGTTGACGATCTAGAAAGAGCGAGATGATTATAACCAGCAATTCTTCTGCTTCTTGAGTTGGGACAATTGTATTGGCATCCCTACAAATATACGTGTCAGAACAGTATTTGCACAAGTCAAACTTAGAAGTTGGAAGCATCCACATAGATAAAGTTATGTTCCCAGTATATATGACATGTAGAACTAATGAACTTAGGTGCAATATTTGATGTTTCAAGAGTGTGAAGTTATCAGACATCAATTGGACAAAAATTAACGCGAGAAAGCACAGCACACACCTTGATTGGCAACAGAACCCAACAAACTTTATCCAACATCGAATGTTTTGTGGTGGTCCTGCTATAACGGAATCTAAGAAAGATTGGAAAGAGGTGTGAACATCTGGCAATATATCCGGTCATCTAATGATAAAGAATATCATAAATCATGCACGTGATTGACCACCACCCACAAAACAGCTTCAAGTATGAGTATTACAAGGAGGATGAGAAACGAGGATTATGACAACAAAAATTAAATTTGACCGTCCCATCAAAGTTATTAACTATACATGGCGTATTGAAATACACCATAAACCATTTGTCGCAAGGTTAGCCTAATCACAAGGATATCATTTGCTTGTTGAGCAAATCAGTAACTCATTTGTAGGGAAGGAATGTGATGGTTTGGAAAAATCCTTCCAGTTCGATCTCAGTTAAATCTGTTTTCCTCAGGCCCAACCACATGAGTCGGAAAGATAAATATACGCAAATTCGAGAATGACTATAGGCTATGCAGTCAAAGTTACAAATTAGGACCTACAAGATCATAAGCATGCATAGAGTTTGAAACTTTAAAAGCATTGAAATGCTTACCAACAGATACCAAATCAATGTCCGATGAAAGCTTGGAAGATGAATCAAAATGAAAGCCATAAGATTGGAGAGCTCTTTTCAAATCTGTATAGCTAGGTAACCAATCAATCTTGATGCAAGTAGTATCAGCCTGCTCAATATCATAAAAAGCAAGCAACCCTAACGATTAGAAACTGAAAGCTATTATATATGAGTTAGTCAAAATATACTTTTGACAGAAGGATCACCTTATCTCTAATTGAGAGTATAGTGGACCAGAAGTCACACGCAGCTTCCATCAACCACATCTTGGACGAATATAACACTGGAAAATCATGTAAGGCATAAGAGAAAATTATAGTAATTTTAGTATATTATTTTACATGATATCATACTCACTTAAGTTAAATGTCCATGAAGCAATAGATTTTTCAACACAACCAGATGCACGCACAAGGTGCATTAACCAGCCATCTGTCAGTAATCCTTCAAGGAAATCTTCACCTACAATAGCTTGACAGATCAATAACTAAGTTTAAAGGTTCAATTCAATTGAAAAATTCTTGCATGTTTATGAATTCAGGTATTTACTGAGAACGGTGCAAAACTAAAAGTCTCAACACTGCCTAACTCACGAAAAGATAACTGAAAAAAAAAAAAAAACCTTTCTCCATGCTTAACTCCAACAGCGGATTGATCTTCTCATTCATGAAACATTGCATTAGAAAAGCACTCTTCAGCTCTGCATTCTCCTGATGAGGCAACTTCTCCTTAAAGTTAGACAAAAGAGTAAATAATATTAAAAAACTTGTTCGAATTACAGTAAAGGAATATGAAATTCTGGGATTAGGAGGAATGGACCAAGCACATTGAAAATAGTACCTGATCCCCAAAAATCTGTATGCCCCAAAAGGGCATTTCTTCATCATTTATTTGATTTATCTACACAGATTTTTCTATTAGAAGTATCCAAAAGTAGTAATTGAGTAACTCGAACAGAATAAAATAATAAATCATGCCTCTTTCTCGCACTGGTCAACACATTTTGACAATTGTGCCTCTTCAGCATCCTCCTCATCATCATACTCAGTATCACTAAACTTTCGGGCCTTCTTTTGTTTCATTTTTTTCTCATCCATCTTCTTTTTTTTCTCATCAAGCCTCTTTTGATCTTTCTGGATATCTTCCAAGAGATCATCCAACCCAATAAGTTTCTTCCTACAATATAAAATGACAGAAGTATAATACCATGAAACCTATATGCATGTATGTAAACATGACACAGCAACTAGATTAAAACCATGCCATTGAATTTATAGACCACAGTTTATCTCAAAATATATTGCACAGATACAAATCATGTTACACCCTTCATCAACATCTAACGAGGAGAAGAAAGGATAAAAAACCAAGATAACAATGACATTATGGTTAGATTAGCAAAACGAATTAAGGAACGGGAAGAAAAATTAGAGTTGGTTAAGTAAGGACTGTGATTGGCATATGCCACTTATAGCAGTATAATATACAGTTTAAAGATTGTGAATTACTTATATCGTAAATGAAAATTTTGTTAAAAATAATGCTGTCTAATTAGAAGATTAAGAACTAGAGAAGAGGACCCTGCAACTCCCTGCCGAGGAATTAAGAATTTTCCCTCTTATGTACGACCAGTGTCTATCCTACTTAAATACTAGTATTAGTTATAATCGCGATAAACACAATGCCAAACGAAGCAAGCATAGCAATATCTCTTTTCTTTTCTTTTGTGTGTCTATGTGCAAACAAATGTGCCTCTGATAAAACCTAATTTCAAAACTGAAACCTGGCGATCATAGTTCAAGTTACAATTATTCAATTCACGGTATAAATTAATAGTTATCAGTGAATAATTCAGTGAACAAACATATTGACCGAGATAGTGGAAGAAACACCACCACAACCAACCAGGGGAGAGAGAGAGAGAGAGAGAGAGAGAGAGAGAGAGAGAGAGAGAGAGACGAATGTATGAATTTCTTAGTTAGTAAGAGAAAATTAAGATACAGAAGAGACGGGAAAGGGGTTACCTTTTCTTTGGTAGAGAAGGGGAAAACTGAAGGGGCTCTTCAAACTCAAAGTCGAGCGGTTCAAAAGCGTCAGCCATTTATCGCGCACGCACACTCGCACAGTGATCTCTCTCTCTCTCTCTCTCTCAAGTACAGTTAGATTTGGCGCCGGCGGTGAGAATATTGCTGGCTTGAAAATTCTGAGCGCCAATATTAGAAGTTAGAAGTTAGAACCTGAAGGAGAAAAGCTTCGTTGGGCTGGGCTTGCGATTTGCGGATGTGGAATTTGAGCGGGCTATTGAGTACATAATGGAAGGCCCAGATTCGGCCCATTATGATGAACTTGAAGAAGAAGTTATTGGGCTGGAAACCGAGCACAAAACAGAAGAAATTTGATAAATAGGCGCCCATTGCTTTTTCATTTTTTAAATGGAGGCATGGAAATTTTGTCATTTACTTGTACATTGATTACAAATAGTAGTAACTTTTTTTACTGCTAAATCGAGGAGCGAAGCGAAGTTGTGAAATTCACATGACGGACGTTCCCTGCTATAATTTGGAGATTGGATTTGCAATCCAATTCAATGCCTTAACTTGTTGGGCTAATAATGTTCTTTGTATTGTTGTTGTATCTATAATTTTGTGTAGTAGTAGTTCTTTTTAAGTTGAATGGTTAATTTAATTTTTACTTAAACGTAATAATAATAATAATAATAATAATAATAATTGTTGAAAGTGTAAATAGATAATGAATAGTGCACACCTGACATAATTTGCGATTAGTCTACGAAACCACATTACCAAAATGGATAAAGAAATGACATGCGAAGGATGGGAATATGTAATTGGAAATCATTTGCGTAACGCATTGTTGGGTCCGTATCAAAACAAGAATTACGATTGATTATTAGAAAAATGAAAAAAAAAAATATATCACATGCTGCAGGGGGGAGACATGGGCACATGCCCAATAATAGTTTCCTTTTCTATCGGCAACTTTGCCCCACTTTTCACTTCTAGCCTCTGCGCTAATAATTGCTCACAACTCACATGTCTTCACCTCTCTCTGCCTCTTAAGATACAGAAACACAGAGAGAATTAAAGATTTTTCGACTTCTCATTTCTGATGCCATTCACCGCTGCTTACCATTAACATTATTAGCCACTTATCTCATTTTATGGATCGGAATTTTATTTCCTTTTAAGTTTAAGGGTGTATTCAATTGGAGGTAAAAGGAGGTAAAATGAGGTATTTTACTTCATTTTATCTTGTTTCGTTGCGATTTTAAAAAAAAATACGGGTAGGAGGTATAAATTTCCGGGCAATCCCTTTTACTTTGCCTGAAGTATAAATTTATACCTCCCATGTATTTTAGATATTTCCTCCTTTATCCATCAATTTTTTTCCAAGTGAACAAGATATAAACATTGTGGTCCCCCTTTGAGAGTATAAATAAGTATATATCCTCCAAACAAACAAGATATAAAATTTGTGTTCCCCACAATAAAGTATAAATTCATACCTCATAATATTATCCCTCCATTTAAAGGTATAAATTTATACTCCCAAGTGAACACATCCTAAGTATAAATTTATACCTCAATTTAGTGATAAATGGAGGGATAAACAAAAATCTTACCCTTTAAATCATCTCTTCTTTTTTAAATTTCTCTTTTCCACCACCACAAGGAGGGATAACCACCACAATTTGGAGTGATAATATTATACCTCCTTGTGGTGGTGGAAATGAGAGATTTAAAAAAGAAGGGATAATTTAAAAGGTGAGATTTTTGTTTATCCCTCCATTTAGAGGTAAATGGAGGTATAAATTTATACTTTCAAGTGAACAAACCCTAAAGCTAAAAGCTATATTCACATTATCATACCATACCAAATGAATCATATTACAACTTGTTTAATGTATACATATTGCACGAAATATTGTAAAATTCATCAACTAGTCTCATAAGAAATGACAAGAGCTTTCAATTTTTCCTAAATTGAGTCTGTCGTACCAGATTTTCCTAATACGGTTTACTTCCTATACATGGTTTGCATGTTATTTCACATTCAAATTTTAATGACTACATGTTACAGTTCGTAAAATGAAAAGGAAATTTTTTGTACTTATTTAAAAAATGTATCCATACACTTTTGATGTATCATCGACCAATTGGAAACCAGCTAATATTCAAAAAATAAAAGGATATTAATTTCCCAAACAACTTCTCAACTCTCATTTATGACCTGTCTAGTGATTTTATTCATCCCTCTTTAAATTCCTATTTTTATCTAGATACTCACCACCACTCACCATTCTCACACATGCATATATCTAACTAAGCTATGTGTGGACTTTGAACTTAATAATTATATAGTGTGAAAAATAATTAATAAAATGCAACATAATGATCATTTGAAATGAGAAAACCACCCTTCTGATTTTTTTGACTATTTGTATTATAAATGTCGTTCAGTAACTGAATGCCAATGTTACCCTTGTTAACTCATAATTTATGCATATCAAAATTTCCTCTATTTCTGTCGTTCAAAATGATGGATCCATATAAATAATCATTAAGTAGGGTTAATTTGGTACAAAGTTATTGTAATTATATTTGTGCAGAACCTCAAAACGTATATGAAAATATTTTACCCATATAAGTACACACAAACATATAGTATATAAATTGTGTTAAATCCTCAAAAGGCCCAACAGGTTGCTATCTGAATTATCTAATTCTTCATCCTAGTTGGCATAACATTGACTCATTTTGTATGTTTAAATGTAGTTTCGATATTGTTTTTTTTTTTTTAAGTCAAAATCGTAATATTAAAATATAAAGACGAGTATAATGGGTACTCAACCCTTACACCACGAAAAGTACTAAGATTACAACTTAGCCGGAATACAATCTCTCGGTTGATTACACCAATCAGTAATTGAATAGCAAAACGAGCAAGGAAAATTAGCACGGAGCCATTTCCAAGAACTAACCTTCACACCCTCCACAACCTTTACTATAGATGGATCGATTCCATTAAAGATAAAGTCGTTTCGCGCCTTTCAAATCCTCCATGAGGTGCATTGCCAAATTAAGTTTAGTACCTTTTTTCTTCTTTTCTTTGGCCTTCCGAAATAAAGTCCTTGCAGTGGTTATGAAGGTTCGGGGAAGAGAAGATAACACAATTCAGCCACCGACTCACCAGGTGCCAAATTTGATTTGTGAAGTGGCACTCAATCACCAGGTGGGATGCGGATTCAGAGCTCGAAGAGCAGAACACACAAGAAAGTGAATCGTTGCCTGACAAAACATTTCTTTTGCTCAAGTTTTCCTTCGTAGGGATTCGATCTTGGAGCAATTTCCAACAGAAAATTGACACCTTCAATGGAATTGATTTCCACCACACACTTGGCAGTAGCGAGTCAGAAGCAACGAACGAGTCAGCAGAGGTCAAGATGTCATACATCGACCGAGTCGAAAACAGCCCGTTCGTTGATCCTTCCACCAAAAAACATCGTCCGCATATGGTGATATTTTAAACCTGCGAACACAATACCAAAGATCCAAGAACTCTCGAAATTCATTAGCATAGAAACACCTCATCCACCTAAAAGACCACGACCAAATATCACCACGAACAACACCATATCATTAATAAACCAATTTTTTTGAGAGGATAGTAAATAAAGAGATGGAAATTTATCTTTGAGACAAGTATCCTCATCAAACCATGGATCCTCCCAAAACTTAGCACGATTACCCCTACCAAGAATAAATTTTAAATTACTACGAAAGTAGTCACCCTCAGAGCCATTCATTAATGCACTCATATCACGCTACCAAATCGACATTTTACTCCTAACTCTACTACCCTGAAAATCATTGAAAAATGATTTGTACCTAGTAGTTTCGATATTGTTAAATGGGCAGTGATTTTTGGACCATCGATGTCTAAGACACCTCTGTTTTATATGACTTAATTCGATTGAACCATAATTGTAACAAAATCGGTTTTTAATAAATTTTTAGTATGTCAATTTTATCCTCGAACCATTTCCCTCCTTAATTTTGTAATCCCTCCATACCATCAAAATTCATGTAATGAATTTACATATCGAATTATTGGTCGAAATTTAGGGATAAATATTGTATCGGTTTTTTTTCTCGAACATTAATACATTGATTTAAAATTGTTTATATATTAATTTCATATTATTCCTCCTACTATAATATAATGGAAACAATTAATTGCCATTTAATTTTAATTATATATTTATTACAAATAAGAGCAATGATATTCAGACACATTGTGGTCAGCTACACGTGCTAAAAATGGTAATATAAGTTTTGAAAATGAAAATATACCCTAATTGGGAAACATAAACCCTAGGGGGGAAATATGATTATCTCCATTTTTACAGCCAACTTTCCTTTATTCACGCGTGTGGCTGGCCACAGTGTATCCGAATATCATTACTCTATAAATACAATATTTATCAATTGATATATTTAAAGCAAATAAATTTTATTTTTCGATTTATTTTTTTTATTCATATTACGGGCTATAGTAAAATGTTAAAATATAAAATTAATTAAAGTAAATTAAATTTAAATATTACAATTAAATAACGAATTTAGAAAAAAAATATCAGTATAAATTTGATTTTTGTACCGCCCAAATTCCATATCTTCTATGGCTAATTAGTTCCTTTAATTGGGGAAACAAATCAATGATATAATTTTGAAAACGAATATAATTGAAATAACTTCAGAAAATAAAATAATCTGAAATTCAAATTTAAAACGGGTCAACTAAAATCAGTTTAAAAACCGAAAAGATATTTTAGAGAAACACTAAATAACATAATTATAGCCTAAATTCCTATTTTCTTTCACTTATGGTTGAAGCGGATTTTTCATAGAAACCGAAGGTTGTCTAAGCCACTAGTGGGCTAAAAATCTTTTCCCTTGTTAAATATACTTTTTTAGCCGATTAACTTCATACAAACAACAATAGCTATATTCACGGCCACACACATGAACATGGAATCTATTAGAGCATCCCCAACACGATGGGTTCATCAAGGGCAGATTAAGGGATTTTGGTAAAGCGAAGTCCGTTGGTGCCGCGGGTGGGATGTCACCCTCTCTCTCGCCCGCGACAACACAATATTTTCCTCTTTTTTTGCTTTTTTTATTATGTTTTATTATTAAAATAAATAGATTATGTTACTAAAAAAAATTGATCACCTTAGAACTGAAAAACTACATCATTATAATCATTTACATCTTAGGACTATCAATCATTGGTACCCTACCAAATACTAATAAGAAATAGACCACTCTAAGATTATTTATCCCAATGTTGTAGATGCTCTTATGGTGAGATTGAAGTGTCAACATAACGGAATTCAGCACTTTATTTGGTAGGGAATTCAATAATAGTGGAATCATATGGGGCTCCATATTTTTCTTCCCAATGATTAATGGCATTTTTTGCATCTTTCCAATCACATGCAGATTGCAGAGTGGAGAAAAAAAAAAAAGTCTAAACTCGACGCAAACGCAAGGTCCGACCCGCTTAGTGGGAATTCGGGTCTACCACTAAATGAATTGGGTGGGTCCAAGGCCGGGAATTTCGCTTAAGAGAAACGCATATTAATTACTAGTTTAATTGATAGAATATAATCATGTAACAATAGTTAATAAATAAGTATAATGACTTTTTGGAATAAAAAAATTATGTACTCCAACTATATAGTACTATGGCATCTCTATTTTACAAAGGCATGCGACATATTGGAATATCTATACAAGGAAACATGAATTGCTTTTATTTATTGAATTCAAGTTACTCAACGTTGCGATAGAAATTCAATATCCGTAGATAATAACTATTCGCACGACTATTATAATATCCTACAAAATAATTCGATAGTTATAATTTTAAAACGGGTAAATTATTTTATTATTTACATACAGTACTTTATCTTATTTGGAGATCACTTTTGAAATGCCGCAGATTATAGTTAGAAGTCCTGAACATACATGGATATTACTAGTACTAAAAATAAATTGATTTTAACCATATGAAAATATAAAATATAAAAATCTCGGTTCTTACTACTGATATAGAACTTAAAGTCAGAAATCTCATCTAATAACATTCATCAATCATCATACCATTTAATTAATAAAGCAACATAAATACAGACGCGTGTGAATTTGAGTTTGATGCGACAAATATGAAAAACATCAGCTGCAAATTAGCATCACAAATACATAGTGTATTAAATAAATAATGAGATAATGTTCTGCTATTGTTTGCTTAAGCTCCACGGGAAAAGGACTGCCACTCGATTTTTAAAAATGTGGTTATCTAAATGCAACTAAAATATTAAAAAAAAGAAGAAGAAGAGAACACAATGATGATTTCAAATATTGTTTTGTTAAGGTCCTCAGAATTGACCGTTAATTCTGGTACTTATCTCATTTCTTAATCAGTTGTTGCTGGCTTAGCCAAAACTAAAGTTATTTAATTATGTTCATAATTTTAATTGGGCCCATTATAACGGAGACCCATACTACATAATGTGCCTAATGATGTTAAGTGATAAATTCTTATAGCGAAGATAATGAGTCATTAAGAAGATAAGTGCATTACACGTAACGTAATTAATTATTGATGAATTTTAAGGAACTTTTGACTCTCGAAAGTACGTACAATTTTTTACAATGTGTGACAGAGTGAGCGTGTGTTTTAGAGAAAAAAAAAACACTATTTTTATAGATTACTATTGTTAGGAATCGGGTACTTGCTCGTGTAGATTTCAATGAACAATATTTTTTTTATTGATGAACTTTGAACGGAAACAGAACTTGTAAAAACTACAATGGAAACTGAAGAACAGAGATTAGGAAAACCAGATCGTCCGAAGTTAGACTTCTGCCCGCAAGATGAGAATACGCCCCGGTAGTGCTCACGGTAAGGCGGCTCGTCCCCAAAGGTTAAAACGATCTGAACGTCTCGGCTGTAGTAGCACCACAAACAGAACCGAGCTCCCGCGAACTGAACTGGAACGAAGACTGAACTGAAAGTGAATGATATGCTATGAAAGGAGAGAATGCAGATTGCTTTCGTTGAGTGTGGAATGCAAATGAAGATGCCTCCCTTATATAGCAGCCCAAGACATGTGGAGGGGCTCGTCTCATTAACGCAGCCATTCATGACCGGCGGTTTCTGGACGTGAAGAGGTGGCCGGATGTGAACAGCCTTGGCTGTTACAGATGCCAAAGGTTTTGGGCCGATGGGCTTCACACGGATGGGCTACTGGATTGGGCTCAACAATTAATCGAATTGGGCTAGTGGAGTTGGTCCAAAAAGATAAGGCCCAAACACCAGCCCAAAGCACCAATTGCCAAGATCCAAGTCCCAGGCCCGAGCCCGCCCGTCCGGACGGACGGCGGCGGTGGCGCGCGCGTAGGCACCCATACACATCCATACACACCAACCCAACAAGTTATTAAGCCCGTACAAACATAGCCTTAAATACTAGTCAAATCATCCACATATAACCGATGTGGGACAACTAACATTTATTATAATTAATAACATGTTAATTACTACTTCAACATCCAACCTTTAGCATACAATATCTCACTCACCTGAAATCGGTTTAGAGATATTAAATATACCACGTTCATCTACTCACAGCGTAGATTAACATCCAATAAATATTTTAATTAAATAATAAATATTTAATCAACAATATTTATCCTCAATAATGGTTAATATTTAAACCATTTCCAACAACTATTTTATTTATAATTATTGTTTAGAAAACTTTAAAAAAAATTACTAGTATTTATGATTGAGGTAAATAGAAAGTTTTGCATTGTTTTTTCTTTTCCAAAATTTGCATCAATTTTTTCAAAATTATAAAATGGAACACCTATTCAACAACAAGAAAAAAACGAAAATATGACACTTTAAAAAAACGGAGTGAGTATAATAGTATAGGAAAACCGCAAATATAAGATGCATACTAAGAAATTATTCCACAAACAAGCGGATAACAAAAACAGTACACAAGAAGATGAAATGTATTACTTCTACTTTGGAGCCTAATCTAAATCAGAGATGCAAATTAGGATAAAGGCGTGTGTGACGATTTTACAGACTTTCAGGAAAATGAGTTAGAATTTTGAAATTTAAATAAAAAATAAAAAGTCAGTAGCGTAATTATAACGTATTGTATGAATTATAAATATTTTTGGATTATAGATTGAATCAAAATATTTGATCCGCATAATCGTGAGACCATCTCTCAAAAATATTTTGTATGATAAAAGACTCCCAACAATATGAAGGATGACTGGATGAGAAAATTAAACTCAATTAAAGTAAATGAAGACTGCTTCCACCAACGGGAAAATATTATTCACGTCAAAAGAGATAAGGAAAATAGTTCGAAAATGACCAAAATAAAAAGCACAAAAAGTCATATGTACATTGTTTTATGACATCATATATATGTATATAATTTTTTTTTTTCAAACATTAATGTGCCACCTTTTATTAATACCTATGTTGCATGGGTGCGTAGTAACGGTTCTGGGGGCGATATGATACATGTATGGAGATATGAAAATTTAAAGATTTTAGAGTGTGATTCTGTAAAAATACATATAATTAATATTATTTAATTATATATAACACTAATAAAATATACTACTATATAAATTTAAGTTTTATATAAATTAAATATATGTAATTCACATTTTCTTTTACTCAAAACTTAAGAATATCAATTACGTAATTTAATTAAGCTATATAATAACAATTCAAATATCATTAGCTCGATATATAAGTCTTATTTCAAATAAAATTCCAAAAATAAACTCGTACAATCCTTTCATCTATGGGATTCGCGACTTTTCAACGAGATTCGTGAATCCGATTATTACTCATTCATTTGTGGGAGTATTTATTTTCTATTTGAAAGGATACGTCACATGGCGAATCGAGTGTGAATCACATGATAATTCGAATCGCACACTAACGAGAATCCGATACGACTACATGATATAAATGGAGGAATGTGTCCATCATAGATCAATACCAACTTGATAGATGATGGTATAATTTCGTTGCAGCATATTTCATTTCCAAAAAAACGGCATGTTGCATTGGAGGCTAATGTATTAGTAATATTTCCCTCTTAAATAAGAAAACTAGATGAAAACTATGGGGCATTTGATATTTAATCAGCTCATGTCAAGACAATGAAATTTTAAAATTCAACACCAAGACATAAATTTCCCATTTCATAATAAGTACTTAGACTATATGTAGTAGTAGTGTCTTTAAGGGGTGTCTCTTTGGATTTTTGGAGATAGAGACAGTTAGCTACAATGGAGCTGTCTCTTTAAAGTGTTTCTAGCTAAAATCTGAATTTGTATTTTGCATCAATTTTAATAAGAAAATTTGAAAATTTCATTAATTGGCAGAAATAACTAGTACAATACATTAATTCAAATAAAAAAAATAAAAATATTACATTAATTAAAATTTAAAAATAAAATACATCCTACTCGTCAAGCGCCCCAAATTGGCTCCAAACATGCTCGATCAAATCATTGGTGAGCCGATGGTTCTTCCTTGTATCTCTCAACGCGGCGTTCCGTTTGAGATAATCTTTCTAGGACAGCAGAGTGGGGACCAGTCGCACATCACCGACCGTCGTTGTTTTTGTGTCCTCCCTCCAGTTCACAACATCCTCCCTCTCGTCTTCAATGATCATGTTGTGCAAAATAATGGACGTAAACATGATGTTGTGGAGGAGCTTTGTGTACCAGTTCCGCGCCGGGTTCCGGATAATTCCTCATTGGGCTTGAAGAACACCGAATGCCCATTTGATATCCTTCATCGCCGCTTTCTGCATCTTCTTGAACCGCGCTGACTTCGGATCCGTTGTAAGCAGAGGAGCCTTGATCAGAGCCGGCCAATCAGGGTAGATCCCATCAGTTAAGTATTAACCGACGTCGTAGTGTTTTTCGTTCACCACGAATTCGCACGACGGAGCCCTATCTTCAAACACGTCCTCGAATAAGGGCGACTGATTGAGGACGTTGATATCGTTGTTGGAGCCAGCTGCTCCAAAAAAGGTGTGTCAGATCTATAAATCTTGAGACGCCGCGACCTCAAGAATCAAGGAAGGCGCGCCCTTATCTCCTCGTGTGTAGGCAACCGCTCATGCCTTCAGGCAATTCCTCCACAACCAGTGCGTGCAGTCCAGGCTACCGAGCATCCCCGGAAAGTCGTGCCTCTCCTCGTGCATTTGAAGCAGCCGAGCGGTGTCTTGAGCATTTGGCCTCCTCAAGTACACGTCACCGAAGAGCTTAATGACGTGTTTGCAGAACTTCTGGAGGCAGAGACGGCCCGTGCTATTTCCAATCTTCAAGTACTCATCGAATGTATCCGGCGCTCCACCGGTGGCTAGTTGGCGAATGGCCATTGTGCATTTTTGCATTGACGTCAGGCCCATTTACCGGTTTCATCTTGTTTGTGCTTTAAGTACCGCACATTATGCTCCAATGTCTCGCAAATCTTCAAGAACAAATGCTCGTACATCCGAAAACGCCGGCGGAAAAATGTAGGCCCGTACATCGGGTTGTCGTTGAAGTAGTCGGACATCAATTGATGTAACGCCGCCTCGCGATCGCGGTGTACCACCGTTCTCTTCCCCTTCTTTTTTTTCTTGGCGGCGAAGAGTCGAGCGGCAGCAGCTTGGAGGTTTGTCACCATCGAGAAAATCTCGTCGTCGGTGCCATGAGAAGAATAGTCGGTTGCGGATTCTGACGAGGAAGACATTTTTTTGCGGAAAATGGAGAGCCAAAATATAGAGAAAACAAGAGGTAGAAGATGAATTTGGTGTGAAGAAAATCTTGTGATGAAGTGGGGTATTTATAGGTGTGAATTAATAAAAAAAAAAATTTGCCCGTTTTGAGTTGTTGTCGAACGACAATCTTTTAAAAAAAATTATATGTTAGGCGCGTGCAATGCATGCGCCAACATTTTTTTTTAAATAGAGCTCGTGTCCCGCACCCGCCGGATCAAAACTGTCTCGACGCGGCATGACCGTCTCGAGCAGCGGGGTGTTGCACTGCGGTGTCTCGTGGACGCGGCTGTCTCGAGCCGGCCGACGAGACAGTTGTTGCGGTAAGTCTTATGTCTAATTGCCCACTTAGACTATCCACAACGGGTGTCTTAATGGGGGTTCGAGACACCCTCGCTCTCGACACACCCTGCTGAAGGCTTCGCTGGCTCGAACCCGTCCTTTATTTTCGAGATAATCTCGATGAGTTAAAAAAAACCACGTCGAAGTTGTTATACAGTATAATAAAATGCGTTGATATTTTTTATAATTAAGCTTTGGCCTAGCAGTTCAGACGTTAGCCTTTTGAAGAGGGCGCACGCCGCACGGGTTCGATCCTAAACTGGAGCATATCTCATCATTTTTTAGTTTTTTTGTTTCCATTTTTTCGCTTTTCTTCTATACATTTTCAGTTATCTTCTTCATTTGTTTTAGGTTTCCATTTTTGTTCATTTTCTATTTTAATATGCGTCCTATTTAAAATAAAATTTAATGAAAGCAAAATTGCACAAACAAACATTTGTAAAAAATATTACTTTTATTTACGACAATAGATTTGAACTCACAAGTTGCTGGCAAGTCCTACTCATCTTTCGAATTAACGTAATTTTTTGAATTTTAATTAATCATTAATAAAAAAATTAAATTTCAGAAACTAATTCTATAGAAATAGCTTAAAGATAGTCTAAGTGCAAATAACTTTTTCAATCTAGGATCCACACGAGATTGAAACACTAAAATGTCTCAACCATTATGAATAGTCTCAAATATATTGAAATAGTGAGCCATTTGACTCTTTTGCCTCGTAACTAATATATGGAAAAATAAAAATAAATTTAACTTTAATTTTTACATAAAATTTTAAGGTTAAATATGACACATAGTACTCCCTCCGACCCTCCGACCCTCCTCCATTCTATTTTGTTTCGTCACACTAATAAGGTTTCCTTTTTCTAAATAAAAATATTTAATTCTTTAAAGATAATAGAATTGACCACTGTCCATTTTTTTACTCTTATTTATAATTATATTTAGAAAATAAACATTATTAATAGGTCAAGAGGAAATATTATGAAACTTGTGGAATAATAATTTAATAATAACCATGTTAATGCATTATTCTTTAAATAATAAATTAGATAGATTGAGGTTGTCTACTTGTCATTCGCTGTATTCAACCTTTTCAATTTCATTTAGTATTAAATTCAATATTTGTAGTGGGGTGTGTTAACACCTTTTGATACTGCCATTTTCATGTGCAAAGAGAAAGATAGTTCAACTTTTGAGAGAAAACTACTGAAAAAAACTCCATAAAATATCAACTCACTTCTTTTTTATTGAGGAGGCTTTTGCAGGCTTGCACGTCCTTATAACAAATTACTATCCCCAATTTACCCTTCACATTTAACTAATTCCCATCTCACCCTTCATTCCTCTATTAGTAATTGCACTCTGCACTAGATTCTGCTGCTTTAAACACCACAGCCTGTTCTCTTCGATTAAATGCATCAACTGTTATCCACCAATACATATATTCCTTAATACATTTGGGATGATCTAAGAGCACTTACAGCGGGTGTCTAGTAAGACTTAGGTCTAAGCACTGGGAAGCGTGATTTTAATGATTGGTGGTGTTGAGTTAGACATAGGTTGATTTCTCCACATCAATGGGGTTGAGTAAGACCTAGGTCTAAGCACTGGGAAACGTGATTTTAATGATTGAATAGATTTTATTTTGTTGTTTTTTTTATTTGTAATAAATTTTATAAAAATTAACTTAATTAAATTCAGAAATTAATAAATGACAATTTTATTGAATTTTAAAAAAACTACAACATACACTAATTTAAAAAGAATACAATAACAAAAAACTACTTCATTACAATAATTTAAAAAAAAAAAAAAGACAACTACTCCTCCCAATTGAATTCTCTTGCAAGTTTGCGGTGAACATTTTCGTACCTCGCCTTTTGCTCGGGATTCATATGCGACGTGTCGGCAATATAGATATTGAACGCACACTCCTCCCTCGATTGCTTGTTGAGGGATGCCAACTCTTCTGCCGCCTGCTCCCGTAGCGCACTTTTGCCCTTCTTCCCCTTCTTCGCCGCTTTCGCCGCTTTCACTCCTTCGGGTCGAACCTGCAGAGTGTTTGCATCGCTCGCGGATGTGGTGGATGCGTTGCCGCTGGCAGACGAAGTGTACTCGCCGAATTCATTTATCTTCGTCCGCTTTGGAGCTGTTGGCTTCGCCGGGTTGGTGAAAGTTGGGATATGCCTCAAGAGCTCCCACGCAGCCCTATACGGGAACGGTTTGTTGAACTTCTCGGCGTACAAATCTTGGGCCCTCGTGTACAGATCGAAGTCATTCTCCCCGCTTCCGAGCTGGTTTTCTTCTTGGATGTAGATGGCGGCGAAGTTCTGGATCTGTTTCTTGGCGCGGCCCCATGCGCTTTTCATCGCACTCTTCTCTCTTGGGTGGGCGGGAGCTATGAACTCGTTGAAACGGATCATTATTTTCTCCCAAAACGCGCTTGAGGTTTGGTAATTGCTGGTGATCGCGTCCATCCCGAAGTCAACGTAGCACCTTGCGAGGTATTCAATCTCAGCGGGCGTGTAGTTAGGACCTCGTGCTGGCTTATTGTGCTCGTCGGATGAGGCCGAGGTCGCTTTCCCCTTGCGGCGTGCCTTGCCCTTCCCCTTGGCCGGAGAAGTGGCCGTGCTTGATCTCGCGACAGCTTTCCCCTTGCGGCGGGGCAGGGGCGGTGGTGTTTGCTCGTGTTCGTCCGATTCCGAGTGGTGGGAGCCGTACGCCGCTTCCTCTTCCTCTTCCTCGTCCTCCACCTCAACATGGTCGTCGTCGTCGTTGAGGTTGAAACTTCTGAGTCGAGCCGTACCCACTGGGGGCTGCGAGAATTGGCTCCTTCGGGATGTCGGGGGTACTTGAGAGAAGCTCGGTGACAGCGAGAAGCCCGGCGCAGGCTAGAAGCCCGACGCAGGTGAAAATTCCGGCGACTGCGAAAAGCCATATGACGGAGGGACTTGGGAGAAGCGGGGCGACTGTGGAAATCCAGCCGAAGGGGGGAATTGGCCGTACCCCTGCGGCTGTGAGAACTGCGAGAACCCAGTGGCCGGAGGGAATGCAGAGAAACCCGGCGTCGGGGAAAAAGCACCAAACCCTGCAGGGACCGAGTATTGGCCGAAACTTGGAATTGATGAGAACCCGGAGCTTGGATTCGCCGGATTGGAAGGTGGATTCGCCGGATTTGAAGATTGGTTCGGTGGGATTGAACCAAAAGTTTGCGAATACCACGAATTAAACTGATCGTCGGCCATTTTTTTGCACAAAATAAATTGAAAGAATGAAAATTTTTTGGGAGAAGAATGGATGGAGAAATTAGGTTGTGTGGAGAATGAATGAGATGAATGGGTATATATAGGGAAAAAATGGGATATAGACGTTGGAGATGGAAATGTATACGTTGCGTAATTGAAAAAATTAACGTTTTTTTTTTAATTTTTAACGAAAAAAAAAAATAAGGGACCAATGGGGACACGACAAGTGTCCCCATATTGCGCTGTCATGAGGTCGAGTGGAGTGTCGAAGCAACGACTCCACCATCGACACACCCCTCGACATAGGGGTGTGTCGATCCCCCACAGTCGTTCGACATAGGGGTGAGTCGAGTGGGGGGTGTGTCGATCCACTCGACCTCGCACTCGACACCCCCCCCGACACTTGATGTAAGTGCTCTAATAAAGTACTCCCTCTGTCCTGCTCATTTTGTCTCTCTTTCCTTAAATGGACGTCCCACTCATTTTGTCTACATCCAAATATAGATATAATGAGTGGTTGTAAGAGTTTCTCTCTCATCCCCTTCCAATCTCATCTACTAATTTATTAAACAAACAACTTTTCTTAATCTCCGTACCCAATAGTAAGGAGACAAAATGAGCGGGACAGAGAGAGTAGTAAACTGTATATTCTTGAAATAACAAAAAAAAATTATATTCTTACTTAACGCAATGCCTGCCTTAATAGCTCGAGCATGCCATATTCATTTTTCTCAAGTATGATTTTCAAATTATTGGACACAAATGGAAAGAAATATATTGGTGGTAAACTTTCACGTTACAAAGAAAAACATTCATTCTTCAATTTCATCAAAGTTTTAGTTTTTATGTGAGATAAAAACAAATTGAAGTTAAGTTTTTTTATAATTTACAATCCATTATAGATATTTGACAAGTTATAAAGTGTTCAATCTAAGCACAATTACAACTTCAACCATACTTTGTTATCAAATACAGATTTTGAACCATCCTATTAAATGCCTTAACTATGAAGAAACTAACAAAATTTTCACGAATTTAAGTTCCAATGCCGGCAAAAACATACGATTCACAAAACCTTGATGTGGATTTTAAGCCAAATTTTCTAATTCAAAAACGATACTACTTTTGTTGGAAACGAACTAAAAAGTTAACAATTCTTGGCCTATTCATCTTCTTCGTGATAAGATAACACGATGATGAGTCTATGATACAATTAAGAAAGTGACTGTACTAAAATGCTTTTATCCTTTTTTAGTACTTGACACATTAGTACTAATTAATATTCAGTTCATGTACACTAATGACTTACACATACAATAAATAATGGAAACTTATATGGTTAATCCATACTACTCCCAAAATTAGTGTTTAATTAAAAGAGGGAAAATCAAGTGGTTGAGTTGCAATTCTTAATTAAGTCTTTAATGACAAGTGAATTCTAATAAACAGCTAATAAATAAATAAATAAATAAATATTGCACAAACTTTATGAATCATGTACACTAAAGACTTACACATACAATATTAATACTTTCCATAGCACTCCCAAAATTAGTGTTTAATTAGGAGAGGGAAAATCAAGTGGTTGAGTTGCAGCAATTCTTAAATAAGCCTTTAAAGACAAGTCAATTTTAATAAACAGCTAAAATTGTGCTAAAAAATACTCCCTCTGTCCACGAAAATTGTCTTGTTTACTTCCTTTTTTTATTCATGAAAATGTGCTCTACTTCACCATTCTTCATTCTTTTTAGGGTTATTATCACGAAAATACACGAATTTTAGATCAACTTTCATTTTTTCCACGAACTTTCAATTTTTTGGTGACAATACACGAACTTTGAATTAACTTTCATTTTTCCCACGAACTTTCACTTTTTTGTGATAATACACAAACTTTCGGTCAACTTTCATTATTCCCACGAACTTTCAATGTTTTGTGACAATAGACAATCTTTAGGTCAACTTTCATTTTTCTAATTAACTTTCAATTTTCTATGATAATACATGAACTTTGTGTGGCAATCGAGAGTATGCAATCCTCCTATCAGGCTATTACGTTAAACGATCCCATCTTTTGATCTTCATACGTCGTCGTTTAATCTCAAAATTAACATACCGGTTTAGGGTGATATTGAGAGAAAATTCTACATATTACTCATATCAAGATGATAGGGAAGAATAAGACAAGTGTATGAATTTGGTTTGGATACGACGATTAGTGGCGAAATTAAAAAATTAAGAAAAGATATGAAGAAATTTTAAAGGGGAGGCCATACGCCTATCTTTATAGGAGAAATATGAAGAAATTTTTGCCGCAATATCTATATGACCTTAAACTCTAGCAAGATAATTAAAAAGCTAGGTTTGGTAATGTTTGAATCTGACGATGACTTATGGAAATTACAAAAAATGAGTTATTTAAGTTAGCCGACGCGAAAAGACCGCACCATCTCGATTGCTAGATAAGACATGTCAACTTGAATTTGAGCGAAATTAAGGATCGTTGATTGGACAAAAGTTCATGTACTCTCAAAGAAAATTGAAAGTTTATGGTAAAAATGAAAGTTAATTCAAAGTTCGTGTATTGTCACAAAAAATCATAAGTTTGTGGGAAAAATGAAATTTAATTAAAAGTTCGTGTATTGTCACAAAAAATTGAAAGTTTGTGGAAAAAATGAAAGTTGATCCAAAGTTCATGTATTTTCATGATATTAAGCCTTCTTTTTATTATCTATCAAGTTTTAATATCAATCATAATAACTTTATTTCACTATCTATCAACTCTCTATTATTCTATTTACAATAATTTTATCAGATTTTCTTAAAACTTAATGGGGTTTAATATCATGGAGGGATGGAGTAATATAAAATAAACATTAGTATACATAAGGCTATCTGCAACGCTATTCGAGCGTGGGTGCTCGAGACCACATCGAGCACGGGGTGGCTCGAGCACCCCGCGTGGCAGACGGCACGAGCTCGAGGCGTGCTCGAGCGCTCGAGACGAGCTCGAGTCCGGCGCGTGCCGAGCACGCGCGAGCAGTTTTGGAAAAAAAAAAAAAAAAATTACGGCGCGTGCATTGCACGCGCCTAACGTATATATTCGAAATGTTTATGCCCGTTGCGGCAACGGCTATGCCGTTTAAATTTTTTTTATTATTATTTTTTTTTTTATTTTCTTCACCTATAAATACCACCACACTCTCACTTATATCTCACACCATTTTATCATCCTTTTTCTCTCTCAAATTCAACCTACAAAAATGTCTTCATCGGAGGAACTTATTTTTTCCGATTCGTCGGAGGAATATGTCGAGGGCGGCACCGACGACGAGGTGCTGGAGATGATGGCGGACGTGGATCGCTACATGCGTGCACACCAAGCGGAGCAAAAAAAGAAGAAGAAGAGGGCGCGAGATTTCGTCGACCGCGACCGAGAAGCGGCGTGTGCGATCCTCCACGCCGACTACTTCGCCGACCAACCCACCTACGGCGAGCAGTTTTTCCGACGCCGTTTTCGGATGCACAAGCATCTGTTCTTGCGCATCTGCACAACGTTGGAGGAAAACGTCCACTTCTTCACGCATCGACAAGATGCACTCGGGCGATGGGGGCTAACGGCGGTGCAAAAATGCACGATGGCGGTGCGACAACTGGCGACCGGTGGTGCTGCCGACTCGTTCGACGAGTATCTGAAGATCGGAGATAGCACGGGCCGGCTTTGCCTCAAAAAATTTTGCCGGGCAATCATCGACCTCTTCGGCGAGCGGTACTTGAGGAAGCCCAACGCTGCCGACACTGCGCGTCTGCTCCAAATGCACGAGTTGAGGCATGGGTTTCCAGGGATGCTCAGAAGCCTGGATTGCATGCACTGGGAATGGAGGAACTGCCCAAAAGGGTGGGCGGGTGTCCACACTCGTGGCGTGCCTACCTTAATCTTGGAGGCGGTGGCGTCGCAGGATTTGTGGATCTGGCATGCCTTTTTTGGGGTTGCCGGCTCCAACAACGACCTCAACGTCCTCAACCAGTCGCCGTTGTTCACCGACGTGCTTGAGGATAGAGCTCCACCGTGCACCTTCATCGTCAACAGACACCGCTACGACAAGGGGTACTACTTGACCGACGGGATCTACCCTTGTTGGCCTACCTTGATCAAATCGCCGAGGGTAGAAACCGACCTAAAGACGGCGAAGTTCAAGAAGATGCAGGAGTCTGCCAGAAAGGACATAGAGCGAGCCTTTGGAGTGCTCCAAGCCCGATGGGGAATAATCCGTGCTCCGGGTCGGTGCTGGTACAAGAAGCATCTCTGAGACATCATGTTCGCGTGCATTATTTTGCACAACATGATCATCGAAGACGAGCGGGAAGATGTGGAGAATTGCAGAGAGAACTCCGACTCTCCATCCAGTAGCGGGGTACACTTGCGGACAACTCCGATCTGCTTTCGACAATTTATGCAACGGAATGCCGACTTGAGAGATCAAAAAAAGCACCATCGGCTTACCAATGATCTCGCCGAGCACCTCTACCGAAAATTTGGACCTCTACGGGAGTAGTCTAGCATTTTTAATTAATGTAATGTTTTTTTATTTTAATTATTGTAATATGTTAGTTTTTTTTTAATTAATGTAATGTTTAATGTTATTTTTATTAATGAAATTTTATGAATTAATTTAATAAATGAAAATGGGGAATTTTTTAATATTAAAGATAGAACACCCTTAAAGCACCCTTACGTTGCAAGGGTAGAGTGCTCTAAGGGTGTTCGAGTGCTAGAGCACCCCTTAGAGCACCCTAAGGGTGCTCTAAGGGACGTGGATAGCCTAACAAAATACAATGCACAAACTTCGTGTCTTCGTGATGATCGATAATGTGAACTGGAGGATGTTTTCGTCATTTCAAAAGTTGGAAATACGAAGCTGAAATAACCTAGACAAAGGACAATATCTATTCTTCTCCAGTCTCCACACCCCTCGCTTCTCTCTGTCTCTCTCTCTCTCTAAAATCTAAATGCATGACTTCCCCGGCCATCATGTAATTTCACAAAATTATTACTATGTCACTACCACCTACAAGGCTACAATATATGAGCAGAGAGTAGATGAATGTATCATTCTTTAGATTATTATTATTATATTATTATTGAAGCAAAAACGAACTCCCAACAAATCCTCCCATCATTCGTCCCCTGTTTTCTTATTTTCTACTTCACCTCAATACCAAATACAGAAAGCCCCATTCAACCTACTCATCCACTCTCTCTCTAGAGAGGTTTAAGAGAGAGAGAGAGAGAGAGAGAGAGAAGGAAATGAGCCTGCTCGAAACCAATCGACCCACCAGGAACAAAGGCTTCTATGTTAGGATGAAGCTTCTGCACAGCACGAGAAACAACAGAAATCCAGCTAGATTGTTTTGCTACAGATTCTTCAAATACGTTATCTGGTTTTCTATCTCTCTCTACTTTCTCTCATCCTTCATCATAACTCGCCATAAACCCACCATTTCAAGAACCACCATCTCCCAATCCAAACCTTCCCGCGCTCTCATCGAACAACCGCACCTCAATTTCTCCGCCATAAAAAATCCCCATGGTAATTAATTAAATTCACTACCATACGCAATAAATTAACCAAAAACAGCAACAATATAGATTACCTTTTCAATGCTTCTTTTTTGTTTGCAGAGCTATTTGACGGGATGAAAGTATATGTTTATGATTTGCCGCCGAAATTCAACAGCGAGTGGGTGGCGAACGAGCGGTGCAGCCGCCATCTATTCGCAGCGGAGGTGGCAATTCATCGGGCTCTGATGAGCAGCGATGTAAGAACATTTGCCCCATCGCAGGCTGATTTTTTCTTCGTCCCAGTCTACGTGTCATGCAATTTCAGCAAAGTCAACGGCTTCCCCGCCATCGGCCATGCCCGCGCTCTCATGGCCTCTGCAATTCAACACATTTCCTCTCACCTCCCTTACTGGAACCGTTCTCTCGGCTCCGACCATATTTTCGTCGCGTCCCATGATTTCGGTTCCTGCTTCCACACCATGGTACGCTCACATATATACATACATATATGTGTGTTGCTATGTGCTTTTATGTGCTGAGTAAAAAAAAATCATGAATTTTATAGGAAGATATGGCGATAGCAGAAGGTGTGCCACAATTTCTGAGGAATTCTATAATTTTACAAACGTTTGGGGTGAAAGATAAGCACCCGTGTCAGGAGGTGGAGAACGTGGTGGTGCCGCCGTACGTGTCGCCGGAGGGCGTACGCGCCACCCTGGAGGATTCGCCGCTGACTGGCCGCCGCGACATATTCGCGTTTTTTAGGGGTAAAATGGAGGTCCACCCCAAGAATGTCAGCGGTCGTTATTACAGCAAGTAAATATTTTTTGCAACGACCCGTCCGTCATTTTACTATTCCTCACGTCGTCAATACGCTTTAGTTTCCTTCCTAAATTACGCAAATGACCCTCTTTTCTTGCGGCAGGCGCGTGCGGACGGCGATTTGGCGGAGGTACGGAAACGACCGGAGGTTTTACCTGCGGAGGCATAGGTTCGCCGGTTACCAGTCAGAGATCGTGCGCTCAAAATTCTGCTTGTGCCCGTTGGGGTGGGCCCCCTGGAGCCCGAGGCTGGTGGAGTCCGTCGCATTAGGCTGCGTTCCGGTCATCATAGCCGATGGCATCAGGTTGCCCTTCCCCTCTGCCGTGCCGTGGGCGGACATCAGTCTCACCGTGGCGGAGGCCGACGTGGACAGACTCGGCAGCATCCTCGCCGACGTGGCCGCCACGAACCTGACAGCTATACAGCGCAACCTGTGGGACCCGCAGGTGAGAAAGGCTCTACTATTCAACGACCCGGTGCTGGAAGGCGACGCCACGTGGCAGGTTCTGGTGGGCCTATCCGAGAAGCTCGACAGGTCCTACAGAAGGTCGAGTGTTGTCAGCCAGTAAAGGGCGTCCGCGTGGCGGCCTCCAGCTAAGAGGTTCTCGCTTTTGTTGAGCTGCGTAAAATTTTTCTTCGAGTGGGCCCCCCCGGTGAGAATCGTGGATAAAGTTGTGCGGTGTTGTCCATCTGAGGTGGAAGGGGATGGCATGTCATCTTTTGCCAAGAGATGTGAGGTGGTACATCATGTTGATATTGTTGTACAGAGGCGCGCATATGACATGTCTGCGTAAAATTTTGTTTCTTTGAAATTCCGGGAGGGATGTGTTGATGGTGGAGGAGGACCACATGGTCCGCGTTTGGTGTACATAAGGTTTATTAATTTGTTCTTTTCTTTCTTTTTTTCACTTTCAACTCAAAAAAATTCATTTGTTCGTTTTAGAATTGATCACAAATAATTATACTGTATGGATTGGAGAATTAATATCTTGCGGCATTGTGACCCGTGACCCTTATGCACATGTGGAACTGTTGAGTGCGGTTTGCAAAAATTCTTACCGAGCACACTTCCTTTTTACATATAATTTCAATTTATGATTTGTCACTAGGTCATGCAAGTTATTGGGTGAAGGGATTTTTGGAATTAAATGGGAACATGAGTTGGTGATGGGAGTGATTAGATAATTTAAGAGAGAGGAGAGAGGAACAGGCTGGCGAGATGTGTCAGAATGGTTGTAATAAAAATGGGGGAAGTCACGGGGTTGGGTGCCGGATAATGATACAAAAACGACAGTGCAGACTGCCCTATGCTTGCATTTTCAAGATGCTTTTCATTATAGTAACTACACACATCTATTCTTACAAAAGAACCGTTTGAATTAGATTTTTTTATTAAAAAAATTACCAAGATGGAAATTAACGTTGCTTTCATTAAATTGGGTTTCAAGTTTCAACTAACATCCTTAAATACTAGTACTACTTGTCAATTCTTCAGTCAATACTACGCGTTCAACCGTTTGAGCGAAATCTTTATATTCAAATTTGATTGTAAAATAATCAAACGATGCATTTTTTTTGAAAGGTCAAGAAAATTTTATTAACAAATGAGTACAAGGGGTACTCAAATCTAAGCATTACATAGAAGAAGACTAAAGATAACAATTAAACGATTCAGATTCATTTCATTTCACTCAGTTCTTATGTTTTATGACAGGGGATATCCGATAGAATAAATCTATGTAGTCATATTATGGCTACCCATAATTTTATTCAAATAAGAGAAAAAATTAATTTATTTATAACTTTAAGTTCTAAATGACTTCTAATAGTTTAAATATTCAGTTTATACAAATTTATGTTGATAGTATTTGAATTTTGAGGCAATAAAAATGTCGATATACATAATAAAGTGAATACAAAGCTTTTTATTGAAAGAATGAAAGAATTATATATTTACACCACTTATAATAAAATTTAAGTCAATAATATGATAATAACATAAAATATATGTTTATACTTCTTAAAATAAATCAAAAAATTATCTAAATCGATTTATTTTCATATAATTGACTGAATTATGGCTAGCCATATTATGGCTAAATAGCATCACTCTATTCGATATTGCTACTTGTAAAAGTCGTATTTGATAATATGACTTTTGATGGACCTTATCCTTCATATACTAAATCATACTCCCTCCAACCACAATGAGAATGCATGCTTTGTGGCGGCACGGGTTTTAAAAAAATATTGGAAAATAAAATGTGAGTGGAGAAAAAGTAGATGTTAGTGGAAATAGGATCCCACATTAAGGGTAGTAAGTGAGATAATAGTTTCTATAAATGGACTATGCATTCTCTTTGTGGACAACTAAAAAAGAAAAACTATGTATTCTTTGTATGGTCAGGGAGTACTTCATTTGTCCCAATAACAAGATCCCTCTTTCATTTTCTGTATGCCATTAACATGGTATCATTCTAGAATGGAAAATAATTCACTCTTCTGATGCTATAAGACTAATCACTTTTTATTTTTTTTACTCTTGCAAAATTCATTATACGGTGCTGATAGCTATATCTAGTGACATATTTATCATTGTGTTGATGTTTGCCAATATTTTTTTACTCTGAATTTTGATCGCTATACTTAGTGACATATTTACCTGTATTGATGTTTGTCCATATTTTTTTGAATTCTGAATCTTGCTTGATCGGTATGGTGAATCTTATACGTCAGACAATTTGACACAATAAATAAAGAAAAAAAAAAAATACTCTTGTAAACAATACTCATGTAGGCCCATAGCTACTTAAAACAAAAGATGCAAATGGCCCAAATGGATGTTGAGGTCTGCTCTTGTTTGTGGCCCATTCGATAAGTGTTATACCATGGAGTCATGGACCTACTGTTGCATCTAAAAAAAATCAAATGAAATGAATATTGCACTTTTTATTTTATTTTTGAAAGAATATATTATAATGAAATTATTAATCAGTAAATACTCAACTTGGACACAGTTATATTAGAGAGAAATATTACGTGTGATCGTCAGAAAGGTTTTACTCGTGTTAGGGTTTAGAAAAGGAGAGGGAAAAAATATATAGGGCTGGAAATATAAACGCCGGAACAATGAATTTTATACATTAGGAATTTTGAATTTTAGCAATTTCGACATATTTTTAAAAGTTTATGAGTTGATGCAAACGCTAACATGAATTGAAGAATATAATGTTATTTTTTTAAAATCATTGAACAATATTGTCGTGCTTAATAAAGCACATCAAAATTGAGATTGATGGTCCCGAAACGAGTTACTGGTGTATGGGGGGGGGGGGGAGGAATACACCCGTTAGGATTTTAAAATTAAACTCTTGAAAATTACTTCAACCGAGTAAAAAGACTCGGTTGGAATCTCACAGCTGAGTATGCAACCTCAGCTGGAAGAGTTGTGCTGTGCGGAATGTGGTGGAAAATAAACTCGTAAAACAACTTACGCTTTTATGGACGGTTGGTTAAAAACCAAAACAGTTGAGAATGCACAAATGCGGTTTGTATACTGGTTAGTCAGTCAGATGAGAATGCAAGAAATAACTGAACAACGAAAAACACAAGCACACAGAGAATTAACGTGGTTCGGAGCTAACACTCCTACGTCCACGGGGAGTTGTGAGTCCACACAACTTTGTCCAAGTTCTTCTGGACAAATCACTCAGCTTACGCGGGCTGAGCAACCGTTATGGATAAGTTTGCGGGTACTTATCAACCTTACAGTTTAGTTTTCGGGTACTAAACGACCTAACTACTCAGTTGCAGGAAGAGTAGGATCCTAAACCTTTTCAGGTGAAAGAAAATGGGGTTCCAACTAAAAGCTCGAACGTGAAGTGAGCTAAGCTCTAACTCTCTACGAACTCTCACTAAGTGATGTTCTCAAGGTTCGATCTAAAGACACAAAAACTAACTAACTCTAGAACTCTCAACAGGTGATGTTCTAAGAGATTCAGTTCAGCTCGTGAAGAATATTGCTCTTTCTTTCGCTCTCTGGTTTCTTCTCGCGTGTGTGTCTTGTGTCTTTTTCGAATGAATGAAGGCCTCTATTTATAGGCGGAGAGTATCAACTAGCCGTTGGAGGAGCTGTTGATCTCTGTTCTTTGAAAGCGATGGCTTGTCTCTGATCTCTGCAGACTTTCCCGATATGACATCTGTGCTCTTCTGATTTCCATCTGAGATAGCCTTGTGTTGGGCCAAATGGGGTAATGACTGAACGGTCATACCCTCACGTGACTTCTTTTTTGAAATTCAAATCTTAACAACAGACTTCCAACAAGGAGTGGTCGGTTAAGACTTTCGATCTTCAACTAGCTTGTTCTTCACCCGATGTTCTATCTGTCAACTACCAGTTGAACTCTCAGCTGACTTCATCTTCAAGCTGTTGATCTTCTTGGTTGAGTTCTACAACTGATGTTCTGAAACTGAACACTCAGTTGTCTTCCTTGTATTTGATCAGTTGGGTTCGAACGCTCAAATGGCTTTCTTTCATCTGATGTTCTCTTCCCCTTTATTGCTTCTCATCTGATGAACGCTCAGTTGTTTTCCTTACAACTGATGTTCTATCTCTTGAATGTGACTTCCCCCTTTTTGCATTCTGATGAAGTGAACGCTCAGTTGTCTTTCTTACAACTGATGTTCTGTCCGAGTGATGCCTTGTTGCCATCTTCAGCTGGAGACCTGTAAAGATAAAATCTTAACAATGCTCAAACAGCGAGCCTACCTACTAACATTAGGTTCTGGCAACATCTACTCGGTTGGGGTCAGTTGGTTTTGGAATTCATCAAAACTCTTACTAATAAATTTTCCAACAATTTCCCCCTTTTTGATGATGCCAAAACCACTTACAACTTTAAACCACTACTGATCTATACCTCACTAACTTATCTAAAATCTCAGCTGAAATTCTAGACAGTCTATAAGATAAAACATCAAAGGGTTAGCACAGTTATAACATGATATTTAAAAGACTTTGCGATTCAGAGCTTGGACAATGAGGGATTGTTCATCAAGGTGAATCGAATAACTGAGTAGTTTTCATTACAACTGATTGTTACAAAGATAGGCGCAAAAACCAAAAATTACAACAGTTGCTAGAAAACTAACTGAGCTAAAATTGTAGCCCATACTTATTAAAGATCCTAACAAAAATTTCTCTCTTGGCAGGTGACTCCTTGGAAATGTCCACTCCATGCTCCTTGCAGACCTGCCTCGCCTCAGCTGCGATCTTCGTGCGGTTCGGGTTGCTTGAGTCTGGGAGAAGAGGAGGCCGATAAGTAACCCTCTTGGAAACTGGAACTGTATTCAAGTCCAGGTTGGCGTCAATCATAGCCCGCCTGAACTGGCTGAACATACCAGGATCCCCTGAGTGCAACTCAGTCAGCGCTTCCTTGAACGCTTTCCTTGGGTCGTCAGTTGCGTAAACCTTCCTGTAGTAGAGGTCGTTCACGAACTCCTGCTTGAACATCTCCCACTCTTCATTCCACTCGGTCGGCATCCACTTGTCAACATGCCTGAACCGACTCACGACCTTGGACTTTGCAGGCAACCTTTGTTGCTTCAACCGAGCTTCCACCTTTGATTGAATTTTGTTGATGCGGCGTCGGCTGCGGGAGGCAACGTTGCGGTCCAGGTTCTGGGACATCTTTTTTAGCTCATTCTCGAACTGGTTCACCCTCCTCGCCTGGCTGGCGGCAAACTTCCTGATCCAGCTCAGGTTCATATAGTCCTTCTCCTCTACATCCATAGCCTTGGCCGCTGCAATGCACTCTTCGGTTGTTATCCCGTCGAGTTCAGAATCCAGCTCGGCTGCGATCTCGACTATGGAGCTGTAGGAAATTCCAATCTTCTCTGCCTGCTCCAAGTCTTTAGACATCTCAGCTCCACCGACTTCGGTTGACTTGGGAGCAGCAGACTTCCTCTTCCTCAGCCGAGATTTGGATGGGTGAGCAGCTGGCACTCCTTGTTCTTGGGTCTCTTCTTCTTCCTGCGCCTCAACCTCCGTCTCCTTCTCTTCTCCCTTTTTGGCATTAGCAACAAGGTCTGCTACTGAACCGTCCAGAGAGTTGAGTTTATCCTTGGTTAGTTGAACACGGTTGAAGAGTTCATCGACCGCACACTCCAGCTCGATCTTCTTCACCAGTTCGGAGTCCTGGCGCTCTTGTTCGGCCTTCTTCAAGACAGAGAGGTTGTCGATGACCTCTGTCTGAAAGGCAGCGAACTCAGCCCATCGCGACTCGAACCTGGACTCCCATTCTGCATCCTGTGTCTGTTGGGACTTGGCAAGATTTGAGTCGGCCAAGGATTTGAAGATGTTGAGCTCCGACTTCAATCCCAACAGAGTTGTCTTCAGCTCCAACACTTCTTGACTGGTGGAGGAGGAGAATTCATTCAGTTTGGTCTTCAAAGCAACATTCTCCTCCACCAGTTGTTGGTTCTTGACTTCTTGTGCTGCCAACGCCTTCAGCCGGTCATCTTGTTGGTACTGGAGGTTGGCGAGCAGTTCGGTCCTCAGCTGGTTGACCCTCTCAGCTACCAGCTCGCAGATTTCTTCAGATGATGGAGCATGCTGAGCAGTTGGAGTGGCTTGAGCAGTTAGAGCTAGAGGCTCAGCTGTGACCATGGCTTGCCTGGATGCCAGGTACAACTTCAAATCTTCTTCTTCTTCCTTCGCGGCTGCGGCGGCCGCATCGACATCCTCAAGGAAGTTAGCTGATTTAGCCAACATGCTGTCAAGGAAGTCGACGCACTCCTTTCCAGCTGCCTCCCTTGTGTCCGTCCGTTCAGCTCGACTCTGGTCCATCCATCGAGTGAGCAGAGCGATCCGGTTGTTGTATGCCACCTCCAAGTTGGAATAGTTGAAGTAGGCTCGGATGCGGGACTCATCGGACTTCAGCCTGTCCCAGCTCTGCACCCTGATCGTGTCTTCCTTGACGTACCAGTGGCTGAAGATCAGGTGGAACTGGTACAAGAGCTCGGTTCCCAGAGTGGCGAAGATGGGCATGTTGCGAGCCTCAGGGAACAGACCTAACAGCTTTTGAAAGCAGTAGGCCACCCTGCCTTCGTGCTCCTGAGCAACTGCCTGCAGGTCCTCCGCTTCATTAATTGGGGAGGGGGTAAGATTATATTGCTCTGGTTCAAGAGGTTCATCAATGTTGGCCAAAGAGTCGGTCGCAACATCGGTATCGAGCTGAGAACTCGGAATTTGGGATTCAGTTGGGAGGATGGGTTCAATGGTTTCCTCAACATCGGCCGAAGGAGCGGTCACGATGTTGGCATCGAGCAGAGTGCTCGGAATATCTGGCTCTGGTTGGGTAGAAAGAGCAAGAGGCTCTGGGGGCAGTACGGCATTATCTCCTGTCGTGGGGGAGGTGGTAACATCTTCAACGTCCTCAGATGAGGAGGATGCATCCGACGTCTCCATGCCCTCAACCTCATCAGCTCCGGAGGCTCGAGAAACGATCTCAAACGAGGTGGCCTCAGCTGAGCGGCTAGATTCGGAACGCTCCTCAGCAGGTGTTGACTCAACCGGTGCCTCCTCCTCGGCTGGAGCTTGCTCCTCAGCTGGCTCCTCAGCTGGAACCTCAACTGGCTCCTCAGCTGACTCATCAGCTGGAACATCAGTTGGCTCATCAGCTGGCACATCAGCTGCCTTCTTGGTCGACTTTTTGAACTGTACCCTTAACTTTTTCTGGGCAGGTTCCTCAGCTGACTCCTTTTCTGACTCAGCTTGTCGGCGAGCAACTTTGGATTTGGCGGGGCGAGCAGCGGCTTGTTCCCCCTCAGCTGTTGACTCAGCTGCCTTTCCCGAATCCCTCTTTTCCTTAGGAGTGTAGACACTCCTGAGCACCTCCTGTGCTTTCTTGGCTGTCGGGAACAATAGCAGCTTCTTCAGCGGCGTCTCCTCGCAGTCAGCCCAGACCATGTTGCGATCCTTGGTTGCGAGCAAGATGAGGGCAGAGATTTTGCAGCCGAAGTTGAGTATCCCCTTCACACTCAGCAGCTTCTCTCCAGACTCTGTTGTAGTCTCAGAGATCTTCGACTTCTCCACCATCAACTGGTTCAAGAAATATTGGAACCAGTTGATTTGGTGTTGGTGCTCCAAGGCCACCAACTGCTTCAGTTTAGGTCGGCTGATGTCGCCGAAAGCGCCACTGTAACTGAACACCACCTTCGACACAGCATCGAACAGCAGGCGATGTTCCGGCTTCAGCTTCGTCCATTGCATGTTGCTCCTTAACTTCTCCGGCTCGATCAGAGCATCCTGCAGAAACTCATCCGCCTGCTCTTCGGTAATATTCTCCAGGAACTCGGTGGCGGTGTGGTTGACGGGAATGATGTACCGGAGGACATCAGACACGTCGATGGGGAAGGTGACACGACGTATGGTCCTGGCCGGAACATCTCTTTGTCGGCAGGACACCTCCGTAGATACTCGCTCTGAACTGTTAAGGGGGCGAACTAGATTGACGTAGAATTCCCCAACTTGTCACCTGAGCAAGTGGGAGGGGCAGAGCTTGGCCCATTCCAGGAGGCCATTCTCTCTGAGTGTGTTGGCGAGCGGGGCCAAGACCGGCGACTCCAGTTCCTCGTCGGAGAGGATTTGCTCGAAGTGTATTTTCAATACTAGCATATCGAACGATTCTTCATATGTGGTAGGGACGAGGGATGGTCCAGATGATGCCATTCTCTTACTTTTCGGTGCCATTAATGATCACTGCAAAGGGGAATATATATAGAGGAAAGGACAGACAATCTTTTGCAGAAACGAGTTAGGCAAAGTCTGTGAAGACGATGGATAGTTAAAACAGATATGCACAAATGAGGAAAGTAGGAGATTTCTTCCTGATTTTGCGCCTTATATAGGTCTTTGACTCGGATGAAATCGACGGCTGGGGTTAAATGGCGCGAATCCATCAACGGCTGAGATTACACGACTGTTGACTATCTTTGACTTGACGTTTTGATTCGAGTTCCAACCAGCGCGTGAAAAGGTGTACAGTTTATCTTGTCAGCCCAGTCGCACTATAAAGTAGGCTATGGATGTTCAGCCGTACTTTACATTTAATGCGACATGATGGCTATTTTTAATGTAACTAACTAGTTCAGGAATGTTTGAATTTATTTCAAACATTCTCATTTAAGAACATATCACCTTCAGCCATAAATGTTACCTGCCAGCTGATGTCGAAATCAGCTGAGTTCCCATGTTGCAGCATACCGTCAGCTGACTCGAGTTCGTCTGTTCAGCTGACGTCTGATTCCTTCGGATGGCAATCTATATCTGAGATTCCCCCTTCAGCTGAGCTTCCCCCTCCATCTGAGCTTCCCCCTCAGATGGGCATCTATCTCTTTACTTCCGCTGGTTCCTCATCTGATGGATCCAACAATCCAAGGAGGTCACATAGCATCTTGAACCGAGCTTCAACTAGAGGTTTGGTGAAGATATCAGCTCTCTGAATCTCAGTTGGAATCTTTTCCATGGATACTTCCTTCTTCTCAATATGATCTCGGATAAAATGATGACGGATGTCGATATGCTTTGTCCGAGAGTGGTGAACAGGATTCAGAGAGATAGCTATGGCACTCGAGCTATCACAATGAATGGGAATCTGTCCAGTTGCGACTTCATAATCTCTCAGCTGTTGCTTCAGCCATAACACTTGCATGCAACAGCTTCCGGCAGCCATATACTCTGATTCGGTTGTAGAAGTGGCAACACATGCTTGTTTCTTTGAGAACCACGAAACCAGCTTGCTTTCCATGAACTGATAGTGTCCAGATGTGGACTTCCTGTCCAACCGATCTCCTGCTAGATCTGCATCTGAGTATCCAGTCAGTTGGATATTGTCGTCAGTTGGATACCACAATCCAACATTAACAGTTCCCTTCAGATACTTGATGATGTTCTTTGCTGCCAACATGTGTGCTTCCCTTGGTTGAACTTGGAACCGGGCACACACTCCAACAGCGTATGATATGTCTGGCCGGCTGGCAGTCAGATATAGCAAAGAACCAATGATCTCTCTATACTTACTGGCATCAACGAGCTTTCCTTCAGTTCCAGGTTCAATCTTCCAGTTAGTATTCATTGGGATCCTTGTTGTCTTGCTTGTCTGCAATCCGAACTTGGTGATGAGCTCCTTTGTATACTTGGATTGATTGATGAAAATCCTTTCTGGCGACTGCTTTACTTGTAATCCAAGGAAATAATTCATCTCGCCCATCATTGACATCTCGAACTTCTCCTTCATAAAATCTGAGAATTTCTTGCACAACTCCTCTGACTTGGAACCGAATATGATGTTGTCAACATAGATTTGCACAACAAGAATGTCATCTCCAACTTTGATGGTGAACAGAGTTTTGTCAACTGACCCTCGTTTGAAACCCGAGTTCAGAAGAAAACCACAAAGAGTGTCATACCAAGCCCTTGGCGCTTGCTTTAGTCCATAGATAGCTTTTTTCAACTTGTACACTCTTCCATCTCCAGTCTCAAAACCAGGAGGCTGTTCAACATATACATCTTTCTTGATATCTCCGTTGAGGAATGCACACTTCACATCCATCTGATACACCTTAAACTTGTGATGTGCGGTATAAGCTAGAAAGATTCGGATGGCTTCTAGCCTTGTAACTGGCGCGAAGGAGTCCTCGAAATCGATTCCTTCTTGTTGGCAATATCCTTGAGCTACCAACCTTGCCTTATTCCTCACTATGAATCCAATGGCGTCTCTCTTGTTTTTGAAAATCCACTTCAATCCAATCACATTGACACCATTTGGTCTTTCTACCAACTCCCATACACAGTTGCGTAGAAACTCATTCAGTTCTTCTTGCATGGCTGTTGTCCAGTGAACACAGTTGAGAGCTTCCACAACGTTCTTCGGTTCTGGCACATCAGCTACAAAGCAAGAAATCATGGCAACATCTCCAGCTTGCTCGAACTCCTCTAGAACTGCCAACTTCTCAGCATATTGGGCATAAGTGTTGGAAGCTTCCTCGGTTGAATCCTGAGTCGCAACTCTGCTTCTTGTACGAACACCTTCGGTTGGATCTCCGATGACGTTGTCAGTGGAATGAACTTCATACCATCTTCGGTTGCGTCTTCCTTCTTCTTCCAACTGTGGCTATTCCGTGATCTGAGTTGGAGTCTTCAAAGCTGGTGATTGATCAGCTGTTGAGTCTGGATCCTCAACATTGACATTATTTTGAACCGGACTTGGTTGAGCTTCGGATGCTGATGCAGTTGGAGGGACATCAGTTGGAGTTCCCCCGTGAGATGAGCTGGGGTCCTCACATTCATCTTCAGAGGAGTATGGATCCTCATCCTCAGTTGCCCATACCAGTGGTTCAGCTAGATTCTTTTCCCTTAGAGCTTGTGATCTGGTGAGAACAGGTGGAACTTGTGGATTGTCATGTTGTCCTTTAGCCTGTTCCCTGCACTCAAAAGTAGATTCATCAAAACTAACATGAGGTGTTATCTCCACAACACGAGAGCTATTGTTGAAATCTCTATAAGCCTTGATCCGAGCGGCATATCCGAGAAATATGCCTTTCGAAGCTTTGGCATCAAAAGTTTTCAACTGAGTTTTCCCATTGTTGTGAATATAACACTTAGAACCAAAAATGCGAAAATAAGAAATATCTGGCTTCCTGCGTCTCCATAGCTCGTATGGTGTCTTTCCCAACCGCTTGGTCAGAAGAGACCGGTTCTGAGTGTAGCAGGCTGTGTTGATCGCCTCAGCCCAAAATCTCTTTGGCAGAGCTGAGCTGGTTAGCATGGATGTAGCTGCATCCTTCAGTGTTCTGTTCCTTCGCTCAACTACTCCATTCTATTGTGGAGTACGTGCGGCTGATGTCTGATGGGTAATTCCATTCTTCTCACAATACTCGATGATGGTTTCATTCAGAAACTCAGTTCCTCGATCTGATCGGATAGAAATGATCTTCATCTCTTGTTGGTTTGATATCCGATCCATCAGCTTGGGTAGCTCATCTCGGGTTTCACTCTTGTGGCGCATGAAAATGGTCCACGTATATCTTGAGTAGTCATCAGTTACAACCAGGGTATACTCGTTCCCGTTCATGCTCTTTGGTGTAACTGGCCTGAAGAGATCCATATGGATCAGCTGTAACACTCGGTCGGTTGAGGGAGTTGATTCCAACCGGAAGGAGAATCTAGCGAGCTTTCCCAACTGGCATGCACTGCAGATATGTGTGGTTGAGAACACTCGGTTTGGTAGGCCTCTTGCATGTTCTTGTCTGGCGAGTCGGTTCATTGTCTTGAAGTTCAGATGGTTGAGCCTTTTGTGCCACAGCCAGCTCACATCTGAACTGCTCTTTGATAGCAAGCAGGTGTCAGGAAGACTACTGTTCCAGTCAGCATAGTAGACGTTCCCTGTTGGTGATCGATTTCCCAACAATATGACCTGCTTTGATCTGACATCTTTAACCCTGCAACCCCGTGCATCAAACTTGACAGAGAAACCATTATCACAGAATTGGCTGATGGAGAGCAAGTTATGCTTCAATCCATCAACATAAGAGACATTAGAAATCGAAACATGATTGGTTTCAAGGGTACCGTAACCTCTGGTGTAACCTTTTGAGTTATCACCAAAAGTAACTGAGGGTCCTTCTTTCTTCACGAAACTTCCAAGCAAATCCTTCAGATTTGTCATGTGTTTCGAGCATCCACTGTCCATCACCCACATTGTAGCTGACGCTTTATTCTTCCTCAACTGTTTCACCTGTACCTGCAAAGAGAAACTCGCTTAGGTCCCCAATTTTAGTTGGGTCCTGGAGGGTTAGAACCAGTTCCCCCTGGAACTGTACGTCTCTTTTCCCTGTATACTCGGATGGATTTATCATTCCGGATCACTTTTCCTTGATCATCAACTATAACAACACCTCGGTTATCCTTAGGCTTGTTGTTAGTAGTGATGTTCTGTTTCTTGGGAGGAGTTGAATTTCTCCCATTCTGATCTTTCGGAGGAGAAGCTTTCCCCCTATTTTGATGGCGATTCTTATCTTGTTGAATTTGTCTGTGAGGTCGGACGCCATGTTAGAATCTTTGTGGCTGATTCTGATTCCAACTCGCTGAGTGTTGTCTGTAGCTGTTCATGCCCTGTTGGTGATTCATATTATGGCATGAATATCTCCAGTTGTTCGACCTGTTCCTCATCGGTTGACTCGGTTGGAACCTTTGGTTGAACTGGGGATGGAACCGCTCTTGATTGAGATGATTGAACCCGTGTCGGTTCTGCGGTCGGTTCCATTCTTTCTGTTGTTGACTCTGAGGTTGATGCAGAGGTCGGTTCTGATTCTGAGTTCGGTTGCGATTATGTCTTTGACGCCTCTGATTCCTCTTCTGACTTTTGGAACATTCCCCCTCGGTTGATGTCCCAACCGATGGAACATTCTGTCCTTCATCTACTGTTCCTTTTCCCTTCTCAGTTGTGGTTGCCTTGGTCGGTTGAGCTTGCTGAGAAACGGAGGTTGAAATACTTTGTGGTGACTCAGGTTCCACTGTGTTCGGTTCAACAGCCTTGACCTCGATAGCTTTGATGAAGGTTGCTGGAGGAATTCCACTATCTTTAATCACATCATAACCGAGTCCTGACACGTCATCCATCTGTCTACTGTAACTAATAAGATTCTCTATGATCTTGGATGACTGATACAGCTTGATTAGATTATCCTTCTCAGTTTGCAACTCCTTGAGGAGGACAGTTATCTGCTCGGTTTGTCCATCTGACTTCTTTATCAGTTGGTCGATCTGAGTCTCTTGATTTTTCAACTGATCTTGCTGTTCATTGATCTGCTTGGTCAAGTCCTCATCAGTTGGACCCTTAGCCCCGTTCAGTTGACTCTTGAGATTCTCAATCTCCTCGGTTTGGCTCTTGATCAGATCGTCTTTTTCGGTTAAGGAATCCTCAAGTTTGGCGAACTGAGCTTGAAGACTCTTAAACTCAACCGATTGGTGATGCAGTTCCTCACTGAGTTCTTGAAAATCACTCCAGGAGGGTTCCAACTCTTCATCCAGTGATTCCTGCATGTTAGAAATATTGGAAGAATTTAACTTAGCAGGATTAGAGTGTACCTCAGTATCATCCTGGTCGGTTCCAAGAGCCATGAGGCATTGATCCTGACCGGTAGCGTTGTTGGTGGAAGTCAGCTCATCCTCATCTTCAGTGTCAGTGAAGATGTCCATGTCATCAGCTGCTTCTTCTGCAACCATGGCCTTGTTCTTTCCAGCTTGTTTGGCCCTTAACGCTTCTCTCTCTTTCTTCGATAGATCTGGGCAGTCAGCCTTGAAATGACCTTCCTTGCCGCATTCAAAGCAACCATTGGTGACAGGCTTTGAACTGTCTCGAGTTCGGTTTGATTTGTAGAATCGTTTGTATTTCCCGAACCAAGTGTCCATGTCGGCTAGTTTTTTTGACAGGGTTGCAATGTTCTGTTGCAGTTCCTCTCTGTTTGGCTCCTTTGCAGTCGTGTCAGCCGATCTAGTTGGCCTCGATGTTCTCGATTTTGAGTAGTCAGCTCGGAGAGCAACTGACTTTGAGGCTGAGCCAACATCCTCAAGTCGACTCGTCTGAACTGAGGACTGAGATCTTCTTCGGTTCACCTTATACTCATTTCCCTTTAAGATTGAGAACAATCTTTTAGTTCCCATTTCACCAAGGTCAGCTCGGCTCTCGTGGATATTGGTGAAAGTATCCCACTCAGCCGGTAGAGCTTGCAACACTTTGAGATTGATTTCTCTTAGTGTGTATTTTCCTCTTCGGATGGACTGGATTCTTCTGAGGATGTCCATAAACCGGAGCTCTAGCTGATCAATTGTTTCATTTGTCTTCAGACAAAAGTTGTCGAAGTCTTGGCATGCATGTGAGAACTTGTTCTCCTTCGTCTCATCGCTTCCTTCACTCAGCGATGCCAGGATATCCCACATTTCTTTGGCCGTCTCACATTCTTCAATCCAAGGGAGATAATCTTGTCCAACAGTGGACATAATCGTGCTTTGAGCCCAAATATCCAACTGGCTCACCTTGACTTCCTCTGGAGTGTAGTCTTCCGGCTGCTTCTCCATAAACTCCACAACTGTGTCCCCATCGTTGGGATTTGTAGGAGTCCGAGCTATTCTTTCTTTGATGATGATCGGTCCGGAAGAAAGAACTTGTTGCATCCTATGATGCTTCGACAGTAAGATCTTCTTCATCCGTGTCCTCCAGGATGTATAATTTACAACCGAGAACATTACCACGATCTTATCCTTGACGTCCATCTGCACACAACAACAGAACAAATATGCAAGCAAATATGCACTAGCGTGAAAAAGATTTGTTCAGTTGACCACTGAAGAAACTTTCTCGAATTCACACCTTGTGAAACAGAGTCAGTAGTCTTTTGAACCACTGCTCTAATACCACTTGATGGTCCCGAAACGAGTTACTGGTGTATGGGGGGGGGGGGGGGAATACACCAGTTAGGATTTTAAAATTAAACTCTTGAAAATTACTTCAACCGAGTAAAAAGACTCAGTTGGAATCTCACAGCTGAGTATGCAACCTCAGCTGGAAGAGTTGTGCTGTGCGGAATGTGGTGGAAAATAAACTCGTAAAACAACTCAAACTTTTATGGACGGTTGGTCAAAAACCAAAACAGTTGAGAATGCACAAATGCGGTTTGTATGCTGGTTAGTCAGTCAGATGAGAATGCAAGAAATAACTGAACAACGAAAAACACAAGCACACAGAGAATTAACGTAGTTCGGAGCTAACACTCCTACGTCCACGGGGAGTTGTGAGTCCACACAACTCTATCCAAGTTCTTCTGGACAAACCACTCAGCTTACGCGGGCTGAGCAACCGTTATGGATAAGTTTGCAGGTACTTATCAACCTTACAGTTTAGTTTTCGGGTACTAAACGACCTAACTACTCAGTTGCAGGAAGAGTAGGATCCTAAACCTTTTCAGGTGAAAGAAAATGGGGTTCCAACTAAAAGCTCGAACGTGAAGTGAGCTAAGATCTAACTCTCTACGAACTCTCACTAAGTGATGTTCTCAAGGTTCGATCTAAAGACATAAAAACTAACTAACTCTAGAACTCTCAACAGGTGATGTTCTAAGAGATTCAGTTCAGCTCATGAAGAATATTGCTCTTTCTTTCGCTCTCTGGTTTCTTCTCGCGTGTGTGTCTTGTGTCTTCTTCGAATGAATGAAGGCCTCTATTTATAGGCGGAGAGTATCAACTAGCCGTTAGAGGAGCTGTTGATCTCTGTTCTTTGAAAGCGATAGCTTGTCTCTGATCTCTGCAGACTTTTCCGATATGACATCTGTGCTCTTCTGCTTTCCATCTGAGATAGCCTTGTGTTGGGCCAAATGGGGTAATGACTGAACGGTCATACCCTCACGTGACTTCCTTTTTGAAATTCAAATCTTAACAACAGACTTCTAACAAGGAGTGGTCGGTTAAGACTTTCGATCTTCAACTAGCTTGTTCTTCAGCCGATGTTCTATCTGCCAACTACCAGTTGAACTCTCAGCTGACTTCATCTTCAAGCTGTTGATATTCTTGGTTGAGATCTACAACTGATGTTCTAAAACTGAACACTCAGTTGTCTTCCTTGTATCTGATCAGTTGGGTTCGAACGCTCAGATGACTTTCTTTCATCTGATGTTCTCTTCCCCTTTATTGCTTCTCATTTGATGAACGCTCAGTTGTTTTCCTTACAACTGATGTTCTATCTCTTGAATGTGACTTCCCCCTTTTTGCATTCTGATGAAGTGAATGCTCAGTTGTCTTTCTTACAACTGATGTTCTGTCCGAGTGATGCCTTGTTGCCATCTTCATCTGGAGACATGTAAAGATAAAATCTTAACAATGCTCAAACAGCGAGCCTACCTACTAACATTAGGTTCTGGCAACATCTACTCGGTTGGAGTCAGTTGGTTTTGGAATTCATCAAAACTCTTACTAATAAATTTCCCAACAGAGATTCAAACTCCCTCAATGTATTTCTACTTTTTAGTATTACGTGTTATCTATCTATCTGTCTATCTATCTTATATAAACGAAAATGACTTTACCTTAAAAAAATTCAACGTGACACCCTTCATATTCTTCCGTTCCTATTTATTTAATTCTTAAATTTTATGAATTTAAAATCAATATTTATTATATTTATATTTTATATTGTATATGATATGGAAACAAAATCTCAACAAAATCAAATCTTTAAAATCAATATTTATCATATTTTAATATATCCTAGATATATGTTTTTTAGATTTTTTTTTGCAAACAACATATTTTATAAATTTTACATGGTGCTTTACAACAGGTTATCAAGTATGTATATATACACGATATTTATTCGCACCTAGCCACTTATATTGTTTTATATCACTCTTGATATATTGAAAATTAAATCACAAAATCAAATTTTCAGATGATGACTTAGCAAAGTAAATCTTTGGCATCCATCAATTGACTATACCATGTCATTTATCTTTCTATTAATTTTTCTGAATTTAAAATTATATTCTATACTCCCACTCATCTATTTGTTTATATTATATAAACGACAATGACTCTATCTTAAAAAATCCTACGTGACACTCCTCATATTCCCCTGTTCATATTTATCTAAATTCTTAAATTTTCGAAACTTAAAATTAATATTTATCATTTTTATATTTTATATTGTATATGACATGGAAACAAAATCAAATCTTCAAAATCAATATTTATCATATTTTAATATTTCTATATATATTAGTAGATTTTTTTTTGCAAACGACATATTTTATAAATTTTACATGGTGCTATATAGGTTGTCCTTAATTGCGAGTTATAATTAAAAAAAATCAGAGTAAAGAAAATTACAAAAAAGTAAATAAAAACAAAAAATGGAAACCTAGCTATGGGAAGGGGGAAAGAAAAAAGAAAAAAAGAAAAGAAAAAGGGAGATAAACGAGTTGTCAGTGTCACAAGCCTACAACTCGTAGAGAGAAACTATACGGCGTCATTAGAAATCTACAATTAGAACTCGCTACTGTGAAAACCGAAAAAACGACCAAAAATCCATCAGTTTTGAGTACAAAACCGACTGCCACGAAACGTTTTGCGAAGCCTTTGAACTGAGCTCCCAGAGCTCACTTACTGCCTATCTTATCCAAGATATCATGCCTGGCTTGATGTGCAGACGACTCCGAAGCATCCACATGTTATCAAGTATGTATATATACATGAAATTTATTCGCACCTAGCCATCTATATTGTTTTATGTTTCACTCTTTATATATTGAAAATAAAATCACAAAATTAGTTTTTAGATGATGACTTAGCAAAATAAATCTTTCGCATCCAGCAGTTGACTACACCATGTCATTTATCTTTCTATTAAATTTTATGAATTTAAAATATTACTTATATTCTATACTCCCTGAATCAACTAAATTGTACTTCCTATTAGTTGCTTACAAGAGAACGAGATCCTATGTAGTACGATAAGTTAACTCGAGTCGAATATCAAGGAAAGCTTTGCAGGGCAATTGATTCATGCTTTGCACAAGAAAATAAAAACATTCTAAACATTCTAATCCAATGAGGTTATGGTGATTGAAACTAATACAAGACGGAAATGAATTGCAAATATAGAGATTGAGTTAAAACGATTTAGGATAAGAGATTTCGTCGCATCGAGATAATGCAAACAAACTATTATAGCACATGCAATAGATCACTTCATATAAACACTTTCAACAAGAATTAAAATACTAACGTTCGTATTCATACAACAATTCTTAGCTAAAAGAATTCTACAAACCGATCCTAATTAGATAACGCGTCTCCGATTAAACCTAACGTTGATTGAACCTAAATCAAATAACGAATTCTTCTATCGATCTCATTCATTATTTAAAACGGTCTAGCTTTGGCCAAAAGTTCGATCACATACAAACCAATTCAATCAACAAGCATGTTCACATAATAATTAACGATTATCTCGACTTGAACATCCCTAATCCTAAACCAAAATGCTTAGTTCATCATACTGAAAATAAAATACAATAAACAAAAGGTAAACGATGCATAAACAAAATGGAAATCTTACAAAGTATTCGGAAGTCGTAAGCGATCAACGATGCAACAAATAAAACCAAATCCAAAGTATTTTAAGCAAGGAAATGAACAAATCCTAATTCTACAGAGTTTCTGGAATTTTTCTAAACTAAAAACTGAAGGGAAAGCGTGTGTTTTTTCTGTAAAAATCGACAGAACTATTTATATGGAGTGGAGAAATCGTCCTCCCGCTTCGGCGGGTTTCCAGCGCCGGCGGGCGTAACTAATTCCCGCTCCGGCGGAAAATTCCCGCTTCGGCGGGAGATTCCAGCTCCAGCGGGAAATTCATTCTCCTTCCTTCTTTCACGTTTCTACTGCTTTTTCCATCTCATTTTTAGCCTAAAATGCATCACCACCACCTTCGTACCTTCACACACCAAACACATCAAAAACCACATAAACGGCCACTACTCGTGGCCAAAAACGAAAAATAACATGCAAACACGCACAATTAAAAACACACAAAACACACAAAAACAAACTAAACAACTCCCCCACACTTAGCATTTTGCTTGTCCTCAAGCAAACCAAAGACACGTAGTATGAATCAACAAACACATTCACCAAATCATCAACACAAGACGTCCTTTTCATCGTATAGTTCCAAGGTCAACTAATATCAACTTTGATGCAATGAAATCTAATTATGTATGTTGCCCGTCAAAAAGAATTATCAATCCGATCAAATTGTGAACAAGTCTTATAATCCTCTACTTCGTTAGTCGCCTTTACCAGAAAGTCTTCATATTTACAAATATTAACAAAATACGAGGAATATAAGGATGAACTAACGAGATAAGATCATTAGGTTTAAGCCATCGACATTTCAATCCGAGTCTCCTAATGTGGTTTCCCATACTCATCATTTAAAATTTTCAAATGAGAGGAGTAGAATCTCAAATTCACCTTATTTATAACCTCGGTTTTTTTTTTGTGTCAAATAGATTAGGGTATTATCACGAGGTTTAATCTTCGAAGATTCTTCAAAGCTTCCTCGTGTGGTTTCCCATGCTCATTAATCATGCCTTAAAAGACAACGACTAAGAGGAACAGAATCCATACTACTCACATTTTATATATATATATATATATTTACAACAAAGACTATCATCTAAGCAACCAACGAAGCATAGTAATCACAAGGTCACAATTATCACGTCAATCAAATTCAATAATAACATGCCCCACAACAATGGCTAATCAACAATCACACCTAAGTCAACATAAATCAATAAAGGTCCCACGATTCAAGAAAGTTATGTATTGTCAAGTGATTCACACAAACATACCATTAGTCATACTTGAGACAATCAAAATGCCAGACTCACAAAAACTTAACGAAAACAATAACAAAAACACATAACAAAACTCAAAACTCATACCATTACTAAAATACCCCCCCCCCCCCCCACACTTAAACTGAGCTATGTCCTCAAAGCTCAATAAAAGTAAAGGAGAGGAGTACTTCCCTGAAATAATAACCGGCAACGGCATGAGCTGCAAACCAAAAAACAAAACGAAAACCTGCAAAACAAAAAGCAAACCAAAAACACAAAAGAAAACGAGAAAGCAAAAAAAAAATGAAGAACCAGACATTCTAAAAGACAAATAGAAAGACAAGAAAACAAACACAACATGAGTGAGAAGTCACTACTGATCCGGCGCAGGCGGTGGTGGTGGTGGATAAAAGGCGGTCCAGGCATCCCATTGTGCTTGCATGGAAGTAAGCTGCTGGTCTTGAGCATCCAAACGGCGGCCAACCTCTTGCCTAAAGTCTCCCAAAGATGCATCATATGCATCATACAACGCATGCACTTCTTGACGGAACTCACCAAAAGATGTATCAAAATGAGTCCTGAATGATTGGAGATCATTCCTAATTTGTTGATAAGCAAATGCCGGCGAAAGCAATAACTGAGCTTGCTCGGAGTGGGATGCTTCTTCATTTGCAGCTCCAGTATTAGACGGGCCAGCTTCAGGGATAGTTGGCCTAGGGGTTTGACCTTTAGCCATTTCCTTAAGAATGTGTTCATGGACACTTTTGCGCTCACCATGCGGAACAATAGTACGGCGATCAGATATGAAATTTCCACCCCTCAGCTCACGATAATCAAGATAGTACGGATCCAAGATCTTTTGGCCTTGGACAGGGTTAAGTATGCCAGGAACTAACTTAAAATGTTTAGCCAAACCCGTAACAATGGAACAAAAAGAAGCATAGGATTTCGGCCTTTTTTGCATAGTAACCATAGCATTCTAAATGAAACTAGTAATGCAAACAGGAACCTTATTGACAGCACACGACAACAGAAAAACTTTGTTCTTATTCACTTTATTGGCCTGTTCTTTTCCTGAAACTTGATAAGCCAATAATTTATGCACAATAACAAGCGCAGGATCCTGAATAAAACCATTAGGCATACCAGCTGAATTCCAGTTATCATACCCCGTTAATGCATGCCAATTCAGCTTTACATCAAAAGAATGGGGTCGTTCTTTTTCACCAGATGTAGGGAATCCGAACACCTGTTTCATCTTAGCCAACGAAACCGAATACTCAATTCCAAACATTCTAAACATTATCTTTTTCTATCCTCAGATAATAGCATCGAAGTCATAAACTCAAATGTCAACGGCTCATACCCAATGTACTCAAGATTTGCTAAAGTGTCTAAACCCAAATGTTTCAAATAATCATAGACACGTTCATCAAGTTTAAGACTCTTTAACAACTCCCATCAATATATCTCGGGTTAGTAATCTCAGACCTATTGAACCGATGAGCTAACGCACTCTCAGCATCAGAATAAATTTCAAATGGAGTAGAGTAGAGAGCCGTGTAATTAACCTGTCTCCCGTGCTGTTCTTCCTGCTCAAATTCGGATTCATCCATTGATTCATCCTCCGAATGTTGTTCCTGTAATGGTGGAGGTAAGTTCTTGGCTCTGGGCATCGTGAAAGATGGCAAAAACAGGAGCGGCTGAACTTGAACGGATAAACTGAATAATGGGGCGGCGCCGGGCAGAACTTTCGCCGTGTAAAAACGAGATAACAGAGTACGTCGATAAAAAGAATGACAGCAGCGATAGTAGACGATGGTAAGAGCTCGATTGGAAATGGTGTACGGCGATAGAGATGAAGGCGGCAAGAGCTTGAGAAACGTCCATCGCACGTCGGTAGAGATGACGGCGGCGAAAGTTTTGGTTGGTACCAAAATGAACGCCGGCGGAAAAATTTATGAACGGCGGCGAGGATTGAACGGCTGCAGAGATGAATGGTAGAAAATCGAAGGAGAGGGTGAAAAATTGTAATGGGTGGTGGTGAAAATGAGTTGAAATGATGAAAAATGGTTATGGAGGTAAATGGAGGCGGATGAAAATGAAGAGAAATTAGGGCACGATGAAAAGCCTTTTTATAGTAGACGTTTCCCGCGCCGGCGGAAAATATTAAGCGAGAATGAATCCCGCGCCGGCGGAAAATGTTGAGCTAGAATTAATCCCGCGTCAGCGGCTCTCCCGCGCCGGTGGAAAATGTTGAGCGAGAATTAATCCCGCGCCGGCGGTGCTCCTTTTGCAAAAATGAATCCCGCGCCGGCGGCTCTCCCGCGCCGGCGGTACTCCTTTTGCGAAAATGAATCCCGCACTGGCGGCTCTTCTGCGCCGGCGGTACTCCGTTTGCGAGAAATTCTTCCGCACCGGCGGAACGCCCTTAACGATAAATTCTTCCGCTTCAAATATTTCTTCGCCTTTGCTTAGACCAATCGAACTCCCTATTCCTTGCAAACTCCGTAGAATTAAGAAAACACAAACAACTAAAATATGAAAACCATGGGTTGCCTTCCATGCAGCGCTCGTTTTAAGTCTCGAGCTCGACTCCATATTCCATCTTCAACATGTAAACTCGTCGAGTCTAATAGACTTGACTCCAACCAATCTTGACATTCCTTCGACATATGGCTTCACCCGATGCCCATTAACCTGAAAGGACTCCTTTTTCAATGGATTGAATAACTTGACAGCTCTGTAAGGGTACACCTCTTCCACTTCAAATGGTCCACTCCATCTTGACCTCAATTTTCCTGGAAATAATCTCAAGCGAGAGTTGAAGAGAAGCACCTTCATACCCGGCTTAAGATCTTTGTTTATAATCCGCTTGTCATGAAACTTCTTCACCTTATCTTTATAAATCCGTGCACTTTCATAAGCTTCATTCCGGAGTTCATCAAGTTCTGAAATTTGCAAAGCCCTCTCTTGACCAGCTTGAACCAAGTCGTAATTCATAGACTTGATTGCCCAGTATGCCTTATGCTCAATTTTCACTGGTAAATGACATGCTTTTCCATACACCATCCAGAACAGAGTCATCCCCAAAACACTTTTATAAGCAGTACGATAAGCCCACAAAGCGTCATTCAATTTAGAAGACCAATCTTTTCTAGACGGTTTCACGGTTTTCTCCAAAATTCCTTTGATCTGCCTATTACTCGTTTCAACTTGACCAGACGTCTGCGGATGGTATGGAGTTGCTACCTTATGTACGATGCCATTCTTTGCCATTAGCTTCTCAAAAAGCTTGTTACAAAAGTGTGTTCCCCCATCACTAATAATAGCTTGAGGAAAACCAAACCTGCAAAGAATATTTTCCTGCACAAACTTGATAACAACATGAGCATCGTTTGTCCTCGTGGGGATAGCCTCGACCCACTTGGACACATAATCGACAGCAACAAGAATGTACTCAAAGCCAGCAGACTTAGGGAATGGTCCCATAAAATCAATGCCCCACACGTCAAAAATCTCGACAACAAGATTATTAGTTAATGGCATCTCATTCCTTTTACTTATGTTCCCTACCCTTTGGCACTTATCACAAGCTAAGCAAAAACTATGAGCATCTTTGAAAATTGACGGCCAATAAAAACCAGATTGGAGTACCTTAAAGGCAGTTTTTCGACCTCCAAAATGACCTCCACAATGAAATTCATGGCACCACGCCATCACATCTCGCTGTTCCTCTTCCGGAATGCATCTCCTGGTCACCTCATCCTTTCCCAATCTAAAAAGATATGGATCATCCCAATAGTAATTCCTGCAAGACGAGAAAAATCTCTTCTTTTCTTGGGAAGAAAGGTCAGGACGCAAGTATCCACTAGCAAGATAGTTTACAATATCTGCATACCAAGGTACAATTGCAACTTGCAAAACATGCTCATAATGAAAAGAATCAGGTATAATATCATGCTCATGCACTATCTCACTATCATCAATGTTAGGCAAACGAGACAAATGATCTGCAACCACATTTTCACAACCCTTCCTATCTTTAATCTCAACATCAAACTCTTGCAATAACAGAATCCACCTAATCAATCTAGGCTTTGCTTGAGACTTAGTTAACAAATGCCTAAGAGCTGCATGATCACTGTGCACAATAATTTTAGACCCAATGATGTAAGATCTAAACTTGTCTAATGAAAACACAACAGCAAGCAACTCTTTTTCGGTGGTTGTGTAATTTACTTGAGCAACGTTCAAAGTTAAGCTAGCATAATAAATCACACGCAACATCTTATCAACACGCTGTCCTAAGACAGCTCCTACAGCAGAGTTTGATGCATCAAATGACCAATTAGGAGCAACAACGGGTGCAGATATCAACTTCTCTTTCAAAGCATTAAAGGCTTTCAGACATGCATCATCAAACACAAAGGGTACATCCTGAGCAAGCAAATGACACAAAGGTTGACTTATCTTGGAAAAATCCTTGATAAATCTACGATAAAAACCAGCATGCCCAAGGAAACTTCTAATTCCCTTAACATTCACAGGTGGAGGCAATCGTTCAATTACATCTACTTTAGCCTTATCAACTTCTATGCCCTTACTAGAAACAACATGCCCTAGAACAATCCCACTAGTTACCATGAAATGACTTTTCTCCCAACTTAAAGTAAGATTACTTTCAATGCATCTTTCAAGAACAAGATCTAATTTATGCAAGCAATCATCAAATGAAGAACCAAATACAGAAAAGTCATCCATAAATACCTCAATGAATTTACCAATCATGTCGGAAAAGATGGAATACATGCACCGTTGAAACGTCCCAGACGCATTGCACAACCCGAACGACATCTTTCTACACGCATATGTTCCAAAAGGGCAGGTGAATGTTGTCTTGATTTGATCTTCCGGATCAATGGCAATTTGATAATACCCCGACAACCCATCCAGAAAGCAATAAAACTTGTGCCCCGCTAACTTATCCAACATTTGATCAATGAATGGTAATGGAAAATGATCTTTCCTAGTTGCAGCATTCAACTTTCTGTAATCTATACACATTCTCCACCCGGTTGTCACTCGAGTTGGTACCATCTCGCCTTTGTCATTTGTTACAACGGTGATTCCTCCCTTCTTTGGTACCACATGAACCGGGCTCACCCATTTACTCTCAGCCACTGGATAGATTATCCCTTCTTTAAGGAGTTTCAAGATCTCCTTCTTAACCACTTCCATCAAAATTGGGTTTAGCCTTCGCTGCCCCTCTCTAATCGGTTTTGCATCGTCCTCAAGGATGATCCGGTGCATACAAGTTGATGGACTGATTCCCTTGATATCTGATAAACTCCATCCAATAGCAATCTGGTTCTTCTTCAACACCTTTACCAAAGCTTCCTCTTCTTCCTTAGACAACTCAGCATAGATAATCACTGGTTTCTGCTCTTCTTCTTCCAAAAAGACGTACTTCAAATGCTTTGGCAATTCTTTCAACTCTAACTTGAGGACTGGCTTCTCCTCTTCCCTCTCAATTTGGAGTAGTTCCATCACTCCAATGCTATCCACAATACAATCCCCCTTGAGACGCAAATCATTCTTATCAGCAATTTCTTCCACATCTTCAAGCAACTCGTCCAACCTGTTATCCTGCAAAATAACCTTCTCGGCCAAAGCATCTATAGTATCTATATAGGAGCAATTCTCAGCAAGTTCAGACGAAGGAATCACACTACTATCACGAACAGAAAAAGAAAATATCTCTCCTAACACAGACATTTTCAGACTTCCATTTTTCACATCAATCAAAGTGTTAGTAGTTGCCATAAAAGGTCTTCCTAACAAGAGAGTATGTTCTTTTCCCGTTTCTTTAACATCCCTAACATCCAAAACAACAAAGTTAACAGGAATGATTAATCCACCTACTTTTACTAATATATCCTCGATTATTCCCTTAGAATAACGAATAGATCTATCAGCTAATTGCAAACACATTCTAGTAGGTTTTAAATCCCCTAACTCTAATTGCTTAAAAATGGAATATGGCATCAAATTTATTCCAGCACCTGTCTAGCATACTAGAAGTTTCCTTACCATTTCCTAAAGCAATTTTTATGTTAAAGCTACCTGGATCACAAAGCTTTGGAGGTAATTGGTGCTGCAGGATTGCACTTGCCACTTCGGAAACGACAATCTTTTCGTCCTCCACGAACTTTCTCTTCTTTGATGCCAACTCTTTGAAAAATTTCACATATTCTGGTACATTCCGGATGATGTCAAGCAAAGGAAGATTCACATTTACCTTCGACAAAAGCTTGTAGAACTCTTGGAACTGGTGATCTTGCTTTTCATTCCGCATCCTACTTGGAAATGGAACAGGAGGATTATAAGGATTCATAGCTTTGTGAAGTGCTGAATCTTTCCCCAAAACAACTCCCTTAGCCTTCTCATTAATCGAACTCCTAGCTTCGACCTCTTCACTTGGACCTTCTTCTATTTCAACAGGCATTTCCACCTTGTTGTCAACCACCTTACCACTTCGGAGAATAGTGACAGCATGAGCTTGCTTGGGTTGGCTTGGCAACTTCTCCTTGTTATTTTGTTGCACCAACTCTCCAACCGTATTTGATAGCTGACCAACTTGAGTTTCAATACGCTTCACTGAAGCTTCCACAGACTCATGTCGTTGGTTACTCGATTGGATAAAAGCATTCAACGTCTCTTCCAAAGATGGTCTCCTAGGTTGAGTCGGATGACTTGGAAATTGTTGTGGTCTAGGTGGAACTTGCATTCGCTGCTGTGGTGGTTGATATGGAGACACTTGACTCGGTCCTTGTTGATTGTTTTGTCTCCAAGAGAAATTCGAGTGATCTCTTCACCCCGGATTGTATGTCTGAGAAAAAGGATCATATTTAGGTCTCGGCTGAAATCCTTGCAAAGCATTCACATGCACTTCTTCTTCCAATATAGGCTCACTAACTCTTTGACAAACATTAGCTCCATGTCCGTATTCGCCACAAATCCCACAAGTTTCCAAAGACATAACCTGATTGGATGGTCCATCAGAAGTTCTCAACATCTGCACTTGTCTTGTCAACTCCGCCAACTGCTTAGTCACATCATAGTTCTGAGTTGCCTAATTTACTGAAATTTTCTTGCCTCTTGCACTTTTCTGTTGGGAATTGGCGGCTAAACTCTCGTAAATTTCTGTAATCCTCTCAGCTGTTTGTTTCCCAACATCTCCTCAGCAGCATTATCTACCATATACTGAAAATTTTGTGACAATCCATCGTAGAAAAACTGATTCAGCAATGCTAAAGGAAGATGATGGTGTGGACATTGTTGCTGAAAACTCTTAAACCGATCCCATGCTTCGTGAAACGGTTCTCCTTGCCCTTGAGTGAATGTGACAATCTGAGTTCTCAAATCTTGAGTTTTCTGATTCGAGTAATACTTGCCCATGAACTTCTCATACACTTCATTCCAATTTCGAAGAGAATTTGGTTGAAGAGACATTAGCCACGCCTTGGCTTTATCTTTCAAGGTGTAAGGAAAACACCTCATCTTCAATTGATCCTCGTTCAAACCTTGTAATGGAAAGGTATGAACAACCGAATAAAACTCTCTAATGAAGTTCAATGCATCCTCAGTCGGCATTCCATAGAATGAAGGCAACTGGTTGAAATGGATATTTTCAACTCATAATTCCGAGCTGCTTCTCCCAACACTATACACGAAGTTGTCTCCCCAATGACTGGTCGAGCATAATCCCTCATATTCAGTTGAGCTTGTTGAGCTGCTCGCTGAGCTTGTGGAGCCTGCGGTCTCGGTACTGGTGCTGTCATTTCTTCTTGTAAATATTCCTCACTAAAACTATAGTCGTCACCTTCTTCTTGAGAAGTTGTTGATTGACTACTAGAACTTGACTCTCTGTTCTCCTCCAGATTTGGCAAAATAATCGCCTTTGGTTGATGAATGTTGTCGTATACTTGAGCCAATTTCCGTTTAAGACTTCGGCGGCCTAGCATACATAAACACGCAGACAAGAAAATGATCAAACGCACCTGTGGGAGAAATAAACAAAAACAAAAACAATAAGTACACAAACAACAAAATATTTACAACACGAAATCACACAAACATAAGCACAAAAACAAATGCCTAAAGCTTTCCCCGGCAACGGCGCCAAAATTTTGAATCAACTAAATTGTACTTTTTATTAGTTGCTCGCAAGAGAACGAGATCCTATGTAGTACGATAAGTTAACTCAAGTCGAATCTCAAGGAAAGCTTTGCAGAGCAATTGATTCATGCTTTGCACAAGAAAATAAAAACATTCTAAACATTCTAATCCAATGAGGTTATGGTGATTGAAACTAATACAAGACGGAAATGAATTGCAAATATAGAGATTGAGTTAAAACGATTTAGGATAAGAGATTTCGTCGCATCGAGATAATGCAAACAAACTATTATAGCACATGCAATAGATCACTTCATATAAACACTTTCAACAAGAATTGAAATACTAACTTTCGTATTCATACAACAATTCTTAGCTAAAAGAATTCTACAAACCGATCCTAATTAGATAACGCGTCTCCGATTAAACCTAACGTTGATTGAACCTAAATCAAATAACGAATTCTTCTATCGATCTCATTCATTATTTAAAACGATCTAGCTTTGGCCAAAAGTTCGATCACATACAAACCAATTCAATCAACAAGCATGTTCACATGATAATTAACGATTATCTCGACTTGAACATCCCTAATCCTAAACCAAAATGCTTAGTTCATCATATTGAAAATAAAATACAATAAACAAAAGGTAAACGATGCATAAACGAAATGGAAATCTTACAAAGTATTCGGAAGTCGTAAATGATCAACGATGCAACAAATAAAACCAAATCCAAAGTATTTTAAGCAAGGAAATGAACAAATCCTAATTCTACAGAGTTTCTGGAATTTTTCTACACTAAAAACTGAAGGGAAAGCGTGTGTTTTTTCTGTAAAAACCGACAGAACTATTTATATGGAGTGGAGAAACCGTCCTCCCGCTTCGGCGGGTTTCCAGCGCCGGCGGGCGTAACTAATTCCCGCTCCGGCGGAAAATTCCCGCTTCGGCGGGAGATTCGAGCTCCAGCGGGAAATTCATTCTCCTTCCTTCTTTCACGTTTCTACTGCTTTTTCCATCTCCTTTTTAGCCCAAAATGCATCACCACCACCTTCGTACCTTCACACACCAAACACATCAAAAACACATAAACGGCCACTACTCGTGGCCAAAAACGAAAAATAACATGCAAACACGCACAATTAAAAACACACAAAAACAAACTAAACACTCCCATTCATTTATCTGTCTATTTTTTTTATATAATTGAAAACGACTTCATGTAAATTTATCTAAATTTTTAGATTTTTAAGTTTTAAATATAAAATAATAGATTTTAAATATCTACAAAAATATTATGTTCCACATCGATTTTCAGTGAAATTTTATCAATTTAAAAAGTCAATAAATACCTGGAATCAATGTGTATATTTTTTTTTTCATCTTTTGCACCAATAATTTTATTTGGCCATTTTATTAGTTGGCCAAATAAATAATTATTTTTTTGTAGGGAACCAATTTATTAGTTGGTCGTATAATGGTGATGGGGTCGAGATTTGTGATCCTCGAATACACAGATGTTCAAGAATCGTAAACACGTAATAAGTACCTTGTGTTGACGAGATTGTGTTGAGAAGAGCTTCTCCACGTGGATTTAAGCCTTGAATTCCAACCTACAAAGTGTAATGCCGGGTTGTGTGCCGGCGTCGCGTCTCCGACGATCAAGTTAGTGTGTTCAACACGAAACTTAAGAGAAATCAATGAGTTCTATCGTAAATCAGAGGTAAAGATACGTGATACCTGAGATTCTGCTTTAAAATCTATATATATATACCTGTAACAATAAGGATATTTTAGTCATTTCGGGGAGACTTGGGAAGTCTCCAAGCCGACTTAGGTAGGGAAAACTTCCCTACTTCAGTTGATGTGATGGGTCGGTACCGATGTCTATCTGATATATTTATGCCTCGAGAAGATAAATCCGTACTGTACTTTAGACCAATTGTCGATAAAGTATAAGCGGGGAAGATTACTACGAGGCAATCTTCCTTGATGCAGGGCATACTTCGTTCGCTACTACGAGCATTGGGGCAAGGTTGTCATTCAATATTGGGGAATACTGAGAGTATTACGGGGAGGTTGCTTTCGGGCAACCATGCCATACCGAAGGTGTCCCATCAACTCCTCCCCCCTCAAGTCTGAAAAGAGGAAACTTTTCTACACCAAGTGATGAATTTTCAGTAGTAACATTCCTTCGAGGCAGCCTTGCCTGTTCGGATAAGGTAAAGCAGTTGAGGAGTTTTCTCTCTCCGTCTCTGCGAATTCCATCTTTTCAGAGATGGGACATCCCACGTCGCGTCAGTTATACACGTGGAGTGTTTTTAGGGGATAACCACCCTAATACGGTAGTAATTTGAATTATTACCGTTTTCCTCATTTATTCCATTTCATTTTCACACTTCACTTCTCTCTCACTCTACTTCATCGAATCTCATTTTTCCACCGAAATTTCTCGTCGTCGTCCCAGTTTTTCCATTCATCCTTTCAGGTACTTCGCTGCTACTCTCCTTGTAGGCTTTATTTCTTTCAGTACTTTGTAGTAGTAATGTCGTTCTTGCCCGATTTGGGAGGAGGGTTTGACCTAAACCTTTCCGAATCGTCTACTCGCCGGATTGTTTCTGCCGACGAAGAGGCATCTTCACCCTTTGCCCCTATTTACGTTCCCCACATATCTCCCAAGAAAGAAGGGTCGGGGTCTGTTTCCTTTTCTTTACCCGTAGAGCCCGATTCTTCTTCGAGTAGGGATAATTGGAATGTAGTTACTACATCCCCATCTCTTGTTATGCAGCCCAAGGTTCAGGCCTTAATCAAAGATTTTAAGATTGAGGGATTCCGCCTTCAAGTTCCCAGCCCTAGTGAACGGCCAAATTGTACAACTCCCCATACATTGCCTTTCTGGAAGAAGCACTTTGAAGCAGGGCTTAAGCTTTCTATATGCCCATATCTTGCTCGTATTTGTGATCTTATCTATCAGGACTGCTTTGTTTTTCTACATAGTCTTGAAAGCCAATGTAGGTAATCCTACTCGAGAGCTTTTTCACGCTTGCTATCAGATGAAGTACCTAAAATGGATGGTTATGTTTTGTTCTCGAACCAACAGTCTTGCTCATTTTCTGGGTAAGAGTTCAAGAAATGATAGAACTTGGCAGCCTCACTATATCTTGGTCACTCCTGTGGATAATTATTGGCCTTTCGCCGTGCAACATTGATGGTATTCTTTTGAGAAATCCTCTCAGGTAGAGATGCACCGCATTTCTTCTTCAGATGAGGAGCTTATGAGGGAATTGAGCACTCGTCTTAATTCTGATAATGATTTCAATATTCGGGACCTTTTCACAGATTCTTCCGCATTGGCCTACTTCGTTTTGGCTCCTCTTTCTCGTCAACCTTCCACTCCTGGGTTGAGTAGGTGTTCGCTTCAGTGTTTGGTTGAATTCAAACACTTGATAAATCTTGCATAATGTAATAATTTCTATCTTTCTGATTATTGCAGTTATGGACTGGTTGAAGACTGCTCAAGGCATTGAGGAGAAGGATGATGTTATCGTGGTGGGATCCACCCCAGGCTCTGTTCCTCTGCCTTTGTTCCCCAAACTTGAGGTCAACTTTTCCCTCAGCAAAGTGGCTGAGGAGCAAACTTCCAACGGGGCCTCCTTCCAGGGAAAGTATACTCCTGCTTCTCCTGCCAATCCTTCCTCTGAAGGATTGCGCCGAGGACTCGTAGTCAAGCAATGACTGATCTGCCCCCTCCTCCTCCAGCCAAGAAGGGGAAGGGTACTAAAGCTTTTGGGAGCAAGATTCCAGCTATGCCTATCCAGCAATTTTCCAATCAACTCGAAGTTCATTTGCCTGTACCACTGGTTTCCATGGAGGGTTCTCAGTGCGTGGCTCTATTCTGCCACATGACCAACTCTTCTGAGTGGAACCAAGCCTCTGCATTCTCTACTGAAGCCCTCCACAATGCCATAGGGCGTGCTTTGATTCAGGTTTGAACCTTTTCCAGCTGTTGTTTTCAAATATAAATTTCATCATTTTTTGGCACAATGACTTACTTATTTTCTTCTCAGGCCGGCGCTTTCTTGGCCGAGGCTGAGAAAAGGAGGAAGGAAGGTTCCACTGCTTCATCCAAGGCAAAGAACGAGGATATTGCCAAAGCTCTTCTTCAAGTTTCCAAGCTGGAAACTAGGTGCAAGCAGATGGAAGGCAACCTTGTCGATGCCCTATTGCAGGTGGATTCCCTCAGTAAGCTTCTTGCTAAGACTGAGGAAGAGAAGGCTTCCCTTGAGAGGAATCAGGCGGACAGTTTGGTCAGAGCTCACCAGGGAGGCTACGGGGATGGCATCCAAGCTTGCCAACAAGGGCTTTTTGGCATAGCTGCAGGTCAAGCCTTTCTAAAGGAACTGACAAAGGGGTTGGTGGAAGCGTATAAAGGAAGTGGCCAATACTTGCGCGATCTGGGTCGTACCATTCGCCACTTTGTTCGTCAGGGAGCATCCAACCTTACTGCACAGATGAGGGAACCTTCCTACTCGGGAGAGGTGAACACGAAGGCTCTCATGGACAATCTCGAGCTCCCTCCTCATCTGCAGCCCCTGAACGACCTTCCTCTCGGGTCAGAATATCAGCTTTCAGTGGAGCAAGCTTGTGCAAGGAAGCTTGCCCTTAACCTTATTCTCGATCCCTCCTTAACTGCCATGGAGAATCCCTTCTATGACCTCTCATCTGCAGGTGCCTCTAGCTCCACTCTGGTAGAGCTGCCAGCAATCGAGGATACTTCCGTGTCCAATGTCACCACTCCTCCTACAGAGAAGGTTGCTTCAGAGGTGGGATTCATCTCTCTTCAGAAGGAGCCCCTAGGAGAGGAGGATGAAGTGGAAGGAGGAGATCAGGCTGCGACCAACTCTACCTCAGAGGAGAAGCTAGAAGGTGAAGTTTCTGAGAACCCCTCTGCGTAGGGTGAATTATTGTAACTTCTGCTACAATGTTGTTTGCTACAATGGCTTTCTAGTCGTTTTTCATTTCAGTTTTTGCTGCACTTTCCTTTTGCTTGAACAATCTGCGGCCTGTGTGCCTTTATGCCAATCGTGCTTTCTGATCATCATGCTTGAAATTTTTCTTGTCATTGCTCTTATACTTTGCATTCTGCATGCTATTTGACTTTGCATTTTGCATGCTATTTGATATGTTCATATATGTGTTCTCCTCCTCCCCTCCCTCCTTTTTCTAAAGAAGTAGGAGTTCGTTAAATGAATAGTTGTTTAGAATGTCTCATTCTTGGTAATCATTCTGTTCGAGCAAGATTGCGTGTCCACAATCTTGTTCAACCTGTAATATAGGGGCATTGATGCCATCCAATTATCAAATTTTCCAGAAGCGCATGTAGTCACTGTCGGGCCAAGGTTGCCAACCGACAACCTTGCTCACCCTAATTTTTCCAGAGGCACATGTAGCCATTGTCGGGCCAAAGTTGCCTGCTGACAACCTTGCTCACCCTAATTTCTCCAGAGGCGCATGTAGCCACTTTCGGGCCAAGGTTACCTGCCGACAACCTTGCTCACCCTAATTTCTTCAGAAGTGCATGTAGCCATGCGTGCCGACAACCTTGCTCACCCTTGAAACGCTCTGGTTTCTTATGGGCAAGGTTGCTCATCCTCAACCTTGAACCCATTTCCAGATACGAAGACTCACACAACCACAACCTTCAAAAGGAGCTGCATCATATTTACGTTCAAAAAATCTGATCTGCATGTGCAAACAGAAAAAACAACATTTGCGCATTGGGCATGAATGAGGCATATGCGAGTGGTGATAAAAAAGTAGGGGTTATCTTCCCCTACACATAGTACTTCTTCAACTTGCTAATGTTCCATGGGCGAGACAAGACTTCTCCTTTGGCATCCATCAATTCGTAGGCTCCGCCAGCCAGGACTTTAGTAACCTTGTATGGTCCTTCTTAATTTGGCTCGAACGTCCTAGTTGGTTTCAAGGCATCAACCCTTCTCAATATGAGGTCTCCTTTGCCAAATCGACGAACCCGTACCTTCTTGTTATACGAATTACGTATCTGCTCTTTATTCCACTCTGGTTTTAAACGAGCTTGTTCTTTTTCTTCTTCCACAAGATCTAACTCTTCCCTCCAAAGTTCTTGGTTCCGATCCTCATCATAGAATCGAATCCGATGACTTTCAGAGATCACCTCCGTGGGTATCACCGCTGAAGATCCATAGACTAGGTTGAAAGGAGTTTCATTGGTAGCCCTTCGAGGGCTAGTGCGGTAAGCCCATAGTACCGAATCAAGCTCCTTTGCCCACAAACCACGCTTATCATCCAACCTTGTCTTGATGCCATTGACAATTGTTCTGTTGGTAACTTTCACTTGGCCATTCGTTTCCGGATGCACGACTGCTGCGAATCTTTGCTCAATCTTTAGCTTTGAGCACCATTCTATGGTTCCTTGGCTTATGAATTGGGCAGTGTTGGCCGATGCTAAGACTCGAGGCACTCCATATCGGCAACATATGTTTCTCCATAAGAATTTTATGATCGTTGCATCATCAACTTTGCTAACGAGTTTAGCCTCCACCCATTTGGAGAAGTAGTCTACAACTACTATGAGGAGGGTCATTCCTCCCTGCGTGGTGGACAACTTTTCCACCAGATCAATCCCCCACTTGTCGAAGGGACATGAGGCATACAAAACTCCCAATTCCTCAACGGGAAGATGAATCAAAGGTCCATGTATCTGACATTGGGAACACTTCTTGACAAATTCCTTGGCATCCTTGCCGATGTTAGGCCAATAGAATCTTGCCCGTAACACTTTTCGAGCAATATCCCTTGCTCCAGTGTGGCCTCCTCCATTTCCTGAGTGTATTTCTTGCAAAACACTTGCACCTTCCACCTCTGATATGCACTTCAGATAGGGATAAGTCGTGGCACATTCGTACAAATAATCTCCAATCATGAAGAAGTGAGCATAGGAAGCCCGTTTGGACGCAAGGGAACCTTCCATGCGTCTTTCAGTCATCAAGAAGTGTATGACGGGAACTCTTCAATCTCTGATTTTTTTATTAGCTCCTACATCCAAGGCAACAACTCTTTCTTCTTCTTCGAGATATGTAATAGGACCTTCAAGTCCCTTTGCTATAAAACTGGCCAATCTTGCCAACTTGTCCGCCTGGGTAGTTTTCTCTCGGGGAATTTGGTCCATTCGAAATTCTGTAAATCTTGCCTTTAATTGTATCACTTTTGCTACATAGTTGGCCATTCTTTCTTCCTTAGCCAGGTAAGTTCCCTCCATCTGGGACACAACCAATTGGGAATCAGAAAATATCAAGACCTTCTCAGCTCCTATATCTTCCATGATTTGCATGGCTCGCACTAGCGCTTCATATTCGACTTTATTGTTCGAAGCTTTGAATCCTAGCTTGATCGAAAATTGCACTTCTTCTAAGGTGGAAGGAATGATCAATATTCCTACACCACATTCTTCCTTAGTAACAGATTCATCCACGTAAGCTTCCATTCAGCCAGTTCTGCACTTCGGGTAGTTTCTTGAATGAAATCTGCCAAAGCTTGAGCTTTTATCGTAGGTCGTGGCTCAAATTCGATATCGTATTCTCTCAGCTCTACAACCCATTTTACCATCCTTTTCGATAAATTCGGTTGGCTGAGAATGTTCCGAAATGGGAAGGTTGTCCTCACAACCACCTGTGCGCTAGAAAGTAAGGACATAACTTTCGAGCAGAAGTCATAATCGCCAAGGCTGCTTTTTCCACCTCTGAATAGTTCGCTTCAGGGCCTTGAATCATTTTACTGGTGTAATAGATGGGTTTTTGTTCACCACCTTCTTCCCGTATCAACACCGAACTCATCGACTCCTTTCCCACTGAGAAGTACAGATAAAGGGTTTCTTCCTTCACAGGCTTTGTGAGCAAGGGTAATGCAGTCAGATGTTCTTTCAAAGCATTGAACGTTGTTTAGCACTCTTCCGTCCATTCAAACTTGTTACCTTTCCTCAAGATTTTGAAGAAAGGTAAGCTCTTCTCGGCTGAACGAGAAATAAACCGGCTCAGTACGGTAATTTTGCCATTAAGTTTTTGAATTTTATTAAAGTTGTGGGGAGCTTGCATCTCTTGCATCGCGGATACCTTCGCCGGATTCACTTGAATGCCCCTGGGTGTGACAACATAACCCAGGAACTTTCCAGATTGCACTCCGAAAGCACACTTAGCATGATTCAATCGAATGTCATTGCTCCTAATTACTCCAAAGACTTCTTCCAAATCAGTTGCGTGATCAACGGCTTTAAAACTCTTGACTAGCATGTCATCCACGTAAACTTCCATAATTCTTCCGATTTGCTCCAGGAAAACCGAATCCACCATTCTCTGGTACGTTGCTCCCGCATTATTTAAATCGAAGGGCATTTTCTTGAAGCCAAATGTTCCACCTCCAATGATGAAGCAAGCTTTCCGAACATCTCGTGGATTCATCAAGATTTGGTGATATCTTTGATAGGCATCCATCATTGATAGCAATTCACATCCAGAAGTGGAACCTACCAATTGATCAATTCTGGGTAGTGGATAGTGATCTTTCGGGCATGCTTTATTCAAATCCCGGAAGTCTATGCACTCTACTTCCCCCCCTCCCCTTTGAGTACCATGACTGCATTGGCAATCCATTCAGGGTACTGAAGTCTCACGATATTCCCAGCTTTGAACAATTTTTCCACTTCAACCATGATAATCTTGTCCTTCTCCGGATCAAACCTCCTCAACTTTTGCTTAATGGGGCAGATAGCTGGATCCACATTCAAATGATGCATAGCAATTTTAGGATCAATGCCCTTTAAGTCATCTGTGCTGAAAGCAAACAAATCAGCGTTCCTTCGTAGGCATGCTATCACTGCCTCAGAATCCGCATGCGCTATCTGAGTTCCTATTCGAGTAGTATAACCTTGTTTATTAGGGTAAAGTTTCACTGGCATAAGTTCCTCTCCGGGAGACATTTGCATCTCCGGGTGTGTTTCTTTCATTTCTATCTGCTTCATCTTTTTCTCACTGGAGTCTCCCAGTCCTTCATTGGGTCGCTTGGCAGCCTTACCTGACACCTTGACTTCTTTGACATAACATGCTCTGGAAGCATCTTGTTCTCCAGCTAAATCTCTTACTCTATCTTTCACAGGGATCTTCAGTTTCATGTGGACAGTGGACATTACTGCCTCGAATTCATTGAGGGCAGGCCTGCCCAAAATCATATTGTAAGATGATGCTGTATCCACCACCAAGAATTTTATCATGCGCATCTTCCTCAAGGGGAACTCTCCCATTTCCATGGGCAATAAAGCTAATACTCGAGGATGAATAGCTCCTCCCGAAAATCCATACAAGGGGGTTTCGATGGGCTGTAAATCAATATTTAACTTCATGCTTTCGAAGCAATGACCAAATATTACATTCGCCGAACTTCCCGTGTCCACAAGTACTCTGGAGACATCATAACCACCAATCTCTGTGGTGACTACCAAAGCATCATCATGTGGTCGTAGAACAACAATCTCATCTTCAGGGCTGAATTGTATAAAGGGGTAGTTTCTCACACTCCTTACTTTGTGCACTCGTTCCACTGCGTGCATATCCGGAACTCTGGCAAAAGTATTTCTTGCGCTGTTGGAGTCTCCTCCTGAAGGTCCACCTACTATCATGTAGATGTGTCCATTTTTTTGGAAAGACTCCTCTCTTTTCGAAGATCTAGGATGCTCATATTCCTTCCTCGGTGAACGAGGGCATTGGTACTCTTTCCTGTCATCCTCCTTCCTTTTGTAACCACGTTCCTTCTTCACAAATTCCACTAGTTTGCCATCTTTTACCAATCGTTCTATGACATCCTTCAAATGTCTGCATTGATTTTTTTCGTGACCAAACTCGTTATGGTACTCATAATAGGAACCCACTCTAGGATTTTGAGGTTCCCTTCGATAGCTTCGAGGTAGAGGGAACCATATCTGCTGCCTGGACAATATTGCAAAGAGCTAAGCGGATGCCACCGTGAGAGGGGTGTAAGTGTAATTGTCTTTATCAAATCTTTCATTTCTTGGAAAATTACAGGGTTCTTTTCTTTTATCATTCTTTTCCTTCTTTTCCTCTACCCCACGAGGAGTCGTTTCTGGGATAGACAAGAATGCTTCCTGGCGAGGGCGGATGGTTCGATCTTCTTCCTTCTTCATCCCTCTGGCCTCTTCCAAGTTTACGAACTTGTCAGCTCTAGCTAAGAGATCTTCAAATGAAGTGCATGTCTTCTGGCCAAAGAACTAAAAGAACTCTCCATCACATAAGCCTTGCGTTAAGGCATGCATCTTTACCTTCGAGATAGCAGTGGGAACTTCCAAGGCGGTAGAGTTGAACCTTCAAAGGTAATCTCTGAGACTTTCATGGGAACCTTGCCTCAGGGACATCAAATATACAGAAGTGCGAGTCTACCTTCGTGCACTTGCGAATTGATATCGGAAAAGGTTGCTGAACTCAGTAAAAGTCCGTATGCATGCTCGATTTAACCGACTAAACCATCTTTGTGCTGATTTAGTGAGAGTTGTGAGAAAAACTCTACACTTGACTCCATCGGTATATTGCTGGAGGGTAGAACTGTTCTCAAAACTTATGAGGTGTTCCATAGGATCCGTAGTTCCATCATATTGCTCTCGTATCCCTCTGAAATTCACGGGCAAGGTTTCCTACAGTATTGCATCACCGAAAGGAGAACCTAGTTCATCCAAATCATTTGAATCAGTGACGGAGCGCTGTCGTCACACACTTCGCACAAACAATATTTATAACACCTCTTGCCCAACAAGGTAGTAGTCAGCGGCAAGCGGGATCGTACCCAAGGGACTCGGCGTAATCTGTTCTTCAGATGTTGCTCAACAAAAATGTTTTGATCACGAAGTATCTTAATAACCTGTACTCAACAAATAACAATATCAAATAACAAAAGAGTTTGGATTGGGTTTCGAATCCATGATCATAATTACTCTTCACTTGTTCATCGGTGCAAGGATATTCAATTAACTAATTTTATCACTTGGTTTAAGGAAAAGATTAGCTAACACCCTAAGGTCACGAAGTCACGATGCTAACGCACTTAATCTATGTCTAATCAATTTTACAGATCTTGACCAGAAGGCAAGATCTCCTCTCTTGATCAGCAAAGTCACGAAGACACTTTAGTAACGATGCTGCCCAACAGGCATTAAGAATAAACAGACCCAAGACAGTCAAGAGGTAGGTCAATACCGACTGCTCTCCAACACCCTTTACCTTCTTGGGCACGAAAGACACTCTCGTGTTAATCCCAATTTCTGTTAATGACTTAATCTCAATATCTAGATGGTGATCAATCAACTTCAATATCAATTAAGTCTAGAATTAATCCTAAGTGTTTCGGGAACAAAATTAATTAATGAACTAACACAATTAGACCTCACAAGTTTGAACGAGTAATTTAGAATCACTTCAACTACATCCAACCCAAACAATAAACTTAGCTAGACATAATATTAAATAAGAACACAAAGCAAATAAAGAAAAGCATACTTAGCATAAATCTGGAAAAGGGTTGCTGCCCAAAAGCGTAGTCAGCAACCAGGGTCTTGGTTTCACGCCAACAACTAAAACTAAAGCAGTAAAATACGAAATAAAAGTAAATTGCCCTTAGGACTTGTTTCTTCCTTACTTTCTTTCAACCTAGAATGCAGAACTAATCTAAACTACTAAATTCGAAGAGCTCTTTACATGATAGAGCCGGCTATATATATAGGCGATGAGATTCTAGGGTTTAGGGAAGTTTCCTTGTTGAATAAGGTTTCTTCCCATGCATATCATAACCTCCGCCTCTCTCTCTCTTTCCTTCGCATGCACGTTTCTTCTTTCCTTGTGTGGTAGATTTATTCCATGATTTGGCTCGGCTAGGATAAGGAATGAAACATCCGATCCTTATCCTCTTCCTTGAAGGAAAAGAAATCTGCTGCTGCTGCTCGACTCTCATCTTGCCCTTCATCGTCTGCATCCTGAATTGCCTCTGGTGTTGACCACAATCCTGGTTCCTCCGAGTACTCTGTGTGTTAGCCTTTAAGGATATGAGGAGGTACTTCCTGACTTGTAGAAAGGATGTTTCGATGTTGCCCAGCTACAAGCTTCCAGCCCTATGCCCATTTGCATCGTATCGCCATCTCAGCATCTCAATAACAGATTTTCCATCGGATTTGCCCAGCATCCACCTGTTCTTCCCCTGCACACTATCTCTCGACTTGCGTGTCCTCCCAGACACATAACGACTCGATAAAGACTAAAAACACAAGAAAAACACAAGAAAAGATGGACACAAATATGGGTTCATCACACCCACACACTTGAATTACACTTGCCCTCAAGTGTATGGCTGCGACTTTACCCAAGACTCAAATACAGAAAAACAAAACAGAAAACACAGACTCAAAACAGATCAGCATCTCACATGTTAGTCAAAACAGAATATGTAACAGATATTGCCATCAAACAGGTCAAGATAGAGCTATTGGGCAACATGGACATCCTCACCAGCACTCATCTCTCAAGTGTATAAGGTTAAGTATTTACGCTCTTGACCATGATCAACAAAGTTTTTCCATAGGCTTGCTTGCCCTGTATCTCTGCTTCTTCGAACAAATTCAAATTACTTATCCTTAGGTCTTCATTGGGTTGTAATGTGGCTTATGACAAAAGGTAGGATAATATGGAAACTGGCTAAGTCAAGAACTAGGTTCTCGAGCAACACATTGCCCTTGATTCCTTACTCCTCTTTATTTAGCACACTTATTCTGGGTTTCTTATTTATTTATATTTTTTTCTTTTTTTTTCTTCTTTTTTTTCTCTCTATTTTTTTCTCTCTTCTTTTTTTCTTTTTTTTAACCCAACACCTCTATCTTAGGTGATATTGCCCACTAGGTGCTACCCAACATTTCCTTTCATCCCTCGTTCTTCTAGACCTGAGTTCTTGACCGGGACGACTAAAATTCAGGCTTCTATAAGTGAATAGGAAGAATACGATCCAAGCTCAAGGGGGCTAACCAAAGGATAAATGTTATGGTAGGAAATTTTTAGGCCATGGCTATTTTGAACAAAAATTGCCTAATTCGTCTAAGTAGTTCACTAAGTTACTTGAAGTTTTAATTAAGAGATGCATGCAAGTTCTAGATCAACACATGTCAACTGATCATTATCACACAAGAAAGAAAGTAATGCTGCATGTGTATATAGCATTTCAAAAACTCAAATCCTCACAGGTAATACCCAATATCTCATTCTGTCCTACCTATTTACATACGGCATCATCCATAAACCTGTTCTAACCTTCATGCTAACATGCTTATCAATAACTCAAACACACTTTAAAAACATAATTGACAACCCCTAACACCCACACACTTTGCCTTAGGCAAAGTGGGTAAAATGTTGGGCAACAAACAAACAAAAACAATCTGACTCAACAAACACAACCGAGAAGGCAATAGGATCTTCACCACACAATTTGCTGGGCAAATTGTGGGTGAAGACTGTAAAACCGCCCTCTCGAACAACAAGACACTAAATAACACAAAACAAGACCCAACAATAAAACACAAAAACGAAGAAAAAATAAAATAAAATCCTAAACTAACATAAAAGGGAGGAACACAAATCAAAGAGAAGATTCAGGTGGATACCTGAATCCTTGGTGTGCAAGAATGCCAGCCGGACATCTCTGATCTCGGTCAACAACCTCTCCATATTGGCCAGCCTGGTCTCGATCTCAATGTTGGGCAGCACCGCTGCACTGGTGCTTGCCTCCTCCTTCTTGCCCACTGGTGATCGTCTGCTAGATGCTGGTTTGGAATGATCAACAAACACATATCTGCCATTCCTGATCGCGATGTCATTCATCTTTCTCAAGGCAGTTTCTCCCAACATGTTGACCTGCATCTTCGACTTTCCCTTCAGATCACCATAGACCCCCACTCCATTCGCGAAGGCTGTCACAAAGTGGCTACAAGTGCATCCCAACGCCTGTTTTGCCAACACGGTCTTGAGCTGCTCACCAAGGAACGCCGAGAAATTAACTTTGGTTTTGGTGTGCATACACCACAGTAGATATCGCTCCTTGTTGCTCAAGCTGTTGCCGCTATCACTCTTGCCATACAAGTTGTAGGCAAGGATGCGGTGGCAAAGTCTCAGGGCAGGCGTTCTTAGCTCAGTACCCTTGTTGTTGGCTCCATAGTAGGGCGTCCCATTGCTGATCTCCTTCCACTGCTCCTCATAAACCACATCTCCTGGGAATAGCACCTTGGTCCTGGCCTCCATGAACTCCTTCCTGGCCAAATCTCGCAGACTCACCATCCCGAGAATCTGATTGAGGGCACTGACTTGAATCTCATACTTCTCGCCCAACAGCGAGAAAGAGATCATGCTCACCCCATTCTCTGGATCACTCGTTATTGCCGCCGTGCTATAAACTTCCTTGACTTGCTCCTCATAGACCTCCACAGGCCACTCCAAAAACTTACTCCAACCGACCCCCTTGAACAACTCTCTTACTTCCTGGGCAACACCCAAGTTCTCGTAGAATTTGAAGTCGAGAACTCGAGGTGCAGTCACCTTCCACTCTTTGGGCTTGCTACACGTCATCATCGTGGGCCCCTTCCTCTTCTTCCTGCTCTAAGCACTTGCTGGGGTAGACTGCTCATCATCCCCTTCCTCCTCAAGATCGTTTCCTCTTGGTGATGATTTTGGGCTTTGTGGTGGTGGTTTTGGGTTTAGCGGTGGTGGTAGTGGGGTGTTCGGTGGTGAGGTCGATATTGGTTCCGGCAGGAATGTTGTTGAATTTGTTTTTGGGGCGAGTAGACATCATTGTAGGGAATTTAGGAGTTTTGATGGAGAGAGAAGAGAGAAGATGAGAAGTTGCAGACTTGAATTTGAAATTGGGTAGTGGGGGTATAGACGTGGTAGGGTGGTTTTAAAGGGCGCGTAGTTTTAGGGGTACAGTAACCGCCTCAATCGTTGTTGACCAACAACTTAGCTCTTGCCCAGAATCCTTGCTCTACTCCCACAGCTCTTTCCCTTAGAGTGGATCCTGATCTACAACCTGCATCTTGCTCAACATCTCCTACACACTTAGAAACACAAATACACTCCGGAACAAACTTCCCTTTATGGTTAGACTCGATCATAAAATACTTTAAAATAAAATACTTAAAACATAAACTAGCTAAACTACACTAATTTTTTTGGATTTTCATTATTTTATGAATTTTTTTGGATTTTAATATTTTTGCAGAAATAAGATAATTAAATAAAAACACAAAATTAAACTAAAATAAAATAAATAAAATACTAACCAGGTTGCCTCCTGGACAGCGCCCCATTTAAGGTCTTGGGCACGACACCCCCCTCTTTAGAAGTCAGAGGTCCTCCTCGACAGGAAACCCAGATGGTTCCCCCTCAACAAATTGTTCTTGCCCAAGATAGACCTTCAAGCGCTGGCCATTAACTTTAAAAATCTTCCCGTTCTTGGGATCCTTGATCTCAACAGCTCCATTAGGGAATTGAGCTTGCACTTCATAGGGTCCTGCCCACTTGGTCGAAAGCTTTCCCGATGAAAGCCTAAATCTTGTTTGATAGAGCAGCACATGTTGCCCAAAATGGAACTCCTTTTCCTTGATCAAGAGGTCGTGGGTCTTCTTCATCCGTTCCTTGTAGAGACCGGCATTGTCATATGCTTGGAGTCTGATCTCGTCGAATTCCTAGATCTCGAGCTTCCTTGATTCACCTGCTTCATTCCAGTTGAGGTTAAGCTGGGCAACAGCCCAATGCGCACGATGTTCCAGTTCCATGGGCAAGTGACATCTCTTGCCATAGACCATGCGATAAGGAGACATGCCAAAAGGTGTTTTGAAGGCAGTCCTATATGCCCACAAGGCATCATCCAAGCGCATACTCCAATCCTTCCTTGTTGTGCCCACAGTCTTCTTCAAGATCGTCTTGATTATTCGATTAGACAACTCCGCTTGTCCATTGGCTTGTGGATGGTAGGCTGTTGACACACGATGGGTAACTTCATACTTCTTGAACAAGGCAGTCACCGTGGCGTTGCAAAAATGAGTCCCTTGATCACTGATTATAGCTCGAGGAACGCCAAACCTATTGAAAATTTGAGTTCTCAAGAAGTTAGAAACCACCTTCGAATCATCCTTGTATGAAGCACGAGCCTCCACCCACTTCGAGACATAATCCACTGCTAATATGATGTACTTGTTGCCTTTGGAACTTGGCAATGGTCCCATAACATCCATGCCTCATATATCGAAAACTTCCACGGGCAAGATTGGGATCATGGTCATCTCGTTCCTTCTCGTGATGTTGCCTTTCCTTTGGCACTTCTCGCACATCTTGACCCACTCGTAACAGTCTTTAAACAATGTTGGCCAATAAAAACCACACTCCAAAATTTTCCTTGCAGTACGTTGGTGCCCAAAGTGTCCTCCACACTCCTTGTTGTGACAATGCTCAAGAATGCTTCGTTGCTCTTTATCCTCGACACACCTTCTTATTATCTTATCCGCACATTCCCTCCATAAGTATGGCTCATCCCATAGGTAGAAACGACTCTCATGTTTCAGCTTGTTTCTTTGATAACGCCCAAGATCGGAGGGAATTTCTCCAGTCACCAAATAGTTCACGATGTCTGCATACCATGGTTCATCTTGGGCAACACTCAGATGCTTGTCAGGAAATATCTCCTTGATCGACACCCCATCGTCTGGCTGAAGGATTCGACTTAGGTGGTCGGCAACTTGATTCTGGGCACCACTCTTGTCCTTGATCTCTATGTCAAATTCCTGCAATAAAAGAATCCATCTAATCAATCTTGGCTTGGACTCCTTCTTCCTCACCAAGTACTTTAACGCCGCGTGGTCGGTGTACACTATGGTCTTGCCTCCTAATAAATATGATCTGAACTTCACAAAGGCGAAAACGATGGCCAACAACTCCTTCTCCGTGGTGGCATAGTTGCATTGGGCAGGATTCAATGTCTTGGATGCATAGTAAATAACATAACTCTCCTTTCCTCGTTTCTGCCCAAGAACTGCTCCTACGGCATAACCACTGGCATCACACATTAACTCGAAAGGCATGCCCCAATCCGGAGGTTGGATGATGGGAGATGTGATCAAGTTCTCCTTCAAGGCATGGAACGCCTTCTTGGAATCTTCGTTAAACTCCCATGGTACTTCATGTTGAAGTAGTCTCGTCATTGACTGGGCGATCTTGGCAAAGTCCTTGACAAATCTTCTATAGAATCCAGCATGCCCAAGGAATCCTCTTAACTCCTTCACGGATCTTGGGTAAGGCAATTTGGCAATGATGTCGATCTTGGCCTTATCCACCTCAATTCCTTTTCCGATATGACATGCCCCAAAACTATTCCTTCCTTGACCATGAAATGACATTTCTCGTAGTTTAACACTAGGCTCTTCTCAACGCATCTCTTCAAGACTCGATCCAGGTTGTTGAGGCATGTGTCGAAGGTCTTGCCGTAGACGGTAAAGTCGTCCATGAAGACTTCGATGCACTCTTCAAGAAGGTCTGAAAAAATGTGCATCATACACCTTTGGAATGTCCCTGGAGCATTGCATAACCCGAACGACATCCTCCTATATGCAAAAGTGCCAAACGGGCACGTGAATGTGGTCTTGCCTTGATCCTCGTCAGCAACCCAGATCTGCATGTAACCAGAATAACCGTCAAGAAAACAATAGTAGTTATTACCAGCTAACCTTTCAAGCATCTCATCGATAAAGGGAAAAGGAAAGTGATCCTTCTTCATCTTTTGGTTGAGCTTTTAGTAATCTATACACACTCGCCATCCGGTTTGTAGTCTCATGGCCACCATCTCGTTCTTGTCGTTCTCAACAACTTGAATTCCTGACTTCTTGGGCACCACGTGCACAGGGCTCACCCACCGGCTGTCAGACATGGGGTAGATGATCCCTAAGTCAAGAAGCTTGAATATTTCTTTCATTACCACTTCTTTCATGGCTGGATTCAATCTCCTTTGTGGATCTCGTACGGGGGCAGCATTCTCCTCGAGCAAGATATGATGAACACAGTCCAAAGGGTTAATGCCCTTGATGTCGGCCAATGTCCATCCTATGGCCTCCTTGTACTTGCTCAGCACCTCACCAACTATGATCTCCTCCATGCTCGATAACTCTGATGATATGATCACGGGCAAGGTCTCGTTCTTGCCAAGGTAGATGTATTTCAGGTGCTTGGGCAAGGGCTTCAATTCCAAAGTAGGTGCTTTTTGCAATGATGGCACCAACCTGTCCTCCGGTTTTAGTTCAGATATTGAGTGGTTCAAACCCCTGAGGCTGGATGTTGCCCGGAATCCTGGCGTAACTGCATTCCTCTACATCTATTAGTTCTTCGTTCTGGGCAAGATCCTCTTCTGTTTGCAAGCTGGCATCCTCCTCAAGAACTGTTTGTTGCCAACATTCCTCTACTAACTCCTCGGTCTCATCATGGGGTAACTCCTCAAGTTCCTCATCAAACTCATCAAGGGGTTTTTGTTTCTCTCCATCCTGATCTCCATCATCTCCACGGATGTTTTCAAACATGTAATTCTCCAACTCTACGTCCGTGGAGTAGTCCTCATCGTTAGAGTCGAAGCTATGTCCATGAACTGACTCTTCCCAAAAAATTTTCTCACTTTCATATTCATCTCCTTCGTAGAATTGCATCAGAGCACCATCTTCCTCATTATCCTCATGCTGATCAGGATCCTGGTCAAGATCCTGATCCTGATCCTCATGCTGTCCTCAAGAATGGCCTCCTGGGTTCTTGATTGCTTTCTTTTCCATGTCAAGAACATAGAAGTCGGCTGGGAATAGAAGATCCCCCACCTTGACCAACACATCCTCCAACACTCCATCCGGGTAGACTGTGGATAAATCTGCTAATTGGATGGCAACACGTGTAGGAGAAAGAGGTCCAAAACTCATCTCGTCGAACATGGCTCTTGGCGTCACATTTATCGAAGCTCCAAGATCAAGCATCGCCCTGGGTATTGACGTAGTACCAATCATGCATGGAATAGCGAACATGCCAGGATCCCTTTTCTTGGTCGGGATCTGGGAATTCATTAGGGCTGACACATTCTTCACATGAAAACGGGCATTATCTGGGTATTTTGTCTTCTTTTGGCACATCTCTCGCAAAAAAATTGCGCATTTAGGCATAGATTGCAATGCCATCATCAACGGTAGGTTGATCTCCACCTTCTTGAACACCTCCATCATGTCCTCCAACTCCCTCTGATCACGATCGCGGGCAAAACGTCTGGGATATGGGATTTTGGCCTTGGTAGTGCAAGGAACGGTCCTCTTGGCCAAAGCCTCTGCTTCTTTTTCAGCCTGCAAAGATTCCAGCATCACGTCATCTTTGTCAATTCCCAGTTTAGATCTCTCAATCTTTACGTAATCAAACAAGGCTCCATCCTCCTCATTATCAAAGACAGGGTTCTTGTTGGCCTTTATCCCTTCTTCACGTTTTGCCTTCAACTCCTCGTAGTTGTCATTGATATCTCCTGAACTCATTTTAGTTTCCTCTACTCGAGCTGGTTCCTTAGGTTGGGTCCTGGGCAACATCTCTGGCAAATTCTTCCCACTGCGCAACGTTACAGCATTAACTTGCTCCTTGTTGACCTCTACCTGGGCAGGTAGTCTGCCTGGCTTGTCTTCGACCAACCTTGACAAGGTTTGGTTGATATGAGTCAGTTGAGCTTGAAGGTTGTTGGACTGCCCTCGACTTTCTAGTTGGAAGTTCTCGAAGTCTCTCCTCAGCCTTTGGTTCTCGTTGGTAAACCTTTCAATGGTCTTCTTCATGAATTCTGTCTTTGCTGGTTCTCGATGTGGAGGTACATAATTATTTTGATGTTGAGGTTGTTGTTGAGGTGGAGGCACATATTGTTGTTGTTGTCCAACAGGCTGCTGCGGTTGTTGGTGGGCAGGAGGTATCTGATAGTGGTTGTTGCCATACCTCAGGTTCTCGTGCTGATTCTGCCTATAACCATTGTTATTGCCATAGTTATTGTTATTGCAATACTGGAACCTTTGTTGCTCTCCTCCTTGCTGGTTCTGACCTATTGCCTTCACCTCTTCTCCTTCTTCCACGAACCAACTGGGACATTCTGAGGTGACATGTGATGTTGCCTGGCATACTTCATATCTCTTCACAGCTCTTTGAACTTCCTTGCCATTGACCTGCTTCTTCAAATCCTCCATCTGGCCAGACATCTTGGTCATGAAGTCTTTCATGGTGCTGACCAAGTTGTCTTGGTTGCCCTTGCTGCCTTCGTACCCCCCTCTTGGGATATCATCTTCATCTCGGAATTGCTCAGCCATGGCTAAAAGCTGCTCTGGCTTGGATGTTCTCTATTTTCTTGAATACTTCAGATGGTAGTTGATCGACTATGGCTCCTCCACACGCTGCAATGATGTATTTTCTCTCTAATGCCCTTAATCCCTTCAAGAAATATTCGATCAAATCGATATCCTGAATCCGATGTTGAGGACATCTTGCCAACAACTTCTTGAACCTTTCATAGTAGTCATATAATGACTCACTTCCCCCCATCTTGATCAATGAAATGGCATTCCTTCCACTTTGTATCCGGCCAACGGGTATGTATTTGTCAAGAAAGGCCTGCTGCATCTTGCTCCACGTATCAATGCTTCCCTCCGGCAAGGTGTAAAGCCACTCACGTGCCCCGTCAAGAAGTGAGAACGGGAATGTGAGCAACCTTACGTAGTCAGGAAAGGTGTCTTGGGCAGCATCTTGGTTCCTCATAACTTCAGCATCGTTCCTAACAACTTGTCCTTGTCTATCTCCATTGTTCCTGGTAGTAGTAGTGGCATTGTTCCTTACTGTGCTAATCGCCATCTCAAAGTTTTGAAGATGAGTTTGGGGGTCTTCTCCAGGATGGTCACTGAACTTGGGAAGTATGTGTATCAGCGAGTGTTTAAGCTCCCAATTGCCACTGATGGTGGGCAACTGGATACTTGATGGTCGGATTCCATTGTTGTCAGGGAACATGATCTGATGGATGGTTCTCTCTTGATTGTTGATATTTTTGCTTCTGAACTGGATGTTGACTTCTTACTATCTGAACTGGCTGTTGAGCAAGATTCGACTTCTTGCTCAGTATCCTGATCGTCTGTCAAGCTCTGCGACTCTGAAGGTTCGTTGACGCCTTCCTCCAGATCTCTCTTCTTCTTGCATTGTTCTGCTTGATTTCTCCTAGCTATCACCTTCGGGCAAGCACCGTGATCTTGTGGATATCCGTCACTTCGTAGATGTGGCTTGGGCATAAACCGTGCTCACACACAAGCTAGAAGAACAAACTAGCTTAAAACCAGTTCCCCGGCAACGGCGCCAATTTGACGGAGCGCTGTCGTCACACACTTCGCACAAATAATATTTATAACACCTCTTGCCCAACAAGGTAGTAGTCAGCGGCAAGCGGGATCGTACCCAAGGGACTCGACGTAATCTATTCTTCAGATGTTGCTCAACAAAAGGGTTTTGGTCACGAAGTATCTTAATAACCTGTACTCAACAAATAACAATATCAAATAACAAAAGAGTTTGGATTGGGTTTCGAATCCATGATCATAATTACTCTTCACTCGTTCATCGGTGCAAGGATATTCAATTAACTAATTTTATCACTTGGTTTAAGGAAAAGATTAGCTAACACCATAAGGTCACGAAGTCACGATGCTAACGCACTTAACCTATGTCTAATCAATTTTACAGATCTTGACCAGAAGGCAAGATCTCCTCTCTTGATCAGCAAAGTCACGAAGACACTTCAGTAACGATGCTGCCCAACAGGCATTAAGAATAAACAGACCCAAGACAGTCAAGAGGTAGGTCAATACCGACTGCTCTCCAACACCCTTTACCTTCTTGGGCACGAAAGACACTCTCGTGTTAATCCCAATTTCTATTAATGACTTAATCTCAATATCTAGACGGTGATCAATCAACTTCAATATCAATTAAGTCTAGAATTAATCCTAAGTGTTTCGGGAACAAAATCAATTAACGAACTAACACAATTAGACCTCACAAGTTTGAACGAGTAATTTAGAATCACTTCATCTACATCCAACCCAAACAATAAACTTAGCTAGACATAATATTAAATAAGAACACAAAGCAAATAAAGAAAAGCATACTTAGCATAAATCTAGAAAAGGGTTTCTGCCCAAAAGCGTAGTCAGCAACCAGGATCTTGGCTTCACGCCAACAACTAAAACTAAAGCAGTAAAATACGAAATAAAAGTAAATTGCCCTTAGGACTTGTTTCTTCCTTACTTTCTCTCAACCTAGAATGCAGAACTAATCTAAACTACTGAATTCGAAGAGCTCTTTACATGATAGAGTCGGCCATATATATAGGCGATGAGATTCTAGGGTTTAGGGAAGTTTCCTTGTTGAATAAGGATTCTTCCCATGCATATCATAACCTCCGCCTCTCTCTCTTTCCTTCGCATGCACGTTCCTTCTTTCCTTGTGTGGTAGATTTATTCCATGATTTGGCTCGGCTAGGATAAGGAAGGAAACATCCGATCCTTATCCTCTTTCTTGAAGGAAAAGAAATCTGCTGCTGCTGCTCGACTCTCATCTTGCCCTTCATCGTCTGCATCCTGAATTGCCTCCGGTGTTGACCACGATCCTGGTCCCTCCGAGTACTTTGTCTGTTGGCCTTTAAGGATATGGGGAGGTACTTCCTGACTTGTAAAAAGAATGTTTCGATGTTGCCCAGCTACAAGCTTCCAGCCCTATGCCCATTTGCATCGTATCGCCATCTCAGCATCTCAACAACAGATTTTCCATCGGATTTGCCTAGCATCCACTTGTTCTTCTCCTGCACACTATCTCTCGACTTGCATGTCCTCCCAGACACATAATGACTCGATAAAGACTAAAAACACAAGAAAAACATAAGAAAAGATAGACACAAATATGGGTTCATCAATCAGACTTCAATAAGTGCCTCTTCATCTCTTTTATTTCATTTCATCTCTTTCAACACGAAACTTGAGAGAAATCAACGAGTTCTATCGTAAATCAGAGGTAAAGATACGTGATACCTGAGATTTTGCTGTAAAATCTATATGTATATATACCTGTAACAATAAGGGTATTTTAGTCATTTCGGGGAGACTTGGAAAGTCTCCAAGCCGACTTAGGTAGAGCAAGATTCCTTGATGAAGGGCATACTTCCCTCACTACTACGCGCATTGGGGTAATGTTGTCATCTAATGTTGAGGAATACTGAGAGTATTACGGGGAGGTTGCCTTCGGGCAACCATGCCATACCGAAGGTGTCCCATCAAATGATTTCAAAATAATTTGGCTAATTTATTGGTTGGTCGAATTAAAATTTGAAATAGTCTAATAGTTTTTTTTATTTAATTTGATAAAAAACAATAATTAATTTTAATTTGGGTAATTAATTAGGTGAACGGGCTAATTTCCAACCCATTGGATCCCACATGACACATCTCCAATCTTTTGGTTCCAAAATATTGACTAATTTATTGGTTGGCTGAATTAAAATCTAAAATAGTCTAATTATTATTTTTAATTAATATGATAAATATAATTAATTTAAAACTTGCCAATCAAATAGGTAGACTAATCAATTTTCAATCGACGGGTACCTCAACTCAGGATTCCACATGGCACATCTCTATTTTTTATTCTTATTTATTTCAAATTTTCATTTTATGCATTTTTTTCATGTATTTTCGAAAATCTAAAATCGTCATCCATGACTTAAGTTTTACATTATTTGTAGTCGAATTTTCAACTTTGCATAGTTTATAATTATAATTAGTAAATATTACTATGCAATTAAGTATGAGAGAATTAATAATACAATCAATTAAATTAAATTAAATATATATATATATATATATATTATTTAAGACATAATATAACATCACAAGACTAATTAATCATTGTTTTCAGCATAATCGATCCGGTTCATTAGTTCACGACGGGCAAAACACATCATCGTGAACATGGTCGTGAACAAGTCATCGTGATCACGGTGATCATGTCCATCATAACCTCACGATAGGAAAGTCATCGTGAGGTCACGATGGATAGACAATCGTGACCTTTCCAGAAACTTGAAAAAAAACCTTTTTGATCAAATTAGCATCAAATAAAACATCAAATTAAACACCAAATGAGTCTAGTTTAATGCCACTAGTGGCTACATAACTTAAACATTCATAGAGGAGGTCATAAAGTACCAATAAAGTTCAAACATAAAGTAAAAACATCTAAACTACAATAAACACTCTAGTCGACATCTATCGTTGTTTCTTGTGTCGCACCACCATCCTGTGCAGCTTTATTTCTGGCCTCTAACTCCGGCGACAGATAGTTCGTATTCCCAATGATCAACACTCGGAGTTTAATAAGTTGAGGTGTCGACTCCATCACCTCAAAGATCACGACATCATTGACTTTGAATGCGAAAGTGCGTGTGAATTCTTTCCACCCGCTGTACTCAAAGTTCGGTTTCTTCTTAGTACCATGGTAGGTCAACTGACATTTGGTTCTCATATGATTGACAACCGTTGGCACATCGACACGAGGTAGTTTATCTATCACATGTGCCGGTACATGCTATTGCACATAAAACACGTTACAATTGTTTGTGGTACAAATTCTTACCAGGTGCCATAGAGCCGAAACATGTGACTTGGATAGGATAACGTCGAAAAACGGTTTATCTCCTGAGAGACACATGTATAGAGCCGAAGGTTTCGAAGATGAAGACATCTACAACCATCCATATGCTACAAAATAACATAAACATCAATATCAACCTATTAAATTCAAGAACTCAACACATCAACATCAACCAATCAATTAAATTCATCCATATGCGGAAAAGATAAATCCAACATCAACATATCAAACCAAATTCAATAATTCTTACAAAAGAATACTGAATTCAAAGATAATTTCATAACTCCTCATAATTGGGTTACATTGGGGTCGAAGAAATACCTACCTCAAATCAGAAAACAACGGTGGAGGCGGCGGCGGCGGTGGAGAAGAGGAGCGGTGACGGCAAAGAGGGAAGAGGGAGATGAAGGAGATAAGGATGATGTTGGGTATTGAGGAAAAAGAAGGATAATTGTATGGTGGAAATAAAAGTTTGAGATTTTGTGCCACTTTATTGGGAAATTTGGCCACCTCACGATATGATCGCCATCGTGACCTCACGATGGGAGTGGCCATCGTGACCTCACGATGGTTACCTCTATCGTAACCTCATGATGGGTGCCTCATCGCGACTTCACGATGTTCATCTTCATCGTGAGGCCACGGTGGTTTTGTCATCGTGATTAAGGTAGAAAGTCACCAAAAATCATCTATGTATGCAGATAATACCTGTCTCAAATATTCTGAACATAAAAATAGTTATTAAAAGTTACAAAAGGTCAATACAATGCCATAAACTCAACAAGTTCTGCAATTGCTATATTTCATCTTCAATTGGGTCGGGACATGCCCTAATATCATGACCCTTCATCTTTTTTTTTCCTCCGGCACCTTTGACTTGATTCTGCTCCCCCAAAATGATGAAAATTTTGTTCATCCTCTGTTTCTTGGAGAGGGATATTCAAATCGACTCCACTCGGAGGGATAGATGTCGTGTATTTTTTTCTATTGTGCCCAGATCCACCACACCTTAAGCAAACTTGAGGACGTCGTGCTCTCGTGCCTTCAATTGCTGACCGAGCACGACTCGGCCTTGGATGACCGGCCTGACGTACATCTTCTGGAGGGATAACGCTAATTGATTTGATCTCCGGCGGTACATTCCACTCATCAGGGTGTGGTATTTGATTGATATGCTCAGCATAAGTCTGTCTTAGGCCCTCTTGTTTGAAATACCTATGTATAAAATCGTACACATTCAAACCAATGTCGGCCCGCCTGTTAAAATAGTAAAAAGAGAATTACATAAATACAAAATGAATATAAAAGCTAAAGAAAATTCTAACAAATAATATAATTTTACTTTATAGCAGCAGCGTCATGCTTACATGGAATCCTATCCCCATCAAAGACACGACAATCACACGTCCAATTTTGAAGATCGACTTGATATTGTTGATTATCTTCGCCTATTTTATAAACATGTTCGGTTATTGCTCGAACAGAAAGAGCGAGGTTCGCTTGCACTGATAGAGAAAGCTTGTTGAATGTAGTGACAATCAACACATGATCTCTCGATTCAGCGTCGGTACGCCGCTCGTCAAACCAATCCTCCAAAATGTGGCGAAATATTTAAAGTAATGAGCACACTGGTAAACGCCTACCCACTACAAAACACTACTCACAGATTCGACAACATTGGATGTCAGTAATACATAGCGCCGCACAGGACACTTTGGCCTAGCCCACCTCTCTGGTCCAATTTGAGAAAGTCGTCTGTGACCACCATTAGGACTTACACTGTGCAGCAAATCGAAAAGTTTTTAAACACTTCGTGGTGATAACTATATGCTACTTGATATAAGAGTGTGGCCACAATTTTGCCGTATGAGGTCAAATTTTTCTGCTGATGGTGATAGCACAATCCGTGAAATGCATTTGGATAGACGGTTCGAACTGCATTCCTAATGCTCTTATGTTGGTCACTCACAATCAACAAATCTTCGGGAGGATTGAAGCATTTGCGTAGGTTATAGAGAAAATAAGTCCATGACTCATTGTTCTCTATCGGACCAAGGCCTATTGCAAGAGGAAACACTTGCTCGTTCCTATCTTTCGTCACCGCAACAAATAAGGTTCCTTTGTTTCTACCCTTAAGATGAGTCCCGTCTACTATAAGCACAGGTCTAAGACACTGTTCAAATGCTCTAATACACTGCCCAAGGACAAGGAACATGTGACATAACACTCCTTCACTAGTCGTCTGCAAGTCATATACAGTCCCAGGATTACGTTGTTTCAACAAATACAAATACGACGGAATCTTTTGATATGACGAGGGAAAGTCACCGTACATTCTCTCTATCGCTAGCTGTCTCGTTCGGATGGCAAAGTTGTATAACATTTGAACGCCGTATCGCATGCGCATCTATTTCATCATCTCCTCTGGCCTTAGAACGACCTTATCATCTATCAATTTCTTAGAAAAAAAAAATGCAGCCACCTCGCCACTCACCGACCTTGCACGTGCAGCACGGTTCGAATCTGACCGGCAACTAATGTCAACTTAGTAATCCGAAAAAGAGTTGTACATTCCACAGCACACAACCAAAACGTGCAATTCTTTCTACCACTCCTACATAGGTACACTGCACGATTCGAAGCGGAGTGATCAGTCTTACACTTTACAAATTGCGCCAAATGATACATTCCTACAGCTATCCTCAACTCTTGCACTGATCGAAATATGGACCCTACCTCGAGACTATCATTGATGACGATAGGCCGCTCAACCCACGCCAACGGTATTGCACTTTCAAGGTCTGAATGTGGAATGATCCAATTGCGCTGTGTACGCTCATGCTCAACCACGCTTTCTGATTGATGGTTCGATGAAAAGTGCCGCTGCCCCATGAGCCTATCCACTCGTGCCGGCTGTCCAATCCAAGCATAAAACTCTTCTTTCATCGATTCAAGCAAATCTTTACGACGATCTTCCTCTTCGTCTTCGGATATAGACACCGCTTCATCGACATCATCATCATCATCATCATCATCATCATCGTCACTATCATCTTGTGCACCCGATGTGCTATCTCTCACATTAACTTCGGGGGCGGAGTTGCCGTCGTTTTCAATCACATAAACCTGCGGATCCTCTTTAGGGTCCGCTAACCATCGAAATAATTCTAAATCGCCCCGCAATAGCACTTTTACTTTCATGCTGTTAATGTTTGTGATGTACCATAACACATATTCGGTCTCCTTCCCACCATTCAAACTCTCTCTAATGAGTTCCACAAGGTTAGCACGATTAATCGTGCCGGGGTAGATGTAAACAAGAAATTAACAAAAGATACAAAAACAAAGTGTAAACACAATGAAAATGCTTGTTTAGGACACATCTATAGTAGTCACGATGGTGATGACCATTGTGAGGTCACGGTGACAATCCCATCGTGAGGTCACGATGGTCAAAGTCATCGTGAGGTCACGATTGTATTGTCATTGTGACCTCACGTTGGTGATCACCATCGTGACCACGATGAACTTCACCATCATGACCATGACGGAATTCGTGGTGAGCTCAGAACCAGATATTTCAACTTCTTTTAACCCCCCGATAACATGAAGTTTTTAATTTAATACACCCTTATATGAACAAAATAACATATTTCATGGCAAAAAAATGAATTATATCTTGTATTATACTTTGAAAACCCTAATTTCACCATAATATTTTAAGATTTCAGCAGCAAATATATAACAAACATTTTACATATTATGTTTACCTTTGTATGAAGTAACAAACACGACGGAGTTCCCTTTGATGCTTTCGTACTTCTTGGGCGAGATCTTGGATGCTTGGAATGATGATTTGTTTTTTTTTTTTTTTTTGTATTTTGAAGAGAAGATAGAGATAATATGTTGAATGTGTTTCAATGTTAGTGGGTGTTTGATCTAAGTGTTCTTCCCTATTACTACCACCACCAACCTCTTACTTACAAAATTTAAGAAAATGGCTTCATTTACCTAGGTTATTCGAAAATATTTCACCAAATCGAATGTGCAGATGCAATTAATATGGTATCGCATGCATCTGCCTTGGTCATGATGGGAACGTCTATCGTGACCTCATGATTGAAGTGGCCATCGGGATCACGGTGGACGTTCCCATCGTGACCACGGCAGATTTCAAAATCTGACACAGTTGACTCTTGAAAAATTGATGGACTTAAGGATATTTTAGTACTTTTACACGATTTTAATATACAAAAGAGTATTATTTAAAAAGAAGCTATAAAAAAATGCCTTTTTAAGTTTTGGTATTATTTTATTAATTTTTTCTATAAATTTTATACTAACATTTTAGATAAATACAAAGAAAAATTTTAAAAAATCACCAAAGCATGTAGACGAAGGCGGTGGCTCCAATCAATATTTCTATACTAAATTGATTCTTCGGTCGATGTTGGCGTCCCATATTATCCCTTCTGACAACTGAAAATTAGGAAGTTTCAATTTCAAAAATTATAAAGTTTGTACTTTAATTGTCAATTTTTTATAAATTAGAACGAAATTACAAAAATACTTAAAATTCATAATTTATTTTATAAAAGCCTGTCTATATTTTTTGCTAAATTGTAATAAAAAATTATTGAACGTAATATTGAGGGGATTATTCTTCGTATTATTTTTTTAATTTGTTTTTGTTTTTGTTTTTTTTTTTTTTTTTTTCAGAAGTATTCTTCGTAATATTGTTATGAATGGAGCCTTATATATTTTTCGATTATGGAGAGTCATCAACATCAACAGCATATTCTTTTTCCTTTTTACCTCCATGTTTGAGCTTCTCCGTTTTAGGCTTTAAGCTTTTCTCATCAAACGTAGAGAGTAAAGAGAAGTAAACACAAAGCAGAAACCTCACGCGATTGTAAACGCGAGGAATTCAGAATCTGATATTCCAGTAGAATTGATCTCCAAAAAAGAAGAAAGAAAAAAGGGGGCAAGAGAAAGATAATAGAAGGGGAAAGATGGAGAAAGTGATGAATATATTGAAGCCGAAGCCCAATCCGCAGCAATTGCTCAGAGATTGGCAGCGTCGCCTCCGCCAAGAGTGCCGCAATATCGAACGCCAAATTCGAGGTCCTTGATCTCTAGTTTCACGTTTAATCCTGAGGGTTTTGTTTGTGTATGTGTGTGTGCGTACGTTTTTTTGTTCTTAGGCAAAGATTGAAGTGTTAATTGAAGAATTTGGGTTACTTTTGCTGGTGGATTTTGCTTAGATATACAGAGGGAAGAGAAGAATGTGCAGAAAGCGATCAAAGAGGCAGCTAAACGGAATGATATGGGTTCTGCTAAGGTGCTTTTTATTCTTCCCCGATTTATTTTTTGTGAATTTCTAAGTCTGGTAGATAATTAAAGCTTTGATTGTGATGATGACTTGAAATTTTGGGAGATCGATTGAGGATTTTCCGTCTTTGTTTATGTGTTGTTCGTAATTGACTGAATCTGCAACTGAGAAGTGCAAAATTAGGATTTTTTTTCCTCTTACTCTTCTCTTCTGAAGGACACTTACGTATGCAAAAAATATGATCTTTAAAGGTTTTGACAGCTGGGTTCGGTGTTTATTATTCCTTTGGAACTAAGAAGTAGTAGACTTATATAAATGGTTGAATAACATATAGTTCCGGTGATGCTTATTTTCGGTTACTTGTAACTATAACTATTGGATAATTTACGTCTGATTGATGCTTCGTTGATCACTTCTCATACAGTCGCTTGCAAAAGAAATTGTGAGATCCAGGAGAACTGTGAACCGTCTATATGAGAACAAGGCTCAGTTGAATTCGATATCAATGCATCTTGGAGAAAGTGTTGGTACGATCCTGTTCTCGTCACTTGGTTTTTACTTTTTGATTTATTTGAAATTCCTTTTGATTACTATTGGACAAAGTGATAGGCATAAGTTATAATGGTGCCAGTAGATCATGCATTCTGTCAAGCATTTCAATAGCTTTTCACTTCAGTCAGTCCTATATTACTCTTCTTAGTAGTCGGTGCTGATCCGCTCCAACTTACATAATGCTTGTGTTTTATGTGTTCTTTTCCTTAAAATTTTGGTATCTTGAGCATGGTTAGGATGCTCTCACTTTAACTTCATGTAGTTTAATATTAAAAAATTGCAACTTCATATGTCGTCATAAGTGGATATAAAAGCTCAGTGTTGCGTTCCTGCAGAGGCATATCCTTAATATACACCATAATATTTGGTTACCAACCATCATATAGTGCTGCTTTTAGTTTCTTTGCCTTTTAATGTTGGTACCTAGAACATTGTTGTGCTGCTCTTTAAAACTCAGAAATGCAGCTTCTTATGTCATGTCATACATTGAAAACGAACTCATAAATTTTGGTTTCCATATGGTGCTATATTGGTTAATGGACCTCATTTCTTTATAAAAGAGAAGGATATGTAAGAATGAAGTCCCCTCGGGGTTAGTGAAGTTTGTTCTTTTATTTTTCATAACTTTTTCGTATAACCTTTTGTGCGAAGATTGCATATGTGATGAGAATATGCTTTTCACTAAATGCGTTTTCTAGAGGGTGTTAAATTGATATTTTTATCATTATGGTGCTTTCTTTTTTTCCCGAGGTGACAATTTTTCCATTGTATCTTTCCTTAACATTTTTTTTTTAAATTTCAGCTGTTGCTCGAACTGTGGGACATTTATCGAAAAGTGCTGAAGTGATGAAGATTGTGAATAATCTGATGAAGGCTCCACAAATGGCCGTGACAATGCAAGAATTCAGTAAAGAAATGACTAAGGTAACTCTGCTCTATCTAGAATATGCAGTCCCTTGTAACATTCTATAGCAGTACGAGTTGGGAGTCAGGCTAATAAATAAAAAGCAACTTCTTAGGGTGCGTTTACTTTGATGGAAAAATTTCCATTGGAAAATGATGGATAAGAAAAGATGAGAAAATATTAACATTTCTATCATTTTCTTATCAATTGTTTACTACGATGGAAAAGAAAATTATCACATGGTCCCCCCCACCTCTTCCCCATTTTTATGCTTTTTATCCATTGGAAAATATTATCACACCCCTCCCCCATGTTAATATTTTCCACAATTGGCGAGAAATGGATGGAAAAGGGGTTGCCCGGAAAGGTTATCCATCCTGCCCGAGAAAAATTAACCAACATAGTAAACGTGTGAAAATGATGGAAAAAGGGTGAAAATATTCCTTTTCCACCCTTTTCCATCAAAGTAAACGTACCCTTAAAATAAATTTGTCCTTACCGCCATGGTGAGACTTTGACCTGCTGATTGTTGTTAAGTATTCTGATATATAATGTAAACGTCGTGTTTCTAAGGCTAGATTTTCCGAAAAGATGCTTCTTTTTAAGCCCTTGTTATATGTGAAGAATTTTTTTAGCTTGCTCTTAACTTAGTTTTTAGCATCATAATCATTGTAATAAGCCCTAAAATTAGCATAGTGCAATGTGTTAGGAGTCGAACCACTACACAATCTGATCCCGTATTTATTGAAAGTATGAGGAGGCGGATGACATTAGGGAACATTTTATTCTGCTGCTAAGTTAGCCTGAACTATTCATTGAAGAGAACATTGAGGCACTAGTATATCATTGCAGGCGGGTGTGATGGAAGAGATGGTCAATGAGGCTGTGGATGATGCTCTAGATTCAGAAGACATCGAAGAGGAGACTGAGGAAGAAATCGACAAAGTTCTAACAGCAATTGCTGGAGAGACTGCTGCAGAACTTCCTGAAGCTGTTAGAAAGCAGAAGCTAAAGCAGCCTGCCACGAGCGAGGAAGCAGAGGTATTTGTTTTGTCGTTTGTCTTGTTTGCATCGTGCTTTTCCTGTCTTAATATTTTCGTATATTTTCACTACTAAATTACAGGAAAATGTGGATGATGAGGAAGAGATGGAAGAAATAAGAGCTCGCCTTGCCAGAGTTCGATCCTAATTTTCGATCCTCATTCATTTCTTGTCATTAACCATTCGATAAATCATGAACTGAGGTGTATCCTGTGCAATATCTGATTCTTGATTTGGCATTTCTTTTCGTCTTAAGTTTTAAATATTTGTACGAGAAGAAAATCTGTATTTGTCTCTTTTCCAAGCTGACCAAAATTTCATAGAATATATGTACATATTTTTCCGACGTCGTCTCTATGCATCACTCGGAGAAACAGGGCACTAAACGAACAAAGACAGGCTATACATGGTTCTACTCTTGTTGATTGTTTTTCCTCTTTTTTATGATGAGGGTACATGCATGTTGTCGATTCTTGAATGGAGTCGATCTCGATAGAGGGCTTCTTCAAACTTGTGAACGGAGCAAGGCAGCGTTAGTGGCCCTCTAGTATACATCCTAATTTCGTCCTCATACTCGTCTAACAGTCTCTTGAAGCAGTGGCAGTTGAGGAACTCAACAAGAAACAAGAAACAAGAAACAAGAATATATTAGTATACATCCTAATTTCTTGTTGTAACCCCAAAGCTTCTTGGCCAGTTGCTAGAATTTACCTCCAAATACTGTCATCTTCATCCTAATGCAGATTTATAATGAGACGAATCTCGATTCTCAATTCTTAAAACGAGGGCTTGTAACGTTAAATACATACTAATATATTCTTTTGACTCAGTTTAGGATCAGAATTTGTGTTGCAACACAGGAAATTATAAAGTAACATATTTTATTGTTTTTGTAATATAGTCCTATGCATATTTGAACACGTTTGATTTCTCAAAAGATTTTATGAAATGCATTCAAACCAACCCGAATTTTTAATTGAGAATTTGGATCGATTTATATTCAATGGCACAATTGTAATCTATCTATCATTATCATTATCATCATCATCATCATTATATTACTGAAAAGAAAATGATTCTTGCTTTGAAAAAATTCTACGTGGCACTCCTTATATTCCTCCATTCATATTTATCTAAATTCTCAAATTTTTGAATTTTTAAATGTAAAATAATAGATTTTAAATATCTATACTAAAATCTTGTGTCTCACATCGGTTTCTCAATTAAATTTCACCTATTGAAAAGCCTATAAATACCTAGAATCAATGTGTATTTTCTCATCTTTTGCTCCACCAGTTTTATTTGGCCAATTTATTTATTAATCGGCCGAATAAATAACTATATTTTATAGTTTAATTTAATTTAATTTGGTCAATTTATTAATTGGTTGAATAGATAATAATTTTTTGTAGGAGTTTTATTTGGCTAATTTATTTATTAATCGGCCGAATAAATAACTGCTATATTTTTATAGTTTAATTTAATTTAATTTGGTCAATTTATTAATTGACCGAATAGTTAATTATTTTTATTAGGGAACCAATTTATTAGTTGACAAAATAAATGGTTCCGAAATAGTTTGGATAATTTATTGGTTGAATGAATTAAATTTGGAAATAGTCTGATATTTTTGTATTTAATTTGATAAAAATAAGTAATTTCTAATTTGTCAATTAATTAGGTAGACGGGCCAATTTCCATCTGACGGGTACCTCAACTTGCGATCCCACGTGACACATTTTCATTCTTTATTCTTATTAATTTAAAATTTTCATTTTATTCATTTTTTTTCATGTATTTTCTAAAATCTAGAATCGTCATAAATTGTGCATTAATAAATCAAAACCGTGGTCAACGGGTCAATTCTGACCCGGAACTGTGGCGGTAGACGAGCTAATTCTCAACCGACACTCGAGAAATTTTTCATTTTATGCTTTTTCCCATGTATTTTTTAAAATCTATAATCGTCATCCATGAAATAATTTTTGCATTATTTGTAGATGGGTTTCCAGCTTTGCATAATTTATTATTTTAATTAACGAATATTACTATACGATTAATGACAATAATGAATAGTACAATCATTATTTTTATTAAATTTTTGGATCTATATAAATTCTAAATAAATTTTATAAATTACGTACTTATAAATCAGAGTCGTGGTCAACGGGCCAGTTCCGACCCAAAACTGTGGCGGTAGACTAATATACGGATTTTTTTTTCAGAAAGGAACACAAATGACTAATTTTTTAATCGAATTTTAAACAAGTACGAGTATATAAATTTCAAACAATTTTGAATAATCCTAAACACATCATCTCAAATTGTTTGATTAATCGTCTCCGTTGGAAAACGTAGAATATGTAGGAAAATTGGCAGAAAAATTACTAACGATTTATCAACGAGTCAATTCCGACCAATAATCGTGCGCGTAGATTGGCCAATTCAATACTTGCGGGACAACTTTTGTTTTTAATATATTATATAATTTTGAACTCATAAAATTAAGAATATTTATGGTAAACTTTTATCTTATATCATTGACTAAATAATTTTATGAATCACAATCATTCCACATAAAGTTTTGTAAAAAGGAAAAACTACCAAGTACATAGTGAAACAATTCTTGAAGTTCTATTCTCAATTAAAAAAGTTATTCTCGAAGCTGGTAAAAAAGAAAACGAATGTCATTATTTATTTCTGGGGAAAATGCATAAAAATACCCTGACCTTTCCCCAAATTCTGGTTTAAAACCAATCTTTTTCAAATTCTCAAATATAACTATCACCTTTCAATTTGACGCAATTGACTCTCAAGATTGATTTCCCCTCAATTTTTTGCTGACTTCGAAGCCGAAAATTCCCACATGGCGCATTTGGACATGTGAATATGAGAATTAATGGGCATTCCATGTGTGTATATAGGAATTTCTGGCTTTCAAATCAGCAAAAAATTGGAGGAAAATCAATTGCGAGAGTCAACTACGTCAAATTGAAAGGTGATAGTTATATTTGAGAATTTGAAAAAGATTGGTTTTAAACAAGAATTTGGAAAAAGGACGGGATTTTTTATGCATTTTTGCCTTTTATTTTCTGTGAATATATTTGGAAGATGATTACTTATATAATACTACAATTTATGATTAAATTTTTATTTATTAAATATTGTGTGTATATTTTTAGAATATAGTTATGTATATAATTAAATATTAATTTCAGGTAAAAAAAACAAATGTCATCATTAATTTTTTTGTGAATATATTTGAAAGATGATTATTTATACTCCCTCCGTCCACGAAATGGTTGCCACATTGTGGACGACGCGGGTTTTAAGAAAATGGTAGGTAGTAGTGAATTATAGTGAGTATTGTTGTAAGTGGAGTAAGTGTCCCACAATATATGTGAATGGAGTAGCAAAAGTGGCAATTATTTTGTGGACAAACTTAAATAGCAAAAGTGACAACCATTTCGTAGACGGAGGGAGTATAATTTAAAATCAGTATTGTAGTCAATAGGTCGGTTGCAGGTCGGAACCGACGGGGTAGACGGGATGATATTGAAGCGGTGGTTTAACTTTTTTTTCTTAATCTTGTGTTGTTTCATAATGTGGGGTATTTAGGGCCACTTTCATCTTATAGACAATCTTAACATCTATAGTATTATTCGCTATCTATATATCTCTTCACTCTCTCTCACTACCCGCTCCTTCCCTTGCCTCTTTTTCTTCATAAAAAATTAAAAAATTAAAAAATTCAGCTTAAGAGTCGCTTTTCTTTGAGAGAGAAATATATTTTTGCCCACATCGATTTTGTAGAATAACAGAGCTTTAACAATTATCGAAAGAAATGAGAATATATTAGTTATAATTTTTAACAAACATAAATATATGGGTTTAAGACGTAAAACATGTGGTAAAATTACTTTTTAATTGAATTTGAGATGTGTTCAAGGAATATAAATTCTAAGCGAGTTTAGTAGATTGCATAATCGAATTATTTAACTCTAAAATAATTAACAAATAATATTTTTTTTAATCTATCACATATTAGTACTATTTAATAATTTTATTAATTTTTATAATTTCCCGTCGATTTTCGACGGGTTATACGCTAGTTATTATATAAACGAAAATGGCTCTACGTAAAAAAAAATTCTATGTAGCACCTCTCATATTTCTCCGTTCCTATTTATCTAAATTCTCAAATTTTATGAATATAAAATCAATAATTATCATATTTATATTCTATGGTCAGCAAAGGCTCTCTTGTTGTGAAGAAAGAAAAAAGAAAGACTGGGAAATTATATGTCTTGCAGGGCACTACACTTACTGGAGCTGTAGCCGTTGCCGCCTCACCGTCTGACAGTCAGCTGGTTACTCGATTGTGGCATTTGCGACTTGGTCACATGAGTGAGAATGGAATGATTGAACTGAGCAAGCGAGGACTACTTGATGGGCAGAAAATCAGCAATCTGAACTTTTGTGAACATTGTGTTTTGGGCAAGTAGAAAAGAGTGAAGTTCTCCAAAGAAACTCACAACACAGCCGAGATTTTGGATTATATACATTTTGATGTTTGGGGTCCAGCTAGGGTGACGTCCAAAGGAGGAGCTCGTTGGATGTTGACAATTATTGATGATTTTTTTTAGAAAAGTGTGGATTTTCTTTCTGAAGGAGAAGAGTGATGTGTTTTCTACTTTCAAGGAGTGGAAGACTATGATAGAGAAGCAGACTGGAAGATCAATTAAGCATCTTCACACTGATAATGGTTTGGAATTCTGTTCGAAAGAGTTTAAGTCTCTATGCAAGGCTGAGGGAATTGTTCGCCATTACACTGTTCGTCACACTCCACAGCAAAATGACGTAGCTGAGAGAATGAATATAACTCTATTGAATAAGGTGCGTTGTATGCTTCTCAACTCTGGCTTGCCGAAGAGTTTTTGGGCCGAAGTAGCAGCTTTGGCATGTCATTTGGTCAATCTTTCTCCGTCTATCCCGCTCAACAAGAAAGCTGCTCAAAAGGTATGGTCTGGTTCTCCTCCAAATTATTCTAACCTGAGAAATTTTGGTTGTCCTGCGTATGTTCATGAAGTGCAGGGAAAGTTAGATGCTCGCTCGATCAAGTGCATTTTTCTGGGCTATAAGCCTGGTGTGAAAGGATACAAGCTTTGGTGTCCAGAAACCAAGAAGGTCATAGTGAGTCGAGATGTTATCTTTGATGAGACTTCTATGGTTCGTAATGCTACTGCTCAAGACTCCTACATTGGTGATCAGTCTAGTCCGAATATGCAGTTGGAGGTTGAAGTTGGATCAAAAGTTGCACGTTTGATCAAGTCTGAAGCTACGTCAGAAGAACTAAGTAGCTCAGTTTCTGAACCACCAAGTGCAACTCCACAACGTTGCATTGCAAGAGATCGACCAAGGCGTGAGATAAAGCCTTCTGAAAGGCTTATTAAGTCTTCTAGTTTGGTAGCAAAAAGACCAGTTGAATCTTCTAACATGGAAGCTTATGTTATGCATGTGGTTGAGGAGATCGAGTCGTGTGAAGAGCCTGCCTCCTACAAAGAGGCAATTGCTTGTGTTAATTCTGCAAAGTGGATAGCTTCTATGGAAGAAGAGCTCGAATCACTTCTGAAGAATCTCACTTGGGTATTAGTGAAGTTGCCAAAAGGCAAGAAAGCTGTTCGGTGCAAGTGGTTGTTTAAGAGAAAGGAGGATTTGAGATATAAGGCGAGACTTGTAGCAAAAGGTTTCAGTCAGATTCCTGGTGTGGACTACAATGATATATTTTCTCCTGTTGTGAAGCATAGTTCAATACGACCTTTGCTTGGCATTGTTGCAATGCATGATTTGGAGCTTGAGCAGCTTGATGTGAAGACTGCATTTTTGCATGGAGATTTAGAAAAAGACATCTACATGGAGCAACCTGAGGGTTTTGTAGTTCCTGGAAAGGAGGACTATGTTTGTTTATTGAAGAAATCACTTTATGGTTTGAAGCAGTCGCCGAGGCAGTGGTATAAGACATTCGATCAGTTTATGACTACTCATTCCTTCAAGAGGAGTGATGCTGATAGTTGTGTATACTATCGTGTTAGTGATGATGGATCTTTTATATATCTCCTACTCTATGTTGACGACATGTTGATTGTTGCGAATAGCAGTTTAGAGATAGCAAATGTGAAGAAGCAACTCAGTCTTGAGTTTGATATAAAGGATTTGTGAGCTGCAAAGAAGATACTTGGAATGGAGATCACAAGAGATAGGGAGGCTGGAAAGTTATACCTAAGTCAAAAAGGGTGTATCGAGAAAGTTCTTCATCGTTTCAACATGCAGAATGCAAAACCGGTAAGTACTCATTTGACAGCTCATTTCAAATTTTCTTCTACTTTGTCTCCGCAGTCGGATGAAGACATTGAATAGATATCTCGAGTTCCATATTCTAGTGCAGTGCGGTCACTCATGTATGCCATGGTGTGCTCTCGTCCAGACTTAGCTCATGCAGTGAGTGTTGTTAGCATTTACTTGGCAAATCCAGGTAAGGAGCATTGGAAAGCAGTCCAATGGATCTTTCGATATTTGAAAGGTTCAAGTGATATTTGTTTGGAGTTTGGGAAGACTAGAGATGGAGTTGTTGGTTATGTAGACTCAGATTTTGCAGGCGATCTTGATAGAAGAAGGTCTCTTACTGGCTATGTTTTTAGCATAGGCGGTTGTGCTATTAGTTGGAAGGCTACTTTGCGGAGCACAGTTGCATTATCTACTTCCGAGGCTGAGTATATGGCCATTACCGAAGCGGTTAAGGAGGTCATTTGGTTGAAGAGTTTATTTGCCGAATTGAGGAAGGATTTGCAGATTACTACGGTCTTTTGTGATAACCAGAGTGCTATTTGTCTAACAAAAGATCAAATGTTTCATGAGAGGACTAAGCATATTGATGTGCGTTATCACTTTGTACGTGATGTTGTTGCTCGTGGTGATATTGTTGTGAGCAAGATTAGTACTCATGATAATCCTGCCGATATGATGACAAAGGCACTTCCCGTTGCTAAGTTTGAGCGTGCTTGAACTTCGTTGGTCTTGGATGTTGATTTAAGCCCTTAGGGGTTTTGTGGAAGAGGTGGAGTTTTGTTGTCGATGTCGATGTTGTTTTGGGGGATAGTTTGTGATTTCGTGTCAAGGTGGAGATTGTTATATATTAGTGTCACGAATCTTGGCCCATAAATTGTTTCCTAGTTTGACTAGGACTAGGACTTTATTTTGAGCTATTATAAATAGGTGTTCTCCTATTGTAATTTGTATCTCATATTTGATCCCGTTTATCCCCATTAGTGAAATCTTCTTCTCTGTCCGTGGTTTTCTCCCGATTTGGGCTTCCACGTAAATTTTGTGTTCTTTTCGTTTCTACTTGTCTTATATTCATAACAATAGCAATAAAGGTAAGCAACCTTCCACTGCTACTCCCCAGGAGATAAAGCGCAACAACGCTGAGGCAACATGTAATTCCCCTGATAGGTATCATCTTCAACAAAAATTCAATACGTATTCTTACAGAAATTTCAGTCCAAATCCAATTTCCACCTATCGACGTAAAATCTTTCCAAACAAAACCTTCGGCTTCTCGGCATTAGATGTCCCAAACATGTACGGCGGTGGCGATAACTATTTCGGATTGAAAATTACACAATCATTAAACTAAGAGTAACACTCTGGTGCATGCAGCTGCACCATGGAAATGGGTACCGCCCCGACTCGACCCGCCCACGCGCCACATTCGACCCGCGCGTGAACCTCACGTGCCTTTTTTTTTCCGACGGAGCCTCCGATTCCGATTTTACGGCTCCACCTTCGCTCCGATTACTAAAATAAGGATAATCGGCGGTCAATAATTTGGACTTTTTCGACTCGATTCGAGACCTTCGGCTCCCCTCGCTCGCGTCTTGACCAAAAAAGAAGCGGCAAACAAAAAAAAATGGAAAAAAAAATCTAGTAAAAAAGGATTGACCCGAATCAACCGGGTCGGGTCACGGATGTTGCACGGTGGAGAATCTCCACGGAAGTTTTTGTCTTAAACTAAAACTAGGTGATTGAGATTTACAGGGAAAAGAAACAACAAAGGTGAAAAGTTTTTGATTAGAAAGGAGAACTGAATTTATTGAATTAAAGTGATTCGATTTAAGAACAAGAAAAGAAAAAAGAGAGAGAAATTTAAGGGAGAGAGATCATAAATTGTGGACGAAAGCAGGCTTTTTGCATAAACGGTGATTTATAATACATAGATGTATTTATCGCTTGAAAGCGCTAATATTTTCGCGATTTCTTACTACAGTATGTCAGTATCCCTTTTTATTTATAGTAAGTACTTGATTTCCAGCTGCATTTAAAATTTTGCATCTTGATGGAAATGAACGAGTCTATTATTACATCGTGTAACGTCCTGTACTGTAGTCCGACCCATTGAAATTATCATGTTAGTCTTCGGCACGTAAGTTTTTGTTTGTTTTTATTTTATTTTGAAGGGTTAAAATTTTTATTTTCTAGAAGTTAACAATATAAGTGAAACACTTAAATAATTAGAGAATGATAATATGAATGAGGAGGAAAAATAATAAATATAGATTATATACGTATAAATATTTATGGACGTTATTTAAATTTTAATTTATAATTAAATACGTATAAATATAGATATATTTCATTGTGCAGTGAATTCACTGTTCAAGATGATTAGATATTTAGATGAATGTGGAATTACGTACTCAACATTTTACACTATTGATTGTGTAAACCACTGGTCACTGGAGATGCTCAAAACTTAATGTATTTATAGTAGTTATTTTTATAAGTTATTTTTGGAACATAGAATTTAAATAAAAAATTAAGTATATAAGTACTTTAAAATTTTCATTTGTTAGGATTTTCATCCTCAATTCACATATCAATGGATTTATTCCAGTAGCTATGAATCTCAATCAAAACTCTCAAGAAAACCTAGATCTAAACCGAATGAAAAGACTCAAGAATTTAACGTGGTTCGGATAAAAAATCCTACATCCAAGGGTGGTGTGCCGGAAGATTTTCACTATCAAGTAGGAATTGATTTACAGTTCCAAGATGAAGCAAGAACTAGCTTTCATCAACCAGAAACTGTTGTTCTTAATTTCCTCTCTATCTCTAACTCTAACCCTCTCTTCTCTCCCATTTCTCATACTCAAATGACTGAAAATGCAGAAGACTATTCTAAGCTACCACAATATATATAACAGTAACAACCGACTTATGCAACTAATAAGCCCCTCCGAATACTGAGCTTTCTCTTAAATACCCAGGTCATGAATATTTATGAAGTCACACTCCCACCCCACATCAGTAAAAAATGACGATAGGTATACATGTTTGATATTTTGAGTTTCAAAACTACAGTTTGGGACCTTAAATAGATTAAAAAAAAAAAAAAAAAACCGTTCCAGTATGTAATATAGATTACACAATTAAATGTACAAGTGTATTTTACTATAATTCTGTATTTCACTTATCTTAAATTTTAGCAATATATAAATAGTTTTGCTGCGAGTATACAATTAAAATATATATCTATATATAGGCACCAGACTTTTGGTGCAATTTTTTTTATCTAAGATTACACATATGTTGGGTATCAGTGTTGTGCAAAATGAGAAATGATACAAAATCGATCAGGATATTATACTATATAACATTCATATTACAGTATTATTGGAACGAGTTAATTACATGGAAGTTTATTTGATTTTGTTAGAAGGAAAAAGAAATGCATTAGGTTTACATGGAGGTGGAGGGGGATGAAGGTATTTGCCGGTGAGAATTTGGGATGAAATATAATGATTAGCCGCTTCAGTATAATGATTTCCATCCCAATTAACATATTCAATTGTATTGTTGCATGCCTCTCCTCTTAGAACTCTGCCATTCACCACTTTGCTCACTCCACACCCAATATTGCTATCGTAGTTCAACGGCAGCCCACCATATCCACAACAAGCTCCTAATGCTTCTTTGAAGCCTGCAACGCACACGCACACGCACAATTCATGTATGTATTGCATCTTGCATCGCACTAGTATATATCAATTAAATGTTGATATATAATATGATGTATGAGTACGTACCGTATTGAGAATAATTTGCAATGAGGTCCAACTTTATGGTGTAAATGTCTACATAAGTGAGTTGAGCTTGTGGAAATTGTTGTTGAAATTGTGCACAGAGGGCTTGGAGTTGCAAGTTGAAAAGCTTGGCAGCTTGGTTGTGTGAATCCACGCATTGAAACTGGTCTAATTTTGATGCATTATTTTTTCCAAATGTGGCTATGATTCTGGGCAAACAACCCAAGGGACCTGTATTGTGTATCCAAAAATTTCTGGCACCTTCCTCGTACAGTGTCTGCAAAATATATCGAAATTAACTACTTATATATATATGTGGGCAAATTCAAATTGAAAGAAACATAAATAATATATATATGTCCATGCATGTGTATGTGTTGGTATGGATAGGAGAGGAGGGGTGGACCTTTATTCCAGTGTGAAATTCTGATAAGATAGTGGGGATTAGAGCAAACACTTCATCTTCGGACTTGTATCCAAAGGCTCCGTCGATATCGTTTTGACCGATGTCCAACATGTACACACCATCTTTGAAATCATCTTCTGAAGGGACTAACTTATGCAACTTCTTACCTGCTGCAGGCCCAGCCATATTAATACTACACTATACTAACAAGAGAGAGAGAGAGAGAGAGAGAGAGAGAGAGAGACAGAGAGAGAGAGAGAGAGAGAGAGAGACAGAGAGACAGAGAGACACAGAGAGAGACAGAGAGACAGAGAGACACAGAGAGAGACAGAGAGACAGAGAGACACAGAGAGAGACAGAGAGACACAGAGAGAGACAGTACTCTTTGATTGTAAATCAAGAACTCGAGCTTTGAATCTGATAAACTGAGCCACTTGAATCCCTAAGGAGAATGGGCTAATGGAATTGGGTTTGGCAGGAAGAATAGTAGAGCCTCCTGTTGCAAAATTGCATCCACTTTTGAATTTTGGTGCACCTACTGCATCCAAGTATGGCCTCATAAATGGCAATCTCATTGCATCCACTGCACAACGTAACATTCATTCAATACCATTAACACACACGATATATATTGCATTAAAACTCCATTAATTCTCACCTTTCGGTTTCATATTTTGCTTTACTAGTAGTATTACTTTATTATTATGTCTTGTATAATTGACAACACCACTAGTGTATATAATTAGTTGCACTGTTTATTTAATAAAAATTAGTTACTACACCGTTGATAAATATTATTGCATGAACAAAGAGTAACATAACATATATATATATATAGTATAAAGCAGCATTAGTATTTAGTAGTAGTAGTTACTCAGAAAATCATTGACAAGGCGGCCGTCGCACAATCGGCCGGCCGGCTTTTGGAAGAACGTCTGTCCATGAGGTGGGCCGATCGGGAACGCGATTCCGGCAGCCAGCCCTCCCGTGTCGGAATTGGAGTCCCCAAAATTGAAAACTGTACCATACCTGAACAAGTTTAATGAATCCACTTTTGCAATTGAATGTAAGAGTATTTGGAAAATCAATAATGTCGTGGGAATATCCATCCATCCATCAACAAAAGCGAGAATTATCAATTATGTGGTGACAAAGTGTTAATAGGTGGATGCTATTTGTAGGGAGATATTTCTTGCAATTATTTGGAAATTGAGAGGTGTCTTTCAAGGTTGAGAAGCTTCTTACCTCGCAACTATTTGGAATTTCTTTACTTTCAATTTTAAATAATACTACTACGTTTCTTCGCAAATAATAATAATAATAATAATAATAATAATAATAATAATAATAATAATAATAATAACAAGAATAATAATAATGGAATTGTAATGCTACTAGTAATGATCAAAATACTGAAATAATTAAAATATTGATTGATAACAATTATTAGTATTAAAGAATACAAAATGTCGACATATATAATATTTATATCCGGAACGAGCTAGTATATATGCCGAGTCACGAGCTACAAGGGGTTAATTTATTTAGTTTTGTTTTTTGTTCTTTTTGAAAGAAATTTATTTAGTTTTGTTAGTAGCAAAAAAATTAATCAATCACTAGTTCATTTTGAAGGTGGATTTAGGTAATTCCCAGTGAAAATTTGGGATGAAATAAAGTAATTAGCCGCTTCAGTATAATGGTTCCCATCCCAATTAATTAAGTGATTAACATATTGAGTTGTATTGCTGTAGGCTTCTCCTCTCACCACATTACCATTTACCATTCACCACTTTGCTTTGCTCACTCCACACCAAATATTGCTATTATATAGTTCAATTGCAACCCTCATTATCCACAACTAGCTCCTAATTACTGCTTCTTTCAAGAAAGTGAAAGATACGTGGCGAGAAATTGTTAACAATGTGGAGGATTTTTGAAGGAAAAGATTTCTTGAGATGTAATAAATAATAATCATGTGAAAACTGAGTGGTGTCTTTCAAGGTTCAGAAGCTCGATCGTTACAATCATTTGGAATTCCTTCACTATCACTCATAAAAAATATTCAAGTGTTAAAGTAACTATAATTGAAATGCAATACTATTAATTATCAAATCAAAACTGAAAATATTTAATGTGAACACTAATTGAAATTAAAAAAATTATTGATTTGTCACCTGTCACGAACTTATTAAATACGAAGTGATGTATTTTTTATTTAATTTGTGAAAAATACCATATACTATCACAACATTGACATTATTTTTAGTATTAATGCAACAATTCTAAATTTTGGTAAATAAGTACGCACGCAACCTTTAAATTTTGTTCCAATAATGTTACGAGGTTCAAATTTAGTTATTTAAAATTTCACACCACTCGCTGGATTTGGTGTTCAAATATTGTACATGTGGCACCTTCAAAAAAGTCCACGTTAAACCCATGTTTGGTTGAAAATTTTGTAGGCCCGAAAGAAATTCAATTAAGTGAATTTATTACTATTTGTTTGGTTTGGATCTTTAGGTAGTGGTTAATCATTATCCTTAATTGAGGATAATTCAAACCTCCAAAATATTACTTTCCAAACTACAAGAGTAACAATATAATTTCCTTCAAGAAAGGGAATCACTTGTACAAGTGATCATTTCTTTTTTATTGAATCAAATATCCAATAAAAGTAACAAACACTAAATAGGACGTGTCACCTGAATATGAAGACGCCAAAATCCTGTCACTGTGTCATTAATGGAAAGTTATTTGATGGAGTCCAAGGATCGTCGTTGGTGTAAGATCCGGTGCATGTTCCTGTTGGTCCAGTCACAAGATCAAATTCTCAACGAGGCGCCTTTGGCGACCACTTTTATGTCAAACTGGAATTTATGGTAAAGGGCGTGTAAAATGAATATTATGGTCTCTTAGGGCGTATATTTTGGTAATGATATGAGTCGGATGGAAGTTTCAAGCAGATATGGTATAGCGTGTAAGGTATGGCGATATGGTATATATATATGGTAAGTGTAATAAGATATGGATGGAATATATGGTATGGATTATATGGGTGATTATATATGGTAAGTGTATAAAGAGATGGATGAATATATGGAAAGAGAGATATAATAGATCTAGATGGATCTGGACGACTTTTTTTTTTAATATTAACGACGACACGAACGAAACTGGAAGACAGACGTAGACGAACTGGACAGAAGATGACGACGAAGACAAAAACTGGACAGAAAAATAAAAACGAAGACACAAAGAACACGAAGAACCTGGATACGAAACGTGGCTCCTGAAGCCAAAATGATATGAACCTCGGCACACGCACGCGGAAGACTCGAACAAAATACAATTGATGGAAATCCCAAAACCTCTGTATCTGTTTCTCACAAGTGAATTAGGCGAATAAATCCCTAAAAACCAACGATATGACGATACAGCAACTCGGAGACGCTGAATGACACACAACAAGGGATGATTGACTCGTTGATTTGCCGGATAATGAACTCGTCTTGGCAAAACTAAGAAGAACTCGAAAACTCTCAAGAGAGAATAAAACTCACGTTTGTATTAATCAAAGTATGTAAAACGGCGTCCATACATGGCCTGTATAAATAGGTGAAATCAAACCCTATTCTAAGAAGTAAACTACTTAATGGATAGGCTTATAATTAATGACCCAACTAACTAATCAATTAAACAAGCCCAACTAGTGAAAATAAAAAGACTAACAATAATGGACTCAACTAAACGAAAATAAATAAAGTCTTCAAAACAAAACAAAACAAAATAAAATAAGTCTTCAAACTTGAGCCCACTCGCATATGATAAGATTAACATAACTTGGGCTATCCAAAACTCCATCGCCAATGAGCTTCTTCATTAACTCTTGATCATAGACTTCTTAAATTAAACCCATCAAGCTTTCCTTAAACTTCTTGGCTCGAGATCTTGTGACTGGACCAATAGGAACATGCACCGGATCTTGCACCAACGACGATCCTTGGACTCCGTCATTCCCCTCCTCTTGAAGAGGATTTGTCCTCAAATCCAAGACGTCACTTACATCAAAAGGACTCAAATTAGTAACATTAAAAGTAGCACTCACATTATACTCACCGGACAATTCCAACTTGTAGAAAGCAGAATAAAAAAAATAGAAAGTAAGTAAGTCCCATCATTTTTGAATGATTTTAAAAGGTAAAACTTTCGTTATTTGAAATATGACAATATGAGTGATAAACTTAAATAAGAAAAGAATAACTATATGAGGGTTGGTGATAGACTAATTTGTCAAAATTTAAAAAGTGTGACGCTGTTAATAAATGTAACACCTTGTGACAAAATATGATACATGTGTTTCCTTTAAATCATACAATGATGTTGTTTAGGTAACGAAGTAAAAATAGAATGCGACAGATATTTGGTAAGGAATTAATTTATAATTTATAAGTATATAAAATGCATGAATACTCAGTCTATGGTAAATGGAATTCCAACTATTGGCACAATTGTAATTCGGATAAAAGTTGTGTTATCTGATTTCTGGCGTATAAATAATACTAATAATAATATATATATAAATATAAAAAAAAAAAGAGCCAGAGTAATACGTGGGCCTGCAAGAACCAAAAGCCCAATCACCATAAATCCTATACGATGTCGTTTAGAGCCTTTAGGACAAAACCCCAAAAAGCCCTAGATATGTTCTAAAACCCTTTCTGCTGTCTCCAAAAACCTTTGTTGTTCTTCCTCAAGTCTTACCTCATTTTCTCTCTCTCCTCTCCTCTCTCTCACTCTACACTACACTACACTACTACTGCAAATGGCGTCGGTGGCGGTCAGGAACATAAATTCGAAGCGAGTGTTTTCGCTGTCGCCCCAAATATACTCATCATGCTGCCGAGGATCCGCCGTCGCCGCGCCATCCTTGGTTTCCGAATCGCCGATTGGTTCTCCTCAGATGCCCAATCCGTGGTGGAGATCGATGGCCACCTTCACTCGCACGTAATTCTGATTTCCTTCTTTTCATTTATTCGTCGCTTTTTCTGCTCGTAGTATCTTGGCGTGATGTGAATCTCATCTGATGATAACTATTGGGATCATAATTTTTTTTTACTCCCGTGAAATGTCTGATCGCATTGATTTAGTAAATTTGATTGCTAATGACAGAAAACCTCATGTAAATGTGGGAACCATTGGGCATGTTGACCATGGAAAGACCACCTTGACTGCAGCTATTACCAAGGTAGGACTCGGGAAAAATTTGGATATTAATAACTTATTTTTTGTTTTTTCATTATGTAATTTTTATTGGCAGTGTAGCTTTTCGTGTCTGTTGGAATTCATTTGCTTCATGTGTTGTAAAGGTCTTAGCAGAAGAAGGGAAGGCGAAAGCTATCGCTTTTGATGAGATTGATAAAGCCCCTGAAGAGAAAAAGAGAGGGATCACAATTGCTACGGTGGGCTCATATTTACCGTTCTATATTTGCTTTTCTGCCTCGATTCGTGTACGGAGCTTAAGTACTTCCATTGTCAATCTTTATGTGTATGTCATTGTTGCAGGCCCATGTAGAGTATGAGACTACAAAGAGGCATTATGCTCATGTGGATTGCCCAGGGCATGCCGATTATGTTAAAGTGAGATACGCCTTTTTTTTCACACGTGTTGGTTGTTAGAAGTTAGAACCAATATTGTTAATGTTTTGATTTAATTCATGCTCATCTTTTCTTGTATATCGGTGATCTAACTTAATTGTATAGTTGTGCTCTACAGAAAATGTTGGAACCTAGCTATAGGCCTATGGCTTTGTTAAGTTTTCAGAGAAACAATCTTTATTAGGAATCCAAGTGACAGTTACCATGGAGATTTGGCTTGGTCAAATTCCTCACTGTTAAATCTGATTGTCTACAAACTTTCCCGGGTCTCTCATTTCTCACTGACTACCCTAACCACTAAGGAAAATAAATTAACGAAGAAACTGTTTTCATGCTTGGTAATTGTTCTGAGTTTGAAGATTCTTTTGTGCTGTACTCATTGAGTTTTTTGGTTAATTCTTTGTCTCCTGTTCTTCACTAATGATTTTGCAATATATGTTGTGATTTGGTGATTATATCCTGTAAAGATTTTGGGTATGGAATTGATGCACTCTAGGTTTCCTTAACTTCAACTTTAATCCTAGCTTAAAATATACCACTTTAACTACTAAATATATAGTAAATTATTCGATATCATATGATGAAATGGTCGATAATTTAGTTGACTTGGCACACCTGGCACAATCACATGCTAACTCACATGATTTTGAGTTATTATCATGGTCAATGTGAATAAGAAGATGCAATTATTATTGGATTATGGCTTTTGTCTCTGTCTTAGTTTGGGGAATTACCTAGGTTTCTGGTCAGGTGGGATAGTTGCCTTGTATGTTGATGTTTTCTTTTATTTCTAAGGGTGCGTTTACTTTGATGGAAAGGGTGGAATACAAATATTTTCACCCTTTTTTCATCCTTTTCACATGTTTACTACGTTGGTTAATTTTCCACGGGCAGGATGGATATCCATTCCGCGCAGCTCCTTTCCATCCATTTCTCACCAATTGTGGAAAAAAATGATGAAAATGTTAATATTTTCTCATCTTTTCTTATCCATCATTTTTCAATGGAAATATTTCCATCAAAGTAAACACACCCTAAAATGAATATAAAAAGGACCGCTGTAAAAATATGAAGAAGCTCCCAAATCTATGTCACTTGCTACATTTCGGTTATTATTGAATTGGAAATCTTTTAGTGCTTGTACTGGTCTGCTGAAGGGCAAACTTGAAATGAATTTCAAGGAAATGTTATGTATCTGCTGTTGAAAACTTGAAATCATGTTATTTTTGGGCATTCTGAATTTCTGATATAATGTTACCTTAAAATAATCAGAATATGATTACCGGAGCTGCTCAAATGGATGGGGGTATTCTTGTTGTATCTGCACCAGACGGGCCAATGCCACAAACTAAGGAACATATTCTGCTTGCTCGCCAGGTTTTGATTTTGAACACGAATTTTACATAGAAAACTTTAGTATTTGCCTGCTTCTATTGTGCTGTCAACCCTTACTCTTATTGCAGGTTGGTGTGCCGTCGCTTGTATGCTTCCTGAATAAGGTTGATGCTGTTGATGACCCAGAACTGCTGGAACTAGTGGAAATGGAGCTACGTGGTAAGTCACAATCAAGAAAATGATTTGGTGTATCCGGTTTAGTACATATAAAACTTTGACATAATAATACTTGCAGAATTGCTTAGCTTCTACAAGTTTCCTGGAGAGGACATTCCCATTATCCGAGGATCAGCGTTGTCTGCATTGGAGGGCAAAAATGAAGAGATTGGGAAAAAGGCTATTCTAAAGTTGATGGATGCTGTAGATTCATACATTCCTGATCCCGTACGCATACTCGATAAATCTTTCTTGATGCCAGTCGAAGATGTTTTTACCATTCAGGTAATAAGAATTCTTCTAGGCTTTCTGTGCCAAATTAAAAATTCAGAATTTCCAAGACTTTTCAGCTAAGTGCATTCCATATATTTTGCTTTAACTGCTGCTACTGATGGAATTGGATATTTTGATAATTCATTATTATCATAATAACATATTTATTTCTCCTTTTCTTGTATTGGTTTGTCATCGTTTGATCAACCTGCGGGAGGGGATTGATGACCTTTAAAAAAATATGGCACCGTTGATAAATATTTTGCTTCTACTGGATAATGATGAGAACTTGTTAAAATTAAAGTGCAAAGGTTTCTTGAAAATACTGTTATTTCCTTTGAACCTTTTGTGATCTTAATGTCTCCATCTTGGCATTTTAAAGGGGCGTGGAACAGTTGCAACTGGCCGTGTAGAACAGGGTGTAATTAAACCTGGGGAGGAAGTGGAAATTTTAGGACTGTCGGCGGTGAGTAGGAAGCTCTCTCTCTGTGTGTGTGTGTGTGTGTGTGTGTGTGTGTGTGTGTTCTTACAATCAAAACCATACTTCCGTTTTGTTTCCATGATGTTCATTTGTTTTTGGAAATTGCATATGATTAATTTGGAGTTCTGAAACCTTGTATACTGAGCAGTAATATGTTTCTACTCGTTTACAAGCAAAACTGACCTCATTATGATGTGTCTGCTTCTGCTACAGAACAAACTCAAAACTACTGTAACTGGTGTTGAAATGTTCAAGAAGTCTTTAGACTATGGCCAGGTAAGGATGTACTTTCTCTTTGCTTGTGACATTGTTTAGGTATGCTACATATGTTAACAAATTTTACCTTTTGCTAGGCTGGTGACAATGTGGGTCTGCTTCTACGAGGCTTAAAACGTGACGAGATCCAAAGAGGGATGGTTAGTTCCACTTGCTGGAAAAAATATTTGTCATCTCAAATTTTGTCAATTATCATATAACATGTTGGCTTTCTGTCTTGATATGCTATTTCATTTTCATTATAAGATTTGTTCTATTATTGAGGTTCTCACACATATGGGTGGGTGTTTGGTTCAGAGTTCCTAGTCTCTGGATACGGTCTCTGATCAATGATAGAGAGCTTCATAAAACTATGAGAATTAAAAAATGATCAATATGACCCCCTACCCTGTTTATGGGTGCGTGAAGAAAATAGAACAAAACCTAGCCATAACCCAGTGGTGCTCTGTCCTATGCTCATGTGTTTTGTTAACCCAAAATCCACGCTCACCATCCCACTGTGGGGGCTATAATTTTATTCTCCAATCTATTAGATATCAATACCTAACCAGAGTAGCACCTAACATGACTTGCATTGCCATACACTCGATGCATGCTTTCTCTCATGTATTCTAAAGTCGATAATTTTACATACTTTCCCATTGGAATCCTGCCTATGGTAAACTGCTATTTCTATAATTAATTCATTTTGTTTATTGATTTATTATGTGGGGTATTTTGTTTAGGTAATTGCAAAACCTGGTTCGATGAAGACATACACAAGATTTGAGGCGGAGATATATGTCCTTACAAAAGAGGAAGGTGGTCGCCATACTGCTTTCTTCTCAAATTACAGACCTCAATTCTACCTGAGAACAGCTGATATCACTGGTAAAGTCGAGTTGCCCGAAAATGTGAAGATGGTTATGCCCGGGGACAATGTCACTGCTGTCTTTGAGCTCATTTGCCCAGTTCCTCTTGAATCAGGTATGTTATGTGCCTCTTTTATGAACCATAAAATGTCTTATAAATTTGCTTTCTGATGAAAAATGACTGCTTCTTGATCAAATATATCCTTTATCTCTGATTATGGCCTCATCTATCATTTGGCAGGGCAAAGATTTGCCCTGAGGGAAGGTGGCCGAACTGTTGGTGCTGGAGTTGTTTCAAATGTTATGAGTTGATGCAACAGTTTATACGCAACAATTTCATTTTCCCAGAAGGATGAGCTTATGCCGAAAGAGGTTATCGAAATGTTATTTGTGCTGTAAAATTTAGTGGCACTGCTGTCTTTGCAAAACTGCAATGAGAAACTTAGGAAGGAGCACAAATTGTAGTAGTGACTCAAATGTCCATAAAGTTTCGTCATGTATTTCCAAAATGTCGTTATCTGTAACATTAATAATTAATTTTGCTCAACTCACTAACTGCTTTGCCGTGCCATTCTTTTGTAATCATACGTTATGTATGATCATTCTGAAAAATCATTAGGACGTTTTCGTGTCGCCTTGGGCTATCATTATGTTTGTGATCGTACATATTTCGATTGAGATCATACTAATTCTGTTGGGTTTTCTTTTCTTGACATGATAGAACTTGATGCAAGAAGTTGGATGTGTTATAATAGTAAAAAAAATCTACTGATAAATGACTTGTGATTTTTAATGCATTTAAATCTTGTGCTTTGAAATAAGATTTAACCCGAGGCCAAAGTTGGCACATTCAAAGACCTTATCAAAGTTACAACTAAAAATGTTTTGTATGGTAATGAGGTTTAGATACAACTTCGTCCAATAAAATCTGCAGCAACCCACATACTAACTACAATTATGCTGCCTTCCCCTCAGAAAAAAAGAAAAAAACCCTACAATTATGCTGCCTTCAGAGCCACAACTGCAATCAACGCAATCGCCCTGAAGTAAATGTCTTTCAAGTTCCTGTCCAAACTATTCACCATTTCGTCTTCCCTATCATCGTGTTTGGCAGAAGTTTTGCTGATAGAGATAACTGTATCTCTCAACCTGTTGACGGCCCAAGAGAGCCAGATGAGCCCTAAACCTAACCCGGTGCTCAAAATCTTGGACGCACAGAAGGGCACCCGATTGCAGGCAACTCTGCAGAGAACAGATAAGACAACTGCAATACCAGTCCCAGCAATGCTGGCTGAGAACTGGGTAAGAAGTTGAGGCAGCTGAGGACCGGATTTCTTCAAGGAAAGGATCGTGTTTTTATTTTGCTGTTTCCTGTCCATAATTACAGATAGAAGACTTTCACAAGCATGAAGGTAGCTGTTGCAGTAGGCATTCCTCTCGTTACCTGTTCTGGCACTCGTTGTCTTCTTCTTTCGTGATGTCTTTTCCTTCACTTTATCATGGCTGGAACAGAGAAGCTTACATGAGCAACAAGCAATATATTGCTTCTATCAGTCATAAATGAGTCGAACAATCTGCATGCATGCTTGTGTTCCATCTTGAAGTTAATATTACTAGAGTAACTAAAGAAAGAGAAACAATGCAACTTTTTTTGAAAGGAAAACACAAATTACCAAAATATTGCTTCAAATTAAGATGTTAGGGTGCAATAGAATTATTCCGAACCCTAAACCAGTTATATATGATATTCCGTTGCTCATCGCCCTTCCCTTAATTCTAAAATGTAGATCGTCAAATTGTTTGCATTGGTACCCAAAGTAACTACATTTATTACCTCAATCAAGTAACTTTTATTTTTTATTTTGAGGGAATCAATCAAGTAACTTTGATGCTTAAAAATCTTAAAAGTAATAACAATAGGCGTACGATGCAAGTTTGTTGAATTACCTCTTGGGAGACTGAACTTTCTGAGTCGCAAGTTTTGATGCGCTTGCTTTCTTGCGCCTGTTTGATCGAATAGAAAAACTGTGAGATGCACAAAGATTTTAACCGGACAATATAACTTGAAAATAAGGAGCAATGAGCTCTGAGAGACGACAGTCTCAATCAAAGGGAAGTGAGTCTCAGCATCATTGAAATCTATAAATTAAGAGTAAATGATGAATGATAATGTTCTCACACATAAGCATTATATTATCCAGTTACTTTTTTCAAATGCTGCATCAAAAGATATTCAATAGTCCATTATCGTAAGGGATTATATCCCATTTCCTTTCGGTGAAATTGACTTCAGACCTCAAACCAAATCAACATAAAACTATAGAAACGCAATGTTGTAGGGAAGATAAGTGGCTAGTGTAAAGAGTAAAATTAGAAGTACCTTTCAAAATAAGGGACCAGCAACGTCTGCCTACTGGATTTATTCGTGTTCTTCAGTGAATGAATGTCGGAAATAGCTGCAAGCATATCAGTCATTTCAGTGCTGGTATAGCTATTCGGCAGTTGGCCATCAGGTTGGTATACTTTCTCTGGCTTATCGTTTGCTAAGTCCAAGAATGGTTCCATGAAACAGAGTTCCCTAGTTGGATATATAAGATTCTGCATAGGTTGACCGTCGTCTGAGGACCATCTAAGCTGAGACGAGTCTGCAATCGATGACTGAGGTCCAGTTAAACTACGAAGCATTGATAAATTCAGTAAATGGTCTTCTTCTTCAATTGATCCAGACGTAAGCAACTTCAAGATCTTCTCGTGCCTTGCATAGCGCTCAACAATCCCAAAGCCAAAAAGGACAGAATCGAGACTGGTGTCTGTCTTCAAAAAACAAAGAGCGAGTCAGTATATATTTCAATATCATCAAATTCTGAAGATTATAAATACCAAAACCGCAAAAAATCATATGAATATTTGAATAGAGGGGCAAACCTAAGACTTTAATCCTTTATAATGTTTTGAATGGTGACTGTTACACATGATAGTTAAACAAAAATTTGAGATATATGAACCTTGAAAATCGATGACTGAAGGCCTCCAACATGTTGAATCAAATCCCAAGAAGTGATTAGAATCGAAGAATCCACTAGGAGATCTCCACTCCTGTTTTTGTCGCCCACATAAATTGAACGACAGGGGATCAACAAGATCTTGTTTCGACCCATTATAGGGGACCTGCAATAAAGATACAGACGAAACAAATAACGCCATAAGCAAGAGCTTGACACTTGAAAAAGAAAATGGATCACATTGGTGCTCATGCAGAAAACTCAATCACACAAACAATGAGGACTAAAAAGATGCCAAAGCGCGATGAATAGAACTAGAACAGTAAAATGGCTTGATGAACTTCAGTGGAAAGGCAGATGGAAGAATAAATATACAATAAAATCCGCTACAAGGTTCAATATTTTAGCTCAAATAGTTAAAGTATGCATCTGTAAGAAAGAAACGGATTATTGATTTATTGTCTCATGCAAAAAAGGCAATCTTACAAAAATAAAACTAAAAGATCCAAAACAATAACTAGAGAAGAATCTAGATATCCCTTCAACTTCAGTGCAAAGGCAGAGACGGATGATATCGGAATAATTGTACAAGGTTAATATTATTGCTCAAAAAGTTCCAATAATCTACCTAAATTCAACTGCTAGAACACACACACACACACACACGAACAAGAAATTGTTGGAAAGTACAAGCTAATACAAACAAAAAAAAAACAAATTTCTAAAATAAATAAAATCCTTACATCGACTACAACCCTGCTGGAAGCATGTTCTTGATGGAAACCAACAGGCAATCCGGGAGGGTAGCCATGCGAAGCCATCAAGCACAGCTCCGCCATCACTTTTCTCTCTCAAGAAAAGCCGAACCCAAAATCGAGATTAGAGCTAATGCTGATTTGTTTCTTCACATTATAAGGCCCTCAGCATATTTTGGCTCATCCTCCGCTGCACCTCAAATATCGTATCGATTGCGATTTGGTGATATAAAAAATCGGAGATTTAGATTTTATGTGATTGGAGATATAAACGGGAGGTAAGTGGTGTGGGTAGTCCCGCCTCCGGATTGGAATTCCGAATTCGGACAAAGTATGTCCAAATCTTCATCTTTGGATTCTTCTACAACTGTGATCGACATATTGTCGTGTGTATATGAGTTGTTATTGTTGTTTTTTTTTTAATTAATTAATATTTCATTAAGTCTAATTGGAGAATAATTCATCCAAGTTGGGACTTGATAAAATCTATTTGTAATTAATAAGTTCTATTTGAGATAAATAAACTTTTTTAGATTAGATTGATAAATTATGATTATATCTAATTATACAGTTTTATATGATGCCCTTAATTAATCACTAATACATTTAAATTATAAATCAACCATGCCGTTAGATTGATTGATCGGTTGACCCGGATCCCACTCGGTTTCAAGTTAGAAATCGGTTGCATAGGAGTTAATTGATCCATTTTTAGAATGAAACAATGCTAATTGGACAGACGAAAAAAGAAAGAGAGATATTCCTATCGGGACGAAAGAGTAGTTTGTTATATACTCCCCTGTTCACGGTTCAAGGTCCACCGGTTTCGGGCCTTGAACCGCCGGTTCAAGGTTCGGCGAGGGCTGAACCTGAACCGGCCCGTCAACACTATTTCCGGTTACGGGCCGGTTCTAGAAACCGCCGGTCCAGGTTCCGATTAAAAACCGTCATTTTTTTATATTTTTTCAATCAATCAAGACTTGTTCTTCCTTTTATATTACAAACACCTTACAAGAACAAGAACAAAACAGCTCATTTTAATTGAAAGGTGAAATTGAAATATTATAAACAAACAAATTAACAAACACAATTAACATATTAAGATTTAAAATTAGGAGAAAATATTACAAACAAACAAACACAACTAACTAACACATTAGGATTAGGAGAACTAATTAACAAACACAACTAACACTAACTTCAATTGAAGTTGAAATTGAAAATAAACACTACAAATACAAAGTACAAACAATACGCATTAGGGTTTTAGGAAGATATTACAAACAAACTTTTTTATTAAATTACTTGAAAATTGAAATAAAGCTTACACATAATGACATTAATATAACTGTCACAGCCCCAAATTCCGAAGGACGGCAAAGCCGGGGTGCGTCTAGGGATTGGATTAAAGAAGCGGGGAAGAAGGGGGAATAAAATAAATAAACATAATAACTAAACAACAACTGATATCTTATGAACAAACTTTATTAAAAAGAAAGAGAGTCGACCTTGAAGAATCGCTCGACAGAGTTGTTCTAAAAAATAAACTAAGTTCAAAGTACGGGACTTAGACCAAAAGATATACATTGACACAAAAAGAGTTTGGCAGCGGAAAACGTAGAACTAGAACCCTACTGTTCTTCTCTATTCACAACCTTTACTCAACCTCCGCCGCTCCCGTCACTCAACCTGCACATTTTATAAAACATATGCAGTGGGCACAATGCCGAAAACATATCATAAAGTATAGATTAATCAGGCATCTCGATAAATAGCGCATCGGGGGTTTTCATCAAATGCCCGTGCCTACTAAACATTTTCTTTCTCTTTTCACAATATAGCTTGGCCAAGCCTTTACAGATGTTACGTTCAAACTTGCCCAACTTCTATTTCAACGCCGGGGAAGAGTTAACTTATTCCGCGCACGTTCTATTCACCGTGGCGGGCTACCCCTCAACAGAGTACCACACACACCGGCTACCGTGTACACTAAACCCTGGAAAACCCTTTCGGTTAACTCAGCGGTCCGATCGATTAGTTAGACCCCTTTTGGCTAACTCAGAAAGGCACAAGAGAACTCACATAAAATAAAGTATTTTCATGCCATGATAATCACTTTAAAACACAGTTATAAAACGATAAGTAAACATTTTCGAGCATCGCTCATTTGATTTGATATATAGAAAAGCCCACCTTAGGCGATTACAGAACTAAACACGAGTTTCCGTCTTTTGATCTTCCGTCTTGTCTTCTAAACTCGACTTCCTCCTTTGAACGTAAATAATCAAACTTTAATAAATGGTCGAGACGATAAAAGAAACAGAAAATTGAATTCGGATTAAGACTTTTACGCCTTTGCATTAACTAGTCTTTTTCGATTAATGAAGAAACGAGACTCGAACATATCTCATTTAGAACTAACTCGGTTCCTTATTCGACACTTAGGTCAGTTAATAAAGGAAGTCGATAACTTATAACGACTTAGAAGTTCTCAAAGAACTAAGTTAAAAAGAATTCAACTTGAGAAAATAGGTTTTTGAACTTTTCTGCACAAGATAGTAGTTCTGGAGTTCATACAGAACAGAATTCTGCGAAACAGGGGATGAGTTTGGTACCAAAAGAAAGCTACAGATGTCTAGTTTATTGTCCAATTTACGGATCTCGATTTTGTTAAGCGAGCAGAAAGTTATGACAGTTTCCGTAAAGGGTCGCAAAACAGTCCGAGTTAACCCTAATGCTCGATAAAACTCGACGCACAATTCCCTAGGTTCGATCAATGCTATACAACCTTTATGCTTACGAAATTACTATCAAATTACAGTCATGACATACATTCCTTTATCATGAATACCTTCACGTCTCTTGATTAATAATACGACGAGCACTTTCTCGTCTTTTTCAACTAATCAATTACTAAACCAAATTCCAATTCAAATTCGATTCAATTCTTTAACTTCTATATTCATACTTATATGAAATCATCACCAACTACAATCTTGTTTATTTATCAACATTAAACACTAATATCAAATTAGTTTTCCTCATTCGACTTCCCTATCGACAATTAAACTCGTCTCTTCGTTTCTTACTTAAAATTCAACTTTCTTAGAATTCGTTCAAACTTTCCAATTACGTTCATTAACTACTAAGATTAGCAAATATTCAAACGATAAACCTATATCATTATCCATACTAAACTTATCGACGATTCTTCGTCTCTTACTAAAAATTCAATATTCTCCGAATTCGCTCAAACTTTCTAATTATGAACAACAACTACTAAGATCAATTAATATGAAAACCATATACTTATATCATTATCGAATCTTAACTTATCGTCGATTCTTCGTCTCTTACGATTTCCATTTTATTTTTTTAGAAAATTTTAATTAAATTATATGATGAACTACATACTTACTACATCTCAATTATATCATTACATCATCTAAATCATAACAATTACTTAGTCAAATTCATACTTCTTCCTCTCTTACCATTTTGTTTTTATTTTTAGAAAATTCCCAATTAATCCCTGCATCAATCTACTAACACATAGAATACAAATCTTCATACCAATCATCTAAAATCCAACTTAAACTTGACCTATAATTCTTTCATAGTTTTCGGTTATTTCAAATAATTAGGGAGGATGATTTCCACTTGATTTCTACCATAGAAATTCATTCCTAGGCATTTAATAACATGAATTAAACTTAGAACATCATCCTACATCTACTTGAAATTTTCGAAAATAACAAGATTGAAGGAAATGAATTTTGTTTGGATGGAAATGAAGAGGAAGGTCTCACCCTAACAAATACGTAATCGGATTTAAGATTGATCGAAAGATGAGCAAGCTATGAACCTTGAATGCTTGAAGAACTTGAGAGCTTTAATGGAGGAAATGAAGAACAAGAGAGAGAAATGAGAGAGAAGAGGTAGCGGTTGGAGTGGTAGAAGAAAAAGAGAAAGATGATGAAGTGTTATGTGATAATTATACCATAAAGTAGAAAAAGATCTAACAAGGGATGAGTCATAGGGGGGGAGGCGGTTTGGGGATGGATTTTTATTCAAAATATCGCGTTTTACGGGTCTAACACGGCGTATATAAATCGTGAAATTAATTTCCTAGACGGTTACATTTTTGACGAAATCTAATTCGACCATTAGATTAGAAATAATTTACTTAGTCGGAAAGCATAAATTGATTTCCGAAATTCGAAGAAAAGTCGGGACAAGACAGTCCAAATTTCGCCCGGAAAAATAATAAAAACTGACTTTCTCCAGTAGACTCGTATCGCAGAAAAAGTGAATGTAAAGTCAGACGGTTTTTCGATCTGAGTTTTCGAACGAAAATTCTATCGGACGCGAAAACCTTAATACAGTAGTCGTTCAACCGACTTCTGGAATTTATTTTCGGAAACGGATTTCAACGTTAGTCTTAGAATTGAAAATCCTTAACTTAGGCGTGCAAAGCCTTAATTAATAATTAAATTTTTATTTTAGCGACGGAAGAAATATCTGGGGTATTACAATAACAATAACACATTACAAACAAACAACATTACTACAACAAGAACAAAACAACTAACTTGAATTCAAAATTAAAATTGAAAATAAATACTACAAATACAAACATTACAATTTTCACCCAAATCTCAATTACCCATACCCATTTCATGGTTGACAAGTTCATTTTGATGTTTCACTTGAATGTGACGAAGTAGCGTGCCATAACCTCCACCGATTTTCCACTTATAAACACAATTGCAATAATTGCAACGAACATGATAAGTTACGGTTTCATGGCTGGGCAATGGCTCACCACGAGTATAGTGTTTGGTGAAGATGTCATGAATAGGAAATCTTCTAGGAGGCATTGTTAATTTAGTAATGAAACTTGAAATGATGAAGTGAAAATGAATATTTTGAAGAGAATAAGAAGAAGAAAATAAGAGAAGAATTGAGATAAGAAGAAGAAAATGAAGAAAAAGTGAGGAAAAAAAAAGAGAGGCGGAGGAGAGAAAGTGTGGTAGGGTATTTATAGATAAAATGCAGGGTTTGGGGAAGAAAGAAAGAAAGAAAAAAAACGGAAACCGCCGGTTCTGGTTGAACTGCCAGTTTTCAGCTCAAAACTGGCGGTTTTGGACAGTAGAAAATGCACTTTCTAGGCACTTTTTTGGAGTTTTTTATTTTATAATTCTTTTTTGTTTTTTTTGCTATTATATGTTGTATACACATATTCTAAGACAATCTAAGAAAAAAAAAATGAAAAAAATTCAAGTACTCCTTGTATTAAAAAATAAAATGAATTATTAAGAATATTGTTGGAATTACAAGTTACACATTTGATACATTACAACTTCATACATTTGTTTTGAAATTACTTCTACTTTCACAACATTTTTCTAAACTTCTAATATTTTATGTTACATTTGAAAAAAAAGAAAAAAAAGAAAGGACTTGAGCTCAATTTTATAATTAAAATTGAGTTGCCTACATATCCTCATAGAGGAATCAAAGTCCACGTAGTTTGATTACCTTATTCATGTCGTTATTGCCGTCTAGTTGACTAGTTCTCTTCCTTCTCGGATCGATTGGTCTCGGTGAACTCTTCATTTTCGCTCTTGTCTACATCATTCCAATCATTTTCTTGAGCTCTAAGATCCGCCCTCGACCAATCATCGAGCAACATCGTAGCTTCGACGTTTCTTGGTTTCAAACGTGATGTTCTTTGATCTAACATGAGTCCACCAAGGCTAAAGGCTTGTTCAACGGAGACGGTGGATGCGGGAACGGCAGATAACTCCTTCGCCATTATGGAGAGTATTGGATACTCCGTTCTCTTGGACCACCACTTCAAGACATCGATTTGTGGAGCGCTATCTTCAACACCAAAAATAAAACGACAACCCAAAAACATATCCAATTCACTATTACCTTGGCCCCTAGGGAGTTCATATGATCTATCTTGGTACATGGTACTTAATTTTTGAACTAAGGGATCTAAGGAGTTCATCATATTGAGTGGTAGAAATGAAGAGGTTGGGATACTTGGAAGTGAAATTTGATTTATGTTGAGATCACTATGAGTTGTCCTATATTCGCTAAAAAGAGATCTTAAAGTTCTTTCTAAGTCATATTTTATTTGTTGTACATTAGGAATATCAAAGAAAATACGTTCTCCTTCAATATGTACATCTAAAAAGTCCATTTGCGTGAAAGCACCATAATAAATATCTATCATTTGACAAACACCATCATATTTTCATTTAGGATCCACACATTTAGTTACTAAGAAAACATCCGGAATATATGTAAAATATTTTAGCCATTTTTGCACCATAAAATAAATCACACCTTGCAAGTTTGGTTTAGCAAAACAATTCTTAAACCTAAGAGTAATATACATGCAATGTTCCAATACACGAACGGAAGTACAATAATAAACACCTGATAATTCAACAGTGGCATTGTTAAAAACTTTCAACAAACCATATAAATCCATGTATTGTTCAAAATGAGAAGATAACAAGGTTAATTGAGTGGTTGCAAATTCTTTTCTAAAAAAATTGCATAAATGATCTTTATACTCTATAGTACTATTAAGCATGTCGTAGGTCGAATTCCAACGATGTGATACGTCTCTAACAAAAGTCCTATGTTGAAGATTTTTTTGACGACAATATTTTTGCCATTTCTTGCCTAAATCTATCTTTTTATGCAACATTGCAACGACTTTTCTAATTGGTTCAACCGATTCATTAAAAATCTCAAGTGCATCTTGAACACATAAATTTAAAATATGACAAATACATCCGCTATGAAAATATCTCCCTTGAAAAGTGGGACAACAAGCCGCAATTAATTGGGGAATACTAGCGGTATTGGCCGATGCATTATTAAAACTAACCGAAAATACTTTATTGATCAATTGATATTCATTTAAAACGGTAATAATAATTAAAACAATATTATTAGCCGTGTGTGGATCATCGAACTCCCTAAATGCAATCAAATGCTTTTGTAACATCCATTTATCATCAACCCAATGACATGTACTCCCTCCGTTCGTGACTAAATGTCCAGTTTGTGCTGGACACGGAGTTTAAGAAAACTGAAAAAGTGAAAGTTAGTGGGGTAAAAGTTAGTATGTAGGAGTATTGTTAATTAAAGTGTTTATATTGTTAATTAAAGTGTTTATATCCTTCTTTTACTGTTTTCCCTCTCCTTCCTTTTACTTCTTTCTTTCTTTTCCATTTCTCGGTTGCTCCTCCTCTTTTTTTTGTTCATCGGAATTGTAATTCATGGCGGAGATATCAACACCCATATCCTTCTCCTCTTCCTCCTCCGCCGCCCATAACTTGCCGGGAAACACCCAAGTTCTTCCGGCGAGCCCAACAATGTCACAAACACCTTGTTTCTCGCTGCAAACCCCTCCCAAGACTCTACTTATCCTCCATATTTCCGCATCCAAGAACTCAATCTCCATAAAAAAAAAAATCCTTTTTCCCTATTCCAAATGGGATTTCAAGAACCTACTTAAATATTAAGAGGAGCTCTTTGGTTGCCGTTGGGTGCTCAACTTCGTCGCCTTTTATAGGGAGGGTTGGGCTGCACAAACGAGAGGGAAATAATCCCCTCCCAAGACTCTACTTCCGGCGGTTGGGAAATAATCCGCCACTAGCGTCGAAACCCTCGAAATTGAATGCGCTCGAAGCACCTCCATTGGCGGTAGCGTTATCGTCGGAAAAAGGAAGCATCCGGGAGGCGGGCGGGAACTTAGAGGTGGATTGAAATTGGGAATTGAACCCATTAAAACCCATCAAAATGGGTACGGTTGTCGGACTCTTGTCGACCTCCGGGAACCTTTTCTTCCCTCCGCCGGAAATATTGTAGGAAACCACGACATCAAGGGCGACGGCGTGGGGGATGGGTTGGAGCTGGTGGTGGGGCTGGAGGTGGAGATCGGAGGCGACGAGAGTGATGTCCTTCCAAACTTCTTCCGTGGTTTTGGGGAGGCGGGGAGCGGCAACGCACGACGTGGGTGAGGGTGAGGAGGAGGAGTTGGAGGAGGTGGAGGTGGTGGGTTTAATTAGGAGTTTAATTAATTCTGTTAATTTAGCCTAATTAAAAGATGGTGGGTAATTGAGTGACAAAGGGTAGTAATATTTGGAAAGTAAATTGGGTAGTGTTGTACGAAAAGGTAAACTAGACATTTACTTGTGAACATTGCTACCATAGCAAATTGGACATTTATTTGTGAATGGAGGGAGTAATTCTCATATAATTATTTTTATGATAACAATCCGTCCAAATATCCGTACAAATAGAAACTTTATGATCTAAGCGTATCAAATATTTCATTAACTCTTATTTTTTTTTATCAAAAGCTTGTCTCCTAATAGTCCTAAGCATGTTACTTCTGCTAATTTTTTTGGCGGGGGGACAATATGCATCTTTTATAGATGATTCATACGTTATTCTATCGGCATAATTAAAAGGTTGTTTTTCCATAGCACAATATCTAGCTATAACATCTTCAACATGCTTATGATCATACTTAAATAAGACACTAGAAAGCGTACCCGTCACCGAAGTTGTTGATCCACGAATTTGTGTTTGACTTTGTGGAATTTCGTATTCCGTCGGATGACAAGTCTCCATGTGTCGCCTTAGTGTGCCTGATGAGTCCATATTTTGTGTCTTTTTAGTGTCTGTCTTAGGAAGTTTAGATCGAGTCTTTGTGTGTGTTTTGTCTAGTTTTTGTGTCTTGGAGGACATATTTTGGGCAGGAGGGTGTTTGCTACCTTGTAGGTAGAAACTGGGCAACACAGGGATAAAAAGCATCATTTCTGGAAGCAGGACATGCAAAGCTATATTGGTCAAGACACATAGGAGGAGTGCTTTGGTCAGCAGGCGAGTTTCTCTCCTAGATCTAGAAGGATAAGGAAAAGATGATCTAACTTAAATATCTTTCCTTATTCGACTAGATTTAGGATCCGCAAGGGATCTCTTGAAGATAGATGTGACTTGCCATGTTGGGGTCGAGCTTATCAAGTATTACTTGCATCCCAAGGTAGCTCGTGGATTCTTTCCATGTTAAGGACTAGGGGGCCCAAACCCTAAGCACTCACCTATAAATATTGAAGCCGTGCTGCTGTGAACAACGCTGTCTTATTGCTTTATTCCCGTATTTTTTGAGAGATTGTGAGGAGATAGACAAGTCCTACGGGCGTACTTTTATTCATATTTTCTTCATCGACACTTTTGGTCGATTTTACTTAGCACATACTCAGTAAGTTTTAATATAGTTCATGTCATGAGTTTCTTCCATTATTGTGTTCGTAATTTATTTGTTATGTTTAGCTAAGTTCTTATACTTGATCTGGGAAGGATAGTTAAGTGATGACTTATGCTTGAGAGGTCTAATTCGTGCTAGATAGTTGCATGCATGTGTTCCCGATATGTTAATGAGCTTGTTCAAATATGAGATAATACGACTAAGAGATTAATAGGCTGTTAATCACTTAGGACATATTAGATCACCAATTAATTGGGAAGTAGGAGTGTTTTTCATTATCTTCTTAATTAAGATCGATTAACATTAGAGAAAGGTGTCTATCCTATTGGGCTGGACGTGATGATTCCTTGTTGGGCATTTCTAGAGATAAATGCTCCTTGGGCAAGAAACTGAACGATGACTCCAACAGAAGTACTACCCAAGGTAGGGAGCCGATGGAGCGTCGCCAACTAAGTAAGGATAGGTAAGGGAAGGATTTGTTGAGAGCGCGATGAGTAAAAAGGGATCTCGACATTCAAGTCCTATAACCAACGATGCATGCATGCGATGTATATATTTGCACCAATGACTAAGCTAGAGTTTTCAATTAACAATGTCTTAGTCCAGATCAAGTCCTTTTTATTATTGATCAAGTTACCTGTTTACTTTTCAGTGTTTAATTAAGTTCTCGAATTGGGCAAGAGAGCCCTAGTGACCAAGATAGCAAAACCAAACTTTCTGAATAGGTAGAGAAGGTTTCAAGAGACAGTGACAATCAACTCCTTTTAGATCGACCCTGTCCTTACTTACTAATTATATAGCTGTGAGGATAGGCTATAAATTCATTTTGAGAGTGCGAACGACAGCCTTGTCAAAATTGGCGCCGTTGCCGGGGAGCTGATTTTGTAATTGTCTCTTGAGGGAGAGATCCTGTACATGTTTGGCCCCGACCCTATTTGGATCGACGGTGAATTGAAGTACCATCCTGACCTAGAGAAGTACATCAAGGAGTAAAAGAAACTGAAGAGAGAAGCTGAAAAACGAGCGAGTGACAAAGAAAGGTCACCACTACAAACTTCAGATTATGAACAGTCTGAAGAAGAAGAGATGAAGAGACAACAAGCTGATCCTGAGAAGACTCTGAAGGAAATCATGTTTCCAACAGATGTCAATCTTAACCCAACAGGCATCACTTTGCCTGCCATCACTAACAGTTGGGAGTTGAAACACTCTTTGATACAGATCTTGCCCAAGTTTAGTGATTTGCCCGGAGAAGATCCACAGCGCCACTTACAGGACTTTGAGATGGCGATGCGTACTGTGCATGCCGCTGCGGAAAATACACTGAGGAAATACATTCGACTCCTAACATTTCCATTTTCATTGCAAGATGGAGCGAGGGAATGGCTATACCAATTACCTCAGGGCAGCGTAACATCTTGGCAACAAATGCAGCAGAAGTTTCTTGAGCAATACTACCCCTTTTCCTGAATCCAGAATGCTAGAGCTGCAATTCAGAATACAAAGATGGGTAATGGAGAATCTACCTATGACTACTACTCTAGGTACAAGAAGCTAATTGCAAGGTGCCCTCAGCATGGTTTGGATGACAAGGATTTGATTAATGCTTTTATGAATGGGCTGAGGCAATCTGAGCGAGACTGGATCGATGCAGCATGTGGAGGCAATGTTATCAACAAACCACCCAGTGAAATCTTCAAGCTATTCGCTGAGATGGCAGACAGAAAGAGGAACCAAGATGAGACCATCATGCCTAGGACGCATGAGCCGACCAACAGTGATCCCAAATTTGATATTCTTGTATCTATGATGAAAGAGATGATGAATCAGAACAAGAATAGTGCTAATGGGAATGAGAACCCTGGACAAATCCTGAGGAAGAGGGTTATGAAGTGTGAACTTTGTGCTGCCAATAATCACGCCACTGATAGGTGTCCATCATTGTATGAGGATGAAGAAGTTAATGTAGTTGGGCAACCGTACCAACAAGGAGATGCTGGGCAGTGAAGGAACTTCAACAATGGACCTTGGAGGCCCAATGACAACTTAAGATATGGGAATAACAACTGTCTGAACGCACCTCAACAAGGGCAACTACCACAACAACTCTATGTACCTCCACATAATAGAGATCAACCAAGAGATACCCTAAGGAGTGAAGTGGAGAGACTTGTAGCTGAGCAAAGGAAGGGGTATCAAGAGTTACACAGTTTTTGCATGGAGACAAGAGGAGGCATGAGAGATATAAATGGAACATTGAGCCACTTGGTAGAATCAATCTCTCAAATCAAGTCAATGCTAAATGGAGGAAAATGAGAAATACCATCTCAAGTTGAGATGAAAAGGTTCAAGTGAATAGTGGAGCCAAGTTGCCTGAAGTAAGAGTGTCTGACCATTATGAACCTCAGAAAGTTGTATCTGGGCAACAACAGTCTCTTGGGCATGATGTCGATCTAGGACAATAAGAAGAGGCTGATCCAGAAAGGTATGAAGAGGCACCCATGGGATCAGGTGATGTTGAAGAGCTATGGCAAGAATTGTCAGTTGAGAAAAGGGCATAGGTTGAAAGGGAAGCAGTAGACATTAGAAGGAAAGCTGAGCTCGACGCTGCCGAAATCAGAGCTAAAGCAATAAAAGAGGATGAGAACGTAACTAAGTCCAAACCTTACGAGCCAAAAGCTCCTTACCCAGGACGGTTCGCAAAAGATAAGGAAGCTCAGGAGATAAAGGAACTGACCAAAATGTTTCAGAAGGTCGAGGTCAACATACCCCTCTTGACCTCCCTACAATCTATGCCCAAATGTGCTAAGTTTTTGAAGGAATTATGTACAAGGAAAATCAAGTACACAGACGATGCAAGGTTCCAAGTCAGTGAGAATGTATCTGCAGTGTTGCAAGACACCCCCATGTCAACCAAGTGTACTGACCCTGGGATGTTCTATATTCCCTGCATCATTGGAGACATGAAGATTGAAAAGGCTATGCTGGACCTTGGAGCATCGATTAACGTCATGCCCAAGTCTATGTATGATGATCTAAGGATGAGACCACTCAAATCAACAAGGGTGGCAATTCAACTAACAGATAGGTCGACTGTATGACCTGAAGGAATATTAGAGGACGTCTTGGTCAAGGTGAGGGACTTAATTTTTCCAGCAGATTTCTATATCCTGGATATAGGCAGATCATCGCAAAAGGCACCAGTAATGTTACTAGGAAGACCATTCTTGAAGATCGCTCGCACAAGGATTAACTGCGATACAGAGAAGTTAACATGTGAGTTCGGAGGGGAAGTGGTGTCATAGCATTGACCATATTGACCAGATGGTGGATGAGTTCTGGCCTGAAGTAGCGATTGAAGATAGACTGGATGTAGCCTTACAAATTGGCCTAACAGAGTTTGTTGCCCAAGACGGGTCTGTTGAGCTAGTCGAAGCAGTTCATTACTTAAGATCGGATGTAGAACCAGGAAGGAGAGTAGAACCATTGGTGATACCTACACTGAAGCAAGAAGATAGGTTGATGCCATCAATAGAGAAAGCACCCAAGTTGGAATTAAAAACACTACCCAGCCACTTGAAGTACATCTACTTGGGAGAAGAAGACACATTACCAGTAATCATAAGTACGGAGCTGTCTACAGAGGAGGAAGAACGGGTAAAAGAAGTCCTGGTGGAGTAAAAGTTGGCCATTGGCTGGACATTGGCCGATATAAGAGGCATAAACCCCACTGTGTACAGACACCACATCTTGCTCGAGGAGGATGTTGTACCCATTAGAGATCCTCAAAGAAGATTGAATCCAACTATGAAGGAGGTAGTGATGAAAGAAATCTTGAAACTATTGGACCTGGGGATTATCTACCCGGTCTCTGACAATAGATGAGTTAGTCCAGTACACGTCATACCCAAGAAGTCCGGAATTCAAGTGGTAGATAACGAGCAAAGAGAAATGGTTGCAACAAGGTTACATACAGGATGGTGAGTATGCATTGGCTACCGAAAGCTGAATCAGAAGACCAAAAAGGACCACTTTCCGTTGCCTTTCATTGATGAGATGCTCGAAAGGTTGGCGGGCAACAAGTACTTTTGTTTTCTCGATGGTTACTCGGGCTACATGCAGATCTGGGTCGCGGAGGAAGACCAGGGCAAGACTGCATTTACTTTCCCATTTGGTACATTCACGTATAGAAGGATGCCTTTTGGTCTATGCAACGCTCCTGGCACATTTCAACATTGTATGATGAGCATATTCTCAGATTTGCTCGAAACATGTATAGAGGTGTTCATGGACGATTTTACTATCTATGAATCGGATTTCGACAAGTGTCTAAACAACCTGGAGATGGTGCTGAAGAGATGTATGGATAAGAGTTTGCTCCTGAACTATAAGAAGTGTCACTTCATGGTCAAGGAAGGCATAGTCCTAGGGCATGTCATATCAGAACGAGGGATAGAGGTCAACGAGGCCAAGATCGACATCATAGCCAAGTTGCCCTACCTGAGCAACGTGAAGCAGCTGCGTGGTTTCCTTGGGCATGCAGAATTTTATAGGAGATTCGTCAAAGATTTTGCTAAGATTGCGCAGCCCATGACCAGACTGTTACAAGGAAAAGTGAAGTGGAACTTCGATGAAGATTGCAAGAAGGCATTCTACACGCTAAAGGAGATCTTGGTGTCAGCACCTATCATTCAACCACCAGATTGGAAAATACCATTTGAGGTGATGTGTGATGCGAGCGACTACGCAATAGGAGAGGTTCTTGGGCAGAAGAGAGGAAGGGTGAATCATGCCATATACTATGCATCCAGAACTCTCAATCCTACCCAATGCAATTATTCCACCACGGAGAAGGAACTATTAGCTGTGGTGTTCGCTGTAGAAAAAATTCAATCATACCTGCTCGGGGGCAAGACCATAGTCTACACGAACCACTCCACCCTAAAGTTCCTCATGCCCAAGAAGGAAACCAAGCCCAGATTGATAAGATGGATCCTATTGCTTTAGGAATTCGACTTGGACATTAAAGATAAGGCTGGAACCCAGAATCTGGTGGTTGATCATCTAAGTCGCATAATCCAGCAAGAAGAGATTGAGCCAATCAAGGAAACTTTCCCAGACGAACATCTCGCTCTTGCCCAAGACAACCCAGATCCATGGTATGCCGATTTGTGCAACTACATTTTCTTGGGGCGACTTCCAAGCAATCTCAGCCTATATCAAAAGAACAAGTTGAAGGTGGAAAGTCGATATTACATATGGGATGAGCCGTATTTGTCGAAAATGTGTATCGACCAAGTTATTCGTAGATGTGTTGATGAGAAGGAACAAGCAAGCATCCTCGCACATTGTCATTCTAAGGTGTGAGGGGGTCATTTTGGACCAAAGAGAACTGCAAGGAAAATATTGGATTGTGGGTTTTATTGGCCCAATATATTCAAGGACAGTTTCGAGTGGTGTAAACGATGCGTTCAATGCCAGAAGGAGGGCAACATTAACAAAAGGAATGAGATGCTCATGACCCCAGTCATGCCCATGGAAGTATTTGATATATAGGGAATGGATTTTATGGGGCCATTGCCCAACTCAAGAGGAAACATTTACATTTTGTTGGCAGTTGACTACGTATCTAAATGGGTGGAGGCTAAGGCAACATCAACCAATGACTCAAAGGTGGTTGTGGAATTCCTTAAGAGCAATATCTTTAGCCGGTTTGGTGTACCCAGGGCGATCATTAGTGATCAAGGAACGCACTTCTGCAATGGAGCTGTCAAGGGGTTGATGAGTAGATATAGAGTGCATCATAGGATTTCGAATGCCTATCATCCCCAAGCAAATGGTCAAGCCGAATTGTCTAATCGCATTGTGAAGGCTGTCTTGAGAAAGATAGTTAGTCCAACAGGGAAGGATTGGAGTTTGCATCTTGAGGATGCACTGTGAGCATATAGGACAACGTTCAAAATCCCATTCGGCATATCGCCCTACATAATGATCTTTGACAAGATATGCCACTTGCCTGTGGAAATAGAGCATCGAGCCTATTGGGCAGTTCAGAAGATAAATTATGATTGGGATTAAGCAGGCCAAGCTAGGAAGCTTCAACTGCAAGAACTCGAGGAGATTTGACTCAATTCATACGATAGCACCGTACTATACAAAGAAAGGATGAAGAAGGCTCACGATGCATTGATCAAGGTCAAGAAGTTTGAACCTGGGCAACAAGTGCTTCTATACCAGTCCAAGTTTAAACTCATGTCGGGAAAGCTATCAACTAAGTGGGTTGGTCCATTCGAAGTACAAACCACATATCCAAATGGGGTTGTGGAAGTGATGAATGCGAGCACGGAAAAGATTTTCAAAGTCAATGAAGAAAGATTGAAGGCCTTCTTTGGCCAAGTCTTGGAAAGACCAGAGGAATACTTGAAAGTCCTCTGTGAGATGGAACCCTAACTTGGGTAAGGAGGACATCGTGCCCACGACGATAACTGGGGCGCTGGCTAAGAGGCAACCTAATATGTTTTAAATTTAACAGTTTGTTTTTAGTTCGTAAAAAAAGGGGGGAGGGGGGAAGATAGGGATTAAAATAGCCATAATTTTAATATTTTCCATCAAATTTAGGCGTATTTTAATTCCATTATGAGTAGAAATGTCTAACCATAGGATAGAGTATTTTTGCCTTGTGCATGGTAGTGTGTTTGTGATTTGTAGGAAACAGATAGTGGGGCAAGAGGAAGAAGGAGGATTGAACACCTTGCTTTGAGCAATGTGTGCGCAAGAGGGCAAGTGCGGCATTGTGGGCTAAGCGATGGACTTGGGCAACTCAGTTGATGGGGCAGCAACTGCCACATCACGTGCAATGTGACAACTGCACTCAAAACCTACCCCTATCCCTATAAGCCACCCTACCACGACTATCCCTCCAACCTTTCCACTTCCCCACATAAACCATCAATTCAAAAACTACCATACACCACTTTCCATCCTCAACCCCCCGATTTCGGATTTTGCAGATTTCTTCTCTTAAATTTAAACCCTAAATCCACAATAGTATCAACACGCCCCAAAAACAAACTCAACAAAATCCCTCACGGCACACGCATCAACCTCAGCGAACCAGAATCATCGCCATCGGAATACTCGTTTGCTGAACCAGACCCAGCACTTTGGGTAGTACCATACCCTCTTACAGCTGAAGCGGAAGAGATTATCAGCAAAGCGCTTGCTGAGACAATGGTGGCACCTGAGAAGGAGAAAGCGGAAGCAGCTGGATCGGAAGAGGAAACTTTTGTCACACCTGAGGAAGTTCCGGAGAAAGCTGCGCCAGAGAGCACGCAACAGGGACCAGAGGAGAAAGGAGTGCAACCAGATGACGACGTGGAGATGGAGGTTCCTGAGGAAGAAGAGGAAGAGCAGGAGAAGAAGGAATCTGCTGATTCCTTCGACAAGCTTTGTGAGGAAGTGGAGCGGGATGCCAAGAAGAGAAAAGAGAAGGGAAAAGAGACCAAGAAGAAGAAGAAGACGAAGGCGGTCATGTCTGAAGCCGCCTCGTCACTAGGAGGAGAGTCATCCACGGAAGAAAAGAAGGCCACCACGCATTCATCCAAGAACCCAGGGAAGAGGCAGAGAGTGGTGGAGTCGGAGGACGATGATGTTGTTCAAATAATGGGGGAGATGATAACAAGGTCCACTGCTCGGAAGATCAAGAAGGAGGAATCCGAGTCGCGAGGGAAGAAGAAGCCCAAGAAGGCGGAAGATTTGACCGCTATGAAGGTTTTTGTGCCCAGGAGGTTGCCTTTAGCGATCTGGATGCCTTGGGCATAGCCTTGGAGGTGAGAGCTCTGTACGAAAGATGTGACTGGGGAAGATTTTTGACGCTACCCTGCCACATCTATGAAGATTTGGTGAGAGAGGTGTACAGATCAGTGGAGTTCATACTGGATGGAGAAGGAAACTCGGCCTCGATCGAGTTTGTGATAAATGGGCAGCCATATGTGGCTGGGCTGAATGACTTGAACCAAATTTTAGGGTTCGCCACGATGATGGAGTTGCAGAAGCCGGAGTTCAGAAGGGCAGGGAAGAAAGTACCAGTTGATTTGCCCAAGGAGGAATGGATCTGGATATGGAAGGAGGTCAGCGTGGGAACGAAGTTCAAGTCAGGAGACAACAAGGCATCTGACCTGAAGATGCCAACCCTCCGCATTGCCCATAGGATTCTTGCCTACAACATGTTTGGTAAGGGAGATAGCAGGAATTCGCTGGCCAATAAGGAGGTTTACATATTGTACTGCATGTTGACCAGGAAGAGGCTGAACTTTGCAACCTTCTTAATTGAGTAGTTGAGGGCAGTAGTGGCCAAGGCGAGCCAGAAGTACTCGTGTGGGCATTTTGTTACAGCCTACATCGAGAGTTTGGAGCTTCATGATGAGGTGAAGGAGTTTGATGTGACACCGGCTGATGTGCTCAACATGGAGAGGTTGAGTAGGATGAAGGAGGTGGTGAAGCATGGAAAGGGATGACGCTTGTTGGAGGCGCATGAGAAGGATCAACCTGCTTCAGCCGGCTTGCCGCCCAAGAAGTCCGCGATCAAGGAGGAGGAAGAAGATGATGAAGAGGAGATTGAATCATCTTCTGCCCAGCTGAAGGAAGTACTGAAGAGGCTGGGCAAGACTGAGGAGTTGCTCAAGGAGCTATGGACTGGGCAACTTACCATGCAGGCTACTCTTAACAGCATTGCCCGCCACCTGAAAATAGGGTCAGCTTCTGATCCTTCTACTTGATTATGTTCTCCTATTTGTTTGTGTAGTAGTTTTTTTTTTTTTTTTGTTTAGCGTCTTAGTGTTTTATTTGTTTTGTGTCTGTTGAGTGATTGAATACCTCACCCACATTTTGCCTTGCAAAATGTGTGGTGAGGTAGGCGAGTAACTTATGTTTGATTTGCTAGTGTCTTGACCTCTCTACGTCCATTACTTTGCTTTCAACAAAGTGTGTGCGTAGAGCGGCCATTTGTTTGTCAGAAAGTGTGTTGAGTCCAAGGTTGAGGCCTCCATGAATGGATTTTGCTATAAGCAAGGTGTGTGCGTGGAGTGTCTGTGCCGTGTGTTTTTATTTTTATTTTTTGTATTAGTAATTGTGTTGATCAGCATGGAGTTGTTGGGCAAGATGATATGATGATTTGTGTGTTTAATTGCTGTTTGTTGAACAGTGCTAAATTTTTGAATGCTATAAGATGACTTGTATGATGGATTGAGTTGTTAACATACCTTGTGAGGATTTGAGCTTAAATGAATTTATTCTTGTGTGTGATTAAAGACATCTTGATTAGGAAGAGCTAGAACTTGCATGTACTTTGGTTTATGATCTCTGAACTTAGATGATTTAGGCCATTCTTTCATTAGCCCATTAAGCTTGAATTGAGTACCTGAAATTATTACCCTTTGATAAGCCCTTTTGAGCCGAATTGATTCTTTCTATCACTTAGATACTGCCTTGATTATTTGGTTGTGAAGACCTGAGCAGTACAAAGACAAAAAGGGCAGGAAGAAAATGATTGGGGTGTATCCTGGGCGGGAAGTTTTGTGTTGATAGTTGGGTGGGAAGAGAAAAAAAAAAGAAAAGAAATGAAAAAAATTATAAGTTCTCCAGAAAAAGGTTGAAGCTTGAGTTTGGAATAGTTAAGGCAAGGAATTGATAAGAAATTGGGAACCCCTGTTGCCCAATACGAGTTTAAATTGACCTTAGCCAAGAACTAAATACTTCCTACCTATTGCCTTGAGCTTAAAACCTAAAAAGACCTAATGATGAGTTCTGAGATTTAAAATAAGAGTTTTAGATTGAAAAGGCAGGCAAGCCTATAGTGATACTGAAGTCAAGATAGTCTCTGAGTGTAAAGAAAATCCTAAACACATGAGTGATGAGTGTGGAGAGGAGATCCCAAAAGTTCACAATTCTATCTTAACTTGTTTGATAGCATATCATTTTCTTCTCCCTTCACTTGCAGATTATTTTGGAAGATTTTTATATTACCTTGACCAACTCTTCTATGTTGATCATGTTTTGTGTTTTTTGTTCTTTTATTTGTGTCTTGGGCAAGTTGTTTGTGCATACTTGAGGACAAGTGTAGGTTAAGTGTGTGCGCATGATGAGTCCATATTTTGTGTCTTTTTAGTGTCTATCTTAGGAAGTTTAGATCGAGTCTTTGTGTGTGTTTTGTCTAGTTTTTGTGTCTTGGAGGACATATTTTGGGCAGGAGGGTGTTTGTTGCCTTGCAGGTGGAAATTGGGCAACACAGGGATAAAAAACATCATTTCTGGAAGTAGGACAGACAGAGCTATATTGGTCAAGACAGATAGAAGGAGTGCTTTGGTCAGCAGGCGAGTTTCTCTCCTAGATCTAGAAGGATAAGGAAAAGATGATCTAACTTAAATATTTTTCCTTATCCGACTAGATTTAGGATCTGCAAGGGATCTCTTGGAGATAGATGTGACTTGCCATGTTAGGGTCGAGCTTATCAAGTATTACTTGCATCCCAAGGTAGCTCGTGGATTCCTTCCATGTTAAGGATTAGGGGCCCAAACCCGAAGCACTCACCTATAAATATTGAAGCCGTGCTGCTGTGAACAACGCCATCTTATTGCTTTTATTCCCGTATTATTTTGAGAGATTGTGAAGAGATAAACAAGTCCTACGGGCATACTTTTATTCGTATTTTGTTCATCGATACTTTTGGTCGATTTTACTTTGCACATACTCAATAAGTTTTAATATAGTTCCTGTCATGAGTTTCTTCCATTATTGTGTTCGTAATTTATTTATTATGTTTAGCTAAGTTCTTATACTTGATATGGGCAGGATAGTTAAGTGATGACTTATGCTTGAGAGGTCTAATTTGTGCTAAATAGTTGCATGCATGTGTTTCCGATATGTTAATGAACTTGTTCAAATATGAGATAATACGATTAAGAAATTAATAGGTCATTAATCACTTAGGACATATTAGATCACTAATTAATTGGGAAGTAAGAGTGTTTTCCATCATTTTCTTGATTAAGATCGATTAACATTAGAGGAAGGTGTCTACCCTATTGGGCTGGACGTGATGATTCCTTGTTGGGCCTTTCTAGAGATAAATGCTCCTTGAGCAAGAAACTGAACGATGACTCCGACAGAGGTATTTCCCAAGGTAGGGAGCCGACGGAGCGTCGCCAACTAAGTAAGGATAGGTAAGGGAAGAGTTTGTTGAGAGCGTGACGAGTAAAAAGGGATCTCGGCATTCAAGTCCTATAACTAACGATGCATGCATGTGATGAATATATTTTCACCAATGACCAAGCTGGGGTTTTCACTTAACAATGTCTTAGTCTATATCAAGTCCTTTTTATTATTGATCAAGTTGCCTATTTATTTTTCAGTGTTTAATTAAGTTCTCAAATTGGGCAAGAGAGTCCTAGTAACCAAGATAGCAAAACCAAACTTTCTGAACAGGTGGAGGAGGTTTCAAGAGACAGTGACAATCAACTCCTTATGGATCGACCCTGTACTTACTTGCTAACTATATAGCTGTGAGGATAGGCTATAAATTTATATTGAGAGTACGAACGACAGCCTCGTCGGTGCCGTAGCCTCCTCCGTGCATCCATTTGTAGACATTGTTGCAATAGTTGCAATATGCGTTGTATTTTGGTCGGTTGTCGACGGCGGGGATCGTTGTTTGAGCTTATGAAATCCTTAATTCTTGGCAATTTCTTGAAATACTTGAGGAAGATATCCGAAACGAGAGTTCTACCACTTGGTGCTTGCACTTCTTCTTCGTCTCTGGCGGCGTTGGATTGTTGTTGAGATTGTCGGTTCAAAATCGCCTCTTGCCTATGAACTTCTTCATAAAATTCTTCATCTTCTTGTTGTTTTTGAAGTTTTTCGGCATAGGCTCTATCAATTTCTTCCGCCACTTGTTGTCTTCTTGATCTTTTTCTTGTGGATCGAGATGGAGCACGAGCATTGCCATCTTGATTTTCGGCAATACCCTTGCCCTTATCGACACTAGATGAGCTCGACATAGTGGAGAGTGGTGGTGGAGAGAGCAAAGAGTGGTGGTGGAGGTGGCGTGGAGGTGGAGGTGGTGGCGGTGGAGATGAAGTGTGGAGAGTTGGTGATGGTGGAAAATGGAAATGGTGATACAATACTATAAATAACACAAAATAAGAGAGGATTTGAGAGCTTAAAATGCAAGAAATTAAGAGAGAAAGAGAGGATTGAGGTGTGAGGAATGAAGTGGGGGAAGAGTGATATTTATAGGGGAAGAAAGGAGCAAGTTGTTTTACCTTATTTTGTGCTTCATTTTGATGTGTATTTATGTGTCAAGTGATCTTTCATCACTATTTTGTCGGATTTTATTGTTAAATTCATTGGTTTTAGTTAATCTCGCTAACATGTTGGTTTTGTAAGAATTGATACGAGTTCGTAGGCAAAAACTGTGCGCAAATCGGAGTTCGGACGAGAGAGATATGATCGAAACAAAAAGAACACGCAAGGCAGGGTCAAACAATTGCTCAGAACTCCAAGTGATCGCTTGATGGGGTAATTTTGGCAGACAGAGACTGGGGCCAAGTGATCGCTTGACCCTCTAAGCGATCGCTTGGCCCATGGCAGCGTGAAGGCGTGAAAACCTACTATATATATAAGACATATTTATTTCCTTCCATCTCCTTTCTCCTTGTACGCGATTTTTACCTAATTTTTAGCATCCAAAATACTTTTTACATTGTTCTTAGTTTATTGCTTCCATAGTTTAGTAGTTTATTTTCGGATTAACGAACATCAACACCACGGATTCAATTGCGATTTCAGGTTTACTTTTAATTCAAGTTTGTGAGTTCTTTTGTTTCTCTTTACGTTAATTGAATTCTATTATGATTGATTCCTCGTCGTTCATTAGAATAGGTTTAATTTCTTGCATAGGATTAATTTGTTTAGATTCTATTTCAATTATCGTCTAAGTTTAATTTATGTTTAATTATTTCTTTCGCCTAGTTATAAACAAACAAACCAATTGATTTACTGCTTTATTTTTCTTTTCTTTTCTTTTCGCAATACGATAATTTTCCTGTTAAGTTTTCCTTGAGAGACGATATTTGGGTTAGCTTACTTAATCTATTACGCCCACGTTTAATTGCGTGCAACTAGATTAATTAGGTTGAACAAATTTGGTGTCGTTGCCGGGGAGAACTTTAGGCGATTATTTGTGTTGCTTTATTTTTATTTTCTTTTATTTTTCTTGTTGATTTCGTTTCTCCCCCAGTTGCGTGTGATGTGTTTTCTTGTTTTGGTGTACGCAGGAACTATGGAAATAGTCTAGAGATACTGGGTGCGTTCTTCGGGTTGTAATCTGGATAATATGCAAGTTTACCAGCCATATGGACTAATGAGTCGAGTTTTGCGTGAAATCAAAACCAATGGCAGAGTTCGAGTTCAGCATATCCATTCGGGCCATCTTATGAGCAGCAAATGTCATACTCGCCTCAGCAGCAGTATTTTACTCCTCAACAACAATACTTTTCTCCACAATACTCGTCTCCGCAGATGTCATACTCGGTACAACAAGCTCAATTTCAACCTCAACATCAACAATTTCAATATCCTTCTCCTCAAAAATGTTCTTTGGATGATACAATGAATGTTTTTATCCTAGAAAGCAAACAAGCGAGAGAGTCACAAGGGGATGCACTTGAGCGCCTCACCACACAGGTGGAGCAGATTGTTGAGATAGTGAGTGTGATGATGCAATAGAATTCGGCAGAGCAACTTCTATGGCAGTCTCATCAGGCTCATACTGACACTTATCTTAGTGACGGCGAGAGCAATGAAGTGGATGCACACGAGGACACTACCTTTCAAAAGAGCATGAATTCTGATGACTATGATCAGGAAGAGTTAACGAGTTTAGAGGCATTGGATGAAGATGACTACCTGATTGAGCCCATAGTGTTGGAGGATGTAGAGGAGCTATACGATCAAGGAGTAAACGATGAGACTGAGTATCTGGTTAAGCCTGTTGTAGTGGAATGTGAAGATGAGCTATGCCTTTCGGATTTTACGCATGGGTAAAGAAATTGAGAAAAATATTTGCCGGTGTTCGGGTTTCCCGAGATTATTGCCAAATTTTTTTCTTATTCAGATTTTTATTTCATACCATCTGATTCATTCCTTCAGAATTGTTCTTTCCTTGGTGCTACTGACACAGTGGCCGATGGTCGTTTCTTGCAGGGAGATTATGAGGACTGTCTACTGGTAGGGCCAGTTGACGTGCGGGATGAAGATGAGCGAATCCAAGAGCTGGAATGGCTCAAACTAGAGAAGGAATTTGGATAACATCGGTTCCCGTCGGCTGGCGACGTTAAAACTTAGCGTTGCGTGGGAGGCAACCCACGGTTTAGTAATCGTTATTTTTATTTTGTGGTGTGTTGCTAGTTTAGTTTGTTTTAGTTGTTTTGGTTTTCGTTTGTTTTGTTTTGTTTTTGTCTTGTTTTTATGATTGCGTTAGGTTGTTGGAGCTTGTTGATCGTGAAACCTTGCGTTGCCATGTCAATCATCCCTCTGTATCACCCTCTATCCCTATCTCTTATTTATTATTGTAACAATGGGGACATTATTTAGTTTTTCTCGTAGGGGGGGGGGGGTGTTTCTCTTGATAGTTTATCTTGTTTGTCTTTGATTTATTTTATTTCACAATTGAGATGCGGAAGTAGGAATTGAAGTTTATAGTTCATGCTTTGTTGATCGGGATATTTTGTTATGATTTGATTGATATGGTTATTGCATTTCAATTGTGGGGCATTTCATACTTGGATGATTGAAACTTGATGTTCAAGTGTTGGTGAAGGGTAAGAAATCTTTATTTTAAAAAGTGAATCTCGAATAATGAGCTCTAAATGTCCAAAATTGTTTAGTCAAGTTGGGAGGCTTCTGCTCTTCTGGGAACCATGAGCATGGAAAACCACATGAGGATACTGTTGGGAAATTTATTAGTAAGAGTTTTGATGAATTCCAAAACTGACTGACCCCAACCGAGTAGATGTTGCCAGAACCTAATGTTAGTAGGTAGGCTCGCTGTTTGAGCATTGTTAAGATTTTATCTTTACAGGTCTCCAGCTGAAGATGGCAACAAGGCATCACTCGGACAGAACATCAGTTGTAAGAAAGACAACTGAGCGTTCACTTCATCATAATGCAAAAAAGGGGTAGTCACATTCAAGAGATAGAACATCAGTTGTAAGGAAAACAACTGAGCGTTCATCAGATGAGAAGCAGTAAAGGGGAAGAGAACATCAGATGAAACAAAGCCATCTCAGTGTTCGAACCCAACTGATCAGATACAAGGAAGACAACTGAGTGTTCAGTTTCAGAACATCAGTTGTAGAACTCAACCAAGAAGATCAACAGCTTGAAGATGAAGTCAGCTGAGAGTTCAACTGTTAGTTGTCAGATAGAACATCGGCTGAAGAACAAGTTAGTTGAAGATCGAAAGTCTTAACCGACTACTCCTTGTTGGAAGTCTGTTGTTAAGATTTGAATTCAAAAAGGAAGTCACGTGAGGGTTTGACCGTTCAGTCATTACCCCATTTGGCCCAACACTAGGCTATCTCAGATGGAACGCAGATGAGCACAGATGCCATATCGGGAAAGTCTGCAGAGATGAGAGACAAGCCATCGCTTTCAAAGAACAGAGATCAACAGCTCCTCCAACGGCTAGTTGATACTCTCCGCCTATAAATAGAGGCCTTCATTCATTCAAAGAAGATACAAGACACACACACGAGAAGAAACCAGAGAGCGAAAGAAAGAGCAATATTCTTCACGAGTTGAACTGAATTTAATCTCTTAGAACATCACCTGTTGAGAGTTCTAGAGTTAGTTAGTTTTTGTGTCTTTAGATTGAACCTTGAGAACATCACTTAGTGAGAGTTCGTAGAGAGTTAGATCATAGCTCACTTCACGTTCGAGCTTTTAGTTGGAACCCTATTTTCTTTCACCTGAAAAGGTTTTGGATCCTACTCTTCCCGCAACTGAGTAGATAGGTTGTTTAGTACCCGGAAACTAAACTGTAAGGTTGATAAGTACCCGCAAACTTATCTATAACGGTTGCTCAGCCCGCGTAAGCTGAGTGGTTTGTCCAGAAGAACTTGGACAGAGTTGTGTGGACTCACAACTCCCCGTGGACGTAGGAGTGTTAGCTCCGAACCACGTTAATTCTCTGTGTGCTTGTGTTTTTCTTTACTCAGTTATTTCTTGCATACTCTACTAACTGACTAACCAGCATACAAACTGCATCTGCGCATTCTCAACTGTTTTGGTTTTTGACCAACCGTGCACAAAAGCGTGAGTTGTTTTACGAGTTGTTATTTTCCACCACATTCCGCACCGCACCACTCTTCCAGCTGAGGTTGCTTACTCAGCTGTGAGATTCCAACTGAGTCTTTTTACTCGGTTGAAGTAATTTTCAAGGTTAAGTTTTAAAAATCCTAACTGGTGTATTCTCCCCCCCCATACACCAGTAACTCGTATCGGGACCATCAAGTGGTATCAGAGCATTGGTTCAAAAGAATACTGACTCTGTTTCACAAGGTGTGAATTCGAGAAAGTTTCTTCAGTGGTCAACTGAACAGATCTATTTTTCACGCTAGTGCATATTTGCTTGCATATTTGTTCTATTGTTGTGTGCAGATGGACGTCAATGATAAGATCGTGGTAATGTTCTCGGTTGTAAATTATACATCCTGGAGGACACGGATGAAGAAGATCTTACTGTCGAAGCATCATAGGATGCAACAAGTTCTTTCTTCCGGACCGATCATCATCAAAGAAAGAATAGGTCGGACTCCTACAAATCCCAACGATGGGGACACAGTTGTGGAGTTTGTGGAGAAGCAGCCGGAAGACTACACTCCAGAGGAAGCCAAGGTGAGCCAGTTGGATATCTGGGCTCAAAGCACGATTATGTCCACTGTTGGACAAGATTATCTCCCTTGGATTGAAGAGTGTGAGACTGCCAAAGAAATGTGGGATATACTAGCATCGCTGAGTGAAGGAAGCGATGAGACGAAGGAGAACAAGTTCTCACATGCATGCCAAGACTTCGACAAATTTTGTCTGAAGATAGATGAAACAATTGATCAGCTAGAGCTCCGGTTTATGGACATCCTCAGAAGAATCCAGTCCATCCGAAGAGGAAAATACACACTAAGAGAAATCAATCTCAAAGTGTTGCAAGCTCTACCGGCTGAGTGGGATACTTTCACCAATATCCACGAAAGCCGAGCTGACCTTGGTGAAATGGGAACTGAAAGATTGTTCTCAATCTTAAAGGGAAATGAGTATAAGGTGAACCGAAGAAGATCTCAGTCCTCGTTCAGATGAGTCGACTTGAGGATGTTGGTTCAGCCTCAAAGTCAGTTGCTCTTCGAGCTGACTACACCAAATCGAGAACTTCGAGGCCAACCAGATCAGCTGACACAACTGCAAAGGAGCCAAGCAGAGAGGAACTGCAACAGAACATTGCAACCCTGTCAAAGAAACTAGTCGACATGGACACTCGGTTAGGGAAATACAAACGATTCTACAAATCAAACCGAACTCGAGACAGTTCAAAGCCTGTCACCAACGGTTGCTTTGAATGCGGCAAGGAAGGTCATTTCAAGGCTGACTGCCCAGATCTATCGAAGAAAGAGAGAGAAGCGTTGAGGGCCAAACAAGCTGGAAAGAACAAGGCCATGGTTGCAGAAGAAGCAGCTGATGACATGGACATCTTCACTGACACTGAAGATGAGGATGAGCTGACTTCCACCAACAACGCTACCGGTCAGGATCAATGCCTCATGGCTCTTGGAACCGACCAGGATGATACTGAGGTACACTCTAATCCTGCTAAGTTAAATTCTTCCAATGTTTCTAACATGCAGGAATCGCTGGATGAAGAGTTGGAACCCTCCTGAAGTGATTTTCAAGAACTCAATGAGGAACTGCATCACCAATCGGTTGAGTTTAAGAGTCTTCAAGCTCAGTTTGCCAAACTTGAAGATTCCTTAACCGAAAAAGACGATTTGATCAAGAGCCAAACCGAGGATATTGAGAATCTCAAGAGTCAACTGAACGAGGCTAAGGCTCCAACTGATGAGGAGTTGACAAAGCAGATCAATAAGCAACAAGATCAGTTGAAAAATCAAGAGACTCAGATCGACCAGCTGATAAAGAAGTCAGATGGGCAAACCGAACATATTACTGTCCTCCTCAAGGAGTTGCAAACTGAGAAGGACAATCTAATCAAGCTGTACCAGTCATCCAAGATTATCGAGAATCTAATAAGTTACAGCAGACAGATGGATGACGTGTTAGGACTCGGTTATGATGTGATCAAGGATACTGAAATTCCACCAGCAACCTTCATCAAAGCTGTAGAAGTCACAAATGTCGAGCCAAACACAGCTGAGTCACCAGAAGTTAATCTAACCTCCACCTCTCAACAAGTTCAACCGACCAATGGAATTACAACTGAGAAGGGAAAAGAAGTAGTAGATAGAAGACAAAATGTTCCATCGGTTGGGACATCAACCGAGGGAGAATGTTCCAAAAGTTAAAAGAGGAATCAGAGGCGTCGAAGACATAATCGCAACCGAACTCAGAATCAGAACCGACCTCTTCATTAACCTCAGAGTCAACAACAGAAAGAATGGAACCGACCGCAGAACCAACAAGGGTTCAATCATCTGAATCAACAGCGGTTCCATCCCCAGTTCAACCAAAGGTTCAAACCGAGTCAACCGATAAGGAACAGGTTGAACAGTTGGAGATACTCATGCCACAACATGAATCATCAACAGGGCATGAACACCTATCAACAACACTCAAGGAGTTGGAATCAGAATCAGCCACAAAGATTCCAACATGGCGTCCGACCTCACAGACAAATTCAACAGGATAAGAATCGCCATCAAAACAAGGGGAAAGCCTCTCCTCCGAAAGCTCAGAATGGGAGAAATCCAACTCCTCCCAAGAAACAGAACATCACTACTAACAACAAGCCTAAGGATAACCGAGGTGTTGTTATAGTTGATGATGAAGGAAAAGTGATCTGGAATGATAAATCCATCCGAGTATACATGGAAAAGCGACGCACAGTTCCAGGGGGAACTGGTTCTAACCCTCCAGGACCCAACTAAAATTGGGGACCTAAGCGAGTTTCTCTTTGCAGGTTCAGGAGAAACAGCTGAGGAAGAATAAAGCGTCTGCTACAATGTGGGTGATGGACAGTGGATGCTCGAAACACATGACGAATCTGAAGAATTTGCTTGGAAGTTTCGTGGAGAAAGAAGGTCCATCAGTTACTTTTGGTGATAACTCAAAAGGGTACACCAGAGGTTACGGTACCCTTGAAACCAATCATGTTTCGATTTCTAATGTTTCTTATGTTGATGGATTGAAGCATAACTTGCTCTCCATCAGCCAATTCTATGATAATGGTTTCTCTGTCAAGTTTAATGCATAGGGTTGCAGAGTCAAAGATGTCGGATCAAAGCAGGTCATATTATTGGGAAATCGATCGCCAACCGAAAACGTCTACTATGCTAACTGGAACAGTAGTCTTTCTGACACCTGCCTGCTATCAAAGAGCAGTTCAGATGTGAGCTGGCTGTGGCACAAAAGGCTCAATCATCTGAACTTCAAGACAATGAACCGACTCGCCAGACAAGAACATGCAAGAGGCATACCAAACCAAGTGTTTTCAACAACACATATCTGCAGTGCATGCCAGTTGGGAAAGCTCGCTAGATCCTCCTTCCGGTTGAAATCAACTCCCTCAACCGACCGAGTGTTACAGCTGATCCATATGGATCTCTTCGGGCCAGTTACACCAAAGAGCATGAACGGGAACGAGTACACCCTGGTTGTAACTGATGACTACTCAAGATATACATGGACCATCTTCATGCGCCACAAGAGTGAAACCCGAGATGAGCTACCCAAGCTGATGGATCGAATATCAAACCAACAAGAGATGAAGATCATTTCTATCCGATCAGATCGAGGAACGGAGTTTCTAAATGAAACCATCATCGAGTACTACGAGAAGCATGGAATTACCCATCAAACATCAGCCGCGCGTACTCCACAACAGAATGGAGTAGCTGAGCGAAGGAACAGAACGCTAAAGGATGCAGCTACATCTATGTTAACCAGCTCAGCTCTGCCAAAGAGATTTTGGGCTGAGGCGATCAACACAGCCTGCTACACTCAGAACCGGTCTCTTCTGACCAAGCGGTTGGGAAAGACACCATACGAGCTATGGAGACGCAGGAAGCCAGATATTTCTTATTTTCGCGTTTTTGGTTCTAAGTGTTATATTCACAACAATGGGAAAACTCAGTTGAAAACTTTTGATGCCAAAGCTTCGAAAGGCATATTTCTCGGATATGCCGCTCGGATCAAGGCTTATAGAGTTTTCAACAATAGCTCTAGTGTTGTGGAGATAACACCTCATGTTAGTTTTGATGAATCTACTTTTGAGTGCAGGGAACAGGGTAAAGGACAACAGGGCAATCCACAAGTTCCACCTGTTCTCACCAGATCACAAGCTCTAAGGGAAAAGAATCTAGCTGAACCACTGGTATGGGCAACCGAGGATGAGGATCCATACTCCTCTGAAGATGAATGCGAGGACCCCAGCTCATCTCAAGGGGGAACTCCAGCTGATGCCCCTCCAACTGCATCAGCATCCGAAGCTCAACCAAGTCCGGTTCAAAACAATGTCAATGTTGAGGATCCAGACTCAACAGCTGATCAATCACCAGCTCTGAAGACTCCAACTCAGATCACAGAACAGCTACAGTTGGAAGAAGAAGGAAGACGCAACCGAAGATGGTATGAAGTTCATTCCACTGATAACATCATCGGAGATCCAACCGAAGGTGTTCGTACAAGAAGCAGAGTTGCGACTCATGATTCAACCGAGGAAGATTCCAACACTTATGCCCAATATGCTGAGGAGTTGGCAGTTCTAGAGGAGTTCGAGCAAGCTGGAGATGTTGCCATGATTTCTTGTTTTGTAGCTGATGTGCCAGAACCGAAGAACGTTGTGGAAGCTCTCAACTGTGTTCACTGGACAACAGCCATGCAAGAAGAACTGAATGAGTTTATACGCAACTGTGTATGGGAGTTGGTAGAAAGACCAAATGGTGTCAAGGTGATTGGATTGAAGTGGATTTTCAAAAACAAGAGAGACGCCATTGGATTCATAGTGAGAAATAAGGCAAGGTTGGTAGCTCAAGGATATTGCCAACAAGAAAGAATCGATTTCGAGGACTCCTTCGTGCCGGTTGCAAGGCTGGAAACCATCCGAATCTTTCTAGCTTATGTCGCACATCACAAGTTCAAGGTGTATCAGATGGATGTGAAGTGTGCATTCCTCAACGGAGATATCAAGGAAGATGTATATGTTGAACAGCCTCCTGGTTTTGAGACTGGAGATGGAAGAGTGTACAAGTTGAAGAAGGTTATCTATGGACTAAAGCAAGCGCCAATGGCTTGGTATGACACTCTTTGTGGTTTTCTTCTGAACTCGGGTTTCAAACGAGGGTCAGTTAACAAAACCCTGTTCACCATCAAAGTTGGAGATGACATTCTTGTTGTGCAAATCTATGTTGACGACATCATATTCGGATCGAAGTCGGAGGAACTGTGTGAAAAATTTTCAAACCTCATGAAGGAGAAGTTCGAGATGTCAATGATGGGCGAGATGAATTATTTCCTTGGATTACAAGTGAAGCAGTCGCCAGAAGGGATTTTCATCAATCAATCCAAGTATACAAAGGAGCTCATCACCAAGTTCGGATTGCAGACATGTAAGACCACAAGGATCCCAATGAATACTAACTGGAAGATTGAACCTGGAACTGAAGGAAAGCTCGTGGATGCCAGTAAGTATAGAGGGATCATTGGTTCTTTGCTATATCTAACTGCCAGCCGGCCAGACATATCATACGCAGTTGGAGTGTGTGCCCGATTCCAAGTTCAACCAAGGGAAGCACACATGTTGGCAGCAAAGAACATCATCAAGTATCTGAAGGGAACTGTTAATGTTGGACTGTGGTATCCAACTGACGACAATATTCAACTGACCGAATACTCAGATGCAGATCTAGCCGGAGATCGGTTGGACAGAAAGTCTACTTCTGGACACTGTCAGTTCATGGGAAGCAAGCTAGTTGCATGGTTCTCCAAGAAACAAGCATGTGTTGCCACCTCTACAACCGAGTCAGAGTATATGGCTGCCGGAAGCTGTTGCATGCAAGTGTTGTGGCTCAAGCAACAACTGAGAGATTATGAAGTTGCAACTGAACAGGTTCCCATTCATTGTGATAGCTCGAGTGCCATAACTATCTCCTTGAATCCTGTTCACCACTCTCGGACGAAGCATATTGACATCCGACATCATTTCATCCGAGATCATATTGAGAAGAAGGATGTGTCCATGGAGAAGATTCCAACTGAGATTCAGAGAGCTGATATCTTCACCAAACCTCTAGCTGAAGCACGGTCAAGATGCTTTGTGACCTCCTTAGACTGTTGGATCCAACAGATGATGAGTCAACTGGGGAACAGAGATAGATATCCATCTAAGGGGGAAGCTCAGATGAAGGGGGAATCTCAGATGCGGATCACCAACTGATGACATCAGACGTCAGCTGAATAGACGAACTCGAGTCAGCTGATGGTATGCCGATCAGATGCAGATTGCCAACCGAAGGAATCAGACGTCAGCTGAACAGACGAACTCGAGTCAGCTGATGGTATGCTGCAACATGGGAACTCAGCTGATTTCGACATCAGCTGGCAGGTAACATTTATGGCTGAAGGTGATATGTTCTTAAATGAGAATGTTTGAAATAAATTCAAACATTCCTGAACTAGTCAGTTACATTAAAAATAGCCATCATGTCGCATTAATTGTAAAGTACGGTTGAACATCCATAGCCTACTTTATAGTGCGACTGGGCTGACACGATAAACTGTACACCTTCTCACGCGCTGGTTGGAACTCGAATCTAAACGTCAAGTCAAAGATAGTCAACAGTCGCGTAATCTCAGCCGTTGATGGATTCGCGCCATTTAACCCCAGCCGTCGATTACATCCGAGTCAAAGACCTATATAAGGCGAAAAATCAGGAAGATATCTCCTACTTTCCTCATTCGTGCATATCTTAATTACATGTTCATCGTCTTCCCAGTTTCTGCCTAACCCATTTTCTGCAAAAGATTGTCTTTCCTTTCTTCTATATATTCTCTTTGCAGTGATCACTTATGGCACCAAAAAGTAAAAGAATGGCTTCATCCGGACCTTCCCTAGTCCCTACCACATATGAAGAATCTTTCGATATGTTAGTATCGAAGATACACTTTGAGCAGATTCTCTCCGACGAGAAACTGGAGTCACCGGTCTTGGCCCCGCTCGCCAACACACTCAGGGAGAATGGCCTCCTGGAATGGGCCAAGCTTTGCCCCTCCCACTTGCTCAGGCGACAGGTCGGGGAATTCTACGTCAATCTAGTTCGCCCCCTTGACAGTTCAGAGGGAGTATCAACGGAGGTGTCGTGCCGACAAAGAGATGTTCCGGCCAGGATCATACGTCGTGTCACCTTCCCCATCGACGTGTCTGATGTCTCCGGTACATCATTCCCGTCAACCACACCGCCACAGAGTTCTTGGAGAATATTACCGACGAGCAGGCGGATGAGTTTCTGCAGGATGCTCTGATCAAGCCGGAGAGGCTAAGGAGCAACATGCAACGGATGAAACTGAAGCCAGAACATCGCCTGCTGTTCGATGCCGTGTCGAAGGTGGTGTTCGGTTACAGTGGCGCTTTCGGCGACATCAGCCGACCTAAACTGAAGCAGTTGGTGGCCCTGGAGCACCAACACCAAATCAACTGGTTCCAATATTTCTTGAACCAGTTGATGGTGGAGAAGTCGAAGATCTCCGAGACTACAACCGAGTCTGGAGAGAAGCCGCTGAGTGTGAAGGGGACACTCAACTTCGGCTGCAAGATATCTGCCCTCATCTTGCTCGCAACCAAGGACCGCAACATGGTCTGGGCCGACTGCGAGGAGACTCCACTGAAGAAGCTGCTGTTGTTCCCGACAGCGAAGAAAGCACAGCAGGTGCTCAGGAGTGTCTACACTCCTAAGGAAAAGAGGGAGTCAGGAAAGACAGCTAAGTCAACAGCTGAAGGGGAACCAGCCGCTACTCGCCCCGCCAAGTCCAAAGCTGCACGCCGACGAGCTGAGTCGGAAAAGGAGTCAGCTGAGGAACCTGCCCAGAAAAAGTTAAGGGTACGGTTCAAGAAGTCCACCAAGAAGGCAGCTGATGTGCCAGCTGTTGAGTCAACTGAGGTGCCAGCTGTTGAGACAGCTGAGGAGCCAGTTGATATACCAGCTGAGGAGCCAGCCGAGGAAATGCCAGCTGAGGAGGAAATGCCAGCTGAGGAGGGAATGCCAGCTGAGGAGCAAGCTCTAGCTGAGGAGGAGGCACCGGTTGAGTCAACACCTGCTGAGGAGCGTTCCGAATCCAGCCGCTCAGCTGAGGCCGCCTTGTTCGAGATCGTCCCTCGAGCCCCCGGAGCTGATGAGGTTGAGGGCATGGAGACGTCGGATGCATCCTCCTTATCTGAGGACGTTGAAGATGTTACAACCTCCCCCACGACAGGAGATAATGCCGTACCGCCCCCAGAGCCTCATGCTCTTTCAACCCTCCCTCAACCAGATATTCCGAGCACTCTGCTCGATGCCAACATCGTGACCACTTCTTCGGCCGATGTTGAGGAAACCATTGAACCCACTCTCCCAACTGACTCCCAAATTCCGAGCTCTCAGCTCGATGCCGATGTTGTGACCGACTCTTTGGCCAACATCGATGAACCTCTTGAACCTGAGCCATATAATCTTACCCCCTCCCCAATTAATGAAGCGGAGGACCTACAGGCAGTTGCTCAGGAGCACGAAGGCAGGGTGGCCTACTGCTTTCAAAAGCTGTTAGGTCTGTTCCCTGAGGCTCGCAACATGCCCATCTTCGACACTCTGGGAACCGAGCTATTGTACCAGTTCCACCTGATCTTCAGCCACTGTTACGTCAAGAAGGATACGATCAGGGTGCAGAGCTGGGACAGACTGAAGTCCGATGAGTCCCGCATCCGAGCCTACTTCAACTATTCCAACTTGGAGGTGGCGTACAACAACCGGATTGCACTGCTCACTCGACGGATGGACCAGAGTCGAGCTGAAGGGACGGACACAAGGGAAGCAACTGGAAAGGAGTGCGTCGACTTCCTTGACAGCATGTTGGCTAAATCAGCTAACTTCCTTGAAGATGTCGATGCAACCGCCGCAGCCGCGAAAGAAGAAGAAGAAAATCTGAAGCTGTACCTGGCGAACAGGCAAGCCACGGTCACAGCTGAGCCTCTAGCTCTAACTGCTCAAGCCCCTCCAGCTGCTCATCATGCTCCATCATCTGAAGAAATCTGCGAGCTAGTAGCTGAGAGGGTCAACCAGTTGAGGACCGAACTGCTCGCCAACCTCCAGCACCAACAAGATGACCAGCTGAGAGCGTTGGAAGCACAAGCATTCCAGAACCAACAACTGGTGGAGAAGAATGTTGATCTGAAGTCCAAGCTAAATGAATTCTCCTCCTCCACCAGTCAAGAAATGTCAGAGTTGAAATCCACTCTGTTGGGACTGAAGTCGGAGCTCAACGTCTTCAAATCTATGGCCGACTCAAATCTTGCCAAGTCCCAACAGACACAGGATGCTGAATGGGAGTCCAGGTTCGAGTCGCAGTGGGCTGAGTTCGCTACCTTTCAGACAGAGGTCATCGACAGCCTCTCTGTCTTGAAGAAGGTCGAACAAGAGCGCCAGGACTCCGAACTGGCGAAGAAGATCGAGATGGAGTGTGCGATCGATGAACTCTTCAACCGTGTTCAACTAACCGAGGATAAACTCAACTCTCTGGACGGTTCAGTAGCAAGCCTTGTTGCTGATGCCAAAAAGGGGAAAGAGAAGGAGACGGAGGTTGAGGCACAGGAAGAAGAAGAGACCCAAGAACAAGGAGTGCTAGCTGCTCAATCATCCAAATCTCAGCTGAGGAGGAGGAAGTCTGCTGCTCCCAAGTCAACCGAAGTCGGTGGAGCTGAGATGTCTAAAGACTTGGAGCAGGCAGAGAAGATTGGAGTTTCCTACAGCTCCATAGCCGAGATCGCAGCCGAGCTGGATTCTGAACTCGACGGGATAACAACCGAAGAGTGCATTGCAGCTGCCAAGGCTATGGACGTAGAGGAGAAGGACTACATGAACCCGAGCTAGATCAGAAAGTTTGCCGCCAGCCAGGCGAGGAGGGTGAACCAGTTCGAGGATGAGTTGAAGAAGTTGTCCCAAAACTTGGACCGCAACGTTGCCTCCCGCAGCCGACGCCGCATCAACAAGCATCAATCAATGGCGGAAGCTCGGTTGAAGCAACAAAGGTTGCCTGCAAAGTCCAAGGTAGAGAGCCAGTTCAGGCATGTTGACAAGTGGATGCCGACCGAGTGGAATGAAGAGTGGGAGCTGTTCAAGCAGGAGTTCGTGAATGACTTCAACTACAGGAAGGTTTACGCAACTGACGACCCAAGAAAAGCGTTCAAGGAAGCGCTGACCGAGTTGCACTCAGGGGATCCTGGCATGTTCAGCCAGTTCAGGCGGGCTATGATTGATGCCAACCTAGACTTGAACACTGTTCCAGTTCTGAAGAGGGTTACTTATCGGCCTCCTCTTCTCCCAGACTCAAGCAACCCGAACCGCACGAAGATCGCAGCTGAGGCAAGGCAGGTTTGCAAGGAGCATGGAGTGGACATTTCCAAGGAGTCACCTGCCAAGAGAGAAATTTTTGTTAGGATTTTTAGCAAGTATGGGCTACAATTTTAGCTCAGTTAGTTTTCTAGCAACTGTTATAATTTTTGGTTTTTGCGCCTAATTTTGTAACAATCAGTTGTAATGAAAACTACTCAGTTATAAGATTCACCTTGATGAATATAAGATTCACCTTGATGAACAATCCCTCATTGTCCAAGCTCTGAATCACAAAGTCTTTTAAACACCATGTTATAACTGTGCTAACCCTTTGATGTTTTATCTTATAGACTGTCTAGAATTTCAGCTGAGATTTTAGATGAGTTAGTGAGGTTTAGATCAATAGTGGTTTAAAGTTGTAAGTGGTTTTGGCATCATCAAAAAGGGGGAAATTGTTGGGAAATATATTAGTAAGAGTTTTGATGAATTCCAAAACCGACTGACCCCAACCGAGTAGATGTTGTCAGAACCTAATGTTAGTAGGTAGGCTCGCTGTTTGAGTATTGTTAAGATTTTATCTTTACAGGTCTCCAGCTGAAGATGACAACAAGGCATCACTCGGACAGAACATCAGTTGTAAGAAAGACAGCTGAGCGTTCACTTCATCATAATGCAAAAAGGGGAAGTCACATTCAAGAGATAGAACATCAGTTGTAAGGAAAACAACTGAGCGTTCATCAGATGAGAAGCAGTAAAGGGGAAGAGAACATCAGATGAAAGAAAGCCATCTGAGCGTTCGAACCCAACTGATCAGATACAAGGAAGACAACTGAGTGTTCAGTTTCAGAACATCAGTTGTAGAACTCAACCAAGAAGATCAACAGCTTGAAGATGAAGTCAGCTGAGAGTTCAACTGTTAGTTGTCAGATAGAACATCGGCTGAAGAACAAGTTAGTTGAAGATCGAAAGTCTTAACCGACTACTCCTTGTTGGAAGTCTGTTGTTAAGATTTGAATTCAAAAAGGAAGTCACGTGAGGGTTTGACCGTTCAGTCATTACCCCATTTGGCCCAACACAGGGCTATCTCAGATGAAAAACAGATGAGCACAGATGCCATATCGGGAAAGTCTGCAGAGATGAGAGACAAGCCATCGCTTTCAAAGAATAGAGATCAACAGCTCCTCCAACGGCTAGTTGATACTCTCCGCCTATAAATAGAGACCTTCATTCATTCGAAGAAGATACAAGACACACACACGAGAAGAAACCAGAGAGCGAAAGAAAGAGCAATATTCTTCACGAGCTGAACTGAATTTAATCTCTTAGAACATCACCTGTTGAGAGTTCTAGAGTTAGTTAGTTTTTGTGTCTTTAGATCGAACCTTAAGAACATCACTTAGTGAGAGTTCGTAGAGAGTTAGATCATAACTCACTTCACGTTCGAGCTTTTAGTTGGAACCCCATTTTCTTTCACCTGAGAAGGTTTTGGATCCTACTCTTCCCGCAACTGAGTAGATAGGTTGTTTAGTACCCGGAAACTAAACTGTAAGGTTGATAAGTACCCGCAAACTTATCCATAACGGTTGCTCAGCCCGTGTAAGCTGAGTGGTTTGTCCAGAAGAACTTGGACAGAGTTGTGTGGACTCACAACTCCCCGTGGACGTAGGAGTGTTAGCTCCGAACCACGTTAATTCTCTGTGTGCTTGTGTTTTTCTTTACTCAGTTATTTCTTGCATACTCTACTGACTGACTAACCAGTATACAAACTGCATCTGTGTATTCTCAACTGTTTTGGTTTTTGACCAACCGTGCACAAAAGCGTGAGTTGTTTTACGAGTTGTTATTTCCCACCACATTCTGCACCGCACCACTCTTCCAGCTGAGGTTGCTTACTCAGCTGTGAGATTCCAACTGAGTCTTTTTACTCGGTTGAAGTAATTTTCAAGGTTAAGTTTTAAAAATCCTAACTGGTGTATTTCCCCCCCCCCCCATACACCAGTAACTCGTATCGGGACCATCAGATACTTTAGATGATCTCTAAATGTTCACACCTCATGAATTTTGGCCATATAACCCCACTTGACTTGAAAACTTTTTGTAAAGCCTTTCGTTCGAAATTGTTGTGATTTGAAGGGCTATACCCTTCTTTCTTGTCTGTTCAATGTTGAATATTGACGCGACCATCATTTAGCCGCGGTAAAATATAATTTGTATTTTTCCTTGCCCACTTCCTAGTATTAGCTAGTCGGTAAGTAAGGGTCGATCCCACGAGGAATTGGTGCAATATTCTTTTGAGGTACTGCCTCTTCCACCACTTGCTCAATGTGATCAATCGACTCGACCATTTTGGTGTCCGGTAGATGCTCCATTGCCTTGAAAATATTAAACGTGACTTTTTCTCCATCAAACTCACGTGTCAATTATCCTGTGTTGCAATCGATCCTAGTCTTGGCTGTCTTCATAAATGGTCTTCCCAACAACATAACCGATGCGTTACCTCCCGTCTTGCCCATGTTGAGCACATAAAAATCTGCTGGAAAGATCAACTCTTCTACTTTTACTAGGACATCTTCCAGAATGCCCTCAGAATGCACTTGTGACTTGTCCGCCAATTGGATAACCACCCTAGTGGGTCGGAGTGGTCCCATAATACCTTCATCATACATAGACAAAGGCATGACGTTGATCGACGCGCCCAAATCAAGCATGGCTTTCTCAATCTTCATATCACCAATTTGGCATGGGATGGCGAACATGCCGGGATCTCGACACTTCTTGGGCAAATTCCTCTTGATAATTGCCGACACATTCTCCCCCACGACAACTCTTGCTCCGTCATAATTCTGCACCTTCTCTGCGCAAAGATCCTTCAATAACGTCGTGCATTTGGGCATGCTGCGAAGTGCCACGAGAAGAGGTAGGTTTATCTCAATCTTCTTGAATATGTTGATAATTTCAGTCATCTCTTCGTCCATCTTGATCCGCTTCAACCTACCTGGAAAAGGTGCTCAAATAATGGGTGTAGATTTGACATTTTTAGGCTCGGGACATACCTCTTCATCTCCATCATTCATCTCTTCAATCTCCTTTTCCTCCTCCTCGACCTCTAACTCTTTCTCCTTGGGCAAAAGAGTTTCAAATTTCGGCATCTGAACTTTCTCGGGCAACACCTTTCCTCCTCTAAGCGTAACAACATTAACTTGGGCCTTGTTCACCTCCACTTGGGCTGGAAGTTCGCCTTGCTTCTTCTCTATCATGCCCAAAGCGTTGGTAAGGTGTGCCAATTGGGCAGTGATGTGTTGAATTGCACCCCGTGTCTCCGTTCTAAATTGTTCATTCTCTTGTTGCGCCTTGTTATGATCTCGGATCAGGCTATTAACCACCTCAGTCAACGATGGCTTGTTTGGATCACGTGGTGGGTACTGCTGCTGTAGCTGCTGAGGTTTCTGTGCCTGTTGCCCAAACTGCTGATAGTTGTTGTTTCTGTACCTCAGATTTTCATTGTTCCTCCATCCGGGGTTATATAAACTTGGGAATTTGGATCATACTACCTCCCTTGATTGGTGTTGAAGCCTATAACATTCACATCCTCTTCTTCATAGAGTGTTGGGCATTGATCCGTTAGGTGTGTGACCGCTGTGCATATCCCGCATGCCCTCACCGCTTTTTTATTGTTACCAGCCATTAGAGTAATAAGAGACTCCATGTGTGCGGCTAGCTTATCGATCTTCTAATCAATTCGCGATGGGCTTCCTGCTGTCGCCTTGGGCAATTCGCCGACTTCATCCATCCTAGACTCCTCCGCCATCTCTCCAATGATCTGAAAGACCTTTCTTGGGGGTTTATTCATGATTGTTCCTTGGCAAGCTGCATTCACCAAGACTTTTTCTCCAATTCGAAGTCCTCCCACAAAGTACTGGACCAAATCGTACTCAGGAATCTGATGTTGTGGGCATTTTGCAAGCATAAGTTTGAACCTGTTCCAATAGTCATAGAACGTCTCATTAATGCCCATTTTGATGCTAGTGATCATTTTTCTCATTTCCTGAATACGTGCAGCTGGGAAATATTTCTCTAAGAACTTTTGCTGCATCTCTTGCCATGTTTTCACGCTTTCTGCAGGCAAAGTATAAAGCCATTCCCTTGCCCCGTCTTGTAGAGAGAATGGGAAAGAGATCAGCCTCACATACTCATCTAGGTTCCCCTCAGTAGGAACCGTTCCGCATGTCATCTCGAAGTCTTGCAAGTACCTTTGTGGGTCTTCCCCTGGATAATCGCTGAACTTGGGAAGGATCTGGATGAAATAGGATTTCAGCTCCCATGGCTTCGACGGCTCAGGCAAAGTGATGCCTGATGGCCTCAGGTTCAGTGTGCTAGGGAAAACCATCTCCTTCACTGTCCTTTCTTCTTCTCCAGTCATTGCTTCTTCTTGTAGACTTCTCATTTCTTCTCTATCTGAGGAGTACTGCTCCTCAATTGGTGTATCGCCTGGCTTTTCCAGAGAGTTCCGCTCTTTCTCCAAAATCGCCAAACATTGTTCCTCTTCTTCCGTTTCCTTCTTTGCCTCTTCCTTACGCCTCCACGTTTGTGAACTTTCTGCAGGGTTAGGGTTAAGCATAAAAGAAAATAAAAAAGAACAAACACGAAAGAGAATACCACAAAATCAATCCCCTGGCAACGGTGCCAATTTTGACGCGACCGTCGTTTAGCCGCGGCAAAATACAATTTGTATTTTTCCTTGCCCACTTCCTAGGATTAGCTAGTCGGTAAGGAAAGGTCGATCCCATGAGGAATTAATGCAATATTCTCTTGAAAGTATCATGTCACAGTTTTGGTTTGGTCTATTTCTACTATCGCCTTGGGCAAAGTAAATAAAAGTTAAAACTGAAATAAAACAAGTAAACGATCAGTAATAAAAGGCAATCTGGATTTTAGGTTCGATTCAATGTGAATGAGTGTAACTCGATCATAGGTGCATAGATATTCGCTATGTATGTGTGTCAACGGTTATAGGTAAACCGCGTCGTAGTCCTACTGTCACGTTGTCACGCCTACAACCACGACTTGCCCAACTCGTCCTTACTTGTGAATCATGCGTGGCATTCCCACCCCAGTCTTCTTTACTTGCCCAACTCACCCCCGAGCATTCCTCAAGGGGCATAGACTAGAACAAGCAGCTTTGGGCACTAGACGAATCCATTCTGGCCCAATGAGATACGAGGATCCCGCTCCGACTTTTCACCAGCGTCAGTGTACTTCGTTCGGCTCCGCCCAAGTTCAACCTGAGATTTTCCGCCCTCAAGGAGCGTGAGGCAAACCTCTCCCAGTCCTTGTTGGTCTAAGCTACCTCCATTTTAAGGAATCTGGCGCCCTACAATTGCCCACCGGCCGAATGAACTCTTGGCACAAACAGACTGCTTTGAAATCATTGCCTAACGCCTCGAGAACACACATATATATAGCTATCTTGCCCAATTAGACCTCACAAGTTATTAAACACTTAAATCACATATCCTCTACCTAAACCCAGATCTAAGGGTTTAGCTAGACATAAAGTAAATATCAATAACGAAAGAGATGAAAGGAAACATACTCGAATTAATACTTAAAATGATAGTCTGCCCAAACTGGGATTTAACAGTAGAAAACTAAAGTAAAAATTATGTAAAGTTGTACGTGATCAAAATTGTATCAAAAGTTGTGTCTAAAGTTGTATGCACGAACATATATATATATATATATATATATATATATATATATATATATAGTACAAGATTCATGGGCTTAAAACCCTAAAAACCCACATAAGGGCCTTCGATTAACAGCTGGCAGGTTCCCTTCCTTGACCGATTAGGATTAGGAAAGATTTGTTTCCTTATCGGTAACATCTCTTCCTTATCCTTTTGCTTCCTAATCCGGGTAGAAGTTATCCCCACGTTTCCTTCACCTCCAAGGCACGAATTACTTCCTTGTTAGTCCTCCGAATGATATCATAACAGCTGCAACGTCTAGAACCTTCGTACTCCGCTTTCTCTTCACCTTGCCTAGAGCTCTTCTGCCTTCTTGACCTGTTTTAAATGACTGCGCATGGTCTGAATTGATCAAGCTGACTGGTACGGAGCAGCTTCTAAGTGTTTTGGACTTCCGCCCTCGGTATCTCTAGCTGCAAGCAAAGCTCCTTGACCATTGCATCGTATCGAAATGCTCACTTTCATGCGTAAATCCACTCCAAATGCCCAAAGTCATGTCCTTCCCTGCCTACTACCAAACATGTCCTCCTAGACACTAAAACAGACGAGAAAGATACAAAACTTGACCCGATCTACTCCTAAAAATACATGATGAGCATATAACATATGGTCTGATCAAATATACTATACGAGAAATGGGTATGGGAAACCATGCTAGGAGGCCAAAATTTCTGTGAGTAAATCAAGTGAACATTGCTCGGAATTAATTTAATATTTATAATTTAAGAAATGACATAAAATTTGGGATACTTAAAAGTTTGTTGATATTTTCTCGTCTTGATCTTGCATTTAGATGTTAAGTTGATTGAGTTCTTGTGCGGAGGACAACTCATTTGTCTTGTGATGATTATACTAGATCGATGAATGATGAATTTATCTTGGGATTGAGAGTTTGTTGAAGTATGAATTGTTTAGTTCAATTTATTACTTTTTCATCTTGATTTGAAATGAGATTTGCTTGAGGACAGGCAAGGTTTTGTGTGTCGAGGGGTGTTTCACCTCATTTTGTGCTTTATTTTGATGTGTATTTATGTGTCAAATGATCTTTCTAATCACTATTTTGTCGGATTTTATTGTTAAATTCATTGGTTTTAGTTAATCTCGCTAACATGTTGGTTTTGTAAGAATTGCACAAGAATAGACGAGAGATGGACAAAAATGAGAAATAATGTGAGAAATTTTTGAGGAGTTTGACTTGATAAGATTGAAGTACGTCTTGATACGAGTTCGTAGGCAAAAACTGTGCGCAAATCGGAGTTCGGACGAGAGAGATATGATCGAAACAAAAAGGACGCGCAAGGCAGGGTCAAGCAATCGCTCAGAACTCCAAGCGATCGCTTGACGAAGTAATTTTGGCAGACAGAGACTGGGGCCAAGCGATCGCTTGACCCTCTAAGCGATCTCTTGGCCCATGGCAGCGTGAAGGCGTGAAAACCTACTATATATATAAGACAGATTTATTTCCTTCCGTCTCATTTCTCCTTGTACGCAATTTTTACCAAGTTTTTTAGCATCCAAAATACTTTTTACATTGTTCTTAGTTTATTGCTTCCATAGTTTAGTAGTTTATTTCCGGATTAACGAACATCAACATCACTGATTCAATTGCGATTTCAGGTTTACTTTTAATTCAAGTTTGTGAGTTCTTTTGTTTCTCTTTACGTTAATTGAATTCTATTATGATTGATTCCTCGTCGTTCATTAGAATATGTTTAATTTCTTGCCTAGGATTAATTTGTTTAGATTCTATTTCAATTATCGTCTAAGTTTAATTTATGTTTAATTACTTCTTTCGCCTAGTTATAAACAAATTAACAAACCAATTGATTTACTGCTTTATTTTTCTTTTCTTTTCTTTTCTTTTCTTTTCTTTTCGCAATAAGATAATTTCCCTGTTAAGTTTTTCTTGAGAGACGATATTCAGGTTAGCTTACTTAATCTATTACGTCCACGTTTGATGGTCCCGATACGAGTTCTGATGTATAGAGGGGGGAGAATACACCAGATAAAACTTTTTTAAAAACAACCCCCTAAAAATAACTCAACCGAGTAATACAACTCAGTTGGAATCACAACCGAGTAAGAAACACTCAGTTGGAAGTGAAGTGTTGTGCGGAATGTGATGGAAAAATAACTCGTATAAAATCAACTCACGCTTTTATGCACGGTTGGTCAAAAACCAAAACGGTTGAAGAATAATGCAGTTTGAACGCTCAGTTGTCTTTCTTGTATCTGATCAGTTGGGTTTGAACGCTCAGATGACTTTCTTTCATCTGATGTTCTCTTCCCCCTTTCTACTTCTCATCTGATGAACGCTCAGTTGTCTTCCTTACAACTGATGTTCTATCTTGCAACAACTCTCTTTGAATACTTAGATGATTCTTGAATCTTCCTCCTTGAATGCTCATCTGATGAACGCTCAGTTGTCTTCCTTACAACTGATGTTCTATCCGAGTGACGCCTTGTTGCCTTCTTCAGCTGGAGTCCTGTAAAGATAAAATCTTAACAATGCTCAAACAGCGAGCTAACTACTAACATTAGGATCTGGCGATATCTACTCGGTTGGGGTCAGTTGGTTTTGGAATCAATCAAAACTTTAATAAATTTCCCAACAATTTCTCCCTTTTTGATGATGCCAAAACCCTTTCAGATCAAAACTCTAAAACCCTTATAAAAATCTTACAAGGCAAATTGATCTAAATCCTACTGACCTATCCAACATCTCAGCTGAAATTCTGGACAGTCTATAAGATTAAAACATCAAAGGGTTAGCACAGTTATAACATGATATTGAAATAACTTTGCGATTCAGAGCTTGGACAATGAGAGATTGTACGTCAAATTGAATCGTATAACTGAATAGTTTTTATTACAACTGATGATTACAAAAGATAAGCACAAAACCAAAAAGTTACATCAGTTGCTCAAAAACTTACAAAAATCTCTCTCTTTTCGGCTGACTCCTTCGAAATATCCACCCCGTGCTCTTTGCAGACTTGCCTCGCCTCGGCTGCAATCTTTGTCCTGTTGGGGGTGCGGGAGTCTGGAAGGAAGGGAGGCTTGTAAGTAACCTTCTGAGGGACGGGGACAGTGTTCAGATCCAGTTTTGCTTCAATCATCGTATGCTTGAACTGGCTGAACATCCCTGGGTCCCCAGTGTGCAGCTCGGTTAACGCTTCTTTGAAAGCTTTCCTTCCATCCTCAGTTGCGTAAACCTTTCTGTAGTAGAAGTCGTTTATGAACTCTTGTTTAAACGACTCCCAATCCTCGTTCAATTCAGCTGGCATCCATTTTTCGACATGCCTAAACCGACTTTGAAGCTTGGTCTTCCCTGGCAACCTCTGTTGTCTTAGCCGAGCTTCAGCCTTGACTTGATGTTTATCGATTCGGCGACGGCTGCGGGATGCAATGTTTCGATCCAAGTTCTTGGTCATCTTGTCCAGCTCTTCTTCGAATTGGTTGACCCTTCGAGCTTGGCTGGCAGCGAACTTCCTGATCCAGCTCGGATTCATATAGTCCTTTTCAGCAACATCCATAGCCTTGGCAGATGCGATACACTCTTCGGTTGTGATACCGTCGAGTTCCGAATCAAGCTCAGTTGCGATCTCGGCTATGGAGTTGTACGAAACTCCAAACTTCTCCGTCAGCTCCAAGTCTTTTGTCATTTCAGCTCCACCGACTTCGGTTGACTTGGGAGCGGCCTTCTTCGTCTTCTTCCTCAGCTGAGATTTTGCTGCAGCTGGCATCGCTTCCTCGGCTTGGGTCTCTTCTTCTTCCTGCATCTCAACATCCGCCTCTTTATCTTTCCCCTTTTTGGCATCAGCAACAAGGCTTGCTACTGAACCATCCAGAGAGGTGAGCTGTTGTTCGGTGAGTTGAATGCGGTTGAAGAGTTTATCGACCGCGCACTCGATCTCCACCTTCTTCGCCAGTTCGGAGTCCTGGCGCTCTTGTTCGGCTTTCTTTAATGTAGAGAGGTTTTCAATGACCTCAGTTTGAAAAGCCACGAACTCAGCCCATCGCGACTCGAACCTAGACTCCCATTCTGCATCCTGTGTCTGTTGGGATTTGGCGAGGTTGGAGTCGGATAAAGATTTGAAGAAGTTCAGCTCAGACTTCATTCCCAGAAGAGTGGACTTCAGATCCGAAATGTCTTGGCTGGTGGAGGAGGAGATTTCATCCAGCTTTGTCTTTATCACAACATTCTCCTCCACCAGCTGCTTGTTCTTTTCTTCGTGTGCTGCCAACACCCTCAGCTAATCTTCTTTGTGTTGCTAGAGGTTGGCAAGCATCTCAGTCCTCAGCTGGTTCACCCTCTCAGCTATTAGCTCGCAAATGTCTTCAGATGATGGAGCTGGCTGATCAGCTGGAGGGGCTTGTTCAATCATGGCTAGTGGCTCAACTGTAACCATGGCTTGTCGGTTGGCCAGGTACAGTTGCAGCTTTTCTTCTTCATCCTTCGCTGCGGCGGCGGCTGCATCCAGATCATCGAGGAACTCAGCTGACTTGACAAGCATATTGTCGAGGAATTCAACGCAATCTTGTCCAGTTGTTTCCCTTGTTTCTGTCCCTTCTGCCTTGCTGAGGTCCAGACGACGCGTCAGCAGGGCCACCTTGTTGTTGTACACCACTTTCAGGTTGGCGTAGTTAAAGTAGTCACGGATGCGGGACTCATCCGCCTTCAGCCTGTCCCAGCTGTGCACCATGATTGTGTCTTCCTTCACGTACCAGTGACTGAAGATCAGGTTGAACTGGTACAACAGCTCAGTGCTAAGAGTTGCGAAGATGGGCATGCCATGAGCTTCTGGGAACATCCCAATCAGCTTTTGGAAACAGTAGGCCACCTTGCCTTCGTGTTCCAACGCGACTGCCTGGCGGTCAGCTTCATCGTCTATCGGGGAGGGGGATAGATCATATGGTAGCGGTTCAAATGTTTCATCAATGTTGGCCAAAGAATCGGTCACAACATCGGTTGCGATCAGGATCAGAGCTGAGATCTTGCAACCGAAATTGAGCGTCCCCTTGACACTCAACAGTCTCTCTCCGGAGTCGGTTGTGGTCTTCAGAGTTCTCTCCAGGATCAGCTGGTTCAGAAAATATTGGAACCAATTGATCTCGTGTTTATGCTCCAACGCCAACAACTGCTTCAGCTTTGGTCAGCTGATGTCGCCGAATGCTCCACTGTAGCCGAACACGACTTTCGACACAACATCAAATAGGAGTCGATGTTCTGGCTTCAATTTCGTCCTTTGCATATTGCTCCTCAACCTCTCCGGCGTGATCAGAGCATTTTCTAGGAACTCATCAGCTTGCTCGTCGGTTATATTTTCAAGAGATTCTGTGGCGGCGTGGTTTACTGGAATGACATGGCGGAGAACGTCGGAAACTGCGATGGGGAAAGACACACGGCGAATGGTTCTTGCCGAAACATCGCGTTGGCGGTAGGAAACTTCCGTTGTAACTCCTTCTCTACTGTCGATGGACGACTGCAGATTCACGTAGAATTCGCCGACCTGGCGCCTGAGCAGGTGGGTGGGGCAGAGCTTTGCCCATTCCAAGAGGCCAACACCGGCAACTCCAATTCCTCGTCGGAGAGGATCTGTTCGAAGTGAATCTTCGACACCAGCAGGTCGAACGATTCTTCGTAAGAGGTGGGGACTAGAGATGGTCCGGAAGACGCCATTTTCTTGCCTTTGGGAGCCATTTAGGATCACTGCGAAGGTATATATAGGAAGAAAGGAAAATCTTTGCAGAAAATAGTTAGACAATTTCTGAGAAGACGATGAACAGTTATTGCAGATAGATACGAAGGTGGAAAGTAAGAGATCACTTCCTGATTTTCTACTATTTATAGGTTTTTGACTCGATTGAGATCGACGGCTGGGGTTAAATGGCGCGAATCCATCAACGGTTGAGATCATGCGACTGTTGACTATCTTTGACTTGACGTCATGCACCGAGTTCCAACCCGCGCGTGAGAAGGTGTACAGTTTTTCTTGTCAGCCCAGTCGCACTATAAAGTAGGCTATTGATGTTCAGCCGTACTTTACATTTAATGCGACATGATAGCTATTCTAATGTAACTGACTTGCTCAGGAATGTTTGAATTTATTTCAAACATTCTCATTTAAGAACAAAACACCTTCAGCCATAAATGTTACCTGCCAGCTGATGTCGGAATCAGCTGTGTTCCAGTGTTGCGGCATACCATCAGCTGACTTGAATTCGTCTGTTCAGCTGACGTCTGATGTCTTCGGTTGGCAATCCGCATCTGAGATTCCCCCTTCATCTGAGCTTCCCCCTCAGATGGATATCTATCTCTTCACCTCAGCTAGTTCCTCATCTGATGGATCCAGCAATCCGAGTAAATCACATAACATCTTGAACCGTGCTTTGGCTAGAGGTTTGGTGAAGATATCAGCTCTCTGAATCTCAGTTGGAATCTTCTCCATGGATACGTCCTTCTTCTCAATATGGTCTCGGATGAAATGATGTCGGTTGTCAATATGCTTCGTCCGAGAGTGATGAACAGGATTCAAAGAGATAGCAATGGCACTTGAGCTATCACAATGAATAGGAACCTGTCCAGTTGCAACTTCATAGTCTCTCAGCTGTTGCTTGAGCCACAACACTTGCATGCAGCAGCTACCGGCAGCCATATACTCTGACTCGATTGTAGAAGTGGCAACACATGCTTGTTTCTTGGAGAACCATGAAACTAGCTTGCTTCCCATGAACTGACAGTGTCCAGATGTGGACTTCCTGTCCAACCGATCTCCAGCTAGATCTGCATCTGAGTATCCAGTCAGTTGGATGTTGTCGTCGGTTGGATACCACAACCCAACATTTATAGTTCCCTTCAGATACTTGATGATGTTCTTTGCTGCCAACATGTGAGCTTCCCTTGGTTGAACTTGGAACCGGACACACACTCCAACCGCGTAAGATATGTCTGGCCGACTGGCGGTTAGATATAGCAAAGAACCGATGATCCCTCTATACTTACTGGCATCCACGAGTTTTCCCTCAGTTCCAAGTTCAATCTTCCAGTTAGTATTCATCGTGATCCTTGTGGTCTTACTTGTCTGCAATCCGAACTTGGTGATGAGCTCTTTTGTATACTTGGACTAATTGATGAAAATCCCTTCTGGTGACTGCTTCACCTGAAGTCCAAGAAAATAATTCATCTCGCCCATCATCGACATCTCGAACTTCTCCTTCATGAGATTTGAAAATTTTCACACAGTTCCTCCGACTTAGAACCAAATATGATGTCGTCGACGTAGATTTGCACAACAAGTATATCTTCTCCAACTTTGATGGTGAACAGGGTTTTGTCAACTGACCCTCGTTTGAATCCCGAGTTCAGAAGAAAACCACAAAGAGTGTCATACCAAGCCCTGGGTGCTTGTTTCAAGCCATAGATTGCTTTCTTCAACTTGTACACTCTTCCATCTCCAGTTTCAAAACCGGGAGGCTGTTCAACATATACATCTTCCTTGATATCACCGTTGAGGAAGGCACATTTCACATCCATCTGATAGACCTTGAACTTGTGAAATGCAGCATAGGCTAGAAAGATTCTGATGGCTTCCAGTCTTGCAACTGGCGCGAATGAGTCCTCAAAGTCGATTCCTTCTTGTTGGCAATAACCCTGAGCTACCAACATTGCCTTATTCCTCACGATGAATCCAATGGTGTCTCTCTTGTTCTTGAAGATCCATTTTAATCTGATGACTTTGACACCATTTGGTCTTTCTACCAACTCCCATACACAGTTGCGCAAAAATTCATTCAGTTCTTCTTGCATGGCTGTTGTCCAGTGAACACAGTTGAGAGGTTCCACAATATTATTCGGTTCTGGTACATCAGCTACGAAGCAAGAAATCATGGCAACATCTCCAGCTTGCTCGAATTCCTTAAGAACTGCCAACTCCTCAGCATATTGGGCATAAGTGTTGGAATCTTCCTCAGTTGAATCTGGAATTGCAACTCTGCTCTTTGTACGTACACCTTCGGTTGGATCTCCGATGATGTTGTCAGTGGAATGATCTTCATACCATCTTCTGTTGCGTCTTCCTTCTTCTTCCAATTGTGGTTGTTCCGTGATCTGAGCTGTGGAAGATGCTGGACTCTTCTGAGCTGGTGATCTATCAGTTGTTGAGTCTGGATCCTCAATATTGATAACATTTTGAACCGGGCTTGGTTGGGCTTTGGATGCTGATGCATTTGGAGAGGCATCAGCTGGAGTTCCCCCTTGAGATGAGCTGGGGTCCTCGCATTCATCTTCAGAGGAGTATGGATCATCATCCTCAGTTGCCCATACTAATGGTTCAGCTAGATTCTTTTCCCTTAGTGCTTGCGATCTGGTGATAACAGGTGGAACTTGTGAATCAGTCTGTTGTCCTTTTGCCTGTTCCCTGCACTCAAAAGTAAATTCATCAAAACTAACATAAGGTGTTATCTCCACAACACGAGAGCTATTGTTGAAAACTCTATAGGCCTTGATCCGAGCAGCATATCCAAGAAATATGCCTTTCGAAGCCTTGGCATCAAAAGTTTTCAACTGAGTCTTCCCATTGTTGTGAATATAACACTTAGAACCAAAAATGCAAAAATATGAAATATCTGGCTTCCTGCGTCTCCATAGCTCGTATGGTGTCTTTCCCAACCGCTTGGTTAGAAGAGACCGGTTCTGGGTATAGCATGCTGTGTTGATGGCTTCAACCCAAAATCTCTTTGGCAGAGCTGAGCTTGTCAGCATGGATGTAGCTGCATCTTTCAGTGTTCGGTTTCTTCGCTCAGCTACTCCATTCTGTTGCGAAGTACGTGCAGCTGATGTTTGATGAGTAATTCCATGCTTCTCGCAGTACTCGATGATGGTTTCATTTAGAAACTTGGTTCCACGATCTGATCGGATGGAAATGATTTTCATCTCTTGTTGGTTTGATATCCGATCCATCAACTTGGGTAGCTCATCTCGGGTTTCACTTTTGTGTTGCATGAAAATGGTCCACGTGTATCTGGAGAAATCATCAGTTACAACAAGTGTATACTCGTTGCCATTCATGCTCTTTGGTGTAACTGGCCCGAAGAGATCCATGTGGATCAGCTGTAACACTCGGTCGGTTGAGGGAGTTATCTTCAACCGGAAGAAGGATCTAGCGAGCTTTCCCAACTGGCATGCACTGCAGATATGTGTTGTTGAAAACACTCGATTTGGTATGCCTTTTGCATGTTCTTGTCTGGTAAGTCGGTTCATAGTCTTGAAATTCAGATGGTTGAGCCTTTTGTGCCACAGCCAGCTCACATCTGAACTACTCTTTGATAACAAGTAGGTGTCAGGAAGACTACTGTTCCAGTCAGCATAGTAGACATTTCCGGTTGGCGATCGATTTCCCAACAATATGACCTGCTTTGATCCGACATTTTTAACCCTGCAACCCTGTGCATCAAACTTGACAGAGAAACCATTATCACAGAATTGGTTGATGGAGAGCAAGTTATGCTTCAATCCATCAACATAAGAAACATTAGAAATCGAAACATGATTGGTTTCAAGGGTACCGTAACCTCTGGTGTGACCTTTTGAGTTGTCACCAAAGGTAATTGAAGGTCCTTCTTTCTCCACTAAACTCCCAAGCAAATCCTTCAGATTTGTCATGTGTTTCGAACATCCACTATCCATCACCCAGAGTTCGTGATGCTTTATTCTTCCTCAGCTGTTTCTCCTGTACCTGCAAGGAGAAACTCGCTTAGGTCCCCAATTTCAGTTGGGTCCTGGAGGGTTAGAACCAGTTCTCCCTTGAACTGTGGGTCGTTTTTCCCTGTATACTCGGATAGATTTATCATTCCAGATCACTTTTCCTTCATCATCAACTATAACAACGCCTCGGTTATCCTTAGGCTTGTTGTTAGCAGTGATGTTCTGTTTCCTGGGAGGAGTTGGATTTCTCCCATTTTGAGCTTTCGGAGGAGAGGCTTTCCCCCTGTTTTGATGGCGGTTTTTATCCTGTTGGATTCGTTGTTAAGGTCGGACGCCATGTTGGAATCTTTGTGGCTGATTCTGATTCCAACTCCCGGAATGTTGTCTATAGCTGTTCATGCCCTGTTGGTGGTTCATGTTTTGGCATGAATATCTCCAGCTGTTCGACCTGTTCCTTATCGGTTGACTCGGTTGGAAACTTTGGTTACACTGATGATGGAACCGCTGTTGATTCAGATGGTTGGATACTTGTCGGTTCTGCGGTCGGTTCCATTCTTTCTGATGTTGACTTTGAGGTTGATGCAGAGGTCGGTTCTGATTCTAAGTTCGGTTGCGATTATGTCTTCGACGCCTCTGATTCCTCTTCTGACTTTTGGAACATTCCCCCTCGGTTGATGTCCCAACCGATGGAACGTTCTGTCCTCCATCTACTGCTCCTTTTCCCTTCTCAGTTGTGGTTCCCTTGGTCGGTTGAGCTTGCTGAGAAGTGGAGGTTGGATTACTTTGGGGAGACTCAGGTTCAACTGTGTTAGGTTCGACAACCTTGACTTCCACAGCTTTGATGAAGGTCGCTGGAGGGATTCCAGTATCCTTGATTATATCATAACCGAGTCCTGACACGTCATCTATCTGTCGGCTGTAACTGATAAGATTTTCGATGATCTTGGATGACTGATATAGCTTGATTAAGTTTTCCTTCTCAGTTTGTAACTCCTTGAGGAGGACAGCTATATGCTCGGTTTGTTCGTCTGACTTTTTTATCAGCTGGTCGATCTGAGCCTCTTGATTTTTCAACTGTTCTTGTTGTTCCTTGATCTGCTTTGTCAACTCCTCATCGGTTGGAGCATTAGTTCGGTTGACCGCATTCAGTTGACTTTTAAGATTATCTATCTCTTCAGTTTGACTCTTGATGAGATCGTCATTTTCGGTTAAGGATTCTTCAAGTTTTGAGAACTGTTCTTGAAGACTCTTAAACTCAACCGATTGCTGATGTAGTTCCTCACTGAGTTCTTGAAAGTCACTCCAGGAGGGTTCCAACTCTTCATCCAGTGATTCCTGCATGTTAGAAATATTGGAAGAATTTAACTTAGCAGGATTAGAGTGTACCTCAGTATCATCCTGGTCGGTTCCAAGTGCCATGAGGCATTGATCCTGACTGATAGCGTTGTTGGTGGAAGTCAGCTCATCCTCATCTTCAGTGTCAGTGAAGATGTCCATGTCATCAGATGCTTCTTCTGCAACCATGGCCTTGTTCTTTCCAGCTTGTTTGGCCCTCAACGCTTCTCTCTCTTTCTTCGAGAAGTCTGGACAATCTGCTTTGAAATGTCCTTCCTTGCCGCATTCAAAGCAACCATTGCTCACAGGCTTTGAATTATCTCAAGTTCGGTTAGATTTGTAAAACCTCTTGTATTTTCCGAACCGAGTGTCCATATCAGCTAGCTTCTTTGACAGGGCAGCTATGTTCTGTTGCAGCTCTTCTCTGCTTGGCTCATTTGTAGCTGTGTCCGCTGATCGTGTTGGCCTTGATGTTCGTGGCTTTGAGTAGTCAGCTCGGAGCACTACTGACTTGGTAGCTGAACCAAGGACTGAGTTGAGAACCAACATCCTCATGTCGACTCGTCTGAACCGAGGACTGAGTTGACCTTCGTCGGTTCACCTTGTACTCATTTCCCTTCAGAATTGAGAACAATCTTTCAGTTCTCATCTCACTAAGGTCAGCTCGGCTCTCGTGGATATTGGTGAAAGTATCCCACTCAGCTGGTAGAGCTTGTAATACTTTGAGGTTGATTTCTCTCAAAGTATATTTTCCTTTTCGGATGGACTGGATCCTTCTGATGATGTCCATGAACCGGAGCTCTAGCTGATCAATGGTTTCATCAGTTCTCAGGCAGAAGTTGTCGAAATCTTGACAAGCATGTGAGAACTTGTTCTCCTTTGTCTCGTCGCTTCCTTCACTCAGCGATGCCAAGATATCCCACATCTCTTTAGCGGTTTCACACTCCTCTATCCAAGGTAGATAATCTTGTCCAATTGTGGACATGATCGTGCTCTGAGCCCAGATGTCCAACTGGCTCACTTTGGCTTCCTCTGGAGTGTAGTCTTCTGGCTTCTTCTCCACTAACTCCATAGTTGCATCCCCATCGTTGGGATTTGTAAGAGTGCGAGTGATTCTCTCTCTGATGATGATCGGTCCGGATGTGAGTACTTGTTGCATCCGATGATGCTTTGACAGTAAGATCTTCTTCATCCGAGTTCTCCAGGATGTATAGTTCACAACCGAGAACATGACCACGATCTTATCCTTGACATTCATCTGCACACTACAACAGAAGAAATATGCAAGCAAATATGCACTAGCGTGATAAAAAGATCTGTTCAGTTGACCACTGAAGAAAACACCTCGAATTCACACCTTGTGAAACAGAGTCAGTAGTCTTTTGAACCACTGCTCTGATACCACTTGATGGTCCCGATACGAGTTCTGGTGTATGGGGGGGGAATACACCAGATAAAACTTTTTTAAAAACAAACCCCTAAAAATAACTCAACCGAGTAATATAACTTAGTTGGAATCACAACCGAGTAAGAAACACTCAGTTGGAAGTGAAGTGATGTGCGGAATGTGATGGAAAAATAACTCGTATAAAATCAACTCACGCTTTTATGCACGGTTGGTCAAAAACCAAAACGGTTGAAGAATAATGCAGTTTGTATGCAGGTTAGATAGACAGTAAAATATGCAAAAAGATAACTGAAAATAAACACAACAAACAAAGATTTAACGTGATTCGGAGAGAACTCCTACGTCCACGGGGTGTTGTGAGTCCACACAACTCAGTCCAAGTTCTTCTGGACAAACCACAAAGCTTATGCAGGCTTTGCAACCGTTGAGATAAGTTTACGGGTACTTATCAACCTTACAGATTAGTTTTCGGGTACTAATCAACCTATCTACTCAGTTACGGGAAGAGTAGGGTCCTAAAACCTTTTCAGGTGAAAGAAAGGGGTTCCAACTAATAGCTCGAACACGAAGTGAGCTATGATCTAACACTCTACGAACTCTCACAAAGTGATGTTCTCAAGGTTGGATCTAAAGACACTCAGACAGAATCTAACACTATAGAACTCTCAACTAATGATGTTCTAAGAGAATGAATCTAGTTCAGCTCGAGTAAGGAATTTAGTTCTTTCTTTCGCTCTTGGCAATTGTCTGTCTCGTCTCGTGTGTGTCTCGTAGTCTTGGTGAGTGAATGAAGGCCTCTATTTATAGGCGGAGAGAATCAACTAGCCGTTGGAGGAGCTGTTGATCTCTGTTCTTTGAAAGCGATGGCTTGTCTCTCATCTCTGCAGACTTTCCGGATTTGGCAACTGCATGTTTCTGCTTTCCATCTGAGACAACCTTGTGTTGGGCCAAATGAGGTAATGACAGAGAGTCAAACCTTCACGTGACTTCCTTATTTGAAATTCAAATCTTAACCTTTGACCTCCAACACTTGATAGTCGGTTGAGTCGTCTGATCTTCATCTGATTGGTCTTCAGCTGATGTTCTATCTGAACATGTGAACTCTCAGCTGACTTTGAACTTCAAGCTGTTGATCTTCTTGGTTCAGGTCCTACAACTGATGTTCTAAATCTGAACGCTCAGTTGTCTTTCTTGTATCTGATCAGTTGGGTTTGAACGCTCATATGACTTTCTTTCATCTGATGTTCTCTTCCCCCTTTCTACTTCTCATCTGATGAACGCTCAGTTGTCTTCCTTACAACTGATGTTCTATCTTGCAACAACTCTCTTTGAATACTTAGATGATTCTTGAATCTTCCTCCTTGAATGCTCATCTGATGAACGCTCAGTTGTCTTCCTTACAACTGATGTTCTATCCGAGTGACGCCTTGTTGCCATCTTCAGCTGGAGTCCTGTAAAGATAAAATCTTAACAATGCTCAAACAGCGAGCCTAACTACTAATATTAGGATCTGGCAATATCTACTCGGTTGGGGTCAGTTGGTTTTGGAATCAATCAAAACTTTAATAAATTTTCCAACAACGTTTAATTGCGTGCAACTAAGATTAATTAGGTTGAACACAAGCAAACGGCTAGAATTCTAGCCGTTGCTGCTGCTGCATTGTTGCTGATATGGTTGCTGCCAAGCTTCTACCCAGAGCCGTTGGAACCGGCGGTTCAGCCGGTTAACCTCCGGTTTCGACGGTTCGACCGTTGGAACCGCCGGTTTTCATGCGATATATATGTTTTTTTTAATTTACTAACCGCCGATTCTGACCGCCGGTTACGGTTCGACGAAAGTGAGGCCCGTAATCGGCTCTTCTTTACGCAGTTCCAGTTACGGTTTCGAACCGTTGACCACCGGTCCGGTTAAAATTCATTGACCGGCAGTCCGGTTACAGTTCGAAATCACCGGTTCACTGGGCATGGGCAGGACTAGTCCATCCTACTCCAATTGTCCTACTTTCTATTTCGAGTGTCTCATTTCAGTTGTCCTATTTCCTTTTTTGGAAATAATTAGTTTGGTTAATTACACTCACTTTACACCTTTAACCTATTTTTCTCCTCATTTTCTATGTCATTCACTATTCTCCTCTCTCTACCTATTTTATTCCACTTTATTTGGTTATTCACTCTCTCTCTCTCTACCTACTTTATTTCAGTTTAATAACTCCACTAAATACATTTTCTACTCTTAATTGTTTTCTCCTTCATTCGTGTCCAAAAAAACTAGGACAACTGGAGTGGGACGGAGGGAGTATATATATATTGTACCTTATGTATGTAACAATTTTTGTGCAGTTTTGCAATTTGAAAGTTGTTGGGTGATGGTAAACTAAATCTTCAAGCTTACAAATTTGTGTTTGATCGTCGTCTAACAAGTTAATTCATTTAGATGACGTATTAATAATTTTATTAATGTTTTAGTAATATCTAATTCCAATTATCAATTTGTACGTAAGACGGTTTAAAAAAGGACTATCATAATTGAAACAATTATAAGAATGAGAATACAAAAATAGATTTATTGTATTGCTCTTAACAATACTCCCACGAAAATAGATTTATGGTATTGCTCTTAACATCACTCCCAGCACATCCCTTGAAAACAATTTTAATTCAAAATTTAGACTAAAATAATTAACAGTGGGATAAAAAATTTATTTAGCAGATCTCTCAAATTAAGTGAATTTCACAAAAATATTTACACTCTTCTAATGTTTACTCAAATTTACACCTTTCTAAATTATTTTTATCTCACAAAACGAGTTTGGTCCACATATTTTATAAAATAATTAATATGAAATAGGGGAACTTTTGTAGTATGTCTTTATAAAACAGGGACTGAAAATGGAAATATTAAAATTAAATTTATAAACAAAATTTTAAAAATTCTGCTCAGAGTTATCTTAGATAAAAACAAATAAGCAATACATTCCTATTTGATATTTTGTACATTTATATCCCTTTTAAATAAAATCGATTTGTAATATATCCACTTCTTATATTACATTTAAGATATAACCACTGGCCCACTTTAATATTACTTTTCAGAATTTTTAACTCATCTCTCCTACCCTTGTCCACCGAATCTCACGCTTCTTCCATCATATCTTGTCATCGTGGTCTTCAAGGTAAGTTTTCTTTTTAACTTTTGTCTTCTTCTCCACTCCACCCACTACTTCTACACTGATTCACACACATAATTCATTCAATCCAATTTACTGCTACAGCATGAAACCAAAAAAATCATCCATTACCAATTTAAAGTTTTTTTTCTCTCAATTCACTTCATAAGTTATTCGAACATGCTTCTCTCTACACTCAATTCAATTCAAACTTTCTCCTCTCTTCTCTAAATTTAATTTGAAATGACTCCTCTCATAAATTAATCTCTTTTTTCATATTTGTTGTGGTAATTTCGACGGTTCCATAATCGCCCATTACCAATAATTTCTACGCCCATTACCAATATTTTCCGGCAAAATCACCCCACATTGACGCCGGTGAACTCATATAGATGGTGTCGTCGTCAAGATCCACACGGAGAAGCAAAAACCCACCACAACAAGAGGTTAATATATATATATATATATTTCATTTTGCACTTGTTAAATGATTTATTTAATTAATGTATGATATGTTTATAATTAATAATTTGTTGTTTTATATAATTATTATATTGTGTATTAAATAAATACATTTGGTCGTGATTATAAAATTAATGGTCATGGTTATATTTACACGAATCATGACCATTACTATTTTTTTATAGCCAGGACTATTATTTCTTGAATTTAATGTCTTTGTTATTCCTGTTTCGCGTAATATACTTATAAAAGAATGAAAATAATCAGTTAAAGAAGTCAGATTTATAATATTTATTTTGCTTAAATATAATATTGAATTATGAAATGCTTGTTCTAAACTTGTATATTGTTGATTGTTTTGAACTGATTAATATTACTTCATTCGTTTTATATGCATAATATATAATTTATTGAGCTCTAAAAGAAAAATAATAGTCACGGTAATCAAAAATATTGTAATGGTCATGTGTGAATATGTCACAATCATTACCATTTTTTTATAGCCAGGACTATTATTTCTTGAATTTAATGTCTTTGTTATTCCTGTAATATACTCATAAAAGAATGAAAATAATCAGTTAAAGAAGTCAGATTTATAATATTTATTTTGCTTAAATATAATATTGAATTATGAAATGCTTGTTCTAGACTTATATATTATTGATTGTTTTGGACTGATTAATATTACTTCATTTGTTTTATATGCATAGTATACAATTTATTGAGCTCTAAATGAAAAATAATAGTCACGGTAATAAAAAATATAGTAATGGTCATGTGTGATTAAGTCACAATCATTACCATTTTATAACGTCCATGACCAAATTATTTTTTCAATACTATTTCATTCTACTTTGTAATTCTGACTTGTGTTATGTTTGAATTATTTTACAGATTGTATGGTCATGGAAGAGGAAAAAAGAAATAAAATAACACCCGAAAGTGAACCTATTGTACAAAGCTTCTCATATGTCACGGATTCGAACCCGATTGATAGAAGTTGGGGGTCAGGTCCTACTTCAACGGTTTATGGCCGGGTGTTTTGGCCACCTTATTCGATGGCTGGAGGGCAAAGCAAGTGGTAAAGCGCTACATATGGTTGTAGCTCAAGAAGTAGAGTAATCTGGTGCTCCAGATTATGAGACTTGGTTCCGAATTGGTGATACAAATATCAGACTCGGGCATCAAGAATTCTGCTTAGTGTCAGGTTTGAGATTTGAACCCACCTCATTTGATCCACATGCGTAGCACTCGCCTGAAAATATTTTAGCTTTTCAGCAAATTTGTGGATCTAATTCAAGAAGTGGCGAGGACCTCCTTTTTTACTTTACTAAGCCAAATGAAATCAATAACCCTAACGGTGAGCTTCATCTGAAGGCAGCCAACGTATTTATCTCTTTTTATATGGCTTTAGGAGAGGATGGAAGACAGATTGTGCCACCGTGGCTTTAGGTGTTGGTGGATGATCTGGACGAGTGAAACAGATTTCCATGGAGTGCTTATACATTCAGAGTATTGAAGAATTATACTGATCACCTCACGGTGAATAGTTCCCACTGGAATTTCTTTGGGCCAGCATGGGTACTACAGTGTTGGATTGTTGAGGCTATACCTGATTTAGCTCGACGGATTTCCCACCTAATCGATAGTGTTGCCCTTCCTCGTTGTATGAGGACGATGATGGTATCTCCCCATAAAGTCAATTTGGACGAATATTTTTGAAACGGGGTGATTTTTAAAGAAACACTTGTACCAGAGGGTGAAGCAGAGGAGGCAACCGAGTATTGGAGGTCATATTGTTCACATAATGACGTTATTGGTGTGAACTATAGGAAGCCGGTGAATAAGATCAAAGAGGGAATACCATTTGAACGCCCTCCTCAGAAAGCGAGGCCTACGAGTTATCCCCACACGTCGGAGTTTGAGGACGAGGACGAGGCTAGGACATATGATTTGAGAGACCGACCCCCATCCCCACCCCCACCGGAAGAAAAGGGAAAGCGTGCTCGAACTTAAGAGCGTCGGTTTATGAAGGAGCTGTCCGAGGTGACAAGACACAAAGTTAAAAATGATGCCATGACAATGTGGAAAGATGTTATGTGACCATTACCATTTGTTTACCACCATGACCATTATTAAGTTTTTAGGATTACAAATTTTGTGGTTTTCTGCCATTAACAGTTGAATTACAGTTTATTTGTTTTGCATGTATTTTAATATATTAATTTTGTATTATATTTGAGACTATATTTGTGGATTTCCAGAATGAACAGGTTGTTCCTCCCCGCCATTCTGTTCTAGATTTGAACGAATATCACACTCCACCCTAGGTAATATGAAGTTTTACATTTTTAGTCACGTTTAAATGAAAAATGGTACCAGTTGTTTATTATGTACATATGACCATTACTATTTGTTTACCACCATGACCATTATTAAGTTTTTAGGATTGCAAATTTTGTGATTTTCTGTCATTAACAGTTGAATTACAGTTTATTTATTTTGCATGTATTTTAATATATGACCTGTACCATTTGTTTACTACCATTACCATTTTTAATTTATCATTATCGTTGATATTACATTTGTGGATTAATAGTTTGCACAAAATGTCCCTCCGCGATATTCTTTCGGTGCTTGGACCACATATTCTACTCCACCTCAGGTAAATTTCAATTTGGAATCATTTACTAATGTCAATGAAATATGATATCATTTATTTAGTAAGATCTGTGATATACTACATTTTTTTATTAACAGTTTGCACCTGATATCCCTCTTCGATATGATGATGAAAATTGGATGACATATACTGAATCGCAGGTAATGTTTTATTTGTATTATTTGTCATGGTAATTGAAAAAATGGTATTGATTGTGTATGTCTCATTTATGAACATTACCATTATTTTTTATACTATGACCATTCAGATCCTCGACCCGCTTAGTGCGATCGTCCCGGCTAATTTTGACTTAAGGCACGCAATCATGCACATTCCCGATCTATACAATCAATACTCTGAGATTGCACAACAATGAAATGATCCTGCAAAGTCCAGAGAAGCTCCTGAGGAAATTTTGCGCAAGTCGAAGGGTAAAGCACCAGCTACAGAACAAGAGGTTGAACCATCTAGGCCTCTTCGTCGAAGTGAAAGGGCGAGGAATGCTGCACCTACACAGATAAGCCCCTTCGTAGTCGTGCGTCCTCCTGCTCGACTTGCAGGGGAGGATGAGGTGGAGCGCCATTACAAAGCTTTCTTACTTGAAGAAAGAGAGAATGACGTTGTTTTCATGAATCGGGAGTTGTTGTCGCCATTCTTTCGGGAGATTGAAGATTTTTTTTAAGGGCTTACATGTTACGGTATATTTTAACCTCTATTTTTATTTATTATAAAATGTTTGTTATTTTTATTATTGTAATTAATGGTCTCAATTTCTTATTCAGGTGTTTGATATGTATATAAATATACTGCGACGTCGGGCGGAGGCTAGAAATAATGTCTTGTCGAGCGTGAATTCGCAAACCACGATCATCTTGCACACTGATTTCTTTGTAAGTTTCTAGTCACTTTATTTATTTATTTTATTATTTATCTTTCTGTGTTGTAATATGTTCAAACTAAAAAATTAATTTTGGTCATGTTCAAGAGTTAAATGGTCCCGGTAATGTAAATACGTTAACACTGACATTACCATTTATTCGTCAACCATGACTAATTGTGTTTGTTTATCAATGTTTTATGTTGATTACAGATAAAACTTCGCCATGAATGGTCAAAACTACATGGTAAGCGTCGTCGAGTGACATTTTATTTTAGTGCAAAGATCGACGTGCAGGAGAACATTGCTTCTTGGAGAAAGGCTGACTACGTAAGTCTTTGTTTCTTGAATATTTTTATACTATGTTGTTTATTTTATTTAGAATGTAATCATATTTGGCTTTTTCATTTTATATAGATCATCATACCATGCATCGTCGGTTTGCACTACATCATAGTCCGAGTTTGCATGAACTTGGGGATGGCCGAAGTGTATGATTCATTATCTCACGTTGATGACATTCAAACGACCCGAACGGACCAATTGGAAGCTCTAATCAATGGCTTTTGGCTTGTTCTTGAGTGTGGGAAGTACTTTCAAAAAAAAGGGAATAAAATCCCTCGTACGACATCACTGTTGATACTTGAGCAAGCCTAAGAGCAACCAACCCAACCGTCAATTTGTTCAAAAAGACGAGTACAGTTGTGGTCCGTTTGCGCTAATGACTGTAGAGCGCTTGATTAGTGGAGTTCCGACAGTAGCTTGGGGTAATGGGAGCGTGGCGAGTTATCGAGATAAAATTTCCCGTGACATTTATGATGCAACTACTCAAGAAATGATCACTTATGATTGATGTGAGAAATGAGGAGGGACATGATTTGAACTACTTTAATTTGTTGAACCATGTAGTGATTCGACTATGATTCTCGGATATTATTCTTGACATTTATGTTGACGTTGGTTTTTATGGTCATTAATTTGGATAAGAATATGTTGGAACACTATTGCAGGTAATCACAAACTTTAAATTATTTGTCACGGTCTAATGATAAATGGTACCAATTGTGTATTATATAAATATGACCATTATCATTTGTTTACTACCATTACCATATTTTATTTTTAAGATTGAATATTTGTGATATTCTTCCATTAACAAAAATGCTAATTAAGAAAGCAATACATGACTTGTATATTAAGCATGGTACTGAAAATATTTGTCACGATCATATATAAATGGTAGTGGAATAATAATAATAATAATAATAATAATAATAATAATAATAATAATAATAATAATAATAATAATAATAATAATAATAGTCAGGACCAAATAATAATAATGGTACTTAAATATTTGAAATAAGCTTTCTTAACAACATCACATAATGCTTAATTCACTATGTCAACTTACAAACCAAGTAGCATCGACTATAAATGGTACCAAATTTATCACAACATAGCTGGGTAAGGACATCTTCTGACGTTGTTGAAGGGTTGTATACGAAAGAAAGACTTTTGTTTATATACAATTGATATTTATTTCACTATAATTCTCCTATCTGAAATGTTTATTATTGCATAATTGTTATTTCTCCAATTATCTCAATATCATAGATTATATAGTGTGTTGTAGATCACAGAAGATTATATAATCGGCATTTTATGAGATATAAACTAATATTCACAATCGAGACAACTTGGACGAGTTGTTGGTTTAGATTGAATCATAATAGTATTAAATAGTTTATCTTGACTATTTATTTATACTAGTACGTTAATCGTATTGAAAGGATCACAGTGAAATTAATTCTTTGTTCTGACTTATTGAGAATTAAAGATCTCGGTGACTTAAATAGTCTTAACCTTAATTGGGCTTATCAGTATGAATAAGTGTCTGACTATTGCTTTGATCTATTATAAATGAGAACTTAATAGTGGTTCGAAATTTCGTATTTTGGGCGGTAGCAGTTCTTATTTGATATTGATAGAGCTGCAATAAGGATCCGTGTCCTATGAATAATGGGATGATGATATCCTCTCGAGGAACTTAATAAGTTTATCGTATTAAACCCTACAAGCGGAACTAGTTCCGATATGATAATAAGTTTAAGTGGTAGCACTCGAGATAATTATTTATTAGTGAATAATTAATTGATTAATTAATTTTTGTCAGAAGTATTTAATTAATTAATGGATATTCGAGAATCTTAAACACGGAGATTAATTAAGTCTAATATTAGCCCCGACTCAACTAAATAAATAAGAGGGTAAGCCAGTATTAATTCTTTAGTGGAATGAATTAATATTTATATCTGATTTATATTTTTGGGCTGAATAGATTAAATCAGATATTATCAGGCCAATCTTATTTAAGCTAGTAGATCCCTGAACTGGCCCAATGGCCTGTGTCTCTAAGTGGGCTAGGCGCCTGTCTCTTACGGCCCGTGAGGGTTGTCTAGGTTCAATGAATGTGAGCAGTTATTTATCTATAAATACAAGGCTCATAAGACTCATTACTTACTTGCATTCTAAGCAATAAAACCCTAGAGAGAGAGACTGTAGTCGTCGCCCATAGCAGTGAGAAGGAGTACGAGGTCGATCCCATCCATCGTCGTATTCCAGCCGGGAACAGTTCAGAAGGTCAACTCAGGAGTCGTTGTGCATCAAGTTTGCAGGTATTTCGAATAAACATCCTATGATTGTAATTAAATATATAGGAGCATGCTAGGTATGGATTTTGTATGTGTTTGTTAGATATCCATAATTGATCCGTGGGTGAAAAACGAATTGGTTTTAAATAACCGGTTCCTACAGTTGTGATCAAGTGAGCCATATCGACTGCATTTTTTCGGTGCCCATTTACTATCACTGCTCGAGGGCTCGCCGGTGGTGAATGAACGATCTTGACGTCAAATTTTCAACTGAAGATCGATGACGAGAGTTTTTGGGTCGTCCAGCTTGACTAATAGAAGTGGGTGACCAAACTACAACTGCAGCAATATTTGGTGGAAAAGACCACTCGGTTTGAGGAGAAACATGATTCACATGTTTTGCATATGTCTCAAGCATGGTAGTTCTCGTGTAGAAATGATCAACATAGGTATATACATGCTGTCCATTTCTTCTATTTTTACATAAAAAATTGTTATAAAAAACAAATCAAAATCAAATTATTCATTCAAACAAAAACAGAAAAGGTCATGATAAAAAATAAATGGTACTAGTCATAACTAAATAATAACTACCGTTCCTAAATTTTAATTGAACGTGACTATTATTCAAAGTGAACTTACTGAATTGCTGCAACAGCATGGGAACAAGGTATCAAGTCCATATCGAAAACCCTGCATGGACACCACCTCCGATTAAGATCCACCATCAAAGTGTTTTTACCATCATTCACTTTGAATGTTCCCGCAGTAATGGGTGTGACAGTGTAAGATCTTGCTTTCTCAACCTCTACAGTGAGCTTCTCATGTGTCTTCTTTGTCAAATAATCATTACTCGATGCTGCTTCATGTCTTCTTTTGTCGAACCATTTCTCAATGAGGCTTCTAATAGCCTCTAAGCAAGAGCATATTGGAAGTCGTCTAGCCCACAATAGAGATCTATTGAATGCTTCAGCCGAATTGGATGTTAATGTACCATATCGGCGGACAGGGCACAAGGAACTAGCCTACTTCTCAGGACCGATTCCAATTAGCTTATTGTACGCAGCAGGTTTGGCGAGCTGCATGCTCTCCATTGTTTTTCATACACAAATCTCCGATATGTAAATGCGGCTTTATGATACAACTTGGTAATGGGTTTTCCAAAAGGAACTAATCCCTTGAGGATGTGAAAGTAACATAGGCCAGGATAGACTGTCCTCACTGCATTCGCAATGCTTAAGTGCCTGTCTGAGACAATCAACAAATCATCACAACAACCAAATGCCACTCTCACATGACTGAGAAACCAAATCCACTCAATGTCATTCTCAATCGAACCGATCCCCCATGCCAGGGGAACTACGCCGTCATTCCCGTCTTTTGTAACGGCAACGAATAAAATGCCCTGATTTTTTCCTTTTAAATGTGTTTCATCTAAAATAATCACGGGCCGAACAAACCACTCAAAGGCCGCGATAGAAGGTGCCAACGCCACGAAAAGATTTTCGAAACGACCATCATGGTTAACACTGAGTCTATAATCGACCCTGGATTTGTTATCCTCAACATGTGTAGATAGTCAGGCAGCTTCTTAAACGAGTCTCCATATCCACCGTATATCAACTCCAGTGCTTTATTCTGTGCTCACAGACAAACACCGTAACTTGCAGTGATTCCAAAATCTCGGTACAGTGTAGCCATTATTGCGTGGGGCTTGATGATGAGTTTTTCATTTCGCATTCTTTTCGCAAAATGAGCTGCAATCACCGTGGAATTGACCTTCCTTTGAATAACACCACGGTCCAGGTTAAGATTGCATGTATGTGTCGGATTGAACTTGCATATATACCAAAAGTCCCCCTGGAATCGGGCACGTAATGCCTGCATTTGTAGTGAACACGATCCAGATCGGACCGAGGAGTACAGAACTCAGCTCCTTGTTCCATATGCCACATTCCAGCAGCAAGATATATAGCTTCCTTGCTGTAAAATATGTCGTGCAGTGCTAACGGACCGTCTGACATCCAGTCAAGATCGCTCACAACAAGCGAGGCAGTAGCATCAAGTGGAATAACTGGAACTAACCAATTTCCTAGCTCTTCCACTTCATTGCCACATTCTATATCTTCATGAACAAGGGGTGGACAGCTAATCTGCATCAACATTGACAAGAGCTTCTCCACTCCGCCCTGAGTGTGCACCCACGAAACAAAATCTACGAAAGAAGCAAGACTAAAATTTAGGGATTCTGTCTCTTCCTTCTTCTCATCGGACTTTGATTCTTCAATATATTCTTCATCATCCTCGTCTGACTCCTCGACGGTACATTCCACATGCTCGTGTGATTGCGATGTCGGTATCTCCTTCGTAGGAATTCTTGTGCCACTATCACTTCCAAATTGAGTTTCTCCAAATAAATTGGATGAAGCCATATGTGTGAACGATGCGACATACTCATTGTGCTGAGAGTATTAATTGTCGTAGGCATATGACGACGAATTCAAATCAAACAAAGGTTTGTACACATCATCATTGTGCACCACATACAACGTAGGCTCAAATTCAAGACCACACAAATGATAAAGTTCATCATCATTGCTTACACAATATTTAATAGTTCGACAACTTTCAGACTTTAATAAACACTATAATTCATAAATGAACCTCAGCGATTTCGACATCATTATCAAGTCGATATTATCTTTAATGATAGAGAAACTTATCGTATTCAGCGGCACGTAGAAAGTGTGTGACTCTCCACCATTTTACAATGTATCGCCTAATATCTCACCATATTGAATGATGAATCTCTTACACTCCATCAGTAAAATCAAAACAATTTCCGAAAAAATATTATAAGTACATAAATAATAATTTCAAAATGCATAAAAAATAAATAATTTTAGTCATGACCAAATATAGTATAGTCATGTTCAATAATGTATTAGCTGCGATCATATGCTAATTAACTGGATCGGGACTATTTTTTCTTGTTCCAGTACCAATATATAAAATTAAAATTCAATTTACTAGTCAAAATATGGCTGAAATTTCTTACTTATATAGTATTTCTGGATGAAGCAACTAATTTTCAATTAGTTCGTGGTGGCTTCGTAAGTCATCTACAAAATAAGACAGTAATGTTATAAAAACATCGTCAATATTTATGCACTAATGTAATGATGCTCAGTAAGTAAACAAAGTTGGTCATGATCAAAAATATATTGTCGTGATCGTTTAGATGTTTGGTCCGGATCATTAATTTCAAACTTGATCAAAACTATTTTTTCTTGTTCTCGTACCAACGAATAAAATTAATTTCAATTTACCTGTGAAATTTTGGATGAAAATTTCCCTCCTCTGTAAAATTTCTAGAAGAACCAAGTGGTTTTTAATTGGTTCGTGGTGGCTTCATATTTTCTCTATAGTATAAGATTATTGTGTTAGAAAAATATCAAAATTACATAGCTACAAGTATAAAAAAGGTTTTGATCGGGACCATTTTTCCTGGTTTTGGTACCAATAAATAAAAAAAATATCAACTAATCTGTGTATACTTCAAAAACAGTGGCTTCTTGATGGTCCCGAAACGAGTTACTGGTGTATGGGGGGGGAATACACCAGTTAGGATTTAAAAACTTAAACCTGAAAAATCACTTCAACTGAGTAAAAGATGACTCAGTTGGAATTTCACAGCTGAGTAAGTAACCTCAGCTGGAAGAGTGAGGCTGTGCGGAATGTGGTGAAAAAATAAACTCGTTCAAAGCAACTCACGCAAAACAGCTCGGTTGGTCAAGAACCAAAACAGCTCGGTTGAAAGTGTGCAAATGCGGTTTGTATATCGGTTAGATTGATCAGATAAATATGCAAAAGCAACTGAATAAAAACAAACACAGACACACAGGATTTAACGTGGTTCGGAGATAATCCTCCTACGTCCACGGGGAGATGTGAATCCACACACCTCAGTCCAAGTTCTTCTGGACAGAACCACTCAGCTTACGCGGGCTGAGCAACCATTAAGGATAAGTTTGCGGGTACTTATCGACCTTTCAGTTTAGTTTTCGGGCACTAAACAGCCTATGTCAAGTTTGCGGGTACTTGACGACCTGACTACTCAATTACAGGAAGAGTAAGGTCCTAGCACACTTTTTAGGGTGTGAGAAAGGGTGGGATTTCCAACTACAGCTCGATCACGAATGAGAGCTGGATCTAAGGCTTGAACGAATAAACACTCAAACTAAGATCTAAGACAGATTTTCACTCTATGAAACCTCAGCTACTAATGTTCTATCACTCTTGAACTCTCAACTGCTGATGTTCTTAGAATAGGATTTTAGCTTGATTCTCTTGTGATTGCACTTTTCTCTCTTGCTTCAGTCTGTCTCGTGTGTCACGTATCACGAATGAGAGAATGCCTCTATTTATAGGCGGAGAGAATCAACTAGCCGTTGGAGGAGCAGTTGATCTCTGATCGGTTGATAGCGATGGCTTGTCTCTCATCTCTGCAGACTTTCCCGATATGGCATCTGTGCTCTTCTGCTTTCCATCTGAGACAGCCTTGTATTGGGCCAGATGGGGTAATGACTGAACGGTCAAACCCTCATGTGACTTCCTTTTGAAGTTCAAATCTTAACCTTTCTGACAGTCAACCTTGGTTCGTCAGTTGAAAGTCTTGATCTTCATCTGAGTGGTCTTCAGCTGATGTTTTGAACTGTTGGACTCTCAGCTGACTTTGAACTTCAAGCAGTTAATCTTCTTGTTCGAGTTCTACAACTGAGGTTCTGAAACTGAACACTCACTTGTGTTCCTTGTATTTACTCAGTTGGGTTTGAACCCTCAGATGACTTTCCTTTTCATCTGATGTTCTCTTCCTTTCTACTGTTTCTCATCTGATGAACGCTCAGTTGATTTCCTTCACAACTGATGTTCTGAAGACTTCCTCATTTTTCCATCTGAACATATGAACTCTCAGTTGTCCTTCATCATAACTGATGTTCTGTCTGAGTGATGCCTTGTTGTCATCTTTAGCTGGAGACCTGTAAAGATAAAATCTCAACTTTGCTCAAACAGTGAGCCTAAATTCTAACATTAGGTTCTGGCAACATCTATCGGTTTTGGAATTCATCAAAACTCATACTAATAAATTTCCCAACAATTTCCCCCTTTTTGATGATGCCAAAACCACTTACAACTTGAAACCACTACTGATCTAAACCTCACTAACTTATCTAAAATCTCAGCTGAAATTCTAGACAGTCTATAAGATAAAACATCAAAGGGTTAGCACAGTTATAACATGGTATTTAAAAGACTTTGTGATTCAGAGCTTGGACAATGAGGGATTGTTCATCAAGGTGAATCTTATAACTGAATAGTTTTCATTACAACTGATTGTTACAAAAGATAGGCTCAAAAACCGAAAATTACAACAGTTGCTAGAAAACTAACTGAGCTAGTATTGTAGCCCATACTTGCCAAAAATCCTTACAAAAATTTCCCTCTTAGCAGGTGACTCCTTGGAAATGTCCACTCCATGCTCCTTGCAGACCTGCCTCGCCTCAGATGCAATCTTCGTGCGGTTCGGGTTGCTGGAATCCAGGAGAAGAGGTAGCCGATAAGTAACCCTCTTGGGAACTGGAACAGTGTTCAGGTCCAGGTTGGCGTCAATCATGGCCCTTCTGAATTGACTGAACATGCCCGGGTCACCTGAGTGCAACTCGGTCAGCGCCTCCTTGAACGCTCTCCTTGGGTCGTCAGTTGCGTAAACCTTCCTGTAATAGAAGTCGTTCACGAACTCCTACTTGAGCAGCTCCCACTCCTCATTCCACTCGGTCGGCATCCACTTGTCGGTATGCCTGAACCGACTCTCAACCTTGGACTTTAGAGGCAACCTTTGTTGCTTCAACCAAGCTTCCGCCTTTGATTGGATTTTATTGATGCGGCGTCGGCTGCGGGAGGCAACGTTGCGGTCCAGGTTCTGAGAAACCTTCTTCAGCTCAACCTCGAACTGGTTCACCCTCCTTGCCTGGCTGGCGGCAAACTTTCTGATCCAGCTCGGGTTCATGTAGTCCTTCTCCTCTACATCCATAGCCTTAGCCGCTGCAATGCACTCTTTGGTTGTTATCCCGTCGAGTTCAGAATCCAGCTCGACTGCGATCTCGGCTATGGAGCTGTAGGAAACTCCAATCTTCTTTGCCTGCTCCAAGTCCTTAGTCATTTCGGCTCCACCAACTTCGGTTGACTTGGCAGCAGCAGACTTCCTCCTCCTCAGCTGAGATTTGGATGGTTGAGCAGCTGGCACTTCTTCTTCTTGGGTCTCTTCTTCTTCCTGTGCTTCACCCTCCATCTCCTTCTCTTCCCCCTTTTTGGCATCAGCAACAAGGCTTGCTACTGAACCGTCCAGAGAGTTGAGTTTGGCCTCAGTGGATTGAACACGGTTGAAGAGTTCATCGACCGCACACTCCAGCTCGATCTTCTTCGCCAGTTCGGAGTCCTGGCGCTCTTGTTCTGCCTTCTTCAAGACAGAGAGGTTATCATTGACCTCTGTCTGAAAGGCAACGAACTCAGCCCAACGCGACTCGAACCGGGACTCCCATTCAGCATCCTGCGTCTGTTGGGACTTGGCCAGATTTGAGTCAGCCAAGGACTTGAAGACATTCACTTCCGACTTCAAGCCCAACAGAGTGGATTTCAGCTCCGACACGTCCTGACTGGTGGAGGAGGAGAGATCATTCAGCTTCATCTTCAGCTCGGCATTCTCCTTCACCAGTTGTTGGTACTTCACGTCTTGAGCTACCAACTCCCTCAGCTGGTCATCTTGTTGGTGCTGGAGGTTGGCGAGCAGCTCCGTCCTCAACTGGTTGACCCTCTCAGCCACTAGCTCGCAGATTTGTTCTGTTGAAGGAGCGAGCTGAGCAGCTGGAAAGGCTTGAGCAGACTGAACTAGAGGCTCAGCTGTGACCATGGCTTGACGGTTTGCCAGGTACAGCTTCAGGTTTTCCTCCTCTTCCTTTGTGGCGGCAGCTGCTGCATCGACATCTTCAAGGAAGTCAGCAGATTTCACCAACATGCTGTCAAGGAAGTCAACACACTCCTTTCCAGCTGCCTCCCTTGTGTCCTTCCCTACAGCCAGACTCTAGTCCATCCGTCTAGTGAGCAGCGCGATCCGGTTGTTGTATGCCACCTCCAAGTTGGAATAGTTGAAGTAGGCTCGGATGCGGGACTCATCAGACTTCAGCCTGTCCCAGCTCAGTACCCTGATCGTGTCCTCCTTGACATACCACTGGCTAAAGATCAGGTGGAACTGGTACAGTAGCTCGGTTCCCAGTGTGGCGAAGATGGGCATGTCGCGAGCCGCAAGGAACAGACCCAACAGCTTTTGAAAGCAGTAGGCCACCCTGCCTTCGTGCTCGTCAGCAATAGCCTGCAGGTCCTCCGCTTCGTTGATCGGGGAGGGGGTGAGATTGTATGGTTCGGGTTCAAGAGGTTCATCGATGTTGGCCACAGAGTCGGTCACAACATCGGCATCGAGCTGAGAGCTCGGAATTTGGGATTCAGTTTGGGAAGAGGGTGCAATGGTTTCCTCAACATCGGCCGAAGGAGCGGTCACGATGTTGGCATCGAGCTGAGAGCTCGGAATTTCTGGCTCGATTTGGGTAGAGAGAGCAAGAGGCTCTGGGGGCGGTACAGCATTCACTCCAGCTGTGGGGGAGGTGGTAACATCTTCGAGGTCCTCAGATGAGGAGGATGCAACCGACGTCTCCATGCCCTCAGCCTCATCAGCTCCGGGGCCTCGAGGGACAATCTCGAGCGATGCGGCCTCAGCTGAGCGGCTGGATTCGGAGCGTTCCTCAGCAGGTGTGGACTCGACCTGCGCTCCCTCTTCGTCTGGAGCTTGTTCCTCAGCTAGCTCCTCAGCTGGAACCTCAACTGGCTCATCAGCTGACTCGTCAGCTGGAACATCAGTTGGCTCATCAGCTGGCACCTCAGCTGCCTTCTTGATCGCCTTCTTGAACCTTACCCTTAACTTTTTCTGGGCAGGTTCGTCAGTCGACTCCTTCTCAGCGTCAGCTCGGCGAGGTGAGGCTTTGGATTTTGTAGGGCGAGCAGCAGTTTGTTCCCCCTCAGCTGTTGACTCAGCTGGCTTTCCCGACTCCCTTTTGTCCTTAGGAGCGTAGACACTCCTCAGCACCTCCTGTGCTTTCTTGGCGGTCGGGAACAGCAACAGCTTATTCAATGGCGTCTCCTCGCAGTCAGCCCAGGCCATGTTGCGGTCCTTTGTTGCGAGGAGGATGAGGGCGGAGATTTTGCAGCCGAAATTGAGCGTGCCCTTCACACTCAGCAGCTTCTCTCCAGACTCGGTTGTAGTCTCAGAGATCTTCGACTTTTCCACCATCAACTGGTTCAGAAAATATTGGAACCAGTTGATTTGGTGTTGGTGCTCCAGGGCCACCAGCTGCTTCAACTTGGGTCGGCTGATGTCGCCGAACGCGCCACTGTATCCGAACACGACCTTTGACACGGCGTCGAACAGCAGGCGGTGTTCCGGCTTCAACTTAGTCCTTTGCATCTTGCTCCTCAACCTCTCTGGCTCGATCAGAGCATCCTGAAGAAATTCATCCGCTTGTTCATCGGTAATATTCTCCAGGAACTCGGTGGCGGTGTGGTTGATTGGTATGATGTACCGGAGGACATCGGACACGTCGATGGAGAAGGAGACACGACGTATCGTCCTTGCCGGAACATCTCTTTATCGGCAGGACACCTTCGTAGAAACTCCCTCCGAACTGTCAAGGGGGCGAACAAGATTGACGTAGAATTCTCCGACTTGACGCCTGAGCAAGTGAGAGGGGCAGAGCTTGGCCCATTCCAGTAATCCGTTCTCGCAGAGAGTGTTGGCGAGCGGGGCTAGGACCAGCGACTCTAGATCCTCGTCGGAGAGGATCTGCTCGAAGTGAATCTTCGATACTAACATATCGAATGACTCTTCATACGTGGTAGGCACGAGGGAAGGTCCCGATGATGCCATTCTCTTGCTTTTGGGTGCCATTAAATCACTGCAAAGGTAATAAATAGGAAAGGAAAGAAATCTATTTGCAGAAATGGGTTAGGCAGAAAACTAGAAGACGATGAATAGTTATAATTGATAAGCACAAATGAGGAAAGTAGGAGATATCTTCCTGATTTTTCGTCTTATATAGGTCTTTGACTCGGATGAAATCAACGGCTGGGGTTAAATGGCGCGAATCTATCAACGGCTGAGATTACGCGACTGTTGACTATCTTTGACTCGACGTTTTGATCCGAGTTCCAACCAGCGCGTGAGAAGGTGTACAGTTTCATGTCAGCCCAGTCGCACTATAAAATAGGCTATGGATGCTCAGCCGTACTTTACATTTAATGCGACATGATGGCTATTTTAATGTAACTGACTAGCTCAGGAATGTTTGAATTTATTTCAAACATTCTCATTTAAGAACATAACACCTTCAGTCATAAATGATACCTGGCAGCTGATGTCGATTTCAACTGTATACCTCAGTTGTGCTCCTCAGTTGCCGCATACCATCAGCTGACTCGAGTTCGTCTGTTCAGCTGACGTTTGATGTTTTCAGTTGGCAGTTCTCATCTGAGATTCCCCCTTTATCTGAGCTTCCCTTTTCATCTGAGCTTCCCCCTTAAATAGATATCCGATTCTTCAGCTCGGATGGATCCTTATCAGCTCGGATGACTCTTCATCTCGGATGACTCTTTAGCTCGGATGAGTTTTTAGCTCGAATCCAAGAGCCCTAGAAGATCACACAGCATCTTGAAACGGGCTTCAGGAAGAGGTTTGGTAAAGATGTCAGCTCTCTGAATCTCAGTTGGGATCTTTTCCATGGACACATCCTTTTTCTCAATATGATCTCGGATGAAATGATGACGAATATCGATATGCTTAGTCCGAGAGTGGTGAACAGGTTTCAGAGAGATAGCTATAGCACTCGAGCTATCACAATGAATGGGAACCTGTCCAGTTGAGACTTCATAATCTCTCAGCTGCTGCTTCAGCCACAATACTTGCATGCAACAGCTTCCGGCAGCCATATACTCTGACTCGGTTGTCGAAGTAGCAACACGTGCTTGTTTCTTGGAGAACCATGCAACTAGCTTGCTTCCCATGAACTGACAGTGTCCAGAAGTAGACTTTCTGTCCAACCGATCTCCGGCTAGATCTGCATCTGAGTATCCGGTCAGTTGAATATTGTCGTCAGTTGGATACCACAGTCCAACATTAACAGTTCCCTTCAGATACTTGATGATGTTCTTTGCTGCCAACATGTGTGCTTCTCTTGGTTGGACTTGAAAACGAGCACACACTCCAACTGCGTATGAAATGTCTGGTCGGCTGGCAGTTAGATAGAGCAACAAACCGATGATCCCTCTATACTGGCTGGCATCAACGAGCTTTCCCTCAGCTCCTGGTTTGATCTTCCAGTTCGTATTCATAGGGATCTTTGTTGTCTTACTTGTCTGCAATCCGAACTTGGTGATGAGCTCCTTTGTATATTTGGACTGGTTGATGAAAATCCCTTCAGGTGACTGCTTCACTTGTAATCCAAGGAAATAATTCATCTCGCCCATCATTGACATCTCGAACTTCTCCTTCATAAGATCGGAGAATTTCTTGCACAGCTCCTCCGACTTGGAGCTGAAAATGATGTCATCGACATAAATTTGCACAACAAGTATATCTTCTCCAACTTTGATGGTGAACAGAGTTTTATCAACTGAACCTCGTTTGAACCCCGAGTCCAGAAGAAATCCACAAAGAGTGTCATACCATGCCCTTGGCAAATGCTTTAGACCATAAATAGCTTTCTTCAACTTGTACACTCTTCCATCTCCAGTTTCAAAACCAGGAGGTTGTTCGACATATACATCTTCTTTGATATCTCCATTGAGGAATGCACACTTCACATCCATCTGATATACTTTGAACTTGTGATGTGCGGCATAAGCTAGAAAGATCCGGATGGCTTCCAGCCTTGCAACTGGTGCGAAGGAATCATCAAAGTCAATTTCTTCTTGTTGGCAGTATCCTTGAGCTACCAACCTTGCTTTATTCCTCACAATGAATCCAATGGCGTCTCTCTTGTTTTTGAAAATCCACTTCAATCCAATCACCTTGACACCATTTGGTCTTTCTACCAACTCCCATACACAGTTGCGTAGAAACTCATTCAGTTCTTATTGCATTGTTGTTGTCCAGTGGACACAGTTGAGAGCTTCCCCAACATTCTTCGGTTCTGGAACATCAGCTACAAAGTATGAAATCATGGCAACATCTCCAGCTTGCTCGAACTCCTCTAGAACTGCCAATTCCTCAGCATATTGGGCATAAGAGTTGGAATCTTCCTCGGTTGATTCTGGATTTACAACCCTGCTTCGTGTGCGCACACGCTCGGTTGGATCTCCGATGATGTTGTCGGTGGAATGAACTTCATACCATCTTCGGTTGCGTCTTCCTTCTTCTTCCAACTGTGGTTGTTCAAAATTATGAGTTGGAGTCTTCAGAGCTGGTGATTTATCAGCTGTTGAGTCTGGATCCTCAACATTTACAATAGTTCGAGCTGAGTTTGGTTCTTCTTCAGATGTTGATGCAGTTGGAGGGGCATCAGCTGAAGTTCACCCTTGGGACGAGCTGAGGTCTTCGCATTCATCTTCAGAGGAGTATGGATCCTCATCCTCAGTTGTACATATCAGAGGTTAAGCTCGGTTCTTTTCCCGAAGTGCTTGCGATCTGGTGAGAACTGGTAGAACAGCTGGATCCGCGTGTTGTTCCTTTACCTGTTCCCTGCACTCAAAGGTAGATTCATCAAAACTAACATGAGGTGTTATTTCCACAACACGAGAGCTGTTGTTGAAAACTCTATATGCCTTGATCCGAGCTGCATATCCAAGAAATATGCCCTTCGAAGCTTTGGCATCAAAAGTTTTCAACTGATTCTTCCCATTATTGTGAATATAACACTTAGATCCAAAAACACGAAAATAAGAAATATCTGGCTTTCTGCGTCTCCACAGCTCGTAGGGCGTCTTTCCCAACCGCTTGGTGAGAAGAGATCGATTCTGAGTGTAGCATGCTGTGTTGATCGCTTCAGCCCAAAATCTCTTTGGCAGTGCTGAGCTCGCTAACATGGATGTGGTTGCATCCTTCAGAGTTCTATTTCATCGCTCAGCTACGTCATTCTGTTGTGGAGTACGCGCGGCTGATGTCTGATGGGTTATGCCATTCTTTTCGCAATACTCAATGATGGTTTCATTTAGAAACTCCGTTCCACGATCTGATCGGATAGATATGATCTTCATCTCTTGTTGGTTCGATATCCGATCGATCAGCTTGGGCAGCTCATCTCGGGTTTCACTCTTGTGGCGCATGAAAATGGTCCACGTATATCTTGAGTAGTCATCAGTTACAACCAAAGTATATTTGTTTCCATTAATGCTTTTTGGTGTAACTGGCCCGAAGAGATCCATATGGATCAGCTGCAACACTCGGTCGGTTGAGGGAGTTGACTTCAACCGGAAGGAGGTTCTAGCGAGCTTTCCCAGCTGGCATGCACTGCAGATGTGTGTTGTTGAAAACACTCGGTTAGGTATGCCTCTTGCATGTTCTTGACTGGCGAGTCGGTTCATCGTCTTGAAGTTCAGATGGTTGAGCCTTTTGTGCCAGAGCTAGCTCACATCCGAACTGCTCTTTGATAACAAGCAAGTGTCAGGGAGGCTGCTGTTCCAGTCAGCGTAGTAAACATTCCCTGTTTGAGATCGATTTCCCAACAATATCACCTGCTTTGATCCGACATCTTTAACTCTGCAACCCTGTGCATCAAACTTGACAGAGAAACCATTATCACAGAATTGGCTGATGGAGAGCAGGTTATGCTTCAATCCATCAACATAAGAGACATTAGAAATTGAAACATGATTGGTTTCAAGGGTACCATAACCTCTGGCATAACCTTTTGAGTTATCACCAAAAGTAACTGATGGACCTTCTTTCTCCACGAAACTTCCAAGCAAATCCTTTAGATTCGTCATGTGTTTCGAGCATCCACTATCCATCACCCACATTGTTGCAGACGCCTTCTTCTTCCTCAGCTGTTTCTCCTGTACCTGCAAAGAGAAACTTGCTTAGGTCCCCAATTTCAGTTGGGTCCTGGAGGGTTAGAACCAGTTCCCGCTGCAACTGTGCGTCGCTTTTCCCTGTAAACTCGGATGGATTTATCATTCCAAATTACTTTTCCTTCATCATCAACTATAACAACACCTCGGTTATCCTTAGGCTTGTTGTTAGTAGTGATGTTCTGTTTCTTGGGAGGAGTTGGATTTCTCATATGTTGAGCTTTAGGAGGTGATGCTTTCCCCCTGTTTTGATGGTGATTCTTATCCTGTTGAGTTTGTCTGTGAGGTCGGACGCCCTGTTGGAATCTTTGTGGCTAATTATGATTCTAACTTCCTGAGGGTTGTTTGAAGCTGTTCATGCCCTGTTGATGATTAATATTATGGCATGAATATCTCCAGTTGTTTGACCAGTTCCTCATTGGTTGACTATGTTGGAACCTTTGGTCGAACTGATGTTGGAACCGCTGTTGATTCAGATGATTGAACCCTTCCTTGTTCTGAGGTCGGTTCCATTCCTTCTGACGTTGACTTTGAGGTTGATGCAGAGGTCGGTTCTGGTTCTGAGATCGGTTGCGGTTGTGCTTTAGACGCCTCTGATTCCTCTTCTGACTTTTGGAACATTCCCCCTCGGTTGATACCTCAACCGATGGAATATTCTGTCCTACATCAGCTACTCATTTTCCCATCTCAGTTGTAATTTCATTGATCGTTTGAGCTTGTTGAGAGGTGGAAGTTGAATTAGCTTCTGGAGACTCAACTGTGTCTGGCTCTACAGCTGTAACTTCTACTGGTTTGATGAAAGTTGCTGGTGGAATCCCAGTATCCTTGACAACATCATAACCGAGTCCTGACACGTCATCCATCTGTCTGCTGTAACTTAAAAGGTTTTCGATGATCTTGGATGACTGATACAGCTTGATTAGATTGTCCTTCTCAGTTTGCAACTCCTTGACGAGTACAGCTATCTGCTCGGTTTGTCCATCTGACTTCTTTATCAGCTGTTCGATCTGAGCATCTTGATTTTTCAACTGATCTTGCTGTTCTTCGTTTTGCTTTGTCAACTCCTCATTAGCTGGAGCCTTAGCCTCGATCAGTTGACTCTTGAGATTCTCAATCTCCTGAGTTTGGCTCGTAATCAGATCCTCCTTTTCGGTTAAGGAATCTTCAAGCTTGGCGAACTGAGCTTGAAGACTCTTAAACTCAACCGACTGCTGATGCAGTTCCTCACTGAGTTCTTGAAAATCATTCCAGGAGGGTTCCAACTCATCGCTCAGAGATTCCTGCAGGTTAGAAGTATTGGAAGAATATAAGCGAGCAGGATTAGATTGTACCTCAATATCATCTTGGTCGGTTCCAAGTGCCATGAGGCATTGATCCGGACTGATGACTTTGTTGGTAGAGGTCAGTTCATCCTCATCTTCAGTGTCTGTGAAGATGTCCATATCGTCAGCTGCCTCTTCAGCTACCATGGCCTTGTTCTTTGCAGTTTGCTTGGCCCTCAGTGCTTCTCTTTCCTTCTTTGAGAGGTCTGGGCAGTCAGCTTTGAAGTGTCCTTCCTTGCCGCATTCGAAGCAACCATTGGTGACTGGCTTCGAACTGTCTCGAGTTCGGTTTGATTTGTAAAAACGTTTATATTTGCTGAACCGAGTGTCCATGTCGGCTAGTTTCTTTGACAGCGCTGCAATGTTCTGTTGCAGTTCCTCTCTGCTCGGCTCCTTTACAGTCGTGTCAGCCGATCTGGTTGGCCTTGACGATCTCGACTTTGAGTAGTTAGCTCGGAGGGCAACTGACTTTGATGCCGAGCCAACATCCTCAATTCTATTTGTCTGACTTGAGGGCTGCGATCTCCTTCTGTTGACCTTATACTCATTTCCTTTCAAGATTGAGAACAATCTTTCAGTTCCCATTTCACCAAGGTCAGCTCGGCTCTCGTGGATATTTGTGAAAGTATCCCACTCAGTCAGTAGAGCTTGCAACACTTTGAGATTTATTTCTCTTAGAGTGTATTTTCCTTTCCGAATGGACTGGATTCTTCTGATGATGTCCATAAACCTGAGCTCTAGCTGATCGATAGTCTCATTAGGTCGCAGACTGAAATTGTTGAAATCTTGACATGCATGCGAGAACTTGTTTTCCTTCGTCTCGTCGCTTCCTTTACTTAGCGAAGCCAAGATGTCCCACATCTCTTTTGCGGTCTCACACTCCTCTATCCAGGGCAGATAATCTTGTCCAACCGTGGACATTATTGTGCTCTGAGCCCAGATATCCAGCTGGCTCACCTTGGCCTCTTCCGGAGTGTAGTCTTCTGGCTGTTTCTCCACATACTCCACCACTGCATCTCCATCGTTGGGATTTGTGGGAGTGCGAAGTATTCTGTCTCGTATGACGATTGGTCCAGAAGTGAGAACTTGTTGCATCCTATGATGCTTTGACAGAAGGATCTTCTTCATTCAGGTTCTCCATGATGTATAATTGACTACAGAGAACATGACTACGATCTTGTCCTTGACGTCCATCTGCACAAACAAAAACAGGACAAAAATGCGAGCAAGTATGCACTAGCGTGAAAAGATCTGTTCAGTTGACCACTGAAGAAAAATTCTCGAATTCACACCTCGTGAAACAGAGTCAGCAGTCTTTTGAACCACTGCTCTGATACCACTTGATGGTCCCGAAACGAGTTACTAGTGTATGGGGGGGGAATACACCAGTTAGGATTTAAAAACTTAAACCTGAAAAATCACTTCAACTGAGTAAAAGATGACTCAGTTGGAATTTCACAGCTGAGTAAGCGACCTCAGCTGGAAGAGTGAGGCTGTGCGGAATGTGGTGGAAAAATAAACTCGTTAAAAGCAACTCACGCAAAACAGCTCGGTTGGTCAAGAACCAAAACAGCTCGGTTGAAAGTGTGCAAATGCGGTTTGTATGTCGGTTAGATTGATCAGATAAATATGCAAAAGCAACTTAATAAAAACAAACACAGACACACAGGATTTAACGTGGTTCGGAGATAATCCTCCTACGTCCACGGGGAGATGTGAATCCACACACCTCAGTCCAAGTTCTTCTGGACAGAACCACTCAGCTTACGCGGGCTGAGCAACCGTTAAGGATAAGTTTGCGGGTACTTATCGACCTTTCAGTTTAGTTTTCGGGCACTAAACAGCCTATGTCAAGTTTGCGGGTACTTGACGACCTGACTACTCAATTACAGGAAGAGTAAGGTCCTAGCACACTTTTTAGGGTGTGAGAAAGGGTGGGATTTCCAACTACAGCTCGATCACGAATGAGAGCTGGATCTAAGGCTTGAACGAATAAACACTCAAACTAAGATCTAAGACAGATTTTCACTCTATGAACCCTCAGCTACTAATGTTCTATCACTCTTGAACTCTCAGCTGCTGATGTTCTTAGAATAGGATTTTAGCTTGATTCTCTTGTGATTGCACTTTTCTCTCTTGCTTCAGTCTGTCTCGTGTGTCACGTATCACGAATGAGAGAATGCCTCTATTTATAGGCGGAGAGAATCAACTAGCCGTTGGAGGAGCAGTTGATCTCTGATCGGTTGATAGCGATGGCTTGTCTCTCATCTCTGCAGACTTTCCCGATATGGCATCTGTGCTCTTCTGCTTTCCATCTGAGACAGCCTTGTGTTGGGCCAGATGGGGTAATGACTGAACGGTCAAACCCTCATGTGACTTCCTTTTGAAATTCAAATCTTAACCTTTCTGACAGTCAACCTCGGTTCGTCGGTTGAAAGTCTTGATCTTCATCTGAGTGGTCTTCAGCTGATGTTCTGAACTGTTGGACTCTCAGCTGACTTTGAACTTCAAGCAGTTAATCTTCTTGTTCGAGTTCTACAACTAAGGTTCTGAAACTGAACACTCAGTTGTCTTCCTTGTATTTACTCAGTTGGGTTTGAACCCTCAGATGACTTTCCTTTTCATCTGATGTTCTCTTCCTTTCTACTGTTTCTCATCTGATGAACGCTCAGTTGGTTTCCTTCACAACTGATGTTCTGAAGACTTCCCCATTTTTCCATCTGAACATATGAACTCTCAGTTGTCCTTCATCATAACTGATGTTCTGTCTGAGTGATGCCTTGTTGCCATCTTTAGCTGGAGACCTGTAAAGATAAAATCTCAACTTTGCTCAAACAGCGAGCCTAAATTCTAACATTAGGTTCTGGCAACATCTACTCGGTTGGGGTCAGTCGGTTTTGGAATTCATCAAAACTCATACTAATAAATTTCCCAACATTTTCGATGATTAAAGTGTCAAGAACGAGCCTTGTTTTGTGAAATTGTGAACTTCTTCAATGAAAAATGAAATTGTGAACGAGTTATATAGAGGATAGTTAGTTAACAAGATTCTTGCGTATGAAAATGGGGAGAAATGACCATTGCATGCATGGTCACGTGAAAACGAAGAGGATGAATTGACTACATAAGAAGACAAAAAAAAAGGAAGGAAGGAGTGTATGCACCCACGTGAAAGAGAAGGAGAGAGCGAGTGTGTGACAGAGTGAGAGAAAGTTGAGAAAAGTTAATGTTTGTGGGCTAATAGTTATATTGCAAATGTTATAAAAGGAATGGATATATCACAAATTCACTTTAAGCAAAATGGATATAAATAAATTTATCCCTTCCTATTTTGGTGGCATAAGTCCTCCCCAATCCCCCTCCCTCGCCCCCAAAAATAAAAATATTCTATACTTTAGTACTTAGAGTTAGGGACCCAGTATTAAGGAAGTGCGGGCGTATAGTACTTATTAACTTAAGGTGTGTTCGATTAGGAGTACAAATTTATACATAATTCTAAATGGACGGATAATATTATGAGTTATAAATTTATATTTCATTATGGGGATCACAAAGTCTATACTTATCTTGTTTGGTTGGAGTGATAATATGCTTATTTATACTTTCAAGGGGGATAACAATGTTTATATCTTGGTCATTCGGAATGAAATTGATGGATAAAGGAGAAAATATCTAAAATACATGGGAGGTATAATATTATACCTTTATTTTGGAGGTATAAATTTATACTTTGGGCAAGGGAAAATGGGTTGCTGAAATTTTATACTTCTTGCCCGAATTTTTCTTAAATCGAGACCAAACAAGATATAAGGAAGTAATATTATACCTCGTTTTCTCTCGTGTTCACTCCAAGTAAACGCACCCTAAATAAATTTGATGTCTTTAATCTCATTAACTATTATTCTAACATTTAAAAAAAAATCGACGTGACAAAATGCAAAATACTTCCGTGCACGAAAATTAAATTAAAATTTCTATTTTATTCCGTTCATGAAAATTATACTTTTCTATTTAAGGAAATGATTTTACACGATTTTTACTTTTATAACCTTATTCATTTTCAATATTTACCTATTTTATTATCTCACTCAAAACAAATGTCTAATCATTATATTACTAAAAGGAAAATGATTCTTGCTTTGAAAAAATCCTACGTGGCACCCCTTATATTCCTCCATTCATATTTATCTGAATTCTAAAAATTTTGAATTTTTAAATGTAAAATAATAGATTTTAAATAGAGACATATTTTGAAATAGACATAATGATCATTAAAATATAAATTTTGGCCCACCTCCTTCAAAAATATAAATTTTGGTCATTTTTTTCAATTTGGGACGAAAATACCCTTAATAAAATGCGGAGCGGGTCGGGTCGGACGCGGGCGGGCGCGGGTCGACTCGGACCGGATATGAGGCAGTTGGTACTTCTGGTACAAATTTAGTCATATTAGTACCAATAGTTCTATAACATCTGGTACAAATTTAGCCTTATTAGTATCAATTGTTCCAGATTTAGTACAATTGGGACGAATTGTCGAATTAGTTCCAAATGTTCCAAGTTATGACATGGTACTCTTGCGACGAATATTCCAATTATTCCAAGTTATATTGCTCTTATTTTGCGGCTCCGCCTTCGGCCTCGATTTTACGGCTTCGTCTTCGCTCCGATTACTAATATAAAGATAATCGTCGGGCAATAATTTAGATTTCTTCGGCTCGCTCTGTCACAGCCCCAAATCCCGAGGGACGCGACTGGGATTGGATTAAAGAAGCGGGGAAGAAGGGGGCTAACTGACTAAACATACATAAAAGACATCAAACACTCAATGAACAAGACTTAAATATTATAAAGAAAGAGTTAATCGCGAAGGATTACTCGACAAAAGTACACGATAGTAACTAAGTTCAAGTTTACAGACTTATGCTACAGTGATTTGTTCAATAAACAGATTCTCAAAAGACTTAGAGTTTTGCAGCGGAAGTAAGTCATAAGCTAAAGCATCCTATCTTCTCAACTCAACTTCAACCACCGCCGCTATCGTCGCTTCAACCTGCACATTTAGAAAGCAATGCAGGGCTAAGTACAAAAGTACTTAGTGGGCACGATGCCGAAAATATAATCATAGGTATAGATAATATGGCATTTCATAATTTGTAGCACATCGGGGGTTTTATTAAAAAGGGCCCGTGTCTACTATACATTTTCTGACTCTTTTTCTCAATTTAGCTTGCAAGCATTTTTCTGGTATGTTACGTTCAAATCTTGACCAATTCTCATTCACCGTGGCTGGTACCCCTCAACAGGATATCACATACACCACAGGTTACAAAGTGCACTAACTCTGGAAAGCACTTAGCAGCTAACTCAGAGCCGATCATTAGTTAACCTAATTAGATTAACTCTAAATCTGGAAAACACGAATGTTAACTCAGATAGGTACAAGAGAACTCACATAAAACATAAAACAGTTCATGCCATAATTATCACTTTGAAAACACAGATATCAAAGCGATAAAGAAAGGTTTTCCGAGCATTGCTCGTTTTATTTTATATATAAAAGCCCACCTTGTGATACAGAACTAATAAGTACTAGCTTCCGATCTTCTGATCTTCCGTCCTTTCCTTACTGCTGGCTTCCTCCTTCATCGTAAAATAATAACACTTAAAATTGGATCGTAAAAGATAATCGATCATTGAAACTCGAAAAAAGGTTTTAGTCGTTTTATTTTTTTAGGCAATTGCACGCTTACTAGTTTCATTTTAATTAAACGAGAACGAGACTCGAACAAATCTCGTTTAAAACTCGAAAAGTCTCATACTCGACTCTTAGGTCAGTAGAGAGGGTAGTCGATAGCTCATTACGACTTAAAAGATCAAAAGGAACTAAGTTGGAAAGGAAATCAACTTAGGAAATTAAGTTTTAGTTCTTTATACGATTTATGCAACTTCACGCTTAACTATATTTCTTTACTTTAACGGATACGAGATACAAACTCATTTCGTTTAGCACTCAAGGCTCCATACTCGACACTGAGGTCAGTAGGAAGATAGTCGTCAAGTTATTACGGCTTAAACGATCGAAAGAAACTAAGTTGCGAACGAAACAACTTAGAAGAATGAATTCTGAAAAATCACTGCGCAAGGCAGTAACTCTGGGGATTGCCCAGAACAGGGAAACTGGAAACAGGGGATAAGCCCTGTACCGTTTGAAAGCTTGGGATGTCTAGTTTACGCTCCAATTTACGGATCGCAAATCCGATAAACGAGCTAAAAGTTATTACAGTTTCCGGCAAGGGTCGCAAAACTGCCGCGCTAACCCTAGTTGCTCGATAGAATCGAAGTATAACTTCTTAGGTTCGTTCTAAAAAGTTCTCGTATTCGATTTCTCATGAAACTTGACCCTCAAGGCAGTCAACACGTACCCCCGTACGTGATGAACTCCTTCTCAAAACTCGTCCAATAGTACGACGTTCTAAACGTCGGCTTTCAACTAACATGTACTAAACCAAAAATCAAGTTAACCAATTCTCGTTCTAATTCTCGACTATAACTACAACTCATATTAAAATAGCTCGAAAGCTCATGACGTCAACTACAAAGTTATACCTTAGTCCATCATAAACAATAATATCAAGTTAGAATTCTTATTCGACTTCCCGGTTATTAATTACGACTAATTGTTCGTCTCTTACGCGATTTTAAAAGTTATCGGATTTCGTTCATTTTCTACGTCATCAAACAACATCTAACGAGATTCATTTTCATGCATATCATCATTTCATATCATTACTATATCTCAACTTAAATCGAGTTCTTCGTCTCTTACGACTCACGAAATATTTTTTAGAAAATTCTAATTAAATTCATATCAACAACTAATATCAATTACAACATTATTTCATCAACAAAACATCATCTAAATCAACTACATGCAAACCCCTATTTTCTCAATAATTTTCGGTATTATCACATAAATAAAGAGGGTGTTTTTCTTCATCAATTAACATCATTTATCTCTTAATCATACCACCATATCATCCATTAACCAATTGAAGTCTAATTGCAACATGAAATTGAAAATCCCCAATTCCAAACCCTAAACCCTAAATCGGTTTTCATCAAAACAAAGGGCTTTCGATTTTTTTTTTGTTTTAATCCCTAATCGGACACTTCCTAAGCATGATTATAACATCAATTGAAGAATTCAATCAATCCACACTAAAGCCCTAAATTTTCGGTACTTGTCTAGCAATTAGGGTTCTTGATTTCAATCAATTTTAATCCCTAATTATCACATCTAACACATCTAATTTCACTAATCGAAGATCAAACATCTAATTCCACTATCCCTAAATTTCGATCCAAAGAGAAATAAAAAGAAATGGATTTTGGATGGATAGAAACATAGAGGAGACAATTACCTTGAAGATTAATGAAGGAAGACTTAGGTTTCGATGGAGGATGAAGAACTTGTGTGATTTCTTGCTCCAAGCTTCAAGCTTTCTTCAATGGAGATTGAGAGAAAATGAAGGTATGAGTGTGTGTGTGTAGATGGCGGTAATGGGGAGGTGTTGGGGAGGAGATGACTTAGTTGATTATGTTAGATATTTTCTAAATTACATTAGGCGTAAAGTAGGAATAGTAATAGCATTAGGTGTAAAATTAATACTATATAAAAATCAAATATCAAGCATAAGAGAGGAGAGGGAAGGAGAAATAACGCACTTTTCTGACGCGATACGACGTTACGGAAATCGAACGACGAAAAACGTAGCTCGGCACAAAATCGTCACAGTCCGATTCGACCAAAAATTCTAACGTATTAAACTTAATCGGAAAATAATATTTATAAAATTTATTCCGACAAAAATTCGGGACGACACAGTCCGAGTTTCGTCCGGAAAATCATAAAAACGAACTTTCTCGGGCGAGTTCGTATCGCGATTTCGTGAATGTAAAAATCAGACGGTTTTCCGTTCTGAGTTCAAGAACTAAAAAATTTTCGTACGCGCTAACCCTAAATTTTTATTATTAACTTTAAATTTTTAAGAACGTAAAGAATTTCCGGGGTATTATACGCTCCGAGGCCTTCGGCTCCTCTCGCTCGAATCTTGACCAAAGAAAAAGCGGCAAACAAAAAAATGAATAGGCAAACAAAAATTTAGAAATTAAAAAAAAATAGAAAAAAGAAAAAATCTGAAAAAAAAAAAGAAATAACAAGGAAAAAATTGGAAAATAAAAAAACAAAAGAAATCTGAAAAAAAAACAGAAAAAAAATCTGGAAAATAAGAAAAAAACAGAAAAAAAGAAGGAAAAAAAAACTGGAAAATTAAAAAAAACAGGAAAAAAAGAAAAAAAAACTTGGAAAGGAAAACAAGCGTCAATAAAATGGATTAAAGAATGATGGATCAAAAATAGAAGAGGGAAATGGTATTTAGGTCCTAAGTTCAAAAAAATGGCCATAATTTATATTTATGAATAAGATGGGCCAAAATTTATATTTTAATGTTCATTATGGCTATATCACATGATATTCTCTTTTAAATATCTATACTAAAATCTTGTGTCTCACATCGGTTTCTCAATGAAACTTCGCCTATTGAAAAGCCTATAAATACCTAGAATTAATGTGTATTTTCTCATCTTTTATTCCACCAGTTTTATTTGGCCAATTTATTTATTATTTATTAATCGGCCGAATAAATAACTATATTTTATAGTTTAATTTAATTTAATTTGGTCAATTTATTAATTGGCCGAATAGATAATTATTTTTTGTAGGAGTTTTATTTGGCCAATTTATTTATTAATCGACTGAATAAATAACTGCTATATTTTTATAGTTTAATTTAATTTAATTTGGTCGATTTATTAATTGGCTGAATAGATAATTATTTTTATTAGGGAACCAATTTATTAGTTGACAGAATAAATAGTTCCAAAATAGTTTGGATAATTTATTTGTTGACCGAATTAAATTTGGAAATAGTCTAATATTTTTTTATTTGATTTGATAAAAAATAAGTAATTTCTAATTTGTCAATTAATTAGGTAGGCGGGTCAAGTCCCAACTGACGAGTACCTCAACTCGGGATCCCACATGACACATTTTCATTCTTTATTCTTATTAATTTTAAATTTTTCATTTTATTCATTTTTTCATGTATTTTCTAAAATTTAGAATCGTCATAAATTGTGCATTTATAAATCAAAATCGTGGTCAACGGGTCAATTCTGATCTGGAACCGTGGCGGTAGACAAGCCAATTCTCAACCGACACTCGAGAAATTTTTTATTTTATGCTTTTTTTCCCATGTATTTTCTAAAATTTATAATCATCATCCATGAAATAATTTTTACGTTATTTGTAGTTGGGTTTCCAGCTTTGCATAACTTATAATTTTAATTAACGAATATTACTATACGATTAAGGATGATAACGAATAGTACAATCATTATTTTATTAAATTTTTGGATCAATATAAATTTTAAATAAATTTTATAAATTACGCAATTATAAATCAGAGTCGTGGTCAACGGGCCAGTTCCGACGCAGAACTGTGGCGATAGACTAATATACGGATTTTTTTCAGAAAGGAACACAAATGACTAATTTTTTAATCGAATTTTAAACAAGTACGAGTATATAAATTTCGAACAAGTTTTAATAATCCTAAACACATCATCGCAAATTGTTTGATTAATCGTCTCCGTTGGAAAACGTAGAATATGTAGAAAAATTGACAGAAAAATTACTAACGATTTATCAACGAGTCAATTCCGACCAATAATCGTGCGCGTAGATGGGTCAATTCAGTACTTGCGGGACAACTTTATTTTTTAATATATTATATAATTTTGAACTCATAAAATTAAGAATATTTATGGTCAACTTTTATCTTATATCATTGACTAAATAATTTTATGAATCACAATCATTCCACATAAAATTTTGTAAAATGGAAAAACTACCAAGTACATAGTGAAACAATTCTTGAAGTTCTATTCTCAATTAAAAAAATTATTCTCGAAGATGATAAAAAAGAAAACGAATGTCATCATTTATTTTTCTATGAATATATTTGGAAGATGATTAGTTATATAATACAACAATTTATAATTATATTTTTATTTATTAAATATTGTGTGAATATTTTTGGAATATAGTTATGTATATAATTAAATATTAATTTTAGGTAAAAAGAAAACAAATGTCATCATTAATTTTAATGTGAGTATATTTGGAAGATGATTATTTATATAATTTAAAATCAGTATTGTAGTCAATAGGCCGGTTTCAGGTCGGAATCATCGGGGTAGACGGGATGATTGTGAAGTGGTAGTTTAACTTTTTTTTTTTTTTCTTAATCTTGTGTTGAATTTATAATGTGGGGTATTTAGGATCACTTTCATCTCATAGACAATCTTAACATTTATAGTATTATTCGCTATCTATATATCTTTTCTCTCTCTCTCTCACTACCCGCTCCTTCCCTTGCCTCTTTTTCTTCATAAAAAAGCTAAAAAATTCAGCTTAAGAGTCGCTTTCCTTTAAGAGAGAAATATATTTTTGTCCACATCGGTCTTGTGGAAGAACAGCTTTAACAAATATCGAAAGTAATGAGAATATATATATTAGTTATAATTTTTAACAAACATAACTTTATGGGTTTGAGACGTAAACATGTGATAAAATTACTTTTTAATTGAATTTGAAATGTGTTCAAAGGATATAAATTCTAAGCGAGTTTAGTAGATTGCATAATCGAATTATTTAACACTAAAATAATTAACAAATAATATTTTTTTAATCTATCACATATTAGTACTATTTAATAATTTTATTAATTTTTATAATTTCTCGTCGATTTTCGACGAGTTACACGCTAGTTTTAATACAAAAAGTGAAAAGTATAATAATTTATCAACATATTTACTTAACTTTTCTTAAAACTCACCCCTCGATTTGAAAATTATAATTATCGTAAACGGAAAGTATTAATCAAGTCGTCTTTTTATCTTTGAGTTCGTACGTCACGATTTGAAGGTTTATGGATAAACTATATTTCAAACATATATCACACCAAACAACTTATCTCCAAAAAAAAAGAAAAAAAAAGGAACTAATGTATATCTAGAGATGATTTTATCAAATACAAATAAGGTAACAACAACATTTCAGGCTGCATAACATGTTTCGGAGTATTTTATTTATTTTTATCTAGAGATGATTTTATCTAGAGATTTATTATGAGACTTACTAATTTTCTATTTTTTACTTTTTTTTTAATACTCATGCTAAAAAATAAATAAAAATTAATAAGAGACATATTTTAAAATAGCTATAATGATTATTAAAATATAAATTTTGGTCCACCTTCTTCAAAAATATAAATTTTGGCCATTTTTTTCAATTTGGGACGAAAATACCCTTAATAAGACGCGGAACGGATCGGGTCGGACGCGGGCAGGCGCGGGTCGGATCGGGCAGATATAAGGCGTTTGGTACTTTTGGTACAAATTTAGTTATATTAGTACCAATAGTTCTAGTACTTCTAGTACGAATTTAGCCTTATTAGTGCCAATAGTTCCAGATTTGGTACAATTGGGACGAATTGTCGAATTAGTTCCAGATGTTCCAAGTTATGATATGGTACTCTTGGGACAAAAATTCCAATTATTTCAAGTTATACCGCTCCGATTTTGCGGCTCCGCTTTCGGTTCCGATTATACGGCTCCGCCTTCGCTTAGATTACTAATATAAGGATAATCGTCGGGCAACAATTTAGATTTTTTCGGCTCGCTCCGAGGCCTTCGACTCCCCTCGCTCGAATCTTGACCAAAGAAGAAGCGGCCAACAAAAAAAATGAATAGGCAAACAAAAAATAATGAGGCAAACAAAAATTTGGCAATTAAAAAGAAATAGAAAAAAAAAACAGAAAAAAAGAAAAAATATGGACAAAAAAAAGAAATAACAAGGAAAAAATTGGAAAAAAAAAACAAAAGAAATCTGAAAAGAAAACAGAAAAAAAAGAAAAAAAATCTGGAAAATAAGAAAAAAAAAACAGAAAAAAGAAGAAAAAAGCTGGAAAATAAAAAAAAAACAGGAAAAAAAAAGAAAAAAAAACTTGGAAAGGAAAACAAGTGTCAATAAAATGGATCAAGGATTGATGGATCAAAAATAGAAGAGGGAAAGGGGTATTTAGGTCCTAAGTTCAAAAAAATGGCCATAATTTATATTTATGAAGAAGGTGGGCCAAAATTTATATTTTAATGTTCATTATGGCTATATCACATGATATTCTCAATTAATAATAGGATAGATAGAGTATCAAATTATGAAAAGAAATAAAGCGTCAAACCGAATCGTCTAGCAAAAACGATGAGACTAGTAAGAAACGATTGTTTTAGACCCAATTTACATCTCAAGATCATAGTGTTTTATTGATAATGACTCGTTACTATTCAATACATTTATTAAAAGAAAAAGATGATTAAATGATACTCCATCGTGTTAGTATGATTACTTTTTTTTTAGCTGTCCCAGGTTAATATACTGTTTTTTTCTTAGAACACTTTTTTACCTTTTTATCCTTAAAAGTTCAATATATTTATTTTTATAAAGTTTCTGAATCTACTAAGAAATTAACAATATATTCGACTTAAAATATTACTACCAAACATTGTATCTAATTTTTCTTAAAACCTGTGCATGACCCCGTACCATACTAAGTGGGGACGGAGGGAATAAAAGAAATAAGAAATGTTGGAGCTTAGAGCATCCACACCCCCTTGTCCCAACCTCATGTGAGGCTAGATAGAGACAAACTACCTGCATCACATGTTGTCTCTATCATGTTTCAATAAAATTAGTTTTAAAAATTAAATTTTGAATTAATTTTAATTGAAATTCAAATATTACAATAATTAATATAAAAAATTACTATAATTGAAATCCTACACCCTAAATTACAAAAAAAAAATTCGGCTCGTCTTGATGATCATTCAAGTGTCCAAGAGTTTGAATAGACCATCGAAAATGGTTTCGTACTCAGCTATAGCCATTGTGAGGATATGTTATGTGGTAGCGTTTGGAAGTCGTTGTGCGACTTTCCGGTGCATATCGTGGAACAAGCGACACGTATTTATCGTTTGATTCCAGTGGTGACGCAATTGGTTGACATTTCTGACCAACGTGATGTCGAATCTAGTAGAGTTATGTCGATCCGTAACATGTTGCCAGAATTGATTTACACGTCGTTCGCACTTCATTTCAACCCAAGCTCGAGCAAGGGCTTCGGTTTCGACCTCGAAGTATGCATAGTGAGGAGGCACTAAGAGAAGTAGAAGAAGAATTAATTAGTAGAATATAGAGAATTGAAGAATTTCGTAGATTAAATGAGAAATAGAATTTGAAGTAGAAATGAGAATAGAAGGAGGAAATAGTGTGAAATTGGAGATGAATGACAGATACTTAGACTACCTGCAGTGGTAGTGTCTCTAAGGGGTGTCTCTAATCGGCGTGTAGTTTGACGTGTAGTTTGACGTGTCCGTGTTGATGATCTTCATCTGCTCCGGCGTGTAGTTTGACGTGTCCGTGTTGATGATCTTCAAATCGGTGAGGTCTTATTTCGCCCGAGCACGCTCCCTCATTGCCTCGGCGAGGTTGTTCTTCGCCGCGGCGAGGTTGTTTAGCCGATCATTTGTTGAGGAGACCATCGACCCGAACTCCTCCTCCTCGCTGAGCTTCTTCTTTCCCTTTCCTCTGGCCGCCCTCGCCGCCGCCTTTGCCGCGTCTCGTCCTTGTGGGCTGGGGGAGCCGAGCTTTCCTCTTCTTCTGTTGGCTCGCTCGATCCGTGCGGCGTTCCAGATGATGTGTAGGCATCTTCTGCCGTATTCTTCGTCCGCTTCATGGACGGAACGTCGGGAAATTCTTGGTGGAGGAATTTAGGGTAGTCCGCCAAAATTTCCCAGGCACCAAAATGCTTGAAGTAGGTCCCTTCATGGGCGTGGTATAACTCCTGGGCTTGGTCCTTGACCATGTCGTCGGAGGCGCCGCTCTGTCTTTTCCTGTCCGCCTTCTCGTAAGCTATCATCCGCTCCTTCACCCAGTGGGAGATCCGGCCGAAAAAGCTCTTCACCGTCTTTGTGTTGAGGTCGTCGTTGAACATGGTGTTGTACCTCTCCGCCACACGACCCCAGTACTTGTCGCCGCTCTGATCTCGTCCGATGATGGAATTGCACGTCTCCTCTTTCCAGATTTGGGCGACGGCGGTGCCTTGTTCCACCGAGTAAGCGCGCCTCTTTGGTTTGGCCTCGGCGTCCGGACGAGAAGGTGGAGGGACAAGTGCGAGGGCCTTTCCCTTGGATTTGCTGTGTTGCTTCCCCTTGCCTTTGGCCGGTGCCGGCTCCAATGAGGGACTATCCTGGTCGCCCATCACGGTGTGGAAGGACTCGCCGACGGAAGAGTTGAGGTTGATGGAATCGAGCCCCGCGCCGGTGTAGGAGCCGTATTGCCCGTCGTCCGCCATTTCAGGGGGACACCACGACGACGAGAAAGGATTGTTCGGATCCATTTCCGAGATGTAGCGAAAATGATTCGAAAAAAAAATTGAATTGTAAGAGGAGAATTGAAAATTTTAGGTGTGAAGAGTGGTGTGATAAAATGTAGTATTTATAGGAAAAAATATGAGAATTAAAAATAAAAATAAAAATCGGTAGATTATAGCCGTTTTACACCCGTTTGAATAAACTAGCCGTTGCCTGATTTTTTTTTTTTTTTTTTATGTGCCGATTAAAAAAAAAAAAAAAAAGTCGCGCGCGTGTAATACACGCGCTGTCTCGAGACTGTCTCGTCGGCTCGGAACAGTCTCGAGACGATGGCTTCTGCACCGGCGTGTCTCGTCGTCGGCGCTGTCTCGAGACACCGCTCGAAACACCCGGTGCAGATAGTCTTATAGATGAAAAAAATATTAATATGGTTGGTGTTTTGTCTGTTGCTGACAACGGCATAATTGAATTCAAGTTTTAGCCATTGGAGTTGAAACCATTAAAAAATCAATTTTTTTTTTTTAAATAAGACGCGTGCAATCATCGAACCGACTCGTCCGATAGAGACGGGCTCAGGTCGCCAGCAGCTGCACCGTGGGGGGCTCGACGATCGGCCGTCTAGAGACAGCGATCGAGCCCTGCGGATGCTCTTACATATAAGGAGAAAATGTGATTTTATTTTTCGAGTTGAGCTCTTCCCATTTGAAATGGAACAAACTCGAGTGAAATGTGCCAATAAAACGTTGGCAAGTGCGATGGACCCACTCGGTAACGGCTCTGCTAGTAGAGTCGTAGACAGAGATTAATCAAAGCAGTATTTATTTATCTGCCACTCCATTTCCATATATAGTAGTGGTCGTCAATGTTGGCCTTCTTTTCTACTTTTCCTATATAAAAACATTATTCTTTTTCTCTCTCTAGAATAGCTCCGACCTTCGTCGTCGGCTCTATTCGGAAACCCAGAAATCGAGGAATTTCTCGCGTCAATTCCAATTTGAAATAGGAAAAGGAACACGAGATTTCCTCGCAATCTCCCCTGGAAAACCCTAGATTTCATTTTCGATAGTCCACTTCCAGTCAAAATTCGTCCCAATTCATCTAGATCTGACCTCAATCCCAACCGGATCGTATTTTTTTTCTAGCCGGGAAAATCCCGATTCATTTTCATTTCGACGTATTTCCATTACTTGTTGGAGAAATCCAATCAAAATTGTGAGAGGCGGGAATAATGGGCAAGCACAAGGAGACAGCGGAGCCGTCGTCGTCGTCGGCGTCTTCGTCGGCGCCGGCGGAAACAACGTCCACGTCGACGACAGAGACGGTTAATGGCTCCCACGATTTTAAGATCACGGGGTATTCTCTATCGAAGGGAATTGGGATTGGAAAATACATCACGTCGGATACGTTTGAGGTTGGTGGGTATTCGTGGGCAGTTTATTTCTATCCTGATGGAAAGAGTGCGGAAGATAATGCTACTTATGTTTCGCTTTTCATCGCGTTAGCTAGTGAGGGCACCGATGTCAGGGCACTCTTTGAGCTTACCCTCTTAGATCAAAGTGGAAGGGAGAGGCACAAAGTTCACAGCCATTTCGGTAGAGCGTTGGAGACTGGGCCGTATACTCTTAAATACAGAGGCAGCATGTGGTGGGTTTTCATTATTTTAATAGTGAGTTCTTGTTGTCAGCGTTTTTCTTGTTTGTGAAATGTAATTCAATGTGAATTGCGATCATTTGTGCGGGCTCCCACTTTGTGATCTCTCGCTCACTCTCTGTGAATCGCTCCCTTTTTACCTTAATATTTTTAAATATTTATACATGAAAAATGAGATGGGCCAGTTGGACAAATATGCTAGCTAAGTTCAGAAAGATTACTGTCTTAGCAAATAGGTTTCACGGCGTTGCCTTCGCTAATTTTGTCTCGTCATGGAATCTATATTAGTTGTAGGTGTTCTATTGTCAAATCAGAAGAAAATTGTGTCTTATTGTGTACTTCATAGCTAAATTGATAGACTTGTTTCATGGCTCTGGTTCTTTACATTCTGCCAAATCTTGGTGCAACCGAACATAATATGTTTCATGAACAGTTTAATATTAAAATTGATTGTGGTAAAGGATATAATTCAAATCAATGCAAGCTGACAAAGTAATTTGTTTTCAAAAAGGAGAGAATAGTAACGTGAATCTCAAAATTGGCTGCAGGGGTTACAAACGCTTTTACAAAAGAACTGCTCTGGAGGCATCTGACTACCTGAAGGATGATTGCCTTCGCGTGCATTGCTGTGTTGGTGTTGTTAAGTCGCGCACAGAGGGACCTAAAATCTACTCTATTCCGGTTTTCCCATCAAATATTGGCCTGCATTTTGGGCAGCTGCTAGAAAGTGGAAAAGGAACGGATGTAAATTTTGAAGTTGATGGAGAAACTTTTTCTGCTCACAAGTTGGTACTTGCGGCTCGATCGCCTGTCTTCAGAGCTCAATTATATGGTCCAATGAAGGATCAAAATACGGAGTGCATACAGATTGAAGACGTGGAGGCACCTGTATTTAAGGTATTCTCTTTCATATTCATAGTACTGGATATTGTTTTGTGCTTGCATATTAGTTATTAGTTGTCCCTTGACAATCATTTTAAAGGAAGATCTTATTTGCTGTTTCTAATAAATGTTTGGGATCTCATAAGTCTAAAAGAATTTGGGCTTAAACAATCTCTGGAAGAATGATTTTCCTTGGAAAATGACGTGTATGTTAACCATTCTAATCTTCACTTGGTTATTAATAGCATCTTATAAGCCAAAAATATCTTGTAAGATGTAGGATGTTAGAAGCTCAGGCAAACTCCTTCTGATTGTGAGAACAGAACACCTCTTTTAGTCATTTCTTTCAAGATAGACAATGCAAAATCTTACATGTTTCTTACCACGGTTATCTAGTACTTTGGTTCTTATATGGTTTATTTGGCCTATCTGTTTGACTCAACCATGAAGTGCCGCAAACCACTTTTTGGTCCTTGTAGTTCTATCATGGAAATGGCATAAACATCTCCACTTGAACAACTTTGTTAACAAGTAAAAATGAAGTTGATACTTTTAATTATGAACCAGCATCTGTGGTGAATGAGGTATTGTGAATTTTTCCTTGAGTGATATACCTGGCATGTTTGATACCATGAGAGACGACTTTTTTTTAAATGCTCCTTATCTTTTTCTGTTATACTGCTTGTGTGTGAATGAAGAACTTGTGCGAATGTTTCACCTTTCTTTCATAGTTATGGTTACTCAATAAGTTTATTAAATATCTACAAAATTTTGTGTTTCTTATTCTTAGCAATTTATCAATATTGTGTGTTATTTATAATACCACGCACTTTGTTCTCTTTCCAAACCTTGTAGGCCCTGCTTCATTGGATGTACTGGGATGCACTCCCTGATTTTGAAGAGCTTACTGGACTGACCTCGAAAGGGGCCTCAACCTTGATGTCTCAGCATTTGCTTGCTGCTGCTGATCGGTATGGTTTAGATAGGCTGAGATTGTTCTGTGAGGCTAGCCTCTGTGAGGATGTTGCTATTAATACTGTTGCAACAACATTAGCACTGGCAGAACAACACCATTGTTTCCAGCTGAAATCTGTCTGTCTCAAATTTGTCGCACTTCCCGAAAATCTTAGAGGTAAATCTTGAGATCGCAATGTAGTATAGTTTGTGAACAAAAATTGAAACTGCACAGAATTTGAATGCACCTTGACTCTAGCTAATTTAGCGTAAATATTATGTCAAGATATTGTTTAGAGTGATAGGGCCTGGTCTTAAATTAATTGGCCTAAAAAAACTGACATTTGATATTCCTACTTATGCATACATTATGACTTTGATGCACCTTGAGGTTCTCATAATTATGTGGTGCCTCAGTTGTACTCTTGATGCCATACAAATTTATGCAGACTGATTGTGACATCTTTGCTATTGGAGTCATTTCACTGTCTCCTTATGGTCCTAATAGAATTCATCAAATTGATCATTGAGGTTTTTAATCTGTACATTATAATAATTATTGTATATCCCATCTTCTTTTTCTAATCAAACAAGGTGAAATGACTCTGTAAGTGGGAAATAAATTTTGTCCTAACTGCTGCGAAATGGCCTCTGATAAGTCTGATTTTTTTTTTTGGGTGTGCAGCTGTGATGCAGACAGATGGTTTTGAATACCTAAAAGAAAGCTGTCCAAATGTGCTTACTGAGTTATTGGAGTATGTTGCTAGGATCAACGAACACTCGGTTGCTATTGGGAAGCTAGGGATTGAAGGTATTCTAGACGGAGGTGATGTGCATGGTAGACGCGTCAAGCAAAGAATGTGAAAGTCGCCATTGCCTAGTAATTTCCAATAGCTGAGTAAGAAAATACATTAGATCCTTTCCCTAGGGTTTATTAGAAATATATTTTCCGGCTGCTGGTTGAGTTCGGTACACGTGTAAATGATCTTTCCTATCTGCTTCCCTTTGATGCTTTTGTAATCTGAGATGGATCTCTCTCTCTCTCTAGAGCATGAACTGACGCCCTCTCTGCACTCTGCTATAAAATTGTAAGTTGTGTATGGTTCTCCTACTATACACTAAGAACATACCTATCCTGTAATTGAGTTCTGTTTTTTGTTTTTTGTTTTTTTTTTTGTCTTTGCTGGCTCTCTGGGCAGAATTACAGTCTGACAGATTTTTCTGGTTAGATAATTTATTAACACAAAAACTAATGTACGGCTGTCCGATGGGGGCTAACGACATCATATGTTTGATGGCATATTTGTAATACTAAGTGTATATTTATCATGATATTTTCGGTCGGTATAACACAAGACTCCCTGTGTTGTGTTGTCAAGTGCCTTTATATTTAAGTCAATAGAATTATATTACCAATGCACAATGTATGCAACCCAATTAGATACAAAGTGGGCAAGGGCGTGGCGCATACACTACGCGCGCGTGCCTGCGCCCATTGTTTTTTTTTTTTTCCGATTTTTTTTTGGCAAGAATCCATATGCACATCAACGTATGTTGATATGCACTGCATGTTATGTTGATATGCACACCGGAGAGTATTGATATGCACCAGTTTTTTCTAGTTTTTTTTTTTTTTAATCATGTTATATGCACTTCAAAGTGTATCCACATGCACAAGCATGTTAACCGATACGCACCACATTATAATTTGCATATACACAACCAATTTTCGATTTTTGTTTTTTAAATTTTCAAATTTATTTTGCACTCTTTTTTTTTTGTTTGCCTCTTGTTATTTTGTTTGCCGCTTCTTCTTTGGTCAAGATTCGAGCGAAGGGAGCCGAAGGCCTCGGAGAGAGTCGAAAAATCCAAATTATTGTCCGACGATTATCCTTATATTAGTAATCGGAGCGAAGGCAGAGCCGAAGGCTCCGTCGAAATTAAAAAAAAAAGAAAAAAAATATTGTAAATAAAAAAATGAAAAAAAAAAAAACTGGAAAATGTTGGTGCATATCGATACTCTTTGGTGTGCATATCAACATAAAGTGCAGTGCATATGAATATATGGTGATGTGTAGATGGACTTATTGCCAAAAAAAGGGGGCGCGTGCACAACACGTGCCACGCGTGAGGTGCGCGCGTGCAGTGCACGCGCCACGTGCCCGTCAATAAAATTACATCAATTCAAGACAGTGAGATGGATTGCAAATCCAATCTTCAAATTAAGGAGTGCCTTGATTGTGAGGTCTTGTACCATTGGACAACGATGTAAGTGTGCGATGTGTTATTTAGCAAAAGATCAGAACAAGTGGTTTGTTTTTTTGAGCACGAATATTAAGGTAAAAGGTAAAAAAATGATTAAAAATTATAGAGAAAACTAACAAATATATACCAAAACTTAAAAAAGCATTCTTTTATAACATCTCTTTAAAGGGTAATTTTAAATACAACCCCCAATTTACTCATTGTAGCCCCTTATTTAATATAATAATAAAAATAATAATTAATGTACTATTTTGTCCCTAACTTTAATAACCTACTTAAAATTATCATTAGTGTAGCCCCCAATTCAAAAATTAGGGAAGAACAAGTTCACGTCCTTTGTCCTGCTATGGAAGAACGAAAACATAAAAGAAGAACAATGTCCAAAGAGGCGATTTGGTTTTCGGAAAACCATGTTTTTCTTTAATTTCTTCAGAGAAACAAGAAAACAAATTTATTCATCTAGCTTATTCCTTTTCAACGGTTGTTACAAGATAAATTAAAGAATTGGATTGCCTTCCAGGAATTAAAGTTTACCTATTTAGCACTACAAAATAATATCTTTCGCTTTTGCACATCGCTATGAGAAATTCAAAGGTATGTTTAATATTGCCTTTAATTTGAACTTATTTTCGCATAAAGTCAGAGTGATTAGCAGTTAAATAGTGAAAGAATCCTTATGTTTCATTGAAGCCTGCAATGCATATCAAACTTAACCAGAAGTCTGTACTTTTTCTTTCGACGAATTCTTCAACAAGAATTGATCAGATGTTGAGGTTTAAATTTTTTTTCAATCGGTGGCTATAGGATTTTTATGGATGTTGGTTTTTATATTTCTTTAATTTGAGGCTATAAGGGTTGAATGGTATACTTGTAATTACTTTTAATATTTTATTAAATAGGGAGCTACAATGAGTAAATTGGGGACTGTGTTTAAAATTACCCCTCTTTAAATCACACTCTTTTGTATAGCAGAATCGTGTAAAAGTACTAAAATACCCTTAACTCCACCAACTTTTCAAGAGTTAACTGTGTCAGATTTTGAAATCCGCACGCGGTCATAATAGACATGGTCACGATGGGGATGTCCATTGTGATCACGATAGCTTAGTCACCGTGATCACGATGGACATCCCACCGTGACCAAGGCAGATGCATGCGAAATCCTATTAATTGCATTTGCACATTTGATTTGGTGAATATTTTCGGACGTACTAGGTAATTAATGAAGCCACTATTACAGATGTGGCCTAAACAAGCATTTACATGATTGTTTACACTTTGTTTTTTTTTTTTTTTCTTTTTGTTGATTTCAAATGTCTTTACGCCGTATTATGATACATCACGTCGGTCATTGGGAGCGATCGACATATATGGATGGGGATTTATTTATTGTCTATATCGACCCCGGCATGATTAATCGTACTAACCTTGTGGAACTCATTAGAGAGGGTTTGAACGGTCGGAAGAAGACCGAATATGTGTTATGGTATATCACAAACATTAACGGCATGAAAGAAAAAGTGTTATTGCGGGACGATTTAGAATTACTTTGATAGTTAGCGGACCCTAAAGAGGATCTGAAGGTTTATGTGATTGAAAACGGTGGCAACTCCGTCCTTGAAGTTAATATGAGAGGTAGCACCTCTGGTACACAAGATGATAATGACGATGATGATGAATATGATGGGTTCGATGAAGATTATGAGAAGGATGAATCGGTTTCTACATCCGAAGACGAAGAGGAAGATCGTCATAAAGATTTTCTTGAATCGATGAAAGAAGAGCTTTATACTTGGATTGGACAGCCGACACAAATGGATAGGCTCATAGGGCTGCGACATTTTTCATCGGACTATCAATCAGAAAGCGAGGTTGAGCATGAGTGTACATAGCGTAATTGGATCATTGCACATCCATACCTTGAAAGTGCAATATCGTTGGCGTGGGTTGAGCGGCATGTCGTCATCAATGGTAGTTTCGAGGTAGGGCCCATATTTCGATCATTGCAAGAGTTGAGGACTGTAGCAATGTATCATTTGGAGCACTTTGTAGAGTGTAAGACCGATCGCTCTGCTTCAAATCGTGCAATGTACCTATATAGGAGTGGTAGAAAGAATTGCACGTTTAGGTTGTGTGTTGTGGAATGTGCAACTCTTTTTCGAATTACTAAGTTGACATTGGATCACAGTTGTCAGTCAGATTTGAACCGTGCTGCACATGCAAGGTCGGTGAGTGGCGAGGTGGCCGCATTTTATTTTTCTAAGAAATTGATAGATGAGAAGGTCGTTCTGAGGCCAAAGGAGATGATGGCAGAGATGCGCATGCGATGCGACGTTCAAATGTTATACAACTTTGCCGTCTGAACGAGACAACTAGCGATAGAGAGAATGTACAGTACCTTCCCCTCATCATGTCTATAATTTATGCAAATGCTTCAATCCTCCCGAAGATTTGTTGATTGTGAGTGACCAACATAAGAGCATTAGGAATGCAGTTCGAACTGTCTATCCAAATGCATTCCATGGATTGTGCTATCACCATCTGCAGAAAAACTTGACCCCATACGACAAAGTTGTGCGCACACTCTTCTATGAAGCAGCATATAGTTATCGCCACGAAGTGTTTGAAAACTTTTTCAAATTGTTGTCCAGTGTTAAGTTCTAATGGTGCTCATAGACGACTTTCTCAAATTGGACCAGAGAGGTGAGCTAGGCCAAAGTGTTCTGTGCGACGCTATGGATTATTGACTTCCAATGTTGTCGAATCCGTAAACAGTGTTTTGTGGTGGGGTAGGTATTTCTCCGATCCCAGTGTAACCCCCTTATGAGGAGTTATGAAATTATCTTTGGAAGTTTTATGTTTTGAGAAATTCGTTTGCATTGAGTATTCTTTTGTAAGAATTCTTGAATTTGGTTTGATATGTTGATGTTGTTGTTGATGTTCGATTTATGTTTTCCGCATATGGATGAATTGAATATTATTTTGTGGTAAATTCTTGAATTTAATTGATTGATGTTGATGTTTATGTTCGCTTTACGCTTTGTCGCATTTGGATAGTTGTAGATGTCGACGGAGCCCTCGGGTTCATACATGTCTCTATCAGGAGATAAACCCTTTTTCCATGTTATCCTATGCAAGTCACATGTTTCCCTTCCTTGGCATTTGATAAGAATTTCTACCACCAAACAAACAATTATAATATGATTTTTTTAGAATTTAATCAATGCTTTATGTGCAATAATAGCATATACCAACATATGTGGTTCCTAAAATTCCTCGTGCGAATGTGCCAACGGTTGCCAATCACATGGAAACTGAATGTCATATGCTCTACCTTAGTTCTAAGAGAAAACCGAAGTTTGAGTACCAAGGGTGGAAAGAATTTATACGCACTTTCGCACTCAAAGAAGATGATGCCGTGATCTTTGAGGTGATGGAGTCAACACCGCAAATTGTTAGACTCCGAGTTCTAATCATAAGGGACACGATGTATCTGCCACCGCAACTAGAGGTCAGAAATAAAGCAGTACAGGATGGTGCGACACAAGACACGACGATAGATGTCGACTAGAGTATTGGTTGTAGTTTATGTGTTTAAGTTATGTTTGAACTTTATTGGTATTAAACTAGACTCATTTGGTGACCTTTATTAATGTAGCCACTTGTGGCATTAAACTAGACTTATTTGGTGTTTAATTTGATGTTAATTTGATCAAAATGAATTTTTTTCGAGTTTCTGGAAAAGTCACGATGGCCATGTCACAGTGACCTCACGGTAGCTTCTCCATCGTGACCTCACGATGGGCTTGGTCACCGTGATCACAACGACTTGGTCACAATCATGTTTTACGATGATGTGTTTTGCCCGTCGTGAACTAATGAATTATATTTGATTACGCCGAAAATAATAATTAATTAGTCTTGTAATGTTATATTATGTATCAAACAACATTTGCACATCATATTTTGCGCTCTTATATCGAAGAAACACTAAATGAGTTAATTTTAAAAGTGTGACGAGGCCGCCGTTCACTCGCAAAATAAATTTTTAGCCTATGCCCACGACTATATAGATAGCGGTAAGACATGGTCGATCCACGAGGAGTTGATAGTATCTTTCTCTTGCCTCATTCCACCGGTGTTGCAAAAAGGTTTTAGTTTTTATCACAGTAACCTTATTGGGCAAAACGGTGTAAACTAAATAGAAGAATTGATCAATAGACAAAAGTAACTTGGCCTGGACTAGACTCATTAAATATGAACGCGTACTCGGTCATCGGTGCAAATATATTTATCACATGTATGCATCGTTGGTTATAGGACTTGAATGCTGTGAGCCTTTTTTATTCGTCACGCTCTCAACAAACCCTTCTTTGACCTATCCTTACTTAGTTGGCGACGCACCGCCAGCTCCCTACTCTGGGCAATACCTCTATTGGAGTCATCGTTCAGTTTCTTGCCCAGAGAGCATTAAAATCTAGAAAGGCCCAATAATGAATCATCACGTCTTGCCCAACACGGTAGACACCTTCCTCTAATGCTAATCTATCTTAACTAAGATAACTTATGAAAAACACTCCTACTTCTTAATTGATTAGTGATCTAATATATCTTAAGTGATTAATGGCCTATTAACCCCTTGATCGTATTACACCATATTTCAACAAGCTCATTAACATATCGAGATCACATACATGCAATTATCAAGCTCAACTTAGACCTCTTGAGTTTATTGGTTCATATTTAATTCATCATTGTCCAGACCAGGTTAGAGAAACTTAGCTAGATATAATTAAATAAACAAAAGCAATAGAGATAAAAGAAAATATATTTGATTTTAAACAAAACATAATCTGAACATCTTGGGCAACGGAGGGCTCCGACATTGCCGAAAAAAATATAAACGAAAATATAAAAAATACTAAACTAAAGTGAGCCGAAACTCCTAACTAAGAATAATGAAAAACTCTCCTACCGGGAGTAATAAAAAGTAAAAATCTGTTTGTGCATGGTTTAAAGTAGTATTTATAGAGGCATGTGTAGGATTTCTGATGGGCCTAGCCCAGAGACGTGGGCTTGGCCATGGGCTGCCTTCTCGTGCAAGACTTTCCTTCTTTAGCAGCTGCCGAGATATGCTTTCCTTCTTTGGCAGCTGTCCAGATTCTTCTTTCCTTCTTAAGTGTCGTCCAAATTCGTTCATCCTTATCTTTAAGAAATTTGATACGATCTGAATCTGTATGGATAAGGAATGATTGATTTCCTTCCTTATCTGCTTTTTCCGGATAAGTGCATTCCGTCCATTGCCCAGATCCAAGCTCTGGACGGTCAACGGACTTCCTCTGGATAAAGTCCTTGTATTAAGCAAAGCGACCCCATTGAGCAGTGACACATTTGATGCTAACTATGTTGTTCAAGCTGGAGTTTCTTCACCTGCTCAGTGTCTTGTATCTGCAACCTTCTTCTTTTTCACGGAATACATCACTGTGTTTCCCAAATGCATCAGCTCTGCCCAAATTGCACCTATTGTCCAAATAGTGCCCTCCCAGACACGAAAAGATACAAAAGAGTACACAAAGACTCGATCTGGACACCTTAAACACACACAAAATAATTACAAAATATGGACTCATCAAGGTGTATTATTTATCAAATGCAACAGTCATTGTATATGTAACATATAGTTATGTGTTCATTGTTGTGTCGCAAATCTCTCCAACGCTATAATTGTATGTTTAAATGTGTAATTCTTCATTTGTTGATGTATTTCAATATTAAGAAGGACATATTTAACACGTACCAAATTAATACAACCGGTTAAAACACCATAATTAAACAAAAATTCCTAAAGTCACAATGGGGTTATCATTGTGAGCTTACGATGGGGTTTCACCGTTAGCTCATGATGGGCTTTCATCATGAGCTCACGATGAGATTTCACCGTGAGGTCACGATGGCATCCCCATCATGACCTCACGAAGGTGAACTCATCATGACCAGACCCGTATGTATGATAAAATACTTGCTCAAACTATTTCATTCATGTAGTCGATAAACTAACAAACTATACCATAAAATAAAGTCCAAAATACATGTTTCAAACACAATTCATAATGTGTAAACTCGATAAACTAACAAACTATACCATAAAATAAGATTCAAATACATAAACTAACAAACTATACGAGAGAATAAGTTTCAAATACATGTTTCAAACACCATACATAACTAGATGTGGTCAAGTACTGCAAGCCAGTAAATCCTAGTTGCTACGAGCCACCGATATCTTTGAATGTAGTTATCGGTAATTCTACCCCAGTATCTCGGCTTACTACTAATCAAACGATCCAAATACATGCATGCAAAGGGGCCGCAACTGTGACTGTCTGTCTGGGCAAACTGATCTTTGATCGGCATCTTCAAAACCTTCAATTCACCATCTCACTTCGTCATTGTTGAATTATTTTTCCATCTAGCGGGATGCCCGCTAAAATTCAGGAAAGTACAAGATTTAACCCTTTCTTCAAGGTATGAGTCCTCTTTTTCATTTTACATATGTAATAGTTTTTTGTTCGACATGTATTTTGTTTTTATCGTAGGATTATATCGGCGCTATAGATGGAACTCATATCCCAACGACGGTAACAGGCCGGGACGTAAGCATCTGCCGTAACCGTCATGGTACTCAATCACAAAACGTTTTGACGGCTTGCAACTTTGATTTGCAGTTCATGTACGTGCTTAGTGGTTGGGAAGGATCGGCACACGACTCAAAACTCTTACAAGATGCATTATCAAGAGAAAATGGACTTCGTGTCCCTCCAGGTCCCATATTTCTCTTTAGTGTGGTTATTTATTAATTTGTGAAATAATAACTAATTAATAAATTTTTATTTTAGGTAAATATTTTCTAGTAGATTGTGGATTTGCTAACCGCCGGCAATTTTTAGCTCCATTACGCGGTGTTCGATATCATCTTAAAGATTTTGGTGGTCAAGGTCATTACCTCAGAGACGCAAGTGAGTTATTCAATCTTCGTCATGCATCATTGAGAAATGTGATTGAGAGAATTTTTGGCATTTTCAAATCTCGATTCATAATCTTCAAAACGGCACCTCCGTTTCCATTTCAAACTCAAGCAGAATTGGTATTAGCTTGCGCTGGATTACACAACTTTCTTCGGAAAGAGTGTCGCTCTGATAATTTTCCAGTAGAGTACGAGGAGGATGAAGATCCACGACATGATAACGTGAAATATGAAGAATGACTTTCTCAAAGCCAAATCCAACAAAGAACGAAAGCGAATGCTTAGAGAATGAGTATAGCTAATGTTATGTGGGAAAACAAGCCAGTGTACAACAACTGTGGAGATGAAGATGATGAGTAGTTGTTAGGATATTTGATTGTTTGGACCAATGTATCATGATATTACTTTATGTTTTTTGAATCTATATTACGATATTATTCCTTTTATGCATAGGATTGGGTTTTGATTTTAATCCCCGATCCCCAAATCGAGTCCTGCGATCGTGTATGACCCGCGATCGTTAGATGCCACCAGCGATCCAGCAGGACCAACGATCGCGTGTGTGTGGATTTGAACTCGCCCGAACTCCTTAAAAACCCACCCCGAAATCCCCCAAAACCCCACCCTCAACTCCCCTAAACTCCCCCCAAATCCCTTTAAATTCAATTCTATGGTGTTCAACTACATTAAAATCCACCATATTGGCAATCCAATACACCCCTAAAATTTGAAACAATTTCACGTGCTTCAAATAATATACGACTTAAGCGCTCCTTAAAACTGGATGGGCAATACTGTAAGTAACAACCCCTAAAGGACTTAAATGATTTAATGAGAAAAGTTTGGGGTCCTATCTGCAAAATATAAAAGCTTATTTTGCTAAGCAGCAACCCACACTTTTATAGCCCCATTACTCAGTGCGCGCTCCAGCAGCTTTTGGATCTCTCAGCGCAAACTGAAACCCAATTTCCCGCACGAAACATGGTAGATTTCTTCTTCTGATGCTTCCAACTTATGATTTGAATGTAGGAATTAACCTATTTTATTTATTTATTTATTTTATTTTGCTCTTTCAATTTGCAGTTGTTCTTCTCGTATTTCAAGGATTTGGTGGGGAGAGAAGTGACGGTGGAATTGAAGAACGATTTAGCTATTAGAGGAACTTTACATTCAGTGGATCAATATCTCAATATTAAGCTGGAGAATACTAGGGTTGTTGATCAAGACAAGTACCCCCATATGGTACTATTATTTTCTCTCCTGATTTCCTTCACATTATAGGAATTAGGGTTACTGAAAATTTTGTGTTCATTTTTTTTTTATTTTCCTGGTGTTGTGCTCTAGCCTCTATGCCGTCTAGATTATTTTGTGGGCGTGTGGGGGGTTTATTTAGGGTTTTAGGGTCCTATTTCTAAAATTTCGAATTTATTTAATATGGAACTTACAAGTCACAATGTGGGTTTTTAGTAATGGTTTTATATGAAACTCTCACACTTAGCGGTAGTATGTAGGAATGGGAGGATTTGAATATGGTAGTGAGTTTGAATACTCCCACTTTAGTACCTGTACTGAATAAGAAAGGCTGAAGTTGATTTTATATCTTTACAATCTGGAGTCGTCCTGTTAGACTAGTGGTTTGGGGTTATGAGCTGAACATTATTGCATTGTGTTTCAATGCTCATGTTAGCATGTAGTTAATTGTATTCGTGAGGCTACTTTTACCTTGGACCTTTGAAGATCCCAGTTTTTGTCCATACAAACTTTCTTTGATCTGTCAAGCTGAATTGCTGGTTACTCAGTTAAATTTGAAGCATTTGACATCAAATAATTTCATTCAAAATCTCACTCCTGTCTGTGTGTAAATTATTCGCTCTCACTAGTTTAAGTTTCAGTTTCGGAAGCAGGGTCAATCTGCCATCTTTTTAAGTGTTTGTATACGTTTTCTTTGATAATGTCCTTGACATGTATGTTTTACATCATTAGTTAACTTCTTATGCCATCTCTAAATAGTCATTTTCAGTAACTTTGTTAAATTGTCAGAATTATACATTTATGGATTGTTATGTTAATGTCTTGTTCCAATTCTCTCAATGATACCTTGTTTAGTGCATCTATTTCCAAACGTTGGCTCCTTTCTTTGCAAGAATTGCTCATGATCCCAATGCAGTTCCAATCTGTCAACAATTCTCTCAATGATACCTTATTTAGTGCATCTATTTCCAAATGTTGGCTCCTTTCTTTGCAAGAATTGCTCATGATCCCCCAGTGCAGTTCCAATCTGTCACTTACTGCAAGTACTAATGCCACTTACACATTTGTGACCTATCAATCTCTCCTTGTTAATTTTGTTTTTTGAATTCAATTAACAAGTGAACCTCTTCTTGACATGATGGTGGTTTCTTGATTTATTGGATCCCAACACTTGTGCTATCTTGTGCTTCTGCTCAAATAACATCTATTATACTTTGGCAGCTTTCAGTTAGAAACTGCTTCATCCGAGGATCTGTGGTGAGATATGTCCAATTGCCACCCGAGGGAGTTGATGTCGAGCTTCTTCATGATGCCACTAGAAGAGAAGCACGTGGTGGCTAACTGACCGTGCCCCATGCCTTCATGTTATGAGTTCGAAGCAGTGGATTCTTCGTCACAAGATTGGAAGACTTTTTATTCCTGTATTACTTGGAAGGTTTCTTTGCGAATCGGGCGTACACTATTTGGTAGACATTTTATTAAGGTACTTTAATGGAGTAAGCTAGGGCTTACATGTTGAAGATCCATTAGCTTGATTGTGTAGTAGCGATTGATTAAGCTTGCAAGTTTTTGTACTATAACCGTGAATAGTGGCTGTGTGTTTACATGTTTTGTTTCTGAGCAAGACTCGTGTACAGATGCATGCACCATGGAAATGGGCACCGCCCCGACCCAACCCGGCCCACGCGCTCCGATTGACCCGCGCGTGACACCCCCCCCCCCCCCCCCTAATTTCCAGTTTTTTTTTTTTTTTCTTCTAGATTTTTCTTTCCCAACGGAGCCGAAAGCTCCAATTTTACGTCTCCACCTTCACTCCGATTACTAAAATAAGGATAATCGGCTGACAACAATTTGAATTTTTTCGGCTCGCTCATTCGGCTCTCCTCGCTCGAATCTCGACCACAGAAGAAGCGACAAACAATAAAAAAAAATTGGAAAAAAAAAAATTCTGGTCAAAGGGGGGGTTGACCCGGGTCGGATCGGGCCGGGTAACGGGTGTTGCACGGTGGAGAATTTCCGAAGGAGTTTTTGTCTTTGTTTCTTATTGCAGCCCTTGCATGTTTACACTTTTTTTTTTCCCGTGAGACTGTCTTCGGACGAGACAAGTCACAACTATGTCATTGGATTCGGCCTTTTGATCTGTCTGACTCAAGTTTTTGTGTTTCTGTACATATCTGCAGCACAATTCTGCTTCGATACGATGGTATATCCATTACAAACATAGACCGCGTTTGACAATGGAATCATTTCAATTTTAAGTTCATAGCATCCGTGAATAAGAACGAAACTTTTGAACTATATTTGTAAATTTAATTTCCAGTGCCATTATTATCAACTTATGTAGTTCGGACGGATAGTAATTTGAAGTATTTGTTGAATAATCTTGTGGATAGCTTTTATATTTAAACTCGCAACATGGATGCCATAATAATGTCTTTTAATAATTTGAATCAAAGAAATATATTGTTGCATTAAGATTCAATATATATACGCGTGAGTGTTTTAAATATTTAATTATAGCGATATGCCTTAATTGTAACTTATTTAAATAAATTGGTTTTTAATTCTGGGAAGGTACAGAATAATTGCTGGAAAATCTTCCCGGGTAAGAAAAAAATCCGAGCTTTCTATTAATAAGTATATATTCCAAACTTAATTCCCTCCTTAGTCGCCATTCTTATCTTATCTTACTATTATATATTTTACCATATGATTCATTTTTAATCTGGGTTTGCCATTTCAACAAGTTGTTGGTTGATTTATTTCATGTCATTTCCTACGCGTGCAATCGAATTCCTCCATGTTTCAAGTCTTGTCAGATGGAATATCAAGATTACGAACGGGTAAGATTTTTTTATTCTTTATTTTTAATTTTTCCTTTACAATATTGGCCTCTTTTGATGATTATTTGTTCTTCATCTAATTGAAGCTTTGCATGGTCTTGCAGATTATTGTCTTAAAAAGTAAGGAAATTATGCTGCGATGCATATGAAAAGAAACTGCGAAAGAAACTGCTAGAACATGAAGGTAAGTAGGTACTATATATATTTAATTATTCTCTATTCGTAATTAATTAACGTATTAAATTAAAGTTAGTCGTGTTACAATCTCGATCGTGTTTCATAGGAGTCTCCTCGGTGGAGATGCAACCAGAAAAGAGTGTTGTACTAGTCATAGGAAAAGTGGATCCCAACTCGATCCCTTGTCAACAGAGTTGCAAGAACAGGAAAACACGCAGAAATTGTGTGTTGTAGCAACAAACACTCGCACTGCTGTAATATTTCTCATTGCTGCCGAGATGATAACAGAAGCCACAAAATTCAACAAGAAGAGCAGCGGCACAAGTGTGAAGATTACGTGCCGCCGCCTGTTGATGAAAGGATGTGCAGATCTCATCGTTGGAGGCAGCAGCCTGCAGCTGCAGGTGAATTTTCAGGCGGACATCTTCCGCGCCATGCAAGTGTCCCCTTTCGGCACTATCCGCCGCCGCCTCCGCCTGGCTGGACAAGGCATTGCCCGGGATTTTATGAGTATGATAATTACTTCCATTGAGGTTGCAGTATGTTAATTTGGCGTCGTACTTCTTTACTTTAGGGTTTCATTATGTAATGTTAAGAGCTAGATATAGGGAAGCAAAATCAAATTCAAAGGATTTTTTTTTTATGGAATATTAGATGATGTATATATGGTGGTTGGAGGTGTCAAATTTTGAGCCTACGATATGATATTATTCGTGGATCCTAACTCCATGATCTTCTTCAGTAATCGGATCAAATTTTAGAGTTACGTGTTTCATCAAATTCTCACAAAAAAAGCTTTATCATGTACGGCAACATATTTGTTATGCTAGTAGTGTTTACACATCTACTATGATCTATCTATCCAATGAACAACATCTTACAAGATTTAATTTGTCACACACCATCAAAACTCCTTTTATTATTATTATTATTATTATTATTATTATTATTATTATTATTATTATTATTATTATTATTATTATTATTATTGTTGTTGTTGTTGTTGTTGTTGTTATTATTATTATTGTCCATTTGAAACGTTAATTAATTCATTGATAAAAAGATTTAAAAGAAAAGTAAATTGCAATTGCAATATGGAATTCCATGCAGTTCACTTGGGATACGACTCATTTCATCTAATTTTTGAAAGTATTCGACTCGTTAGATAAATCAATTTGTTATCTATATTATCAACATAAACGTTACTACAATATTTACTGTTGTTTTGTTAGCAATATTTGGTATTTTATTTTATTAAAAATATTGACATATTCTTTTTTTTTTTAATTTTTTTATAACGGATATATTAGTAGGTCTAGTTCGCACGTGTTGCGATTTGAAAACATTTCACTTTTTTTTCCGATTACCATGGATTCCGTCGACAATCCTACCAAAACCCTAGCGACGTCGTCGGAGAGGTACGCTTTTTAATTTTTCTTTTCATATCTCCATTTTCTTCAGTTGAACTTCTTCAACAAACCAATTTTAGCGGAAGAACGCATGCAATTACTGAAAAATTTGCTCGGAAACGAAAACGGAAAGAGATGTAAGATAAGGATGTTTGTGGTTTCTTTTTGTTAAAATGGTGATAATTAGCTCGTCTTTATTGTTTCTACGATAGAATTTTTCTGTTGTATCCCTGTGTTAGGAGCTGTTTAGTGCATTTAGACTGGTGTAAATATGAGCAGAGGGCTGATTCAACCTTTATCCGCTGCATTCATAAAATAAAATCAAATTTTGAAAGAGTAATTCGGATTTAAAGATGAGAATAGAGAACTAAGAAGATGAAACGATGAAGATTCACATTTCAAGGATGTCGAGCTTGTTGTACATTGGTTACACTTTTTATGCATGCAGTTGTGACTCCGGATTTGGCTAACTTGGATTTGGTATAAAGTTGGATGATCGTTCTTATGCTCCTGTGACCTAACTGCCATTGTGCACCAATTGTTTCAGGCATAGATGTGCAGCATGTTTCAAACAGTACAAGAAAAATGAACATCTTATCGAACATATGAAGATCTCGTATCACTCTGCTCACCAACCTAAATGTGGCATATGCCAAAAACATTGCAAATCATTTGAATCATTGAAGGAGCATATAGCTGGTGAATTTACATTGCTATAGTTATTGCATTATATGTTCAAGGTTGGTTATGGTGCTCGTTTCTCATATTTTACCTGTGGAATCACTTAGGCCGGCTGTCCAAAAGAAGTTGTTCTGAACTTTTCTCCAAAAGAGGCTGTAGCCTCTGTATGAGAGTTTTTGAAAGCCCAGTTTTCCTCAGTGAACACGAGCAAGTATGCTGCCTACCTGCCCCTGCTCCCTTGGTGAGAACGAGATACTCTACCTTCATTATATAGTAATTATTAAAACATATAGTTTCTTCATATTACTTTGTTGATTTAAGAAGTTCTTACCTTGTTGATAGGGAACTTGCACCGAATCTCAAATCTATGATCCTCCATTAATTGTCGAAAATGGCTGTGGAAGTCATCCTGAGGCTGTTGCTATTGATTGTGCAATGGTTGGTGGTGGAAGTGACGGATCACTTGATCAATGTGTGAGGGTATGCCTTGTCAATGAGGATGAGAAAGTGATCTTTCATGCATATGTACTGCCTCAAATTCCTATTACCAATTATAGGTATTTTCAATTTTTACTATCTTGTGTTTCCTAGTCTGAACCTTTTTTTGACACGAGTGCTTCATTAGTGACGATAGGTGCTGAACATAAGTCTTGCTTTAGGTATGAGGTCACAGGGATTACAGAGAACCATCTAAAAGATGCCATGCTGCTTAAAGAAGTGCAGGAAAAGATTCTGCATATTCTCTACAATGGAGAGTCGATTGGGATATTACGCTTGCATGGTGGAAATGCTCGAGTTCTTGTGGGTCATGGCCTCGAGCATGACTTATATTGCCTGAGAATGAATTATCCTGATCATTTACTTAGGTGAAGTCTCTCTGTTGCCGTTAAGGGGTACTACCACTTTCATTCATGAACTGCCAAAGGATCTGATGCATATTTTGTGCTTGTTTAAATCATACTTTTTGCTTTAACTTAGTACATAGAGGGCAAATATTTTTCATAACATAGCTGGAATGTCCTAGAATTATAGTTGTGCATCATAGTCAGTAAAGTTTTCACTTGCTTTGAGTTTTTTGTCTTTCAGTCTCGTATGCTCTATGTGCTCAATTGTTTCCTCGTCTCTCACCTACAGAGATACAGCGAAGTACCCTCCTTTAATGAAGACAAATCTCGTGAGCCACTCACTTAAATACCTAGCCAAGACCTATCTCGGGCAAGTTCTTTTTTCCCTTGTTTTTCTATTCGTCTTTCTTTCAGATCTTCTTCGGTTTTCATATTTGAAATATTGGAAAGATGATCCCAACATCTTTGATTATTGTCGCTGAAAGATCCAGTACTTCATACCGATTGAATTCTGCATGAGGCCTCTTCTGGAGCCTATAAAAACACCAGATGGGGGGCCTCGTTTCTAACTTTGAAGTGAAAATATGTGCGTGCGCGCACACGCACACACACAGAGGCATGCTGCATGCACATGCAGCTGAATAGAAGATTCTTTCATTGTATTTAGCTCATGTTTGGATCTGCTATATTAACAGGTACAACATGCAGTCAGAAATGCACGATCCTTACCAAAATTGTGTGTCTGCGATGAGATTATATAAGAGATTAAGCTCCCAAAAACACCAAACTAAAGGAAAAGAGTGTCTATCGGCTTGTCGAAGGGTGGAAAATGGTTATGACTCATTAAGCTGCAAAGAAATTGGGAGTTTGTCTTCTGACGAGCTCTTTGATATCTCAAAATCAAATTATAGGTGCTGGTGTTTGGATTAGATGCAAGCAAGCATTATTGAAATAGAGATTTGTGTTGCTCATCTTCCTCTCCAATTTCGGGTCGAATTGGGCCATTATGTAAGGTTTACGGTCCGGGCCTCTTTGGCTTGCGGGCGGCCTGAACCAAATGATTTTTGGTCCACTGGGAAAACCTCCTTCACCACCACTAAAGAGCCATTGATAGTTTGGGATGAATACTATTTCCATGGGGGATTTAAGCACCTACCTAAATTGTACAAAATAGTCATTTGAATTTAAACTGATTTTATCTCACCTTCTTAACCAAGGAATGTGTTAATTACTCTCGATAATGATGTTATGAGCTTGGAAATATTGAATGAACCAACATGGCACAAAAGTAAAAAAGTTTATCACCTACCCTGATATAAGTAAAACTTTAGTATTCAAATTGTTCAACTCCGTCTGTCCCTTTCTACTTGTCTCATTTGAGATGAGCACGGAGATTAAAAAAAATTAGATATAAAGTGCGTGTTTAGTGTAACGAATAAGCGATATAAAGTACTCCCTCCGTCCGCAAATTAAGTCCCCATTTGGGGTGCGGCACGGAGTTTAAGAAAAGCTGAAAAGTGGTTGTGAGTAGGTGTAAAAAGACATGTAGGGGTAGTGTTAATTGTTTACTTACTTTTACTAATCTTTGTACCTTTTATTATTATTTACATTGTGGGAGTGGATTCTTTTTATTTTATTGGATTCATTATATTTTTGCTTTCATTTAATTTATCAAGTCATACGAGTTTAATTAAATTGCATAATGTTTGTGTGTGTGATTTAAATGTGTGTGTGCGTGTGTGGTTTTAATGTGTGCGTGTGTGAGTTAATTAACAATGTGTGTGTGCGTGTGCTATTTAACTTGTGTATTTGCATGTGTCATTTAATTTTATGTATTTAAACAGTAACATTAATCATTAATCTTCATTAATCACTAATCATTAATATTTGGCCTGAAACAGTAATCATTATCTTAATTAATCAGTAAACATTAATATTGAGAGGTAAAGGGAAATAATTAATGAAGAAATTCAAAAAAATGAAGAAGCAGTCAGGAAAGTGAAGCATACACTGCACAGATTTTTTAGAGGGAAAACTGAATTTTCATTGAAATTTTGGAGCCAAAGTGATAAAGTACAATGGAGGGAATTTAAAAACTTCTATCACAACTATAAATACAGGAAAGCAGCCTCATTAAAATCACTACACCTACCCAACAACATTCACTACAAAAACAGAAAATATGGTTCTAAAACTGCGTGATGACCAGAAAAATGTCATCGCACAGTGGTTGCTTCAACGAAGCACTAATTCCAAGTTGGTCCACGGAGCAAAAACTGAGGCGGCACAAAAGTTTGGAGTCGATTTGAAGACCATATATAAGATTTGGAAGGCTGCAGCAACTCAACAACAACAAGGTATTCCTGTCCATGTAAAAATCATTGAGAAAAGGGTCAATATATGCAAATAGGAAGACTATAGATGAAGAAAAAATAAAATCTCTCTCAGTCCAGCAGAGATCCTCATTGAGAGTAATGGCAGAGAACATAGGGGTGAGTAAAAGCCTCATACAAGTATGGGTGAAAAGAAAACAGCTTGTGCCACATACATCAGCCATTAAACCCTTCCTTACCCCAGAAAACAAGCTGACCCGACTCAATTGGAGCCTTAGTCAGCTTGCTTCCACGATTGAGAATGGCAAAGTGCAGTTTCAGACCATGTACAACACAGTACATGTGGAAGAAAAGTGGTTCTACCTCACCAAAACAAAGGACAGATACTACTTGGTGCAAGGGGAGATTCCTCCACATAGAGTATGCAAATCAAAGGCACATATCCACAAAATCATGTTCAATTGTGCTGTGTCCAGACCAATTATAGACAAGGAGGGTATTGTCATCTTTGATGGAAAGTTTGGTATCTTTCCTTTTGTTACAGAAGAACCAGCACAACGAAATTCAAAAAACAGAGTCAAAGGCACCATGGAGATGCATGCTATCACATCAGTCACAAGGCCAATTCAGAAGAGTTCCTTAATCAATGAGGTCATGCAAATGCATCATTTTCAGTTTGCATCATGGCAGCAAATATGCATCAGAAAATGCAACCTCCTACAGTTTCATCATTTGCATCAGAAAATGCATTTGCAGTGCATCAAAGGCAACAATGTCACATCAGAAAATGCATTTTCAGTTTGCATAATGGCAGCAAATATGCATCAGAAAATGCAACCTCCTACAGTTTCATCATGTGCATCAGAAAATGCATTTTTAGTGCATCAAAGGCAACAATGTCACATCAGCAAATGCATTTTCAGTTTGCATAATGGCAGCAAATATGCATCAGAAAATGCAAAGGCCTACAGTTTCATCATTTGCATCAGAAAATGCATATGAAATGCATCAAAAAGAACAATGTCACATCAGAAAATGCATAGTATATGCATCAAAGGCAAATATGTCACATCAGAAAATGCATAGTATATGCATCAAAGGCAACAATGTCACATCAGAGAATGCATTTTCAGTGCATCAAAGGCAATGATGTCACATTAGAAAATGCATAGTATATGCATCAAAGGCAACAAGTTTACATCAGAAAATTAGTTTTCAGTTTGCATAATGGACTAAAGTGTGATATCTGATTCTTATCTTTACAGATGTTGCCTGTTATAAAAGCCAAGTGGCCAAGCTGTCTAAGCAAGAAAATATTCATCCAACAAGACAATGCTAAACCACACATCAAGGGAGATGATCCAGATTTCCCAAGGGCTGCAAATTCAGATGGATTCATTATCACACTGATCCAACAACCTCCTAACTCACCAGATACAAATGTAAACGATTTAGGATTTTTCAGAGCAATACAGGGCATCAAAGATCAGAAACCAGCAAAGGATTTGCAAGAGCTAGTTCACAATGTCAAAGAAGCATATGACAACTATGAAGCAGTTAAGTTAAATAGAGTTTTCCTCACCTTGCAAGGTTGCTACAGAGAAATCATTAAAAGCAAAGGGGACAACAATTACAATATTCCACATATGGGAAAAATTCATCTTGAAAGGCTGGAAGAGCTACCGGAAGTCCTAGAAGTTGATGAGGCACTAGTTAGGGAAAGCTTAGACTTTCTAAACCAGGGGACATCAATTGAAGACAGGTTCTACAACATTGACAGCGTAGTTGAGGGACTAAATCAGATTGTTTTAGAGAATTAGCTCATCTTAGTTGTGTTTGCAGTTGGTGGTTTACAAGAACAAACAACGAGTCATGGTTTTTGTGGTTGTTTGGAATGTAAACAGGGCTTATTTCATAATGTAAAGTTCAACTTTTGTCTCAGCTTAATTTTGTTTTCAGATTTCAGTTCATTAGAGTATTTGATTTCAGATTTCAGTTGGTGGCAGCAATTTTGCATCAGAAATTACAGTATATGATTTCATCATCTGCATTTCCAGAATTACTTGGCATCCTCAAATCAACCTCCTAAACTAGATAACGAATTACCTAGTGGTGGCAGATTTGAGGGGCCATCAAGTGTAGTATCATTCACATTATAGGCAACAAGTTTATCATGGCAACAAGTTTGCATCATTCACGTTAGAGGCAGCAAAAAATGCATCAGTTTCATCATGTGCATGCACATTGTAGGCAGCAAAAAATGCATCAGTTTCATCATAGGCAGCAAGTTCGCATCATACACATTATCAATCGCACTGATCTCAGCACAAAGCCACCAATGTAAACAGAGCATCACAAGCCACCAATATCACATACAAATGACATCAATGCAATCAGATATAATCTTCATATAATTGGCATCACCAGCCCCACCATCACCAAGATAGAGATTAGAACACATTCACCTAGTGTTTGGATGCTTTTTTAAAGGGATGCAGCAGACCGGCAGCAATGTATTTGGCCTTCCAATCGTTGTAGGTGAGGTAGACATCATTCTCATCATCGAACCACGACAACTGAGTCTCCGGCACCACCGTCGACTGAGAAGAAATGTCAGACATCGGCACGCTCGGCGAGGAAGCGTACAAGTCAGTCTCCGACACCAAGTCGGACTGAGAAACGGGGGTCTCCGGCACCATCTCCGACTGAGATTGAGAGGCAGACAAAGGCACACTCTCCAAGGCAGCGGAGCAGTCAGTCCTCGGCACCTTCTCCGACCTAGCGGCGGCTGGCGAGAACGGCACCACCACCTTCTCCGACTGAGCGCCGGAGTCGGGCGGCGCCAGCATCGAGTCGAGCGGCGCCACCATCGCGTCGAGCGGCGCCACCGTCGACTCAACCTCACTTGAATTATACATATGCAGAGAGAGAGGATTGCAGATCGAGCGAGAGAACAAGATCGAGTATGTCCACAAATTAGGGATTTTTAGTGGGTCAGCGAGAGAGGATTGCAGATCGAGCGAGAGGATTGCAGAGAGTATCGAGCACAGAGAGAGAGGATTGCATAAGGGAGAAATTAAGGATTGCAGCTCGACCATGAGATATCGAGTATGTGGAGAAATTAGGGATTTTTAGGAAGACTATGAGAGAGAGAGGATTGCAGAGAGAGAGATTAAATGTTCAATCGAGCAGATAGAGAGGATTGCAGAGGTAAGAATTAGGGATTGCAGATCGAGTGGAAGGGAAAGGGGGATGAAGAAATTTCAGGAATGAGAGGGGAAAGAGAGTGGAGCGGCGCAGAGAGTAGAAATTAGGTTTTTGGGATGGGGTGGGGTAATTGGATAATTAGTTGTAATTAGGATTTAAGATTAAGGGTGTAATAATGGGAAGGGTAGTAATTGTAGGTAAGGGTAGTAATTGTAGGTAAAGGTGAAGGATATAAATGTACAAAAAGTGAAACAGGGACTTAAATTGTAGACAAAAAAAGAGGACAAATGGGAACTTAAATCATGGACGGAGGAAGTAGTAATAAAAATTTAGACGAGTATGTTGTTACTTTTTTCGATATTATTATTTTGTCCTCAATTAAAAATAACTGACGTCATCGGGGGAAAAAAAGGTTTGAAAGCAGAGTAGCGCAGCGCCCCTTAAATTGACCAACTCTAAAGTCTTAAAATCTTCTTCTTCATGTTCCTGTGTGGTCTCTTCTCCTGTTCAAATTTCCACATACTGAAGGTGTAGCCTGAGTTTATCGTCTTCCCCAAATTCCATGCCCTAAATTCCTGCAACTCCGGTGGTAGAATTCCTTAATTAGAGATCGCATGGCGGCGGCGGCTGTGTCGGAGGAGGAAACGGCGAAGCAGAGACTATGGGACGGCGTGCTGGAGCTGACCAAGTCCGCACAGGAGAGGGGAACCGATCCCCTCATGTGGGCCATGCAGCTTTCCTCGAGCCTCACCACCGCCGGAATTTCCATGCCCTCGGTCGAGCTGGCGGAGCTTCTCGTTTCTCACATTTGCTGGTCAAATAACCACCCAATGGCCTGGAAATTCCTCGAGAAAGCGCTTACTATTCGTATCGTTCCGCCTATGCTAACTCTTGCACATCTTTCCACTAGGTTATTTTCATTTTTGCTCTTCATTTGCGTCTCTATTGGTGAATAATTATGATGGACATCTGTATTTGGGCATGTTTTTTTTTATAGGTACGACTGTTTGGTCGCACTATAAGCTAGACTGACCGCTTACACACCCCATTTTTAGGCCATCTTAGTCTAACAGTATTCGTATCAACTTGTACTGTTTGAAGTTTGAACCGCTGTGGAAGGAAAGAAGCCAAGACTAAGAGTGTTGACCAGGGTACTGTTTCATGAAATGTTTATTTATTCTTGCAATGTGATGTTTTGCAGGGTAATCCCGAGTCGAAGAAGGTACCCGGTGGCATACAGATTGTATATGGAGCTTCTTAAGAGATATGCATTCTCATTGCTGTCTCTGATCAATGGTCCTAACTATCAGAAGTATGTTATTATTGCTTTATGTTGTATGTCCTCTTGAATGTTTTGGCTTTACTATCAAAGTAATAGATAATGTAACGTTTGAGCTCTTAGTATTTTTTTATGCTCTCTATTACCGCATGTAGTACTGCTTAGCAGGATGATAGTTTAAAACACAATGTTCTGATAAGATGTGTGAAATTTCTATTGTGTGTTTGCATGAAGGTTCGTTTAGGTCTTAGAGAGTCATAACACTACCGAATGTGTTAGTAGTAAGGAATTTGGCTTTTGGATGTAGTGAAAGTATTTATCTATGCACATTCATCAGCAACAAGTTTGGCTTATTTTGTTATCCGACCACATGTTATGCTCACACTTAAGGTGTTTGTTCTTTGACCACCATTGAATCTAAGAACAATCTGTTATAATTAGCTAAAAATAGGAGGGATCGTAGGTATTCATATACTCCCACCATCCCGTTCAATATGGCCTATATTCCTTTTTGGGCCGTCCCACTTAATATGGCTTGTTTCTTTTTATGGAAAGAATTAGGACTTTTATCAGCTACACTAAACACAACTTTATTGGCTAAAAAGCATTTTTTTGACTTTACATCCACTTTATTAGCTACACGAAACACAACTTTTATACTTAATTCCCTTTTTCTTAGTCTCCGTGCCGAAAAGATACATGCCATGTTGAACTGGACGGAGGGAGTATTAACTTATTAAGCATCAATTGCTATGTATGTCTTGTCATCTTTGATGGGAGTGTGGGCTATGTGAGCATGAGACCGTAGGCTTCTGGGTGAAACACGCATTTTATTTCTTAAGCTTACTTCGATTATTAACCAGAATCTAGAGATCAAATATATCATGTGAGATTTCATTTAATTTCAGATTACCTGTATAAATTTCCTATCTTCTCTGATATATATTCTTTCCATTGATATAATTTTGAAGGAACAAATATTGGTGCATATTGGACTTGGGTTTTTGTAACTTTTTCCTTTTCTTCTTCTTTCCTAAAATAACCAATATCCATTATTCTGAGACAGAGAATTCAGGTACATTAGATTTCTCACATGTGTGCCTCCTCATTCTTAATCAATACTGATCGAGTTGACCGTCTCCATTGGCTTTCCAATTTAACTTCTAAGAGTTGATATCTGACAAACTAAGCTGGCCTTCTAGACTTAAGATCAAAATCAGAAACTGGTGTTATTTGATGACATGTCATTCTAGTAATTTTTTTTTTCTTTTCAAATTTTGAACTTTAGATTCAAAAACTAAACTTCGCGAGTAAATTGAATTTCTCGATCTTCTGGCATCAGCCTTGATCTAGTTTATGTTTCCTCAATTGATAATTTGAGCCATTGAATTGCAGGATAATGGAATCTATCAATGAGGTCCTCCAGTTTTACCAAATATTTGGTGTTCAATCCTCTGAATCGGGGATTCTCATTGTTATATTTGTATTCTCTATTGTATGGGAGCTACTCGATGCTTCCCTTGATGATGACGGCCTGTTAGAACTCACACCTGAAAAGAAATCGAGGTGGCCAATTAGGAGTCAGGACATGGACATAGACTATCTTGATAATTTTGATGGTAAAAGAATTGAGCGTCAGGAAGCATTGAGTAAAATAAATACTATTATGGCTGTTGAAATGCTTGGGGAGTTTTTCCGTGACAAGACAACTTCTAGAATCCTATGCTTGGCCCGTCGGAACATGTAAGCTTCTTTTCTTTTAGTGTTTCTTGGTCAATTTGTGTCATGCCTTAAGCATTGAGTTTCAAGTAGATTACAGAATAGTGAATTCTTTTCCTAAAAGGTTCACAGCATGGAAACTTTAGTTGTTGGACTTCTTTCCTTTGGGATTGTATGCAGGATCTGAAAATTGTGTTTTCTTTTACTTTTAGGCCAGTGCATTGGGAATGCTTCATCGATCATTTAAGACTGCTGGCTGCTAAGTCGCCTTCTCTAAGAAATTCGAAAAGCATATCTCCAGAAGCACTCTTGCAGTTGACATCTGCGGCACGCCAAGTTCTGTCTCGTGAATGCAAAACAAACTCAAAGAAACAACTTCATGCAGTCACAGCTAGTTCTCCTATGTCATCTGTGGGTCAGTGTCATTCTACACTTTGTTCGGCACTTTGGCTTCCCATAGATCTCTATTTAGAAGATTCTATGGATGGATCACAAGTCAGAGCTACCAGTGCTGTTGAAACTCTTACTGGTACATTTACATTCAATCACAAGTTTTCGAGCTTATTTGGGGTAATGGATTTCTGAACCTGGAGATTTATATGGCAGGTTTGGTGAAGGGTCTGCAGGCTTTAAATGAGACCACATGGCAGGATGCATTTCTTGGTTTGTGGACTGCAGCTTTACGTCTTGTCCAAAGGGTGAGTGCTAATTCAAATGCATGAAATGCATAAATGTTTTCTCAGCATATCTCAAATTAAGGCAATGTTATCTTTATTTCTCTGCTGAGCAATCTTTTTAAAATATGTTACATTGTTTCTGAGGTTCCTGCTGGATTGTTCAGACTGGTTATGTTCACTGGACATTGTTTACTATTACTGCCTTTGAACAAAGAGCAACACAAATTTATCTTAATGTGTTAGCATATGATTTTCCTCTCCCTTACTAAGGCAAATCTTAGGCGTATGGGAGTTTTTTAAGTTCCTTTTGATGCATTCCTATAGATATGATAATTTTTGCTTCTAATGAAAAGGAGATAAGGATGGTCTGAACCTTTCAATCATACTCCCATCGTCCCATAAGAACATGCACAGCTTGGTATGACATGGGTTATAATAAATCATGTAAAGTGTATTGTGAGTGGAGAAAGGGTCCCACATTAATTGAAGTTGTAAGGTTAATAAGTGAGAGAATATTACTATAAATGAAAAGGGCATGTTCTTTTGGGACGGATGAAAAAGGAAAGTTGTGCATGTTTTTATGGGAAGGAGGGAGTACTTTTTTTTTTGCCCAAGTTCTCTACATTAAATTTCTGTTATCATTCACCTGGTAAATTCTGTCGGTGGATGTTCCCGTAGGTGCCTAGTTTGATAGAATTGTCACCAGGAAGTTTTACATTTTTAAGAAATTAAACTATGTATTCACCATTGTGCAAACTTTCCTCTGTATCTTCACAGGAGAGGAATTCAAGTGAGGGTCCTGTTCCTCGCATTGATACTTGTTTATGCATGTTATTGTCCATCGCAATACTTGCAGTTGTCAATATTATTGAAGAGGACGAGAATGAGTTGAACAGTGAAGCTGAACAATGCTCCATCAGTCAGAGGAAAAATATTGAACAGGTGGGAAAGCGTCGCCAAGATTTAATTTCCAGCCTTCAGCGGTTGGATGACTTTGAAGGGTTGTTGACTGCGCCACCACCTGTTAGTTCTATGGCCAATCAAGCTGCTGCAAAAGCAATGATGTTCCTTTCAGGCGTGTCTGTTGGCAGTGGCCACCTTAGTGGCATGAGTTTGAATGACACACCCCTGAATTGTTGTGAGTATCTTTTATAGCCTCTGCATTTATTAACACTCTTTCATTTCGTTTTACTTTTTATGACTTGTATTTCATTACAAAAATATCAAGAATTTAACTTTTACAAAATTTCCCTCTGCAAAAGTGTTTGTCCTGGATTTTGTTATTTACATTGAGACTGTTTTGGCTGCTCTCTGATTTTGAGCTACAATTGGATCATGTAGGATCCTTCCCATTTCCAACTCATTTTGTCCGAGTAATGAGTATGTAACTTTTTTTTTTTTTTTATTATTTTTTTTTTTATTATTTTTTTTTATATGAAAAGGTGAATTTACTTCATCATTGGCTCTTCGTTCTATCTACTGGTCAGATTCGATCTAATTTATCTTATTTATGTTTTCATTTTATTTGTCCATATCTACTTCTGTTCTGTCTTAGTTATTTTTCTCGGGTTGTTTTTGTCTCCTCTTTCTGGTGAAAGTTCTTGGGAGTGCAATGATGTATTTCTGATCAATTTATGCATATAGGCTCTGCCCATTTTGCATGCTCTTTCATGTTCCTATTAATGGTTGAAAGTGGCTCCTCTGACCTGTTTTTGATCATTTGCAGGTGGTAACCTCAGGCATCTTATTGTTGAAGCTTGTATTGCTAGAAACGTGTTGGACACGTCAGCATATATGTGGCCTGGATATGTTAAAGGCCGCTGCAGCCAAATTCCTCGAAACATTCCTGGGCAAGTGCCTGGCTGGTCATCTTTCATGAAAGGGTCACCTTTAACTCCTCCGATGGTCAGTGCACTGGTGTCAACTCCAGCAACTAGGTAGACGTTACTTTTAGTTTTGAAAATTTCGATACTTTTTTATAAGTAGTGATGGGTGTGCTACTCAGACGCCAGTGGCTTTGAAGGACTGAAATTATAAGCCTTGTTCATTTTAGCTACTAATGGTGCCAAATACTTTGTGGCTTGTTTAACTAGGAAAACTTTATTTTTAGGAACCAGATTTTTGATCTAGACTTTGTCCTACTATTCTTTTAATCCATCATGTTCTAGCTGAGCTGGGCAAGGCAAGACTTATTGGTTCTGAGACAAAGTACTTCTCCCCACATTTTCTCTTTCTGTTTTCGTGTACTGTCAGAATTTGTTTTCCACATAAGAGCTAACAAGACAATAGATTTAAAATTTTGATCTATTAAATGACCACTTGATTCATCATGGTGGTGCATTGGTGCTTTAACCACTACTATCTGTTGAACTCAATATCAAAGCAACATATATTATGAGTTTCAGTTCAGTTGGTAGCCAATAATAGTAAGATGCATATACATGAGATTGTATTTTAGTTATTCAAACCATATCATATTTTCCTTCTTTATATTTCGTTGTTAAGGAAACTGAGTTTGAGCTTGTGGATCTGATATAAGCTTAGCAGAGATAGAGCGAATGTATGAGATAGCTGTCAGTGGCACAGATGATGAGAAGATTTCTGCTGCTACAATATTCTGTGGGGCTTCTCTTACTCGTGGTTGGAGCATACAGGTAATAGATTTTTGCTGTAAAAAATGAGTACTGCTGATTACATGCATCGGCAATATTTACTTTTACAACTTATGTTTCCGTTGTTAATTCCGCACTAAAATCCTACATGGAGGATACAGCATATGAAGGAGTGGTTTTGACACCAGATAAATGCATTTGCTTGAGAGATTGTTCTCCCTTCTCTTCTCTTTCTCCTCTGAAGACAAGCTATGTGTATTTGCTTACAGGAACATACAGGCCTTCTGATCACAAGATTGCTCTCTCCTGCTGTCCCTACAGATTTTTCTGGAAGTGAAAGTCATTTGATAGGTTATGCTCCATTTTTGAATGTTATTCTTGTCGGAGTATCATCTATTGATTGCATTCAGATTTTTTCCTCGCATGGCTTGGTAGGTCCAGCTATATTCAATCTATAGTCTTTGATTTCATTTTCTTGAACTTGAGTACCATGGAAAATAGAATAAGATGCAACATTTAATTATGATCATTTTTATGTATGACGTGAGAGCCATTATCAAATGAACCGGGGAAAGTGCATATATTTAATTTCCAGCTTATCAATTTATTTATCCTTTCACCCCCCCCCCCCCCCCCCCCCACAAGAAAAAAAAAAACAGTATCTATGAGTCATGAAATATCAATGACAGTGGAAAAGAATGAATAGATCGAAGCAATAAGGTTTGGTTGAAGCCAAGTCAAATTTCCTAATGTTTTCGTGTAAAATTTATTCCAGGTTCCTCAACTGGCTGCTGCACTCATGCCAATTTGTGAGGTCTTTGGTGCTTATGCACCCACTATGTCATGGAGTCTTAACACAGGGGAGGAAATTTCTTCTCATGTTGTATTTTCAAATGCATTTACTCTGCTGCTGAAGTTGTGGAGATTTGACCAGCCACCTCTGGAACATGTGATGGGAGATGTTACTCCAGTAGGATCTCATTTAACCCCAGAATACCTTCTATTGGTGCATAATTCCCAGTTAGCTTCATATGAGAATTCACCAAAGTATCAAAATAAAACAAATAGACCATCAAGATTATCATACACAACTCCGAAAGGACCCATATTATTAGATTCTTTTCCAAAACTGAAGCGCTGGTACAGGAAGCACCAAGAGTGTATTGTTTCTATTCTTTCTGGTCTAATACCAGGAAATCCTGTTCATGAGATTGTGGAGGCTCTCCTAAACATGATGTTCAGAAAAATTAACAGAGGTCAAGCCCTGACTTCTACAACTTCTGGAAGCAGCGGCTCCTCTGCATCTGGAACTGATGATTATTCTCTCCGTCTTAAGTTACCTGCTTGGGATATTCTAGAGGCTGTTCCTTTTGTCCTTGATGCTGCCCTTACGGCCTGTGCCCATGGGAGACTCTCGCCTCGTGAATTGACCACTGGTATGATAAGCCTGTTGTATGTATCATTCTGTTACTCCAGAAATACTTCATTTTGCTTGTGAAATCCATTTGCACTGCATACAAGAAAAACATCCATTCTTCTCTGTTCCATTGTATCTGCCAACAAAGTCGCCCATGAAAGCACATGATCTTTTTCTGGTTGATATGCATGAACCGTTCCTCGATTTAAGCAAAGAAGGTTTTGGCTGTACCTAGAAAGTTGTAACTGCCTGTTGTAAGCCTTAACTATAATTACCAATTGGCGGGTTTAATATCTTAGGTTGTAATCTGTATGAGTACGATTTAACATTCAGTTCTTAGATTCTCAAAACTGTATAAATTAATGTAGAAACCCATCTCTGAATCTATATGATTGTCATATGTTATAGAAAATGAATGAATTTGATTTGAAAAGAGTATTGTTCTTGTTGCTGACCTTATTATTTGCTGTATTCTGTCTCTCCTGTTCCTTCAAATTTTGCATCAATATGAAAGTGACACCATTGTGTTTTGTGTTTTCATTTCAGGGCTCAAAGATCTTGCCGATTTTCTTCCCGCTTCTTTGGCCACTATTGTAAGTTACTTTTCAGCAGAAGTGACTCGGGGTCTTTGGAAGCCCGCTTTTATGAATGGAACTGACTGGCCAAGCCCCGCTGCAAATTTAGCCATGGTTGAACAACAGATACATAAAATCTTGGCTGCCACTGGTGTCAATGTCCCAGGTCTTTCTGATGGTATGTCTTCTTAGTGCTGACCTTATATTTTGTCTATAATAACCGCCCTACTTCTGCTTAGTTTCCTTTCTCTATAGTTCATAGCTTATTTTATTGCTTACTTAAATCTTAAAATGAGATCCAGATATTGTTGTTGTGCATAGTAAGAGTAATTTGGATCATAAAGAGAGATATGGTTGGAGTAAACATGTTTTCTGGAAAACCGTGCAATTTTCTAGTTCTGCGGAAATTAGGACTCCCAGGTCTATGAAAATTGAGGATTTATTTTCCACTATAAAAACAAAAGTGGTTCAGCATTATGCTAATAAGTATTTTCCTTGTAGGGGGAAGCTCTATGCTCACACTTCCATTACCCTTGGCAGTTCTGGTTAGCCTCACAATAACATATAAACTCGACAGAGGTTCTGAGCGCTTTCTAAATTTTTTTGGTCCGGCCTTGAGTGGTCTTGGCATAAGTTGCCCCTGGCCATGTATGCCAATAATATCTTCTTTATGGGCTCAAAAAGTAAAACGGTGGAGCGACTTTCTTGTGTTCTCCGCATCCCAAACCGTGTTCCATCACAATCGTGATGCCATAGTTCAACTCCTCAGAGTCTGTTTTGCAGCAGCTCTTGGTTCAAACTCTTCTTCTGTTGCAAGCAAGGGTGGTGTGGGTGCTCTTCTGGGCCACGGCTTTGGTTCCAACTTTTCTGGAGGCCTTTCTGCTGTTGCCCCTGGAATACTCTACTTGAGAGTTCACCGAGCTGTTAGAAACATCATGTTCATGATTGAAGAAATTGTATCTCTCCTAATGCACACTGTTGAAGATATTGTCAACAGCGGGTTGCCCCCAGAGAAATTGGAGAAGCTGAAGAAGACGAAATTTAACTTGAAATATGGCCAGGTTTCTCTCTCTGCTGCAATGAGTCAGGTGAAGCTTGCAGCTTCACTGGCAGCTTCCTTAGTTTGGCTTACTGGTGGATTAGGCTCTGTGCAGGCTCTATTTAAAGAAACACTACCATCTTGGTTCATATCCCTTCACGGATCAGACCCCAATCGACAGGATTCTGGAGGTATGGGGGCGATGCTGGCTGGATACGCACTTGCCTACTTCACCGTGTATTCTGGGATATTCGCATGGGGAGCCGACTCAGCATCAGCTGCATCTAAACGACGGCCTAAGGTTTTGCAGAAGCACTTGGAGTTTGTGGCGAGCGCCCTTGATGGGAAAATATCGCTTGGCTGTAACAAGGCCTTGTGGAGAGCATACGTGACGGGGTATCTGAGCTTGATGGTGAGCTGTACGCCCGTGTGGATGCTGGAAGTCGACGTGGAAGTTCTGAAAAGAGTGAGCAAGGGGCTTAAGCAGTGGAATGAGGAGGAACTGGCTTTGGCTCTACTTGGAATCAGTGGTATTGGGGCTATGGGTGCTGCCGCAGAAATGATCGTAGAAACTGGAATTTGAATATTCTATTGATTTTGGTAGATAAATAGTTAGAAAAAATTAGCATGTATAGAAATGAGGACTTGTACTTGAAATCTTATGTATAATTCAGGATTAGAGATGATATTCTTGTATACTAGGGAAGTAATACTGAAAATTGAGGGTTAAAATGGACACTTTAGCGGACTAATTGTTACATTGATTCACTTTTTGTCGCTATAAGACGATCTCTCCCTGTTTCTTAGGAGAAGATGTTCCTTGTTCTATCTTATATCTTTTGTCGTATTTTTCATAATAAAAGTCTCATTCAGAATTTTAAATTAAAATGATGTCCTTTTGACCTTTGATATCAATGTGAATTCTTTCATTTTTAACTTTTTTATGTAATAATTAGGAAAACAAGAGAGAATTTCTTTCTTTCTTTAGTATATGAATTTTGAGTGTTAGTGAATACTACTTGTTTAAAGACAAAAACAGCTACTCCCTCAGTACTTCAAATAATGCACTACATACTACATTTCAACTGTATACCAAATAATGTACTACTTCATTTTATGAACTTTCATACATTTTCAATTTCACTTATTTACACTATTTGTCATTTGTTGGGAAATTTATTAGTATGAGTTTTGATGAATTCCAAAGCCAACTGACCCCAACCGAGTAGATGTTGCCAGTTCTTATTGTTAGCTGTTAGGCTCGCTGTTTGAACAATGTTAAGATTTTATCTTTACAGATCTCCAGCTGAAGACGGCAACAGAGCAACACTCGGATACAACCCCGGATGAAAGATCGGATAAGGAACATCAGTTACAAGACTGCCTGATGAGAGAGCTATGCTTTTTGACAGCTGAGAGTTCAAGCCAACTGTTCAGTTGGAACATCAGCTATAGAATGCCATCCAATAAAAAGAATGTTTCAAGAAGGGGGAAGTTATAAAGAAGTCTCAACATGAAGTTCAAAGTCAGCTGAGAGTTCAACGGTTGAGACAGAACATCAGCTGAAGACCACTCAGATAAAGATCAAGACTTTCAACCGACTAACCGAGGTTGACTGTCAGAAAGGTTTGAATTTGAATTTCAAAAGGAAGTCACATGAGGGTTTGACCGTTCAGTCATTACCCCATTTGGCCCAACACAAGGCTGTCTCAGATGGAAAGCAGAAGAGCACAGATGCCATATCGGGGAAGTTTGCAGAGATGAGAGACAAGCCATCGCTTTCAACGATCAGAGATCAACAGCTCCTCCAACGGCTAGTTGATTCTCTCGGCCTATAAATAGAGGCTTCCATTCATTGGAGAATAGTGGAAGACACACAAGAGAAGACACACGAGACGAGACAGAGCGAAAGAAAGAACTATATTCCTTACTCGAGCTGAATTAGATTTAGCCTCTAAGAACATCACTTGTTGAGAGTTCTAGAGCATTAGATTGTGTCTGAGTGTCTTTAGATCGAACCTTGAGAACATCACTTTGTGAGAGTTCGTAGAGTGTTAGATCCCAGCTCACTTCTTGTTCGAGCTGTTAGTTGGAACCTTATCTTTTATACCTGAAAAAGTTTTAGGGCCCTACTCTTCCCGTAACTGAGTAGACAGGTTGATTAGTACCCGTAAACTAATCTGTAAGGTTGATAAGTACCAGCAAATTTATCCTTAACGGTTGCACAGCCCGCGTAAGCTGTGTGGTTTGTCTAGAAGAACTTGGACAGAGTTGTGTGGACTCACAACTTCCCGTGGACGTAGGAGGGTTATCTCCGAACCACGTTAAATCCTGTGTGTCTGTGTTTATTTTTATTCAGTTACTTATTGCATTTTTAACTGACCAAACTAATCGGCATACAAACTGCATATCTGCACATTCTCAACTGTTTTGGTTTTTGACCAACCGAGCATAAAAGCGTGAGTTGTTTTAACGAGTTTATTTTTCACCACTTTCCGCACCGCACAACTCTTTCAGCTGAGGTTGCTTACTCAGCCGTGAGATTGCAACTGAGTCTTTTTACTCGGTTGAAGTATTTTTCCAGGGTTAAGTTTTAAAATCCTAACTGGTGTATTCCCCCCCCCCCCCCCATACACCAGTAACTCGTTTCGGGACCATCAAGTGGTATCAGAGCAGTGGTTCAAAAGACTGCTGACTCTGTTTCACAAGGTGTGAATTCGAGAAATTTTCTTCAGTGGTCAACTGAACAGATCTTTTCACGCTAGTGCATATCTGCTTGCATTTTTGCTCTGTTGTTGTGTGCAGATGGACGTCAAAGATGATGAGCACTCAATGAGGAAGTGCAACAGCAGTCGGTTGAGTTTAAGAGTCTTCAAGTACAATTCGCCAAGCTTGAGGAATCCTTAACCGACAAGGACGATCTGATCAAGAGCCAAACGGAAGAGATTGACAATCTCAATAATCAACTGAATGCTGCCAGCCAACCTAAGGTTTCAACTGATGAGGAGTTAAAGAAACAGATCAAGAAGCGGGAAGATCACTTGAACAAGCAAGAGGCGCAGATCGGCCAGCTGGTGAAAAAGTCAGACGAACAGTCCGAGTATATAGCTGTTCTTCTCAAAGAGTTGCAAACTGAAAAGGACAACCTGTTCAAGCTATATCAGTCATCCAAGATCATAGAGAATCTAATCAGTTACAGCCGACAGATGGATGACTTGTCAGGACTCGGTTACGATGTGGTTAAAGATAGTGGAATTCCTCCAGCAACCTTCATCAAAGCTGTTGAGGTCAAGGTTGTCGAACCTAACACAGTTGAATATGAATCTCCCCAAAGTAATGCAACTTCCACTTCTCAGCAAGCTCAACCGACCAAGGGAACTCCAACTGAGAAGGGAAAAGAAGCAGTGGATGAACAGAACGTTCCATCGGTTGGGACATCAACCGAAGGGGAATGTTCCAAGTCACAGAAGAGGAACCAGAGGCGTCGGAGATACAACCGAAACAAAAATCAGAACCGACCTCTGAACCATCCACAGAACCGACCACAGAAAGAATGGAACTGACTGCAGAGCCAACAAGGACTCAACCATCTGAATCAACAGCGGTTCCATCATCAGTTCAACCAGAGGTTCCAACCGAGTCAACCAATGAGGAGCTGGAGATATTCATGCCACAACTTGAATCAACATCCGAGCATGACCAGTTGTCGTCGTCAGTCAGGAAGATGGAATCAGTATCAGCTACGAAGATTCCAACATGGCGTCCAATCATCCAGACAAATCAAACAGGATAAAAATCGCCATCAAAACAGGGGGAAATCCTCACCTCCTAAAACTCAACATGGGAGAAATCCAACTCCTCCCAAGAAACAGAACATCACTACTAACGACAAGCCTAAGGATAACCGAGGTGTTGTTATAGTTGATGATCAAGGAAAAGTGATCTGGAATGATAAATCCATCCGAGTATACAGAGAAAAGCGACGCACAACTCAAGGGGGAATTGGTTCTAACCCTCCAGGACCCAAATGAAATTGGGGACCTAAGCGAGTTTCTCTTTGCAGGTACAGGAGAAACAGCTGAGGAAGAAGAAGGCGTCTGCAACAATATGGGTAATGGACAGTGGATGCTCGAAACACATGATAAATCTGAAGGATTTGCTTGGAAGTTTTGTAGAGAAAGAAGGTCCATCAATTACTTTTGGTGATAACTCAAAAGGTTACACCAGAGGTTACGGTACCCTTGAAACCAATCATGTTTTGATTTCTAATGTTTCTTATGTTGATGGATTGAAGTATAACTTGCTCTCTATCAGCGAATTCTGTGATAATGGTTTCTCTGTCAAGTTTAATGCACAGGGTTGCAGAGTTAAAGATGTCGGATCAAAGCAGGTGATATTGTTGGGAAATCGATCACCAACATGGAATGTCTATTACGCTGACTGGAACAGCAGCCTCCCTGACACCTGCCTGTTATCAAAGAGCAGTTCTGATGTGAGCTGGCTGTGGCACAAAAGGCTTAACCATCTGAACTTCAAGACGATGAACCGACTCGCCAGACAAGAACATGCAAGAGGCATACCTAACCGAGTGTTTTCAACAACACACATCTGCAGTGCATGCCAGCTGGGAAAGCTCGCTAGATCCTCCTTCTGATTGAAGTCAACTCCCTCAACCCTGAGTGTTACAGCTGATCCATATGGATCTCTTCGGGCCAGTTACACCAAAGAGCATAAATGGCAACGAATATACACTGGTTGTAACTGATGATTACTCGAGGTACACGTGGACCATCTTCATGCGCCACAAGAGTGAAACCCGAGATGAGCTGCCCAAGCTGATGGATCGGATATCGAACCAACAAGAGATAAAGATCATTTCTATCCGATCAGATCGTGGAACCGAGTTCCTAAATGAAACCATCATCGAATATTGCGAGAAGAATGGAATTACCCATCAGACATCAGCCGCGCGTACTCCGCACCAGAATGGAGTAGCTGAGCGAAGGAACAGAACGCTGAAGGATGCAGCCACATCCATGTTAGCCAGCTCAGCTCTACCAAAGAGATTTTGGGCTGAAGCGATCAACACTGCATGCTACACTCAGAACCGGTCTCTTCTAACCAAGCGGTTGGGAAAGACACCATATGAGCTATGGAGACGCAGGAAGCCAGATATTTCTTATTTTTGCGTCTTTGGTTCTAAGTGTTATATTCACAACAATGGGAAGACTGAGTTGAAAACTTTTGATGCCAAAGCTTCGAAGGGCATATTTCTTGGATATGCTGCTCGAATTAAGGCATACAGAGTTTTCAACAATAGCTCTCGTGCTGTGGAAATAACACCTCATGTTAGTTTTGATGAATCTACCTTTGAGTGCAGGGAACAGGTTAAAGGACAACAAGCAGATCCAGCTATTCCACTAGTTCTCACCAGATCGCAAGCTCTAAGGGAAAAGAACCTAGCTGAACCACTGGTTTGGGCAACTGAGGATGAGGATCCATACCCCTCTGAAGATGAATGCGAAGACCCCAGCTCATCCAAAGGGGGAACTTCAGCTGATGCTCCTCCAACTGCATCAGCATCCGAAGCCCAACCGAGTCCAGTTCAAACGAATGTCAATGTTGAGGATCCAGACTCAACAGCTGATCAATCACCAGCTCTAAAGACTCCAACTCAGATTTCGGAACAGCCACAGTTGGAAGAAGAAGGAAGACGCAACCGAAGATGGTATGAAGTCCATTCTACTGACAACATCATCGGCGATCCAACCGAGGGTGTGCGTACAAGGAGCCGAGTTGCAAATCCAAAATCAACTGAAGAAAACTCCAACACTTATGCCCAATATGCTGAGGAGTTGGCAGTTCTAGAGGAGTTCGAGCAAGCTAGAGATGTTGCCATGATTTCTTGCTTTGTAGCTGATGTACCAGAACCGAAGAATGTTGGGAAAGCTCTCAACTGTGTTCATTGGACAACAGCCATGCAAGAAGAACTGAATGAGTTTCTACGCAACTGTGTATGGGAGTTGGTAGAAAGACCAAATGGTGTCAAGGTGATTGGATTGAAGTGGATTTTCAAAAATAAGAGAGACGCCATTGGATTCATAGTGAGGAATAAGGCAAGGTTGGTAGCTCAAGGATACTGCCAACAAGAAGAAATCGACTTTGAAGAATCTTTCGCGCCTGTTGCAAGGCTGGAAGCCATCCAAATCTTTCTAACTTATGCCGCACATCACAAGTTCAAAGTGTATCAGATAGATGTGAAGTGTGCATTCCTCAACGGAGATATCAAGGAAGATGTGTATGTTGAACAGCCTCCTGGTTTTGAGACTGGAGATGGAAGAGTGTACAAGTTGAAGAAAGCTATCTATGGTCTAAAGCAAGCGCCAAGGGCCTGGTATGACACTCTTTGTGGTTTTCTACTGAACTCGGGATTCAAACGAGAATCAGTTGACAAAACCCTGTTCACCATCAAAGTTGGAGAAGATATACTTGTTGTGCAAATCTACGTGGATGACATCATATTCGGTTCCAAGTCGGAGGAGCTGTGCAAGAAATTCTCAGCTCTCATGAAGGAGAAGTTCGAGATGTCAATGATGGGCGAGATGAATTATTTCCTTGGGTTACAAGTAAAGCAATCACCAGAAGGGATTTTCATCAATCAGTCTAAGTATACAAAGGAGCTCATCACCAAGTTCGGATTGCAAACAAATAAGACAACAAGGATCCCGATGAATACTAACTGGAAGATCGAACCCGGAGCTGAGAGAAAGCTCGTGGATGCCTGCAAGTATAGAGGGATCATCGGTTCTTTGCTATATCTAACTGCAAGCCGGCCAGACATATCATACGCAGTTGGAGCAGTGCTCGGTTTCATGTCCAACCAAGAGAAGCACACATGTTGGCAGCGAAGAATATCATCAAGTATTTGAAGGGAACTGTTAATGTTGGATTGTGGTATCCAACTGACGACAATATCCAGCTGACCGGATACTCAGATGCGGATCTAGCAGGAGATCGATTGGACAGGAAGTCTACTTCTAGACACTGTCAGTTCATGGGAAGCAAGCTAGTTTCATGATTCTCCAAGAAACAAGCATGTGTTGCTACATCTACAACCGAGTCAGAGTATATGGCTGCCGGAAGCTGTTGCATGCAAGTGTTGTGGTTGAAGCAACAACTGAGAGACTATGAAGTCGCAACTGGACAGGTTCCAATTCATTGTGATAGCTCGAGTGCCATAGCTATCTCTCTGAATCCTGTTCACCACTCTCGGACAAAGCATATCGACATTCGTCATCATTTCATCTAAGATCATATTGAGAAAAAGGATGTGTCCATGGAAAAGATCCCAACTGAGATTTAGAGAGCTGACATCTTCACCAAACCTCTTCCTGAAGCCCGGTTCAAGATGTTATGTGATCTTCTTGGACTATTGGATCCATCAGATGAAGAGTCATCCGAGCTGAAGAGTCATCCGAGCTGATGAGGACCCATCCGAGCTGAAGAGTCAGATATCCATCTAAGGGGGAAGCTCAGATGAAGGGGGAATCTCAGATACGGATTGCCAACTGAAGACATCAAACGTCAGCTGAACAGACGAACTCGAGTCAGCTGATGGTATGCTGCAACAATAGATCAGACGTCAGCTGAACAGACGAACTCGAGTCAGTTGATGGTATGCGGCAACTGAGGTATACAGCTGATCTCGACATCAGCTGGTAGGTAACATTTATGACTGAAGGTGTTATGTTCTTAAATGAGAATGTTTGAAATAAATTCAAACATTCCTGAGCTAGTCAGTTACATTAAAATAGCCATCATGTCGCATTAAATGTAAAGTACGGCTGAGCATCCATAGCCTATTTTATAGTGCGACTGGGCTGACATGAAACTGTACACCTTCTCACGCGCTGGTTGGAACTCGGATCAAAACGTCGAGTCAAAGGTAGTCAACAGTCGCGTAATCTCAGCCGTTGATAGATTCGCGCCATTTAACCCCAGCCGTTGATTTCATCCGAGTCAAAGACCTATATAAGGCGAAAAATCAGGAAGATATCTCCTACTTTCCTCATTTGTGCTTATCAATTATAACTATTCATCGTCTTCCAGTTTTCTGCCTAACCCATTTCTGCAAATAGATTTCTTTCCTTTCCTATTTATTACCTTTGCAGTGATTATTAATGGCACCCAAAAGCAAGAGAATGGCGTCATCCGGACCTTCCCTCGTGCCTACCACGAATGAAGAGTCATTCGATATGTTAGTATCGAAGATTCACTTCGAGCAGATCCTCTCCGACGAGGATCTAGAGTCACCGGTCCTAGCCCCTTTCGCCAACACTCTCCGTGAGAACGGACTACTGGAATGGGCCAAGCTCTGCCCCTCCCACTTGCTCAGGCGCCAAGTCGGAGAATTCTACGTCAATTTTGTTCGCCTCCTTGACAGTTCGGCGGGAGTTTCTACGGTGGTGTCGTGCCGACAAAGAGATGTTCCGGCAAGGACGATACGTCGTGTCTCCTTCCCCATCGATGTGTCCGATGTCCTCTGGTACATCATACCAATCAACCACACCGCCACCGAGTTCCTGGAGAATATTACCGACGAACAAACGGATGAATTTCTTCAGGATGCTTTGATCGAGCCGGAGCGGTTGAAGAGCAACATGCAACGAACAAAGCTGAAGCCGGAACACCGCCTGCTGTTCGACGCCGTGTCGAAGGTAGTGTTCGGATACAGTGGTGCGTTCGGCGACATCAGCCGACCTAAATTGAAGCAGGTGATGGCCCTGGAGCACCAACACCAAATCAACTGGTTCCAATATTTTCTGAACCAGTTGATGGTGGAAAAGTCGAAGATCTCCGAGACTACAACCGAGTCTGGAGAGAAGCTGCTGAGTGTGAAGGGCACGCTCAACTTCGGCTGCAAAGTCTCCGCCCTCATCCTCCTCGCAATAAAGGACTGCAACATGGTCTGGGCTGACTGCGAGGAGACGCCGCTGAAGAAGTTGTTGTTGTTCCCGATAGCCAAGAAAGCACAGGAGGTGCTGAGGAGTGTCTACACTCCTAAGGATAAGAGAGAGTCGGGAAAGCCAGCTGAGTGAACAGCTGAGGGGGAACAAGCTGCTGCTCGCCCCGCAAAATCCAAAGCCTCACGTCGCCGAGCTGACGCTGAGAAGGAGTCGACTGACGAACCTGTCCAGAAAAAGTTAAGGGTAAGGTTCAAGAAGTCCACCAAGAAGGCAGCTGAGGTGCCAGCTGATGAGCCAACTGATGTTCCAGCTGATGAGCCAGCTCCAGCTGAGGAGCAAGCTCCAGTCGAGGAGTGAGCGCAGGTTGAGTCCACACCTGCTGAGGAGCGTTCCGAATCCAGCCGCTCAGCTGAGGCCGCATCATTCGAGATTGTACCTCGAGCCCCCGGAGCTGATGAGGCTGAGGGCATGGAGACGTCGGATGCATCCTCCTCATCTGAGGACCTCGAAGATGTTACCACCTCCCCCACAGCTGGAGAAAATGTTGTACCGCCCCCAGAGCCTCTTGCTCTTTCTACCCAAACCGAGCCAGAAATTCCGAGCTCTCAGCTCGATGCCAACATCGTGACCGCTCCTTCGGCCGATGTTGAGGAAATTATTGCACCCTCTTCCCCAACTGAATCCCATATTCCGAGCTCTCAGCTCGATGCCGATGTTGTGACCGACCTGTTGGCCAACATCGATGAACCTCTTGAACCCGAACTATACAATCTTACCCCCTCCCCGATCAACGAAGCGGAGGACCTGCAGGCTGTTGCTGAGGAGCACGAAGGCAGGGTGGCCTACTGCTTTCAAAAGTTGTTGGGTCTGTTCCCTGCGGCTCGCGACATGCCCATCTTCGCCACTCTGGGAACCGAGCTACTGTACCAGTTCCACCTGATTTTCAGCCACTGGTATGTCAAGGAGGACACGATCAGGGTGCTGAGCTGGGACAGGCTGAAGTCTCATGAGTCCCGCATCCGAGCCTACTTCAACTATTCCAATTTGGAGGTGGCATACAACAACCGGATCGCGCTGCTCACTAGGCGGATGGACCAGAGTCTGGCTGAAGGGACGGACACAAGGGAGGCAGCTGGAAAGGAGTGTGTTGACTTCCTTGACAGCATGTTGGTGAAATCTGCTGACTTCCTTGAAGATGTCGATGCAGCAGCCGCCGCCGCAAAGGAAGAGGAAGAAGACCTGAAGCTGTACCTGGCAAACCGTCAAGCCATGGTCATAGCTGAGCCTCTAGCTCAGTCCGCTCAAGCCCTTCCAGCTGCTCAGCTCGCTCATTCAACAGACCAAATCTGCGAGCTGGTAGCTGAGAGGGTCAACCAGTTGAGGACCGAGCTGCTCGCCAACCTCCAGCACCAACAAGATGACCAGCTGAGGGAGTTGGCAGCACAAGAGGCGAAGTACCAACAACTGGTGGAGAAGAATGCCGAGCTGAAGACGAAGCTGGATGATCTCTCCTCCTCCACCAGTCAGGACTTGTCGGAGCTGAAGTCCACTCTGTTGGGACTGAAGTCGGAGGTGAACGTCTTCAAGTCTTTGGCCGATTCAAATCTGGCCAAGTCCCAACAGACGCAGGATGCTGAGTGGGAGTCCCGGTTCGAGTCGCGTTGGGCTGAGTTCGTTGCCTTTCAGACAGAGGTCAATGACAACCTCTCTGTTTTGAAGAAGGCAGAACAAGAGCGCCAGGACTCCGAACTGGCAAAGAAGATGGATACTGAACTCTACGGGATAACAACCGAAGAGTGCATAGCAGCGGCCAAGGCTATGGCTGTAGAGGAGAAGGATTACATGAACCCGAACTGGATCAAAAGGTTTGCCGCCAGCCAGGCAAGGAGGGTGAACCAGTTCGAGGTTGAGCTGAAGAAGGTTTCTCAGAACCTGGACCGCAACGTTGCCTCCCGCAGCCGACGCCGCATCAACAGAATCCAATCAAAGGCGGAAGCTCGGTTGAAGCAACAAAGATTGCCTCTAAAGTCCAAGGTTGAGAGTCGGTTCAGGCATACCGACAAATGGATGCCGACCGAGTGGAATGAGGAGTGGGAGCTGTTCAAGCAGGAGTTCGTGAACGACTTCTATTACAGGAAGGTTTACGCAACTGACGACCCAAGGAGAGCGTTCAAGGAGGCGCTGACCGAGTTGCACTCAGGTGACCCGGGCATGTTCAGTCAATTCAGGAGGGCCATGATTGACGCCAACCTGGACTTGAACAATGTTCCAGTTCCCAAGAGGGTTACTTATCGGCCACCTCTTCTCCCGGATTCCAGCAACCCGAACCGCACGAAGATTGCATCTGAGGCGAGGCAGGTCTGCAAGGAGCATGGAGTGGACATTTCCAAGGAGTCACCTGCTAAGAGGGAAATTTTTGTAAGGATTTTTGGCAAGTATGGGCTACAATACTAGCTCAGTTAGTTTTCTAGCAACTGTTGTAAATTTTTTTGGTTTTTGAGCCCATCTTTTGTAACAATCAGTTGTAATGAAAACTATTCAGTTATAAGATTCACCTTGATGTACAATCCCTCATTGTCCAAGCTCTGAATCACAAAGTCTTTTAAATACCATGTTATAACTGTGCTAACCCTTTTGATGTTTTATCTTATAGACTGTCTAGAATTTCAGCTGAGATTTTAGATAAGTTAGTGAGTTTTAGATCAAGTGGTTTAAAAGTTGTAAATGATTTTGGCATCATTTGAGCTTGATGGTGAGCTGTACGCCCGTGTGGATGCTGGAAGTCGACGTGGAAGTTCTGAAAAGAGTGAGCAAGGGGCTTAAGCAGTGGAATGAGGAGGAACTGGCTTTGGCTCTACTTGGAATCAGTGGTATTGGGGCTATGGGTGCTGCCGCAGAAATGATCGTAGAAACTGGAATTTGAATATTCTATTGATTTTGGTAGATAAATAGTTGAAAAAAATTAGCATGTATAGAAATGAGGACTTGTACTTGAAATCTTATGTATAATTCAGGATTAGAGATGATATTCTTGTATACTAGGGAAGTAATACTGAAAATTGAGGGTTAAAATGGACACTTTAGCGGACTAATTGTTACATTGATTCACTTTTTGTCGCTATAAGACGATCTCTCCCTGTTTCTTAGGAGAAGATGTTCCTTGTTCTATCTATATCTTTTGTCGTATTTTTCATAATAAAAGTCTCATTCAGAATTTTAAATTAAAATGATGTCCTTTTAACCTTTGATATCAATGTGAATTCTTTCATTTTTAACTTTTTTATGTAATAATTAGGAAAACAAGAGAGAGTTTCTTTCTTTCTTTAGTATATGAATTTTGAGTGTTAGTGAATACTACTTGTTTAAAGACAAAAACAACTACTCCCTCAGTACTTCAAATAATGCACTACATACTACATTTCAATTGTATATCAAATAATGTACTACTTCACTTTATGAACTTTCATACATTTTCAATTTCACTTATTTATACTATTTGTCATTTGTTGAGAAATTTATTAGTATGAGTTTTGATGAATTTCAAAACTAATTGACCCCAACCGAGTAGATGTTGTCAGCTCCTATTGTTAGCTGTTAGGCTCGCTGTTTGAACAATGTTAAGATTTTATCTTTACAGATCTCCAGCTGAAGACGGCAACAGAGCAACACTCGGATACAACCCCAGATGAAAGATCGGATGAGGAACATCAGTTACAAGACTGCCTGATGAGAGAGCTATGCTTTTTGACAGCTGAGAGTTCAAGCCAACTGTTCAGTTGGAACATCAGCTATAGAATGCCATCCAATAAAGAGAATGTTTCAAGAAGGGGGAAGTTATAAAGAAGTCTCAACATGAAGTTCAAAGTCAGCTGAGAGTTCAACGGTTCAGACAGAACATCAGCTGAAGACCACTCAGATAAAGATCAAGACTTTCAACCGACTAACCGAGGTTGACTGTCAGAAAGGTTTGAATTTGAATTTCAAAAGGAAGTCACATGAGGGTTTGACCGTTCAGTCACTACCCCATTTGGCCCAACACAAGGCTGTCTCAGATGGAAAGCAGAAGAGCACAGATGCCATATCGGGGAAGTCTGCAGAGATGAGAGACAAGCCATCGCTTTCAACGATCAGAGATCACAACAGCTCCTCCAACGGCTAGTTGATTCTCTCCGCCTATAAATAGAGGCTTCCATTTATTGGAGAATAGTGGAAGACACACAAGAGAAGACACACGAGACGAGACAAAGCGAAAGAAAGAACTATATTCCTTACTCGAGCTGAATTAGATTTAGCCTCTAAGAACATCACTTGTTGAGAGTTCTAGAGCATTAGATTGTGTCTGAGGGTCTTTAGATCGAACCTTGAGAACATCACTTTGTGAGAGTTCGTAGAGTGTTAGATCTCAGCTCACTTCTTGTTCGAGCTGTTAGTTGGAACCTTATCTTTTATACCTGAAAAGGTTTTAGGACCCTACTCTTCCCGTAACTGAGTAGACAGGTTGATTAGTACCCGTAAACTAATCTGTAAGGTTGATAAGTACCCGCAAACTTATCCTTAAGAGTTGCACAGCCCGCGTAAGCTGTGTGGTTTGTCCAGAAGAACTTGGACAGAGTTGTGTGGACTCACAACTCCCCGTGGACATAGGAGGGTTATCTCCAAACCACGTTAAATCCTGTGTGTCTGTGTTTATTTTTATTCAGTTACTTATTGCATTTTTAACTGACCAAACTAACCGGCATACAAACTGCATATCTGCACATTCTCAACTGTTTTGGTTTTTGACCAACCGAACATAAAAGCGTGAGTTATTTTAACGAGTTTATTTTTCACCACTTTCCGCACCGCACAACTCTTTCAGCTGAGGTTGCTTACTCAGCTGTGAGATTGCAACTGAGTCTTTTTACTCGGTTGAAGTATTTTTCCAGGGTTAAGTTTTAAAATCCTAACTCGTGTTTCCCCCCCCCCCCCATACACCAGTAACTCGTTTCGGGACCATCATCATTACTTTACCAACCATTACTTTAACTAATACAACCTAATTAATTCCTTAATCGACACTAATTATCCAATAAAAAATATTCAACACAAAATTAATGAAATTTTGTTTTGTAAATTGATCTGCTCACCAGCAAAATTAATGAAATTTATTCACAAAGTTTTGTTTTGTGAAATTTTGTTTTGTTCAGTTGCTCCATAAATAGATATGCAGAAATCACTTTCCATTTTATTTTGTGAATTTATTTTAGTATTGCCTTCAATTTATTTAATGAAATTACATCTCAATAAATAAAGCACCTTAATTAAAGTTGAAGTATCAAAACCATTAACCCAAAAAACTAACGTGCAGATTAAATTTGAGGCATGAAAAAAAAAATCCAAGTACTGAGATTAAATATGGCGTCCAGATTTTTTTTTGGGGGGGGGGGATTTGTGACTTTTAAAGCACCAATTGCTAATTGCAATTTTGAATCCAAGCTTAACACTACCCCTAAAGTCTTTTTACACCACTTCATATAACTTTATCAGCTTTTTTAAACTCCGAACCGAATAGTAAATGGTGCATTATTTCAAGTACTGAGAGAGTATCTATTTATTTAGGGGCATGGGAGCGCTTAGTATTACTAGTATAATTAACGTGCATTCGCACGTTAAAAACAATGACTATACTAAATAAATATTTATGAGTCAATTCATTTTTATATTAACACTTATGATCTTATTATCTTTTTATTGAATTTTTGCAATTTTCAAAATATAATATTCAATCATTCAACAAAAATAAAGAATAATAAAATTGGTTAGATGTGAATAGTAGTAGAGAGTGAAACCATTAAAAAGACTGAAAGAAATATTAAAAAATGAATATATATGAAAATTTTGATTTCTTATTTTTATAATTTCATTTCTTGAAGAAATTTTAGAATCTTTTTTTTTCCTCTTTAATAGTGATGCAGATCAATGTGTATTTATCTTGTTGTCAGTAAATTTCATAATTCTCATTAACTTCATCATATATCACCACCAGTAACCAAAACGAAAAGGCTAGAAAATGATAAAACTTATCAAAATAATATAGAAGTCTAAACAACAAGTAGGAGCACAATGTTCATAGATTCAAAGGCCAAGATCCTTCCCAAAAATTTAATAAAGGGAAGAGCTTCTCGAAAATTTAATGAAGGGAAAAGAATCAAGTCAGAAAATTTAAAATCTTTATCACAAAAAAGGAATTTACTCGGTAGTGAAATATAGCTCTTTATCATGTACTAAAGATTTCTCTTCTCTTAGCTACTCTGCAAAAGAATTTGATAACATAGGAAACTTTAATTTATCAATATTGAAAATATAATGTGAAAATCTCTAATTTTTGTTTGTGATAGCACACAAATCAACGAACCCCCATTGCTTTAATTTAAACTTCCCGACCTGCAATTTGATCGAAATAAGACAATAATGTATTAACAATTGGGAGCCAAATTGAAGTAAGAAATCAATGAACACAAAGCCTAGTCTTTGTAGTAGTTGAGACAAGGCTGGCTTCCCGCCTCCTATAGGAAAATTTCTCAGTGTGGCTTGGTGTATGATCATAATCAAAATCCTAGATGAAATATCATATGATCATTCTAATATATCAAATCAAATATCAATATTGTGGATTTGTTCTGCCCAATCAGAGATATATATGATCATTGTAAGAGAATAAAACATATCTGAATTAGAGATTTTCTTATCCTAAACCCTATAATGTTAGCAGAGTAAAATTCCTCACATCTTATAACATTAATCGAGTAAAATTAACATACTCATCTTTTTCTTATATGGATAAATTATAGTAGAGTATCATATACCTAATGTAGCATAGTCATAAGGCGGTAGGAAGACGATTTAAGCAATCAAATCGCAAAGCATAGATAGATAGTTTATAAGCAGTCCCTTGCGGGATTTTCTCTTGTTCATGAGAAAGAATATTATGTCAAATAAGTTTTTTTAAATTATTATTTTATAATTTTGGAAATACTCTTATTTCCGCTGTACTTCCTAACTATCTTGATGAGTACGAGTCCTTTTTACTTGATAAAAACATATGGGGATTAAGAGGTCATACTTTTAATTAATATAGGTTTTTCGTTTAACATTTTCTAAAAGCACAAGGAGTGTATTTTGACTATTATTCTAATAAAAATTATAACATTCAAGATTAAACACACATTTCATTATAACTGAATAATAAGAAGGAAAAAAGATCAAATACATCTTTAATGTTTACTTTAAAGATCAAACAATCTCTTACTTTTAGGTAAAAATAAACCATTAATATTGTAATTTATGACATGCATGCCCTCCTACCCTTGTCACCTTAAAATTATTTTGTGTCAATTCCTCCTTCATAAGCGTATAGTTTTTTTTTTTCCCCAATTTCTCTCTATTTTGTTTGTAAGATTTTTTTTTTTGGTATTAGTAGTTAAATTATCATTACAATTACAATTTGTTTTTTACACTACACCACTAAATAATGTGAAAAATATACTTCACTGCATACAGACAAGATTAAACCCAAGACCTTTCGTTTAGGAGAACCTTGTGGTGTCTCAACTTTGTCATCTCAAATTAATTTGTGTGGTCACCATTATAATATTTTATTTATACTTAGATTGAATTGTATTCTAACTACTATCTATAAAAAAAATTACTACTACTAAATCTACTACAACCCAAATTATATATATATATATAGTTTTTATTCAAATTCATAAAACGATGGATAATTATTTCTTAACAAAAATAACCAATTAATGTGGTTTAAACAAATTATTTATAGTGTATGTTTACTTACTAAAATACTCAAATTGTATCAAACAGATTCTTTGAGCTTTATTTACTTGTGCACGAGTTATTTAAACAAAAATTTTCGTTGACGATACCATTCAATGTGGGCGTGTTTCACGCTAGAAATAGAAGATACATTTGAGTAAATTTCTATTCAAATAAGTGTCATTTATGCGATTAAACTTGAAAAAGTTTGTTAATAAATAAGTTAAATTTGAAGGTTATGATATCTAGCATAATTCGACTTGATTGTAACTCTTTATTGAAAATTGAAATTTATTACAATTTGATAAACACTCATTTTCGTAGCAACTAAGCGTGTTTACTACCACTTTTTGCTTAACTTTTGCCAAATTTGTGATTAGTTTGATATGAATCTATCGATTTTGGAATTGTATCACGTTTGGTGGAGTTTTTGCTTGTGTGTAGGTGAAATAAGGTTTTTTAAGCTAAAGTGAATGTTCAAGGAATAGTGGAATTGAAGAGTCGGGATGAAGAAGTGACGAAATCGGACAAAAAGAGATCGGAGAGCTAATCGGCGCTTGAAAGGGCTAACCGGTGGGCTAACCGGCGGTTCAGGGCTAGACCGCTGGTTAGCACATGTAGACCGCTGGTTAGCCGGGGAAAAGATCTGGAATTTTTCGATGGGTTAATGCTAACCGGCGCCCTAGAGCTTGGATCGCCAGTTAGCCGGTCTAAACCGCCGGTTAGCGCGGTTGGACCGCCGGTTAGCATTTTTCGTGCAAAAACTTCTCATTTTGCCCTTTTTACGTTTTTAACATGTTTTAGCACTTCTTGTACCCTATATAAAGAGATCTTATGTAACACCCTAAAAATTTATGTGTTATTAAAAGGTTTAAGTTATGATTTTTTTTATTATGCAATTAATTATTTAAGTCTTATAAGTCGCGCCTAGAAGTAATTCACGAGCATGATGATGTTGTATTTATTTTATGTTGCATTGCCTGAAGCATTTATAATTATATAATTACTTGAAAAGTTTATGTTAATACTATTAATTTAGTTATTTTTTTTCTCGGTTGATATGAATCATTTAGATTTCTAGGAATATTATTATTATATTTATTTCTAGTGTGAAAAAAAAATATAAAGGTCGATTTGTTCAAATTATGTTTGTTTTATTTTATTTTATTTTACTAGGAAGAAAATTTATTAAATTTCATAGTTATCCTTTTCTACCCTAATTAGTTGTATAAATAGAGGTCACCTATTTAGTTTTGAGTCGCACACCCTCAAATTTTTCCGAACGGCAAATATCAGCTCTAAAATATTATAGAGGTACCGTAACACTATTTTTTTATCAACTCTAAAATTTATTTGTCATTGTTTGTTATTCATGGTTTGATCTTGTTGAATTACTAACCACTGCTCTCTGTATAAAATTTAGTTGTTGTTTTAGACGCTAGGAAGAAAATTGCTCAACCCTTTGACGTTATTTTTTTATTCTGTTCCTTGAAGCGACAAATATTTTGTCTCATAGTTCTTCTAATCATCAATCTATAGTTTCATGTAATATAATAATAGTAGTGCGCATAGTTGGCCAATTCGAGTTTTTTTTTTTATATTTATGGTGTCAGAAGTTTTGTTGATTAATAGTTAATTAATTAATCTCTATAACAGTATAAGGTATATGAAGAATAGTAAATAATTTGCATGTTTTCTTTTTAGGGCCTATGTGCGTAGCTATATATATATATATATTAATTTTGCTTAATGGTGTAAGAATAAGAATTTATGTTGCTATAGTTATGTGTAGTATAAACTGTAAGTAATGCATATAATCGAGTTTTAAATTTGAGTCATTTTGTGTTGTTTGTAATATTTGTTTGATCATCAAGTAAAGCATGTGTAGGAAGATGAAGGAATTTCTGAGTTGGTGGATTAATTTTGTTTGTTGGTTTCATTTATCAAAGCATGCATTTTGACATTTCATAATTATCATTTAGGATTGGTGCGCAAGACTTGACTAATTAATTTGCAGATTTTTTTTTCCAGTCGAGTCAAGAAAGGTTAAGGTGGGGTTTGTTTTTAATGTTGCAGTTATCATTTATCCTTATTATATGTTTTGCACAATATATATTCATGTGATATACAGCATGGCCTACGGGCTAATCGAGGTACACGAGGTTAAGCCTACGGGCTATTCGAGGTTATTCGAGGTTAAGCCTACGGGTTATTCGAGGTTACAAGGTTATGGCATTCGGGCTACGATGTTATTTTATATGCGAGTGTCTCCATGTTTATTTTTGTTGCGAATTATATAATTTGGATAAATTCACCCCACTGAGTCTAAAGTACTCACCCCAAATTTTATAATTTTTCTTTCAGGAAATGACTTGGGCGATGATCGGCGGGGCGCGTGAAGATGGTCTATTGAGGGAGAATAAATAAATAAATAAATGCGAGCATGGAGTTTATGTTATGTTTATATTTTCTTTGCTAGGAGGATTGTTGGCATTATTTCAGTTTCTATTTTTCCGCTGTTTATTTTGGAGATGAGGATTATTTATTTATTAAATAAAGGAGTATTTTGGTTTATTTTTATTAAGAGAACTTGGGGCGTTACATCTTAGCACCAAAAACGTGGTGTCTTCCATCATAGCTTAGAACTCTCTTCCCAAAGTTTCCATTTTAGGGTTTAAATTAGCTTTTAATCTTTGTAATCAAGTAAGAAGGTTGGATTTGGATTGTGTTGAAGATTTTATTAAAGATTTCTCAATTTGGGTTCTTAGTATCTTTTATTATGTATTTAATTATCTTTTCTTGTGCTATTTCTTTTCTTATGTCTAGCTTGTGGGGATTTGAGATGATTCAATGGTGATTATGATCTTAGCTTTTTAATTCTAATTATCTTCTCCTAATTGAATGTGGATTTGGGTCTTGATTTCATGTGGGAATTATTGATCATCTTTCTTGCATGTCAAGTGTTTGTATAAATTCTTAATAGGTTTTTACATGCATGGAAATCAATTTGTCACATCATGCATGGTTTTGAGACTTAGCAAGTGATGAATTCATGCATGGGAGCTTATATGCTTTGTGCTTTTTGGAGTTGAATTATCGTCTTAAGTCTTAGCCAAGATAGTTGATAATTTGATCTTTTTTTTGCTATCTATCGAGAGAGGATAGTGAATAGTTTTGTGATTTAGGAGATTAAATATGGTTATGTGAATTAGGAAGTCATCTTCATGCCATCTAGAATCCATTCGAATCCCTAGAACCAACATTTGTCTCTAATCGTTTTCTCAATCCTTATTTTTGTGCTCATTTGCTTTTAATTGGTTCCTTGCTTTCATTTACTTTCATAATTGTTAAGTAAACTCAAATTCATGATGATTCTAGAGTTTAAATAGTAGGAAAGCGCATGAACTTCATTTTCCCTATATGTTCGTTCAAATAGTCCTTGTGGATACGATATCCGATTGCTAATACTACAATAGCCCGTTAGAGTTGCGATTGATATTGCTAAGTAATTTAGTGATCAACTTTTTGGCGCCGTTGTCGGGGGCTATTTAGAATTTATAGTGTTAATGATTTTTGCACTAAGATTACTAGTTCAAGCATTGTATTTCTATTTTGCACTATTATTCTAATATTCGATTCTTGAGCCCTTTTGTAGGAAGGCAAGTCGAAAAAGGAAAATATAGATGATGATGTATGAGGATCGAAACCGCATTGCTATTTTGGAAAGACAAATGCAAGAGATGCGATTTTAAATGGAGGTTAGAGTGATACAAAGGCAAGAGGATGAGTCATTTAAATGTGAGGATGCTTCTTACACCAATCAATGGAATAACAACTACAATCCTCCAACTTATGCATCGGAAAATCAAGCCTACAATCTCAACAACCAGAATCACTAAAACTTCTTTTATGAGGATCCAAACAATGTTATTCAACCACCGTTTAGATTCTTGGTTACCATTGAGGTTATAAATGAGTCGAGAGAGCAAATCTTTGAAGAGATGATGAACCAAATGGTGATCCAACAAAGCATTTTCATTGGTCAATTGGAGCACTTGGAGAACTCCATCTCGCTTCTAGCAAAGCAAATCACGTCGTGTGAAGGGTAAATAAGCCTAATGACGAATCAAACCGCCGCACAACACAAGTCGGTGCAATTTTCAAGCTACACGAACGTCAATCCAATGGTCCAATGCAATGCAATCCATGTGGTGAGTGAAGCTTCTTATCAAAACATTTCAAATGAAAATGTGGAAGTGGAGGATTGGGATGAAGAGTTCGATGCGAAGGAGCCCTCGATTCAAATGGAGAAATCTCAAGAGCCAATTCAAGAGTCTCAAATTCCAAAGAAGGTAACGCCTAATAAACTCACTTCTCCAATCAAGACTTTTGTTCCCAAGGCTCCTTACCCTCAAAGGCTAGCAAAAGCAAAAGATGATGAGAAACTTGCCAAGTGCTTAGACATATTCAAAAAGGTGCAAGTTAATATTCCATTGCTCGAAGCCTCAAGGGACATGCCCGGATATGCCAAATTCTTGAAGGATGTCGTCTCTCGAAAGAAAAAGCTTAAGAAGCATGAGACAATAAACTTGTCGGAGGAGTGTAGTGCGGTGTTGCATAGAAAGCTCCCATTGAAGCTCAAAGATCCGGGGAGCTTCACAATCCCATGTGAAATTAGAGGGCATAAATTCGATAGGGCATTGTGTGATTTGGGGGCAAGTGTTAATTTGATGCCTCTTTCAAATTTCAATCGTTTGGGAATAGGAACTATCAAGCCGACCTCTATTGATTTACAATTAGCGGATCGAATCGTGAAGCATCCTAAGGGTGTGGTTGAAGATCTTCTCGTTAAGGTTGGAAAGTTCGTATTTCCGGCCGACTTTGTTGTGCTTGACATGCCGGAGGACAAAAATATTTCTCTCATTCTTGGTCATCTGTTCTTGGCCACTGGTCGTACTTTAATTGATGTTGAAGATGGAGAGTTGACGTTTAGAGTCAATGATGAGAAGATGACACTTTCTATCTACAATGCAATGAAAAAGCCGGAAAAGAGAAATATTGAAGAGTGCAATTATGTTGATTGCTTTGAAACTTGTGGAGAAAGCTCACTCTTGCCATATGAAGATCCTTTGGAACATATTTCTATGAAAGGTCCTCCTCTCGAGTTGGTTACTTGCTTGGATATCGACAAATTGGAGAAAAGAGGAATCAATGGAGTGGATAAGGCGAAAGATTCCCCAACTTTGGCCAATTCTACTTTCAAATGGAAATAGAATCCACCTCCCGACTACTCACAATCTTTTTGAAGACATGAGGTATCGTCGAGCTCTAGACGTTAAATGAAGCGCTTGTTAGGAGGCAACCCAACGTTTATTTGTTAATTTGCATTTAGTTTGTGTGTCGTGATACACATATCTTTTTTCTTTTTCCCTCCAATCTTATTTCCGAGCTTCGTGCTCTTGAATAAGTTTGGGGGAGAGGGGTGAGATAAGATATGTGTTTCACCTTTATTGCTTTATTTTGAAGAGAACAAAAAATTGATGTTTTGGTTGCTACGTTTATGATGTTTCGTGCTCAAAAGTGACTTGGTGAAATGCTTATGATGATATTGTTGTGTTTTGTGAAAATTTTGTTGAGATTGAGTGTCTTGTGAACGGCTTGCATGAATGGTTGGTGTGTCGGTTTTGACTTCTTGATGAATGAATGAAATCTGTGAGGATTTGAGCCTTGATTTGCTATGCATCATGTTCCTTTCTTGTGAGTTTGATCATGTATGCTTATTTACTTCTAGAACTTGTTTTGGTTCTTCGTCAAGAATGCGTCTTTATGCAAGAATCTTGGAAATTATCTTAGGCCATCTTTGTTAGCTATCTTAAAACTCAAACACTACCTTGTGCTTTGAATTATTCATTGTTAGCTCTTTTGAGCTTTAATAGCCCTTCTTTGTCAAACCGGAGAAAAGAGGGTGATGGAGTGTAGGGATATCCCGGGTTGGGGTTTAATGGAGAATTTATTGAAACGGGTAGCTAAACTTAGGGGGCTTGTTGCTTTGAAAATCTTAAATTCCCGTGAGCTCTAACTTAAAAAAAAAAGAGCAAAAAGAAGTGAAAGTGAAAGAACTCAATTGTTGAGTTGTGAAGAAAACTTTGCTTACAATGGAATGGAAAAAAAAAGGGTTGAAATGAGAGCATAAGGGAATAAGTAAGTGTTTTGATTGAAAATGGTGCGTATTTGAGCCCTTATTGTGGAATGTTTGGTGTAGAAGGAAGATGATTGAATTCGTGCTAGATTTGAAGAAGATATAAGGTTGGTGATTGATGAATGAATAGTCACTTAGCCAAATTTTCCTTCGTAAACTAATGTGCCTATATTACAACCCAAGAAAAGTCCTTTGTGATCCTTGTTCTTGCATAATTTGTTTTGCAATTGAGATGTTAGATGATAAGCAAGCTATGGTAAGTGGATTTGCATTGCATGATTTCGATGAGAGTTTAAACCTAAACACTTGTGAGTGAGCGATACACTTCTTTGAGAGTTACATTTGTTGAGTTGTTGAGATTGGCATGCCATTAGTTTGTGTGAGTTGTGAAAGAGATTCTCGGTTTTAGCATTGAAAGTGTTTGTGTAATCTGAGGCATTTAGGATCCAAAGTTGCTACTCCATTCGAGTTTATGTTCCGTGTTTGAATATATTGTTCGGGACGAACAATACCTAAGTTTGGAGGAGTGATAAACACTCATTTTCGTAGAAACTAAGCGTGTTTACTACCACTTTTTGCTTAACTTTTGCCAAATTTGTGATTAGTTTGATATGAATCTATCTATTTTGGAATTGTATTACGTTTGGTGGAGTTTTTGCTTATGTGTAGGTGAAATAAGATTTTCTAAGCTAAAGTGGATGTTCAAGGAAGAGTGAAATTGAAGAGTCGGGATGAAGAAGTGACGAAATCGGACGAAAAGAGGTCGGAGAGCTAATTGGCGCTCGAAAGGGCTAACTGGTGGGCTAACCGGCGGTTCAGGGCTAGACCGCCGGTTAGCACATGTAGACCACCGGTTAGCCGGAGAAAAGATCTGGAATTTTTCGATGGGTTAATGTTAACCGGCGCCCTAAAGCTTGGACCGCCGATTAGCGCGGTTGCCGGTTAGCACTTTTTGTGCCAAAACTTCCCATTTTGCCCTTTTTACGTTTTTAACATGTTTTAGCAATTCTTGTACCCTATATAAAGGGATCTTAGCACAAAAAACGTGGTGTCTTCCATCATAGTTTAGAACTCTCTTCCCAAATTTTCCATTTAGGGTTTGAATTAGCTTTTAATCTTTGTAATCAAGTAAGAAGGCTGGATTTAGATTGTGTTGAAGATTTTATTGAAGATTTCTTCATTTGGGTTCTTAGTATCTTTTATTATGCATTTAATTATCTTTTCTTGTGCTATTTCTTTTCTTATGTCTAGCTTGTGGGGATTTGAGATGATTCAATGGTGATTATGATCTTAGCTTTCTAATTCTAATTACCTTCTCCTAATTGAATGTGGATTTGGGTCTTGATTTCATGTGGGAATTATTGATCATCTTTCTTGCATACCAAGTGTTTGTATAAATTCTTAATAGGTTTTTACATGCATGGAAATAAAATTGTCACATCATGCATGGTTTTGAAACTTAGCAAGTGATGAATTCATGCATGGGAGCTTATATTCGTTGTGCTTTTTGGAGTTGAATTATCGTCTTGAGTCTTAGCCGAGAGAGTCGATAATTTGATCTTCTTTTTGCTATCTATCGAGAGAGGATAGTGAATAGCTTTGTGAATGATTCTCATTTAAGAGATTAAATATGGTTATGTGAATTAGGAAGTCATCTTCATGTCATCTAGAATCGATTCGAATCCCTAGAACCAACATTTGTCTCTAATTATTTTCTCAATCCTTAATTTTGTCGCTCATTTGCTTTTAGTTGGTTCCTTACTTTCATTTGCTTTCATAATTGTTAAGTAAACTAGAGTTTGAATAGTAGGAAAGCGCATGAACTTCATTTTCCCTATATGTTCGTTCAAATAGTCCTTGTGGATACGATATCCGATTGCTAATACTACAATAGCCCGTTAGAGTTGCAGTTTATATTACTAAGTAATTTAGTGATCACAATTGTTGAAAATTATTAGCTGGAACTAATTATTCAAGAGTATAAGAGAATTATATAATTAATTAATTAGTGAAAGTATATTAGTAACTAAAAATAAATATCTCAACCAATCATGTGAAAGCATAAATATTAATTATTAATTATCGAATAAAGAAAGTTTAATTTAACAAATAAAATCAAATAAATTTGATAAAAGATAAGTCCTCTTCTCAAACTCATTGGCCGACTTAGAATAGAATATATTAGACATAATGGATAACTAAAGATGAAAAAAAAATTGGTCTTAAAATCCTCCTCCCGTTAGCTTATGAATCTATATACTACTTTCTTCGTCCACGAAATGGTTGTCACTTTTGATACTTAAGTTTGTCTACGAAATGGTTGCCGCTTTTGCTACTCCACTCACATTTATTGTGGGATCCTTACTCCACTCACAACAATACTTACTATAATTCACTACTACCTATAATTTTCTTAAAACCCGTGTCGTCCACAATGTGGTAACCATTTCGTAGATGGAGGGAGTATTAATTTATAAGGAAAACATAGGCCACTTATAGCATAAGAGTCCCTATTTTAAATTATAAGTTTGATTCTAAATTTAATAATCTCCTATATTAAATTATAAGGTAAGTTTGAGCCCTAATACCTTGTATTATTGTATTACGTCATTGACCTTAAATTAAATTGAAAATAAAGATATTTTAGGCAAACCAAATTTTGTAAAATAAGGCTTTCTTTATATTAGTATAGACTAATATAAGTAACGTGCGAATACACTTTAAAGAAATAATTCTAATAATTAAATTAATTTCATGAGTGCATTTTATATTTCATTTAATTTCTATAGTAAATATCTAATTCAAGAAAGTAATCTCGAATTTTCTTGATTTTGTATGTTATTATAAAATTATCATTAAATAAAATACGTCAATACAATATATCACGGTGGATGTAATAACACGAAAATCACTTTAAAAAGGAAAACTTAAATTATAGTATTAAATTAGGGATCTAATTTCTAAATACAATATATTAATTATATTATTATTCTTAAATTAAATGTATTATAGGAATAAAATAGGCAAAACAAATTTTATAAAACAAAATTCTATAAATTATCTTTTCAAGAAAAAAAGTATTATTATAGGATAAATATAAAGAAATTGGAATTTAGTGTAAGCGAGCGAAAGTGCAAAAACCCCGGAACGGAGGGGTGGGGGTTGGGGGGTGGGGAGGGGTGGAGGGGGGTGGCGGAGGAGTTGATATATTTATACCGCAAAACCCGCGCAACGGATAAAAACAAGAAAGAGGGCAAGAAATGGAAGCAAAAACATTACAGCTGCTAACTTCTATTGCTCTCCCCATTTTCACTAATTCCTCACCCGTCGTATCAAGATTCCCGACCGCTTTCCCACTTCTCTCTGCTTTCAAGCGTAACTTCTTTCCTCTATCATTTCTACTTCTTAAATTCAATTTTTAGGCGTAAAAATTTGATCTTTTTTCTTTGTTTGTTTTCAGTCATACAGAGATGCAAGAAAATAGAAGAGCAAGACTACATACCTGGGCTACCAAAAGAGTACTACGATGATGTAATTTATTTTTTGGTTCTCAATTCTCGCTATTATGTTTGTGGGTTTTCTACTTGAATGTGTGTGTGTGTGTGTGTGTGTGTGTAGGAATGGCAAGCAAAGCAGAGGGAAAAGACGAAGGAGTTGGAGAGGTTGCGGCAAGAGGAGGATGAGGAAGAAGAAAGAAAGGTTGATGAGTACCGTGAAATCGGATTGCGCCTTAAGAATTATGGGAACGAAGAACTTCGTAAAGCCAAGAAATTGGTTTCGAGCTTCATAAGATCGGCTGAGGAGATCGAAGAGGTACTTTTCTCACTAAAAATTATCAGTGTTGGTTGTGATTTGTTCGTGTTTTTCTTCTGTTAGTGCATTTGTAACGTTAGCTATAGTTTCAATCTAGTATAGTAGTATATTGGATGATAGTGGTGTTCACATTTTCACTGCAGAAGATTGTGGAAGCTGCTGAGAAAGGTGAACTGAATGAACTGGTTCTTCTGGTGATATGGAATCGCCTTGATCTTGCCCGACGTGATGTGAGTTATTGCGTATTTGATGTCTGTTGATGTGATCTTACTTTGCATTAATATGGTGAATGGTGGCTCATGAAGCTGCAAGTGACTTAAAACTTTTTAACTTCTTTTCCAATATTTAGTTCCATCCCCTAATAATATAGTTTTGAACACGATCTTTAAGCATGCTTTGATGGAAATTATGAGGTTGACATGTGATATGAGGTGTTTCTTCGTCCATTGGATAATGGAGTAGTTCTTTTGTTGGAAAAACTAAATAGGTACTTGTGTGGGAAATTGGACTTATGGTGGATTTTGCCTTGTTCAATCAACGATCTTTGTTGTCAAATCTTGGTGTTGGTTGCTTTGGCTTGAAAGGAATAAAAGATTCTTTAAGATCATGAAGTAAGAACTATTTGATGGACTGCTGGACAGGGTTAAGCTAAGAGGGTGGTTGATCGGCTTAAAATCATAAAGAGTTTAAGGCCTTTGTGTTTCAGATTTAGTTAAGGAATCAAGATGTCTGTTAAGATAGGATGGTCTAAAGTTTTAAGGGACAATTTATTCCTCCATGCATTTGAGTATATATTTGAAATTCTAGTGTAAAATTTATATTTGAAATTCTTGGAGACAGGTATATAATATTCCCAGTGTATTATAAATAGTGTAACTGAGTTTGGAATACGGTATTGCAAAACCACATGCGTTCATTATCGAAGCAGTGAAGCCAGCTCTAGGATATCAATTCCCATATATTTCATCAACGTGATAATTTAATTCTGAATGTTTGTTTCAGGAAGAAAAAGATGCCATCAGAAGTCTCGATCTCTTGTACAGGAGGGTGGAGGTATGCTTCATTTCTTAATATCTCTTTGTTAGATTTCTTTGTCCTTACTTATGTAATCAAACATCCTTCTGGTATATTCTATTTCTGTAATGCTACATTCATCGGATGTTGCACCTTTTTCAAGCATCTGACAGTCTTTTACATATCGTGCACAGTTGTATTATTTTTTTGCAATTGTCCAAATTAATCTCTCGTTTTTAGACTGAGATTTTGGCAAGGGAGGCCACTCCAGCAATGAGATTGCTGAACGAAATGTTGAATATGCACGATGGATTTGATCAAGACGGCTGGCTCAAATCGTGTAAGAAGCTCATGATAGAAACCTTTCCCAGAGAGGATCCTTTCAGCATCCTTGTACCTGCTGGATTTGACATGGATAAGGTAATTCAGTCACTTTTTCTGGTAGTAATGCACGTTTCTACGGCTCACTGCTGCTAGATTAAGTCGATGCTAATCATTCTGTATCATGTGTGCTGTTTTGTGGTGTTGTTTAGCATCACGGGCCAATGAGGCCGAACATTGAGGCTGATGATGTTCTTTTGAGGGCCGATTTTGTAAGAGAAGTCGATGCATTTCTACGGGAGGTGAGATCCGCGCAAGAAGAAGCCCTAACTACACAAGGCCTCGATCCAGAATCAGTTGCGAGCAGATTAAAATGGCAGGAGAAACAACGAGCTGTTAATCAAGTATTAGCTCTATTAGAGCTGGCTGTTAATTTGACATGGTAATCGTGCTTTTGTTCCGATATTTGCATCGTCATCGTTTAGAGGCAACAAACTGACATCCACAAGTATAGATAGCAGTTTTCTAGATAGAGGCATCAGAGTTTGTGAACTAAATATGCATGAAATAACTCTCATCATGAGAGTAGAAAATGTTATGTTTCTGTAGAAAGCAATCTCCTATTTCAGCTTTTTAGATTATAAGCAACCTATAGTTCTCAATCAAAGGCTCTAAATTAAGCTTTTGAAAAGTGCAATGAATCCCAATGGTTCGATTGAAATTAGGGACATAGGATAATAGCACTTTTAGAGAAAAAATATTAATTATAGCACCGATTTTAAAACCTATAAAAAATAGTACTATCTGACTTTTTTGTTATTGCTCGCAGAATTTAACATCAAGTATAATATGTAAAATTTATTCTAAAAAAAAGAAAGAGAATATCACGTGATATAGCGATAATGAACATTAAAGTACTGCATAAATTTTGGCCCCACTTTTCATAAATATAATTTTGGCCATTCTTATGAATTTGGAACGGATCTACCCTTAGTAAGGAGGGCGCAGATCGCGGGTCTAGACGCGGGCGGGTTCGGGCTGGTTTGGTACATCTGGTACAAATATGAGTCTTTGTATCAACTTGTTTCTCAATCGATGCTCCGTTTTCACTAATTTAATCGTTTTTTCTGATGCATTCATCACCTTAGGAAGTTAATTCCGATCAATTTCATCCCAAATTTTGTTCAAATCACTCAGATTTTGGGGGAAATCGGACCATGATTCGATTTCTAGGGTTTTTTCCCTTGCCGAAATGTTATTCCCATTTTTCTGCACCGTCATCAGTTAATTTTTATTTCTAACACTACAGCTGAAGTCGCCTTGATATTGCGACTGTGTTAATGGTGGTGGTGAAGCCTTGTCCTCGTTCGCCGGAGTTATTTTCCGATGTAAATGGATTTCGTTTGTTCCAAACTTCCAATAGTACTAACACTTTGGAATAATTGGAACTAATAAGTCTAAAATAGTACCAAAACAAATATATCAATACTACCAAATGTGTCAATAGTATCACATGCCTGATACCCACCCGAACCGACCGGCTCCGCATATCATTAAGGGTATTTTTATCCAAAATTGAAAAAAATGACCAAAATTATAATTTTGAAGAACGTGGCCCAAAATTTATGTTTTAATGGCCATTATAACTATTTCAAAATTTGTCTGAAAAAAAAGTATAATATGTAAAATTACATAATAAAATATGTGAATCACATTAGTGTAATATGTGAGTTACACATATAATAATATGTTTAAATAAAAATAAATTGTGAAATCATAATTATGTGAAAATTACGCGTATAAAAATAGGTGAATTTACATTTTTGCAAATATAAATTTGCGAATTCATATTTTTGAAATGTAAAAATGAAACTCTATGTTCAGGATATGGTTGTCACTTTTGTCAATTAGATCCGTCCACGAATTAAAGTCATAATAAAATATTTAGAGGCGAAAAAAAAAATGTTATTTTTTGTATGTTAAAATTAATGTTATAATTAATATTATTATTCTTTAAAGTGCTGTTATCCTAAAACTTCGATAGGAAGGGAATTTTGAAAATTGAGTAGATATACTTTTGAAATCTATAGCTTGACCATTCGAACTTAGAAAATATTAACCAACCAGTCACGTCACTGCCCTTTCAATTACAGTCAGACCTCTATAAATTAAGAGGGGGATTGGTTTGATGGATGTGATAATAAGATAGTGTTAGGAGGTGATTATGTATGTTATTTAGTTTTGTGTTTGGATTGTTTGATTGTGGTGTATAATAATTGAAGGATTATATAAGTGAGTGTGCTAGTGTGCTCAGTGTGTATATGTTTGTGTGTTTTACTCTTTCTTTTCTTTTCTTTTTTTGAAATTTTTTGCATCATGAATTAGAAAATTATCATCCATTCGAATTATTGGAGCACGGACTAGGTTTCATCATTCAAACCAAACATCTTATTAGATGAGATTATATTATCAATCACTACTAATCAAGCAAACCAAACGTCACCTAATACTATAATATAATAATATAATAATTTTGAGATCCCCTTTATAAGTATATATGTCTCATCAATACTATAAATTAATAATTCTTAGTTATTACAATTATATATATACTACGATAACTTGTTAAAATATGAGCATTGTTATCTGTTTTTGTTAAAATTTAAATATAAGTGAATTTAATCTCTACTAATTACATCCAAAATAATGAGTGTCGAGTTCTCTATTCAAATTTAAGTCTAAGTGGATTACATATCTAATTTTACTAATTGCATCCAAAAATTTAATGTCAAGTTCTTCGGCTAAAATAAAAATATAAGCATGATCATCGCATTCAATGCTTTCTTTTGCGTGAAAAATTGATCGATGCATGAATATATTCAATCAAAAAATACAAAATTTATTTAATTTCAATACATTATAGAATTATGTAAAATTTATTCTTATCCATAATCTTTATATTATTATATTTTTTTTTAATTAGAAGATCACTGTTTTAATTAATAGATTATTAATTTATCAATATATTAATCTCTCTCTAAATTAATAAAATTTCATTGTGCCAAGATTATTAATTTATAGAGGTTTTATTGTATTTCAAATTGAGTCAACCTTTGAAATAGCCATAATGGAGATTAAATTCCGACGACGGAAGAAATTGAATCACAATGCAATTTTTCTCAAAATTCGAGCGATTTGGACGAAATTTTGGATATAATTGATCGAAATTAGCTTCCTAATGTGATGGCCCTAGAAATTGAAACACAGTCCATTTTTTCCCAAAATTCGAGCGATTTGGACGAAATTTGGGATGTAATTGATCGGAGTTAACTTTCTACGGTGATGAATGAAACATAAAAACCATTATAAATCACTAGAAACGGAGAATCGATTGATATCAGGAAAAACTACTACCAGTTGATATAAATTATTCAGTTTGTACTACATGTATCAATAGTACCATAATCCTGATACACGCCCACGAACCAACCCGTGACTTTCTCTTTAAGGGTAAATCTGCCATAAAGTGCAATATTAGCCAAATTTTGTGTTTGTGAAGAAGATAGGTCAAATATTGAGTTTCAATGCCCATTATGATTATATGGATATATATTCTCTTTGAAATTTGTTCTTGAAGTGTCAAATTTGACTCGACGGCTCCACCTGATTTTGGATCGGAATGGCCCGAATCCATCTTTCAGCATGTTGGCCCGACCCGTGCCCAAGTCCTCCCTGTGGCTCGATGTACCTAGCCAAACAATTGGACATTTTGTTAGTAGGATAAAGATTTATACTCCATTTGACCCACTCATATTGTCATACTTTTCTTATTTAAGTGTTTCACTCATATTGTCATCTTCCAAATAAAAAAAGTTTAACACTTCAAAATCCTTCAAAAGTGATGGAACCTACACACTTTCTATCGTTTTACTCTTATTCTTAATATTCGTATCAAATAATAACATGACAATATCAATGGATTTGAGGTATCATGTCTTTATTGAAATTTTCTCAAATTATTCCCCTTTTCATCTCAGTTATACTCCAAAATATGACATTATAATTCATACTAGTTTTGCCACGGGTGCAATTTTTCCCAATAAGTCATGTTTAATAGGAGTAAATTCTAATTATTTTTTATATTTTATAATGTGAATATTTTTAAAATTGTAAATAATGTTTTATGAAATATTTGACTTTTGTTTAAATAAATAAAAGTTTAAATCTCACTAAGTATAATAGTACAATATTTTATATCTTCATTCCCCAGACATGTATCTATTTCACTGCAATAATTATATACATACATATGGATGTTGGTACTAACTTTTCAGATTTCTTAAAATAATTCTCTTCTTCATTCCAACATAGAAAAGAAAACTTTTTCAAACAAATAATACATATCAAGTTGTTCACATATTTGCAGCAAAACATTCACAATGTTCAATTCAAATTTTATGCAATATCACACACTTGAAGAAAAACAAAGAGTATGAGGGAGTGGGAGTGCAAGTTGAAAAAGTCATCCTCAATTCAAACTATCATGCATAAGATTACAAAGTCTACCATATCAGGGAACAAAACACAATAAAATCCACTGAAGTTAAAGTAATACATATAAACACAATAAAAAATTGAAGCCTACTTTTTTTTTCTTTTTCTTACCTGTGTATTATGTCATTCGTATCCATCATTTTGCAACTTCCTGAAGCATAACTGCAACAAACCAAAATTTTGAATACATTGACCACTTAGAAAACCTCAATATTAATTATAAAGTATAGAAAGAATACATTTTCGCTTTTCTCAATAAATATCCAGTTATATTGGCCACTTAGAAAACCTCACTATCCAATTATAAAGTATAGAAAGTATAATTTATGTGACACGAAAAAATTGCTTATCTAAAAGTGATGTACGTAATTAGGTAAAACAATGTAGTAGTAAGCGAAATTTTATAAATTTTGCAACACTTCTTTATATACAACATTTGTAGTAGCAACTCTATCAAGATCTTCATCATCTTTACATAGCAAGATTCTTAAACCTTCTCGACTCGTGACTCGTGAAATTGCTACATACAATTGTCCATGGCTAAAAACTGGTTGTTTCAAAAATATAGCAACACGAGATAGTGATTGACCCTGTGATTTGTTGATTGTCATTGCATAAGAGATTATGAGTGGAAATTGTTTTCTCTGAAACTTGAATGGCAACCTTGGATCAGCTGGTGTAAGTGACATTCTTGGAATGAGAACTTTGTTTCCCGCGTTTTGACCGGTTATAACTTTGGCTTCCAATATATGGCTCCCAAGTCTTGTAACAACTAATCTTGTTCCGTTGCACAAACCATTTGCATGATCTATATTCCTTAAAAGCATGACTGGAGTTCCAACTTTCAAATATAGCTCGTGGTTTGGTAAACTAGAAAATTTTAGACTATTTAAGAACTCAGGCGTGTGTATGTCTTGAAACAGAGATGAAGTCGAATCTGATCTGCACATACTATCTGAGCTTAAATATCGCTTGCCTTCACATTCATTCAAAGAGACCATGTACTGGTTTATGGACTCAACTACATTCAAAGTGGGTGCTAAAATAGCACGTTCTTGCAAATACTCTGAGCTGTCATTGCCATTTTGTAACGAAGAATAAATCTCATTAACAATAGCTTTCACAGGATCTCCTGAATATTGAATAAGAATGTCACGTGCAAGCTCAATTTGTGCTTCGCCATCATTTGGACCTCCGATTACCCCATCCCCTATACTTGCTATCCAATTTCACTGATTCATCATCAGAGCAAGCATTTTGAAGTCGCATGTTTTTTGTCAATCTTAAGACGGTGCAACTTTTCCAAAGATATGAGGAATTAATTGTCTCGTGCACGATATCTTGTCTAGTACCTTTTGGAATAACGGGTAAAATCTGTCTAAAATCTCCACCAAACACAATTGTTTTTCTCCCAAATGGAACATCATTGCTAGATGAGGAAGAAAAACGCATTATATCACGCAAGGTCCTATCCAATGCTTCAAAGCAAAACTTGTGCATCATGGGAGCCTCATCCTAAATAATAAGTTTTGCCTTTATGATTAGATCGGCCAAGTCGCTCCCCTGCTTTATATTGCAAGTTGAATCTTCATTTGGGTTGATCGGAATTTTGAAGCGTGAATGTGATGTTCTTCCTCCTGGCAATAAAAGTGAAGCTATTCCACTAGAAAGAAACGTTTATTACAATTTCTCCTTTTGATCGGAGAGCTGCTGATAATCCCTTCCAAACAAAAGTTTTACCTGTACCTCCATATCCATATACAAAAAACATCCCACCACAATTCAAATTAACTGCATTTAATATTGTATCGTGGACGTGGCGTTGCTCATCAGTACACTTCTGCAGAAAATATTGGTACTCATCTCGAAGAGCATTACGGTCGTAGTTTAGCTCGCTAGCAATCAACCGATTCTGATTCATTTGAAAAAACTCTTCATCAGGAAATGGCATGGTTAGAAAATCTCGCAAAGTCCTACCCAAATTACGTGTTAACTTTTCAATCTCCACCACGGTGTAACTTTTGATTTCATCTTCGGTCAAGAACAAATCTGTAGTAGTAACTTATTTAAATAAGTAAGATGATATGCGATATATATATATATATATATATATATGGGAAAGATAATTAATAAATATACATAATTAATATAATGTATAGTACGTGAATGTTGCAAGAGAATTCTTTGATTATATAAAGTATCTTCTGATAAATAACTCCAACAATTGTTCCAAACCTTTTCAGGCCTAGCAAGAGAATCTGAAACCAATAATGTTGCAAATAGATTTCTCAAAGACATTGCTGATGCCCATTGACTTGCTTCAATGATCCCATCAATGTACTCTTTGCCATCATCCAATAGACCCAAGGCATAGCAAGCATCTTGAAATGTGGCATATTGAACACCATTAAGCTATCTAATGTCTTCAAAACATGTTGCTCCCCAGATAACATTCAATAAACACCTCAAATAATATAACTCTCCAGACCCAGGAGGTATGTGACATAATCTTCCAATCGCCAATCTTTTTTTTCTTGGAACCCATTTTCTACTATCTTGTTTCCAAACGAATTTTGTTGGGAACTCAGCATATGTCAACTCTCTTGCTTTTGGATATTTCTTATCTGCTTCCATCCAAGCCAAAAACATACTTTGTTTGACGGTTGGCCGATCAAGTACCTCATCTAGTGGGTCATCATCATTGAATATGACACTTTGTTCTCGAGGGAGATGAAAGCTCAAACGCTCGACGCCTGGATCTCTATATTGAATATCAAATTTGAATATTCTCCAAGCTGCTTCACACGGCGATATGTATCTACAATCGTAGTACATCTTAACTTCATCCAAATTTTTTTCAGTTTGACTGTCTCCAGTACTCTGGTAAAAAGATGATGTCACTCGATCATGACCCTTGTTTATATACTTGAATAAATACTTGATTGATCGAGATTGATTGCACCATTCGACATTTATATGTGCGCCATATTTCATAAGAAGATAATGATTATGTGGTACCACATATCTATTATCCAAAGTAACACCTCCTTTAATAATAACTCTCCCATCATCACGACGTTTATAAACTGGATACCCATCTTCGTCAACTGAAGTTGTTGCAACGAATTTCTTGGGAAAATATTTAGTGCAACGACCATTAGACATACATGGAGAGTCTCTCTTTGCAACACCGCATAGACCATGCATCATAAAATCTTTCACAACTTTGTAATAACTTGCATCATTTTGTTGATCTGGAATTTCTGCTGAAATGATTTTATCAATATGTTCTGGTGTTGGATGCTTATCTTCTTTGCTCAAGAATAACAAAATGTGAGCATGAGACAATCCACGCTTTTGAAATTCAATGGTGTAAACAACTACAAAATACAAAATATTTATTAGCTTAATAATCTCAGAAAAATTTGCAATTAACTTTAAAATATTAATTTAAATACTTAAGTAGTATTTACCTGCTTTGATAGTGCCAAATACTTTGTTCTTTCTAAAGTCTTTTATCATGTGATCTAACTTAAGCTTGAAAACTCGAGCAATGATGTCCGGACGGTCTTCTAGTTTCAAACCTCTTTTATCAACATATCTAACTATCTCTAGCCATTTTGGATTGCAAGTAAACGTGATGAACAAATCTGGATATCCAGCCCATCTACAAATGGCCATTGCATCTTGATAATTTTGAATCATATATCGAGCACCTCCAGTGAAAGATGATGGCAAAATAACTCTTTTCCCATGTTTAGTTGGATCTTTGTCTCCTCCTATAAGTGCATAATAACTCTTTTCACATGTTTAGTTGGATCTTTGTCTCCTCCTATAAGTGCATCTGTTAACCCCTTATACATTTCTGCACGTAGTTGTTTTTGATTCCTACACACATATGAGAGTCTGTTTGATTCAACCATTGTATATGCATCTACAATAAATTGTTGAAACAATCTTTTGGTTGACATTATAGCTGATGACTCATTTTGTCTTTCATGCAACCGATAGGCGAAGAACTCTCTAAAACTCACTCTTTTCCGTTGATCTCCATTTGATGAATTTGAGATAGAAAATGGTATATCTTCCCTGTAACCATCTTCACCATATGGGAATAGTAACGGATATTGCAATGTAAGATAGGATGCGTGCAACTCATTTATGCGCTTCAATTTTTTTGATTGTGTTTCGACAATTATATCTCTTTCATGCATTGATTCATCAAAATCGCCTACTATCAATGCTGCCACCTCAGACACAGATGGAAGATTATATCGTCTTGCATCACTTCCTCTCTTACCAATAAGTCTTAACTTGATCTCAGACGTTTCTGACTCTGCAAAGACGTCTTTAACCATTCTAAATGACTTCACCAGGACATTATGCTCATCCAGCATTTTCTTGATGTCTGCGACAATCTCAGCATGGAGTTTATTGACATCACCATTTTGTCTAATAAAGTTCACAGCAAAAAGATTATATAAGTTATAATGGTGATAATTATCATAACACAAATAAGTTATATTTTTAAATATTATAAAGTTAGAAAAAATATTGAACTAACCTCACGGAGCTTAACCGATTTGCAATTTCATTTTGGGTATCATAGATATAGAGTTGCACAAATTTCGGTTCATCACCTTCGGATGGAATTAGACTTCCAATCCTATGATAATTTTGGCCATGCATTCGGAACATGGGTGGTGATCTTCCAGTATTTAAACTCTTATCTATCTTTCCTCCCATGGACGTGAAACTGATCATGCTACTGTAGGAGCGAGTATTTTCCAAAAAATATTTACTTTTATCACTGCTCCCAAAAATCAAGTCCTCCAACAATTTTGGAGGTCTACTCATTCGCGGTAGCTGAATTTTGCCACTCAAGCAACATAATGAGTACTTCAGTTGTTTGGCTTTATAACTTTTATTCAGTCGTTCTTCGTACCAAAAAAATGCTTTACAATGTTGACATGAATATATTGGATCGCCAATATCCCAATACTCTGCAAAATTATTCTCCACCATGTATGGATGATGCATAAGTAGATCTAAGATAAACTTAAATGCACAACTTTTTATGATTTTATAATTGTTAATTTTATAATATCTTGATATTTCTTACGTATACATTTGATGTCTATATATTATATGAAAAACATTTAAAGTAAATAGAATGATGATTAGTTTTAGTTTAATGTACGATATAAATCTATTACTATTACTTTTTTGTATTCAAGTTATATTAACCTCATATTTACCTTCATATTGAGGAATTAACAAACACATGGGCATAAAGAACAACTTCAACTTATGAAACATACATATCACCTACATACGATTATTGTATATTACTTTAATTAATAAAATTATATTTTAGGCAAGGTTATATAATGTAATGAAGCATGCAAGCACCAACCTGTGTTATCATTGGGAATCCTATCTTGTAAGTCTTCATGATATGACAAAACATATAAATATTAAGTATGTTAAATAATCCTTCTTTTTTGGGTCACAGGCACTGCATTGAAATTTTGAACATACTAAATTGAAATAATTGAAAATTTATAAAATCATTACTAACTCACCATTTTCTAAATTCAGATATTTATCTTCAACACCAGACTGAAGCTGCTGAGATTGATTACCTAAAAATTATATAAATAAAATAATTATTATAATAAATTATATTACAAAATGATATTTTTATTGGAATGATAATAACTTACCATCATCTAAATTAATTATTTCAGGATGAACTTCATTTCTCACATAATTGGAAGGTTCAAAACTGAAATCTGGTATTGCGGGCTCTTCTGCGTGATTTTTGTTAACGCTTTCATCAATCAAGTCTGTTGGGCTGGCCACTGGATTATGTGAATGATATGGTATTTTATTTTTGAGATTATTGTTTATATTAGATGAGCTGCTTCCAATAACTGCGGCCAAAATTAATTTGATACATGATTTTAGTTGAGAATAATTAGTAAATACAGTTACTAAGCATTTACCAAAAAAAAAAGTTTGAAATACCATTTGTAATATCATGGAAAGGTAGTGTAAATGCTTCAATTGATGGAGTTTGAAATGATGAAAGCAAATGATGTCGTCTGTAACTTGTATTAAGACCAATGCGTGGCGATTTTGATGGTGGAAGGTTTGTATTATCTGTATCACAAATTTACCCAACATGTTATGGCAAATAAGTATAAATACTTTAATTATAATTTTTTTGTACAAATTGAAATATCAAATATATCGAATGTAACATCTGTTGTAAATATTTACATCATTTTAAAATATAAAGAACATTAACATACATCACCTTATATACATGCATAAATTCAGAAAGTTTTATTTCTTACTACTTAGTTTTAATTATTGCAGTAATAGTAATCTAAGCATGTACCCAAAAAGAAGAAGGAAAAAAAAAAAAGCAGCCCAATCTATATATAAGTGCAGCAGGTTCGGATTGATAAAGCTAAAAAATGGTTAAGGCTCAAATTCTATTTTGGAAAGTGAAACTAACATTAGGGCCACAATTCAACATCGATGGGCAGCCCAATTCAGAGCCCAAATGTAAGTCCATATTATTTATAGAGATATATTTCATTTTTATTGTAAGATAAAAAGGCCCAGAAACCCTAAGTATAAATAAGCCTCCTCAAAACTTAGGGCTAACAACTTAAAAGTGAACCCTACGGCGCCGATAGTTCTTTGTATATCTCCAAACCTTGAAATCTGATCTGAAATCCCCCATTTCTAAAGCATTACGCAATCTCTCATTTTTCTTTTTCTTTGTTTTATCTAGTTAATCATGCCAAAATCAGTTCAGTTTCATCTCATTCTGAATTTGAAATCTTGTATTACCAACATAAAAGACTAAATTTTGGGATCTGATGTGTCTCCCCTGCCCTTGAACGGTGAAATTTGATATTTTATGCAGTAGAAGGTAAATTGAAACTGTACCCAATTTGTTAAATATGTATTTAAACGCATTCTATTTGTAATGAATCCGAGTCTGAAGATTTTTTTTTGGCTCATCTGAGTATGACTTTCCTATGGTCCAGTTTTCATTTGAGAGCATGGTATATCTATTATATCTGATGTTCTGCACTTTTGTAAGTGATCAATATTATGTAAATTTTTTATTTTGTTGCAGTTATTCTTGAGGAAGTTGCAAAATGATGGATATGAATGACATAATAGAGAGGTAAGAAAAAGGAAAAAAAAAAAAAAGTATGCTTCAATTGATAATTTTGTTGTGTTCGTATGTGTTACCTTGAGTTGAGTAGATTTTATGTGTTTTGTGCCCTAATCTGGTAGACTTTGTAATCTTCCGCATGCTGGTTTGAATTGAGGATGAATTTTTGAACTTCCACTCCCCTCCGTTGATAATCTTTGTTCTTCTTCAAGTGTGTGATATTGCAGAAAATGGTCTGAATGTGCGGGTTTTTTTTGGTGAAGTTGTTTCCTGTGTTTGTTTGAAAAAGATTTTTTTTTCTATGTTTGACAGAAGGAAGAGAATGTCTTATTTATAAATCCGAAAAGTTTGTACCTCCATCTATATATATATGAATATATGTTTATTACAGTGAAATAGTTGGATTTCTGGAGATGAAACTATAAAATATAGTAAAATTTTGTGGTTATCCATTATCCACATGTGGCTTGTCATCCATAACTGTAATAAAAGTAATAAAAAAGTCCATACCACAACTTAAAGCTTGATAGATTGGGAGGCAGCATGGTGTGCTGCAGATTTTTAGGTAAGCAACAGTGATTTTTTTATTTAGCTATAATGATTGCATATACATCATTTTATTTAGTGAGAGTCCTCTCTGCTGCCTTAATAAGTATCTATTTGTGAAACTTATTAAGTTGTGCATTATATTTGTTATTGGATTTCTTTGACAGACAATTTAGTTAATTCATAAATTATATTATTTTTAATATATTAAAGCATCATAGTATTAGCGGGTATTATATGGTTTTTCTTAATATAATTAATTCATTAATTTCCTATTTAATTGATTATTCCCTTGAATAATTATATTATGATTTTTTTAATACTTAATCTCCCATAGATGTAAATTCAGAACTTCTGTTTATTCGCAAACCTGAATTATTAAGTGACTGCAATTTTTTCTAAGTAATGTAGTATCATGAATGATTGTTTTTAACTGTAGAATTTCTTAGAAAAAAATAAATCATTTACATTGTTTATAAATTTAGATAGCAAATCCTGTAAACATGCATTACATCACAATAGATACTAATATTAATTACCAATTTTAGGAAATAAGTACATTAATCTCAAATCATAACACCACCCTACACCAAAATACAAAAAAGATTTGAGATGATAAAAGTTAGTTTCAAATAACCATCATAAACTATACAAAAACAGATTACTACATGAAGAGTGCTTCTACTCTTTCTCCTTCTTGACTGGAATTTTTGATTTTTTTTTTATGGTTTTGTTGCGGAAAATTCATCGATGAGGCATCTCTTCGTTGAGCCATCGGCCATCCATTCACTTGCCATTTGCAGTTTTGAATTAGTATCATTTGGTGTGTCTTCAGCAATGCTTTCCAAAATAGAATTTGAGCTCTCCCCCAAAGCAGTAGTTGTCTCTTGGTTGTGAATGTTGTTGGCAGCATATGTAGCAATAGCTTGAGGATCATTTGTTAGTGTTGAGACAGAGTTATCATTTGGTGTGTCTTCAGCAATGCTTTCCAAAATAGAATTTGAGCTCTCCCACAAAGCAGTAGTTATCTCTTGGCTCTGAATGTTGTTGGCAGCATATGTAGCAATAACTTGAGGATCATTTGTTAGTGTTGAGACAGAATTATATTTCCATCTTTCCCCAGCAGCAGCCTTAAATTTGATCATGAGTTTTTGATTCAGCAGTGCTTCTCCAATCTCATTTGGTAATTCTGTGTTTTCACCTCCCTAAATAAGATAAGAAAAGTACAAATGTGAACTGATATAATTTTAAATCCAAAAATTATAGAAATGTATTACATAAGTTAAGTTGTACCTTTGTCTCAGCAGCAGCTAGTTCAGCAGCTTGCTTACCAATTAACTGCACACCTTCTCTATCCTATATTATAAATGTTTCACATCCAGATTCATCAGCAAGAAATACAGTAAGTTTGTAGCGTATACTTCCACAAGCATTATAGGTGTTGCACTTTCTACAAAAGAAGTTATTCTCCACTTTCTTCAATTTAGAGTGGCACTTTTTGCAAGCAATGTAGAACCAACCATCACTTGTATCAATATTCATCACTGTCCCACATATCCAAAACATTCCACCCTATTCAAACAACACATGCAATAAGAAATTTGAACATGAAAACAGATTCACAAAAAAGGTATTGTAGCTTGACATAATGAATTAGCTATTGAACCTTATCAATTTTGGACAGTTCTTTTATTGATGGAAGAAATTTGATTCCAGCTGCAATGTCCTCAGTAATAGTAGAGCTTGTTCCTTGTAAAGTACTGCTAATGATAGTCAAACTTTGGGTGGCTTCACTGCATCCAGAAATATGAAAATAACAATTGTCCATAAAATTAGTAGTGGTTTAAAAGTCTAGAAATTAGTACTCTAGAAAGATGCAGCAACTTCGTAGTCCTTTTCAATGTTTCAACTTGTTGGAGTAGAATATAAGAGATGATAAAAGAACACAACATCTAGGCTTTGTATCTTTTCATATATTCTGATTTATGGTTTGGCTATAATTTGAAGTATGGCTAAGAAAACCTTTTTTATAATCTGAAAAAATAAAATTTTGAAGTATTCATGGTTTTACATACCTGTGCAAGTAGCTCTGTCTAAATTCGTGAACTTCAGGCAAATCACAATTTAAGAGAATTTTGGTGTGATTATAACCGTTGCTTAGCTTAATTGCACCTGTTAAAGGGATCATTTATTACTATATTAACTTCTCTACAATAAGAAATAATCATAGAGGTTTAAGTAAGAAATTTAACATAAATAGGTAATTGTTGTGCTACATTACCATTGTGCATTGTTGGCATACATAGCTGCAAGATGATAATGTTTACATCTTGTTCACGCTCTCTGAATTCTGTGATGCATTCTTCTGCATAGTTCTCCCATAAAGTGCAGTCAAGCTTAACCCCCCGACACATCATAAAAAAACACTTTACAGCAGCAATAAATAAGAAACAGTTTATTATGTAATGTATATTTTTTTGTAGTATACTTGGTGTCTTCCAAAATCAGGCCAATAAGTAGTTTTTGGACTCCAGCTCTTGTTGTTATTTCTTTTGGACCATTTTTGTGCACCACCTTTGCCATAACATCTGGAAATGAATAAAAATTATATAAGTTAACATATTTATCAGATATCATAATCAGAAGATAAATGATTATGATGAAAAATGTGTATGAAGTTTACCGATTAGAACTGCATTGATGATATTCATAGATTTGATTTCTTCAAAACTTTTGAATGAGTAAATCTGTTTAGGAAAAGTTTCATCTTCCTCAACACGGACTTTTGTTTCCCTAATGATAATTGCTTTATATTTGTGAGGCGTGGTTCTGTATTTCATGTTGTGTGTGACGACGAAATTTTGCAAACTATAGGCATGTCCCTCTTTAAACAAATTCTTGAAATCTTTGATTATTCCTTGTGGTACAGTGAAATGCATCCGAACCCCCTGCATAAATAAAATATCATTTAAATTATTGTTTATGTAAATGACATTAATAGATTCTAAAGAACAATAGTCTGAAAATGTTATTTTGGAAATATCTATGCTAAATCTATCTCTAATACCCCAAAATTTTGTTAAATGATATTTCTTTTTTCATGATATACCAATCAGAATGGACCTTTTAGTAATACTTTCCTGTTTTTTCCTATATGCTGTGTATGATATGTAAGAGAAGGGAAAATAAAAATGTATGCTGGCCTTTTATGTATAACTGAAATTGATGGTTTCATAGTAGACTATAGATAAATGTATGATATGTTTTAACTTTTTTCTACATTCGGTGATGCTTATACCTCTTCATCATGGAATATCAACTCCAAACTCCTTGGATCATTTGTGTTTGAAGGAACTTCATAGCATCTGACACATCTCCCTTTGGTTGTAGGAAATGGAGTGAGAGGAGTGAGATCTTTAAAGACAGACCACCTTCCCATGGTTCTTGAAATCGGAAATTTAAGAGAAGTAGCAATTAGTGATGGTGTGTATATGCAGAAGTAGAAATGCAATGTAATTTTTTTCAAAATATAAATTTCATGTGGGTAACAGAAAAAATTCCAAAAAAATGCACCAGGAAAATAATATTTGTTTGCAATGAAACTGAAATTTATGCAGGATTATGAACTTAGCGACATGACAAAATTATAATCTCATTTGAGTAGCATGACTGAAATTGAAATCACATATGAGTTGTAGAAGATGAGTAGAAGAATTTTACCCTGATTGTTGTTTTGGAAATCTGAAAAATGGTCTGGTAAAAATTGAATATATATTACAATGAGAAGTGCCATATTTGAAAAAAATTTGAAAGTTGAAAATTCCCTCCTTGTAAATTCCCGCTCACAGTAAAGAAAAATGTGGTAATTTTTTATTGCTAGGCTGCACACATGTTGGGCTAGTGAAATAGTTATTGGCGGGAAAGTTGATGGAATACTGTAGCAACACAATTCTGTTTTAGTATATTTATATTGATTACAAGAGCATGAATTAACTATACTGCACTCCATATATATTGACGTTATAATTCAAGGTTACATGGGGAATGAAGCACCAATAAATGAATATGAATATGGCAAAACTATGATCACCATTCCCCATAAACTTGCACTTTCCTCGATCTAATACACTTGAGGAGTAGTCCCTCCAGAATCAGGTTTACTACTCCCACCACCACCACCACCCCTACGAGATTTCCGTTTGGTGGTAACAAGTGGACTGTTCTCCTCCTCGTCGTGGAATCCCATTCTGTCGATCTCAACGGACTTGAACACGGGGTGTGTGTAAGCATCCTGTAGGTAAGCTTTCAAGTCCAAGTTTGGCTCCGTTGCTTTTTCTAACGTGTCCTTAATCACAGCATCCTGTTTCATCACCAAAAGGAAAATGCGTAGTTGTAAACATTGTTCCACGCACAAGTGATAGATGGATCAAAGTTAGATTTACCTGCAGCGGAAACCTGACAAATGCTGGTTCAAAACGGCCCTTGCAGAATCGATGAAACCAGATTGTTAGGACAGGAAGAACAATCAAAACTGGGGTTGATTTGGCAACACTTTTTGTGCTCAGCAGTCCCATTAGAAGAAGTTGTGACATTATCAAGCCTATAATTACACGACGGTGTACGTCTGGCCAAAATGAAGCTGCACTCTCATACTTCTGATCATATACATTGATGATCTGCAAGCAAGAACCAAATGGTGGTAATCTGTTTTAGCAGATGAGAACTTTGTAGGCTAAAATCAGAGAGAGTGAGTGTACCTGGTGGCGAAAAACCAAATACGCAAAGGCAAAGAAGATGATGATAAAAGGTAGGATGAAGGGAGTGACTGCTGCATATACAAGTCCCAACAAGAAATACAGTTGTATACGAGGTTCTGTGGTGGCAAACATGATGCCACCAGCATCCATTGCTTCTTCCCTGTCCTTTTCTGTCTTGACTATGAACGTGTTCTTGAGGTGGAATAAAACTAGAGGAACCAATCGAAGGACCTCTGCAGCAATGCCAGCCCAACCATCAACCATGATATAAGTAATAAAGAAAGTAGCTTTCATTGGGATGGCAACACCCACTGTTCTTGGGATTCTGCAAGGCAGCAAATGTTCGAACCATCACTTCTACTGATCATGAAGGGAACTCATTATTGATGAATGTAGCCTATTTATTAATTCTTAAAAGTGGTGTTTGATCATTTATTAGATATTGGAAGCTAGAAGAGAGAGAGAAAATGACTTACTCTGAAGGGGACTGGTTGAGAAATCTCTGGAGCTGCTCGAATGCTGCTCCTGTGATGATACTTCCGAAGAAGACATTTACAATTATAAACAAATGATATTTTGCAGCCGTTCTTCGGTCCAGAGATGAAAAGGACGTGAGGCCTTCTATTTTGGACATTGCCATAAGAATCGTCGGAAGAAGAACCAAGAATATCTTCAGTGCAATCCCGGGAAGAAAGCCTTGAACAATGGATTTGACCTTTTCCCTGAAGAAGAGAAGACAAGTACATGATGAAGCATGCTAAAGAAATTTATAGAGAAAGACAAACTGATATGAAGAAATGAGCTCACGTTTCAATGAGTGATTTGAGGAATGGAAAAACCTTTTCGATGCCCTCAATGCTTGCCATGGATTGAACAAAAGCTATAGGGATCATGAAAAAGAAGGTGAGGAAAAACATAGCAACAGCCATTAGCAGTCTTCTCACAGCAAGCTCAACATATGGTATTGAAAGATTCTCCCAGTAGACATTGCGGGGCTCAGGCGCCCATTCATTCAGCCAAATAGTTGGATTGCTTGACTGTTGTGTTTGAGCACAAACAGCTGCTCCCCACCGAGATTTGAATGAAACAAATGCTGCCGGAACTATGGCATTTGGGTCATTCATCACTTTTTCTCTCTCTGCAGCTTCCTGTATTCGGAAAGAGAGAAAATGAATAAGAGAACAAACAAAGAGACAAGTCGTTGAGGTATTCCTTATAACCCTCAGTCTGGCAACTAAATCAAGCAGGTTTTTTGTTAGGACACCTAGCATCAGTTAAGAAAACTGTTAGAACATAGTATTAGATACGCAACTGTAATTGAACTAATAAGATGCTTATATGTATTTGAGCACCCCTCTCCTTTTGAGCTAATTTTCACTGATAAGCTCTAAAAGCCTATTTTGCAAATTGATACTAGGTCTATACTTCACTAAGATTACTCTATAAGATTACTGTACGATGGAAAGTGAAAGGCAGTGATAGAAAAGCAATGTTAACAACCAAGCACAGAATTATGCAGAGAAGCAGGCTTACTTCTTCACTTATCTTCTCGATTTCTGATGTGTAGTAATCAATGGCATCCACATTCTCCCCCCAAAGGCCCCAAAAACCTGTCTGTAGACTCAAGAAAATATGAGATGGTAGCATTATCTTCGGAGAAAAGAAATTAAAAGTATACTACAAGTGAATTACCTTTGTTCTTGGCCTAATTTTTGGGTTTCTCTCATATCTCGTTTGATAATAAGTTCGCCAATTATGCAAACCCTTCTTCTTCTCGACCAAATTGGCTAATTTATTTGCATTATATACAACCTAAACCAGTTATCAACAAGCTATAGAGTTAACAGTTTGGAAAAAAATGTAGCTTCAATTGAAATCTACAAAGAGCAGCCAACAAGGTACAGATCCAAATTCTAAAAGTGCATTAACTTGCAAACCTCTCTCCCTTAAGATCATATATCAGCATTAATCAATTTTCTAGTCCCAATTTTAGTGATCGAAAAAAAGGATGTGTGTACGTGTGTGTGTGTGTGTGTGTGTGTGTGTGTGTGTGTGTGTTTAACTTCTGTCAAATATACCAGCAAATTGAATACATACCTGATGCATGAGATAAGTATCAGCATGATTAACGCAAAAGAAATGTTCCACATGCTCATTAACTGATTCATCGGGATCTGGAGGAACACTTCTTACAAGGACCTGAAAATGAAATGCAAATGATCACCCTCACGGCCTAAAGATATAGAGTTCTAAAACAGAGTCCAGACCCAAAAAACACATTTTTGAGGATCATTTTGGAGAGTTGGTTAATGGCAAGTATAGTGTACAGACTCACAGTGAATTGATCTGGACGACGATTTTCAGCAGCAAGGAATTGCAGCCTCTTGGTCATTACAATCTTGTATTCTTTATAAAGGGAATAACACGTCCAAAATGTGAATATATATGCCATTAAAATGTGTGCTATGAACCTGAGTGAGAATTAGAAAGATGTCTATGTTACTGAACCTATACAAGTACAAAATAGCATCAAAAAATAAAATAATGTTTGCCATCTCTTCACAAAAAAGCTTTTCATAGCCCAAGATAAAAGGATTTTCAACAGAAGAAATTATTATAACTTTTGCACATCTTATTAGAATGACAGTAATGACTTTACTAGTGCTTAACATGTAGCTGAGAACCTTCATTCTCCAGGATGAAGTGGGAAGAAGTTACAATGATCTTAAAAAGTTATCTTTAGCAATAAGTTTCTCAGGTAGGTGTTATAAGAAAATTTAAAAAAGACGAACAAATCATGAGACAAAACGGTTTGCACACCACAAGATGCGTATCACATTTCTCAGTAAATCGTTGAGCCATAAGAGTATAACTGATGCACATCAGATAACAAGCACCATCGTTCTTTCATAAATGTAACCGTAGGCGGTATAAAATAAAACTATTTCTAACCTCAAAGATCCTGGAGGCACATTAGATATAGACAGCTTGTCAATGTCGCTGTATGTCAAATCTTTTATTTTATCCAGAGATTCTCCAGTCCAATTGACAGGCACCAGTACAGCAAATGCAAGGAAAGCAATGGGGACAAAGATTTTTAACCTGCATTTGAAATTTTTTATTACACTGATGTACGAGGACTTTACAGACAAAGGCATAGAATGTTGGATTGCCCGCAACTGTTTGTATTATCTTACCAGAGGCATAAGCTCAAATCTTATATACTTACCCAAGAAGATAAATCCTTACATACACAGCAGCATCTAGTCCTGCATGATCTATCAGCTCAGGCTCCGGCATCCTTAATGCCTCAGGCATCCATTTCCAAAACCTTAAATAGGTTCTGAAATCTAAGTTCACAAACTTCTTCATCACAGGCCCCGAACTCTTGGGGCTCTCTCGTATGCCCTTCTTGTACCATTTTGGAAAATACACTCTGTCGTTGAAAGGTTGGAGTCGTAAGAATGCAAAAGCTAGAAGAAATGCCAATACAGATAAAAGATTGATAGAAGCTGCTACAACAATATCTTGAACACTAGCCATGCTCTTCTCTGCGGATCACCTATCAACTCTGCTCAAGCAAGACATATACCAGATAAGTTACCACCTCAATAATATCCAGTAGTTAAATTTCATACTCGAAAGTATTCTCACTTGTCGCATAGAATTTTCTAGAATCTTGGCTGAGCAGACTGATCCCTGTGAGCTTCAAAAACATGTCGAATATCACATTTCATTCTGCTCATTATAACTTACCATAAATAACCTGAAATTTTTCAAAAGAAAAAAAACTCCAAATCACAACCGCGATATTGAACTAATACAACATAAATCCCACACTGATTAATGCATCATCAACCTAATTATGCGGCAGATAACTCATTCTACGAAGAACATATCTCGAAGCGTAGGATCAAAGTCAAATGTCCCTCTATTCAAATAATTTGTTGTTCTCTAACATCCACGGGGCAGGAAACATATTTTTCGGCCAAAAACCGAAAAAATCGTTCAAATAAAAATCGGACGTAAACTTGTTCGCACACAAACAAAGGAGACCAATCTCAAATTCCGAGTTCATTTCCGTTTGAAAATATGATATTACCAGAAAAAAATAATCATATTGCAACATGAAGCAACGGAAACCATATAATTTGTTGTTGTTGTTGAATATTATGGGTTGCTGAGAGAGTAATTACCTATATTAATGGAGTGAAATGGTATCCCTAATCTCCTCGAAGTCGAAGAGAGAAGGAATTAGGGCTTTGTTTTTGGGGGGCGAGGCGGAGGTGGCGGAGGGCGAGGGCGAGGGCGAGGGCGGTAAGGAGGCCGAGGCGTACAACGCGGCTCTTTTTGCTTCCCGACTTTCTCGTTTTCTCAACACAACTTTGTTTCTTCTTTTTTTTAACGTTAATAAACCGGTAGTGTTCGCTCGTACATGATACAACAACAATTTCAAATTCTTAATTTACCATATCACCCCTACCGGTCCCCATAGGATTATTTCTACAAAATCAAACAATACCCTTTTATTTTAGGATGATTTGTAGGCCCTTTTTTCGTTAACTAAAAGTGCACATTAAATAAATGTACCAATTTAAAAATTGATTTGTGCACTATTTTAGAAAAAATAGGTCGATTTATGAAATTAATTACAGTATGTCAATGTAACAATTTGAAAGTTGAATCCAAAAAAAGAAGATAGTATAAATATAGTAATATTAGCAGCCAATAACGCCATTATGAATTTACTACAACTACTGGCATTGTGGTTAATGATCCTCCCCGGAGATCAGGATATTAATTTGCTTCTTAATTTTATGTTTTACCATAGTGTATTTGTCTAAGATGTATCATCAATTAGCTAAAGAAGTAACTGATTTAATTATCAACTCATCATTAAAAATACAGCGCTACAATATTGTGTGTTTAAGGAGACACAACATTCAGAAATTAATTGAAACGGACCAACTGAATGATGCAATGTGCACCTTGTATAACGACTACATTATTATCACAATATATATATATATATATATATATATATATATATAAAGTACATTTTAGGAGCTACACTTCTTAGAATTTTACAATGAAATATAAATAGAACTACTACATTTTAGAAGCTACACTTCCTAGGATTTTACACTAGATGCATTGATACTAACTAATTACAATAATTTGATGGTTCCAACGTAAAGGATAAAACACACGAAATCGAATTGACTTTTTCTTCTTAAGTTGCCACAAATCTCCATTTGGCATTGGGGCCCGGTAGTAACATAGTTTTTTCTTTTTTTTTGAAAAAATCATAATCTTCGTTCATTACTCAAAATCATCCTTAACAATATTCAACAGCTATAATGGCCAATTATTAAGCCACACTACAGTAGCATCTAAACTTCTAGCAAAAATAGCTAATTAATAAATACAAGGATTAATGGTTTCCAAAAATTCTATAGTAATTAATATACATTTTCCATTTAATATACATTTTCTTGGTTATTAGATATAGGAAAAATATCATTTTAGGACCCAATCGTTCAACGAATTTGCAATAATGTGTTAACCTATCAATTTTCTCCAAAAATATCCCAACGTTTCAAATTTTTTATATCAGTGTCCTGCAAATAATTTCCGGCGCTTTTGTCAATTTGGCTCGCCGGATTGTACACGCAAGCAACACACGTGTAAAATATTCCTATTTTCTTCTCCCTCTTCCTTTCTTCTCCATATCCCCCGATTCCTTTCTGCTATGACCGTGAAGATGAGATTTTTCAACAAAAACAGCTGAATCCAACACCAATGTCCAAGGATTTGGACTCGGGCAAAAAAATAGAATCGAAGGCAGATGGGAAGGGAGATGAGGCGCAGAGAGAGAGAGAGAGAACCATGTTCCACCATTACCGCCAAGCACAGAATCAGAAAAATAGTCTCAGATCCACTAATTCCAAAGTCCATCTGTAAGCCAAACAGGGATATATTCGAGTGGTTCCATAATTTTGGGTTGGTAAAAGCTCTATATCCCTCCAAAAAAGATAAATTTGGAGAGAGATTGGGTTCGTGAGATTTTCTCAAGTGAAAGATATCAAGAGAATGGAGGAATTGTTAGATAGCCAATGGATCGGAACCTATAAGATTAGAGTGAAGGTCCCAAAATTCGATGTGAGAGAAGTCAGGAAGAAGTAGTATCATGTCCAACAGCTTTGATGATATTAAAAAGGAAAGAAGGTTGTGCAGACTAGTCAGAAACGGCATGGCATGTCAGGAGAGATGGTGTTCGAACCATCTGAGGAAGAAGTAGGTTGGTTGAGAAAGTGTTTTTTTTTAGACTGAGAAAGTGCTTAATAGGCCATCTGAGAAACATGGAAGAGAAGGATCGAGTTGTCTTTTTTTTAAAAGAAAACGGCTACCCAAACTTCTGCCTCTCTTCAGTTGGGGACCTAGTTGTGATTTAATTATTTCAATGAGATAGAGAATCAATCTTATTTTATATTGTTTTTTTACATAGCTTCAACTTGTAAAAGCTTCACTACGATTCCCTAACCTGTGGGTAAGAGAAAAGAGAACTCACTCCAAGGCCTCTCTATAGAAATAAATAGAAAGAGTAGAATCAAATTATATTGCAATCCTTAGTGCACCAAAATGATAGTTCAACTACGAAGTAATAGTGTCATTACAAAATGATACTCAAAAAAGGAGATTGCCATTAAAATACAGTCTTTCATTACAAAATGGGAACACATTGCCAAGAGATTACTTGTCAATTATTTGAGACACTTGACACCTGCTCTCTTCAACCCTAGTGCGCTTTTGATTACGCCTTGATGCAACTCCAGCACGCGAAGTTCACTCGGTTCCCTTTCTCCATTCTCCTCTTCCACTTCATTAAAACACTCAACAAATACCTCCAACAAATTCTTCTCTTTATTAATACATTCCATAACAATAGCCTCATAACCATCATTACCCATATCATTAACAAAAACAAACTCCAATTCATGAGGTTTTCTAAATGCATATTTCACCCACTACTAGAAAAACGGGCATACATGACGAACATAAACTGTCATCTATGTCTGTGAAGAACCGTCACAAAAAGCTATGTCATGTATAGTAGGTCCTATACATGACGAAAATTAACCGTCATCTATAGTAATAATTAATGACGGTTTATAACCGTCATCTAAACTGCAATCTAACGTAATGCATATTCACTCTATAATGATGTTTTCTATAAAGAGCCGTCATGTATTTTGCAGATCATATGTGACATTATTGTTTAACCGTCATCTATGTTCGAGCCAGATTTTTTTTTTTTTTTGCTTTAATTTCAAATTTAATATATCAAAATCACAATAAATTAGTTCGTACAAATACTTTACACATACTAAGTAAAAGGTTCATTCATTGATCATCCAAAAATCATCCAAATAATACATATTTTGAATAAAGTCATAAAAATAAAAATATGTTATATCCATAAAAACCAATCAAAATGTACAAAATACATCATCTCCATTACAAAACCTTTGTTCTATGAATCCCCGACTCGAGCCCTTCCAGCTACACATATTTTTAGTGTTATGGGCTCACGTTCAATTGATTACCTAGTAGAACTTTGTCAAAGTAAGAAATAATATCAGCTATATATACATACACACGCAGATACAAATTATCAAATCTATTAAGAGAGAATCACATTATGTATACAAAATCAGTAAATTACTAAAGTACGAACAGAGCCAAACAGAGCCTTATCGTTAGATCAGAATTCTTATTTTCATTTGTATATATTATCACAAAGCCATTCGTACGAATCTATATATATATATATATAAATATATATATATATATATATATTCAAAGAACAAATTGATAACTGTAAATCTAGCTAGCAGTTGAGTAGATCCTTTGCTTCAAGCTAGGAAAGAGGAGTTCATGAGGAAAGGGATAGAATACGTTAACTCACCTAAGGGGTCTATAACGCCTATTATCGAGAGTTCTAAACAAGATAACAAAACACAAAGAAACAATAGCTACTAATAAGGAAGTGGTAGACCTAGCCATCATTGGATTATTAAATCTTAATGGTCTAAGGTCCAATATTTGGAGGAATTATTTATAATAAGTGGCTAACTACTCAACTTTGCCTATTTCTAGGTGGATCTAAATCCATCTATTTGAGACCTAAAATGCTTTTAGTGATAAAAACAGAAATTGAATTATAAAAGTGTTCCATGCCTTAGATTCTCTTACCAGCTTAATTATACTTATTAGTTATTACTTCTATTCCTCGCCAATTATCACAGAAGTAGAACATATTCAACTCAAATACCCACCATATATATACACAATTATATCACGCTATGATTAAGTACAAATCACAACAATAGCACAAATGCATGGATCTTATGAATAATATGTACCTGTTTAGGTATCTCCATGCTCAATTAGACGAGTAGCCCATTCCTCACGAACCTCGTCGATCTCAACTTGAGTGTACTGTTTTTTCTTGAACTGTAAACAACACAAGTGTACAAATATTCTTGAGCGACAAGTAGTAAAGTTCACATTAAAAATAGATCTATAGATATTTTATTACCAGTGAGCTAATCGAAATGGAGTCATTATTTTGAAAACCTTCTACTATCTCTTTCATGAACCGCATCACGTAATACCTACATTGCTTGCCATCAGGTTATATAGGACCCTATATTAGAAAACAACGTGGTAAGTAAGAAAAATAAACATTAGCTATTATTTAGAATACACACCTTTATAATTTCCCAATTTGGTGCTTTTTTGAAGTTCTTGTCCATTTTTGCATTGAAAGTTTTCATCCCCGTGCAAAGAAAAGTCATGTAGGACAATCATTCAAATCCTTATACTCCATCCGATATAAAATGCAGTCATTTGGGCACGCGTGAATTTTCTCGTAATCCAATATTAATGTGCTTAAGCTTTTCTTGGCATCGTATAAACAAGAAGGCAATGAATTGCTTTCAGGAAGCATATCGCTTAGTAATGTCGGGCCTTTAAGTTGTACAACTTCACGGTCGCAGATAACTTTGTAAATTTGCTACAGCCCTTATATAAAGGTTTTTGAGCATCTTCAAGCAATGTCTGAAAATGACTAGGATTATCTTCATAAGCATCATATGCATCATGAATCATATTTATGTGATCCTCCTCAGCGATGTAGTTTGCATCACTCTGCTCAACTCTATCACTATCAGGTGCTGATCGTGTCGATGTGTATTCCCCATGCCATATCCACTTCTTATATGTAAGATCAAAACCATTGACTATGAGATGTGCCCTAATGATATCAACCTTTTTCTTACTAGTGTTACCACATTTTGAACATGGACAATGTATGAAGTTAGCATCATTTGCATTCTGTAATGCAAAATTCAGGAAAGCTTCTACTCCATTTTCGTATTTTTTTGACAATCTATTCATTGACATCCATGTTCTCTCCATTTTGTATGAACAACTAAATACATAAGCCATTACAACATCAATTAATGCAACAAAAATGCCACAGCATATGGAATTTTATAAATAAATAAAAAAGAAACAAAATCCTATTACACATTTATTAGTATCTGCATTAACTTTAATTAGAAAATATGACATGCAACCTTATTTTTTAAAGAACCAGATTCACTAAATTACCTATAACTTGGCCTACATTTTCTGTACATGAAGGAACTAAGAAAAATCCATCTTCTAACTAATTACAAATCATGGTGCTGCAAAAACTGAAAGAAAAATGAAAGAATAGAAAGCAAAAGTTACAGAACAATAAGAGCAAACAATGGCATAATAATGAGTCATACCTCAATGAAACCAAGTCCAATTTGTTGATAGTAGTTGTGTTCCAATATCTGCCTTTAGGAATTAGGAATTTGCGGTGATGATTACCTAAAATGGTTACATGTATAGACAGTATATTAGTTGTAAAGCTGAGTTAGAGCCAGATTTGCAGTCACAAAAGCTAATTAAATAGGCATTTGGCTAATAATGTTAGTAAAGAGTTGAATGCTAAATAGATATTTTTAGATATACAGTGCTGGCAATCAGTATTATTAAACCAACAACAAGAGAAGGAAATATCTCAAAGAAATACACAAACAGAAATCTGAGAGAAAAAAAATACACAAACAGAAATCAGAATAGAACATAGTATATCGAGAGGCTGCATCATTGAACATGGAATATCGAGGGGTGCTAAGTAGACAAATTCTCCTCCTCTAATCCCTCCACTAATCCCACTCTTATATAGAATAGTTCAATTAAACTCTAATTACACTCATATATAGAAGGGCCACTCTTTCCCTTTACCTATCAATTCATGAATAAAGTGCAGCTGATATGGCATATATCAGCAGTGCAGTGCAGTGCATGCTGCAATTACTCTTTACTAGCTACTGATACCATTTATAAGGGTAAGGGTGATCACACACTCATACATATGTTGAATCAAGGCTAACTAGCTAGGTGACTCTCTCTCTCTCTCTCTCTCTCTCTCTCTCTCTCTCTCTCCAAGTATAGCCAGTCAAAACTAGATACATTCAACCTTCCTAAGTTTCTAACCAGTTAATGAAGCTACCACCAGTTATAAAAAAAAAAATTCTTTTTTTTGCATCTCGGTCATAAATTAATCTCCATCTGAGTATTACTTGCAACACATGATCCCAACAAAACAACATAATTCAATAAATTAATAAAATGCAGATGAAAACAATTAAAAAATATCTCATTCACAAGCAACACAAAATACATAGTAATGAAAAGATGAAAAATAGGTAGCAAGAAGCATTAGCATAAAAGGAACGTACGCGGTGTTGGTGGGAGAGCCATCACCACCCGACTGAAAAATCGATTTATTGTAGCTCTTTTTGGACAAATTCTCCTCCTCTAATCCAAAAAAACAGCTACAATAAATTGATTTTCAGCAAGCTTCTAATCCCTCCTCTAATCCAAAAAGACAAAAAGACAACGAATTTGTCCTCTAATCCCTCCACTAAGGATTTTCAGCAAGCTTCACTAATTCGCTCCACCTCAATTCTTCATCAAATCCCAACCCAATTTCATGATTCCCAAAATAATAACAAATTATAGTGCTCCAAAAACTTGAAAGAAAAATGAAAGAATAGAAAGCAAAAGTTACAGAACAATAAGAGCAAACAATGGGCATAAAAACGAGTCATAACTCAATGAAACCAAGTACAATTTGTTGACTGTAGCTGTGTTCCAATATATGACTTTAGGGATTAGGAATTTGCGGCGACGATTAAGGATTTGTGAGAAATTGAGTGTATTGAGAGAAGAGGAGAGAAGATTATTTGAGAAGAGGGTGACGACGGACCGGGCAGAGCAGCCGTGGCTGTGGTTTCAGCCGCTGGAATCGAAGGAAAATTACTGGACAAGTCACCGGAATGGGAAGAGACGAGAGGGAACGAGGTGAAGTCGCCGAAATCTATTCGATGAAATCATTGAAGTCGCTAGAATCGAAGGAGAATTACTGAAATTGAGTGTATTGAGAATTTGTGGCGGGTTCTCAATCTGAATTTTGGTGTGGCGGATTTCACAAGGCGCACGCGGGTTCTGTGAATTTTGTGGCGGGGGAGTGAATTGAATGAATTGGGAAATTTTTTATTCATTTATTTATATTATATATATATATATATAGGAGAGAGATCATATGAGAATGAATATTATCCTAAAAAATGAGAATACATCTACACCATAGATCTATTGGTGATGAAGGGTCAAGATTTGGCCAAGTCAAAGCGAGTCAAACCCGGGTCAACCCGTTGACTTTTTTTTCGATTTCTTTTATTATATAAACTGTCACCCAAGATGCACAACTTCACATATTCGGATGCACCACTCTATATAACTAGATGCACCACTAAGTGCATTTAGATGCACAAGATTTTCAGTTTTTTTTTTTCATTTTTTTTTAAAAAGAGTCACCCAAGATGCACCACTTCACATATTCGGATGCACCACTATACATAATGAGATGCACCACTATGTATGTGAGATGCACCGAATTTGTAAAAAAAAAACTGAAAAAAAATTGGATGCACCACACAGTGTAACTAGATGCACCACATAGTGTAATTAAATGCACAATATTTTACGAAAATAAAAAACGAAAACAAAACTAGTGCATCTTAATGCACTTAGTGGTGCATCTCATTATATAGTGTGGTGCATATGAATACATGATGTGGTGCATATGACCTAATCTTAAAAAAAACGAAAAAATAAAACATAAAAAAAAACTTAAAATCTTGTGCATCTCAATACACTTAGTTGTGCATCCGAATATGTGAATTGGTGCATCTGAATATGTGAAGTTGTGCATCTTATGTGACAGTTTAAAAAAAATCGAAAAAAAAAAGTCAACGGGTTGACCCGAGTTTGACCCGCTTTGACCCGCTTTGACCAAGCTAAATCTTGACCCTTCATGTAGATAAGATCAATGGTGGAGATTAATTCTTATTTCTCACTTTAAGGGTCATTTGCATGAGAATCACTCCCTATATGTGTGTGTGTGTGTATATATATATATATATATATATATAGGGATAGGATCATATAGGAACCACATTTTATGTAGGAACTAGAAACCAATCTTAGCCACCCATCCTATAAGATCAATGGATATGATTTAATCTCATAATTAGCTGGTCAAACCCGCTTTTTTTGGTCAATCCCGTATCTTTTACTTAAGTAGGGTTAGAATAGTAATTTTCGCCACTTATGCGGTGCAAAATCGTGATGCATAAAATAGTGCAAAGTGATGCATAAATTAGTACAAAGTGATGCATAAATGCATATTGTTTATAAAGAACAAATAAAATTTATAAAAGTGTGTACTTATACAATTAATGTATTATATATATCGTATCCGTATTCATATTCGTATATGATATCATAATTAATGCATTACGTACATTATTTTCGTATTTATTACTTGATGTTCTGGGAACAATTTTATGATGCATTAACACAATTTAGGTGATGCATCAATATAATACTGTAAATGCACAAAATAGGAAATGACTCATCACCATAATTAATGCATTATGTTTATGGAATTTGTGCATTACAATATTTATATTTATGCAATACATTGTGAATTTTTTTTATGTGGCAATATTATCAACTTATAATGCACAAACATTACTAATGTAGTGCATCAATATAAATAATGTAATGCATACACCAATAATACGCTCAAAAAATTAAATCTATTTCTTTCCCACCGGCACCTCTCGACCGCCCTGGAAACCTGCCGCCCGACCACCGCCACCATCGCCGTCATTGTCTAGGATTTTCAAATCAGCAAAAATCCGTCCTAAAAATTAAATCAAACCATAAATTTGACCAATAATTATGTATCCAATATATATGCTTAATTTCCTACACACTACTAATCCAACAAGATTGTTCCAAAAAATTCAATATGCTTCATTAACATTTAATCCTGATGGATGACGACTGACGGTGGGTGGTGGTGGGGAGAGAGAGAGAGAGAGAGAGAGAGAGGGGCAGAGAAAGTGAAACAGATCTGAAAATGAAAAGAATAAAAATAGCTAGATGTCGAGAGGTAAAAGAAGAAGAAAACTGCGGCGAACGACGGCGATCGTGGTGGAGCCGACAACACCGGCGTTGGTGGTTGATGGCGACGGTGGTGAAGAAAGAAAGAGAATAGGGAGTGAGAAGGAGAGACCGAACGGGATGAAGGGGATGAGAGCCGAGAGGTTGCTGATGTTGTTTTCCTAAAATAGCATTTCTCCCTTATTTTTTTAATTCATGTTAAATATTTAGATTTAATCATGGCCACACACTTTTTACAAATAAGTGGTGAGGATTGGTTCCTAGTTCTTATTTAAGGTGTGGTTCTCACCAGATCCACACCCTATATATATATATATATATATATATATATATATATTAACTAGTTTTTTGTACATGACGTTTTTTGTTAGGTATAGTAAAAGATGACGTTTCAGTAAGTAATGTCATAAATACGAAATAAGACACGCACATACATGATGATTTTATTAAAAAACGTCATAAAAAATAAAAGGATGCACATTAATGATGGTTAATATAATAAACCGTCATCAAAGCACTGTCATGAAAGCCCATTTTTCTAGTAGTGACCATTTCACTATACTCAAAGTCGTCAAGATCCGCAAGTTCATCAATATACCCATCACTCAACTTAGATATATTGTAATTCTTAATCAGTAAGCAATCCTTACCCACATAATTGCGATTACCCACAAATTTTCCAGAATAAAACATTTTAATGTTTATAGAAGCAAGACCACACATCCTGCACAATATAAAAAAAATGCATGTTCGAAAAGTTAGGGTTAGGAAAATATTTTTTTAATTTTTCAACATCAAACAATGAAAAAAGTAATCTTAAATATACACATAACTACATAAACTCAATTAAAAACTCAATCTTGTGAATCGTGTTGTACCTGGTTTGTTGGCAATACGACCTGAGTTCTCTGCCTTCGATTTTATTTGTCCTCCCCAGTCCAAATCCTTGGACATTAGTGTTGGATTCAACTGTTTTTGTCGAAATATCTCATCTTCACGAAGTTGTGGGGTCATAGAAGATTTAGGAGTTAGGGGTTAAGAGTAGGAATCGGGGGATATATGAAAAAGAAAGGAAGAGAGAAGAAAATAAATAAAATAGGAATATTTTAAGATTTTTTTTCCATGTGTAAATACATGTGTGTTGCTTGCGTGTACAATCCGACGAGTCAAATGGACAAAAGTCGTCGAAAATCACTTGTGGGACACCGATATAAAAAATTTGAAACGTTGGGACATTTTTGGAGAAAATTGATGGGTTAAGACATTATTGCAAATTTGCTAAAACCTTCGGACATAAAGTGATATTTTTCCTTTGTATATCTATATCTATACTAATATAAAAAGAACCTTGTTTTACAAAATTTGTTTTGCCTAAAATATCCTTGATATATATTTAAATTAAGGACTATAAAGTAAAACAATATATTGTAATTATAAGAAATATATAATTTAATTAGGAATTAAACTTATACCTTATAAAAAGTTAGTTTTTACCTAATTTAATTATTTTGATAGATGATAGTATGGACTCTTTAGTTTCATGTTTTTAGACGTATACAAACTTGCCATCATATAACAAATTAGCTTTTACCTAATATATTTGATTTAATATATTAATTCTTTTGTGTATTAATAATTCTTCTTCGTTAACTAGCCTTGCAGTTGATTTTCTAATCTTAGTTGCTATTGGTTTCTTAATATGGTGAAAGCTTAAAAAGACAAACAAAAGATAAATCAAGCTTTAAGAGAAACGAGGGTTTACTCTTTCAAGGAAAATATCTTGAAAAGTGTCTTGCGACAATATTGCTTTGTAAGAATTATCCAATCGTTATGAATTATATATTTTTCTTATTATTAGGGAAATCAAGGTAGACTTTGATACATTTTAAATATAATCTAATGTATTACGTATTCATAAATAAAATATAGTTCATTAGAATAAAAATACATCTTACATATCGGTTAGTTTCCTAGCAAATTAAATATATTTTATATTATATATGGCAAGTTTATATATGGTACATATTTACCACTATAAATGTATAGTTTATGATATCTTATCATTTTATTTCATTTTTGTCCTTTCTCTTTGGACTTTAATTAAGAAAATCATAAGCATATTTATAATGATGAATGAGTTTATTAATGTTTGTGGACCCTTTAGAGATAAAAACAATAAAGTTGTACCCCAACTTTATTTGCAATAAAAGAGGCCAACTTTGACATGATGAGATCAAAATACCTTAATTTTTCACCAACCACCCACTTCTCTCTCTCCTACTTTATTTCTCTCTCTTCTCTTTTTTCTCTCTCTCTCTCTCTTCTCTTTCTCCTCTCCATTTTTTCCTGCAGATTTCAACTTTCTCTTCTCTCTCTTCTCTTTCTCTTTCTCTTCCTCTCTCTCTAAGAATTCTCTAAAAAACAACAACAAGTCTCCATCGTCGCTCCACTCCTCTCCTTCTCCGCCACCACCCTGCTCCTCTCTTTCTCCGCCACCGCCTCGTCCAAGTCGTCTTCTTCGAGAATTTTTCATTAGTTTTGCTGTTTTTTTTTTTCTTGTGGGTTTCGATTTTGGAGTTTTTCGGTTTTTTTCTTCTTCAAAGCTTGTTGTCGGAAGTTTTTCTCTGATTTAAACGATGATGGAGGTACAATAGTTTGTTGCTGTGATAATCGAGCTTCTCCGTCTTCTTCGTCGTCTTCGTCGATCTTGTTTTGAACTTTTTTTTTTCCGGCGCCGGTAGTTGGACGTTTTTACCCGTTTGTAGACGACTATGGAGATATTGTATATTATCCCGATAGTTTTTATGTGATTTTATGTTGAATCTCATTTAGATCTGAGGTTTTAGATCGTTAACATTTTTGTTCAACGAAATTGTATGATTTACAGTCAGTGGTTAAGTCGTACAGTCGTACACTCGTAGCACATGCGTACAATGTTACGATATTCGTAATATCGTACTTGTATGTCTACGATTTTGTTAAACTCGTACTCGAGACTGACTATTTCATCCATGTTTTGTAGCACTTTTGGGGAATATTGTTACATATTTGGTACGATTTGACAAATTAATGCATGTGTTGTTGCTTAAAATTGATACGATATTACGATTTGTTAGTGCATGTTACGATATTTTTAAAATCGTACTTGAATTGTTACGATTTTGCTTACCTAGTACATGATTGCAGATATTGTAACTGATTTGCGTTACGATATATATATATATATATATATATATATATATATATATATCGTAACTTATATTTCATACAGACGATGCATTCTTGTTTAATTGTAGCTCGTGGTCACGTATAGAATCACAATATGTATGAGGGTGGAAGCAAAATAAGCAGATGTATCATGTTCGATGTAAATATGAAGACAAACATGTATCATGTTAAGGGGAGGTATGATGTTTGATGTATTCATGTACGAGTTAAGCAAAATCGTAACAAACAAAGTACGATTTTAGGAATATCGTAACAACATACACACATACAATTAACCTCACGTACAGTTTTTACAAATATTGTAACAAACTACACACATGCATTCGTACTTCGTGCCATAAATTGGACACCCTCACATAAGAGATTAACAACACCGTAACATAGCAAGTACGATATTGGGAATGTCGTAATAATATATCCACATGCAATCACCCTCACGTACGATTTTATAAATCTCGTAACAATCTACACACGTGCATTCTTATTTCGTGTCAACCCTAAACCCTCAACCCTAATCTCGTAACAAACTACAAACAATGCGTATTTCGTGGCATCAATTGTTCACCCCCACGTACAAGATTAATAATATCGTATCTACAGAAGTACTATTTTTCACATATGCTATCCTCAAATCTCAAACAAATCTCAATTATACATGCAATCGTAACATAGCGCAAGAAGTATATGACATGATTGTACAATTTATTGGTCACCGTAATGTACGAGATTAACAACATCGTATCTACAGAACTATAATACATGCTATCCTCAAATCTCAAACAAATCTCAATTATACATGCAATCACAAACAAATGATTTTAAACTTGTAGAAATATGGGTATAATTATCACTGATCTCGATACGAGAAAACATGATATTGTACAAAAGATGTAATAAAGTTGCTACGATTTGATGCAAAGTCGTAGCAATCATACATACAAATAAGGTGTTTTAAATTGTACAAACATATCTCTAATACGAGTGTATGATTGAATATATCGTATTATATATTGTACGACATACATAATATCGTATTTGACGATCACGAAATATGGACATATACTGCTACGATTTTCATTTATTGTTACATTATCACTATGATAAATTGTATGCTAGTCATCACTTGAAAACCCTTGACACAAATTGTACTATATCCTAGAGCTCATCGCTTCATTACAGCCTTTGCTTCGGGTCCGAAAAAGTCGAGCACTTTGTGGATATCTCCAATTAGACCGTCGTAACCATAGCATTGGACTCTGTGATGGGGTGGTTTAGTCAACGGTGGTCGGACAAGTGTCCACGCAACCTTCAAAATAATTAGATACAAAGGTGTCAAATATGTATTCATGTACGAGTTAAGCAAAATCGTAACAAACTAAGTACGATTTTAGGAATATCGTAACAACATACACACATGCAATCACAAAAATACAAACAATACGTATTGTCGTGGCATCAATTTCTCACGCTCACGTACGAGATTAACAACATCATAACGGACAAAGTATGACAACATCGTAACATACGAAGTACGATATTGGGAATATCGTAACAACATACACACTTGCAATCACCCTCACGTACGATTTTACAAATCTCGTAACAAACTACACATATGCTTTCACAAAACCACAAATAATTAGAATTTCGTGCTATAAATTGGTCACTCTCACATATGAGATTAACAACATCGTAACATATCAAGTATGATATTGCGAATATCGTAACACATACATACATCCAATCACCCTAACTACACACATGCATTCATAGATAATTCGTATTTCGTGGCATTAATTCACATACGAGATTAACAATATTGTATCTACAGAAGTATTACTTTGCACACATTCTATCCTCAAATCTCAAACATATCTCAATTATGTAGTCAATGACGGTCGAACAGGTGTCCACGCAACCTTGAAAATATTTGAGATACAAAGGTGTCAAATGTGTACGACATTGACAAAATCATCACATAGCAAATACGACATTGGGAATATCGTAACAACATACCCATATGCAATCACCCTCACGTACGATTTTACAAATCTCGTAACAAATTACACACATGCATTCTTCTTTTGTGCCATGAACTGGTCACCCTCACGTACGAGATTAATAATATCGTAACATAGCAAGTTCGATATTGGAAATATCGTAACAACATACCCACATGCATCGTAACAATATTGATGAATATCATATCAATAACGATGAATTTACAAGAAATCGTAACAAACGAAGTACGATATTGGGAATATCGTAACACAAAAAGTACGATATTGGGAATATCGTAACACACAAAGTACGATACTGGGTATATCATAATAAATTTGCCAGATGCAATCATCTTCTTACATAAATCGTAACATATTACTCACATGCATTCTTATTTCGTGCCATAAATCGGTTGCGCTCATGTACGAGATTATAAAATCGTAACATACTAAGTATGATATTGGGAATATCGTAACATTATACCAACATGCAATCATTTTCACGTACGAAATTCAAAAATTCAAAAATTTTGACCAAAAAACCATAAAATTTCCAGATCTGGAAATTTTTGTTTTCTAGTTTTCTAGAGAGAGAAAACAAAAGGAGAGAGGTAGACAGAGAAAGAGAGAGAAAGAGAAAAAAGGGCGGTGGTGGTGGTAGTGGTTGGATAAAGTGGCGGAGCGGTGGCGGAGCAGCGGCGGAGCGGTGGCAGAGCAGCGGTGGAGCGGCGGCAGTGTGAGAGAATGGTGGTGGGTGTTGGAAATATGCAAAGAGAGAGAGAGAAAGAGATAGAGAGTGGTGGTGGTGGTAGTGGTTGGATAGAGTGGCAGAGCGGTGGCGGAGCAGCGGCGGCACGGTGGTGGAGCAACGGTTTGTGGTTGGTGGAGCGGCGGCGGTGGCTGTTGGTGGAGCGGCGGCGGTTGGCGGAGAAGAAGAGAGATGGCAGAGAAGAAGAGGTAAAGAGAGAAAGAAGGGTTTTGAAACGATTTGAAATGGGGTAAAAAATGAAAAAGCTGGAAAATAAATACCAACATGTAGTAAGGGTAGTTTTGTCCAAAAGCTTGAAAGTTGGCCTTTTTATTGAAAATTAAGTTGAGGTTTAAAATTATACCCCTTAACTCTAAAAGAACCTCTCTACTAGTTGACTCATGATGAATCCCTAGAGGAGGAATAGACATATTGTAGTATAAATTGAGAAATAATTTTTTATAGCTATAAATTAACTATAGAGTTTTCTCAATTTCTCATGGATGAAATTTGATCTTCAACTTTATTTTACTAAAGATGGCATTTGATACTAATATTTGTATTATATTGAATGATCCATACATTTAAAATATTTGAGCCTTATTTTACAAAATTTATTTTGCCTATTATATCCCTATTATAGTCATAATTTAAGGGCAATAATATAATATAATGTATTACATATTCATAAATAAAATATAGTTCATTATAATAAAAATAGATCTTACATATCGATTAGTTTCCTAGAAAATTAAATATATTTTATATTATATATGTAAGTTTATATATGGTATATATTTACCAATATAAGTATATAGTTTATGATATCTTATCAATTTTTTATTTATTTATGTCCTTGCTATTTGGATTTGAATTAAGAAAATCATAAGCATACTTATAATGATAAATCTCCTAGAGGAACAGATATATTGTACTATAAATTGAGAAATAATTTTTATAGCAGAAAGTTAACTATAGAACATTCTCAATTTCTCATGGATGAAATTTTATCTTGAACTTTATTTTAATAAAGATGACATTTGATATATTGAACTATCCATACATTTAATGATGACTCCCCTAGAGGAACAAACATATTGTAGTATAAATTGAGAAATATTTTTTTATAGTAGAAAATTAACTATAGAGCATTCTCAATTTCTCATGGATGAAATTTGATCTTGAATTTTATTTTACTAAAGATGACATTTGAGTACTCATATATGTAACATATTGAATGATCCATACATTTATAATATGTAAGTAAAATAGTTTACAAAATTATGAAATTTTTAATATTAACTTTCAAATTACACGTGATTGATATGTATGCAATATAAATTCTCGAACCCTCATATCCTAGAAAATAATATACAATTAGTACAACATTATAACATCGTATGATTTATTTATACATTTATCTTGTAATAAAAAAATAAAAACTAAATACCATAAGCTATTATTATAAATTAACTACAATATATGTTTATATAATTTGTAATTATATCCTAAATTAATTGTATTTAGGAGTATAATATGCACATTAATTTAATTGGAATAACACATTTTCCTATGATGAATTAGATTTTTGGTTGACTAAAGATAATATTGCATAATCAATTGGAAAATTTAAACAAAAAAATTAAGTAAAATAAGTTATTGATATCAAGTTAATTCTAAATTCTAACGTCTATATGGTTATGTGGCATAAAGCGGCATTAATATGATGACCATTTTTATGTGATCTTTAATTTCTACATATAAATTTAAAGAGACATTCAATTGACATTATTGCTTAAAATAAATTATAAAATAGGTTTTATTTCAGTTAAAAGTAAATTAAAATGTAAATGGACGGATCAATATTTATTTAGTATAATCATTGTTTTTAACGTGCGAGTGCACATTAATTATACTAGTATACATAAAAAGAAGTATCGACTGATTCATAGTGAGACTAATCATTGTTTTTATTTGCTTTTGCTAGTAATTTATTTATCAAAGTCGTGAACTTCTTTTTCTTTTTCTTTTTTTTATAAAATTTTAACTTTATTACCAAGTGAAGCAGTGAAAGTACACAAGCATACAAACTAACAAACACCACAACCTGCAAACTAATTAGCCAACACACTGGCTAATTTCACATCCCTCCTACAACTAATAGCCAACTGAAGCTTGCACATTCTAGCAACAATAGGAGGTTCTAGAGACTTGTTCTGAAATCTCCTCTTGGTTCGCTCAATCCAAATGTTGTAAACCACAACTGCTAGCATACTTCTATAGAGCTTTTGTTTTCCTTTCTTGGCGCAGCATTGCGAATTCAAATACAACTTCTCAGCACTCCAAGCTTGGTATTGTCTTGGTATCCCTCCCCAACAGGTGAGCTCATCCCAAACGGCAACAGGATATTCACAAAAGAAGAATAGATGCTCTAAAGTTTCACTATCCTTGCTGCACAGACAGCACACACTCTCACAAACAATCCCAACTCTCAACAAATTGTCCCAAGTAGCCAACCTCCCTAAAACCGCCAACCAAGCTATAAAAACACATTTAGGGGGAGCAATGTTATGAGATATTTGTCTTTGCCAGGGTACCCTTTCTATATCTCCTCCATACGGTGATAAAGGCTCCTAATAGAGAAATTAGGCTCATCAAGTATAGATCCACCCTCATGCAAATCCAGCAAATACTCTCTATTAGCTAATATTTTCCTCATCAGGAATCTCCATAGAGATGAGGTCCTCACTCTTGATATAATATGCATGCAACCATTTTACCCAAAGTTTATCTTTTTCTTTGTGCAACATTCCATAATAACTTACACAATGTTGCTTTATTCCAGACCTGCACATATATAACATTCCAGCTATAATTGTGGCTTGGAAGCAAGGAACATTCACTAGTCCTTGGGCCAACCAAAGGACAACTACTTTCCGCTCGCGCCAAACCCAAATATCGATCATTTTAGAGGACATGTAGTCCTGTATGGTCAAATAGATTGGACTGATCCCGTAGTATACAGGTCTGTTAGCTGCTGATAAAACCCATCCAGTGCTCTTAAACCTACGGTCGGTATATCTTTGAAAGCTCAGACGGAGAGAATAAACGGACTCCTCGAAGGCTGCTTAAGCCACTTTAGTGCAAACCAGAAGGACTGACTCTCCTTACTGCTGCTATTGGAGCCACGTCTAGGTCGGGGAAGGTTCCCCCTTTTGAAAAAAAGGCGGAATTTCATATCTCTTATTAAACTCCAAAATTGGAAATATGAAATCATGTATTGTGAGTAGTCATCAAAGTCTTGCTGATCAGAATCATATAAGTAAAATAAGGTAAGACGCTGCTTCAACTATCGAAAAACCAGAAATTTTAAGCTTTCATCTTCTTCTCTTCACTTTGGATTATTGTGTGGTACTGCACCAAATCCTTCCCCAGTGACTAAATCTTCTTGGTGACCCTTATTTATTTTTGTCACATTGGATTTAGAGGGTTAAAGAAATATCACTTATAGATTTCTAACAATTTTTATATAGAGAAAGACTAAATATGCAGATATGTTTGGATCGGTTGTTCTAATAAATTAGGCTAAATTTGCATAAACAGATTATCACCAAATTGCAATTTGTAAAAGGAAAAAAAAAAAATTCTCATACAATATTGGTAGCGTTATTGTTATATAATATATATAGTTATATACGGAGAAAAAACATCCGCCTCTGCTAGATTAAGGCCATGTTTGATAGGTATACTAATAATATGTAGATAAATAATATGGATTGATGTGATTATTTATTATAATTTAGGTGTTTGGTAGATAAGCTAAAAATTAATTTTATCAAGATTTGTTGTTTGATAGAATATATTAAACTCAATATTAGTTTATAAATTCTAATTGTAACCCTACCCTAATTCTAAAATTACAACAAACCCAACAAATATATATCTTCTTATCTCTCTCACCCACGCTCTCAGCCACTCTCTCTCTCTCAGTCGCAGCAAGCCAGGCAGCCAGCAACTCACCCTCTCTCTCTCACTAAACTTTCTCTCTCTCCAACTATCTTCCATTAATCCATCCTAATCTTCACCGCACCGCAACTCCTATCTCCGCCACCGTAGTTCCACTGCAGAGGGAGATGAGTGGTTCTCTCTCGGCTTCCGGACCGCTGTTGCGCTGCCTCTCTCGGCCCTCCCTCCGCCGGTTCTCCCTCTCTCTGGCCACCGCTTCATCATCTCCGTCGCCATCTCTCGGCGACAGGAACCTCTCTCGGCGCTCCCTCCACCACCAAGATGATTCTCTATTAGACCCCATCATCCTCGTCGCCGCCGCCGCCGGCCTGCTCTGCTCCTGTCGTCACCTTGCCTCTCCCTCTCCAGCGCCGCCACAGCCGATTTGCACCCGAAGACGAAGCATACTTTGAAAGTTCAAAATTTCTTTTTCTTTCTCTTCCTTCGTTAAAATTTGAAGCATAGCAGTCAAAATTGTACAAGAAACCAGTGTTGTCTACATACGATACATACTGCTAAAAATGGGGATATGGTTGGTTTCGACAATACCCTACAGAGGAATTAAGGGGTAAAGTGGTAAAATGTGGAATTAATACATGTTACTGTTGGCAAGTGTATAAATAATACTAGGGGAGAGGTGGTATTAATTAAGTGCCTCCAACAGTGAAATAACACAGGACCCTTGTTTTGTTAAGGGCTATTTACATAAATAATATTTGCTACCAAACATTATATAAACCTCTATAAATAATATAGTATGGGTTAATATTACCCTACCAAACATGGCCTTACTAATGGGTATGGGTGTTGCCTATAATGTTGTATCCTCCATTGGCGGGGGTTCAATTCCTCAAACTAACAAGTTTAGTTTTTTTTTTTTTTTTTTTTTTTTTTTTTTTTTTTTTATTTATTTATTTACGGAGCAACATCCTTTATTTGTTAATGTATAATTAGTATTTCATTTTTATATTTATTTTATTAATATTTGTTAGAATAATGATATTCGGACACACTGTGGCCAGTCACACGCACTAAAAATGGTAATATAGGTTTGAAAATAGAAATATATCCTAATTGGGAAGCATAAACCATGTGATTATTTCCATTTTTACAGTCAACTTTCCTTTTTTTCACACGTATGGTTGACTACAGTGTGTCCGAATATCATTACTCTATTTGTTAATGTATAATTAGTATTTCATTTTTATTTTTTTTACTGTTTATTAATTGCTATATTTTTTTGATTAATCAATTTCTTTAGGGTTTATTAATCCCTAATTAGGGTTTATTAATTTAATAAGAGTTTATTAATTTCCAATTAGAATTTATTAATTCCCAATTAAAATTTATTAATTCCTAATGGGGGTTTATTAATCTCCAATTAAAATTTATTTTCAATTTTTTAGATGAATTATACTTTTAAAACGTTACTTTTTTCTTCGTATCAATAATTACTTTTTCTTACGACAATAATTATTTGACCAAATAAATAAAAGTAGAAGTTGTCGTAAATAAAAGTAAATATTGTCTTTTTTTCTTTTTCCTTTTTTTGTTATTTTCCATATTTTCTTTATTTTTTTCGCCTCTTCTTTTTTATTTGCCTCTTCATTTTTTGTTTGTCTCTTCATTTTTTTGTTTGCCGCTTTTTCTTTGGTCAAGATTCGAGCGAGGGGAGCCGAAGGCCCCGGAACGAGTCGAATAAATTCAAATTCTTGTCCGACGATTATCCTTATATTAGTAATCGGAGGGAAGGCGGAGCTGTAAAATCGGAGCCGAAGGCGGAGTTGGATGGAAAAAAAAAGAAAAATAAAAAAACTGGAAAATAATATTTGGGAAACATTACTTTTCTTCGTATCAATAATTACTTTTTATGACAACAATAATTACTTGACCAAATGACTAAAAGTACAAGTTGTTGTGAACAAAAGTAAACATTGTGGTGAAGAAACGTAATATTTTTGAAACATAACGTTTATTCATATCAATGATTACTTTTTATTACGATAATAATTACTTGACCAAATAACTAAAAGTACAAGTTGTCGTAAATAAAAGTAAACATTGTCGTTAGGAAAAGTAATATTTATGAAACATTACATTTGTTTATATCAATGATTACTTTTTATCATGACAATAATTACTTGATCAAATAACTAAAAGTACAGGTTCTCGTGAATAAAAATAAAATTATCGTTGAAAAATGTAATATTTTTAAAACATTATCATTTTTATTTGAAACAATTACTTGAATTATTTATATGAAGAAAAGGAAAAACTAAAAATAAAGCAATAACAAAAAGGAAAAACTAAAAAAAAAGAAAAAAAAAAAACTGAAAAAAAAAGAAAAACAGAAAACATTTAAAAAAAATGAAAATAAAAAAAAAGAAAAAAACGAAAAAAGAACTTAAAGTGGAAAGAAGGAAAAAAAACTGAAAAAAAAAGAAAAACAGAAAACATTTTAAAAAAAATGAAAATACAAAAAACCAAAAAACGAGAAAAGAACTGAAAATGGAAAAAGGAAAAAAAAACTGAAAATAGAAAAAGGAAAAAAAAAGGAAAATAGAAAAAGGAAAAAAAGGAAAATGGAAAAAGAAAATAAAAAACTAATGAAGTGCTGCTATAAGGCTTCCCGCAGCGGCTGTCTCGTCGGCCGTCTCGAGACAGCCCCGGCGACGAGACACGTCGCTGCAGCTCCGGGAGTCTCGAGCCTGTCCCGAGCCGACGAGACGGTCTCGAGCAGGCGAGTGTTTTACACGCGCTGTAAATTTTTTTTTTTAAATCGGCGCGTGCATTGCACGCGCCATACATTAAAAAAAAAACAAAAAATTAGACAACGACTATGTTTTTAAACGGTGCAAAACGGCTAGTTTTGTGCCGTTTTTTTTTTTCTCACATTTTCTCCTATAAATACCATATTTCATAACACCACATTCACACCATATTCACACCTCAAATCTCCACATTTCTCCTATAATTTCATGTTTTTTTCCGCATAAATTTCACATTATCATCTCGCAAATGGATCCTAACAATCCATGGTCGTCGTCGTGGTGCCCTCCTGAAATGGCGGACGACGGGCAATATGGAGGATATACCGGGGCGGGACTTGATTCTATCAACCTCAACTCGTCCGTCGGTGAGTCCTTCCACACCGTGATCGGCGACGAGGATAGTCCGTCGTCCGAGCCGGCAGAGGCCAAAGGCAAGGGGAAGCAACGGCTCAAAGGCAAGGGAAAGGCTATCGCAAATGTCCCTCCACCTTCTCGTCCGACGGCCGACGCCAAACCAAAGAGGCGCAATTACACGGTGGAACAAGGCACCACCGTCACCCAAATCTGGAAAGAGGAGACGTGCAACTCCATCCTCGGACGAGATCGAAGTGGCTACAAGTACTGGGGGCGTGTGGCGAAGAGGTACAACGCCATGTTCAACGACGACCTCAACTCAAAGATAGTGAAGAGCTTCTTTGGCCGGATCTCCCACTGGGTGAAGGAGTGGATGATAGCCTTCGAGAAGGCGGAGAAGAAAAGACCCAGCGGCGCCTCCGACGACATGGTCAGGGACCAAGCCCAGGCGTTATATAGCGCCCATGAAGGGAGCACCTTCAAGCATTTTGGTGCCTGGAAAATTTTGGCGGACTACCCCAAATTCCTCCACCAAGAATTTCCCGACGTTCCGTCCATGAAGCAGATGAAGAATACGGCAGAAGGTGCCTACACCTCATCTGGAACGCCGCACAGATCGAGCGAGGCAACCGAAGAGGAAAGGGCTCCCCCTCGCCCACAGGGACGAGACACGACAAAGGCTGCGGCGAGGGCGGCTAGAGGAAAGGGAAAGAAGAAGGTGAGCGAGGAGGCGGAGTTCGTTGGGATGGTCGACTCAACAAATGAAAGGTTAAACAACATCATCGCGGCGAAGAACAACCTCGCGGAGGCAATGAGGGAGCGTGCTCGGGCGAAACAAGACGCCACCGATTTGAAGATCATCAATACGGATACGTCAAACTACACGCCGGAGCAGCTACAGTTCCACCAAATGTTGCTTGACGACGTCAAACGTCGCCGCGGATGGGCTTAGTTTTTTTTTTTCCAACGGCTATGTTTTTTAAATTGTAGTATTGTTTTTATTATTTCTAGTAATGTATTTTTTTTTATTTGTAGTAATGTATTTCTATTTAAATTAATGAAATTTTCAAATTTTCAATTTTTCTTATTAAAATTAATGCAAAATACAATTTCAGAAATTTCTTAGAGACACCTCTTAAAGACAGCCCCACTATAGCTCATTGTCTCTATCTCCAAAAAATCCTTAGAAACACCACCAGTGCAGACAGTCTAAGGAATCGAATACGGGAGATCCTCGCAGCCACATGAGCGTTCTCCCACTAGGCTAAGCCATGCAAGAATTAATTTTAGCAGATGTAATTAATTTATATACCCTTGGCGGTCGATCCGGTCTCTACACAGGTCTCACGTGAGACTACCCCAATTATTATTTATTCATGTGTTGCTTTTCGTTTATAGTTAAGGGTGTGAGGTCAGATGAGTAAAGGTCGATGAATTATGCTAGACAATTCATTATTTATCTATTTAATTATAATTGTTCCAATGATAATTATTTATCTACATTTTTTATATGTTCTGCAATTTATGCCTTAATTTTGTGATCTAAATTATGATATTCAACTTTTTATGTTATATTATTTCATTACAAGAAGATACTCTAACTTGCGTCTGGCGAAGTGGCGAGCAAGTGAGAACAAGTGTTGTTGCTATGTTTGTAGAGTCAGAATAGGTTGGATTTTATTCGTGATTCTCTGTCAACTAAGTTAAACAAGAAAGTGAAAATAATTATCAATAAGATGCACTTCATATCTAAGTGGCCTTCGCAAATGAGGGGTGATATTGCTAAATTGTGGTTATGTTGCATTAGGACGATCATTTTGGTATGCGGAAGAGGAAGGCACAAGGGGAAGCAATGGATTGGGACGACTACAAAGTCATAAATTCACGTATGCTGCAAGAAACATAGCATTATAAACGCCTCTTCAGTTGTTGATTATCTTGAGCTATAAGGCCTATTGGCACAAGAAATTGGTATTGATTTTCCATGAGTCGGGTTAGCGGAGAAGGCGACAAGAATTGTTACGCGGCTAATATGTAAGAGCATGAGCCTGGCATGAGGAAATCGTATTGCCGCGAGACTCTAAGTAGGTCAAGGTTTCCGAGCAATGGCAACGTGGACGATGGTGGTGGTAGTTTTTTTTTTTTTAAGTTTAACGAGCCATTTTGGAGATATAAATTATTGTTCTTAAATTGTAAAAAGTGTTGCCACTAAATCTCTATGTAATTTAGGAGACACATATTGTTATTCTTAATTTGTACTTCTTTTCCCATTTATAATAGCCTATATATTTTTCGGGACGTCCCACATAAGTTTGTCTTTTTCATTTTTGGCCAAATTAGGTTGATTAGTCCCTAATAAAAAGTGGGCTATTAATGTTAAACCTTAGCTACTACCCCATTTATACTATTCACTCTCATCAAAAAATCAAAACAACTTTATTACATGATTACAACAATAATAAAATATTCAATAAAAACTCCACCAAGCTCACCTTCTATTCGTAATTCCCTTTTTCCTTAATACCCGTGCTGAAAAGAAACGTATTATTATGAACGGGACGAAGGGAGTAGTATACTCTTCAAATTTATACTTAAAACTTTTTTTATTAATAGTTTGTTAACGTTTTTTTTGTAATGCTTAAGATTGTATTGCATATTACTTTATGAGTTTGAGACGATAACAACATGTAAAATTAATTTTTAGTCGGATTTGAGATGTGTAACGAGTATATAAATAAAGAGTAATATACAATATATTACACAGTTTGTGATACTCAGATAATAGCACATAGTAACATACGGGCAAAAGATTTAAAAACCCGAATTATATTTTTTTAAGAGATAATACATGAAAATAGCACTTCCAAGTTAGTTTTTTCAATATTTAGCACTTCTTATAAAAATTTGTTGATTTAGCACTTTATCTCATTTTTACCCTTCTACATTATTTCTAATTCCCACCATATCCTCAAATCTAATCCTCTCTCTCTCAAATTTATCTGCTATTTCAAATCTTCTCTCTCTCTCTCTCTCTCTCTACATCTCCCCCTATCTCTCTGCTCTCTGCTCAAACTATCCCTAATTCCCCCCCCCTCTCTCTCTCTCTCTCTCTGGATCCGAGTTCAATTATCTAAGATCTCGACCATTTATGGAAGACGACGACGAAATCCTATCCCAGCCTTCTCCCGTTTCCAATGGGCGGATCGCCGTCACCGTCGTCGCCGCTCCGCTTTCTCCAACTCCCTCACCCTAGCTCTGCCCATTCAGAATCAGAAAACCCCCGGCTCCGGTGGCGGCCGAGAGGATTGCTGGAGCGAAGGCGCCACCGCTGTCCTCATCGAGGCCTGGGGCGAGAGGTATTTGGAGCTCAGCCGTGGGAATCTCAAGCAGAAGCACTAGAAAGATGTCGCCGACATTGTGAGCAGCCGTCGAGATCTCAGCCACCGCCGCGATTCGCCGTCGAGGAGGAAGGAGAGAGCAGCCGCTGCTGCTCGTTGGATGGCGCTTTGCGCCTCCGTTCGCGAGCACCATTTGCGAGCCCCGTTCGCGAGCTACCGCTCGCTCACGTCGCCGGAATCGCGAGGAAGAAACCCTTAGCTCCAGCGCCCCCTTAGCTCCAGTGCCACCGCCTTCAATTTTCAGATTCAATAAGTTATAGGTATATACATTCAATTACTAATGTTTTAGATCCGGAAGTTATGAAATTTGTAGTTATTAGTTTGCTTTTGTTTTAGGTATATACATTCAATTACTAATGGCACTTAAAAGATGTCAAGACATAACTGCTCACAATCAAACCATCATGATGTTCCATGTATACAATTTCAGTATTAGTAAGCTCTGTTAAAATTATATGATGTTGTTTCTGCAGAATCCACCATCAGTTCCTACTCTAGTGGTTGTGAAGTGGGCCAGCTGGTTGAGACAATCGGCTTTCATTGTTGATTGGCATAACTTATGATACACCCTGCTGGCCTTGTCCTTTGGAAGGAGTAGTCTTGCCGTTGCAGTATATCGTTGGTGAATTTGGATTACTTGTCTGATTTTGATGACTTTCTGATGCTTGGTTTTGCATGAGATTTTATTGTTGTGGTTTTTTTATCTATACCCAGGATCGAGAAGCATTATGGCAAGACGGCTCATGGTTTCTTGTGTGTAACGAGGGCAATGCAACATGAGTTATCCCTGAACTGGGGGATTAGGTAAGATGATTATAATAAACATTGTTGAATTATTTTTGTATGAACCTGCTTTATTCAAGTATCACTCACATCCGTGATTTTTGATACTACACAGCCCCTGTTTTGTATGATCAGCCTCCTGAATTTTTTCGTCCCACATCACTTGAGGAGAAGCATAATGTGAGCAAATTCATATGGTATACTAGTTAGCTTGAAGGCAGCTTTGAGTTAACCAAATCTAAAGTGAACAGTGTTTTAGTTATTTTGCAGGATTATGAAAAGTCTTCGCAGGCCATATGGTCTTCAAGATTGCATAAGCAATGGTTGAGGAAGCAAAGATACTGTTTCTAATTCATTTTAAATTTTCAAGCATGTTCCTCCTAAAGTCAGTCTAAAAGATTTGTATGATTGACAGGGCAAGATGATGATCCTAATAAAACACTATTTACAAGCCGTCGAGATCTCAGCCACCGCCGCGATTCGCCGTCGAGGAGGAAGGAGAGAGCAGCCACTGCTGCTCGTTGGACGGCGCTTTGCGCCTCCGTTCGCGAGCTACCGCTCGCTCACGTCGCCGGAATCGCGAGGAAGAAACCCACCAAACCAGCGCCACCGCCTTCAATTTTCAGATTCAATAAGTTATAGGTATATACATTCAATTACTAATGTTTTTAGATCCAAAAGTTATGAAATTTGTAGTTATTAGTCTGCTTTTGTTTTCATCCCCTTTCTCCTCTGTAAATTGCATCAGTAAATAATGAAATTTCTGGACATTGTGTATGATTTGTGTGGTTATGTTTGATGAAAGAGATCTGTTCTTCATTGTGTTGGTTGGTTTAATTGGAGCAGATGGAAGGTTTCCCATTTTTTTTGTGCATTCACAAATTTTGCTATATTTTTTTGTGACTTCACAAACTTTACTTCATTTTTTTTGTGACTTCACAAATTTTACTTCATTTTTTTTGTGACTTCACAAATTTATCCTATTTTTTTTACTTCACAAATTTTGCTTCTTTTTTTTTTGTGATTTCACAAATTTTGCTTTTTTTTTGTGACTTCACAATTTTTTTCTGTTTTTTTGTGACTTCACAAATTTTGTTTCTTTTTTTTTTGTGCCTTCACAAAATATTTGTAGTCGCCGACGACAGTAGCTGCGGATAAGTGGCGGTGGAATAATTTTTTTGTGCCTTCACAATTTTTTTTTGTGGTGGCGGTGCCGGCGACTATGACGACGACAGTGGGAAAGTGGTGCTGGTTTTTTTTTTCAGTCACAAATTTTTTTCTGGGATCGCCGGCGGCGGCGGCACGGCGGCCGGAAAGTGGTGGCAGGGTGGCGGCGGTGGTGGGGTGGTAGTGGTGGAATGTTTTGTTTTTGTTCAGTCACAAATTGAAGAAGATGAAAATGAAAAGATGGGGATATGAAGGGAAATACAAATTGTAAAGGAGGGTAAAAAAGTAAGAAAGTGCTAAATCAACAAGTTTTTATAAGGAGTGCTAGATTTTAAAAAAACTATCTAAGAAGTGCTACTTTCAAAATCCTCTCTTTTTTTAATGGGTAAGAATGGGTAACTTCTTAATCAGGTTTCGGGTCTCACAAATTGTTGTATAAAATTCAAATTTATACTTGAAACTTATTTATTTTGTTAATATTTTTTTGTAATATTTAGAGCTTTATCGCACATTACTATGCGAGTTTGGGGCGATAATAAGATGTAAAATTATATTTTAATCGGATTTGGATGGATAACGAGTATGTGAGTATAAAAAAAACGAGTGTATATATATTTATATAAACGGGTATAGAAATAAATGAGTATGTATACAATATATTATTAATGTTTACTTTGTGATATTTGTACGGGCTTAAGATGTGTAGAAGTTGATTTCTTTAAGTCGGATATGAACAATTTGTATATAATATTAAGTAACTGAGTTTGGTTAATAATTATCGGATATTATTATTATTATTATTATTATTATTATTATTATTATTTAAGTTTTAGAACAGATTAGATAGTTATAGATTGAATTTTCTACAAATTATATGTAAAATCTGATTATCCCGTCAATGTTCGACGGACAACATACTAGTATAATATAAAAACGGATATATATTATTCATAGAACTGTCTAAACTATTTGCTTAAAAGTTTTCATCTCATAAATTAGTGAAATATAAAACTGTCTAAAACTATTTGCTTAAAAGTTTTCATCTCATAAATTAGTGAAATATAAAATAATACATGAATTGTGTATTAAGGTGCATTTAGTTTCTAGCTAGCTAGTGTTACAAGTATAAAATATTTGAAAGCGATTTTTTCTCCAATCACTTGACACTTGGTTGGATACGTATATAATGTGATTTTAAATTTTGAGAATAATCTCGATTTCTACGTTAATCCCAATTGATTTCCATAAACTGATGTATGTAGTAGATTAATCAATATTATATTTTGTATATCTTGGCCTATATAAAGTATATTCAAAGTAAACGATCTTGTATCACTGAAAACAAGACAACGGGTTCATCATGTACACTTTACGTCAAAAAAAGAGAAATTCATTCTAAATTGAAAACAAGGAAAATTTCAATTTTTCAATATTTGCGAGATACTAAGCAAGAAAGATACAGCCAAGATACAAAGGCTTAATTAGGTACTATTATTCCCTGAAATTTTTCGACTAAACACCTATTATCGTCGGAAATTTTCAATTTTAGTATTCGTATTAGTATATATTTATGCATCATTCATTCATGGTCGCAGTAGATAAGAGCATTCATAATAGTAGGTGATTAGCCCTCGGGGTGATAGGCATTTAATTGTATTTTGGTGAGTTCCAATGACAGATAGCCTAGGATGAAAATTCTATAAATGGTAAAGCCCTAGCCGTAGAGTGATCCAATGATTCATTTACATATTTAATAGGACAAAAATTGGAAAAACCCAGCAAATGTCGTTGTCCCTTATTCCCCTTCCTTCTCCTTCGATCGGCCGGACTTCACAGCAAACGGGCGTTCACCCGCGCTCTGCCTCCAACGCCGCTCGCCCGGATGCCGGTCAGTCTTTAAGGGATAGAACGGGCTATCACCCGGGGTGTAGAACACCCTTGTAAATGCCCTAACTGATGCAAGGGTCTAAAACATATCTTGAAGCAGAATTAATTGCAGGAACAAGATATAGAGCAGTAGTTTGAGAGTAGAGAGTTTTTTTAGGCCCGTAACTTTGGGCAAGTTGCAATATAAGGACAAATTTGTATGGATTTGTAATTATAGGACAATATTTAAAAAAAAATGGCAATCGAAGGACAATATTTAAAAAAAAAGGTAATTAAAGGACAAATTTAACTCCGATTGGGCCAAATTACACATTTTTTCCACATGGCGTGATTTATGCGGGCCGATGGCTACGTGGCTAGATATAGTATTAACTTTTGCAGTCTCGTAATCAACATAAACCAAATAATATTCTTAAACCTCCAATATAGCCAACAAAAACTATTTAGCACATACACATGTACCCAAATTGATTAATTGGAAGCAAAATTCAAACTGTAAATAATATAAAATATTAAATATTTAAAGTAGGTAAATATGACTAAAATAACACATAATATTTTAATTCCAAAAGTAGAATATTCTCCACGTTGTGTTTCAAAATATGGTCAAATTAATATTATAAAATGGCTAGAAATTTAAGTAAATATTGCACAAAATGAGAAATAAATTTTGATTTTATATCACGGTAATGTCTGACCAATTCATTTTCTTTGCTTATGTTACGTCCACGTAGGCATCGGACTGAGAAAAATGTATAATTTGGTCCAATTGGGGGCTTAATTTTTCTTTTAATTGCCAATTTTTAAATATTGTCCTTTAATTGCCAACTTTTTTAAATATTGTCTTACAATTACAAATCCATAAAAATTTGTCCTTCTATTATAAGTTGATCATAATAATGGGCTTAAATAAACTCTCTAATCGTATTTTGTTTTTCTGGCCATAGAAATATTATAAAGAAAATGTAATTCTAGCTAGAGGTAGTTGAAGATTAAAATTAGCCATTCTCAATTACTTACCAAATTTGTAATAGATGAATTAATAATTGAGAATATCATGTAATATAGCCAATATGAGCATTGAAATATAAATTATAGCCCACCCTCTTCATAAATATAAATTATGGCCATTTTTTTGAACTTAGGACCTAAATACCCTTTTTCCCTCTTCTATTTGTGATCCATCACTTCTTGACCTATTTTATTGACACTTAATTCTCATTTCAAATTTTTTCTTTCTTTTTTTTGTTTTTTTTTTAATTTTCCAGTTTATTTCTTTTTTCTGTTTTTTTTCCTTATTTTCCAGATTTCTTTTTCTTTCTTTTTTTCTTTTTTTTCGTATTTTCCAGATTTCTTTTTCTTTTTTTTTCTGTTTTATTTTTTATTTTTCAGATTTCTTTTTTATCTTATTTTCCAGATTTTTTCTTTTTTTTTTCTGTTTTTTTTTTTATTTTTCAGATTTTTTTTTAATTTCCAATTTTTTGTTTGCCTCTTCGCTTTTTTGTTTGCCTCTTCTTCTTCGGTCAAGATTCGAGCGAGGGGAGCCGAAGGCCTAGGAGCGAGCTGAAGAAATCTAAATTGTTGCCCGACGATTATCTTTATATTAGTAATCGGAGCGAAAGCGGAGCCGTACAATTGGAGCCGAAGGCGGAGCCGCAAAATCGGCGCAATATAACATGGAATAATTGGAATGTTTGTCCCAAGAGTACCATGTCATAACTTGGAATATCTGGAACTAATTCGACAATTCGTCCCAATTGTACCAAATCTGGAACAATTGGCACTAATAAGGCTAAATTTGTACCAGAAGTACTAGAACAATTGGTACTAATATGACTAAATTTGTACCAGAAGTACCAACTGCCTCATACCCGGCCCGACCCGATCCGCACGGACCCGCGTCCGACCCAACCCGTTCCACGTTTCATTAAGGGTATTTTCGACCCAAATTAAAAAAAATAGCCAAAATTTATATTTTTGAAGGAGGTGGGCCAAAATTTATATTTTAATGTTCGTTATGGCTATTTCAAAATATTTCTCTTAATAACTTGTGTATACTTTTACAGTAAGTTTAGTGTGCGTCCACTACTTTCCAAAATTACACATATATTTTATCTTTTTTGATGGTAAGTTTCTTACTCAAAACTATAAAATTAATTTTCAAATACCTCAAATTCCGAACTCCCACAAAAGGTTAACACGAACAACTTTTCATTTAATCGCAAATACAAATATGACTACATACATGCATCAATAAAGAAAAGAAAATACTCCTTAAAATCGATGTATTCTACTGGCGTAAAAGCCCAAAATTGATTTGAGTAAGAAATTCCTGCATAAAATTCCTCCAAAAAGATTGCACAAAATTGAAACTCACTTGAGCTTATCCTTGTAAAAGAAATAAATAGAAACTTTGTAGTCATATATGTTTTCAAGACATACTATAACTTTTTAGACTTTTAAATGTGTTATTTATTTATTTATTTATTTTTTCATCTTTTAACATTTGGGATTAATTTCTTCGGCTTAAACTCCACTTTTAATTAATTAATTAGAAACTATCATTGCAAAATGGGTAATTCTAAACATACCTCTCATTTTACTCTTCATAATCTCCCATTTAAAAAATATAATTAATTTTATATTAAATATACTTTCTCTGTAGACGAAAATGTATCTGATTGTATTTGTGACACAGATTTTGAGAAAAACTGATAAACGTGTTGTAAGTGAGGTAAAAGTAAAATTTGAGGGGTAGTGAATAAAGTTGTTGTGGGTGGAATAAAACTAAAACTTAGTAAATAATAGAAAGAATGAGAGTATAATGATACATAAAGTAGAGTAAGACACATTTTTATGGATAAATAAAAAGGGGGTAAGTAAGATACATTTTCGTGAATGGAGTACTATTTTACCCCTATAGCCCTAAAAATTAAAATTAAATTTAACTACAAAATAATAAAAAATAATAAAAAATCTACTCGTATACTATAGCCTCCAAACCCATAAATTTGAAGAAAATCAAGACCTTCAACTTGAACAATTCGTATGCAAATTCTGTCTCAAAACAGCCATTTGAAAAATGCATCACTCAGAGACGAAAAAGCTATTGGAACCCAAATAACAAACAATTTCGATCATAATCACAAACCTCATTTCAGTATTCTAAGCCGAAAAAATACCCAATTACTAAAAATAATTTCAATTGGAAATGAAAGTAGAAATAGAGATGGTCTTGGTTTGTGCGAGTAGCAGCGACGAGCAAGGTGAAGGTTTTGTTTCTTTTATTTATTTATTTTCTCCTTTTCTTTTATTCTTCACTATTAAAATTAAGAGCGAAACATTGATATAGCTCTTTTCAAACTTAAAAGATGAATTATGTTATTTTGAAAAAAAAAAACGCAAAATAGTCTTTTGAGATTGTTTGTGACTTTTATACCCTTTATGTATACAAGAAGGTTAACTTTAATTTGTATCATACACGAAGACTAACTTCATGTAGAAACTCCGACGGTAAAATTTTCCGACGCCAACAGTAGCGCGGTGATGCGATCGCCGGCGAAAAATTTCCAGCGAAAATTTCCGGCGAAAATTTGAATCATACACGAAGCCTAACTTCATGTATGCATCATACAAGAAAACTTATTTTCGTGTATATATCATATATGAAAACTGTCACAGCCCCAAATCCCGAGGGACGGCAGAAGCCGGGGTGCGACTGGGGTTGGATTAAAGAAGCGGGGAAGAAGGGGGCTAACTGACTAAACATACATGAAAGGCATCGATAAACCATGAACAAGACTTGAATATAAATAAGAAGAGTTAATCACTAAGGATTACTCGACAAAAGTACACAGTAGAAACTAAGTTCATATTTACAGACTTAAACTACAGTGTATTGTTCAAAAGGTACATAATCAAAAGACTGAGAGTTCTGCAGCGGAAGAGTTCTAACTAAAGCATCCTATCTTTCAACTCAACATCAACCGTCGCCGCTCACCGTCGCTTCAACCTGCACATTTAGAAAACAATGCAGGGCTAAGTACAAAAAGTACTTAGTGGGCACGATGCCGAAATCATAATCATAAGTATAGATAAATATGGCATTTCATAATTGTAGCACATCGGGATTTTATTTAAAAGAGGCCCGTGTCTACTAAACATTTTATGACTGATTTTCACAATTTACTCGGCCAAGTATTTTCTGGTATGCTATGTTCAATCTTGACCAATTCTCATTCACCGTGGCTGGTATCCCTCAACAAGATATCACATACACCACAAGTTACAAAGTGCACTAACTCTGGAAAGCACTTAGCAGCTAACTCAGAGCCGATCGTTAGTTAACCTAGTTAGATTAACTCTAAATCTGGAAAACACGAATGTTGACTCAGATAGGTACAAGAGAACTCACATAAAACATAAAACAGTTCATGCCATAATATCACTTGAAAACACAGATATCAAAGCGATAAAGAAAGATTTTCCGAGCATTGCTCGTTTTATTTTGTATATAAAAGCCCACCTCGATATACAGAACTAAAAGCAAAAGCTTCCAACTTCGGATCTTTCGTCCTTTCTTTACAGTTGGCTTCCTCCTTCATCGTAAAACAATAATACTTAAAAACGGGTCGTAAAAGATAATCGATCAAAGAATCGAAATAAGTTTTAGTCGTTTCATTCTTTAGGCATTTGCACGCTTACTAGCTTTATTTTACTTAAACGGGAACGAGACTCGTTCAAATCCCATTTAGAACTCGGAAGGTCTCATACTCGACTCTTAGGTCAATAGAGAGGGTAGTCAATAACTTAATACGACTTAAAAGATTATAAGGAACTAAGTTGGAAAGAATCAACTTAGGCGATTTACGTTTTAGTTCATTAATCACTTATGAAAAATCTCGCTTACTACTTCTTTATTTGAACGAATAAGAGATAAGATCTCGACTGGTTTTATCACTCAAGGCTCCATACTTGACTCTAGGGTCAGTAGGGAGATATTCGTTAGATAATACGGCTTAAACGATCGAAAGAAACTAAGTTGTGAACTAAACATCTTAGAAGAATTGAAACTGAAATTTCACTGCGCAAACCAGTAACTCTGGAGACTGTCCAGAACAGAGGATTTGGAAACAGGGGATGAGCCCTATACTACTGGAAAGTTTGGGATGTCTAGTTTACGCTCCAATTTACGGATCGCAAATCCGATAAACGAGCTAAAAGTTATTACAGTTTCCGGCGAGGGTCGCAAAACTGCCGCGAAAACCCTAATTGCTCGATAGATTCGACGTATAACGTCTTAGGTTCGTTCTAAGCTCTCGAATTCGATTTCTTTAGAAACTGGACCCTCAAGGCAGTCATCACGTATTCCCGTACGTGGTGAACTCCTTCTCAAAATTCTTCCAATAGCACGACGTTCTAAACGTCGGCTTTCAACTAACAATTACTAAACCAACAAATTATTCAAAACGCGTTCTAGTTCTCGACTATAACTACAGCTCATATTATAATAGCTCGAAAGCTCATGACATCAACTACAAAGTTGTTCTCAAGCTCATCATAGACAATAATATCCAATTAGAATTCTCATTCGACTTCTCGGTTATTAGTTGCGTCTAGTTGTTCGTCTCTTATGCAATTTTCAAAGTTGTCGGATTCCGTTCAAATTTTACGTCATTAAACTACGTCTAACGTGAATCACTTTCATGCATGCAATCATGTCATAACATCACTATATTTCAACTTATGACGTGTTCTTCGTCTCTTACATTCCGATAAATAATTTTAGAAAAATCTAATTAAATTCCTATAGTCAATTCACATCAATTTCAACCTAATTCCATTATCAATTCATCAATTAACATGAACACATGAAAACCCCTAATTCTTACTATAATTTCAGTTTTCATACTATGGATAAGAGGGTGATTTTCTTCTCCAATTAACACCATTTATTCATTAATCAACCTATTATAACAACTATTAATCAATTGCAATCCAATTACAAACTATCATGCAACAAAACCCCAAATCATATTCAAACCCTAATCGAATTTCACAAAAACATGGGGCTTTCGATTCCTCTTTGTTCTAATCACTAATTAAACATCTCTTAAGCATGAAATTATCATCAATTGAAGAAATCCAAAAATCCTACTAATTAACCTAGAATTTCGGTATTAAAAGAAAATTAGGGTTCTTAAATTTTGTTCAATTTTAAACCCTAATTAACCTATCTAACATATCCAATTTCATTAATTCAAGATCAATTCATCTAATCCATAATCCTAATTTTCGATCCAAAAGAAGAAATGAAAAGAAGAGAAGATGGTTGGATAGAAATATAGAGGGGATAATTACCATGATAATTAATGAAGAGGGAATTAAGTTCTAATGGTTGGATGATGACTTGAGATTTTCTTCTTGTTCTTGAAGGTTTCTTTAATGGAGGATGAAAGATTGAAGATGAGAGAATGATGAGGGAGGGCTGCCGAATTTTGGGTGTTGGGAGGGAGAGATGATGATATAATTGATTTAAACATAAGTTATAAGGTGAATATGTGTAAAGCATGAATAGTAACTAGCTAAGGTGTAAAGTAGGAATAGTTCTACCTTAGGTGTCCCTTATTTAACTATATAAAACACAAAAATCTAACAATGTGAGAGGGTGAAGGTCGGCCAAGGGAGAGAGGGAAAAGAAAATACGCGCTTTTTCCGGCGCGATCCGACGTTACGGAAAACGTTCGACGAAAAACGTCGCTCGGCACAAAATCGTCGCGATCCGATTCTACCGCAAATTTTAACGTACGAAACCTAATCGGAAAATAAATTTACAAAATTTATTTTGACAAAAACTCGGGACGACACAGTCCGAGTTTCGTCCGGAAAATCATAAAAACGAACTTTCTCGGGCGAGTTCGTATCGCAATTTCGTGAATGTAAAAATCAGACGGTTTTCCGTTCTGAGTTCACGAACTAAAAACTTTTCGTACGCGCTAACCCTAAATACGGTAGTCGTCTAGCTGACTTCCGTAATTTATTTTCGGAAACGGATTCGACCAATAGTCTTAGAATTCAAAATCGTAAACTTAGGCGTGCAAAGCCATTTATTTAATTAACTTTAAAATTTTAAGATCGTAAGGAATTTACGGGGCATTACAAAAACAAATCTTCATGTATGATACAAATTTGAAATTTTTTGCGGCGAAAATTTTCGTGTATGATGCATACATGAAAGTCAGTTATCGTGTATGATGCATACATGAAGTTAGGCTTCGTGTATGATTCGAAATTTCGCCAGAAATTTTCGCCGAAAATTTTCGTGTATGATGCATACATGAATGTTAGTCTTCATGTATAATGCATATATGATGCATACATGAAGTTAGGCTTCGTATATGATTCAAATTTTCGCCGGAATTATTGGTCGGAAATTTTTCCGGAAATTTATACATGAAATTAGTCCGTGTATGATTCAAATGAAAGTTAGCCTTCTTGTATACTCATTAAGGGTATAATAGACATTTCAAAACTCAAAATTCTATTTTGAAACTAAAAAAGTGGAGGTGACATTTATTTATTTTTTTTTAGAAAAAGGGCTACTTTACAACATTTCCTCTAAAATTAATCTCCATGCATTTCATTTTCAACTTCGAAATGCTAGAGCCATCGATTGGTTGAGATTAGATTTACATATGACCGAGTGGAGATGATGAAGAAGACAAGCCTCAAAAATTTTTTTTGGTGACAGTTTATCCATGAAATTTGTATAGGTTGTAAGGCAAAATTACTTCAAATTTTTGGATGTGGGGGCTATAGCACTCCGTATTATTTAATTTTGTAGTTATTAATTAAATGGCTATAGGGTTGAAATAGTAAAATTAATTTAATTTTGATTATTTTATGAAATAAGGAATATAAAGAGTAAAATATAGAATTACCCTGCAAAATTATATAAAGTCCATTACTGAAATTATATTAAGCCCATTAAGCCCAGTATTTGTGACGGCGCCTAGATTCTTTTCGTTTTTTTTAAGGATAAAATAATTTTCATTCCAATAACAAAGTAATTTACATCATATTCACTACATGAGATGGCATAAAATTTTCAAAAACTCTAATAGGCCCTCTTGCCATTTAAGTATATTAGTACGACGTACTCAAAAAAATAAAATAATAAAAAAAATAAAAGGGTACTAGTATATTAGTACAACAATGGCAGTGTAAGCCCACATATCCATTTTGCTAGTATTTTCTAATATTCGATTTTATAGTTTAATTATTTTAATTTATGCCCTCAACGAGAACAATTTTACTCTTAAATCAGTAATTTCCAGGAAAGAGTTTCATCTGAACAGTGAATTTGCTAATTAGGTAAATTGTTAATTTCAAGCAATTTAATAAAGAGGAGGAGATTACAATTGTGTTCTTGTTACTCTTGACTCTTGAGCTTGCATCATTTTGAGTTTGTCAAATTGATCTTACTAGCTTTGATGGATGAGTCATTAGATAATAATTTCAACTGTTAGAGGTGTCTTGCCACAAAGCCCAAAAACTATTTAAATCATTATTACAAGTATGCTGGTGCTGGTGTTGGTGCTACATTATTAATTAAAATTTCGGACTATATAGTCTGTCTGAGCCCATCAACAGGCCAATGTACGACATCTGGATATATAGACTATTTTACCGCGTAAAGTAGCTACTAATTACAATAAACATGTAACCAGGATTAAAATATAATTTTCATAATTGGAATCAATTTATTAAACACATACTGTATATCCATCACACCACATTTATCGTAAGCGACTAAAATTTCACATAATCCTGCACATCAAGTCAAAGAAATCGAATTTTGGTCAAAAAAAATCAAATTGTTGTTCTCGTCCTATATTTATTTTAAAAAAGTAAAAATAAAAATAAACTCGTTCCTTAATCTCATGATTATCAGCCATATGCCTAGGTGGAAAAACGGAAAATAAAATGAAATTTTCAACAATTTTCATTAAGCATATTGCAAATTTTTGGTGCCCCAGCTCTTTGACAAAAACCTAACCGGATCACTTCATTTTTAACCAATAGATTCAAATTATGATGGAACTTGGAAAATATGAACTTTTTTTTTTTTTTTTTTTTTTTTTCTTGAGATGCATATGCAACAAAATTGGCCAAATTATGTGGTAGGTGGAGTCTCCACTAGTTTGTTCATGTTATTTTCTTATCTCTTGCAATTTTTATACTGATCACTTTTGATTGCTCTAATGTCACATTCTAATAAAGCCAATCTCTGTAGTTTGTGCTTTGTTGCTCGTGACATATTTTTTTTGTTACGTTGGTTAATCATATTAATTACTTTTAAATAGAAACATGCAGTAGTACTTTTACAGTTATTTATACTTATAGAAGTACATATTTGGTACTATAGTCAATGGATTTTAATCTAATATGGCTCATTTAATGTGGTACAAAGTGCAATCTATTCAGTACTATATATTATTATCTTCAAATCTTGAAACTTGAAAGCTTGGATACGAGCGCACCGAATGAAGGGGAAAAGGAATTGAAGGTTGATCAACAATTAGAGCCCATCGCCTCATTGAGTCTAAAGTGATGACCCGCCCAATCTTACTCCACATTCATTATGTAAACTAAAAATTTTCGATTCAGACTATATAACTTTGATAGCTCTACTTAGGAACAATTTTGATGGCATTGAAGCGACTGGTGGTGATGTAGGAGAAGCGTGAAATATATCAAGAACAATAAAAGTATACGAAATCCATTAATTTTGACTCACAAAATACACAACGTAGGATAAAGCATTAATCCGTTGATTTACTCATGAATGTCGAAAGAACACCGGAAACCATCCCGCACTCTACATTTCAATGTCAACTCGACTCCCCTATATCATAACAAAAGCACTATATATACTAAAGCTCCCTACGCGTCTAAAAGGAAATAAACAACTTGTTGTCCAAGACAAATAATTTAAATAAAATAAATACAATATATTCAACGATCTTATTTACTTCAAGGGAGCCTTGAGATTGATTCGCTCTTTATAGATTTCCTTTTTCTTTTTATTAATTATTATAATGAATAACTAAACAATATTGTTTGTATTCCGCGATAATATTTCCCCATTTTAAAACGAAAGAGTCTCTTGCATGCTTACTTAGAGTAGAGCACCTGTAGCTAAAATATCTAAATTATGTCAACTACATAAACATATCACAATTAATTGGAATGGTTTTGCGGATTACACAATTATCGGGTTGTTTAATTAATTATTTTAAACTCAAGTGAGTGACTATAGTTAAAGATGATCGTTGAAGTAAACAAGTCGTGAATAATGTGAAAACAACATACGCAGAGATCCTTCTAACGCACCTTTTTGTTACTCCTAATCACTCATCGTGTAGAATAGAAATAGAAATAGAAATCAACAATCACGAGCTCCAGTAAAAGATTTTAATTTAAATGTAAAGTTTGTTTTTGATATAAATAATAATTAGAAGAAGAAGAAGAATAAGAATAAGGTGGAGTAAAAGTTATGGTGAAAGCAATAATAGGTTTGCCAATTCCGTGCTACGGATTGTGCGGTCGTACGATTATGATATCGTTGGAATTTCGACATCACTCGCCACTTTCTTTTGTCCTCCAATTCCAAACACTCTCTTATTCCACTAATCCACATCCTTATCTTATTAATTCATTCTTATTCTTATTACCAGCCATTAATTATTTTTTTAATGATACAATCTTTTTACCTCCATAATTAATCCTTCTCAACATATATACTAGTGTTTTTACTTCGGCTTACTAATTATATATAGGTTCCGTTCAACTTAAATTTGATCACCTTCTTATGCAATAGTATGCAAACTACGTACAAAAGTTTTATAATTATCTAATAAATTTTTTAATCTGGCTCTCTCTCTCTCTAAAAAGAATGTTACGTTAAATCTTCTAGAACTTGTACATTAAACTTGCCAAATTAGTCTCAAACGTTCTAGGTTTCCTAGTGGAACATAATTATATAATGTCATCATATTAGTTCAAGAATTTATATAAGCACAATTTATATATAGATATATAAGTTTCTTCTTATGTGTAAATTAAATTAAAGCAATCAGGTTTCCATCAAATCAAGGAAGGTATAAGCCACCACCAATTTCATCAAATCATATAATGGATTGGTAAAAAAGAAAAAACAGTTACATCACAAAAGTTAATTAATGAAAGCACTAGTGGCCAACAACTTATGCATGCCATCATTTTCTATTATATCTAGTATAATCTATATATATTTTGTTGTAATTAATGTTTTATTTTTCATATTTTGGCGGTGGAAATTAAAAATAAGGAGGAGCATTGCGTGTTGGTGTCGCGTACCCTTTAGTCATTAAGTATTGACTAAAATCTCCAACTGAAATTAATCTTTTATCATACCATACGTAGCTTGACTCCTGTCTTTGGTATTACAAGTTTTATTTCACTACTAAAGAAAGTAACAATTACTAATATATAATCATTTCATATACTAAGCTGATAATAAAAAGAATGTATTTATAAATTCGTGTACCCTTTAGGTGATTCGTTTATTTTAATGGAATTCATTGACTTATTTCATTCTTTGCCTCCTTTTAACAACCAGCAATTCAAAGCTGCCTGTCCATTATCAGTGATGCATGCGGATCATATAAAGTCTAAAAATTAGGTAACAGATTGAGTATCCCAGTTTTAATTTTAGTGTGTCAAACTAGTCTCGTTCATTTAAAGTACATTTTTCCTTATTTTCCATATCATTATAATGGATTCGAAGATTGTTTCTGAAGATTAATTAAAAAATTCGTGGCTTGCATCTCTACGTTCTTACTTCTTACGTTTGTCTTTCTAGAAATTATCCCAATTAAAAAAAAAAATAAAAAAAAATAAAAAAAATAAAATAATAATAATAATAATAATAAATTTACCAGCTAACATACTACGCACGACTCTCCTCCTATATTACTTGTACAATTAATCTAGCCTAATCATTGCGAATATTAATTTATTACCATGTATTAAGTCTATAATATATAGAGGGAGTTTTGTATAGAACGTACCAAACGTAGTATGCATATTTCCCGTAGCAACGAGCCCTTAATGGACAAACAAGATTTTAATTCAATTGACTTATGTTTGTTAGTGACACACACCTAGCTATCATTATTAACATGGCGCAATATAAATTTATAAATAGAGAGAGGAGATGATCCAATTAATGGAAACTCCGGTCTCGATCGGAGATTCCCAAAGAATTTGGATCCTTGATCATCCTATATAAAATAAATATTATTATAAGATATAGAAAACAATATCATAGAAGAAGCATTATTGTATACGTACATAAACAAACATTAAAGCATTATTGTATTATATATAAAGAAATATTATTGTATGTATAAAAAAATTATGGTTTTAAAGTTACTCCGTGCGGGGTGAGGAATTAATAAGCAAAATTATAAGTCGGCCCTGTTATTGATAGGAATTAAATAAATTGTCCAATTGGACGATTATAAGGTTGTATATGAATCAAGCTACTCGTAAGTTGGACAGAGCACAATTCCAAAAAATTTGTTCAAAATTTGATTATTTAGTAAACGAGCTAAGCTTGAGTCTGATTGTGCTCAACTCGAGAGGATTGGAAACATGCATGCATGTTCGACCTTGAGTTGAAATGCTCAGCACGTTCATCGAGACAGCTTCTAGGTTTGAACATTAATTGTGTGATTCAAAAAGAATTAAACCAAGGTTAATTTGAATATTTCTTGCAATTTCTGATTGTTAAAATTTGTCGACACAACAAATAAGTGTTTGTATATTTAAGATAACGTGATGCTATTTTTTGAGGGATAACGTTCCAGAAATAGCGGTGTGTCATAATTAGAGAGGTGTGATTAAGTAAAAAAACTCTTTGGAATAGATCCAGTTTTGGTTACCTTCAAATATTTTAAGCTAAGTTTTAAAACCGGAAAATAGTATGCTGTGTATAAATGATTATCAAATGGGTATTCCAAATGTGAAGTAATCAGTAATCACTAGTTAATTTGATATTTCAAATTTTACTTAAAATCTAGAATATTTTTATTGGAGTCTTAGTAGAATTAAAAGCAGAGTGAAATTAATTTGATGGCGGACCAAAATGATCACCTTAAAATATAGTATATATATATATATATATATATATATATATATATATATATATTAAATATTTGTTATATCTTACTATAGATTGAAATTTGTTATATCACCTAACAGAAAACAAATTAGTTATATCCAATATCACATAAATATCCTTAGAATAATTGGAAGCTGATAAAAAAACATCACTTCGGTTGCTTTGTTCAGCGAAAACATGGGAAAGTGACCGTACTGCATGGAAATTGGAAAAACATAAATTCTGTTGACTACTTTATGAATTAACTAGGATAGATTTGAGAGGTAGGTGAGAGAAGAGTTAAAACCCTAATCCGCTCACAAGATCCTGTTAAACTGAAACCCTAAAATCTCGTCCTATATAATGCTGCTAGTTAATGTAATTTTTATTATTAGTTTTTTTTTTCGTTTTTTAGTTAATGTAATTTGATCATTAATTTTTTATTTCATTGATTATTATTATAATAGTAGAAAAAAATACATTTTCCAACTCAAAACAATTATATAAATTCAATAATCAAAGATCCCGCTCGAGTTATATAGATCCCACTTGAGCGGGATCTCATAATAATTAAACAAATTTCGAGCGGGATTTATTATTCACGAGTGGGATTTCAAAGTTTTAAACCAAAATATATATTTTTGTGAAATTTATCATATATATATTAAGTTACGATTTTTTAATCGTATAAGCCATTCATTTTTTAAATTTGATTAAATTTAATATATTGGTAATACAAAACACATTTTCCAACTCCAATAAATTATATAAATTCCATAGTTAAAGATCCTGCTCGAGTTATGTAGATCTCACTCGAGCGGGATCTCATAATAATTAAACAAATTGCGAGCGAGATCTTTTATTCACGAGTGGGATTTCAAAGCTTAAAACCAATTTTATTTTTTTTTGAAATTTATCATATATATATTAAGTTACGATTTTTTAATCATATAAGCTATTCATTTTTTAAATTTGATTAAATTTAATATATTGGTAATAAAAATACATTTTTCAACTCCAATAAGTTATATAAATTCAATAATTAAAGATCCCGCTGGAGTTATGTAGATCTCACTCGAGCAGGATCTCAAAAATAATTCCACGAATAACGAGCGGAATTTTGTATTCACGAGCGGGATTATACAATTTTAAAGTAAAATATATCTTGTGAAATTTATCATATATATATATTAAGTTAAGAATTTTTTACTCGTATAAGCCATTATTTTTAATTTTTTTATCATATACAAAAAAACATATCACTTCAGCGAAAACATGGAGAATTGAAATCCCACAAAACAAAAACTATATTACATGTGAATAGTATATATCAAAACAAAAACGTATATATTTGAAATTGAGACCAAAACAGAAATTGCCTGACATGTGAACGATGGGGAATTGAACCATTGACTCCTTTTTTATTTTAAAATTGAAAGCTGCACACGTTACATTATTAAATTAGGTGAGAGAGGGGAGGTGAGAGAGCAAAACTCTAGATCCCGCCCCTCTATATAAGCCATTGAATCCGCTCATATCCCACTCCACACCACAAATTTAAATCCGGCAGCCCTCAACTCAAAAAAAAAAATACCAAATTCCATTCAAGTGTTTAGGGAGGGATCATCCGTTCGATTGTTGGAGCAAAATTTCCATTCTTTCGATTGTTGGAGCGGGATTTCATTCCATCGATACAATATGTCCGAAAAAGTTAGTAATTTTATTTACATTGATTTTATTCGTAGTTTTCTCCTTGTACAAATTTTAGTCGAAGCATTAATATTAGAATTTTAGTCGATGCATTAATAATAGATTTTATTCGTACATTCTTATTGTAAATAAAAATAAATAAACTAATGTTAGTTTTAGAATTTTAGTCGACTTTCTCATTGTAAATAAAAATAAATAAACCAATGTTAGTTTTAGAATTTTAGTTGAAGAATTTCGATTTTGGGTGTAGAAAATTAGTAATAGGTTATCTAGGTTTATAAATTATCTCAAATTAATAATATATTAAATCCCGCTCGGTCGGGATGTAGATCCCGCTCGATCGGGATTTTCTGTGGGACCCCCAATATCCGAGCGGGATCTTTATTTTTCTAGGTTGACATTAATTAAAAATTTAAATATATAATTATTTTGTATTTAAGTCGAAGAATTTGGTGGTTAAAATATTAGTTTCCATTTGTATAGAAAATTATAAATTAGCTTTCTTTTTTAAATTAGGTATATTTTTTCACGTAATTGGAATGTACATTTTTATTGCTCTATATATCGAATTATGATCGTATGATGTTTGACTTGGATAAAATATAAAAGATTATTTGTGGATTATGTTAAATAAAAAGATGCATACAAGAGGCCCGACTCTATTAACCGTAGTTCGACGATTAACACGTTTTACAGGATTGTATGAGGTCGGTGGTGAAGAATTGGTCGATAAATTTGTAAATGAGTGATTTGGGCATTTTATCTATTGGGACCCGGGACAGAAATGCGCGATGGCTGTGCATCACATGTTGTCACGTGAGATCAACTATCCAGGTTCTCAGCCTCACGAGATGTGGTTCCATATCAACGGCGTAAACCTCCGATTTTCATATGAAGAATATGCGTTGGTGACTGATTTGAACTTTGGCGAGTCCAGCTTTAATCCGACAGATGACCACGATTTACGGAATGTGGAGGTTTATCGACAGTTTTGTAACGGTATGCCTATCACTGCCAATGACTTACTGGATCGATTTAATAACACGCAGACGTCCATCACTGATCGAAATGGTGATCCAAGTGTTGATTTGTACCTCCAAGCGGCCCACGTTTTAGTGGTGTACATGCTTCTACTTGGTAGAGACGTGAAGAAAATTGTTCCTTCGTGGATTTGGAAATTGGTCGATGATTTGAATTTGTTCTCTAATTTTCTATGGGGAGCATATACATACTTAAATTTGAAGCATTACATCACCAAAGTGAGAATAAAAAAAAACTATCACTTCTATGGTGCAGTGTGGGCTTTTCATGTGTAGTCTCTAGAAGTCATGCCAGATTTAGCGGAAGCAGTTGGAAGACTTGATGACCTGACCGGAACTCCCAGATGCATTAAATGGAGCTTTAGAAGCAGACCTACAACGGATCTTGAACCAATTTTTTCTTTACTGGTAATAAATTAATTTTTAAATCTTTGTTCTCAGACAATACTCCATATTTACTTTTTTTTTTGTTTTTCTACAGGAGCCCAATTTGAACCACTTGTTGTAACTGACGACGAGAAGAAGACTTTTTACTGGCAGTCGACTCAATATCCAAATACTCTCAATGTTGAATTTGTGCCGCCCAAAAATGTGCTAAGAGAGGGTGAGCACATTCCTCCTCGTCCCCGTACGGAAGCAATTTTTTATGAAAAGGCCATTCCAACACATGAAGCTTCAAGGCCCAGACGATCACACGGAGCGGGTCCCATCTATGTAGAGGCAGACATTTCAGACCAGGAGCCTCAAGATCAGCCCCAAGATAAGGGGAAACGTACCCGAAAAGATGCAAAAGCTGCATCCCGACAAGCTGCATCGTCATCTTCCAGCAGTGGGGGGGAGCACCACCGACAATACAATGATCGTCGTTGGTTGAGAGAGGAATTGGAAAGATCTGAGAATCGGCTCCTGGACAAGATGGATAAGAGATGGGTACCTCGGTTTACGAAGTGGTTTGGGGACTTGTTTGAACAAATGCGATGTGGAACATCCCGACATTCACCTGCATATCAACCCACAACTCGGCCTCGGCAGGATCCCGTCATTGAAACACCCCTACAACAACCTACAACTGTGCCCTCTACTACTGCGCCCAGTTACATCCCGTTTACTACTGTGGATGTCACTCCGCCCCGATTTTCTATGCCCGAATTTAGTACGGCATATCGGCCGCAAGGGCATTTTGGTAGTACGCATCATGATCCGCCTCGCCATCCCATGTTTGCTAGTGGTTATCAGACAGATATGTAGAGCCACTTGGGAGAGGTAATTTAGAGTTTTTATTATGAAATTTCTTTTTTTTATTCATGTTCGAATTATTTTAATACTTTGTTGTTTAGATGATTGGAAGGTCGTATCAACAATCTCTCGTTGAAGACCGTTCCCAAATGCAATGATCTCAAGAAGTTCCCACTAGTGTTATCCCTGCTATCCCACTTTCAAGGCAACAACTTGAAGAGCCACCCGCAGTACAGCCTAAAAGGAAACCTACAAGAAAAAAAAAATTAGTGCCGCAGTTTCTACGCCATTTCAAGCCGAAGTTGCACCGCACCAAATGACAACCGATCTGGTTGAGGAATTTCAGAATTTTTGTCGCGCTCCCTCTAGTGCAATGATGGTTGTGGTAGATAGTGGTATAAGCCTTGATCAGGAATGGTTTTAAGAAATTTTAAATCCGAAGATGGATGTCATTATCGGGGTAAGTTAACTTTTACTCTTTTTACTATTTTACATTGTTAGATGACTATATTAAACTTTGCTATTAATTTAATTTAATATCTAACAATTTTGTGTAGGTCGTTGATTTGTACTTAATGAATCTGCGATTCCGATTGAAAGAAGATGATGGGATCTTACCTGGTGTGACATATAGGAACACTGTCATCTTAGACACTGTCTTCGTAAGTAGTTAAATATATTAATTTCAATAACACTGTCTTGTTGACTATTAATATTTGTATTATTGATGAAATAGGGTTCACTCAAACATGATTGGCTTACTGGACCGCTTTGAGGGCCGATTGGCAGTCTCCCCCAAGCATACTATTTTTAATACACGGACGTGAAGCTGGTGAATCACATACCTCAATGTTTGATGCAACACAAGTAAGTGAATTAACATATTTAGTGTAATCTATTAAAAACTATTTGTGATAAATAGTAGCAATAATCGAGTTATGCTTCCATGTTGATTTCATGAAGGTTATAATAGTGTGTCTTATAAGTGGTCACTACGTGACGGTCCGTATCGATAAGTTGGCATGGACGGCTGAGTTGTACGACTTAATGTACTATAACCTTGATCTGGAAGTGCACAGATTGCGATTTGAGAGGTTGGCACCGCTGCTAAACTTATGGCCTCGACTTCTTGATTTTGCTTTCTATTGGAAACATCAACGTATTGGACGTTCCCCTATCCATGATCCATTGAATTTGGTAGTGGCTGACATTGATCATCAATTTAAGCAAACCGACAGTCTAAATTGTGCAATATTTGCACTGATGCAAGTTGAAAGATTGATTATTGGACGTCCATCCATATCATAGTGGCAAACTCACATTACATCCTATAGAATCAGGATCGGGTGTGGTATATATGAAATTTGTCAACCACCGTAAGATGCCACTTTTTTTTTTATAATTGGAACAATGATTATTGTAATGAATTTCGATATTTAGAATTTTATTTATGTTATGATTTAGTTTGTTTTAGTTATTTTGGATTTTTGTTCATCGTATAAGTCATGCATTTTCTTGTTTTGACTAAAAACAATATTTAACAACTTTTAAAATACACAAACCAACTCCAAAAAATTAATTATTTGCAAAAAATATAAATCTCGCTCGCCTAGTGTAGATCCCACTCGAGCGGGATCTCAAAAATATTCCACAAAATCGAGCAGAATTTATGTATTCACGAGTGAGATCTTAAATTTGTAAATGATAGTGTATTTTGATATAAAATTTATCATACATATAATAATTTTGATTTTTTTTCATCGTATAGGCCATGCATTTTCTTGTTTTGATTAAAATAATATTTAACAACTTTAAAAATACACAAACCAACTCCAAAAAATTAATTATTTGCAAACAATGTAAATCCCGCTCGCCTAGTGTAGATCCCACTCGAGCGGAATCTAAAAAATATTCCACAAAACTGAGCGAGATTTATGTATTTACGAGTGGGATCTTAAATTTGTAAATGATAGTGTATTTTGATATGAAATTTATCATACATATAATAATTTTGAATTTTTTTTCATCGTATAAGCCTTGCATTTTCTTGTTTTGATTAAAAATAATATTTAACAACTTTAAAAATACACAAACCAACTCCAAAAAATGTAAATCCCGCTCGCCTAGTGTAGATCCCACTCGAGCGGGATTTCAAAAATATTCCACAAAACCGAGCGGGATTTATGTATTTACAAGTGGGATCTTGAATTTGTAAATGATAGTGTATTTTGATATGAAATTTATCATTCATATAATAATTTTGGATTCGTTTTTATCGTATAAGCCATGCATTTTCTTTTTTTGATTAAAATTAATATGTAAGTACTTAAAAAATAAACAACTCACCTCAAAACAATTAACCATTTGCAAAAACTAAATATCCCGCTCGAGTTATGTAGATCCCACTCGAGCGGGATCTCAAAAAATTTTATGAATATACGAGCGGAATTTAATTTGTAGCGAGTGGGATATCAAAAATATAAATAATATTAATAATAGAATGTTAATGTCGATTACAATTTCTACGCGTATGACCTTCTTCACGACAATTACCACATCTCATCGGACGTTGACTACTCGATGGTTCTGCTTCTTGCCTTGTGGTTTGTCTTCGGTTAGTTCTCTTCAATGTAAATCTTCGCCGATTAGTTCTCGGTCGTCCCGCCTGTGAAGTAATTACGGGAGACAAGACCAAGATATTGGAAACTTAAACTGGAATATTTCACTCCTCTACATATGGAACACGATGTATAGGATATTGATAAGCTTCATCCCAAACTTCTCGTTTGTAGTACCATTGCACATACTGGTATACATCATCAGCATTTTTTCTGTAATTTTTTACAATAATTTTAATTATAATCTCAAATGGTTATGCAAATTGAAGCAATAAAACGTACCAGATAGCAGCAAAAGCATGCGAACAAGGCATTCCATCATCTTGAAATTCACAACATGAGCATGTGTGTGAATTGAGATCAATTTTCCAATTTTTTCAACCATCACTCACGTTGAACACCAAGCTGATTCTGCCACTCGTATCGTATCTAAATGACTTATTCATTGATTCTGTCATCTTTTTAGTAGCCTCTTGAGTTACAACTTCATCATCGCCTTTGGGCAATTCCCGTCTCTCATCAAACCATTGCTCGATGATATACCTTATAACGTCAAGCATTGAGCATATAAGGAGACCACGAGCCCATACTACTCTATGATTCCATACTTCTACTGCATTTGAAGTAAGATGGCTATAACGTGGCAATGGACACTTGCATCGAGCTCACTTCTCTAGTCCAACTCTCATTAATTTGTCGTATGCGCCTTGACTCTCTCGTTGCATAGAGGCCATTGCCTTATCATAAATTGAAGTGCGATATGCAAAAGCAGCTCGTTCGTACAATGTCACAAAAACTTTCCCATAACACTTCAACTTATTCAGCAAGTGACAGTAGCAAAGACCGTGAAATGCATTTGGAAACACCTTATTGACAGTGTTGGCTATAGAGACGTGTGCGTCAGAGACAATCATTGTATCTCTAAACTCGCCATATGCCATTTTCAAACGGGTTAGCAACCATCTCCAAGATATATCATTCTCGATTGGTTAAACGCGTATCACCAGTGAAAAAACATGTTCGTTGAAATCCTTCGTCATAGCAAAAAATAAAATGCCTCTTTCTTGCACTTGAGATGAGTGCCATCTACAACGATCACAAGTCTCATATTGAATGGATACGCAAGTCTGCAGGTGCCAAGAGCCACGAACAAATGCTCAAATCTCCCATCATTTCCAACCTCTAGATCAGTAATCGTGTCTGGATTTGATTCTTTAAGCATGTGAAGATAGCCAAGCAACAACTGGAAGGATTCAACATACTCACTGTATATACTTTGTATTGCTGCATGCCGTGCTCGCAATGCCAAATCATAACGGATGGTGATATCGAACTCGTATAACATCTCCTCCATAATGGCCTTGGGCTCCATGATTTTACAGTTGGTTCTGATTTTTCGCTCCACGTAAGCTGCAACAACATTCATCTTAATTTTCCTTGGAGCGGCACGTCGTAGCTGACGGAGGCATGAATGCTCAGGAATGAACTTGTGTATTATCCAAGTATTCGTTCCGCGTGATGCTGCACGCAATTCAAATGGGCAATTCGGATGCTTGCACAAAAACTTCACTCGAAGATAATCCGATTTTGGAGTTTTGAATTCAAGTCCTCTCTCCATGTGCCACGTTTCGACTGCAATATTTAATTTTTGTTTGCTGTCGAAAACAACACCAACACACAACTCATCATCATCTGTCGGGTCGGGATCACGTGCTACGAGAGAAATCGTAGCATTAGGCGGAATCACCGGAACTAACCAGTTGGTTAGATCACACGCGTCTGTCGTTGCACTGGGATGAATCCATGCACTGTGCTCCACCATAGTAAAATCGAGTAAACCTTTCTCAGTCCAGTCTTCAGATGCTTCACTATCAGTTTCAAGATCAACAATGTCAACATCTTCATCGTCTGAATCCAACTAGATAGTGTATTGTGGTTTATCATCTTCATTGTCTGGAACATGACAATCTGGAACAACAGATACGTGATTTGTGGATGTCGCTTCGTAATTATACCCACTAGGATATAAGTTGGAAAAGAAATCCTGGGAATTTATTTATTGTTGGATACGCTCCATTTCATCATAATATGTGTGCCCTTGGTCGTATTGAAATGATGACGCCTGCCCTTGGTCGTATTGAAAGGATGACGGTTGCCCTTGGTCGTATTGAAAGGATGACGCCCCAGGATCTTCGAAATATGGAACATACACATCTATGTGGCTATGGATGAGATATACAGTTGGAAAGCATTCCTTGCACAATTGAGCAAATTGTTGATCTGTGCTCAGAGAATTTGCATAATACGCCCATTTCGAGCATGCGATAAATAATATATTTCGTACTGAGTGCTCATCGAATTTCGATGCATCAACACATCGATGTTGTATTTCAAATTGATAAGAGCTGGAGTGACAACAAGAACTTGAGTGATCAATTCTGAACCGCCCACATACTCACAATCGTGTCATTCTCTACTATATTTGATATTGAAATATTTCCATTCTTCCATATTCTGAAATATAAACACTATAAGTATGAAAATCAAGACAATTAAAAATGTAATATAAAAGATCCCGCTCGTATAATTTGTAGATCCCGCCTCGAGTGGGATCTTCCTTTACGAGCGGGATCTTACTATTCACGAGTGAGATCTACTAAGGACGAAATCTTAAATACAATTGAAACTCATCTTTTTTGGATTTGTTGATCAAATCTGAAAAATTCTTGGACTAATGACGAAATTTTCTTTTTAACTGATATTTTTTTATGAGGTATAATATTTTACAGAATATTTTGATGGTTGTGGTGTTTGCTCATTCATCTTTGCAACCACTTATATAGAATTCATTCATTCAAGCAAATAGGTGAGTGAAATTGGTACAAATTCACGTGAAAGTAAAATTGTTACATCAATGATGAAATTTCAACCATTCACGTGAACATTTACAAATGAATTTTAACATCCACCATTGTCGAGTACTATCACACTCAATTGTGTGTAAGGTGGCGTGCTACCAATATTTATGGAAGAAAATTTAGTTATATAGTACAATTATTATCACATATTGTATAAAAATTATGAAAATCTACGAATGAAAAAAAATGAAAACCAAAAAATATGTAAACTATATAAACAGATAAATAATGTTATTAATTGCAAAATAATTAAATATCCCACTCGTACAAAGTTTAAAAAAATGAAGATCCCACTCGAGTGGGATCTTCAAAAATATCGAGTGGGATCTTCATTTTTGTTATTTTTGGCGAACAGAATTACTTTTTACTTTACAATTCATAATTTTTTTGTTATTTTGATATAGTTTACATATTTTTTCATTCTAATATTTTAATCACTTAATAGTTATTCAATATTATTATATAATTATTTGAGATAAATTTTAGGAAATAATTAATCTTCATGCATAATAATTTTCAGGCATATTTAATAAAGATCCCGCTCGAAAATTCTTCAAAAATCTCGAGTGGAATCTTTCAATATATATTATTTAACCGAGCGGGATTTCTTGTTATTTGTTAATTGATATAATTATTGTTAATGTTATATAGTTTACATATTTTTTGGATTTCCATTTTAATTAGTTAATTAGTTAATACGTATTCAATATTGTTATATAATTAATATAATTAAACACTGAGTAATTAATTAACCATTTATTCATAATAATCTTTAACCTTAAAAAATGAAAGATCCTGCTCGAAAATTAAAAGATCCCGCTCGAGTGGGATCTTCAAAAATCTCGAGTGGAATCTTTCAATATATGTAATTTATCCGAGCGAATTTTCTATTTATTTGGCAATTCATATAATTATGGTTATTTTTGTATAGTTTACATATTTTTTGGATTTTATTTTCATTAGTTAATACGTATTCAATATTATTATATAATTAATTTAATTCAAATAATAGTAATTAATAACTATTTAATCATAATAATCTTAAAGCTTTAAAAAAAATATCCCGCTCATAAATTATAAGATCCCACTTGAGTGCGATTTCAAAAAATGTTGAGTGGGGTCTTAAGTTTTTGTTAATGTGTCCGAGTAGGATCTTTGTTTATTTGATATATCATGAATTTTTAATTCTTTTAGTATAAATTATATATTTTTCCTCCTTTATTTCATATAGTATCTAAAATATTCAGTTTACATAAAGATAGTTGAGTAATTAATTAATTGGATATGCCCTAAACAAACTAATCATTGCAACACTAATTATCTAATTATTGTCCACTTTTGCTAACTTCCATGCCCTAACATCACAATCATTTTCGGTTAATGACAACTAAAGTGAGAAGCAGTCAAATCGGTGTCAATGTGTAAGAAATATAATATAAAAAATACAACATCAAAGGTAAATTGATATCTACATACCAAATATGGACATAACTAATTTAATTCCTCAAAGTCGTATATAACAAATTGTGAAAAAGTCAAAACGTACTCCCTCCATCCCGCAAAAGATGAGCCACTTTCCTTTTTGGGCTGTCCCACGAAAGATGAGCCATTTCTGTTTTTGGGAAATAATTAATTGCATTCACAAAGCTTTTATATTTGCATTCACATTGCTTTTACATTCTTTATTATTTATTCATACTACTTTTACATTATTTATCAATAAAATACTCCACTAAATACACCTACTACTATTTCTTCTTAGTTTCCGTGCCCAAACAAAAGGGCTCATCTTTGGTGGGACGGAGGGAGTATATATTGACAATTGAGTATATATATATAGGAAGATGATCATGTGAGAATGCTTTTTTAGATGAGAAATGAGAATAAATTTAGACCCTTGATTTTTGTTGATCAATGACTCAGATTAAATGATGCATTACGTTACTAATTTATGCATTACAATGTTTATGCATTAAGTTACTGTAATTTATGCATTAGAATGTGTATGCATTTCATAATTTTCATTTATGTAATATATGCATGAGTGAAGCACCCAAATAGCAAAATCCCCCCTTAGATTACAATAGTTGTCAAGGAACATAATATGGTAAAATTATAGCCAAAAATGTATTTTTTGGACCATTATACCCTTACTATAGGGTAGAAGTTATATTCAGTTTTTTCACTAAAAAAAAAACCGTGTCATATTTTTCTCCACTCCATTTCATTTCCCACTCAATTTTTCTCTCACTAAAAAAACTCTCCCCCATTTTCTCCACCAGAAAACCCTACTTTTATCCACCTCCCATTTCCGTCACCGCCACCCTCAGCCGTCACGCCACCGCCACACTCAGCCGTCCAGCTATGGCTTCCGACAGTGAACAAACACCCGCGAAATCTGTGCACGAAGAAGAAGCCAGCGCAGAAGAAGAAGCCGCCGCCGTCGTCGCCGCTGCTGCCCCTCAAAACCACGATAGAGCTCGTAATATTCTCGACATAACTAAGGTTCGAGATCTTCCCTACTTTCTTTCTCGATTTTATTTCTCTTTCTCCATCTTTCTCTCTCTAGAAAAATTCTAGATCTAGCCGGAAATAATGCTATTTTCGTATTTATTTTTGATGATTTACAAGTGTTGATATGATTCCCGGTGATTCGTGGTGTATTTGGGGTGATTCCCGTAAATCCAGATCTGGTTTTTGATTTCTCAGATTTGCTGGAATTTCTGTAATAACATGTTACGAAATTACAATTTCGTAACATGTTTGTGGCAATTTGAATGTTTCGAATACATGTTACGAATTTCACAATTCACAACATCATATACGAATTTCGTATATAGTGTTACGAATTTTTAAATTCGTAACTAACTGTGCATTTTAATTCGTTTAGTTGAAGTTACGAAAGTAAAATTTCGTAACATGTTTGTGACAATTGGAAAATTTCGAAATGAATCATTTTATGTTACGAAATTAGCATTCGTATTGAATAATCTGTTGCTAATTCATATTTTCGTATCACGTTTTTTGAATTTAGGTTATAACATGTTACGAAATTACAAATTCGTAACATGTTTGTGGCTATTTGAAAGTTTCGAAACTGAAGTTTTTAAGTATATGTACATCATATACAATTTTGTATATAGTGTTACGAATTGTGAAATTCGTAACTAACTGTGCATTGTGATTTGTTAATTTGAAGTTACGAAATTACAATTTCGCAACATGTTTGAGGCTTTTTGAATGTTTCGAATCTGAAATTTTTAGGTGTATAATGTTGCGAATTTCACAATTCGTAACACAATTCGTATATAGTGTAGCGAATTGTGAAATTCGTAACTACCTGTGTATTTTCATTCGTTAATTTGAAGTTACGAAATTACAATTTCGCAACATGTTTGTGGCTTTTTGAATGTTTCGAATCTGAAATTTTTAAGTGTATAATGTTGCGAATTTCACAATTCGCAACAAAATATACGAATTTCGTATTGAATAATCTGTTGCTAATTCATATTTTCGTATCACATTTTTGGAATTTTGGTCATAACATGTTACGAAATTACAATTTCGTTACATGTTTATGTCTATTTGTTAAGTATTTGATGTAACAAATTTCACAATTCGCAACAAAAATATACGAATTTCGTATATAGTGTAGCGGATTGTGAAATTCGTAAGTACCTGTGCATTTTCATTCGTTTATTTGACGTTACGAAATTACAATTTCGCAACATGTGTTACATGTTCTGAAATACTGAATTGGTTTAATTGTTTGTTTATTACAGATCGAATGGATATTCAAACGGAAGAATCTTGCCTCCAAGCACCACCGGATAATGATAACCGGTGGTGAGTGTATAGTGAACGATATTAAGTCTGTGTTTGAATCCTTCGGCAACAAATCTATCCGAACGTTGAAGCAATCAGCAATGAATTCGTATCACAATCATAATTCATTGTTATGAATTAACGCTTTCGTATCACATTGTTATGATTTCATGTTATGATTTTATGTTACGAAATTACAATTTCATATCAATCATGTCATAATTCAATGTTACGAATTTACGCGTTCGTATCATTTTGTCATATTTCCATGTTACGAATTTACGATTTCGTATCACTTTGTTATAATTTTGTGTTTACGAATTCAACCTTTCGTTTCAATCGTGTCATGATCTCTTGTTACGAATTTCATATTTCGCATCAATGTTTGTAGGAAGTTTAATTTCTTATGTGTTACTCCATTGCGAAATTCATAATTAAGCACGATGGACTCATCTGCATAAAAGGAGTAAGATTTAAATTTGTTACAGTGTTACGAAATGAACAAATCGTAACACAAAACCAAAATTGTAAAAGCTCATTCTGTTACGAAATAAGTAAATCGTAACCAAAAAATTCATAAACATTCGTTTCGTTACGAAATTAAAGAATCGTAACACACTAAATTGTACGAAACGTTAAATTCGTAACATATTAATCAAATCTTAACAATTATAAAATCGTAACACCACACTACATGATTCGTAACATAACATGTTACGAAATTCGACTTTCGTAACTTCAAATAAACTTATAAAAATACACAGTTAGTTACGAATTTTATAATTCGCAACACTATATACGAAATTCATATTTTATGTTGCGAATTGTGAAATGCGTAACATGTATACTTAAAAAATTCAGTTTCTAAACCTTCAAATAGCCACAAACATGTAACACATGTTACGAAATTCTACTTTCGTAACTTCAAATAAACTTATGAAAATGCAAAGTTAGTTACGAAATTCATAATTCGCAACACTAAATACAAAAATCATATTTTATGTTGCGAATTGTGAAATTCGTAACATGTATACTTAAAAAATTCAGTTTCTAAACCTTCAAATGGCCACAAACATGTAACACATGTTACGAAATTCTACTTTCGTAACTTCAAATAAACTTATGAAAATGCAAAGTTAGTTACGAAATTCATAATTCGCAACACTAAATACAAAATTCGTATATGATGTTGCGAATTGTGAAATTCGTAACATATATTCGAAACATTCAAATTGCCACAAACATGTTACGAAATTGTAATTTCGTAACATGTTATTACAGAAATTCCAGCAAATCTGAGAAATCAAAAACCAGATCTGGATTTCCGGGAATCACCCCAAATAACTTCCATGTCAATTTCTCAAATCTCAATCACCCCAGATCTGGATACAAATCTGAGAATTTTCTCAAATTCGTAACATCAACATCGTCAATTTCCTTACAACTTCCATTAACTTGCATCTGCAAGACACAGAGAGAGAGAGAGAGAAAGAGAGAGAGACAGAAAAACAGTGCAGATAGCTCAACGACGACGGGATGGCGACAGCGGAGGCGACGGGAGGGCGACGGCGGATGTGACGGGATGGCGATAGCTCAACGGCGGCGACGGGATGGCGACAAATCGATAGCGGCGACTGCTGGGCGGCGACTGCAGAGAGGCGGCGGAGGTAGAGAGACGAACAGCGAGAGAGAGAGAGTGGCAGCTCAATAGCGGCGGCGACGGGCGGCGGTAGACAGACGGAAAGCAAGAGAGAGAGGGCAGCTCGATAGCGGCGGCGGCTGCGACGGGAGGCGCGATGGCGGCGATGGGACGGACGAGAGGAAGCTCGACGGCGGCGGAGAGAGGATGTGTTCAGATCTAGGGCTTTTTGACGGGAAGAAGAGAAGAAAGAAGAAAGAAGAAAGAAGAAAGCATGAGAAAACAAAAACGAGATGGAGGAGAAGAAAGAAAAGAGGAAAAAGAGAAAAAGTGAGAAGAAGGGGTATTTTTGTCCCAAAAACACATTTTTTGCTACAATTTAACAATATTAAGTTTCTTGACAACTATTGTAGTCAACCTAGTCAAACTGACTATATGGATGGATTACCTCTATATGCATTATCAATATGATAAATATGCATTAAAATATATCATTCTCACATTCTCACATAAGATCTATTATCACCAAATCTCTACCATATATATATATATAGGTGTGTACTCCACTCGAATAATATTGTCTCTCTCATTTTAGCTTACTAAGAAACTAGGTGGCCATATATAATTGATCTTTAAGTAACATATATATGTCTAATTATTATCTTACATATAACACAAAGGTAATGAAATCGATTTGACTGCACGAACTTTATTCTCCTACACGATTAGGTAAACTCTCATTTATGTGATCGACTTTTTTCTTTTAATTTAGACATAGTCCTATATATATAAAGTGTAAATATATGCCAAACGAATTGTGAGTTAATTATTGTAAATTCAATTTTTTTAAGGACTCGTTAATTTATTAAGGAACAATTGTGTTTGAGCTTGATGATATATACATCTATTTGCTCATGAATTTGGAAGTGTAAAAACTTTTAAGTAGTATTTAATTTAAAATTTAGTAACTTTATTAATAGTACCAAAAAAAAGTCTTATTTGCTATAGAATAATATAAATATATTTCAAATCTTTATTTATTTATTTTAGAATAAAAAAAAATTCCTTTGTCATCGTGGTCTGAGTGATCGATGATCGATCGATGACTTTTAATACTTGGCTTTATCAGTACATACTGCAATAAATTTATCATTGCATACTAATTTATATATATGTATTGGATGTTGGTCTTGAATTATTTATTTAAGGAGTAGGGAACATTAGGCGTGTAAATTCAGTGTTTTTCTGCGTTGATATCACTAACACAAAAATTAATACGAATATTTAGTACTATTATATTAAGAGAAGTTTATGGTGTTGAATTGTTAATCCATATAATTATGGGTGGATTGACGATTCCTAGAAAACCCTTTAAATATGAGAATTAGCGTGAAATCTATTAAAAGTAAAATATTGGTAGTAACATTTGTGAAGTTAAATTTGTTGACTCATCAGCGCCTACGCGGAGTCTGGTTACGTTCCATCTTGAATTTTTATTTTTAATTTTTAATAAAGGATTTTTTATTTGAAATGCATGAAAAATTAGGAATTTCCCCAACCTCTGGCGAAAGAATAATAAATTAATAATAAATAGCCCCACAAAACGATTGCAACACCTCCAGTCCACACCGTACATTACACGACATTTAATTTACTTAAAAAACTTTAAAATAATTAAACAGAAAAATGCCATGCTCCACAGTTTTGTCTGATGCAATCGTGCTAGGCAGCGTGTACCACTAAAGTCACCAACCACAAAGTACTTTCACAAGATTTTTTTTCTTTAACAAAAATATCGTATTATGTTAGTACAACATTTGGTCAATTTTACACCAATGTAATGAAATGATGTGGATCTCAGTTTTTTGGGTCCGACACGGACGTGTGTGGATCACCAGTAGAATTTTACTTTATTTCCACAATATAAATCATAAAAACATAGACTATCTGATATAATCTGAATTTCATGAAATTATTTTAATAATATTGAAACTTCACTATGTACGTATATAACTGTCAAGTTTATAAAGAAAGATTGATCGACAATATATACTTCATTTGCTCGTCTTTTATAATATTATTACTTAACAAACGTTGCATACACAAAATAATATGTACACGCGTATGCAATAATAAATTATGATAACAAATTTTATTCACGATAAAAGACCCGGACCACGAAAGAAGGAATGGACAAAATGTAAACCTAAGTAGAACTTCTCAATTTTTTCCTAAGCTTTCTCTTCTTTTAGCAAACCAAACGTGATGAAAATGACAACACCCCATCCCCCACCCCACCCCACCCCACCCCATCCCCTAGTAATTTAAGTGATGACATGACATGCTAATGCTATATATATTTATATAAGACTATACTCGAAACTGAAACTCAAAATGGGAATCTAAGAAATTGAACGACTATATATATATATATATATATATATCAGCAAATTCTAAGTGTTGTGGAGTATTAATTATTTTGTGGTAATTACGTGCGTAGAAGCAGCATGAGTGGGAGTAAGAGTGAAAAGGGGGATGGAATTATTCGATATTTTTCGTTAAAGGGTTTGGCTTCGATTGTTAAGGAAATGTGTAGTAAAAGTGACAGCAGGAGAATTATTCACAGCATCAAACTTGGAATCGCTTTGGTTCTTGTCTCTCTCTTGTATTTGATTAATTCTATGTTCAAACAAATCGGAGAAAATGCCATGTGGGCTATCATGACCGTTGTTGTTATGTTCGAGCTCTATGCAGGTAATTTTCTCTCTCTCTCTCTCTCTCTCTCTCTCTCTCTCTCATATGTCAAGATGCATGCGTGTAGTATAGTAGTATAATTCATTTGTTGAAATATTATATATGTATGTGCATGCAGGTGCTACATTGAGCAAAGGCATAAACCGTGGGATTGGTACGTTGATAGGAGGAGGAATGGGGAGTTTGGCTGCAGTTTTAGCCGCTGAAACCGGAGGAATTGCCAAACCAATTATTATTGCTATTTCACTCTTTTTCTATGGTGCGTTTTCCTTCCTTATCTTTTACTTTACTTACTACTATTATTTATCAAACACATATCTGATCTCATATATCTCAAAAAAATTAATTAAGCAAACATATCTAATCTCTTCATCCACACCCAAAAGTTTTTTGTCAATACGTAATGTAATAATCTTATATTTTAAGATTCTCTTTACACGTTTTCATATCTTAACATAAATTATATATATACTACTACAATTTTGTGAAGGTCTTGCATAAAACTCCCAAGTTTATTTTTTATTTAATAATGAAGTTATGTTGGATTAACAAACACTCGCCAAAAAAAAAGGCCCGAATTTGGGGAGTAAAAGCATAAAAGGATTGAAATTGAGTAAGTTTGAAATCTTTTTATGAAGGTACTAATTCTCCCACTCCGTTTAGTTATGTGACTAAAAACACTCCACGATTATTTGACTATAAAAACAAATGATTTTACTCCTTACAAAGTAGTATTAATTCGAACTATTGTAGTTGTCACGTTTTGATCTTAGTTGCACTAAAGGTGGCGACTTTTCTTATAATGATTAATATTAATTAGATTTGGCATAACCTGATTGCCAGCATGAGTGCATGCAATTCTTTAACCTATCTTTCAATTTCATACGTAATCGATCAACAAAATAAAAATTATATATACGCAACTCAGAAAACCTAATAGTTACTCATCAACATGTATCCCAGCCAAACTAATGAATTAAAATTTGATTTTTTATGGTTAATTAGGCACCGTTGCGACGTATTATCGACTAGTGCCAGAAATCAAGAAGAGGTACGATTATGGATTCATGATTTCGATCCTAACTTTCAATCTGGTGGCGGTTACCGGCGTGCGGGCGGAGAAGGTGGTGGAGGTGGCGCGTGACCGCCTCGCCGCCATCGGAATGGGCTTTACACTTTGCATCTTCGTCAACTTGCTCATCTTTCCCATTTGGGCTAGTAACGAACTTCATTTCTCTACGGCATCCAAGTTTAATAAACTTGCGAATGGTATCCAAGGTAATTAAGCTTCTTCTTTTTTATGTATTAGAAATTAAATAATTAGGAATAGAGTTATTTTTTGGAATTAATTTTTATTTGAGGTCTATAGAATAATTTCTTTGGTTTTTTCCTATAGGATGCTTGGATGAATACTTCAAATTGGGTAATGACAAGGAAAATCATGACAAAGTGGGAGATGGCAGTGCTTCTATTCTAGCTTGCAAGATAATTCTCAACTCCAAAATCAATGATGAAGTACTGGTAAGTGGTAATTCACCATATTCTAATTAAAAATATTTTACATGTCAATTAATCCATTCCGGAATAGAAATTGTTCGCTTATTTTAGTTTTTGTATTTCTAATACTATGACATACTATATCTCAAGGTTTTCTTGTATTTTAAATTATTATTAAATAGGAAGCTATGATTATTTTATAAAAGATTGTGAAAGGGAAATATCTAGAGTTTGGAATTAAGTTGAGACAAAATAACTTGGTATGGTAGATAATATTATACTTTCGGGATATAATATACGGATATATTAATTTGACCCAATAGAACGAAAGAAACTCAAGGAATCATCCAATAAGTAGACTGCATGTGGAAATCATTTCAGAGAAGAATTTAATTAGAAAAGTAAATGTTAAATTTTATTTATTATTTGCAGGCAAATAATGCAAAATGGGAGCCTTGGCATGGCAAATTCGGACTACATTATCCATGGGATAAATATTTAGAAATTGGAGAACATCTAAGAGAACTTGCTGCAACAGTTCTCTCTCTAAGAGGATGTCTTCAATCCCCAAAACAGGTACTAATACACTAGTGTTATTTTTATGTGTGTGTGTGTGTGTAATACTACAAGTTTAGCATTTCTTAAAATAATAAATTAATCAATTATTATTATTTTTTTAATCAGCCACCACCAATGAAAAGGCAGATACTAAAGGAAGCAAGTGAAAATTTCTTGCTATCAATTGGATGGATACTGAAGGAGGTTGGAGAGAGCATTGAAAAAATGGAGAAGTGCCAAACAAAGCCTTCAATAAATCCGAAATTGCAATCCTTGAAATCACAATTAAGCCCTCTGTTCTCCTCTTGCAAGATCGAAGTTGTGGAAACTGATGAAAATCTTGCCATTTCCAGTTTCAATTTCTTGATGTTGGAAATTGTGGAGAAGGTTGAAGTTTTGGCTGCAAAAGTCGAAGAATTGGGTGAAATTGCAAACTTCAGAGCCAGGAAAATGGAAGTATAGCGCATCCGCAGCTGTAAATACTTTTGACAGATTAATTTTATTAACAATTGCTATCTATACTTACAAAATTATTCAAATACATAGACGATTAAATAATACCAAACATTGGGTTGGGCCTGAGCGAAATGACCATTTGCACGTAGGCTAGGCCAGGCCCGATCCAAGAATTTTGAACTATATTGCGCAAGCTGGGCTAATGTATTTAGGTCCGGCCCAATTGGCCTAGTAATTAGACACCTCTTGTAATTTCCTTACTTTTCTCAATATGTAGTAGTTGTTCCTAGTTCCTACAAAACAAGAGAGTTGTCCGAAAATGGATTTTGTTGGCTTTGTTGTTAATTAGAGCGGGATGAGAGAAGATATGTTGTGAACTATAGAGAGAGATGAGGATCAAAGGTCTCTAAATACACTAGTACAACATATAATGGAGCAGTGGAGCGTATGTTTTAGCCAAGCAAGGGCTTAATTTTTTTATTAGTAATGCTTGTGATTCATCATAAATTTTATACTATCGGTTGTGTTTAGAGTGTGGAGAGTATTTTAAGAGAAAATAACTCCATTTCTTAAGGAATATATAATTAAAAAAAAAAAAATGATTTCAAAGCAAAATATCTTCACGGTGTGTGTGTGTTAGCCTAGTGGTAATGTGGTTAATGCCAGGCCAAAAGTCACTGATTCTAGTCCCCACCATCACGCGATATTTTAATTTTCTTGTAATGTTATTCAAAAAAATAAAAAATCACGGTGCATACGATAATAAGCCTCCAAAGAAAAATTCAAAGCAGATGAAAAGTATGTTTTGAGTTAATTTTGTTAGACAAGTATAATAGAGTATGAAAGTATATATAAAAACTACACAAATACAACTGAGTAAGTCCGTCCGGCCGAAGCAAAGACAGGACAAATAAGTAGAGTCAACAAATTACAAATGGATGAATCATCCAATAATAATGTGCTGCTTCAGATATTTTCACAAACACCTCTACCTCTCCCTCTCCCTCTCCCTCTCCTTCCCAGGAACAGCAACACCAGTTAACAAAAAATGGCGCTTCTACTTCATCCCAAACCAAACACTCAAATTCTCGCTTTACTATCGTCGATTCTGCTGCTCTCTCTCTGCCGGATCTCCACCTGCAAGCCCAACACCGCCGTCAAAAGCGTGCTCTGCAACTCCGGCACCTACTCAAAAGGCGACCCTTTCACCATCAGTCTGGCCTACGTTCTCGCCGAATTGCAGAGCGCCACGCCGTCGCGCCGGAGCTACGATTTCCGCAACATCTCTCCCTACCCCAACGCCTTCGCCTATGGCCACGCCGCCTGCAACCTAACTCTCACCACTTCCGACTGCGCCGACTGCCTCGCCGCCGCCAAAACCGCCATGCTCGCCAGCTGCGACGGCCGGATCGGCGGCCGCGCTGAGCTCTATGATTGTATTGTTAGGTATGAGCAGTACCCTTTTGATGATTAATTTCATCAATTAACAATTTCCAATTCTTGTTCCGTCCGTGGAGAAATTTCCATTCTAGAGATGTATGAAGATTGCAATTAACAAAATCAGAGGTTTTCATTTGTACAATTTGCTGACAATTGAGCTCCTAAATACTGTAGTAGTAGTAGTAGTATATGGTGAAAATGTTTGTAATCTGCTAAATGCATAACATAAAAATACTATCTTCACATTTGTGTATATACGTTGTTTACAAGTAACAGCAAACCCTAGAAGAAGCCCTGCCCAATAAGATCTGTAGAAACAGGAACAGCGATGGATCTACCTCGTAGTTTTGCTGAGCATCTAGCCATGAGAAGCCCGTCGTTTGAGAAACATTGCATAGAGGAGCTCGTTCCACGCATCGGGCACACCGGGGAGACACCAGTGGCTGCAGTCTTGCCGGTGAATGGCGGATGGTCCCCTGTTTGGCCCTAAATAGTACAAGGAGGAATGCCCATCTTTTCTCCGAGATGTCATCGCAGTCACGTTTAGTAACTCTACATTCCCCGCTTTCAGATGCTCCGATAAGCCATCGACTACACTTCTGTACTCCGTGTACTCCTCAGGCGGGGTGTTCAAATCCGGTAGCGTCTCCATATGGCAGCTGCCTCCATTTCTCCAGTCTCCGCCTCTGTATAACATGGATTACATCATCAAACAACCTCAAAATTGTTGGATTCAGCACAATGTATTATTTCCGTAGATGAACCTGAAATGAACTGGAGCATAGGCTCGGAAGATTAGATGAGTCCTCGACACATTCACTTCATGACTTATCCAGTCTGACAGAGTCTTGACGGACCTGTGAAATGCATCCGTCACGCTCATCTCCATCTTGATCTCCACCCCTTCTTGGAAGTAACATCCCCTGATAAAGCACACGATATATATATATCCGCCATCAAAGGATACACCGATGGAACGAACAACTCATATGTATTGTTCAAATACTCCATCATATTTATAGTCAATCTAATCTATGAGCCAAAGTTAAGAGATGAGAGAGTCTACCCTCGAACTGTCTTCTCATAATTCCACCAATGCCCTGTGTTGAAAACAAGCAAATCCGCGCCTTTCCACTCAGAGGAGCTCCAATCCATCTGATCGAGCTTCAGAGTCAATCGCACGCTCTCAGATGCCCCAGCAGGTGCTCGGCTCTGCAACACTAGAAAAGGAGCTCTGTAGTACTCGACAGTGCAATTAAAATCCATAAACTTGAAAACCAACGAGCCCGAATGCTTGGTGATCGGGCTCCCGTTCATTTCGTACACTGAAGTTTTGTTAGGGATGACGGAAGAGAGCATGCACAGAAGAGACTCCCACTGGTTTCTACCAATAGAATCTCCAACAAACACTATTCGCCTATCTCTCAGTTTTTCCAGCATTCTTTTTGCATCGAATCTGCTCACATTAAACGAAACAAGAATCAAAACAGAGCTCTTTCATCAACATGAACACACAGAATTTGCAGCAAGGCTGGATGAATAAATCACAAGTTTGCCTAATTTTCCATTAATCATGTCTTACTTATTCTAATGATTATATCTTTAACAAACACCTTATTTATGTAAACTTATCTCTCCTAAAACAGGGCAACATTAATTATGCCTTCCACTCTATCACCAAGAAATCTTTGTTTTTTTCCATCATCGATATTCAAACATTACAAACGAGCAATAATAATCAAAACCCTTTTTTCTTCAGAAGCAGCAAAAAAAATCAAGAAACCGTTTCATGCTCAGTTGCTCACAAACAAACTTGAACACTATTAGTCATATCACAATTAACTAAAATAACACAAAAGAAAAAAAAAAGAAAAAAAAAAAAAAAAAAAAAGGGAAAAGTACCTGGGTAAATTGCAATCTTTAGGCTGCCATCGCCACTTTGTATAGAAATGATCAGGCCTACCATTTTCACCACATCGAAAACCATTATCTATAAACATGCAATCTTTGGATTGATAAAGGGGATATCTGTCATCCCACACCCAATTTCCTCCAAATATATCACAATTTTCAGCACCAATTTCAAGAAATCCCACTCTTCCTAATTCTGGTACCGAACCATTTGATTTGAACCAAGTTACAAACTGTAACTGCCCATTAAGGATTCTGTAATCCAGTAGAAATAGGGAAAAGATTAAGCAGAGACTGAAAACGAAGCATCCAAGAACAGCAGGAGTGGGTTCTTGAGGTTTCAAGAACTTGAATTTCTTGAGAAAATCTATGTGGGTCATTATGTTTTTAGTAGTCTTTCTCTCTCATGGCTTGCTCTTGCTCGGAGAGATGGTTGGTTTCTGACAGTGCAGACCAGAAGCCCACTTCGCATATGGAATTAATGGGTTTTGATTGGATGGTCTCTCTCTCTCTCTCTCTCTCTCTCTCTCTTTCTGAGGTGGGAGTCGCTAACAGAACAAAACAAGAAATGTGATGATGTGTGAGATGATGAGAGAGAGGACAAGATGAGAACAAATGATATTGTGGACCAAACTGCATGTACAGAAGTGGAATGAACAAGTTTGATTAATTAATGGTAATGGGCCGGCCATGTTCGCACCCATTCAGCTTCACATCAAGAGAGAGAGGAGAGAGAGAGAGAGAGAGAGAGTGGAGCACTACAGAGAAGAGAGGAGGGAGGTGGTGGGAACTGTTACTAAGACGAACATTCATGGCAAAACGGTTTTGCACATTTCTATGATTTCATCTCTGACGCCGCAAATTTCCCATTTTCATTATTTATAATAAATAATAAAAAAAATTATCATTTTCGTATCCCCATTTTAAGTTAAATGCTTCGAACATGGTTTTCTAGACGACTAAGATATACTAACTTCGTTAGTTCATTTTTAGTATCTTCCGTCTCTTTTCTTTAGGTAGATAAATAAAAAGAATCTCAAATTTGGCAAATTTTTGTATGCAACCCGTCTCACATTGTGAGATCGGATTGATCCGGACCGAATCCAGGTTGACCCGGTCAATGCATTGACTTTTTTTTTTCTGCCAATAAGTCCATATGCACATCACCATATATTCATATGCACTACATTTTATATTCATATGCACAATGTTGTATTTTCATATGCACAACAAATATTCGATTTTTATTTTTTAAAATCTCAAATTTATTTTGCACTCTTTTTTTTTTATTTGCCTCTTCGTTGTTTTGTTTGCCGCTTCTTCTTTGGTCAAGATTCGAGCAAGGGGAGTCGAAGGCCTCAGAGCGAGCCGTAAAAGTCAAAATTGTTGTCCGACGATTATCCTTATATTTGTAATCGGAGCGAAGGCGGAGTCGTAAATTCAGAGCCGAAGGCTCCATCAGAATAAAAAAAAAAACTGTAAATAAATAAAAAAATAAAAAATTAGAAAAAGTTAGTGCATATTGATAGTTTTCGGTGTGCATATGAACATTAAGTGGTGTGCATATGAATATATGGTGATGTGCATATGGATATATTGTAAAAAAACAACTAGAAAAAATTGGTGCATATGGATACTCTTTGATGTGCATATGAACCATAAGTGGTGTGCATATGATATATGGTGGTGTGCATATGGACATATTGCAAAAAAAAATCGAAAAAAAAATAGGGCGCGTGCACAACACGCGCCGCGCGTGAAACGCGCGCCGATCTCACAATTTGAGACCGGTTGCACCAGAGACTATCTCCTCAAATTTATATGTATAAAGAAATCGATATTTGTTCACCGATTACATTAAGGAGTGAAATATAAAATCAGAAGTGGAAAAAAAATGTGATAGTGATAATTGATAAAATTATGGTAATAGAAAAGAAAAATTAAAGTTGAGGAATATGAGCGGAAGAAGCGCAGGTCGATAAAAGTGTGAGATAAAATGGAGGAAAGACGACGTGGGGATTGTGAACGAAGCGTGATATTCATACACTGCCGACACCTTAAATTCTTTTTGCGACAAATTCCTAAATTTAAATGTCTAGATATCAAATAATTTTTTTCCTTTCAACTTTATGTGAAGATTAAACAATTACAATACTGATAGGACCGGCCTCATTTTGGGTGTGACCTAAGGCCCAATCTAATTGAGCCTATACATTAAGCTCGGCCCACAGAGCTCGGCTCAGACGAGACTACTAACTGTCTTGAAGACCAAGTAATGAAGCCCTACCTTGGAGAAGAAGGAATCCGATTATGAAGGAGATTTGGATATGTACAAAGAAACAAGATATGTATAAGGAATCCTAGGAGGATTAGGGTTCGATTCAAGACCTATATATAGTTGATAGATTAGACGATCAAACATTCATTTTTTGTACTCTCAAATATAATAAAAGCCTGATATTCTCTCCCGTGGACGTAGATCTCATTGATCGAACCACGTAAATACATGTGTCATCGTATTGCTATTATTTTTAGCTACTCTTGCAAACCCTAGATTTATCATTGGCGCCGTCTGTGGGAACTATCTCTTTGTGTTCAAATCGACGGTTTCTTTTGTAGCTGATTAACAATGAATACGCGATCACAAAGCGCGATGGCAAGAGAACGGGAGGCCCAAAGCCGATACGGGAATCCCGACGAAGGGGAAAGCCACCCCTCAAACAGGGATAATCGCCGGAAAGGCAGCTCGGATTCGTACGAAGGGATGCCCGGGCTAGAAGACATCCCCAAGAAAGATCCACCAAAAGACCGGCGTCGGAGGACACATAACGGACGATCCTTCAACACAAACGAGACTCCAGAAGGGTTTGTCGACGAAGTAAACGACGAATCCGAACAAGAGAAACCCGAGTCGAAGAAGGGAGAGGATTTCCTCAGTGACTTCGACCTCGCTACCGCCTATGCCGCAGCTGCATTCGCTAAAGCAAACAAGGAAGATTTCAAATGCTTCCTCACGACAGCTCGGATGTCCCCAATACCCGAGGCCAAGGAGAGTTCCACGCGGAAATCCCCATCTAAAACTCCTCACTGCACCAAGAGGCAGGAGTCAGGGCCGAGGGAAAAGCACGACACCCGACGGAGTCCAGTTCGGCGCCAGAGTCCTAGTCCCCGACGGAGTCCCAGGCGACACCACCTCCCAAGGCGACATCGGAGCCCCAGTAGGCGCCGGAGCCCGAGTTATTGCAGAAGTCACAGTCCCCAGGGAGATCGACATCGACATGAAGGAAGACCAACCCGACTTGTCAGCCCATTCACTAACGAACTGTTTGACACCAAGCTTCCTACGGTATATAAGTTGCCGAACATACCACCCTACAATGGGCTGGAGGACCCCCTCAATTTTTTGACGCGTTTCAGGTACAGCATGCACAACTAGGGCCTTAAAGAGGAACACATGTGCAAGCTGTTCCCCGAGATGCTGGTCGATTACGCCCGAGCTTGGTTTGACAGCCTGCCAACTGGCTGTGTAGGGTCTTGGGCCTACCTTGAAGAAATCTTTAAACAAAGATTCCATATAAAGGTCCAGGCACGCCGAGACACAGCCTATCTCCTATCGGTAAAGCAAAAGGATAAAGAGCCTATAAGGGAATACGCCTCCAGATTCATGCAAGAAAGCCTGAAAGTCGATAAAATCGACGACGTCTTCCTCATCTCGGCTTTCTGGAACGGGGTCGCCGCTGGGTCCATGAACCAGGAGCTTGCTAAACAGAAACCCGAGACAGCTCAGGAAATGTGGAGGATTGTATACCAGTTAGCGGATGGCCAAGACGCGGACCGGTTGAAACGAGACCTCTCCAGGCCTGAAGAGACCGAGAAGAAGAGGACTGAAGTTGATCGAGGTCAGAATGATCGTGATCGGAGAAGTGCTCACGAACGTCTCCAGCAAGGACCCATCCAGTCTCGACTCGGACCTCAGATGGGACCGGAGCGATCTCAGCGTCCTCCTTTTGTAAAAACAAATGCTGAGATCTTCGCGCTTCACGCAGACTGGTTCACCAAACCACGCCCTATGTTGGGGTCTAAATCTTGAGATAAAAATAAGCACTGCTTCTTCCATGACGACCACGGGCACCAGACAGAAGACTGTCGCGACCTCGCGGAAGAGATAGAGAGGTTAGCCCAGGAGGGCGCTCTAAAGAAATACGAAGTCGGGGAAAGGAAAAGCAGAAAGGGGAAGCGGAAAGGAGGGCAGGGTCGCTGTGCTCCAGACAATAAGCGAGCTAAGAGCAATCATGACGAAGAGGATGACGACCCTCAGTGCGGCGTACCACAATACGACGGGGTGGTATCAACCATCTCCGGGCTACCCCCAGGCATGACGAGAACCAAGCTGAGGACAGAAGCCCGCAGGCCGCCAGTTCCGCCAGCTGAAGAACAAATAAAAAAGAGGTTCAAGAAAAGTGAAACCGTGACATTCTCCGAGGATGATCCCGTACCTACAGCTACGTCCCATAATGACGCCCTGGTGATACAAATCGGAGTGGCCAATAAGATGGTCCACCGCGTATTTATCGATGATGGGGCCGACGTAAGTATCATCTTCCAACATTGCCTGGATAGGATGAGACTTGACCCAGCTCGGGTTAACGCCACGCCCCTGCCTCTCAAGAGCTTTACGCAGCATGAGACTCAACCCGAAGGGACCATTGCGCTTGATGTTGCCATTGGCAACCCGCCAACCAGCATCAACAAGCTAATCCAGTTCTACGTGGTCAAAGCGAACTCCCCCTACAACATCATACTAGGTCGGGATTGGCTGAATGCAGTCAGGGCCATTATCTCGCCCTATCATTTGTTGCTAAAGATCTGTTAGGAATCGGGTACTTGCTCGTATAGATAACAATGGACAATACTTCTTTATTGATTTACTTGAACACGAACAAACTTATAAGTATTACAATGAAACTGAAGAACTAAGTTTAGAATAAACCAAAGATCGTCCGAAGTAAAACTTCTGCCCGCAAGACGAAAATACGCCCCGGTAGTGCTCACGGTAAGGCGGCTCGTCCCCAAAGGTTAAAACGATCTTGACGTCTCGGTTGTAGTAGCACCACAAACAGAACCGAGCTCCGGCGAACTGAACAGGAACGAAGACTGAACTAGTGTATGATATGCTATGAAATGCTATAGAGGAGTGCAGATTGCTTGGAATGAGCGAATTCTGCAAATGAGGATGCTCCTATATATAGCAGCTCTCGATCAAGTGAAGGGACTCGTCGCCATCAATTCAGCCATGATGGCCGGCGGTTTCAGACACCAAAGGTTGCCGGATGTGAAGAGTCTCCGGCGGTTACAACAGCCAAGAGTCTCTCTGCCGATGGGCTTTCCACACACTGGGCTTCCGGATTGGGCTCAACAATTAATCGAATTGGACTTGTAATGTTGGTCCAAAAAGATAAGGCCCAAACACCAAGATCCAAGTCCAAGTCCCAAGCCCAGGCCCGAGCCCGCCCGCCCGTCCGGACGGACGGATGGCGGCGGCGGCGCGCGCGTGTGTGTGTGTGTGCACGCGTAGGCACCCATACACAACCATACACACCAACCCAACAAGTTATTAAGCCCATACAGACATAACCTTAAATACTAGTCAAATCATCCACATATAACCGATGTGGGACAACTAACATTTATTATAATTAATAACATGTTAATTACTACTTCAACATCCAACCTTTAGCATACAATATCTCACTCACCAGAAATCGGTTTAGAGATATTAAATATACCACGTTCATCTACTCACGGCGTAGATTAACATCCAATAAATATTTTAATTAAATAACAAATATTTAATCAACAATATTTATCCTCAATCATGGTTAACATTTAAACCATTTCCAACAATCCCCCACATGAGTGAGAATGCCAATGCAAAATGAATGCAAATGCAAAGTTCAGTCCTCAAGAGACAATACTGTATTTGGCTAGGTAGCTTGTGACCTTGAACCTATCCATAGTCAACATTATCGAGTATACCGGCGGCATAGTGGTTATGAAAACCTTGAACTAGTCCTCCATGGTGTATACCGAGACAACAATATTGACACAATATCATCTCAATTCCGTTCGTTCTAACGTTTTGTGTCCTTTTCGGCCTTGGACACCCCTTTGGATTCATAAGTGTATCAATTGAAGCGGCCCTCACTTCACACTTATATAGGTGATTCTTATTTCCAAGTATCCTACTATACTTTACCTCTCCGAGATATCCAAGAATCATTAAAAGTCATAAGACTTAACCTCACCACTTGTAGGTAAACAAACACTCACTGTTCTCAAAGAATAGGTATGTTCGAGTGTTTAACACACGGATTCTTATAACTTCGTTGTCCCATTGAACCAAGCTCTTGGGATCCTCCAATCTGCAAGGTTGGGTATCCGCTATAATCATCCTTAAGATGTGGATTTAACACCCATTCCCTCTAACAGTTTATACATTTGATCTCGATTAATACTCTTAGTCAGCGGATCCGCTAGATTATCTATTGACCTCACATAGTCAATTGAGATAACCCCACTCAAGATCAAATGTCTTACGGTATTATGTCGTCGACGAATATGTCGAGACTTACCGTTATAAAACATATTCTGTGCTCGTCCAATAGCAGATTGGCTATCACAATGTATCAACACAGACGACACAGGCCTCGTCCAACATGGAATATCCTCGAGGAAATTTTTAAGCCATTCGGCTTCTTCACCAGCTTTATCCAAAGCTATGAATTCAGATTCCATGGTAGACCTGGCAATACAAGTTTGTTTCTTAGACTTCCAAGATACTGCACCACCCCCAATAGTGAACACGTATCCACTCGTAGAAAACGAGTCTTTGGAGTCAGATATCCAATTAGCATCACTACACCCTTCAAGTACAGCAGCCTCTCTTGAATAGTGAATCGCAAAGTTTTGAGTATATTTCAAATAACCCTGTACGCGCTCTAGGGCTCTCCAATGTTCTTTACTTGGATTAGCAGTATAACTACTCAACTTGTGAACCGAGCATGCTATATCAGGTCGGGTACAGTTTGACAAATACATCAAACTCCCAATGATCTTAGCATATTCATCTTGACCCACAGGTTCCCCCTTGTGCTCACTTAGATGAACATTCAGTTTCCAAGGAGTCTTAGCAATAGGTTTCTCATAAGCGTTGAATCTCCTCAACACTTTCTCAACATAGTGAGATTGAGACAATGCAATTCCATTGGGCGTTCTTAAAATCTTAATTCCAAGAATAACGTCAGCTAAGCCCATATCTTTCATGCTAAAATTCATACTAAGCATCCTCTTGGTTTCACCAATCACACGAGAATTACTACCCATGATTAACATGTCATCTACATAAAGACAAATGATAACATAATCGTCACCTGTTTTCTTAATATAGACACATTTGTCACTCTCGTTGATCTTGAAACCATTTGACAACATCACTTCGTCAAACTTCAAGTGCCAACGCAAAGGCGCTTGTTTCAATCCATATAAAGACCGTTGTAGTTTGCATACCATGTGCTCTTTCCCAGGTACAACAAACCCTTCCGGTTGCTTCATATAGATTTCATCGTCTAACTCCCCATACAAGAATGCAGTCTTAACATCCATTTGATGAATCTCAAGATTGCGCAAAGCAGCAATAGCGAGAAGCACCCTAATAGAAGTAAGTCTCGTCACGGGCGAATAGGTATCAAAGAAATCATAACCGGCTTTTTGTCTAAAGCCTTGAACTACAAGTCTGGCCTTATATTTATCAATAGTACCGTCAGACTTGTACTTCTTCTTTAGGATCCACTTGCATCCTAATGCCTTACAGCCTGGTGGTAGTTCAACTAACACCCAAGTGTGATTAAGCATAATAGACTCAATCTTGATGTCTATAGCTTCTTTCCACAAAGCCGCATCCGAACCAGATAAGGCTTCTTTTACGGATACCGGTTCACCGTTTAGCATTAAAACGACGTAATCCGGTCCATAAATTTTTGCTTTCCGTACTCTAGTACCACATCTAGGCTCATTCACAGGCATAGACCTAAGTCGTTTTCTATTCGGCGGTCCATAAAACACCGGATTAGAACTCGAGGCAACATTTTCATCTATGGGTTCAGAAATCATAGACTCATCTACAAGTTTAGAGCTCGTAGCTTCATCCTCAACTCTCTTCCTAGAGTTAGGATCAACCTTATCCTTATTAGGATAGATGTTCTCAAAGAATACAGCATTCCTTGATTCCATCGTTGTACTCACATGAATGTCGGGTATATCGGATTTGTGTACAACAAACCGATACGCGCTGCTGTTAAGTGCATAACCAATAAAGATACAATCTACCGTTTTAGGTCCAATTGTAACTTGTTTTGGTAAAGGCACTTCAACCTTAGCTAAACACCCCCATACTTTGAGGTATTTATACGAAGGTTTCCTCCCTTTCCAAAGTTCATAAGGAGTCACGTCCTTCCCTTTGAGTGGAATCTTGTTCAAGATATAGTTAGCTGTCAAAACAGCTTCCCCCCACATGTTCTGGGGTAATCCTGAACTAATCAACAAGGCGTTCATCATCTCTTTAAGAGTATGATTCTTACGTTCAGCAACGCCATTTGACTGTGGTGAATAAGGAGCAGTCGTTTGATGGATTATACCACTTTCGTTGCATAATTCAGCAAACGGAGCAACATACTCTCCACCTCTATCACTTCGAACTATTTTGATTCGGCAACCAAGTTGATTTTCGGCTTCATTCTTGAAATTTCTAAAAGCTTCAATAGCCTCATCTTTACTTCTTAACAAGTAAAGGTAACAATACCTTCTGCAATCGTCAATAAAGGTAATAAAATACCTTTTACCACCTCTAGTTTGCACAAACTTTAAGTCACACACATCGGTGTGAACAAGTTCTAGAGGTTTAGTGCTTCGTTCTACCGACTTAAACGGTAATTTAGCCATTTTTGCTTCAACACAAACTTCACACTTGTCTTGTGTCTTAGATAAATCAATTTTTAACAAGTCCATGTTCGCAAGTCTTTTTATAGCATTTAGATTTACGTGACCAAGTCTACAATGCCATAAATCACAACACTCAAGCAAGTAAGCAGAAGTAGTAGCTTTATTATCATTAGCAACTGCCTTAGAAGGCTTACAAGTACGAACACTCAACTTGAACATATCATCAACAATGTGACCTTTTCCAAGAGTCTTATCAAACTTACGTATGATTATAAAATCACTACGAAGATCTATATCAAACTTAGCCCTAACTAGTTTGACGCCTGACACCAAATTCTTGCGGATTGCCGGAGCATGCAGCACATCCTTCAAAGTTATCTCCACACCGGAAGTGAATTGGAGAACAACAGTCCCAACTCCAAGAACAGGTGAGGTACGATCACTCGCCTCGGTGACAAAACGGTCTTGAACTTCCTTGTAGGTATAGAACAAGTTCCGGTTCATGCAGATATGAACGGCCGCACCTGTGTCAAGAAATCAAGTAACAGGATTAGGGTCCGAGACATGGTTTACCTCGGTGATCATGGCAACAAGGTCGTCTTTGTCCCAAGTGTCGAAGTCCTTTTGGACATGGTTGACCTTGTTCTTTCCCTTCTTTTTCGGCAGACGGCAGTTCTTCGCCATATGTCCGGGCTTATCACAATTGTAGCACGTTCCGGTGAACTTAGTCGGAGGTGCCACTTCTTTTCCTTTGCCTTTGGCAGGGTAAGGACGCTTCTTGGAAGGTCTGCCCCTACCATCGGTCAAGTTTGCCTTAGCCTCCATTGGAGCCTTGGCCTTCATGTCTTGATCACGGACTTGAGCTTCGGTTTGAAGCTTAGCCACCAACGTCTCAAGGGTCATCTCCTTTCGCTTGTGCTTAAGATATCCCTTGAACTCCTTCCAACTTGGCGGCAACTTGTCAACCAAGAGCGCCACAGTATACACCTCGGGAAGAGGCATCCCCTTGGAATGAACATCGTGTATAAGAGTTTGGAACTCTTGTACTTGGGGCATCATAGGACGACTGTCCACCATTTGGAATTCGGTGAGCCTCGTCACTACGAACTTCTTCGTGCTAGCAGGATTAACACGGTACTTCAACTCAAGAGCATCCCAAATTTCTTTGGCTGTCTCCTTGATGCTGAACACATTGAACAGGCCATCATCAAGCCCGTTCAACAACATATTCCGACACAGATAGTCAGAATGCACCCAAGTATCGTAGTCAAAACGAACTTGCACATTTGCCTCGTTCTCGGCTGGGACAGGAGGTCTTTCGTCACGCAGGAAGCTAGCAAGCCCCATTGTGGTGATGTAAAACATCATCTTTTGGGACCATCTTTTGAAATCAGTTCCCGAAAAACTGGGAGGTTTCTCGGCGATAGGCATTAGCCGAGCAGCAGGTTGAACAGGAGCCATAGTTGAGCTCGAGGAGCCAATGGTTCCAGACATGGTGGAAGAAAGAGTGGAAGCGCCGGTGCTCGAATTGGTAGACATTTTTTCAGCAGTGATTCAAGTGAACTTCAGTTTTGAGGAAGCACACGAACAAGTAACTTTGTTATTCTCGTCTTGCGATTGTTAGGAATCGGGTACTTGCTCGTGTAGATAACAATGGACAATACTTCTTTATTGATTTACTTGAACACGAACAAACTTATAAGTATTACAATGAAACTGAAGAGCTAAGTTTAGAATAAACCAAAGATCGTCCGAAGTAAAACTTCTGCCCGCAAGACGAGAATACGCCCCGGTAGTGCTCACGGTAAGGCGGCTCGTCCCCAAAGGTTAAAACGATCTTGACGTCTCGGTTGTAGTAGCATCACAAACAGAACCGAGCTCCGGCGAACTGAACAGGAACGAAGACTGAACTAGTGTATGATATGCTATGAAATGCTATAGAGGAGTGCAGATTTCTTGGAATGAGTGAATTATGCAAATGAGGATGCTCCTATATATAGCAGCTCTCGATCAAGTGAAGGGACTCGTCGCCATCAATTCAGCCATGATGGCCGGCGGTTTCAGACACCAAAGGTTGCCGGATGTGAAGAGTCTCCGGCGGTTACAGCAGCCAAGAGTCTCTCTGCCGATGGGCTTTCCACACACTGGGCTTCCAGATTGGGCTCAACAGTTAATCGAATTGGGCTTGTAATGTTGGTCCAAAAAGATAAGGCCCAAACACCAGCCCAAAGCACCAATTGCCAAGATCCAAGTCCAAGTCCAAGTCCCAGGCCCGAGCCCGCCCGCCCGTCCGGACGGACGGACGGCGGCGGCAGCGGCGCGCGCGTAGGCACCCATACACAACCATACACACCAACCCAACAAGTTATTAAGCCCATACAGACATAGCCTTAAATACTAGTCAAATCATCCACATATAACCGATGTGGGACAACTAACATTTATTATAATTAATAACATGTTAATTACTACTTCAACATCCAACCTTTAGCATACAATATCTCACTCACCAGAAATTGGTTTAGAGATATTAAATATACCACGTTCATCTACTCATGGCGTAGATTAACATCCAATAAATATTTTAATTAAATAACAAATATTTAATCAACAATATTTATCCTCAATCATGGTTAACATTTAAACTATTTCCAACAAGATCTCCACCTCGGGCGGGATCCTGACTGTCCGAGGCCACCAGAAAAAGGCTAAGGAATGCATGCAGATTGCTTTCCGAGGCCAGCCACAAGCATAGCAATCAAAGTATCCCAAGGAGTTGAAAGAAACGACGTCGATCCCAGACACCTCGGCGGAACAGGTTCCCTTATCCGAAACAGACCCTTCAAAAATCATCAAGGTCGGCTTTGCAGGGGAACCTCAAACCCGTCTGCAGGTAATCCAGCTCGTTAGGGAATATCAGGACGTCTTCGCATGGTCGCCCACAGACATGACAGGGGTATCATCAGATATCATTACGCACAAACTCAACATCAACCCGGACTCCACCCCGGTTAAGAAAAAAAGGAGAACATTTGCTGCCGAACGAAATCAAGTCATCTACAATGAGGTGCAACAATGGTTGAAGGCAGGGCTCCTATTCGAGGTCAAATACCCAGTTTGGCTATCTAATCCGGTAGTAGTGAAGAAAGCAGAAGGAGGGGAGTGGAGGATGTGTGTGGATTACACTGACCTCAATAAAGCTTGCCCAAAGGACTGCTATCCTCTCCCCAACATTGACGAGAAGATTGAATCCTTAGTGGGAGGTCTTCTGCTTTCTTGATCTCTACAAAGGGTACTATCAAGTTCTAATGGATGAAAAACATGCGATCATGGCAGCTTTTGCCACAAGTTTCGGTGTCTTCGCATTCAAATACATGCCCTTTGGGTTAAAGAATGCTGGAGCGACGTACCAACGAATGGTCGACTTCCTCTTCCGAAATCACATCGGCAAGATTGTCGAAGTATACGTAGACGACATTGTCGTCAAAAGTAAGAAAAAGGCTTCAGCAGTTGACGACCTACGAGCGACACTTGACGTACTCAGGCAAGCGAACCTCAAGTTGAACCCAAAGAAGTGCACTTTCAACGTGCAATCTGGAAAATTCTTAGGATGCTGGATCTCGCCGGAGGGTCTCAAAGCCACCCCGTTGAAAGTCAGAACCGTGCAAGAAATGAAGGTACCCCGAACTATTCGCGATGTGCATAGGTTGACAGGCTGCATAACCGCACTCAGTCGTTTCCTCTCCAAAGCCGCCGAGAAACAGCTCTCGTTCTTCAAAATTCTCAAAAAGGCACCGGTATTTGGGTGGGGACCAGAGCACGAGCTAGCCTTTGAGGAACTCAAACGCCACCTCGATGACTTACCAACTTTGTCAGTCCCCAAAAAGGAAGAAACCATTTCCCTGTACCTCGCAAAGTCGGATGAAGCAATAAGTGCAGTGTTGGTCCGAGACGAAGAAGACCGACAGTTACCTGTGTACTTCGTCAGCAGGGTTCTAAAAGACCCGGAGATAAGGTACCAGCCTCTGGAGAAGGTCGCTCTAGCCCTAGTGAATGCAGCCCGGCGCCTGAAACCCTACTTCCAAGCCCACTCAATACAAGTCTTAACCGACCTACCACTCCGGCAAGTCCTCACTAAGCCGGAGGCTTCAGGAAGAATCGCGAAATGGGCAATCGAGCTAGGAGAGCACTGCATATCATTCGGGCCCCGCCGAGCCATAAAAGGGCAAGCTCTGGCAGACTTCCTCGTAGAAGCTCAATATAAGAACATCGACGAGCCGAAAAAGCTCAAAGCAAAAGCCGAACTCCAAGAAATTCCTGAGAAGGCACCCCCAGACTGCTGGGAGATGTACGTAGATGGGGCCTCGGGAAAGAAAGGAAGCGGAGCTGGCATACTCCTCATCAGCCCGGAAAAAAAGGAGTTGAAATACTCACTGCAATTCATGTTTCCAACTACGAACAACGAAGTGGAATATGAAGCCCTTATTGCCGGACTGCGTCTCGCCCAAAGCCTCTAGGTACGATCTATCCAAGCCCACTGTGATTCCCAAGTCGTGGTCAACCACGTGCTGGGGAAGTACGAGGCGAAAAGTGAGAAACTGAAGAAATACCTGGAGAAGGTCAAGCTTATAGTAACAATCCTTCCCATTCTTCAGAATAATTCGCATTCCCCGAAGCCAGAATACCCGAGCTGACGAGCTGAGCAAGCTGGCGAACTCCCCAACTAGCTCGACGCTAGTAGAAAAAGTCCGGAGCCGGAGTATAGAAGAGGCAGATTTCAATGTAATAGTAGATGACGATCCGAATTGGATGACCCCCCTCATAAGATGTCTGGAGAGCGGGGAAATGCCCCAGGACAAGGCGGAAGCTAGAAAAATTGTAGCCAGATCCACGCAGTACATCCTCGAAGGAGGAGTCCTTTATCGAAAGTCATATTTACAGCCCCTCCTAAGATGTATCGGACCAGAAGAAGCAGACTACGTATTAAATGAAGTACACACGGGATCGTGCGGAAGCCACATTGGAGCTCGGATGCTAGCTCAGAAGATCATGCGATGGGGATACTACTGGCCAACAATGGCAAAAGATGCGGAAGAATTCGTGAAAAAATGCCTAAAATGCCAGCTACACGCCAGGGTGACGAGGTTACCCCAGACCAACCTCTCTACTATGCAGAGTTCGTGGCCATTTATGCAGTGGGGCATTGACATCGTAGGACCTTTCTACCCGGCCCCTAAACAAAAACGATTTCTAATAGTCGCAATTGACTACTTTACCAAGTGGGTTGAAGCCGAACCTTCCACAAAAGTCACAAGCGAGAAAGCCCGAGACTTCGTCTGGAAGAACATCGTGTGCCGGTTCGGAATACCACGGATCCTCGTCTCGGACAATGGGACGCAATTTACGAGCAGAATATTCCAAGAATTGTGTGAAGGACTTAATATCCAGCAAAACTTCACCTCGGTACACCGACCTCAAGCTAGTGGCCAGACCGAAGTCACCAACAGGACAATAGTGAACGAACACAAGGCCCGCCTAGAGAAACAAAAAACGGAATGGGTCGACAACCTCCACAACGTCCTGTGGTCATATCGGACTACACCCAGAACTTCAACGGGAAAAACCCCGTACAGTTTAGTATACGATTCCGAGGCGGTCATACCTGTCGAGATCGGAGCACCGAGCCCCCGCACCATCAATTTTTCAGCTGAAGTCAATGAAGAACAACGCCGAACCGACCTGGACTTACTGGAGGAAAAGCGGAAAATTGCCAGCATAAAAGAAGCTCGGTATAAGCAGCAGATGACCCGGTATTACAACCAAAGGGTCAAACCCCAGCAGTTTCAGGTCGGCGATCTTGTGCTTAGAAACAACGAAGTAAGTCATGCGGAGAAGCTCGGCAAACTTGAAGCCACATGGGAAGGGCCCTACAAAGTGCACGAAGTTCTCGGTAAAGGAGCCTACAAGATCGCCTACCTTTCGGGCGACCTGGTTCCTAGAACGTGGCACATTGCCCACCTAAAGAGATTCTTCGTATAAGCAGCGAAGTCTTGCATATAGAGTCCTAAGCGTTTCTAATTTTAGTTTGTCCTCGTCTTTTTTGAGTCATAATATTTTGTTTTTATCGAGCTCGTCAAAACCTTTTTCTTTTTCTTGTTTTAGTCTTTCTTTCGTTAATAAAGTTTTTCTTTTTGCTTTGCATACTCTTATGTCTCTTGATTTGCTTATACGAAGTATCCACAAAACTAAAATCCCCCCATAAGGACGAACTAAGGTTCCCTTCGGTCAATAAGGACCCGACATGGGGTAGGTCTATCCTAAAATTTGCGCAAAGAAAACCCTTTCCGAGGTCCGAGCTCGTCTCCCTCCAAAAGGAAGATCCCACGAGGTCCGAGTCAAACTCCCTCTTCAAGGATAAAAAAAAAATTCAACTGGGGTCGGAACCAAGTTCTCCCAGGAGAATCACACTACGAGGTCTGAACCATGGTTCCCTTGTCAACACAAAGAGGTCCGAGTTCAACTCCCTCAAAAAGGCAAAACACAAAACCAAGGAAGCATCCTTCCCACAAACTGGAAATTCGAAAACACAACATATTTCTTCATTTTTCACTAATTAGATCGTTGTATATATAATAATTACAGGAAGACCGAGTTAATCTACGGAGGAGGGTCTGGCATACTAAAGCTGAGCCATTTCTCTATGAAAGGAGTAGGTCCCATGATGTCATCGATGGAAATTCGGCCCCATCCCCGACCACGACTCCGTCCTCTCCCAGAGGAAGAACTCCAACCTCGCGATACAGTTGAACTACGCCCTACAGCCCTGCCACCTCGGCTCGAGCCGACCTGAAGCTGATGCCTCCGAGAAGAAGACGGAGCAGACTCACCAACGCACCTGGCTAGAAACGCGCGTAGCTTCAGACGGCGGGACAGCACGGACTTATACATTTTCGCACACTCTTCGAGCCTCTCATAAGCCCCCTGAAGCTCCCAAGACTCAGGACCGCATACTTCTTTTATGTCAAGATACTGCTCCAACAGTTCCCTAGTCTGCAATTCCGCCTCGGATATGGTGATACCACCCTTGCTATGGATGATGTCTTCATATTCAGCATGTTCCTCGACGAGCTTCTCGTGATCCTTGAGAACAAACTCAGCTCGGCCCCGAGCAACTTCCAAAGCTTCCTCCGTCTGAAGAAGCCTGGCCTGAAGCTCATCAGAATTCTCCTGACTAGCAAGCTACTTCGCTTTAGCCGCCTCGCAGAATGCATCAAACTTTCCCTGCCAATCCTCAAGCTCGGACTCTTTCAACTTTAAAAGAGCGCACTTTGAATTAAAAAGCGCCTCAGCTCGGCGACATTTCTCCATCCATAGACGAGTCAAAGAACGTTGTTCAGACAGATCTCGAGAAAGAAGAGTTATTTGTTTGCGCAAAGAAGAAACATCAAGAGAATCCGAAGTCTACACACACAAAAAAAAAGAGATACACTATCCATTTAATTTACAAGTTCCAAATACAAAAATACAAGAAGAAAACAAAGTACAGGAAAAACTAAGAACCGCCGACCTCCTTATCCTGAGAAGGCGGCTGCCCGGAGAGGGGACCCTCTGCCAAGTTCCCAGCTCCGGAAGTCTCGGGACCCTCGGAACTCTTGGGAAGGATCGGATCTTCAGTAGCCACGATCTCCTGCTCCACATTCTCTTCCTCGTCATCCTCTTCGATTCCGTCAGGAAGAGAATCGAAGACCGTATCTAGGGCGAGGTCCCGATCTGTCGGGCAGGCAGCAACCTGCTCTGCGGATAGCAGCGTAGATGAGCTGGCGAGGTCGTCCAGGAGAGGTAGATGGCCGAGCTGATCCCGGATCACTTCGGCATACCGAGAAAGGAGAACCGCTCCCTCTAGACGCTCGTACCCGTACTTGGAAACATCCAAGTCGGGAAAGTCTCGGGCAGCCTCCTCCAAAGCATCCACGGCGTAGTTCCCGTTGATGAGCCCAGCCAGATCATTGGCGAGGCCGGAGAAATGCTCCGACAAAAGGAGCCTCTTTGCAAAGGCCCGCAAGACCTGGCCTCCCTATCCCTGGCCGCATTCAGCTCGGACTCCAACCTCCTCACGTTGTCCCGGGCCTTCTCGGCTTCCACCTCGGCATCAGCGGTCTTAGCGAGCTGAGCAGACAACTCGGACTTAACCGTCTTCACCTCGTCCTCGGCCTTGGCCAACTCATCCTTAGCCTTCTCCAGCCTGGCCCTAGTCGAAGTCAGCTTATCTGAGTAACGATTCTTCTCGTCCTCATGCATAGCCGACATCTGCTCGACGCCATCCTCGAGCCATCTCATAACCCTACCGATGCTCTGCAAGAAGGAACGGAGTTAGGAAATATAAGAAAAAACTACAGAAGGGCTATGCACAAAAACAGTGAATCCTGACCTCGGGAAAAGGAAGATCCTCTAGCTTGACTGGAGGAACCGCCGGACTCACCTCATCGCCCGAGATGTCGACAACATCCACGGGCTTAAACAGTTTGCGAGGTGGACTGGCAGTTGGAGAGCGGAAGTCTGTGGCAGAAGGCCTTGTCAGCTCGAGCTGCTGATCCTGGTTAGAAGGGTCTCCGGGTTAACCCTGGTCAGATGAGGAAGCAGATCGACCTGACGACCTTGGTCTTTTGCCCCCTCGAGCTACGACCTTAGTCGTCGGCCCTTTCTTCTTCCCAAACAGCACTGCAAAATGCACGGCAAGAAAAGGGTAAGGATGACAAATAAACAAAAGGGAATAATCCTAAGAGCACTAGCGGGGTCTCACCCGTTGCAGGATCCACCATCCTTTGGGGCTTAAACGGGCTCAACCCCGCCTCAGCTAGAGAATCCTCGCCGTAACTCTCCTCGAAAGGACCATAACTCGCCATCAACCTCGCAATGGTCTCCAGGTCCTTATCCACTTCGTCTCTCACCCACACACAAGGCTTGCTCACCCTCCACATCAGGTCGACTAAACTATCGTGTCGGCAAAAGAAGAATTTCGAATGCCATTTCTCTACCTTATTTTGAGTTCTCCCTTTGAACCCAGTACGAGCAGTGGCATAGTACTAGTCCGCCGTTGTTTTGAAGACGAAGAGCTCGTGAATGAGCTCGGCAGATAATTGGTAATTGTGACGGATAGTTGCCACGCCTAAGTCAGTAAATTGCCTAAAAGCATTTGGTTTTATCTGCCGCAAAGCTAAACCGAGCTTCCTTTGGAGCTCGGCAAATGGCGCAGGGAGGGGCAGACGAAGACCCGAGTGAAGACTATCCTCGTAAATGGTCACAAACCCCATCGGGGGCGAGCACGCCCTATCCTCCGGACGAGGTTCTATCAGTTCGACATTTGGGGGGAAATTATATGACCCGGCAAGGAATTTTATCCTAGACTCGTCTAAAATTGAGGAATATTCGGCTACTTTTCCCTCTACGCATCGGGGCACAATTAAAGTTTCAACAGAAGGAATGGGGGATCCTAGTGAAAAAATGCTAAAATCGACCGTTCTATCGGTGGAACCTGCCGGAGGAGATTCACTACCCCTACTAGATTGAGAATTGCGAGTTGGGGAAGCCATACTTACTTATTAAATCGAGATAAATGGTCCGGCTAGCGGTTTTGCGGTTGTGAACAAAAGACCCAACGGTGGGAAAACCGGCGGCACGGCGGTACGATTAGTCGGGAATTTCTGGAACAAGGAATGGAGGGAAAGAGGAGTTTCTGGACAAGGAATCTTTTTGCTGTAATTGCGGATGTGAAATGGCGTGATATGAAGAGAGTCGTATGAAATCCCGTAATACATATTTGAATCCCGCCGTTGAACATTGCACACGTGTGAACGTAGCAGCTTTTTTTTTTGTATTTGAACCGTCTCTAAAAAAGTTTTCAAAAAGCCCGCCAATTTTCCCTCCTCTCGAATTCGGATGAATATGGGCCCTGTCTACTTGGCAATCCGAATTACAGAACTAGACAACTGATTACTTATCTCGATTTTTAGCTACTTGCAAATCGAGCTCGGAAGGTGAGCTCGGTAAATCAGACCGTGACTAAGGTGATTTGCGCGATTATTCACCTCGGAAATTCGACCTGACCGTCTACATCTACATGTCTTCTTTCCTCTCTTTTTTTTTTGGGAGGGGGGGGGGGGAGGATGTGATAGGACCGGCTTCATCTTGGGCCTGACCTAAGGCCCAATCTAATTGAGCCTATACATTAAGCTCGGCCCACAGAGCTCGGCCCAGACGAGACTACTACCTGTCTTGAAGACCAAGTAATGAAGCCCTACCTTGGAGAAGAAGGAATCCGATTATGAAGGAGATTTGGATATGTACAAAGAAACAAGATATGTATAAGGAATCCTAGGAGGATTAGGACTCGATTCAAGGCCTATATATAGTTGATAGATTAGACGATCAAACATTCATTGTTTGTACTCTCAAATATAATAAAAGCCTGATATTCTCTCCCGTGGACGTAGATCTCATTGATCGAACCACGTAAATACCTGTGTCATCGTATTGCTATTATTTTTAGCTACTCTTGCAAACCCTAGATTTATCAAATACGAATACGATAACCATGCGGCTATTAGTTCTATTATTTATTTAATTCATTATCTTATTAAACTTATTATAAACACTAATATCGGTTACTTATCTTAATTATACTATTTAATTACTTTGGAAAAATAAATATTGTTAGATACAAAAGTAACACTAGTATAAACTAATCAATCAATTTGATTGATGGATTTTACACTTATTTGCTTATTTATCTATTTGGAGAAAGGAAAGCCGCAGAGATTGAATCTGAATTGTTTTAACAAATAAGATTGGGTACTTAAAGTTATTTGATTATTCCATCGAAAAAGAATTTATTAAATTATATAATGTTTTATCAATATATTTCATCACCTAACGTAAACGACCTATAATTCTCCCCAAATATGGGTACATATATCAAATTACGTATCATTCGTCATTTGACAAAAAGAAAAGTTAAAACCTCGGATATTTCATCCACTTCTAGTGGGCTGATACAACATTGCACCAACTAAATTCATAGCAGAAATATTTGACTTTCGAGAAACAATTATTTCACATGCTCTGTCCTAGGTCTAATCCAATTATAATTAATCAATTCCATTATTATGCTACATACACCGACACCTAATTTCGTGTTATTATTGATATCCTAATTCCTAATGTTTCTATTATCACTAAAACATTAAAACGTGTCTATCGATTAGCGAAATTAATATACTAAGTGCTACATGCTAGATTATGCTAGTTTAATTCATATAAATTGGTCGGAATTTGATTTAAAGTATCCTGAAAAAATCTTAAGTTGAAAGACTCAAATAATAGTAGTATAATATTTCTTCATCCCATTCAAAGTGGTACATATTTTTCCATTGGGCCATTCCACTTGAAGTAGCACACACAGTTCATAAGAAAAAACATCCTCTTAATTTTTTATTTATTTTTATTTTTTTAAATGTGGTCACTTTGAATGGGTGGAGTCACCAATGAAACTTGCTTAAAAATGTACAGAGTAATTGTGGCAATGGCCGGAGTGAAGGCTTTATGTTCAATTCTCTCCAATATGCATGCATTTATTTTCATTACGATAAAAATTATATTGTGAAGGTGTTTCGATTTTTTTTATTTTTTTTTTTAACAACATTGCAAGTAAATTTAAATACCGCGTGACGGAGGACTCGAACCCGTGACCTTTGGCCCGGGCATTAACCTCACTACCACTAGGCTAACACACACACACAAAAGACATTGAAATGCATTTGTAGGACTAGAACGATGTAATGGTCGATTTTTTTTTTTCATAGTGAATAATGTCTCCATCATTTATTGGCAATTTTGCGATTATAAAATTATTTGCTCATTTTTGTGAAAACACCAAGAGGCGTTTGGTTTGATGGATGAGATAAATAATGTTTGATAGGATAGTGTAGGATGTAATTATTTAGATTATTAGTCTTGTGTTTAGATTACTTGATTGTGGTGTAAAATAATTGAAGGACTATGTGAATGTGTATAGCTACTATGTGTAGTGTGTGTGTGCACGCGCGTGTAAAGAGTGTGTTGTGTGTGTGTTTTTATGTGATGTTACTTTTAAAATTTTACATAAGATGAGGATTAATAATCAATTCAAATTTAGGATGATAAGTTATCACTCACTTAAATGATTAAAACACGGACCTAATTATCTAACCGTGTTTCATCATTTTAACCAAACATGTGATTAAATGGGATTTTATTATCAATCACTCCTAATCAAGCAAACCAAACACCACCTAAGGATATTGTGGTATTGAAATTTTTGTACGGATTCGATATCCATATCTGTAAATTTATAATAAAGTAATTCGTAATGTCCAGAAGATAATAAGTATTGATTAACAGTCTCATGCTGAAATCTGCAGCAATTTATGTATCTAGTAAGATGTGTTCTTAACTTCTTATATTCACTTAAATTTATAACAGAATTTCCTCATTTTCTAAAATCATATCCATAATATCTAAGATCAATATGTAAACTACTATATCTTTTTTGCATCAGAGAGCTGATCAATCTTACTGCAGTCTGCAGCAGTAATCTTATTACGTAAATGGTTCATTCAGTCTTGTAGATGCTACACCAAGTCGACTAAACCGAGCACATAGAATGAGTGTGATTGTGTGCAATATCAATGACATCAAATGAATCAGATGAAACCATAATTAGAACTGTGCTCTGCTAACATTAAAGCAAATAAGGTAAAGATAGAAAGTTGATAGGTTGAAGACTTGTCTTCTTTTTAAGGAAGGATCAAGATGGGTGAGACGTCCCAATAAGGACATAGGCTCAAGATGGGCAGGAGGAAGGGAATATAAATCTAGAGGTAAGGAAGAAAGGTATTCAATCTTTCCCAGATAATATACGAAAACCAAACAAGTTTGCAAGAATCAAAAAGGATTAAATGAATATCGAAACCATGAGCATTGTAACATAGCAGGTAAACATTACAGCATAAGTGGCAAGCTATTAAAGTAAACACCACCTTTAGTAACATTTGATTAACTCTTTGAACATGGTAAACATTACAGCATAAGTGGCAAGCGCTTAAAGTAAACATCACCTTTAGTAACATTAGATTAACTCTTTGAACATGCAGTTGAGGATAAATAATTTGTCGCATTAATATACAAGCAATGCAGAAGAACTATTGCATGCCGAGGGAAGACAAAGACACGAACTATATATGTGCAAACAAAATTGCGTTTTCATAACAAATACAACAAAAGGAGATTAAGGGAATTTGAATTTTCACATGCAGTATAAACAAAATGTAGCGCATGCAGCGATACTTCCTAAAATCCAAAGTGTATCTAACCTGTTTTCGTATCTCATCTTCTCTTCCTTGAGCTCGCTCTGGACTTTCGAGTACAAGTGACACGATTCAAGGGCCTCGCTGTAATTCTTGCTCCTAGGACAGTTGAGGGCTTCTTTCAGAACAAGCAAACTGTTTCTTCCGTTGACATGAGAACCTTCCATGTCCCCGAGTTGCATGCTTAGTTCCGACAATTTGAGAGTGGTGTGGGCACTTCCATCTTCGTCTTGGACCACTTTGAACTTCAAGATAAGGATGCACTCCACTACTTGACATGGAAGAATATCTTTAGCAGGAAGAATCGAACCGAAGCGTATCAAGAAATCTCTGTCTGTAGGCCAATGTCTCTGTCCTCCTATAGGACTCCAACTGGAGAGATTGGCAATCTTTTTAGTTTTTTTGTTAACTAGAATCCAACTAAGCCTGATTCCATCACGAAGATCGTGCCAGAGTTTTCCATCTTTCCTCTCTCTTTCTATCGACCAGCTTGGAGGGAGGCCATCAGATAGTGAGAGCACAACGTCATCAGATGGCTCGTCGTCTCTTGCTGAGTTTGCAAGAAGATCAATACGAAAAGGACAATTGTAAAACCAACCACTAGAACCATTAGCATAGGGAATACCCCAGAGGACTTTAGAACAAACTGTCTTATCTTTATATATAATATCCACAATAGACACAAAATCTGATGGTGAAATATTTTCTATCTCATCCTCATCACCATAATAGTCTGCTTCAGTCCATTCTTGAGGATACTCGTAATAGTCGTTCCAGTGAAATTCAGGAACCTCTTTGTTTACTATGAGGGGAAAACAATCAGCATAAAACTTTTTAAACCCACCGACTGAAGAGATCAAATTTTTGACATCACTGCTGTTAGTTGAAGGCCACATAGAAGAGCATACATTTTCCCATAGCCTCTCTTCTTTTGAAATAGAAGAGAACGCAGCACATGTACAGGCTGCAACGGCCAAAGTAGCACCATCAAGACGCCTTAGTATGTCGTAGCAAAGATCACTGCTTAATGATGTCATACTATCAACTGATGAAACCGACATTGTTAAAGATTTATTACCATCTGAAAACGGAAAGGTAAATTATGGATGAAGGTAAAGAAGCTGAGATAGTATTACAGAAAAACACAAAAGAAATTACTCAAGCAACTATAAAGTCATTCAACTGTAGATGTGTTACTATAAAAACCTTTCCCAAGGTGTAAAATAGTAACAATGGAAAATGTCCCACTTCCAAAACAGTTTACTGTTCAAAAAATTTGTAGCTGATTAGATAAATATCTTCTGGTAATGCATGTGATTGCGAGATAAGTTGCAGTTTTAACACCTTATACAATCATTTTTTAGATGATCAACACAAAAATTATCTTTCAGCATGATAATCTGCAGGTGATAAATTTGCACTTTAGGGGTCTTCCAGCATCTAATATTTAAAAATTTCAAGTTGCTAATAGCACAGAAGGTTTGTAGCTGACCAATTTTTGAAGAAAGATGCAACAAGTCCCATTCTGAACTCATACATATAACCTGACTGAAAGGTTTATATAAGCATAAGAGCAATTTTTTCGACAGCAACACAAAACCTTAGGGCTTAATCTAGAGTCGTTACATATTCTTGCTTTTGACTCTAAATTCATTTATTCTACCCAAACACAGTCCATCTTCTAGAGCAAAACAAGCTACTAAGGAGGAAGCCTAACTGCCTAATAGCAACAATTCTAACTTACAAAAGAGGCCAAAATTCTTCTACTCACATAGCAAACAGACTTCTCACATACAAAAATTGGGCCCCGACAAATACTTTTAGAGTCACATTTGCGCAATGCCAATAAATAAACCAACGCACTGTATTTCGAAAATAATCCATAAAAATTGAACAAATGATTAAGCAAAGGCCAGAGCAAAATAAACGCACCTGAAACAGACTAAAACCCTAATTCCGGAATCGCTTTTACCGCTGCTCGCTCGAGATTGGAGAAAGGGGATGTATAAGGTGGGCAATATTAAATTCTGCTTGTATTATTTTACAGCAAAAGATCTTCTGCTTTGTCGGGTCCCGAATTGATTGTTTCGGATAATGGTGTTTGTAATGCCTCTCTCTCTCTCTCTTTCTCTCTCTCTCTCTCTGTAAATTTTATGTGAGAAATTTTAAAACCATTGAGAAGATGAACTCTGCTAATGCATATTGGAGACCCATCTTAACACGTAACGCTTTCCAGAAGAAATTTTAGGTGGACCCCACGACGACTTTTACTATGACGTTTTATCGCCTGTGGGCTGTGGCCCGCACATTTTTCTGGAATAAATGCACTAATTATTGGTGGAAATTATTTATATAAATGAAATTAAAAACCCAAGGCTCATATCAATAGGCCAAGTTTATCTAAACCACATTCTTTTTTTCTTTTTTCTTTGAGAAATACTACATTCTTTGTGTAATTAATTGTGTTATACTCCGTATTTGTTAATTTTAGAAATACTCTCTTGTATTAATTGTGTTATGCTCCCTATATGATGCATGCAGTAATTTATTTATTTTTTTGGGATTCGTTATACTCCTATTATGCATGTGCTTCCTCTGATCTATTCATATATGGCTGCTAATATGGATTTCGAGTATTCGGGTAACTCGATGAGTAACCTTGTACCTAATACCAGGGATTAACGGGGCTGGTATGGGTTGTGGAAAGTTTTTTTTTAGTTTTTCGGGTATTGGATATATCTGTTCCGTCCCGTTATACCCGGCGAACTACCCAGTTTTAAATTTTATATATATATAGTATTTAATAATTAAATATTAAAGAAAATAGAATTAAAACTAAAAGAATAATAAAAGTATAAAACACATTTGTCTCTCTTTCTCATATTCACGCAAGAACTTTGATATTTTGAATGAGGATGAATGATGATGAATTTTGATGTTTGAAAATGTGACTTTATAATTGTATTGAATTATTTATGAATGATAAATTGATGATCATTGTGGCTTTGAGTTGATTTTTGAACTTTCACTTATTAGTTGTACAATTTTATTTAAATTTTTAATCTATTAGATCGTGCTGATTTTTTTTTTTCTTAAGCGGATCATACGGGTACCCATTTATTCAACCTGTATACCCGGTCCGAATATTTAGGTACCTAGTTAGCTTGGGTGGGATGGGGTTGGATGTCTTTTTAGACAAATTTTCGGGGTCGGGTACCCGCAAAAACCGGGTAGGGTACCCGAACTCGTCCTTATCAACAGCCCTACATATTGTCATCATTATGTGTCTCACTCATATTGTCATCTTCCAAATAAAAGAGTTTTAACCCTTCAAAATCTTTTAAAAGTGATGGAACCTACCCATTTTTTTTTATCTTTTTACCCTTATTCTCAATCTCTATATCGAATTGTAACATGACAATATCAATGGATAGGAAGGAGTTGTATATTACCACTACCCCACCACACGATGAGACCACTATACCATCAAATAAGATGTGAAATACACTACTCCCTATGTCTATGATATTGTGCCCTAGTGTGAGCCTAACACGGGATTTAGGAAAGCTGATAAAGTTATTGTGAATGTGATAAAAGTAATATTTGAGGAGTAGTGTTAATGACACATTTTTGTTTTTTAAGGTCCGTTTACTTTGATGGAAAAAGAACAAATATTTTCACACTTTTTCTATCTTTATCACATATTTACTATAGTTGTTAATTTTCTCATTTTCACACTTTTTTCATTATTTTCATTTTAATTGTGAAAAATATTAACATTGAGAAGAGTCGTGAAAACAATTTCCAACCATTTATTTTTCTTTATTTTTCATATTACCAAAGTAAGCGCACCCTTATGGGATAAAGCTAGAATTTGAAGGGTAAATAATGGAAATAAAAGAAGGGTATAATGATCCATTTTAAGGTTATTTGTACGAACATGCGTAATATAATATCATAGTTTTATGCTTGTTATTTATAATTGTGTTATCATATCCATAGTTAATTTTCTTTTTTAGTGAAAATATATTTTTGCAGAATGATGCAACCATAAAATTATTTATTGACTTTTTTGAGTTGAGTCCTATAATTTCCATTTGGATACTCTTAAGACTTTGGAATCACAGTTTTTGTATATAAAATTCATATGCTTTAACTTTTCATCGGCTTCGGTTAGGTCCCTAAAATTCAGATGTAACATTGCAATGAAATTCAGCGTGTGTGTTAGTCTAGTGGTAGTGAGGTTAATGCCCGGGTCAAAGATCATGGGTTCGAGTCTTCCGTCACGCGGTATTTAAATTTTATTGCAATGTTGTTCAAAAAAAAAAAAAAAAAAAGAAGTTAAAAAAGTTTCGACAATAATATCTTCCAAATTATCGCATCAAAAAAAAAAAATATCTTCCAAATTATATTTCTTACTTAATTAAAAACAATTCATTTTCTTCATATCGGACCACTGATCGGTAGGAGAGATGGAATAAGGTCGGCAGAAGATCCAAATCCAAATCCAAATTGTTAAATGGAAAAGGCTAAACAATAACAATAGGCCTTATCCAAAGCACAAAGAGCATTAATGAGATCAGCCGGCACCATCTTAAAATCGAACACGAGTATAAATAAATACCATCATATGACTCGACTTAATATATACAACCAATTCATACAGCTTACCTACATTACATGTTCATCCAAATTCCATCACATGTTCCATGTTATACCATAAAAAATTTGTGAAAAAGTAAGACGGTGACCCATCTCACAAAATCTGGTAATCTCAAGTACTGCAACTATAGGACAGTGTGTAGCATATATTCTTCCTACATCTTAAGAGAATCAAACGCAGCTGGCTATGAGCGTTTTAGAGCAATAAGAAAAGAAAAATTAGGTCTAAATGTGTGGCGGAAGACATCCAATAATCAGAACACAAGTCATGAAAAAGAAAGCCATAGATGATCTCAATTACGCCGAACCTTGTATAGGTCACAATGCAAAAATCACATTCAAGTCCTCTAGCTAGTTCTTGATACAGATGTTTACATAACAAAAGGCTGGGGGGGGGGGGGGGGGGGGGAATATTAGATGATGGGAGCAATAATTAGCGGCCTCTACCACGTCCACGCCCACGACCACGGCCCCTACCACGTCCAAGTGCTCTTCCTGTAATCATAGAGTAAAAGATCAAATTTAAGAACTAGTAGAGAAAAAAATCAACTATAATAGCAAAACAAGCTTCAACGAGTATTTTCATACCTGCAGTTGGCTTCTTGGGTTTGACCCTAGGTGTCTCTTCCACTAGCAATGTCTCAAGGTTCAAGCTATCAGGAAGGATGTAATAACGGATGTTATTACCCCTCACGCTCAGGTGATCCATAGTCACAGGATTCTTTCCCTTCAAAGTAAGCTTTACAGTCTTTAAGTGAGTATTCATACTGATATCAACACCTATAATAAGAAGCAATTATAGTCAGATCGGCAGTTCAACTCCTATATTTTCTATAGTAGTAAAGCAAAACTGTATTTAGCTGATAAATCATTTTCATCTAAATAAAAAATGTTACAGTGCACACTTGTCTTATATCAGATAAAATGAATAACCCTCACATGATACAGATACCCAAAAAGATAAAATTCATCCAACGATAAACAAATCTCAACCATGTCAAATAAGAGTTCAGCAATACATTAAAAGATGAGCAACTACAAACATCAAACGGGGTAGAGGTGCACATAAACTTAGCAGGTTGAACAGCAGTGACTTAAAATTCTGATCTCTTGACACATTGAATGTGATTTCTACCACTGAATTTCTCATACTGGCAACTCAAGGTATTTTCCACATAAAACATTGGAGTTGTTTCATAGAAGAGAAACTCAAGACATAGATTAAAGCATTCAACTATCGCCTACTTAAAAATTCAAATGCTCCAATATTAAGATAAAAAATGGCAAGTCTTTTGCCAAGTCTAAGACCAATTTTTCAGTATTCAATTTGGTATAATAATCACACTACAGCACATTAGTACACACGGACAAATTTAGTTAGGTAAATAAAATCATGACTTCAAAGCCAACTACTCACTTCAACTCCCCCAGATATCTCTTGCCTTATTCTAGCACTATTAACTTTTAACAAATCAGAAAGCAAATTTACTAGTATAAATCTTACATATAAGACCTAAAATTAATTACTGGAATGCTAACACCAAAATCTAGCGTACTTACTTGAACATACGAAATACAGAATGCCAAAAATAATATTTCAACCCAAATTCCAGAATAACCTATCTTCCAACAGCAATTCCCCCCTAAAAAACAAGACCGGCTATATTTATATAGCGAAGAAACAAAGAAATACAATTGCAGGAAACCACTACAATTTAGTAACAAAAGTAATTTTTTTAAGGGCAAAATGTCTCGGCGGCACCATTTTTGGATCAATGAAGTAAAATAAGAAAAACAATAATCAAGGCATAGTAAAAATGACGAACCGATGATGGTGCCGTGCACAACAGTGCCATTTTTTAGCTCAATAGACACAGTCTCGTTGTTCAATTTCATCAAAAACCTGCTCGAATTACAACAAAAAGTCATAAATTAACCATAAATCAAACTTAAAAACCAACAAATCGAAGCGTATTAGCAGAATACGAAGAAGATAAACTCACCTGACGAGCTTCATCGTTGCGAGAGAACGTCCCGGGAAATTAGGGTTTTGTTCAAAAAAAACAGTGAGCGCCTTCGGCAGGAGAGGGAGGGTTTTCGCTGTGGCGCCTTTACAAAAATCTTGGAAAGTTGTCCTTAGGCCTCTATGGGTGAAATGGGCCCTTCTTAATTATATACTAAGCCCATTATAGATGTGGTAGATGGGTCATAATTTTACAGGAGCAACACCTGCACGCAACCGTTCTTTTCCATGAGACCAGATCCGGGCCGATCGACAAAAGTCAATCCGCTCAACATAGATTTTTTTTTTTTTTTTTCAATTTCTTTTTCTTTTTCAACTCCGCCTTCGACTCCGATTTTAATCTATAAATAATCGTAGTAGCAATAATTTGGATCGTTCGGCTCGCTCCGAAGCTTTCGGCTCTCCTCGCTCGATATCATAACCAAAAAAGATGAGGCAGGGGCGGAGCTAGGATTTGGAATGTGAATGGACGAGATTACGTTTATGTATTTAGTCGCATGCGAACCTACAATTATACATATAAAAGTAGAAAAAATAAAGAAATCAACAAAAATATAGTTATAAAAAAAAAGTTACTCGGGCGACCGCCGAATCGCACGGGTATTGGATCCGCCACTGAGAAGAGGAGAAAAAAAAGGCAAACAAAAAAGAAGAGGGAGGAAAAATTTGAAAATTTAAAAAAAAGTTAAAGAAAAAAACTGGGAAAAATTAATTAAAAATTAAATAGATATTGTGAAAGTTAAAAAAACTCTAGAAAACACTTATTAGGACACGTTGAAAAGTGTCATAATAAGTCTGACGAATTAAAATAATAATAAGTGAGGCGCATGTAACAAATGCGCCTAATTAAACGCATGGAGCGCTTTTTGTGCGCGTGTATTTGTAGTAGGCGAAATCCTTCTATCTAGTCTGAGCCCGATAAGCATCTCTAATCGGCCAATTAGTTAGACGGAATCAACCGTCTAGTCCGATAAGCTATATATTGATATTGGATAGCTAGGCGAATTCAAATGTCTAGCCGGACTAATCAGACAAACACCTTTACTCGACCCAATTAGCTAAGCGGTATCATTCGTCTAGTCCGATAAATCATAAATTAACATTGAACGACTAAGCGGAATCTATTTACTCGACCCAAGCTCGACAAGCCTCATAAGTTGGCTTAATTGACTAGGCGTGATCCAAAAGTATAGTCTGATAGCCTACTCGGCCCAATAACTATTCACATTCTAGCCCGATAAGCTACTCGATAACCTAGCCCGACTCCGCGCTCAAGCTCAAGGGTGTCAACGGTTAGTCGAACGACTTGACCTAGTCAAATGGATGTATCTCAGCCGTAACATACGGATCATATCGGCCGTCAACAACCTTCGTACTTTGCAATCGACTAAGAAGGAATAAAGACGGAAACCCTAAATCCTAAGCGGCTACTATCCGCCTTTATGTAGTAAACGTCTAGACTTCATTCGAGGGGACGGACATTCAACTATCTATTGCTCATTCTCTTTCTCAACTCCGCTTACATCCGGCTACGTCGGCTTACTTCCGACTATGCTTACTTACATATCGACAGCGGTCTATTCTGAAGGGTTGTATACGAAAGCAAGACTTTTGTTTATATACAATTGATATTTATTTCACTGTAATTCTTCTATCTGAAATGTTTATTATTGTATAATTATTATTTGTCCAATTATCTGAATATTATAAATTATATAGTATGTTGTAGATCACAGAAGATTATATAATCGGCATCTTATACGATATAAACTAATATTCACAATTGAGACAACTTGGACGAGTTGTTGGTTTAAATTGTAGCATAATAGTATTAAATGGTTTATCTTGACTATTTATTTATGCTAGTACGTTAATCGTATTGAAAGGATCACAGTGAGATTAATTCTCTGTTATGACTTATTGAGAATTAAAGATCTCGGTGACTTAAATAGTCTTAACCTTAATTGGGCTTATCAGTATGAATAAGTGTCTGACTATTGCTTTGATCTATTATAAATGAGAACTTGATAGTGGTTCGAAATTTCGTATTTTGGGCGGTAGCAATTCTTATTTGATATTGATAGAGCTGCAATAAAGATCTGTGTCCTATGAATAATAGGATGATGATATCCTCTCGAGGAACTTAATAAGTTTATCGTATTAAACCTTGCAGGTGGAATTAGTTCCGATACGATAATAAGTTTAAGTGGTAGGACTCGAGATAATTTTTATTAGTGAATAATTAATTGATTAATTAATTGCTGTCAGAAGTATTTAATTAATTAATGGATATTTGAGAATCTTAAACACGGAGATTAATTAAGTCTAATACTAGCCCCGGCTCAATTAAATAAATAAGAGGGTAAGTCAGTATTAATTTTTTAGTGGAATGAATTAATATTTATATCTGATTTATATTTCTAGGCTGAATAGATTAAATCAGATATTATCGGGCCAATCTTATTTAAGCTAGTAGATCCCTGAACTGGCCCAATAGCATGTGTCTCTAAGTGGGCTAGGCGCCTGTCTCCTACGGCCCGTGAGGGTCGTCTAGGTTCAATGAATGTGAACAATTATTTATCTATAAATACAAGGCTCATAAGACTCATTACTTACTTACATTCTAAGCAATAAAACCCTAGAGAGAAAGACTGTGAGTCGCCGCCCCTAGTGAGAGAAGGAGTACGAAGTCGATCCCATCCATCGTCGTATTCCAGTCGGGAACAGTTCGGAAGGTCAACTCTGGAGTCGTTGTGCATCAAATTTGCAGGTATTCCGAATAAACATCCTATGATTGTAATTAAATTCATAGGAGCATGATAGGTATGGTTTTTTGTATGTGTTTGTTAGATATTCATAACTGGTCTATGGGAAAACGAATCGGTTTTCAATAATCGGTTGCAACAGTTGGTATCAGAGCCCTGGTCTGTGAGTTATGGCTCTGTCGGATTAACGAATAGTAAATCCATGTAAAATAAAATCTGATTTTATTTATATACGTATATTTATGCGTGCATGTTCGTTGTCTCGTCATGGATTCGTTTTATTTATTGTTGGTTTGCCGGTTTGGCCGTTTTTTTACCACGAGAAAATCAGTGGTTAGATTAGGATTTCAGTTGTAAATTGTTATTTCGATTTGTAATTGTTGTACGGGTCGAGAAACGGAGCAATTGGACAGCAGGAGGACGGCCGGCGGTGGCGGACGGCAGCGCATGGTGGCGCTTCGTTTTCACACGTAGGGTTTAACCCACGTCGTGATTCTTGAGCGGACGAAATCCAATTCGACGGAGATTGATTCTCCGCCGTCTATGGTGTTCGATTCAAGGTCACGGCTGGGCAACGACATGCGTGAAGGCGGGGCACCGATTAGTCACGTGTGCTTGGCACGCGCAGGACGTCATGACTGCGGAGGCGTGCTCGTCGCGTCTCTGCTGGGCGCCACTGGCTTCGATCGAAGCCTGAGGGTCTGATCCTTGGGTTGGGGGTGATCGGAGCAGTGGGAGAAAAGGGTTTTGACCACCTTTTGATGTCCCATGCCGTCGAAGATGGCTCTCCTTCTCCGGCAGCGGCGAAACGGCGACAACAACATCAACAACAGCGAACCGGCAGCAGCAGCTCCAATGAAGACGACGAGCAGCAGCAACAGCAGGTGGTCGAGGCGACGGCGGTGGCGAGCGCTGGAACGGCTTCGTACCTTGCGACTCGTTGCAGCGCAGTCGCGAGCTCGACGGCGGCGGACGGAGCTCAGCAGCAGCGATGCTTCTGTCCTCCTTCTGCCCTTGCTGTTCCGACGGCGGGGGTGGATAGGAGTAAGGGCAGTGGTGGCGGTGTGGCGGTGCTGAAGCTTGGGTCGCGATTCCGGCGACGGTGGGGGGTTGCCAGCGGTGGAAGTTCACATGCGAAACCCTAGGTTGAAAACCTAAGGTTTTGGGCATGTGGGCAGCCGCACGGTAGGGCCTCCTGCATGGTCGGATTCATGATGGAAAGACGGGATTTTTTTTAATCTCGTTTTCTTCTTGGGCGATTTTTCAAGACGACGGATAAGGAAAGACTTGAAGATGAAGATTTTTTTTGTAATGGATAGATTTTATTTTCTATTTTATTTCTGTAATAATTTAGGCAGGTACCAAATATCCACGACGAGACAATAATTTATTTATTTTATTGTAAATTGCATGTCATGGGATTTAATCACCGTTAAGGTGCTATTATTTCTAAAAGCATGATATAATTTGTAATTATTTGAAATTATTTGCGTTTAGAAATTGCATGCTAGGAATTTATCGTATTACTCTAAGCATGTTATGAATTCAAGCGAGCATGATTTATTATGTGAGTTCTAGAAAAAGCATGTTTAGTGATTCCGTATTTTACGTGGTTTGCATGCGAAAACCTTTTGAAATTAAAATGACTAAGCACGTTAAAATTGATTTATTAAACAAATTAGACCTCCACAATTGGTTTTAGACGGATTAAGTTGTTAGGCTCGTGTAAACGTCCACACGATCGTGGCTTGTATGGGTTCTATTAACTTATAGATTTTGTCGAGTAAAACTTCTAAAAGTATTTTAGACTCGTGAATAGTGGGAGTTTTGCGTGTAAACGTCCACACTATCGTGGCTTGCCCGTATTAATTCTCATAGAATATTCTAGAAGAGATTAGAATAAGATAATTAATGAAATTGTTTACAAGGAGATGTCGTTCGAGTAATTGCATCAATATGTGGGACAATTTTGGATTAGTTAAATTGTAGTATGTGCTTAGATATTGTCTCGAATACAACTCCCCATCGGAATCCCTTTTCGAGATAATATGGTCTAGTAAGGTTCATTTATTAATTTTATGTGTCATAAGGTTAATTTGACATAAGATAAAATTAAAAACTGGGTGTTTGGTTGAGTGATGTGCACGTAAACGTCCACATTATCGTGGCTTGCGTGTAAATCACTTGAGCTAATGAAGGTTTCATTTAATATTGTTTTATCAAAAGGTTACAAAATAAATGTTACGAACGTTTTATGCAATAATTGTGACTTATGTGCGTTTTGAATGTTTATTTTTCAGATATGACTATTACTCCGTTATTGAATGTGCTTACTGCTAAGCCGCTTACCGGACCAAACTTTTTGGAATGGAAGAGCAATTTGGGATATGTCCTAGATGCCGAAGAGTACCACTTTGTACTCACTACTCCTGCGCCTGCAGCTCTCACTGCAGACTCCACCGATGCTCAGAAAGAGGAGTCTAAGAGGTGGAATAAGGTCAATTGTGTGGCGAAAGCCTACATGATGACCACTATGTCCTCTGGGTTGCAGCAGCAGCATCAATCTTTGGACACGGCTGCTGCAATCATGACTAACCTCGAGGAGCTGTTCGGTGAGAGTGATCGTTCTACCCGATTCAAGATCATGAGGCAAATCATGAGCTCGAAGATGACGGAAGGCGTGTCTGTGCGCGAGCACGTGCTTGGAATGATCAATCATTTCAATGAGCTGGGCGTGCTTGGTGGAGGTATCATGGATGAAGCGAAAGTTGACATGATACTCCACACTCTTCCCAAGTCCTATGAGAACTTCCGCCTTAATGCAATAATGAGCAAGAAAGTGTTCACTCTCAATGAACTGCTCAATGAACTTGTTGCAGTGGAAAGGGTTATGGGAAAGAGTCCGGAAGCTCTTACCTCCTCTTCAAAGGGTTTCTATGTTTCACCGAAAGGTAGAAAGAAATGGAAGGGCCCGGCGAAAGGCAAGAGGGGCGAAGGAAGTAGTGGGAGCAAGAGGCTAGGCCCTACCGGAGGCATCAAAAAGCCAAAGGAGAAGGGTGGAAAGTGCTTCAAGTGCAAGACTGGACATTGGAAGGCTAACTGCCCCCTGTTGAAGAAGGCTCAAGGTATGACTTCTGCTCTTGTTAACGAAATATGTTTAAGTTCAAGTTCTATCCACAAGTGGGTAGTAGATACGGGTGCAACTGACCATATTTGTTATTCCTTGCAGGGGTTTCTGCGGATAAGGAAAGTGAGTAGAGGGGAGTTGAGCGTCGCCATGGGAACGGAAGCGCGAGCGGACGTTGCGGCCATAGGCGATGTTCATTTATCTTTTGAGAATTCAGTTTTAGTCTTAAGAGATGTTTTATGTGCCAGATTTTCGGCGAAACTTGATTTCTATGGTTAAGTTGTGGAAAGATGGGCATTCTATTCTTTTTGAGAGTTTTGCGACTTTTATGAAGAATGATAAGATTATCGATTATGCACATGTTGTTGATTCTCTTTATACTATTTACTGTTCTCATGCTTCGAGTTCTTCAAGTAATGCTGTAACTGTTAATCAAAATAAGAGATTGAATTCTTCTCAAGAGAATCAAACTCTTCTTTGGCACCTAAGATTGGGTCACATCAATCTAAGAAGGATCCAAAGATTGGTTTCCGATGGAGTCTTGGGTTCTTTCCAAGTCGAGACCATTCCAATCTGCGAATCCTGCATAGAGGGAAAGATGACGACTCAGCCTTTCAAGGTTAAGGGGTATAGGGCCAAAGAAGTGTTGGAATTGATTCATTCCGACTTGTGTGGACCTATGTCCACTCAAGCTCGTGGAGGGTACGAGTACTTTGTCACTTTCATTGACGATTACTCAAGGTACGGGTACATCTACCTGTTGCGCTACAAGTCCAAGTGTTTTGAAAAGTTCAAACTATTCAAAGCGGAAGTAGAGAAGCGACATGGAAAGAATATCAAGTCGTTGCGAGCTGACCGCGGCGGCGAATACCTCAGTAACGAGTTTAAGGAATACTTGTCGGAAAAGTGGGATTACGTCCCAATTGACTACACCTGGAACACCCTAACAAAATGGTGTGTCGGAGAGAATAAATTGAACACTTCTGGAAATGGTTCGATCTATGATGAGTTATGCATCTCTACCTATTTCGTTTTGGGCATATGCTTTGGAAACAGCGGCTTACATGTTAAACTTGGTTCCCTCAAAGTCAATGCCTAAGACCCCGTCCGAGCTATGGTCCGGACGCAAGCCTAGTCTTAACCACATCCGGATTTGGGGTACTCCGGCACATGTTTTGAACAAAGAAGCTGACAAGTTGAGTCCAAGAACCAAGGTGATGCTGTTTGTAGGCTATCCTAGAGGAACGAAAGGTGGCTATTTCTACTGTCCTAAAGATCAGAAAGTCGTTATTAGCACTAACGCGAGATTCTTGGAAGAGGACTATATGATTGGCTATAGGAAGAGAAGTGAAGTGACGTCATGCTTCAAGAAGTTAGAGAGAAGAAGATGATTAGTGCTCCAGTTGTGCAAGACGAGCAATCATCGGAACCTGCACAAACCGTTAATACTGAATCTACTATAGAGCTTCGTCGTAGTGGGAGGGTAACTCAAAGGAAGTTGCCTAGTCGATACACTCTACTTAATGAATCCAAGGATTCATTGGAATTAGCAGTGATCGAAGAAGATCCCTGGAATTACTATGAAGCATTAGCAGATCCGGATGCTCTTGAGTGGGAGGCGTGTATGATTGCCGAATGGGAATCTATCGCTGCCATGGATGTATACGAGAAGTGCGAGCTTCCTGAGGGTTGTCAAGCCATAGGATGCAAGTGGGTATACAAGAGAAAGAGAGGACCGGATGGAAAGATTGTGGCCTTTAAGGCAAGACTAGTGGCGAAAGGTTTCACCCAAAAAGAAAGAATCGATTACGATGAGATATTTTTGCCAGTAGCCATGCTTAAATCTATCCGAACACTCATGGCAATGGCCGCTCACATGAATCTTGAGGTCTGGCAAATGGATGTCAAAATCGCATTTCTGAACGGGTATCTTGAAAAGGATAGGGACATCTATATGCTACAGTCGAAAGGATTCATAAAGAAAGGTGAAGAGCATCTTGTGTGGAAGCTAAAGAAGTCCATTTATGGACTTAATCAGGCTTCACGATCCTGGAACAAACGTTTCAATGATGTTGTCCAAGGTTATGGCTTTGTACAATGTGAACATGAAAGTTGTGTTTACCGGGTGTGTATTGATGGGAGTCTAGTGTTTCTGGTGCTTTATGTTGATGACATTCTGCTCATTAGTGATAATGTGAATATACTATCAAAGATTAAGGCATGGTTATCCCAGCAATTTCAAATGAAGGATTTGGGAGAGGCAGCGTACATTCTCGGGATTAAGGTCGGTCGTGATCGATCTAAGAGAATGTTGAGTTTGTCTCAGACATCCTACATTGATACTGTGTTATCGCGTTTCAGCATGCAGAATGCTAAGAAGGGTTTCTTACGTTTCAGACATGGCGTTCATCTATCTAAGGCGATGTGTCCTACGTCACCTAAGGAGATAGCAGACATGAAGGCAATTCCATATGCTTTGGCTGTGGGAAGCCTCATGTATGCAATGCAGAGTTCCAGGCCTGACATCTGTCATGTTGTTGGCATGGTGTCTAGATATCAGGCTAATCCTGGTCAGGGTCATTGGATTACTGTAAAGTGCATACTCAAGTACCTTAAACGGACTAGAGAGCATGGTCTGGTATAGCGATCTGGTGATCTAGTTCCGGTAGGTTATGTAGATGTTGATTATCAAGGAGATAAAGATCAGCGTTTTTCTACTTCTGGCTATGTGTGTAAGCTGAGAGGTGGAGCCATTGTGTGGAGAAGTGTGAAGCAGAAATGCATTGCATTATCTACTATGGAAGCCGAATATGTGGCTATTACTGAGGCTGCTAAAGAGGTTGTTTGGCTTAAAAACTTTCTGGCGGAGCTTGATGTGATTCCTAGTTTGCCGAGAGGTATCACGATTTATTCTGATAATGAGGCTACAATTGCCAATTGCAAGGAGTTTAGATTTCATCAAACGACTAAGCATATTGATGCTAGGTATCATTACATTCGGCTGCTTGTTTACGATGGTGATGTGGATGTACAAAAGGTTGCAGGAGTTGATAATATGGCTGATCCGTTTACAAAGAGTCTACCAGCTGCTGTCTTTGATAAGCACGTTGAAGGCATGGGGATGCATTTCCTCCCACACTCAGTTACACTTTGAGTATAAGTGAGAGAAGTTGTAATAGATGGCTAGATGAATATTAGTCTCATTGTATACTAAAAGTTTGCTTTAGTATAAGTGGGACAATTAAAGGGTTGTATACGAAAGCAAGACTTTTGTTTATATACAATTGATATTTATTTCGTTATAATTCTTCTATCTGAAATGTTTATTATTGCATAATTATTATTTGTCCAATTATCTCAATATTATAGATTATATAGTGTGTTGTAGATCACAGAAGATTATATAATCGGCATCTTATGAGATATAAACTAATATTCACAATCGAGATAACTTGGACGAGTTGTTGGTTTAGATTGTAGCATAATAGTATTAAATGGTTTATCTTGACTATTTATTTATGCTAGTACATTAATCGTATTGAAAGGATCACAGTGAGATTAATTCTCTGTTCTGACTTATTGAGAATTAAAGATCTCGGTGACTTAAATAGTTTTAACCTTAATTGGGCTTATCAGTATGAATAAGTGTCTGACTATCGCTTTGATCTATTATAAATGAGAACTTGATGGTGGTTCGAAATTTCGTATTTTGGGCGGTAGCAATTCTTATTTGATATTGATAGAGCTGCAATAAGGATCTGTGTCCTATGAATAATGGGATGATGATATCCTCTCGAGGAACTTAATAAGTTTATCGTATTAAACCCTGAAGATGGAATTAGTTTCGATACGATAATAAGTATAAGTGGTAGCACTCAAGATAATTATTTATTAGTGAATAATTAATTGATTAATTAATTCCTGTCAGAAGTATTTAATTAATTAATGGATATTTGAGAATCTTAAACACGGAGATTAATTAAGTCTAATACTAGCCCCGACTCAATTAAATAAATAAGAGGGTAAGTCAGTATTAATTCTTTAGTGGAATGAATTAATATTTATATCTGATTTATATTTCTGGGCTGAATAGATTAAATCAGATATTATCGGGTCAATCTTATTTAAGCTAGTAGATCCCTGAATTGGCCCAATGGCCTGTGTCTCTAAGTGGGCTAGGCGTCTGTCTCCTACGGCCCGTAAGGGTCGTCTAGGTTCAATGAATGTGAGCAGTTGTTTATCTATAAATACAAGGCTCATAAGACTCATTACTTACTTGCATTCTAAGCAATAAAACCCTAGAGAGAGAGGCTGCGAGTCGCCACCCCTAGTGAGAGAAGGAGTACAAAGTCAATCCCATCCATCGTCGTATTCCAGTCGGGAACAGCTCGGAAGGTCAACTCTGGAGTCGTTGTGCATGAAATTTGCAGGTATTCCGAATAAACATCCTATGATTGTAATTAAATTCATAGGAGCATGATAGGTATGGTTTTTTGTATGTATTTGTTAGATATCCATAACTGGTCCATAGGAAAACGAATCGATTTTCAATAATCGGTTCCAACATATTCGGCTACTCCGCTTTCATCGACTACCACTTTCTTGTACTCTTCCTTCACCTACACTTACTCAGATAATTCCTCCGTCCACATCCGTTTACCTTAGCTCAGTTCTATTTCCGGCTACAACCTTTCCGGCTATATTTGACATATGGCTTCGGCCCATCTGACTACATCCGCCACTCAGCTACGGCTACCATCCGACTTCGGCCCATTCGGCTACATCCGCCACTCAGCTACGACTACCATCCGGCTACGGCCCATCCAGCTACGCCCATCTGGCTACGCCTCATCCGGCTACAGCCGATCCGACTACGACATCAACCTGACAACAGCTTATCCAAGCATAGTTGCTATTTGGCTACGGCCTTAATCCAACTACGTCGACTTACATCCGTTTACACTTATAATACATCTTTCATCAATCATCTGATCTTCGTCTAACCACGTCGGCTTACATCCGGCTACGTTTACTTATACATCAACATCAGCCTAGCCGGCTACGGTCGCCTTCATCGGCCTAGGTTGATCCGACTTGCACACATTTTATCTCTCCCACTTGTAGCTGACTGCCATCCGGTTTGTCTCCATCATCCGCCTACGATCAATCTCTATCTATCCATACACCACACAGGCTGTCATACGGCCTACGATCAATCCGGCTCGCAAATCTCTCATATTCTCTCAAGAATTCTCTCAAGTTCCGCTGCCTTTCTAACTTGCTCTCCCACACCGAATCTAACCAACTTGGGTTACTCCGCCACCAGCTTGCCATTATTACTTACTCATTGTCACCGTTTTCACCCTCCGAATGCAACCGACAACTTGGAATAGACATTTCTTCCAACCTGCCTTTCTCTCTCAATTGTCTTATTTTTCATTTCTAGTACTTGTTATTCGTTTACTAATTTGAGCGTCGGAGGCTCACGGTCGACACCCCCACCGGTGCTCAATCTAGGGCTCTTACGTGTTTTTGTGTTGACAGGTTGCTAGTGCCCGATTGATCCGGACGTTCCTGACGTCATCATCAATTGTAGATTTAGCCTCTACAATATTACACATGCCCGATAGAACGGTCTTTTTCGGGCACGTGTGTTGCACGCATCCCGCCCGTGAGGCATGTCGCATTCAAGTTTTTGCGATGTTACCGGACTTTATTCATTTGTAGTATTAAGGATATAATACTATTTTGGTTTCTCAAAAAAGGTAACGTAATTCTAAAAGTAGTCTCTGTTTGATTATCTACAATCTCTTATTAAAAAATAATAATTAAAATTATTTATAAGTGTAGTATCCAAGTAACTAAAACAATAAAAAGAAGCATCTATCAGTAGATTGAGGCAATCACGATCAGAGGGTATTACGATAAAAATCAAGAAAAGAAAAGGGGGAAGATGAAGAGAAAGTGATGAATCGCAGCTCCATTTCCAGATTTATTGAACCCAGATTCCAATGCACGTTTAACAACAAATACTTATAAATGGTAAATAATTGAATTCTTTTGTATTAAAAATTAAAATTTCCATCTCTTTCCACCGCGCTCGGCGATGAAATATACAAGAAAAGATGAAAATGAAATGAAATTTTTTAGAAGAAAAAAGTACTTATTTCCAGCTTAAAATGCTAACAAATTAATTTCCAATAATTAAGTGTTTGTATATTACTAACAATTCCAATTGACATTAGGAATGATGAGGATAGGCATGGTGATGTTGCAGAGATGGAGAATATGATTGGCTTTGGCTGGGATAACTCACCATCGAAGCGGCTGCCTTGCATTTGCTAAGTTGGAGTGTATAGCATTTATGTTAATATTAAGATCTCATTTGTAGTTTTTAATTAATTAGTATTGAAGGTTATAAGGGTAAAATAGTACGATCAAAATAATTTTTATTATATTTTTAATAAAGATAATAGAGAATAAAATGAGGGTTATATTTGAAATTATCAAAAGAATAATTACATGTACCATTTCTAAAGTGGGCGACTTTTTTCAGTATCGGATAAAGAAGCATAGTAAAACAGGGAAGTCAAAAATCATTTGTCACTAACTTCAATAATTGAAGTGAAAAAGTTCTACCCCTTGGTATTTGGTTGGGCAGGTATGTTATATAGTGAGTTGTTTATAATAAGTTTGAAAAGGTAAATTAATTTTTTAGGCGTATTTTTATCACATCAAGTAGGAGAAAAAATGAATTATAACCTTTTAGTGACATACATGATAATTTATGATTATAGTAGAGTATTTATCATATGGTACATTTTTATTTTATAAACATAAATTTAATAAAATGATATATTCAAATAAGGTAAAATGAACTTAATGAAATGATAGCGAGAGAGTAATAATACATAATTTCTGACTGTCAATGCACCTATCCTGTGCCGATAAATTTGATCCACATTTTAAAGTAAAATGCACCATTAAACGGGTAAACATTGATCTATAGAACTTCCCAAGCTCGATACTAACCCTACGCTGCAATTCACAAATCAACACTCTCGTGTGTTCCAGATCAAGATACTCTTAGATCTCATTTTTCTTCTTGTCAAATTTGTCTACTGTCTTGGACGAATATTATATTTGTGCCAATTGAGTATGAGCAGAATAAAGAAAAGCTACAATTTTTGCCATTATTTTCCAACGACAAGATGTGAACTGCTTACTAAATTTGCAGCATCAACCTATTAATAATATGTTGCTCATAATCTGTTTCATATCATGCATGCATGGGTAGAAGAGTGACGAAGGTTTGTTTGCAATTACTATTTGTGGAAGGAGTTAGTTGTTGATAAGCTGTTAGCCACGTGGATCAATCTTGGGCGTCGAATGGTTGAGCGGCTGAGATTAGATCTGGGGAGTGAGTTAGTTATAACAAACTAACGAGCTCAGCTTCTTATCCAAGCAACATCGCAGTCGGTGTAGAGAGAGAAGTATGGAACTGCTGCAATTCGAAGATAGTTGTGTAACGAGTTCATCTTTCTAGTTTCTACTCATAGTAATTGAAGTTTGATCGGGAATAAAATCATTGATACTCCTTGTCCCGTGGATGTAGATCTCTTGAGATCGAACCACATAATTCTTGTGTTTTTGCAGTCATTTACATTTTATTTTCTCGTCGATTTGCTTAACATAATACACTGGACATCTTTAAACTATACGATACAAGAAGATCTTATTCAGCTGCAGAAAAAGTTGGGTGAAGAAAGGCTTTTTCAACTTGCTTCTGTTTTTCTTTCACTATTTTACCACAAGACATCTGTCTCTGAATTATGGTAAAGGGCCTATATGCGGATTACTGAAGCATCTGATGAATCGGGATTCCCTCTGTAGTTAATTTCTACGAAAAAACCGCCCCCCTCGCCTCTGGCTAGTCTTCCAGGATTTACACAGATACACTTGAGCTGTTCTTCTCCCTCATTTGCATCTCCAATAGAGACCACCTGTTCAGGAAACAATAAGAAATTTATGCATACAAGTTCGGCATTTTCCCGTAGTTTCTAAATTTTTCCGGGGTGCTATCAATTTAAGCAATATGCGTGAAACGAAGCTAGGTTTCTAACCTTCACAAAGTGAGCCAAGTCTGAAGGTAATATAAGTATGTCTGGAATTGATTGAAAGTGTAGAGCTTTGCTTGCTAGACAGAAATCCAAAGGAACATCTTCTGAAGGAGGATACAGTGGATAGAAGCTGCTTCATAGAAGAAAGGTATGAATAATAACATAACATAAAAGGAAAGGAAAGGAAAGGAAAGGAAAGGAAAGGAAAGAAAACAACACGGGGGATAAATATGTAAATATATATATATATATATATATTCTTTTTGCTAAACCTGAATTTAACCAAATATATATCCTGAGCATTCACTTTGAGCATACCTTTGCTGGTTCAATACATGCTTAGCTAGATTTGTCAACCGCTGCTTCGAACCTCCTTGTGGATTTCGACAGATTTCCTCAGCACTGAGATGTTTAAGTATATCAACTGTGCAGCAAGCCACTTTCACCTGTTAAGAAGATTGCTCATGAAAATCATTCGCTGTCCGGAAGCTTCTCAAAGCAATAATTTCTATCAACAATCATAGTTATTTTTATCTGTCGTTCTAGCACTAAAAGTTGCAAACCCATTGAAGGAAATTTACAGTCTCATGTGCTGCTCCCCACCCTTGATCACCCAAACATACTGTTTTTGAAAGAAATATACGTAGCAAGAGAAAATACAAACTTTAGCTGTATGCTCCTGTATTTACTGTCACTGTTACCTGATTAGCACAGAACATCCCTGGATTTGAAACACTGTTTATCTGTTGGAAAAAACATAAACCGCCAGTTGAGTCCATAGAACTTTTTCATTTATATGAGTTGAAGCACAATAAGAATCTTATGTACCTGGTGACTAAAATCTGCAGGATCAATATCAAAAGCAGGCTGTTGAAACAACCAATAACAGGTTTACTATCGTAATGAGAAAATTCAGCATTAGAGTTAAATAGAAGAAAAAGTTTAAAAACTAGCTCACTTGAGGAAACACAAAATCATGATTTGCATCTCTGGTAGATGGCAGAAGAATCACGTGCACTGTAGAACCCATATACTCGACATAATCTTGAAGCTATACAAACAAATCAATAGTGTCAACATAGGTACAAGGAATCTGAACATGTAAACATCACAGGCTTTATGTGTTTTGACTTGTAAGACCTTTCCAAGAATCTCAATGCGAAACATATCATCGAAGGTCTGATTGACGGTTCCTTTCCTGAGCTCTGGATGATCAGAATCAATAAATGGCCCTAGCTGTCAAAGAATACAATCAAGTAAGAGACTAGTTCTAATCCATCCTCTTCATTTCTCGACAAAAAATAAACGTGTATGGAATTTCTCACCAGCACAAGCAACTGAGGTTGCTTTCGCCGTGCATAGGCCAGAAGATCAGTTAGAGGCTCAAATAATAAATTATCACTAGTAGTAAAAGGACCCGCTGCAACAATCTGTTTCACAGAAGAACCAGCCAAACAAATGCACTTGAGACCTTTTGCATGAACAAATAATATATATATATATATATAATTACAAATTTTAACCAAAAATTAAATATCATAATCTAGTTAAAGATTTTAGAATGCTGCAGAAAAAAAAAACCTTCATAACTTTTATTTCCATTTATTGTCTAATTATTGCAACCGAATTAGTCAAATCCAGAAAATATTAATTTAGCCTCTTGGACAGCAATACTAGTCTAGGTAGGTGATTCCATGGAACCAACTAATCTTTATGACAAATACAAAATATCGTTGAAGTTTTGGTACACATTTTATTGGAACATCCAATATTACAAATCCTCAAAGGCCCCATCATAAGTTTATCCGGCCGATTATGCAAATTATACCTCTAAATAAGAAAGCCGATGAGAAGACATATGGGAAGTTTAGACTACGAGTAAAATGGGAGCATGTAAAGTAATGGAGGAAGCAAATGTACATACCATTGACACCTCGGGTGTCTCTAGCGAGGCTTTCTCTAGCTGAAGATTGTGATCTAGAGCTTGTCTTTTAGAAGGATGTTCCTCGCCGGTAGACAAGGGAGCATAATCGACAATATTTGATGCAATAAGACAATGTCCACTAGGATTATGCCCTTCAACACCCACTATCTACATAATAGCCAAAACCAGAGGTAATAAATATCATATACAACAAAGACATAAACTGAAGATGAAATTGCTCCCTAACTAAAACTCAATCCAACCTGGCCTGGAAAGATAGAAAATTGGTTTAACTTTTGCAAGTCAAGGCGAACACGCTGCCCACCAGAATGCTCAACACTTTCAAAAAACAAATAAAACAGCATGTACCACATTAATAGGCAGCAATAAGGCAACTGTGCAACATAATCATGAAATTTGTTGTCTTTTTGGTGGACTGAATCTCTGTACAATATTTTCATCTAAGCAGCCGCACACTAGTCTTCAAGAAAGTGGCATAAAAATCGTGTTAAGATATATATTAAGCAAAGGAAGAGCCTTCTACCTGCTTTGCAGCAAAATGGGCTTTTCCTTCAAACGGCCTTCTTCCTCACAACAGATCATGCCAACAGCAAAAATGCTTTTCTGGGATATAGTAATTTACGAAATGGAAAGAAACTACATTAAAATGAAGTCAAAGCTAGTGGAACATGAGAATAATAATTAATAGTAACTATCCTCTAATGCCAAAGTTTGTTATTTTCTAACATAGTGAATTGCTATATCACCTCTCCTGAGGCAAGTGGAGAAGTTAAATTACCTGAGAAGCAACAGACGGGTCAACTGGTTCATCGTAACGCTCAGAGGACACATAAGCAGTGGCTTGTTGTTTTATGCGAGTTTCTAAGAAATTAAACTAAACCCACAAGAATATATTAGACCTTTTAACCAAGAAAACTACAATTTGAAATAACCAAAATATATCAATACCTTGTCTTCAATTCTATCATACATGAACCTGCAACCAGGCTCGGGCTGAGATCTGTTAATTACCAGGGAACACTCTTTACTCGGTTGTACTCTCTTAATGATCTCATCTTCAGAATTTGCATCATCCTCCTCTGCTTTAATGGTTTGCATGTTTGGATGCTCATTAAGGGTCAATTGCATGACAAACTTATTTTTTCTTGTTCCAAAAGGTGTCACTGATTCTAGAGGTTTTTCAGACATAAGTTTGATGCTACTTGCCCTCGGTGCTGAATCAGATGGAATCTCACGTGATAATGTGCCCTTATCAGGGGGAGTATTGAGTATGGCTTCTGTTTCTTCAAAGTTACCATTCAATATCCTGTTCGAAATTGCATAATCATTGTAGCTTACTCAGATATCAAAATCCCGTGAGTGAAACAATATACTATAGAGAAAGAAAGATGATTCCCGAGATAAAATTTATACAAGAAGAGCCCAAGTTTTTTGGTTATTGCATTGTTCATGAACAACAACACAGATTGAGATCATATACATTCTAAAACTTCAGTTAAGCGAAGTCATCATTCATAGAGGTCCAGAACAATATAGGATACTGGAGATCTCGTTCACTGCCTGTTTATCTTCTTTTTAGCATTAAAAAGAATTATTTTTTTATTAAATAAAAGTGAAAAAACAAAAAAGGCCATAGAAAATTAGAGGATAGCAAGTAAATAGTGGATCGACTCAATCCAGATGCTCATAGAAATAAAACATGACAAGGCAGGTGTATTGTAACAAAAAAGTACACCCTTGAAATTGCAGAACGCAGACTCACATGGCTACATCATTAGAGTACAGATGCAACCCGGATGCTTTCTCTCGAACTTTATCCATCTGCTCATTCTGTAACTGCTCTAAAAATGCACCCATATGTGAGCTCCGAACTGTGGAGTCCAGGCCCCTGTCACAATAGCAAGATTAAACACATTGTCACACCCTCATTCCTGATCATATAAAAAAAAATTAACACAAATTCCTCTTAAAACCATAATTTTGCCAACGTAAGATAAAAACATATCATAGCATTAATGTCCCATTCAACCATTCAATTCCTGGCTCAATTTTCAATTGAATTGCATCAGTATTTTCTACAATCTGGTAAACACAGATAAGTGGAAGATCTCATAAGGCCTTACACTACTCGGATGTTCTTTTGGAGCTACAAACAACATTTATTTATTGTAAATGTAAGTTCTTGAATTTTGCATAATGTCCAATCATGGGTCTCATCCGAGATTTGAGATATTTATAATTTTATAAAAACAATAATCGTAATACAGATAATCAGTAGTAAACAAATCTGCTACAAATAGCAAGACAAGTAAGAAACACTCCATTATTTAAAGGCTTAATAAGACCCCGAAACTTAATTTATTAAGCAACTCTGAAATCTCTCAAATTGATCATCCAAAACCGTGGACGAGCCATATTTCCCCCACCATTTTTGTGATGCTGAAAACACTTGAACAAATAAAAAGGCAAAGTAACTTCCAATAAGAGGGAAGAAATCTAAATCCCAACCTGTTGATTGAGTATAAATCCCAGTTGGCAACAATATCCGACGCGCTGAGCTTGTATTGTATACAAAATGTTAGACCTGAACAATTTGGAGAATTCAGATCAGAACCAACGCAATCTTACGAATTCTAGATCGAATTATTCAATTAACGAAACGGCGAAACAGAAAAATGTCACATTTCTGGAGAATCTCTTCCTCGTCGTCGAGAGTGAAGCCGCCCTTGGTGAATTCTTCTTTAATTTGCCCTTCCATTCTCGCGCGGATGTGGAGCTCAGTAGCAGTAGGGTTTCTTTGGAGTTTCAACTTTCAACTAGACTTTTGAGAGCGGTCGGAAGTAAATGGCGGGAAACTTTTGCCTCCAACGATAGTATATTTCATTCGCAAGAAAACGATATAGGTATATTGCAAGTCCTATTTTGCCCTTGGTTGGCGACGGCCCAAACCCAATTTACATAAGCCAATTTTAAACATAGGTTCAAATCTTTCGCTATAACCCCTCGTGTATATATATATATATATATATAGGGATAGGATCATATAGGAATCACATTTTATATAGAAATTAGGAACCAATCCAAGTCATTCATCCTACAAGATCAATGGATATGATTTAATCTCATAATTAGCTGGTCAAACCCGCTTTTTTTGGTCAATCCCGTGTCTTGTACTTAAGTAGGGTTATAATAGTAATTTTCGTTATTTATGCAGTGCAAATTCGTAATGCATTAACTAGTATAAACCAATTCATTAATTCCTGTTAAGTGATGCATCAATAGTATATTTCATATGCATGAGTTATATTTTATTACTGTAGAATAAATAGTACGTAGCTTTTACACCCATTTATGGTTTATAAATAAGAAACCAAATTAATAAAGTATATGTATCCTAAAAAAATGATAAAGTGTGTACTATATAATTAAAGTTTTACATCGTATTACTTGGTGTTTTTAAGCACAATTTCACAATGCATTAATACGCTTTACGTGATGCATCAATATGAAATTGTTGATGCACATAATATGAAAGACCTCATTACCACAATTAATGCATTACATTTATGATATTTATGCATTACATTGTTTAGATTTATGCATTACGTGTATGATATTTGAAATTGTAACACTTAGTAAAAAAAAGACGAACATTGACCTTATACCAACTCAAATTAATAAATCTTCGAGTGGAAGAGATACAAAAATGACTAAATGTCATTAATCAGCCATCGCGTGATTGCATTTATTCAAAAAAACATGAAAAATGCAAATTCTAAACTAAAATTGCCAAATAATATACCTAGAATTAATACAATAATATGCCATCCCACATTCGAAAATTGAAAGACCATCCAATGCCATCTTCAAAATAGTAGAGAGAGAGAGAGAGTTGAATACAGGAAGAAGAATTTGGGGAGATGAGATATAATTTTGAGAATCTTCTCGTAACTTTTGTATTTATATATATGTGCATAGGGGGTGACAATAGCGTGGTGGCAATTCAGTCGATGGTGGTGCCGATGAAAGAGAGAGAAAATGGAAGGATTAGATATCGAAGAAGAGGGTGCGGTGAAGAAGATGGGTTTGCTGATTTTTCATTTCCAAATTTAGCCCTTGACTCCTTTATTTATTAATCCATGTTAATTTTGTGGATTTAATTTTAGCCACACATTGTTTGTAGATGAGTGGTCAGGATTAGTTCTTAGTTCTTATATAAGGAGTAGTTCTCATCAGATCCACACCATATATATATATATATATATATATATATATATATATATATAGGGAAGAGATCATATGTAAAAGGTCTTTTACGTAAGAAATAAAAAGTCATCTGATGCGTCTATTTTACTTGATCTATGACTAATATTTTAAGTTGAATTAACATAAAATATATCCATTTCAAATGATAGAGGGTTAGCTATGTAATTTTGCTTTTGATATGGACGGTTATTCCTTGAATTACGGGATTACTAATTGCTAACATCTATCTACTTGTATATATGTACTTTTTTTTCTTTTTCTTGGGGGAAGTTGATCGTGTTATATTTCCTTTTTTTAAACATCTCCCTTTAATTTTTTTTCTTTCCATTACAACTAAATCCTCGAGAAACATACGATTTGGAAGGAAAAGCCTGAAATTTTTAAATCAGTGCATTTGTGCTGGTTAATACTGCATTGATAAATATATTGTAATGCACTTTCGGTTTCCGAATATACAATACATTTCATTAGATTTTGTTATGAAATCAGTTAAAATAATTAAGTGAAAAACAAACAAAAAATGCATTATGAATGCGTATATAACTTGTCTTCATTACATACAACATTCATATATTAAATTTGTATATTTAGAATTTAATATAAGGAGAAATGCATCACAATACTAAAACGAGCAATATAACATACCGTATATAGTGTGCATTATGAATGTAACTATATAACTTGCACATTTGTCAAAATATAATCATTTTATATATAAAAAGGTAATTCATGACGAGAAATGCATTATAATGTTGAATGCACTAAAACATACGAGCAATGCATTGAATCACTTAAAAGATTTCATCTTTTTTGGTCTAAAAATTGATTTCTATATTTCCTTTTAATTCATATTCGTTTCGAATAATTTTAAAGTTTAGAAATGACTTTTTTTTCTGGTTTAGAAAATTAAATCCTGCAAATAATTTATCCAATATTGTTGGACATGTAGAAATAATAACATAAGCAAGAGTTTAGGAAGAGTTTTAAATAATATATTTTTAGAATTAAAAATTAAGTTTATGGACTAAAATCTCACTAAATCCGTCAGTTTCATAACCCCTCATATTTCAAATCTTTACTTTCTTACCCTTTCTCATGCGGAAAGAGCAGTAATTTACTATCCAATTTTAACTCTTGGCTGTTTATTTTGTAGGAATCAAGGGATGAAAATGCTTCTTATTTCTTACACTAAAGGGATTTTACACGAGAACTCATCCTTATATATATATATAAAAGTAAAATCAAATGGATATATTTTTCCCGCCTAAATTGTGATATTTTACTTTGTTTTTTTTTTTTTTCTTTTTGTCCCTTTTATTTTATCGTCAATTATACTGGCAATCACTTTCATCGAGAAGTGAAGCGCCCCCTCTAAAATATTCTTCTCTGCACTATATCTCCCACAGTACAAGTAGAATTTCAAAAGTCTTTTCAGTTGCAAGTTACTCCACATTTCATCTATAAGTAAACATATTATATTCACAATCTGTCATAATTTTTCACATCAGAAAATTAACTTACATTTTCGGCTCAGAAACAAAATAGATCAATCACTTCATTTTTGTAAAAAAATACTGTTTTTTTAAATCTGAAATCAGATTTCAGTATGTTCCAAGGTCTCTGCGAGGGCTTCGGCACTTCACTTTGAAGACGAAGAGTTTGGTAGAGAATCAATTTCCCCAATTTGGCAAGGTTTTGTGGTAGGGTTAAGAGATGGTGTTTAATTTAGGTGTGATTTGAAGTGGTGTAGAAACCCTATTTATAGTTGTACAAAGAGAGAAGTTGAGTGGGCTTTGTACTCCATCATGGGCTCTAAGGGCTTAGGTGGCGCAATTTGATTGGCTCTTTGAATATTTATGTGTATCTTTTACTTGTTTTCAAAGTAATAGATATTTATCATCACATAAAGATATATTTATCAATTAAATAACTTATTTACATGGATATCATAAGATTCCATGATAAAATAAGATATTAAAATTAATAAACTATTTAATTAAAATTTCGATCTCTACAATTACTAGTTAAATCTGGTCATGTACTTAATAAAACACTATATTTACAAACTTTTCTTCATTTATTTACCTCTAACGATCAAATGCTCGCAATGACTATTTGAACTATAATAATGATCATGATTGTTTGAAATGCAAAAAAATATCATTAATTTTAATCACTTTACTGGCTTAGATTTGTATAAATAATTGACCAAATTTAAAATTAATTTTTTTAATAAAATACAACTACTTTTGGCCGACTAATTAATTAATCAAAATCAATTGGATCATTGGCCAAATTAAATTGGTACGTGGTACAAATAATGAGAAAAATATATATCGATTTTAAGTGTTTATAGACTTTTTTATATGTGGAGTTTCATTAAAAAAAAAAATTTGTGAAATTAAAGATTTGAGTGGATTATTTTTTTTTTCCGTAGAATATGGAATGAGGAATTGAATTTTAAATTGGAATAAACTATTTATTCTTTTGAGGTAATACATGATGATTTATAATTAATGTTAATCGGTCAATTTTTTGAGATAATTTTATTGATATATTTTAGTTGTATTATCATAGATTATTTATAAAATTATATTACTATTTATTCCGACAATAATTAATTGACCAAGTGATTGGGCGATACAAAACAATTGTGGAATAAGAAAATATGCATTAAGTTTATAGTCTTTATAATAGGTGGGATTTAATTGAAAAATGATGTGGGATAGAAGACTTACAATTAATTTTATAATAATAATGATAATATAGATAGAATTAAAAATGATATTATTTCCGTATTGTTATATTTTGATTGAAATTTAAGTTGGACGATGATACTTATGTATACATACATAATGTAATAATATATGGATAGATTTTATTTTTATTATCATCAATTATCTTATAATATATATATATATATAGTTATATTTTATAACTATATGTAGAATATTTTAAATTATTGATAGTTATTGATTTTGAAGATTTTATCTTGTTAAGATTTTATTTCCATGTTATATATAATATAGAATATAAATATGATAATTATTGATTTTATATTCAACAAATTTGAGAATTTATATAAATAGGTTCGGAAGAATATGAGGGGTGTCAAATAGGATTTTTTTTACGTTGAGTTATTTTCGTTTGTATAATAATAGATGATTATGATTTTATAGATTAAGGACATTTAATGTTAAGCAGTCACGCAGCTGATATGTTTTTGTCTTAGGTGCGGTTAGCGAGGTACTCCCTCCGGTTTCAAATATAAGATGTTTTGGCATTTTGCACTACGATTAAGAAACATTAATTAACTCTAAACTTTAATGCAAGAAATTTATTTGGTCAATTGTATTGTTGTTCTTTGGATTCTTTTTTGCAATTCATGATAATGTGATAGGGTAATATAGTCGAAGTTAATGAAAGGAACTCAACATGCATTGGAAAATGAGCACATCATTAATAATGAGTTGAAAAGTAAATAAAATTGATAGAAAGGAAAGAGAGAATACCTCTTGGTAACTGAAAATATCTTATAAAAAAACAAATAAAAGGGCCAAAATATATAACTTTAAATTTTTCTCCAAACGAGACGTGTTTTAAGTTAATAATTGCATATGATGAGACAATATAACTCATGAGTTAGGCATGAGTTTGACATGAATTTGTCGAGCTAACCAAGAGTTTTAAGCATCATTTTTTCAACTTATTATCTTAGACTCGAACTCAAACTAGATAGATTAATTCAAATCATTCATCCCACAGAGAAAATTTTATGTCCAATACGCCATCTGATTACACGTATCTTAGTATAAGTAATTATTTTTATTTTTTTGGCAAATTCTTGTATGCAACCCGTCTCACATTGTGAGACCGGGTTGACCCGATCAACGTGTTTACTTTTTAATTTTTTTTTCGTTTTTTTTTTTCTGCCAATAAATCCATATGCACATCATCATATATTCATATGCACTACACTTTATGTTCATATGCACAATGTTGTATTTTCATATGCACAACCAATATTCGATTTTTTATTTTTTAAAATTTCAAATTTATTTTGCACTCCTTTTTTTTGTTTGCCTCTTCGTTGTTCTGTTTGCCGCTTCTTCTTTGGTCAAGATTCGAGCGAGGGGCGCCGAAGACCTCGGAGCGAGCCGTAAAAGTCCAAACTGTTGTCGGACGATTATCCTTATATTTGTAATCGGAGCGAAGGCGGAGCCGTAAAATCAGAGCCGAAGGCTCCATCGGAATAAAAAAAAAATAGAAAAAGTGGTGCATATGGATACTCTTCGGTGTACATATGAATATATAGTGGTGTACATATGGATATATTGCAAAAAAAACAACTAGAAAAAGTTGGTGCATATGGATACTCTTTGGTGTGCATATGAACATTAAGTGGTGTGCATATGAATATATGGTGGTGTGCATATGGACATATTGTAAAAAAAAATAAAAAAAGGGCGCGTGCACAACATGCACACGCGCCGGTCTCACAATGTGAGACCGGTTGCACCAGAGACTTCTTTTTTTTTTTTACCACCAAACCATACTCCCTAAGCTCCATGATATCTTTAAGAAGAGGATTTGTGCGCGGTTCACAATGTAAAATATTTTAATTAGAGAATATTAGTACTATATCTCAATTAGAGGTGGGTGCGATTAAAAAAAATTGTAATTAGAAAATATAGTACTATATTTTAACTGAGGCGTAATAAACTCTAATTGAAAATTTTAAAACTGTAAATTAGAATTAATAAATCCTCATTCGATTTAATTTAATATTATTTAACTAAATTAATTTTTGAAAATGTATGGGATCCTACCGTGAGGTTAACTAAACAAGTTCTTGGTATAATAATTTATATCTTTGTTTGAATTAATTATGTACCTTCACTTCACATATAGTTAAAATGTGAATTACTCCCTCCGTCCAAGAAAATGTGTCTTACGTACTATTTTTTCTTTATTCATGAAAATGTGTCCTACTTCACTTTATGTATCATCGTACTCTTCATTTTTTCCATTAACTGCCAAATTTTACCTTTTATACACTCACAACAATTTTACTCCACTGCCCCTCATTTCTACTTTTATCCCACTCATAACAACTTTATGCATTTTTTTTTAAAATTTGTGTTAGGCCACTAGGGCACATTATTATGGACAGAGAGTGTAACATATCATACATTTCATTAATAGACAAATACTTCATCCGTCCCAATTGCAAGATCTCGCTTTCCTTTTAAGAATGTCCCAATAGCAAGATCTCATTCCAAAAATGGAAATAATTAACCCTTCAAAAGTTGTAAGACCTACCAATTTTTATCTATTTACTCTTATTTCTTAATATTCATGCCCAAATAAGTAAGACCTTGTTATTGAAACGAAGGAAGTACACGATATTGTCACGTGATTGCACACTATATATATTGTTGCCCCCACGTAATGCATGTGAACCAATCAGAAAAGAGAAATTATGCAACCAAATTCAGGAATCGCATGATACGCCCTTCCAAGATCTAACAAACATAGTAGCTTTTAGGCCCAAAACTATGGGGTCCAAAATATTTTGACACCCTGGACACCAATAGTTAATGGGCCAATCCTTCTAAAAACTAAATATAATTTGCAGCCGATTTTCTGTTCTTTTTCCTTTTTCTTAGTTAAAAAAAATAAATTCATTTAATTACGGTAGAAGGAAGAGAGGGGAAAAAGTAAGAAGACCAAAAAAAAAAAAAAATTTTGATGAAAATCAAATGTCAATCTATCCAGACTGAAATAGATTATAACCCAAATGAACCTCGAACGGAAAAAAATAGAGTACAATTTTTGTAGTCCGTTCCAAAATCATTGTATTTGAGGAGAAAAGAAAATAAAGAGCAATGCTACACACTTCTCTTTTCTAAGAAAACAATATTCCTATAAATAAGATGTTACAATTAAACATGTCAAATCACTTTCTTGTTTAGGATACCTCATGCTGCTGCTAGTTTATGGTTTTTGCTTTTCTGTTTTTTTATTTGATTTTCGAATACTCGGAAAAACATGTTTTATTGGGTGCACAATGAAATAATTTTTGCAAGTTAATATCTTGTTTCGACAAATTAAATTCCAGGTTGGCAGTGAGTGGCAAACAAGCAACAAATACGGTACTTAAAGAATATTATGTATGATAAATTGTTTTCTCAAAAAAACAAAAAAGATTATGAGTGAAATGTAACAATCAACATTGAAAGATTATCCGAATAACTGATTTAGGGTTTTCTCAATTAAATTAGTTTATGATACAAAATTGTGCTTAAGATGTAAACTTTGGTCTCGTTTATTACGGACTATACAAGTAAGGGATAGATATAACTTATTCGGTTCTAAATTACTATTTAATAAAACTAATAAATTTAGGGTAGTGCTATTTTGACATACTATGTCCAGACATACGATGGTGAAAATAGGGATTCGATAGAATTTTTTAACTAATAATTTAATTTCATAGTTTCGACTGTTTGGTTATTAATAAACATACTCTGTTTAAATTTTAATTATAATGTTTCATCCAGTTTAAATTCACAAGTTTAGGAGCTGAGTGTGGATGAGAGTAAAATTTGGGAGCAGGTATGCATGAGATCAATATTTCGGAAGGAGGACTGAGTAGGAAAGAAATTTTGAAGACAATCGGAAATTTTTTTTCCTATTTCAAGCACGTATGTCCAGACATAATATGCCCGAATAGAATTATTGTAAAATTTAATATGTGGTCTATTTTTATAGATAATTTTCAAAGGTTTTTTTCCTTCTCAAAACCGATGTGGAATAAAAACTATTTACATATCAAAGAGATTGTCTTGTGCCGATTTTGTATGAGAATTGAGGTGTTTCTTTTTAATATCAAATATCTCTTTCTCTCACATTGATTTGATAAAAAAAATAATTATATTGTCTACAAGAATAAAGATGACTCTAAATATCCTTAATTTTATGAGTTCAACATAAAATTATACAAAAATAAAAGTTGCTCTGCCGATACTGAATCGAACCCTCTACGCGTACAATCATGGCTCGGAACTTGCCCGTTGACAATCGGTAGTAATTTTTTTGCCAATTTTCTTACATATTTGATGTTTTCCAATGGATACGATTAATCAAACAATTTAAGACGATGTGTTTAGGTTTATTCAAACCTATTTGAAATTTATATACTCGTACTTATTTCAAATCAAATTAAAAAATTATTCATTTGTGTTCCTTTCTAAAAAAAATACTATAGCAATACCCGTTGGTTGTGAATTGACCCATCTACCGCCACGGTTCCGGGTTGGAACCAGCCCGTTCACGATTCTAATTTATAAGTTCGTAACTTATGAAACTCGTTTATTTATATAAACCGAAAAGTTAATAAGAAAATTGATTGTGCTATTCGTCTCGTCCTTAATTGTATAATAATATTCGCTAATTATAATTATTAATTATGCAAAGTTAGAAATTTAACTACACATAACGTAAAAATTCCAGATTTTAGAGAATACATGAAAAAATACATAAATAAAAAAATTTAAATAAATAAGAATATAGAATGAAGATTTGTCACGTAGCCCACGTGAGATCCGGAGTTGAGGAGTCGGTTTGAATACGTATTTGGCCAACTAAATACCAAGCGTATTTAAATAATAGAACGATTATAAGCATTTATTTATCAAAATTTTATGTAATGAAATTGTATTGATTGTCGAAAAAATATAGCATTACAATAAACCCATAAAATTGTTGATATGTGTATGCGAGTGTCATTAAAAAAGCGATGTCGTGAAAACTTATTGTATGTTAATAAAATTGATGGATGGGAATTTAATTAATTAGTGTATTGCTTAAAAAAATTAAAAATTAGTCAAATTAAATTTTCAATAAAAATAAATAATTTATTTAGCCAAGTAATTAATTCATCAAATTAAATTGGTGGTGCATAGGATGAATATATTAATTCTATGCATTTATAGGCTTTTTAATGAGTAGAGTTTCATTTCTTTCTTTCAATAAAAAAAAGGGTGGAGTTTCATTAAAAAATTGTGGGATATAAGATCTATAATAATTACTTAAAAATAAATAATAAAATTAGAAAATTGAAAATTTAGTATATCAAAATTTGATTCATCGATAGTGGGTTTATTCGTTTAACAATGTGAAATATAAAATTTAATTACAAATATAAAATTACTTCCAAATTAAGATTAGGAAGCAAATTGGGGCGGCAGATAAACCTTATGATTGCGATTTGAAAAGGATAGAGATTTGAAATAAAATTTTATAGTATTAGAAGATTTGATTTTGTTAATCTATACTATATATACATTTTAATATAATAACATATGATAAATATTAATTTTATATTAAAAAAATTTAAAAATTTAATTTGCATAATTAGTCAAATGCTTTTGTCGATTTTTATCATACTCGTGTAACAATATTGATTAAAGCTCAAATGAATCTCTATGACTATTCGGAAACTCAAAACCTGAAATTACAAGTATAAGTTTGGAACTATAAGCTTAAAATCGAATAATTATGTATTAAAATAAAAAATATTTGGGATGGACTTGGGTGCACTGGTGCACTCAATGAGACGGGTTTGACCCGACCCGCATTAGGACCCGCGACCAACACTATGGATTTATACATATCGGCGGATTTCACTAAATGCTGCTAGCCCAATGGTGAAGGCTAGCGTTTTCAGGGCCTTCCACCCGTTTTCGAAACACGCCAGGAGCAATATAATCAGTTCTAATTAGATGGCCGTCTACACCTTTATCTCCATTGGAGTCGTCCGTGTTCAATTCTCCAGAACGGCTATTTTGCATTTTTTTACATTTTTTTTTGTTTTTGTTTTTGTTGTTTTTTCTTTTTTTTGTTTCTTGTTTTTTGTTTTTTTTGTTGTTTTTTCTTTTTTTTGTTTCTTGTTTTTTGTTTTTTTTGTTGTTTTTTCTTTTTTTTGTTTCTTGTTTTTTGTTTTTTTTTTTTGTTTTTTCTTTTTTTTTTAAGTTTGTTTTGCAGTAACTACTTTCCATTTCTTTTTGCTTTCCATTTCATTAGTTGTTGCTTTTACGTTTTTTTTTTATTTCCTTCTTTTTATTATTTTTACTTTGTTTTGTTTAGTTTATCTTTTATTGTATTTTCAATTTTTTATTAATGATCTGATTTTGTTAATCTTTTCTTTTATTTTTATTTTATATTAATAATTATTTAACGAAATAACACGTTCTCTTAAATAAAAATAACATTTGTTGTGAAGAAAAGTAATAAGTTTGAAACATTACTTTTGTTTAAATCAATGATTTTTTTTTTTCATTACGACATTAGTTACTTAACCAAATAAAAGTACAAGTTGTCGTGAATATAAACATTGTCAGGAAGAAAAGTAATATTTTTGAAACATTACGTTTGTTCATGTCAATAATTACTTTTCATTACGACAATAATTACTTTACTAAATAACTGCATGTACAAGTTGTCGTGAACAAAATTAACAATAGTCGTGAACAAAAGTAATATTTTTGAAACATTACTTTTCTTCATATTAACAATTACTTTTCCTTACGATAATAATTATTTGACCAAATAATTAAAAGTACAAGTTCTCATGAATAAAAATAACAATTGTCGGGAAGAAAAGTAATATTTTTAAAACATTACCTTTCTTCATTTCAATAATTACTTTTCATCACGACAATACTTACTTTACCAAATAACTAAATGTACAAGTTGTCGTGAATAGAAGTAAGCATTGTCATTAAGAAAAGTAATAATTCTGAAACGTTACTTTTCTTCATATCAATAATTACTTGACAAAAAAACTAAAAGTACAATTTTTCGTGAATAAATGTAAACATTTCTTATTATTTTTTTACTTCTTTTGTTATCATTTTTTAATATACTAAAATTGACTATTATTATTTTTTCATCATTTTCGATTTTTGTAAGAAAATTATTTGTTCCAATAATATTTTGTTAATCCAATGAGTATTTCCTTTTTTACTTTTTACCTCTCTTTTTATTTTTATTTTTCTTTTAAACTTATTAAAAATTACATTTATATTCTACAAGTTCTCGTGAATAAAATAACATTTGTCGTGAATAAAACTAATTTTTTTAAACATTACTTTGCTGAATGTCAATAATTATCTTTTCATACGACAATAATTATTTGACCAAAGAACTAAAAGTACATGTTCTCGTGAACAAAAATAAATATTGTTGTGAAGGAATGTAATATTTTGGAAATATTACTTTTCTTCATATTAATAATTACTTTTCCTTACGACAATTATTACTTTTCCTTACGACAATCATTAAAAGTACAAGTTGTCTTGCACAAAAGTAAACGTTGGCGTGGTGAAAAGTAATATTTTTGAAACATTACATATATTCATATCAATGATTACTTTTTATTACGACAATAATTACTTGACTAAATAACTATAAGTACAAGTTGTCGTGAATAAAAGTAAACATTGTCGTTAAGAAAAGTAATATTTTTGAAACATTAATTTTCTTCATATCAATGATTACTTTTCATTATGACAATAATTACTTGACTAAATAACTATAAGTACAAGTTGTCGTGAATAAAAGTAAATATTGTCGTTAAGAAAAGTAATATTTTTGAAACATTACTTTTATACATATCAATAATTACTTTTCATCACGACAATAATCACTTGAACGAATAACTAAAAGTACAATTTGTCGTGAATTAAAGTAAACATTGTCGTTAAGAAAAGTAATAATTACTTTTTTCCTACGACAATAATAACTTGACCAAATAAGTAAAAATATAATTTTGTCGTTAATAAAAGTAAACATTGTTATTTTTTTTGTCTTTTTTTAGGAGAAAGTAAACAATGTTGTTAAGAAAAGTCATTGTTGTGAAACATTACATTTCTTTATATCAATAATTATTTTTATCCTTTTTACCAAAAAAAAAAAAAAAAAACTTTTATCATGACAATAATTACTTGACAAAATAGCTAAAAGTACAGGTTGTTGTAAATAAAAGTAAACATTATTGTTAAGAAAAGTAATATTTTCAAAACATTATCATTCTTCAAAGCAATAATTAATTTTTCTTACGATAATAATTACTTGAATTATTTATATATTTGTATTATGTTTCCGATTACATAAAACAACCAGATATTTAAAAACACAAGTTCTCATGAATAAAAATAATTAATTCACATGGAAATTTTATATATATTTTCTACCGCGAATAAAATTGAAAATAAAAAATGAAAACAACCTATAAATGAAAAAGGGAAAACGAAGGTTTCAATCTAAATTTGACTAAAAGAAAACAAAATACAACACCAAATGTAGCAAATGAAAGCTAACTGAATTATTACAATTCATTTGCTAAATTATCACAATACAGCAGAAAGGTATGTTCAAAGGCATTCGACACTGCTAGGAGCTCAAAAGAATTTTTTGCAGGTTCAACTTGTCGCACGAAATGGCCATCTTCCATCTAAATCATGCGTGTGGAATCGGCTTATTTCACCACAACGAATGATGATCCATTATGACCAGTTCAGGCTCTTCAACCAAATCCGAACAATAACCAAGATTTCAAGAAAAGGTTCCTCCGAGAGCCTCTCAAAGTCAGGACCAATTGACTATCAATTTCCTGTCGAACATCTTTACATTAGTAACGTCCAATCACTAGCACATTCACCTCTAAGACAATCTGATAACCTATGCTCATTATTTCATTGACAATGTAAATTTTTCTATTTCAATAAGACAGCCTCAATTTTATCTGAAAATTAATGAGAAGAAAACAAATATATTTAACCTTGAGAAAGCTGGAATGCTTTTGTGCTCTAAGGATCTGCTCACTTAAGGTAGCGCTGCTCACGTCCCAGTTAACTAGCCTGAAACAACAAAGAAAGACCAAGAAAACACTCTCACTCCACTTGAAAAAGGAAACGACACACTAGAGAGATTTAATAACAAGAAAAGGATTACAGAAATTATCAAACAATCACTCCTTTGGGAAGGAACCTCAAAGACACCTATTCTTGAACAACGGTTACCAACTAGTGCTTAACAATCAAAATTCTAACCTCCGAGACGAACATTGTGAAACATCAAGGAGATCAGCCGATAAGTAAGGCGACCAATCTACCTATCCATGTTTTCAGCTCCCAGACCAGGTGGAATTAAATTCAAAGGAGTGGGTTATCTCAAGACGATCACAACTCCTAATATTGTAACACATCCACACAGCTCTTAAGCAAGCACCCCAGATGTCCACAACAAATACAACATAAACGATCAAAAAAGGGAGAAATGGGACAAGGAGCTATGTAGCAAGCACCCCAGATGTCCAGAAATTTAGCCGCAACATTTCAAAATGCAAATTGATTTAGTGCTTCAGTATCAGATCCAAAGAGGGGGGAAAAAAGCCCCATCATTAACACTAGAAGAATAATTATACGAAGCAAAATCTAAACAAAAGTCGAAAAGCAGAACAAGATCAAATAAAACGAAAAATCGATAAGGAATTAGGTCATCTTAAGCTTAAAAGATGACAAAACGAAGATTACGTGAATTTGATAAATTCGAAGGTGTTGATTCTCTGTAATCTCACGCAGAATTCATGATTACGGCAGATCGACAACAAGATTCCTCGTAGATCAATATTCAATTCAATTAAAAAAAAAGCCCTAATCTAATATCAGACAAAAGGAAAATAGGGAATACCTTTGAATTGAGACTGAAATTACGTTCTAAAAGGAGGAAGACGGCGACGAAGAGAAGTGGCGGCGATAACTTTCACGGCGGCACCAGTGAAGTAGAGAGAGATATGCCGCCGACGATCTAAACCACCGCAATTTCACCCACTAGGCGAAGCGGTTCGGCAATAGCTTCCTCCTCCGTATGGGACAGGGCAACCTCGTGGTGGTGTTCGACATCTTCACCGGGAAGCGGAGGAATCGATGGGGAGGCGGGAGTTGAGAAGAGAGGAGAGAGAAAGAGAGAAGAGTGAAGTGAGGGGCAAAAAAAAAAAAAAAAAAACAAAATTGCTTATGTATTTTTTGGAGCGGGTCAGGTTGAAACAGGTCGGGTCACGCGGGTCATACCCGTCTCATACACTGCACTGAAGTCTTTGCGAAAACATTTTCACTAGCAAAAGCACTACGTACATTCCATTGAATATAACATGTTGGGAAATTTAAGTAAAAGTTTTGATTGATTCCAAAACCAACTGATCCCAACCGAGTAGATGTTGTCAGATCCTAAGGTCAGTAGTTAGGCTCGCTGTTTGAGCGTTGTTAAGATTTTATCTTTACAGGTCTCCAGCTGAAGACGGCAACAAGGCTTCACTCGGATAAAACATCAGTTGTGAGGAACACAACTGAGCGTTCATCATATTAAAAAGGGGGAAGTTACGTTCAAGTGTCAGTTCGATAGTTGAGCATACAGATGCAAAAATCGACTAAGTATTCAAAGGAAGAAGTCTCAAGAGATAGAACATCAGTTGTAAGGAAAACAACTGAGCGTTCATCACATGAGAAGCAGTATGGGGGAAGAGAACATCAGATGAAAGGAAATCATCTAAGCGTTCAAACCCAACTGAGAAGATACAAGAAAGACAACTGAGCGTTCAGCTTCCGAACATCAGTTGTATATTTCAACCCAGAAGATTAACAGCTTGAAGTTGAAGTCAGCTGAGAGTTCAACTGTTAGTAGTCAGTTAGAACATCAGCTGAAGAACAAGTTAGTTGAAGATCGAAAGTCTTAACCGACCACTCCTTACTGGAAGTCTGTTGTTAAGATTTGAATTTCAAAAAGGAAGTCACGTGAGGGTTTGACCGTTCAGTCACTACCCCATTTGGCCCAACACAAGGCTATCTCAGATGAAAAGCAGAAGAGCACAAATGCCATATCGGGAAAGTCTGCAGAGATGAGAGACAAGCCATCGCTTTCAAAGAACAGAGATCAACGGCTCCTCCAACGGCTAGTTGACTCTCTCCGCCTATATATAGAGGCCTTCATTCATTCGAAAAGCATACAAGACACACACACGAGAAGAAATCAGAGAGCGAAAGAAAGAGTTATATTCTTCACGAGCTGAACTGCATTCAATCTCTTAGAACATCACTTGTTGAGAGTTCTAGAGTTAGTTAGTTTTTGTGTCTTTAGATCGAACCTTGAGAACATCACTTAGTGAGAGTTCGTAGAGTGTTAGATCATAGCTCACTTCGTGTTCGATCTTTTAGTTGGAACCCCATTTTCTTTCACCTGAAAAGGTTTTAGGATCCTACTCTTCCTGCAACTGAGTAGATAGGTTGTTTAGTACCCGAAAACTAAACTGTAAGGTTGATAAGTACCCGCAAACTTATCCTTAACGGTTGCTCAGCCCGCGTAAGCTGAGTGGTTTGTCCAGAAGAACTTGGACAGAGTTGTGTGGACTCACAACTCCCCGTGGACGTAGGAGGTTTCTCCGAACCACGTAAATTTCTGTGTGCTTGAGTTTATTCTTCAGTTATTTCCTACATTTTCAACTGTCCTTCTAACCAGCATACAAACTGATCTTAGCATTCTTAACTGTCTTGATTCTTGACCAACCGTGCATAAAAGCGTGAGTTAATTTTAACGAGTTTATTTCCACTACATTCCGCACAGCACTTCACTTCCAACTGAGTGTTTCTTCCTCAGTTGTGAGTCCAGCTGAGTCTTTCTACTCAGTTATGATTCCAGCCGAGTCTTCTTACTCGGTTGTGATATTTTTTAGGGGGTTGATTTTTAAAAGCTTTATCTGGTGTATTCCCCCACCCCCCATACACCAGAACTCGTTTCGGGACCATCAAGTGGTATCAGAGCAGTGATTCAAAAGACTACTGACTCTATTTCACAAGGTGTGAATTCGAGAAAGTTTCTTCAGTGGTCAACTGAACAGATCTATTTTTTTCACGCTAGTGCATATTTGCTCGCATATTTGTTCTGTTGTTGTGTGCAGATGGACGTCAAAGATAAGATCGTGGTCATGTTCTCAGTAGTAAATTATACATCATGGAGGACACGGATGAAGAAGATTTTACTGTCGAAGCATCATAGGATGCAACAAGTACTCTCGTCCGGACCGATCATCATCAAAGAGAGAATAGCTCGCACTCCTACAAATCCCAACGATGGGGATACAATTGTGAAGTTTGTGGAGAAGCAGCCGGAAGACTACACTCCAGAGGAAGCCAAGGTGAGCCAGTTAGACATCTGGGCTCAGAGCACGATTATGTCAACTGTTGGACAAGATTACCTCCCTTGGATAGAAGAGTGCGAGACTGCAAAAGAGATGTGGGATATCTTGGCATCGCTGAGTGAAGGGAGCGACGAGACGAAAGAAAACAAGTTCTCACATACATGCCAAGACTTCGACAATTTTTGTCTGAGAACTGATGAAATAATTGATCAGCTAGAGCTCCGGTTTATGGACATCCTCAGAAGAATCCAGTCCATCCGAAGAGGAAAATACACACTAAGAGAAATCAATCTCAAAGTGTTGCAAGCTCTACCGGCTGAGTGGGATACCTTCACCAATATCCACGAGAGCCGAGCTGACCTTGGTGAAATGGGAATTGAAAGATTGTTCTCAATTTTAAAGGAAAATGAGTATAAGGTGAACCGAAGAAGATCTCAGTCCTCGGTTCAGACGAGTCGACATGAAGATGTTGGCTCAACCACAAAGTCAGTTGCACTTCGAGCTGACTACTCTAAGTCAAGAACATCAAGGCCAACAAGATCTGCAGACACAGCTGCAAAGGAGCCAAGCAGAGAGGAACTGCAACAGAACATTGCCGCTCTGTCAAAGAAACTAGCCGACATGGACACTTGGTTCGGAAAATACAAGAGATTCTATAAGTCCAACCGAACTCGAGACAGTTCAAAGCTAGTGACCAACGGTTGCTTTGAATGAGGTAAGGAGGGACATTTCAAAGCTGACTGTCCAGACCTCTCAAAGAAAGAGAGAGAAGCGTTGAGGGCCAAGCAAGCTGGAAAGAACAAGGCCATGGTAGCAGAAGAAGCAGCTGACGACATGGACATCTTCACTGACACTGAAGATGAGGATGAGCTGACTTCTACAAACAACGCCATCAGTCAGGATCAATGCCTCATGGCACTTGGAACCGAACAAGATGATACTGAGGTACACTCTAATCCCGATAAGTTAAATTCTTTCAATATTTCTAACATGTGGGAATCACTGGATGAAGAGTTGGAACCCTTCTGGAGTGACTTTCAAGAACTCAGTGAGGAACTTCATCAGCAGTCGGTTGAGTTTAAGAGTCTTCAAGAACAGTTCTCAAAACTTCAAGAATCCTTAACCGTGAAGGACGATCTGATCAAGAGTCAAACAGAGGAGATTGAGAATCTCAAGAGTCAACTGAATGCGGTCAACCGAACTAATGCTCCAACCAACGAGGAGTTGACAAAGCAGATCAAGGAGCAGGAAGAACAGTTGAAAAATCAAGAGACTCAGATCGACCAGCTGATAAAGAAGTCAGATGGACAAACCGAGCAGATAACTGTCCTCCTCAAGGAATTGCAAACTGAGAAGGACAATCTAATCAAGCTGTATCCGTCATCCAAGATCATCGAGAATCTTATCAGTTACAGTAGACAGATCGATGACGTGTCAGGACTCGGTTATGATGTGATTAAAGATAGTGGAATTCCTCCAGCGACCTTCATCAAAGCTGTTCAGGCCAAGGTTGTCGAACCTAATCCAGCTGAGTCTGAACCTCCCTAAAGTAATCCAACTTCCACTTCTCAGCAAGCTCAACCGACCAAGGCAACTACAACTGAGAAGGGAAAAGAAGTAGTTGATGGAGGACAGAATGTTCCATCGGTTGGGATATCAACCGAGGGGGAATGTTCCAAAAGTCAGAAGAGGAATCAGAGGCGTCGAAGACATAATCGCAACCGAACTCAGAATCAGAACAGACCTCTACATCAACCTCAGAGTCAACATCAGAAAGAATGGAACCGACCGCAGAACCGACAAGGGTTCAATCATCTGAATCAACAGCGATTCCAACATCAGTTCAACCAAAGGTTCCAACCAAGTCAACCAACAAGGAACAGGTCGAACAGCTGGAAATATTCATGCCACAATATGAACCACCAACAGGGCATGAACAGCTATAGACAGCACTCAGGGAGTTGGAATCAGAATCAGCCACAAAGATTCCAACAAGGCGTCCAACCTCACAGACAAATTCAACAGGATAAGAATCGCCATCAAAACAGGGGGAAAGCCTCTCCTCCGAAAGCTCAGAATGGGAGAAATCCAACTCCTCCCAAGAAACAGAACATCACTACTAACAACAAGCATAAGGATAACCGAGGTGTTATTATAGTTGATGATGAAGGGAAAGTGATCTGAAATGATAAATCCATCCGAGTATACAGGGAAAAGCGACGCACAGTTCCAGGGGGAACTGGTTCTAACCCTCCAGGACCCAACTGAAATTGGGGACCTAAGCGAGTTTCTCTTTGCAGGTACAGGAGAAACAGCTGAGGAAGAATAAAGCGTCAACAACATTGTGGGTGATGGACAGTGGATGCTCGAAACACATGACAAATCTGAAGGATTTGCTTGGAAGTTTCGTGGAGAAAGAAGGACCCTCAGTTACTTTTGGTGATAACTCAAAAGGTTACACCAGAGGTTACGGTACCCTTGAAACCAATCATGTTTCGATTTCTAATGTTTCTTATGTTGATGGATTGAAGCATAACTTGCTCTCCATCAGCCAATTCTGTGATAATGGTTTCTCTGTCAAGTTTGATGCACAAGGTTGCAGGGTTAAAAACGTCGAATCAAAGCAGGTCATATTGTTGGGAAATCGATCGCCAACTGGAAATGTCTACTACGCTGACTGGAATAGTAGTCTTCCTGACACCTGCCTGTTATCAAAGAGCAGTTCAGATTTGAGCTGGCTGTGGCACAAAAGGCTCAACCATCTGAACTTCAAGACAATGAACCGACTTGCCAGACAAGAACATGCAAGAGGCATACCAAACCGAGTGTTTTCAACAACACATATTTGCAGTGCATGCCAGTTGGGAAAGCTCGCTAGATCCTCCTTCCGGTTGAAGACAACTCCCTCAACCGACCGAGTGTTACAGCTGATCCACATGGATCTCTTCGCGCCAGTTACACCAAAGAGCATGAATGGTAACGAGTACACCCTGGTTGTAACTGATGACTACTCAAGATATACGTGGACCATCTTTATGCGCCACAAGAGTGAAACCCGAGATGAGCTACCCAAGTTGATGGATCGAATATCGAACCAACAAGAGATGAAGATCATTTCTATCCGATCAGATCGTGGAACTGAGTTTCTAAATGAAACCATCATCTAGTACTGTGAGAAGCATGGAATTACACATCAAACATTAGCTGCGCGTACTCCGCAACAGAATGGAGTAGCTGAGCGAAGGAACCGAACGCTGAAGGACGCAGCTACATCCATGTTAACCAGCTCAGCTCTACCAAAAAGATTTTGGGCTGAGGCCATCAATACTGCATGCTACACTTAGAACCGATCTCTTCTGACCAAGCGGTTGGGAAAGACACCATACGAGCTATGGAGACGCAGAAAGCCAGATATTTCTTATTTTCGCGTTTTTGGTTCTAAGTGTTATATTCACAACAATGGGAAAACTCAGTTAAAAACTTTTGATGCCAAAGCTTCGAAGGGCATATTTCTTGGATATGCCGCTCAAATCAAGGCTTATAGAGTTTTCAACAACAAATCTCGTGTTGTGGAGATAACACCTCATGTTAGTTTTGATGAATCTACTTTTGAGTGCAGGGAACAGGCTAAAGGACAACAGGGTGATCCCCAAGTTCCACCTGTTCTCACCAGATCATAATCTCTAAGGGAAAAGAATCTAGCTGAACCACTGGTATGGGCAACCGAGGATGAGGATCCATACTCCTCTGAAGATGAATGCGAAGACCCAAGCTCATCTCAAGGGGGAACTTCAGCTGATGCCTCTCCAACTGCATCGGCATCCGAAGCCCAACCGAGCCCGGTTCGAAATGTTATCAATGTTGAGGATCCAGACTCAACAACTGATAAATCACCAGCTCAGAAGAGTCCAGAATCTTCTACAGCTCAGATCACGGAACAACCACAGTTGGAAGAAGAAGGAAGATGCAACCGAAGATGGTATGAAGATCATTCCACTGACAACATCATCGGTGATCCAACCGAGGGTGTGCGTACAAGGAGCCGAGTTGCAAATCCAGATCCAAGCGAGGAAGATTCCAACACTTATGCTCAATATGCTGAGGAGTTGGCAGTTCTAGAAAAGTTTGAGCAAGCTGGAGATGTTGCCATGATTTCTTGCTTTGTAGCTGATGTGCCAGAACCGAAGAACGTTGTGGAAGCTCTCAACTGTGTTCACTGGACAACAACCATGCAAGAAGAACTGAATGAGTTTCTACGCAACTGTGTATGGGAGTTGGTAGAAAGACCAAATGGTGTTAAGGTTATTGGATTGAAGTGGATTTTCAAAAACAAGAGAGATGTCATTGGATTCATAGTGAGGAATAAAGCAAGGTTGGTAGCTCAAGGATATTGCCAACAAGAAGGAATCGACTTCGAAGATTCCTTCGCACCAGTTGCAAGGCTGGAAGCCATCCGAATCTTTCTAGCCTATGCCGCACATCACAAGTTTAAGGTATATCAGATGGATGTGAAGTGTGCCTTCTCAACGGTGATATCAAGGAAGATGTTTATGTTGAACAACCTCCCAGTTTTGAAACTGGAGATGGAAGAGTGTACAAGTTGAAGAAAGCTATCTATGGACTAAAGCAAGTACCAAGGGCTTGGTATGACACTCTTTGTGGTTTTCTTCTGAACTCGGGTTTCAAACGAGGGTCAGTTGACAAAACCCTGTTCACCATCAAAGTTGGAGATGACATTCTTGTTGTGCAAATCTATGTTGATGACATCATATTCGGTTCTAAGTCGGAGGAACTGTGTGAAAAATTTTCAAATCTCATGAAGGAGAAGTTCGAGATGTCGATGATGGGCGAGATGAATTATTTTCTTGGGCTACAAGTGAAGCAGTCAGAAAAGGGCATCTTCATCAATCAGTCCAAATATACAAAAGAGCTCATCACCAAATTCGGATTGCAGTCAAGTAAGACAACAAGGATCCCGATGAATACTAACTGGAAGATTGAACCTGGAACTGAGGGAAAGCTCGTGGATGCCAGTAAGTATAGAGGGATCATCGGTTCTTTGCTCTATCTAACCGCCAGTCGGCCAGACATATCTTACGCGGTTGGAGTGTGTGCCCGGTTCCAAGTTCAACCAAGGGAAGCACACATGTTGGCAGCAAAGAACATCATCAAGTATCTGAAGGGTACAGTCAATGTTGGACTGTGGTATCCAACTGACGACAATATTCAGCTGACCGGATACTCAGATGCAGATCTAGCCGGAGTTGGTTGGACAGGAAGTCTACTTCTGGACACTGTCAGTTCATGGGAAGCAAGCTGGTTTCATGGTTCTCCAAGAAACAAGCATGTGTTGCCATTTCTACAACCGAATCAGAGTATATGGCTGTCGGAAGCTGTTGCATGCAAGTGTTATGGCTCAAGCAATAACTGAGAGATTATGAAGTCTCAACTGGATAGATTCCCATTCATTGCGATAGCTCAAGTGCCATTGCTATCTCTTTGAATCCTGTTCATCACTCTCGGACAAAGCATATAGACATCCGACATCATTTTATCCGAGATCATATTGAGAAGAAGGATGTATCCATGGAGAAGATTTCAACTGAGATTCAGAGAGCTGATATCTTCACCAAACCTCTAGCTGAAGCACGGTTCAAGATGCTATGTGACCTCCTTGGATTGTTGGATCCATCAGATGAGGAGTCAACTGAGGTGAAGAGATAGATATCCATCTGAGGGGGAAGCTCAGATGAAGGGGGAATCTCAGATGCGGATCGCCAACTGAAGACATCAGACGTCAGCTGAACAGACGAACTTGAGTCAGTTGATGGTATTCCGATTAGATGCAGATTACCAACCTAAGGAATCAGACGTCAGCTGAACAGACGAACTCGAGTCAGCTGATGGTATGCCGCAACATGGAAACTCAGCTGATTCCAACATCAGCTGGCAGGTAACATTTATGGCTGAAGGTGTTATGATCTTAAATGAGAATGTTTGAAATAAATTCAAACATTCCTTAACATGTCAGTTACATTAAAAATAGCCATCATGTCGCATTAAATGTAAAGTACGGCTGAACATCCATAGCCTACTCTATAGTGCGACTGGGCTGATAAGATAAACTGTACACCTTCTCACGCGCGGGTTGGAACTCGGTACATGACGTCAAGTCAAAGATAGTCAATAGTCGCGTGATCTCAGCCGTTGATGGATTCGCGCCATTTAACCCCAGCCGTCGATCTCTACCGAGTCAAAAACCTATATAAGGTGAAAAATCAGGAAGAAATCTCCTACTTTCCTCATTCGTGTCTATCTTCTATAACTGTTCATCGTCTTCCCAGATTTTGTCTAACTATTTTCTGCAAAAGATTTCCCTTACTTCGTCCTATATATTCCTTTTGCAGTGATCATAAATGGCACCCAAAAGCAAGAAAATTGCTTCATCTGGATCTTCCCTTGTCCCTACCTCATACGAAGAATCATTCGACATGCTGGTGTCAAAGATCCACTTCGAACAGATCCTCTCCGATGAGAAATTGGAGTCGCCGGTGTTGGCTCCCCTGGCCAATACTCTCAGAGAGAATGGCCTTCTGGAATGGGCCAAGCTTTGGCCCTCCCACTTGCTCAGGCGACAGGTCGGGGAGTTCTACGTCAACCTGAATGCCTCCCTTGACAGAACAGAAGGAGTCTCAATGGAAGTGATATGTCGGCAACGAGACGTTCCGGCTAGGACCATTCACCGCGTCACCTTCCCCATCGACGTTTTCGATGCCCTTCGCTACATCATTCCTATGAACCACACAGCCACAGAACTTCTTGAGAGCATAACCGACGAGCACGTCGATGAGTTTCTGCAGAATGCTCTGATCGAGCCGGAGAAGTTGAGGAGCAACATGCAGAGGACAAAGCTGAAGCCAGAACATCGCCTGCTATTCGATGTTGTTTCTAAAGTGGTGTTAGGTTACAGTGGAGCCTTCGGCGACATCAGCCGACCCAAGTTGAAACAGTTGGTGGCTTTGGAGCACCAACACCAGATCAACTGGTTTCAATACTTCCTGAACCAGTTGATGGTGGAGAAGTCGAAGATCTCGGAGACAACATCCGAGTATGGAGAGAAGCTGTTGAGTGTGAAAGGGACGCTCAACTTCGGCTGCAAGATCTCAGCCCTGATCTTGCTCGCGACCAAGGATCGCAACATGGTCTGGAATGACTGTGAGGAGACGCCGGTCAAGAAGCTGCTGCTGTTCCCAACAGCGAAGAAGGCACATGAGGTGCTTAGGAGTGTGTACACTCCGAAGGAGAAGAAGGAGGTTGGAAAGTCTGCTGAGTCCACAGCTGAGGGGGAACCTGCTGTCGCTCGCCCCGCCAAGTCCAAAGCTGCACGCCGACGAGCTGAGTCGGAGAAGGAAACAGATGAGGAGCCTGCCCAGAAAAAGCTAAGGTTACGATTCAAGAAGTCGATTAAGAAGCCAGCTGATGTGCCAGCTGATGAGCCAACTGATGTGCCAGCTGATGAGTCAGCTGAGCCAGCTGATGAGTCAGCTGAGGAGCCAGTTGAGGTACCAGCTGAGGAGGAGGCACCGGTTAAGTCGACACCTGCTGAGGAGCCTTCCGAGTCCAGCCGCTCAGCTGAGGCCGCCACATTCGAGATCGTCCCTCGAGCCACCGGAGCTGACAAGGCTGACGGAATGGAGACGGATTTGATGTCAGATGCTTCTTCCTCATCTGAGGACGTTGAAGACGTTCCCACCTCCCCTACGGCAGGAGTTGATGCCGTACCGCCCCCAGAGCCTCTTGCTCTTTCTACCCAACCAGAGCCAAATGTTCCGAGCACCTTGCTCGATGCCAACATTCTGACCGCTCCTTTGGCCAATGTTGAGGAAACAATTGAAACCCCCCTCCCAACCGAATCCAATATTCCGAGCTCCCAGCTCGATGCCGATGTTGCGACCGACTCTTTGGCCAACATTGATGAACCTTTTGAACCTTTGCCATATGATCTTTCCCTATCCCCAATAAATGAAGAAGATGACCTTCAGGTAGTTGCTCTGGAGCACGAGGGCAGGGTGGCCTACTGTTTCCAAAAGCTGCTAGGCATGTTCCCTGAGGCTCGCAACATGCCAGTCTTCGCCACTCTGAGAACCGAGCTCTTGTACCAGTTCCACCTGATCTTCAGCCATTGTTACCTCAAAGAAGATACGATCAGGGTGCAGAGCTGGGACAGGCTGAAGTCAGATGAGTCCCGCATCCGAGCCTACTTCAACTACTCCAACCTAGAGGTGGCTTACAACAACCGGATTGCACTGCTCACTCGTCGGCTGGACCAGAGCAGAGCTGAAAGGACAGACACAAGGGAGGCAGCTGGACAGGAGTGCATTGACTTCCTCGACAGCATGCTGATCAAGTCAGCTGACTTCCTTGAGGATGTGGATGCAGCCGCCGCAGCAGCGAAGGAAGAAGAAGAAGAACTGAAGATGTACCTGGCCAACCGACAAGCCATGGTCACAGTTGAGCCTCTAGCTCTGATTGCACAAGACCCTCCAGCGGATCAGCCAGCTCCCTCCTCTGACGAAATCTGTGAGCTGATTGCTGAGAGGGTGAACCAACTGAGGACCGAACTGCTTGCCAACCTCCAGCAACAAAAAGATGACCAGCTGAGGGTGTTGGAAGCGCAAGAAGTGAAGAACCAGCAACTGGTGGAGGATAAATTAGCCCAATAACTTAGGCCCACATTATTCACTATACCAATGTCGATTCTATCAACAAACTTATCTATCCTTTTCATTTTTTTTTTTTTTTTATGTAGTGAGAATCCGCAGTCACTACCTTCGATGCGTATTGGATAAATTTTTATCCTTTGTACAACTCCCGTCCCTTGTGCAGTAGCCTGCAAATCACGCAGCCGCTACCTTCGATGCGCACCGGATAAACCCCCGTCCTTTGTACAACTCTCGTCCCTTGTGCAGTAGCCTGCAAATCATACAGGGCAGGTAAACCACACTTTCCAAGTACATGTGTGATAGACTCGACCAATAGAGGTGTTTCATGAGGTTCGAACCTGAGATCTCTCAGTCTCAGGCGCTCATTTTTTACCACTAGACCATTCCCAAACAGACAACAAACTTATCTATCTATATATATAGAGAGAGTGGATCAAATAGAAACCATGTTTTAATAATTAACTAGAAATTCTATTTACACCCTTAATTTAATATATTAATGGTTGAGATTTAAGTTCGTTATTTTGCTGATTTGTTAAGCGTCGAAATAGTTAAAAGATTGTATTGTCTTTTGGTTTTATTTTGTAACCGAAAATCTCACTTGATTAAAGGAGTTGATAGCCATATCATAGAGCATTACGGATGGTCGGAAGACCTTACTTTTGTTTAGTTTATTGATTTATTTAGCCAGCATGCATTTTCATATCATCGATCACTATTGATTATTGATTTATTTTAGACTTATTGCATTGGCCAAATCAAGGTATTCAATAATTTAAATAATACTATGTAAGCAAATTCATGATTTTGATTGTATGTTGCATTTTGAAACCACAGAGCCACTGAATTGCCTCAACAACGGCCCTCTCCTCGAGCGCCACACAGTCTCCGGACGTTGTCGAGCTTCGACTCGGATCCAGTGCATCATCGTTCGAGAACCACCGAGCGGAGCCCGAGACTCTCCGATGGGCGGTCGCCACGAGGGTCTCAATCCGAACCATTACATCAGAGGAAGTTAGGAAGCCGCATTGCTGACTTGGAATCTCAACTCAAGATGAGCTCAAATGTCTCAAGAATCAGTTGGCTTCGGCCGAGGCAGCAAAGAGAGCAGCTCAAGAACTGCTTGACAAGAAATCTAGAAAACCAAAAAGGGTTCCTAATCCAGTAGAAATCCAAGAGAAGCACTCAGCCATTGACCAAAATCAAGAATCCAACAAGATATAAAATAATGATGATGAGTACGATGATGTTGAAAAGGAAACCGATGTTTTTGAAGTTCTGGTGGAGAAACCAACTGTGGAGCATAAAGCTGATTTGCCACCAGACAGTTCATCGTATGACGAGATAAGCTTGCTGAAGAGCAAGTTGGAGGAGAAGGAGAAAGAGATCGAAGTTTTTCGTGAGGAAAACGCAAAGATAAAGAGCCAGCTTAATGAGAAGTTGGTGAAGATATCATCAGCAGAGTCGGAGATCGAGGAGTTGAGTTTGAGGTTGAAGGAGGCTGATCAAGAACTGGAAAAGAGTAAAACAAGTGCAGCCAACATGAATGAGAAGCTAGAAGCCATGGAAAGAGCTAAAGAGGAATTGGAAAATGAGGTGAAGAGGCTTTGTGTGCAAACTGAGCAATGGAGGAAAGCAGCAGATGCTGCAGCAACCGTCTTGGCTGGAGAAGTGGAGATGAATGGGAGAAGGATATCAGAGAGGTGTGGAATATTGACAAGCAGCATTATGGCAATTCATTCAACCCCGTTGGCGGATACGTGGGGTCACCAGGACTGGCCGATGATGCAGACGATGTTTATGGAGGTGGCAAGAGGAAAGGATCTGGTATTAAAATGTTTGGAGACCTGTGGAGAAAGAAAGGCAACAAGTAGAATATCAGAAACATACCCTATGAATCAGAGTGTGTGCGTGTGTAGGTTGGGGAAATTGGTTTCTTACCATTTGCAGTTGTTTTCGCTTGTGATGTACTAGTAGAGTAGTACGAAGACAAGGGCTGAGACCAGCAAGGATATATGATATTCTTCTTGTTTTATGCTTGCTGTCATCTAATTTATGATGGGGATGCCAATGAAAATATTTTTTGCTGAGATTCAGTCAGAAATCAGAATATCACTATATTTCAATGCATACAAAGCAAAAATCTACACTTGTGTTGAATATATAATATAAATAAAATATCAATATTAGATTTGCCTTGAGAGCACTAGGTCAGTTCAGTTCTAAAATACACCAAATAGGATCAATCATCTTCGTCGCTTCCGTACTGCTGGAATAAGGATTGTAACACATTGCTGGCAGGTTCAGCATCTTGACTTCCTTTCTCCTCCTTCACCATTGACGATTGTGGAGCAGATTTCTTGATGATCGAAAATTCGATGGACGGCGCCTTCAAAACAGATTTTCCACTATCAGAAGGCCCATCACCACCACCATTACCTACCAACAATCACACGATGTTGACTCGTCAACTTTCTTCATATAATCAAAGTGTTGCCATAAAATATATCAATAATTTTATTTGGATATAGTATGTCATGCTTGAAATAGGAAACAAATTATCCGATTGCCTTCAAAATTTCTTTCCTACTCAGACTCTCTTCCGAAATATCAATCTTACACACACTTGCTCCCAAATTTTACTCTCATCCACACCCAACTCCTAAACTTGTGAACTTAAATAGGGATGAAACTTTATAACTAAAATTTAAAAAGTATATATTTATTAATAACCAAACTGTCGAAACTATGAAATTAAATTATTAGTTAAGAAATTCTGTCAAATCCCTATTTTTACCATCTTATGTCTGGACACACTGTGTCCAAATAGCACTACCCAAAATATATACTGCCATAAAACACACAGTTTAAGGTTGCAAACCTTGAGTTTTTGAGCTCTCAGTGTCAATATTTTTCGTCAAAATATCTGTTGGTCTAGAAGGAACTTTGTTAGACACCTTTGTCTTCTGCACAAAAAGCACAAGGTTGCTAGGTAAAATGCACAATAAATATGGATCCTGCATATAATCAAATAGATTTCTCTGGGGTTTAAATAAGAGCATTCGTAGAAGAGCAGTAGGGCTTTGACAACCGTATATTTAGAATGTGATTGATTTCAATCGAGTACAGACTAAATAGATGCTACAAGGGCTGCAGGGCTACTTTTATAAGGTGCCCCCTTAACCGAGTACCAACATAAACAGGAAACTAAAACTTGAGAATTGGGTGTTTAAATGTTTCTATAAATGGCAAGTGTCTCAGGTCAATTCCTACTTCATATTTATATTACCCTGATACCCTGTGCATTGTCTCATTAATTAGAAAACAAATGAACCAATTTAAACTAGTAGTATAACTTATTCACACCTACTTACAACTGAACGTGAAACCCCCACAAGTATGTTAGCACATGTAGAAACCGGGAACGACTAGTCGACTATCATCTTCAACCTATTCAGTTGGCGTTACTTGTATAGCAATTCAATAAAAACAGTAGTAAAGAATTTAGAATTGTTAATAGCACAATGATTAAAATTATCATGGACCCCAGCACTAACATCTGCCGCTGCATATTATCGACCACATTTCTTCGTCAAGGTACAAGAAGGGAACTCCTAATTAGAGATAATATTTGATAAGAAAATGATACATCCTCACATGCTCGAGAAGATGGCTAAGAAAACAAGGATACCTTCAATGGACGAGATGAAGATCCCAAATCGTCAAGCGGGAAAAATTCCAAATCTTCATCATCATCATCATCATCATCATCATCATCATCGATCCTTCGCACAACAGGTGTCTGTTTTTTCCCCTGAGTTAATTAGAGAAGCAGCACAATGAGAATCATAGAGAAAAAATAAAGCTTAAAAATGGAAGGAAGGCTAGAATATATACAGAGCGAGAGTGAGAGATGGATCCTTACATGAAACATTGCTTTTATATAAGCTTCTTCTTCTTCTAACAGCTTCCTTTCCTAAACAAATATATAGTACGGTTCAGTTTACGACACATTAACTATAACAAAAAGGTGTAAAATTATATATGAAAACTGACCACATTTCTTAACTTCAATCAGAAAAAGAAAATTGCATTCTGATAGTCTTATTTTCTAGAGAAATAACTTAAATAGTTTAATTAATGATTTTAGGTTGCCTTTTTGAAGAAATCAGACAATAACCTATTTGAAAGTTGAAAAGGTAAGCACCCATGCCACAATGTAACTTAACCTATTACATCTATCCAGGGAAGCCAGGTGGATCTCAATCTAAGCATAAAACAGAGGAACTGATAAGATAAACTCATAGCTTTCTCAGTCCTTTGATATTTATATCTTCTTCACAAGTAGACTGGGACTTGAGTTGGCTTCCTGTATGTTAGTCTAAAATTCCAGAAATTAGAGTGCACCTATTAGCCTGAGAATGAGATTGATTACATTTAACACACATCACTTTCCACGCTTACAGCTGCTATAACTATTTAAGATGGCTTGAGAAGATTTCAGTTATTCAGTAAATAGCATCATGAGTTTATGATAATACCTTTTGCTCATTTGAGCGCTGCAGAGCTTCCAGCATTGCATCTACACTCACAGTTGCATGCCGTGACTGGGCACAAGAGGAAAGTGAAAAAGTATGTTAGCATCAGCAAATCCATACAAATGATACTATTCGTAGCTGGTTTACAACTGAATACAACTTGTACATCAGAACAACTATTACCTTCATTGATTTCATTTCATCCAAAGCAGCAAGGATATCCATTTCTTGCTTTGAATCTAATGTTTTATTCTCCAAAGATTTCATGACATCTCCCATCTCTTCAGCTTTTCTTTTCTTTTTCTGTTCCTCCGTTTCCTGAATATAGATACATACAATATAATTTTATGATTTTATCATCACATTTTATAGAGATATATTACCAACCCATAGAAACCAGAGCAACAGTGTGCCCGAAATCATGAACGGCATATTATCCATAAGAACAAAATATACAGAAGAGAAGAAGAATTGAAGTCAAACAGCAAACCTCATCCTCTGCACGCCAAGGCTCAAAGTTCCGTGATGCTCCAGATTCAACAATATAATCTGAGTTCTGAGGGTCTGTCTTGAAAGTTATCTCAGCCGAGCATTTAGTACACTTGAAATAGAACCTGAAAATTTGGATCCCCAGGTAGGTCTGCAGATGAACAAGATGCCAGAATTAGATAAGAATGAAATTGAAAAAATAAAAATACAGACATTAATGCAAAGAAAAACAGAATGAAAACCCACATCTCCAACGACATCTTCTTTGCGGGAATTGAATTTTGTTCCCTTGTAGATGTAATTTCCGCAGGTGCCACAACGAATGCTCATTGGAAGCATCATCCGCACCTTCATCTGCTGGTTCTTGGGCTGCCGCCGTCGCGGAATCTTTGCCGGATCAAAGTCCGGCGGGTAGTACTTGTTCAAAACTTTCCTTTCTCCCATCTTTTACGTTTCTGCTTGCACTCGCCTAACCAAAAATAGTTGGCCTCTTGGCAGATGGCAGTGTGGTAGTGGAGGGGCAGTGGCGTGGCGTGGCTGCAACCCTACACTTCCAAATCCTTTCAATAACCCTATTCTACTTCAAAAAAAATCGTCCCACAAACAAATAAGAAAAGATGGAGGAAAAATAGATAAACAAAACAAATTGGTTTATGTTTCCACACAAGAAGAATGAAGACAACTACTCCAGTAAACAGAAAACGATAGTATCAAACATTACCACTACACATATTTTTGGGAAAGAATTCTGCTAATCACTTATCAAAATAAAAAATATTAATTTCAGAGAGAAATATACCAGTCCTATGTTTCCACACAAAAAGAATGAAGACAGCTACTCCAATAAACAGAAAACGATAGTATCAAACATTACCACTACACATTTTTCTGCAAAAGAATTATGCTAATCACATATCAAAATTAAAAATACTAATTTCAGAGAAAAATATACCAGTACTCCAGTTGAAGAACACACGATGTTTTAGCAACAATAATAATGTAGAGACTACAAAATTCGAAGAGAACAACGAAAAATTCTTGATACAAAACAGTGCTCTGCCAACATTGATGCTTTTCTTTTTAAATTTAGTTCAGAATTCGGAAAAATGAAATAAACAATACAGTTGCTCTAAACCCTAGAAAATTCCTAACCACAAATTATATTATGAACTAATCAACAAAAAATAATTAAATATGATTCAATTTTCGGATTAAACCAAAAATTAAAAATAAAAATAAAAACAACATAACAACTAACCTGTAGCTGGTGGTAACTCGCGGCGGCTGGAGGCGGTCGGCGGTTGGAGGTGGCAGAGATGAGGAATGACGAAAGAGAAGAGCAGCAGCGCGTTTCTCTCGACAGATTTGGGTTTCCCTCTATTTTGCTGTTTCCTTCTTTTAAGTTTTTTATTTAGTCCCACAGAATTTTTTTCTCATTAAGAAGCCCACAAGAAAAGAATAAATTAGCCCAATAACTTAGGCCCACATTATTCACTATACCAATGTCGATTCTATCAACAAACTTATCTATCCTTTTCATTTTTTTTTTTTTTTATGTAGTGAGAATCCGCAGTCATTACCTTTGATGCGTATTGGATAAATTTTTATCCTTTGTACAACTCCCGTCCCATGTGCAGTAGCCTGCAAATCACGCAGCCGCTACCTTCGATGCACACTGGATAAACCCCCGTCCTTTGTACAACTCTCGTCCCTTGTGCAGTAGTCTGCAAATCATACAGGGTAGGTAAACCACACTTTCCAAGTACATGTGTGACAGATTCGATCAATAGAGGTGTTTCATGAGGTTCGAACCTGAGATCTCTCAGTCTCAGGCGCTCATTTTTTACCACTAGACCATTCCCAAACAGACAACAAACTTATCTATCTATATATATAGAGAGAGTGGATCAAATAGAAACCATGTTTTAATAATTAACTAGAAATTCTATTTACACCCTTAATTTAATATATTAATGGTTGAGATTTAAGTTCGTTATTTTGCTGATTTGTTAAGCGTCGAAATAGTTAAAAAATTGTATTGTCTTTTGGTTTTATTTTGTAACCGAAAATCTACTTGATTAAAGGAGTTGATAGCCATATCATAGAGCATTACGGATGGTCGGAAGACCTTACTTTTGTTTAGTTTATTGATTTATTTAGCCAGCATGCATTTTCATATCATCGATCACTATTGATTATTGATTTATTTTAGACTTATTATAGAAGGAGAGAGAGAGAGAAGTAGATGTAAATTTCGAAAGTTGGAATACATTTAACTCTACATGTGTGCGCAGCGCATATATATATATATATATATATATTGACAAGTCGTGTTGGAAAACTGCATGAACAGCAAACTGTATGAAGTGTACAGAAACCAATAGCAGAAGAAAAGTTGAAACTTGAAATAGGAGAGAGAAGAGGGGTTGGAATATTTTTGAAATTTTGAATTAAAGGTAGTTAAATTAAACGTGGGTACCAATGGGACATGTAGTTGGAAGATGGTAAACAATTTATGTAGTCCAAGACTTCCAATCCTTCAATTATCAAATACTACATACTGTACATCATAATGTGTTTTTTTTTTTTTTTTTGAAGTCAGAAAAGATATACTACATACTGTACATCTTACTTTACATCTTAATGTGTTAATGTACTACAATTATTTAAATTAATTACTAGTAGTATTGTGTCCCACGAAATTATAGGTTTCCCATTCAAAAAGTTGTACTCCCTCCGTCCATGAATCATATCCCTATTTGAGTTTCGACACGGAAAATAAGAAAGCTGATAAAATTATTTTGAGTGGGGTAAAATTTACTCCCTCCGTCCACGAATCAAATCCCTACTTACCCATATTTTTTTGTCCATGAATCAAATCCATACTTACCTTTTTATACAATCATATCCTCCTACTTTTCCTTTATTTACTATCATTTGCCATTGGTGGTCCCACCTCACAACAACTTTATTCCTACTTTTTGGTCAAAACAACAACTTTATTCTCACTTTTTGGTCAATACCACCTCTTTTTTGTCAATACCACATCTTTTTGTCATTACCACTATTTTTTTGTCATTATCTTACTACCCCTACATTCTAACTTTTATCCCACCCAAAATAACTTTATCAACTTTCTTATTTTCCGCGTTGGAACCCAAATAGGGATATGATTCATGGACAGAGGGAGTAGAATGTAGGGGTAGTAGAATAATGACAAAAAAACAGTGGTAATGACAAAAAGGTAGTGGTATTAACCAAAAAGTGGAAATAAAGTTGTTGTGATGGTCAAAAAGTAGGAATAATGTTGTTGTGACGTGGGACCATCAATGACAAAGGATAGTAAATAAAGAGAAAGTATGAGGGTATGGTTGTATAAAAAGGTAAGTAGGGATTTGATTTATGGACAAATAAAAGTGGGTAAGTAGAGATTTGATTCGTGGACGGAGGGAGTAGTTCTAATGTACCTAAATATAAGTTAAAATATTGTTTTCATTTACTTATATATGAAAAATAGTTTTGCATGACAATTATGAAAAGTATGGGTCTTTAAACTACCTGCAGTGGTAGTGTCTCTACGGAGTATCTCAAAGAGATTTTTAAAGATAGAGACACTGAACTGCAGTGGGATTGTTTCTAAGTAGTGTCTCTATCTAATTTTTGAATTTGTATTTTGCATTAATTTTAATAAGAAAATTATAATTTCATTAATTTAAAAAATATTACTAGAAATAAAAAAAAAATCATAGCCGTTGGTAGGGAAAAAAAATAAATCGACGTCGCTTGACGTCGGCAACCATCTTCATATACAGCTGGTACTGATCTGGCGTTATGTGCGACATATCCATGATAATGATCCTTGCATCGGTGGCATCTTGATTGGCCCGAGCACGCTCCCTCATTGTCTCGGCGAGGTTGTTCTTTGCGTCGATGATGCCGCTTAGCCGAGCATTTGTTGAATCGACCATCGACCCGAACTCTGCGTCCTCGCTCACCTTTTTTTCCCCTTTCCTTTGGCCGCTCTCCCCCCGCCTTTGCCGCGTCTCGTCCCTGTGGGCGGGGAGAGCCGTGCTTTTCTCTTCTATTGCCTCGCTCGATCTGTGCGACGTTTCAGATGAGGTGTAGGCGCCTTCGGCCGTATTCTTCGTCCGCTTCATGGACGAAACGTCGGGAAATTCTTGGTGGAGGAATTTGGGATAGTCCTGCAAGATTTCCCAAGCACCAAACTGCTTGAAGCGGCTCCCTTATGGGCGTTGTATATCTGTTGGGTTGCTCGATGACCATGTCGTCGAAGGCACCGCTGGGCCTTTTCTTCGTCGCCTTGTCGTAAGCGATCATCCACTCATTCACCCAGTGGGAGGTCCGCCAGGAAAACTCTTCACCGTCTTTGGGTTGAGGTCGTCGTCGAACAAGGTGTTGTACCTCGCCGCCATTTTCCCCCAGTACACCTCGCCATGTTGATCTCTGCCGAGAATGGAGTTGCACGTCTCCTCTTTCCAAATTTGGGCGACGGCGGTGCCTTGTTCAACCGTGTAATTGCGCCGCTTTGGTTTGGCGCCGGCGGCCGGAGGAGGAGGAGAAAGGATGTTTGTGAGGGTGAGATCGGTCCATGCCTTGCCCTTTCCTTTGGCCCGTGCCTTCCCCTTTCCTTTGGCTTGTGCAGCCTCGGACGAAGGACTGTCTTCGTCGGCCTTCACAGTGTGGAAGGACTCGCCGACGGATGAGTTGAGGTTGATAAAATCAAGTCCCGTCGGCGTATATCCTCCGAATGCACCGTCGTCCGCCATTTCATGGGGACACCACGACGACGACCATGGATTACTTGGATCCATTTGAGATATGATTGTGTGAAAGACATGTGGAAAAAACGAAGGAATTGTGTGAGAAAAATAGAGTGAATTAAGGTGGTATTTGTAGGTAAAAAAATGAAAAATAAAATAAAATTAAAATCGGCTGAATTAGCCGTTTATAAACGTTGGAAAAGTTATAGCCGTTGTGTAATTTTTTTTTTCCGGTCTGGCGCGTGCATTAAAAAAAAAGTCTGGCGCGTGAATTACATGCGCCGGATCGAGACAGTCTCAAAGCCATGAGACAGGCCCGAGACGGCGGAGCTTGCAGCAGCGTGTCTCGTTGCCGGGTGTGTCTCGAGGCCCCCATGAGACACAGCTACGGTGAGTCTTATTCAAAGAAGTAAAACCAAACAATTTATATATTCAATGAAGCTGTATTTAGGACATTTGAATATGCATATTTGGTTTACTAATTTAGGTAAATTTTATTTTATTAATATATGTATATATATAGTGTATGGAATAAAAATTTAGCAATTATAGTAGTATTTAAGTATTTCACGCACGAATCACGACTGTTGGTAGACTTATTAAATCAAAAGTTACTGAATCAATTTAAATTTAAACATACGCGGCTTATATAATTAATACCAACATTTTTTTTTTAAAAGAAATACCAACATTTAAATATAGAACATACTAAATTATAGTGGTAGTGTATATGAGTGGGTACGAACATGCAGACTAGTTTCAATAATCTCAACAAAAAATGTTCGTTCAAAAATTGTAAGTCCACATTTAATGTATAGGTAAGAAAATTATATGTTCCTAATAAGAATATTTCGGTAAGTATGGCTTCGCTAGAAAAATATTCCAAGTTTTACGGAAATTTGCATGCTTCTATCCACAGTTAATATTTTAATTTACAGTCTTATATGGAGTATATTAGTATATATAGTATGATGTAGTGTTACATTATTATGGTATAATTTGGGAAGAGACGCGAACAAGCTGACCAAATGAATCTTGAAATCGTCGACTTGGAGGAAAGTATCCTTCCTTTCTAAAATTAAATTATTCTGTTTTTGACATCTATTCAAACCAGGCCTTTCTCTGTCTCTCTCATCTCTCTCTCTCTCTCTGGATAACAGTGCCCGAGTTCTGTAATTTCGAGCTTTGAAAACTTCTCTTTCTCTCAAAAGGAAGGAAGTGTTTGTCTTTGCGTTTGAAGACTGTTGAAAGTTTGTGAAATGCGAACCTTGTTTGTCTTTGCGTTTGAAGACTGTTGAAAGTTTGTCAAATGCGAACCTTGTTGTGGCTGCCTCTGTCCACGAAGTAAACTTCTACTTAAATGTCGGCACACAGTTTAAAAAAACTGATAAAGTTATTATAAGTGGAGTTAAAGTTATACTTATTAAAAATAGAAAAAGTAAATTGAAAGTTAAAATTATCATGAGTGGAATAAATATCTCACTTGTTGTAAGTGGAAAATGTAAAATAGAGTTAAAGTTATTATTAATGGAATAAAGGTTCAATATATTATGAGTGGAAGAAGTTAAATGAGAGTGGAAGTTGTTGTAGGTCCGATTTGATTTGAGTGGAAAAAAGTAAGTAGGACTTTATTTTGTGAACAAATTTTTATGGGCAAATAAGACTTTATTTCGTGGACGGAGGGAGTATACTCCATTCCTCCGTAAATAATTGTTCTCGACTGTCAAAATTCTTCTCCTTAGATATCATAATCATAGACCACATCACAATTCACTCTTTTGGTGAGTATACCCCTCAGAGCGTTTACAGTGGGGATCGAGCACCGGGATCGAAGCTGGTTTCGATCCCCTTCGACCCTGCCTCCCTCGACATAGGTGTGTTGAGCACCATTGTCATCCCCTCGACGTAGGTGGGTCGATGGGGTGTGTCGAAGGCGGTGTTTAAATTTCGACACCGCCTTCAACCTCGCATATGCAGCAGCTTGGGGACACGTTGCGTGTCCCTATTGGTCCGACTTTAATTTTTTATTTATTTTATTTTGCTAATAAAAAAATTATAATTTAATACCCAACGACTATACGTTCAAAATTCATTATAAATATCTCTTCATCCCATTCATTCTTCACACCAAAATCCAATCTTCATCCCATTCTCTTTCTTCTTCAATTTCAATCTTCAAATCTTATTTTTTGTGCAAAAAAAATGAGTGGAAACGAGTTCAATTTGTAGTACCAACAATATGTTGGTTCAAATCCTCCACCAACAAAAAAATTGTCATTTTTTTTAATTTTTGAATTTAATTAAGTATTTTTAATGTTGCTATTTATTACAAATACAAAAAAATAATAAAATAAAATTTACTCAATCATTGCCAATGATTACAGACCCAAAGTCTTACTCAACCCCATCATTTTAGATTTTTTTTACTAGGGTCTTAGACTACCTGCAGTGGTAGTGTCTCTAAGGAGTGTCTCTAAGGATTTTTCGGAGATAGAGACAGTGGGCTGCAATGGGACTGTCTCTAAGGGGTGTCTCTAAGAAATTTCTGAATTTGTATTTTGCATTAATTTTAATAAGAAAATTTGAAAATTTCATTAATTTAAATAAAAATACATTACTAGAAATAAAAAAACATACATTACTAGGAAAAAAAAGTTACATTACTAGAAAAAAAATAAAAAACAATACTAGAATATTTTAAAAAAATATAGCCGTTGTAGGGGAAAAAATAACTAAGCCCATCTGCGACGTCGTTTGATGTCGGCAACCATCATCATATGGAGCTCCAACTGCTCCGGCGTGTAGTTTGACGTATCCGAGTTGATGATTCTTGCATCGATGGCGTCTTGTTTCGCTCGAGCATGCTCCCTCATTGCCTCGGCGAGGTTGTTCTTCGCCGCGATGATGCTGCTTAGCCTTTCATTTGTAGAGTCGACCATCGACCCGAACTCCGCCTCCTCGCTCACCTTCTTTTTTCCTTTTCCTCTGACCGTCCTTGCCTCTGCCTTTACCGCGTCTCATCCCTGTGGACGGGGGGGAGCCGTGCTTTCCTCTTCTGTTGCCTCGCTCGATCCATGCGGCGTTCCAGATGAGGTGTAGGCGCCTTCGGCCGTATTCTTCGTCCGCTTCATGGACGGAACGTCGGGAAATTCTTGGTGGAGGAATTTGGGATAGTCCTGCAAGATTTCCAAGGCACCAAAGTGCTTGAAGCTGCTCCCTTCACGGGCGCTGTATATCGGTAAAAAAATGGGCTTGCTCGATGACCATGTCGTCGGAGGCACCGCTGGGCCTTTTCTTCGTCGCCTTGTCATAGGCAATCATCCACTCCTTCACCTAGTGGGAGATCCGCCCGAAGAAACTCTTTACTGTCTTTGAGCTGAGATCGTCGTCGAACATGGCGTTGTACCTCGCCGCCACTTTCCCCTAGTATTTCTCGACATGTTGATCTCTGCCGAGGATGGAGTTGCACGTCTCCTCTTTCCAGATTTGGGCGACGGCGGTGCCTTGTTCCACCGTGTAACTGCACCTCTTTAGTTTGAGGCCGTCTGCTGGAGGAGGAGGAGGGACATTTGCGACGGTGAGATCGGCCCGTGCCTTGCCCTTGCCTTTAGCCCGTGCCTTCCCCTTTCCTTTGGCTTGTGCCGCTTCGGACGAGGAACTGTCTTCGTCGCCAAACACAATATGGAAGGACTCGCCGACGGACGAGTTGAGGTTGATAGAATCAAGTCCCGTCGGTGTATATCCTCCGTATGCACCTTCATCCGCCATTTCAGAGGGACATCACGACGACGACCATGGATTATTTGGAACCATTTGAGAGAAGATTATGTGATGTGAAAAAAAAGATGGAATTGTAGGAGAAAAATGGAGATTTGAGGTGTGAATGTGGTGTGATGAAATGTGGTATTTATAGGTAAAAATGTGCTGTAATAAAAAAAAAATCGGCAAAAAGTAGTCGTTTTTGCCCGTTGAACATAGCCGTTGCTGCTGTAATTTTTATTTTTATTTTTATGTATGCCGCGTGCAATGCACCCGCCGATTTAAAAAATAAAATAAAATTGCAGCGCGTGTAAAACACGCGCCTGCTCGAGACTGTCTCGTTGGCTCGGGACGGGCTCGAGACAATGGTCGCTGCAGCGGCGTGTCTCGTTGTCGGGACTGTCTCGAGACAGCCCACGAGATAGCCGCTGCGGCTAGTCTTACTTAACCCCACCAATTATTAAAAATACGTTTCCCGGCGATAAACTTGGGGTCTAACTTAATACTTGTTGTGCATGCTCTTATATACTCCGATTATTCACTATTCTTTAACTTGTAAAATCATTTAAAATTATATTGTTGTTCTTTCTCTTTAGATAGATTCTAATTAGATTAATATTCACAGATCCACACGATACGAATAACAATATAGTACTCCCTCCGTTCAATTTATGTCTACCTACTTAACATAATTTTTTTTTTTCCATTTTATGTCTATCTAATTTAAGAATTTTACATCTATACCCTCATCCATTTTTTCTATTTACTACCCTTTGTCATTGATGACCCCACCTCACATCAACTTTATTTCTATTTTTTTATCATCCCAACAACTTTATTCCTATTTTTTGGTCAATACCACCTCTTTTTTGTCATTACCACTATTTTTTTGTCATTATCTCACTACCCCTCAAATACATCTTTATTCCATCAACTACTCCCTCCATTCGAGCATAAGTATCCAGTTTGTGCTGGGCACGGAGATTAAGAAAGCTGATAAAGTTGTTTTTAGTAGGGTAAAAGTTAAAATATAGGGGTAGTGGGATAATGACAAACAAATAGTGGTAATGATAAAAAGATAGTGGTATTAACCAAAAAGTAGGAATAAAGTTGATGTGATGGCTAAAAAGTAGGAATAAAGTTGTTGTGAGGTGGGGTCATCAATGACAAATGGTAATAAATAAAGGAAAAATATGAGAGTATAGTTGTATAAAAAGGCAAAGTGGACACTTGTGCTCGAACACTCGTACTGTAGCAAAGTGGACACTTGTGCTCGAACGGAGGGAGTAGCATTTTATTAGCTTTCTTAAAATCTGTGCCACACTCCAAATAAGTAGACATAACTTGGATGGAGGGAGTATAAAGATATACCAACAATCTAGTAGTATAAATTAAACACAAACTCATATAGAGTAAACTCTACGGTAATCCCGAATCACCAATTAATTTTATTAGAGACTAATGTCATTTTTATTCTGCTTACATTTTTCACCGGTTAAACAAGATTCACACCCTTATGCGTTTTTCCCCTTGATGTAATGCTCCAACGTTTACATAAATTTTAAGTCATATTTTAAACCAAAGCAACAACAAAATTTCAAGTTCAATTATAATACTCCCTCCGTTCTGTTCGACTTGACTCATTTCTTTTCGGTACGGAGATTAAGAATAAAGGGATTAGATGTAAATGGTGTGTTTAGTGTATTTTGTATAGAATATTTAATTATTGATGATAAAATAGTTATGAGTGCTTCTCACTATTCATAAAAGATAGACTATTGTTCACATAATACTTAAACACTAGAATATTGTTTAATTTTTGCCAAAAAAAGAAATGAACTAAGTTGAATGGGACGCCCAAAAACGATAGCAAATTAATTTGAACGGAATGGAGGAAGTATAATAAATACTCAATTGAATACAAATTTTAATCCTTAAATTAAGCTCCAATTAACAAAATTAAAGTTAAAAGTTTTAAAATGATAAACTCAGAGGTGCAAAAGAATCTTCATATCAATTTTATTGAATAGATAAGTAAGAAAAAAAATCATCTTTGAGGAGTACAGAGCAAAACCGCAAAAGATAACTAATGGAAACGTTGTCTGGCTTTGGGTGTGATTTTTTTTTTTATTATTATTTACTAACATTGTATCCGTGCAATGTACAACATACGATAATTACTTTTATATCTATATAAGAATATACTGTAAAACAAATAAATATTAGATAATATCCCCATTTTAGTACCTCTTTAAAGTTATTTTTAACTTATATAGCACTTTTTAAATTTCTAATAATTCTAATATTTTTGGACTTTTATACCATTCCTTCAACTTTTTCACACTATTTTCATATTTTTTCTGCTTTCTATTTTTTTGTTTTTCTCATTTTGGTTTATTTTCTTCTCCTTAGTGAAACCTCCCCGTCGCCGCCGCGATCCAGTGCTCGATCACCTACTCATCGTCGCCTCCTTTTCTTGGCCATCTCTCTCTCTCTCTCTCTCTCTCTCTCTCTCTCTCTCTCTCTCTCTCTCGCTTTCTCTACTGCTGCCTCACCACCGACGTTTTCTTCTTCTTCTTCTTCCACCGCTAACACCTCCTCGCCGCCACCACCACCACTTTCGACGACGAGATGACCCTTATCACAACCACTAACAGAAGCGCAACGATGAGACGTGGTGGCGGCACCACCACCACTTCCGACAACGAGATGGCCCTCACTACCACCTCCAACACAAGCGCGACGAAGAGATGAAGCCAACCGTATAATCCCCAACCCTCGATTCACAATGTCGACGCCAGAATCTCCAAAAAATCAGACGACGACGCTACCACCACCACCACTTCCAGATCTAGAATTAAGTTTGTTGTGATTTCATTACTATTTTTTGTGATTCATACTGTAATACATGTTTCTTCCTATTTTATTTTTTTTTCACATCGAATTTGTTCTGATTTACAATGATTTTTTTGAGATTCACAACTATTTGTTTGTGATTCACGCTGTAATAAAAATGTTGTTTCCTAATTTTTTTTTGTTCATGTCGAAATTGTTTTGATTCACAATGATTTTTTTGTGATTCACAACTATTTGTTGTGATTTCACTCCAAATTTTTTACAACATGACTTGCACAGTTTTTTTTGTGAGTAACATATTAAAAAATGTGAAAGAGTAGATATGGCGATGGCAAGACGATGGTGGCGGTGGTGAAAGATGGCGGCGGCAACGGGCGCAACGGAGAGCTCACCGGCAGCGGTGCAGTGTTAGCAGCGAAGAACTCGTCGGTGGTGGCGGCGAGCGGTGCCGGAGCGGGCGAGGCGGCGGCGAAAAGATGGTGGTTATTGTCGGTGTTGGAAGAGTCATAAAATAATTGATGTGATTTTGGTATTTTGGTAGTTTTCATGCGATAAGAGAGGTAAAAATGTCTAAAAGTGCTAAAATTGTAATAAATTAAAAATGGTGCTAAAATTTAAAATTCACTCTTAAGAAGTATTATTCCAACTATCCACTCTAATAATTATATACTTAACATTATAATAATCGAAAGGGAAAAAATTCATCAAAGGTTGATTTATGAACAGTTTGTATGTAGAGAGATGTCAGTATCAAGTTTATATTCATGCTATATATATGATGTGCTACAGTAGAGTTAAAAAATAAATTGTGAATATTTAATTAATAACTTCAAATTAGGGGTGCATGTATTAAAAACGGATTTTTGGGTAGCCTGTACCCTATCTATACTCGGATGGGTATTGGATATCCAACATCCGTGATTTGTGGGTATTGGAAGTATATGGATATGAGTTTTCCAACAAATACCCTAATAGATATACTCATTAGGCTATTGGGTACCTGGTCAACACCCGATCAAAGATTTAAAATTATTTATTATATATAACTTACTAACTTACATATATATATATATATATATTATAGATATATTAATAAAATATTTTCATTTTTTACCTAAAGTCAAGCGTTAACGCGTTAACTCTTTATTTATCTTCAGTATTCACTATTCTTCACTTTTATCCAAACTTCTTCACCTAGTTATTATCTCTTATTTTGGACTTTGCTTTAATGTTTAATTACTTTTTAATACTTTGTTTGTTTGTTGAAGTTAAATATTTAAATTACGTTTAATATTGATTTATTGTTCTTATCTAGTTGTTATTGCATAGTTGATTATTAATTTGTGTCATTGAGAATTATCGAAAAATTGAGCAAATCGAAAAACACCAAATTATAAGGTTATTTTTATCTTAAAAAAAAAGGGGTACATTGGTACCCTATACCTGGCCTAAAGTGGAAAAGGTATGTGTATGCATTTTTCGCTTATTTGGGTATAGATACTCGAAAATGCGGGTATGAATATCCATGAGTACCCGTTTATTCTTCCCTACTTCAAATGACAACCATTATTAAAAAAACAAATACATGAATTTTGACTAATAAGTTAATGGCACCTGGGACAAACAGTGAAGAAGTGTTTACATGATATGCAAAAGATTATTTTTTTAATTTTTTTGTTATGTCAATATTTATTTTAGAAAAGCTAAATGGGTCAATGAGAAATGAGGGTTGAAAAGTTATAAAAATTGAAGTACAAGTAAACAAATGAATATTAATAACAATGATATACTACAACTTAAAAAATTAAGAAATTAAAAATTCTCAAAGAAATTAAAAAAAGATATTATCTCAACTTCTCTTTATGTTTTATAAACAAAAAAGATATGCACCTATAAAGTCTATCTATTAAAAGAAAAATTAAAATTATCATTAACTATATTTAGAATTTCTTATTTAATTTATTATTAATGAAAGACAATTTTAGAAATTGAAAAGTCCATAATAAAATTTAGACAAATTAAATCTTTTACATAATTTGAGTAAATAAGTACAATAATTAAGGGAGCTTTGAATGAATGTACAATTAATTATTAGACATACGAATTTGGAGAACAATTTAGGAGGGAAAAAGTTTCTCAAAGTTACTTTATTTTAATATAGCATATAGATTGTCTTCTTCGCCATATTCCTTCATCATCATCAATGGCCGTTACTATAATTCCTTCCTCCTCCCTCCTTTCTCCCCAATTTTTTTCCAATGTAATTTCAGCCCCTCGTAGTCTCCAATTTTAAGGTTTTTATCTTCATTTACATCGCAGAAGATAGGGGTTGAACTTCGATTTCACTAATTCCGACGAATTTAACACTAAAGAAAAAAAAGAAAAAGACAAATCTTGGTAGGGGCTTAAAGTCCCTAGAGCCTTCTTATTGTGTCCACCCTGGTTATGGTACATTAGCTTTACACTTGTCAGTGATTTTTATCATTAAATTTAAAGACCGCATCACTATGGACTCACCTTAAACATTATTTACTCTATCACTAAACTAAGAAACTGAAACACATATTAGTTTAATTACACTTGGCTAGGCTTGATTGACTTAAGGTTATTAATGTCCTTATATAAAAGTAATTTTCTTGGAACTTTGTTACTATTCATCATATATTATGATGATTAATTTTGAAAAAACTAATTATCTATACCTATAACATTAATGATAAAATTAGACATATATTATCATGTTCATCTTTACGCGTGTTTCTTTTTTGGATCGTCCTACTTATCTTAACACATTTTCTTTTACAAAAATAATTAAAAATTATTTTGTTTACTTTAAAAGAACTTTATTCACTTTACAAACATTTTATATCATTTTATTCACTATATTAAACGTCACTTTTGCACTTATGTCACGGCCCCAAATCCCGAGGGACGGCAGAAGCCGGGGTGCGACTGAGATTGGATTAAAGAAGCGGGGAAGAAAGGGGACGAATGAATAATCATAACATTAAAGACAGAAATTCTATGAACGAGACTTCATTTAACAAAGACAGAGTTGATCTCGAAGGATCACTCGAACAAGATCACAAAGATTCTAAGTTATAAGTACAGAACTTAAACCCAAAAGTGATATTCTTAATTACATGAGTGAGTCTAGAGTTTGGCAGCGGAATTTTAATCTACATGCTACAGTCTTCCCTATCGACAACTCTTAACTCAACCGTCACCGCTCCCGTCGCTTCAACCTGCACATTTAGAAAATATATGTAGGGCTAAGTACAATAGTACTTAGTGGGCACATTGCCGAAATCATAATCATAAGTATAGATAATCAGGCATTTCATTTCCGTAGCACATCGGGGTTTTCGTTAAATTCCCGTGTCTACTAAACATTTTCTTTCTCATTTTCATAAATTAGCTTGATCAAGCATTTTTCATAAATGTTTCGTTCAAATCTTAACCAGTCATAATTCACCGTGGCTGGCTACCCCTCAACAAGATACCACACACACCACATGCTACAAAGTGCACTAACTTTGGAAAGTATAATAGCTAACTCAAAGCCGATCGTTAGTTAACCCCTTTTGATTAACTCATAAGGTACAAGAGAACTCACATAAAACACAAAACAGTTCATGCCATAATTATCACTTTGAAAACACGATTATCAAAGCGATAAAGAAAAGGTTTTCGAGCATTGCTCATTTTGTTTCATATATAAAAGCCCACCTTATAGATTACAGAACTATTAAACGTGCTTCCGTTCTTCAATCTTCCGTCCTATCCTTGTGCTGACTTCTTCCTTCATCGTACATAATCATACTTTGATAAGTCGTTGATACGATAAATGAAAATGGAAATCGAAAACGAAGTCGAATTAGTCTTTTAAGCTTTTTAGGCATTTGCACGCTAAACTAGATTCTTTTAATTAAACGGGAACGAGACTCGAATGCATCTCGTTTAGAACTCATTTGGTTCCTTACTCGACACTTAAGTCGGTAAAAACTGAAGTCGATTGCTTACAACGACTTAGAATATCAAAAGGAAACTAAGTTGAAAAGAATTCAACTTAAGAAACTAGGTTTCGGAAAAATCTGCACAGATCAGTAAGTTTGCACATAACAGGGGATTTCGAAACAGGGGACGTGCCCTGTACCAAAAGAAAGCTACGGATGTCTAGTTTACTCTCCAATTTACGGATCTCAATTCCGATAAACGAGCTAGGAGATATGGCAGTTTCCGTGGAACGACGCAAAACAGTCCGAGTTTAACCCTAAGGCTCGATAACTCGGCGCACGACTTCCTAGGTTCGACTTACGTTATTCCACTTCATTTTCCACGAAATTCCTGACTCAATGCAGTCTACACGTATCCTCATACGTGATAAACTCCTTTTCATTTCTCGTCTATAGTCTACACGTATCCTCATACGTGATAAACTCCTTTTCATTTCTCGTCTATAAGCATGACGATCAAAACCTCGTCGCTCAAACTATACAATTACTAAACCAAATTCAAGTTCTCGTTCAATTTCTAACTTCTCGATTTCGATTATAGCCTATCATTCTATAGCTCGGATGAACATGTCGTCAACTACAAACTTAATCACTTATCATTAACGATCATTAATAATCAATTACTTTCCTTATTCGTCCTTTTGATTTCTTTTTTTCTTCTTTGAAGACCGAAAAAGGTGTAGTATGTTTAGGAAAAGGAAGAAGAAGCAGCGCATCTATGCCTATGAGAATGTTCTTGGTTTCCTTTATTTTATTTCTTTTTCCTTTTTCTTTTAATTTCTTCAACTCAAATTACTTTTAAAAATTGCTTCTGTGGCACTGTTTTGAGGGAACCAAAAATTCACATGCCAATTGGCTTTTGATTATTTTGTTTATGTTGTATATGCAGTGAGTTGAGTCTTTTCTCATAGTATATATAGTTTATGTAAAGCATATGTATGATATTTAGCGATTTTTTTGACATGGTGCCGGTTTTTTTTTCTTTGTTTATTTCATTTGATAAAATTATAGTAATATTTAATGCAGTAATGATGATATTATTCCACTTCGACTGTAGGGGAACTTCACCATATATAAGCAAAGACGTGTTTCCCATATCTATATATAATATTAGTATTTTCATTTTAATATTTTGAAATATTAAAACTATGATCTTAATACATAAAATTCTATCGAAAGTATAATTACTTCGAAATTTGTCAACAATTACCAATATTTGTGCGCGTATCTAATAGTAATTCATGAAGCGTAAAAATAAAAATAACAATAATTGAAATTCATATATGCATCATTGCATTGAATTATTTGTAATATGCATCTATCTATGTACATCTAAAAGTAAAATAAAAATCATAGATCAATATTGCTCCGTCTAAATTTTTGACTGTTCAACTACCATAATATTCTATTTTATATTTATTTTTGAGTTAAGAGTATAATTTTTTTTTATAATTTGATTCTTCTAGAATTGCTGGCATTTTTTCTGTCAAACTTCATTTGCTTTGAGATATTAGTTTATTTAAATAAAATTATTATTATTATTATTATTATTATTATTATTAAACACCACATGCCAACCTCTTATTGTACTCTTACTGATACAATAAGGGATGAAACACGACAATACATAATTCAATATGTGTTATATCTAAGTCATGTTTCTTACTCCTTCCGTCTACGATATAGTTGTTATATTGTGGATGATATGAGTTTTTAAAAAATGGTGGATAATAGTGGATATTATTAAATATTGTTGTGGGTGGAGTAAGGTCTCACTGTAAATGTGAGTGGAGTAGTGGAAAATATAAGGTTAAATATAATCTATTATGTGGACTCTATTAGTATAAATGGAAGTGACAATTATATCATGGTCGGACTTAAATGATAAAGTGACAATCATATCGTGAACAAAAGGTATTTTGTTTTCCCAACTTTATAATGCACATTCCTAAAAAAAAGGGTAAGATGAAATCATTCTTGAACTAAATTACACATTTCAACAAAAATACACCTTAATTCATCGTCATTTAGATCACATTCACAATTATATATCATTGTTATAACAAACGATACATGAGTTCCACAGTATTTTGTTAGTTTGGTGTTATTTTTCTTTGAACTAATTTTAAATTAAATTTGTTCCCCGTGTATCGCACGGGCAGGAAATCTAGTAATAAAATAATAATAAATTAAATTATAAAAGTACTATTATATCCTTATAGACTTCAACTTACAGTTTTAATTAAAAAGATAAAATAAACCCTAAAACTATCTGCAATCAATATAGCCCCTCAAAAAATGAAAGAAGATATGTAAAGCAGTATAGACACGCGTAGAACAAGAAGAAATATTGTGCTTCAATGAAGAGACAATAATGTATGTTCATCATTCTTAATACTTACTCTCTTCTTTATCTTTGTTCATGATACTTATTTTTGATTGTTTGTTTTAGTATTAAATTTGGCCGAATTTCTATACGAACGTCGAATTTCAAAAATAAATTCGAACATACATTAATGGATTGTTTGTTTTATTTTTTATTTCATCATCACGTGGAGTAAGTGTTCGTGATACTTGTTTAAGATTATTTGTTAAGGTGGCCATGAATCGGATTTCTATACGAAACGCCGAATATTAGCCTCAAAGCAGCAGATTGACGACCATGTGATGATGAATGGTCGTCGCACCGATGAAGAAAACGCAGAGGAAATCGGTGAATACGACGGCAAAGTAACGCACACCACTGTTCGAGAGGTACTCGAGCAAGAACTCAAACAGAAGCAACGCTACTCACTCAAGAGCACCTCCCACACCGAGCTTAATCTCCCTCGACGACTTCCTCAATAAAAGTTAAAGGCAAAATTTGAAGTTGGTTTTCCCTCTGATCCCTCTCTCTCACACACAAAGTGCTAGTATATAACAACCATACAGATCCCCCTCAAAAAATCAATCATACCATTGCGAACTCAATTGCAGTAAGTTGTCTCCCAAAAAATTATAACCATCCCATTTTTACAGATTTCAGCCGAAGAAACAGAACAAAGTCAAGAATTTAGTGCAGAGTTATGGCAGGAGATGACACTAATAATGTTAACACTACTCCAGTTCCTCTGCTCACCCCATACAAACTGGGTGAATTCGCCCTCTCCCACAGGTACAATACTAATTATTTTCCATCTTCCGAGTCATCTCTCTCTCTCTCTAACTTTTGTTTGTGTTGCTTTGCACACAATTGTGTTGGCGCCATTAACGAAAGATCGGTCTTATAACAAAGCCGGTGAATCCAATGGGGGCTACAAACATAAATTTTATTTTATTAGAATTAAAAATTCAAGTGGAGGTTATAGAATAAAATATTATTTTTTAATTAAAAATATAAATTGGAATATAAGGATATAATAATACTTTTATAATATAATTTATTATTATTTTAATAAAGAGCTATAGTGAAAGATTTGGGCACTATGTTTAAAATTATCCTACATAAATTATTTTCTATTTTTCTTTTCTTATTGTTTTGGCCACCCGGCCCAATTATTTAGATGACCACGTAAACTGTATTGGCAATTCGGCATAAGAAATTCGTATTTTCTCTCTCGATCTTTGCACATAATTACACTTTTATTTTGGTCAAATTACATGTTAATCTTAATATTTTACTTTCTCCAAAAGCATTTGAATAATCAGGTACATAACATAATATGCGAAATATTTTTTCAACATATCTACTAGTCAAAATATAGAAAAGCAAAAACATTTTGTTACACGACACACAATTGTGTGGATATTTTCACAAAATAAATTGCATACAGTACACACACCAAGAAACTCATTGTGATTAGACCAAAAGAGAGCCTTCCATCACCGCGATGGCTTTGCCTCGAAGCAACACCCTCTGATTCTTCTCATCAAGATGCAGATTTAGAATGCCACTTCTCGAAGATGCCTAATTCAAAGAGCATAAGATTAGAATTGCAAAGTGTGTACCTAACATCGAAGAGTTTGTTATGTCAATGTGTATCATAGCAACAGAGAGCTTATTTTTACTTGATATGCGATGAAATCATGTTTCCCCAACTTCTTGCTCCAGTAGGGTACCAAGGCACAATGCGCACTTCCACATACAGGATCCTAAAAATGTGGACAAAATCGATCAATCTTAGGTAACATAGAAAAAAGAATATGATATCATAAGCTTCATGATGCTGTTTATTCCTGAATTATCATTGCAGATTTAGGACCCAGCACTTTACATCTGTATGATGAGATCTAAAGAGAGACGAGTGAGAGAAATGAAATCATGAAAGGGATCGAAGGAAATACTCAAAAAATGAATTTGAGCCTGGTGACTCTTCAAAAATTCAATAAGCAATGTATTCAAGATGGAGAAAAATTGATTCAAAAGATGCAGCAAGGAGATACTTCAAAATCTATATCATTCAAACCATGCTCCAGTTCAATGTGACCATGCTCAATTTAATTACATATCATTGTGGGAATGGGGCTGATATTGAGAGACGAGGGGGGATAAATTTCTCTTTTGTGAATTTCAGCCTATTATGACCTTCTTTGGTAATCATAAACTGTACTAAATCAAGTATTATAAAATGAACTTGGATGGAGATGAAGATGTTTGAATGAGTTAGGCATATTACCTCATTCACCCCTAGCTTAGGGCAGAAAAAACGACTGAAGAAATCAAATCCTGAGCCGGCGGGAGCAACCCCAGTAACAATTAGTCCCCTGCCACGACATTTTTTAATCTCATCAAAATTGGGTTCAATTTCTACAATTGCCTCGCCAGATGGTAGCACGACCTGCCAAAACCAAACGATGTATGCACTCTAGTCAAACTAAATCAATCTTTTCAGTCATACCGTAAAACATCTTAAAGTATTAATTCAGTTTAATATATAGAATTTCACTTCCATAATAGTACCTCTTACAGATCAGAAACATAAGCAATGACTGCTCGGTGCGACAAAAAGAACTAATATAACAATGAAATGATACGCACCAGGAGATCATCTGATGTAGTTGTTTTGTGGATCTCATCCACAGAAGCAACGTTGATGCTTTTACAAATAGTAGAAATCTCAGCAGCAGCTTCATATTCCTCCATGGGGACAACTGGAAAATCCAGTTCAATGAGGAAGCCATTAGGTGGATTACCATTCTCAGATAAGGATGTATCTGACAATTTTGTGTCGGGTACTCTTTTTGCTGTCAGAATCCCAGATAGAGTTGAAAACTCAACTGTATCAGAGTTCACCAAATTATATGCAAAGCAAAAATGAGCCGCGGCCAAAGTTGCATGTCCACAAAGTTCGACCTACAAACAAAAGTTACTTAACATTCTCACATTTGTAATCATACTCGAAACACCATTAATATTTCAGTTCAATATCAAACATTCAACCAAAACAAAAAGAGTGCTGATATTGGAATCCCATTAGACCATTAGTCATTTCTCATGCTCCAAATCCTCCTGCTAATTGACTTCTTCCAGAGCATGCGTATCATCAGTTGAAGAAAAATGGAAGCCTTTGGTGCTTATGATCGGAGCTTCAACTTGAAACAACAATCCATCGTTACTGGACACTCCGAACTAGGGGAGACAAAATTGGCTTAGGACCAAAGTTAACTTCTTTAGAATCAAATCAAGAACTTCGCAGCATACTTTGAGAGTGATTTATATATATTTATATGAATAGCCTACCTAATACTGATAGGCATTGAATTGAATTTTCAAAATAATCCAATCATCAATCACATTTGCAACTAGGGTTACTAATACAACCAATTCTCATCTCTCAAGATTAATGAACACAATAACATCTCAAAATGCAGCAAACCGCATCCACACACAAAATAACATTGGAACTTGTACACTTCTCAACACATAAACATCGCTCGGAATCCGAAAACATTATAATCAGTAAATCAATCTGGTTATGTATGTTCAATACTGGAGGAATCATCGAATTAAGAAAAATATTAATAATAAATAACCAAAAAAAAAAAAAACGCCAAAAGAGAAGGTACGGACCTCAGCAACAGGGGTGAACCAGCGGAGGTGGAACCTGTGGGCGGCATCAGTTGGCGACTCAGGTGAGTCGGGGAGGCGAGTCAGGTAGCAGGTCTCGGAAATGTTGAACTCACGCGCCACCGCTTGCAGCCACTCCTCATCTCTCTCCTCCTCCAGTAGGCACACCGCCGCCGGATTACCCTTGAATGCCGAATCAGTAAATGCATCAACCTGTTTTTAGCACCGAGATTTCGAATTTTACACTCATTGCAGAATCGAATATGTTTGATAGTATAGATTATAATGAGCAGAAAATGAAGATTGATAGTTACCACGCAGTATCTGACTGGTTTCTTCGCCATGGTCAAACTTTGAGGAATGAAATGAAGTTAAGAATTGCATAAATACAATTATTAGTCTAATTTCGACACAGAAAAAGCAGCTCATTTCTTGCGGACTAAATATTGGTTGATTTTTAAAGTCAATAATACTATCATATGTGGGTGGATGGATCAGGATTATTATCATTATTACTTTTTAATGGTTTATCATTATTATTTTGCAGTTACTTTTACAGAGAGAAGTTCGCACTTCGCACTACGCCTGTATAACAGTTAGGGGTGAGCATTCGGTTATTCGGTCACCGAACCAAACCAATTGTAAAATCCAAATTAAAACTGAATTATATAATAAATAATCGAATCCGAATCGAACATGGCTAAAATCGAACAAAATCAAACCGAAATATTTCGGTTCGGTTTCGGTTAAACCAAATAAACCGAAATAAATACACAATATATTTTCTACATTTTAAATAAGTAATTAACATTAAATATTTAAGATTCCAAATCAGCAAAAATTAATAATTCAAATTTTAAAATATTTTTAACCAAATATAAATAAATCAGTGATGTTTGTTGATGTTGCGCGTCCAAAATTCTAAACATCTTAACCAAAACATAACCAAAATTGCTTTGAGAAGAAATGAAAAGTTATTTTATTTCTTTTGAAGAGTATTGACTATTTTATTGAAAAGTAATAATAATCATTTTAATTTTTAAATATATATAAAATTAATAAATTATTAAATTTTTATTAATTCGGTTCGATTTTCGGTTAACCATTTTTTTTTTCAAAAACCATATCCAAACCGAAAAACCGAAAAGTTCAAAATTCAAAACTAAAACCAAACCGAAAACCAAATTAACCGAACCGAATTAGTATTTTGGTTAGGTTCGGCTCCGTTTTTCGGTTTTAACCGAATTTTGCTCACTCCTAATAACAGTGTGAAAAATCAAATGAGATCGTCTGTTTCAACTTACAATTTGGATAAAACGTAAAAACAAAGTAAAAAATGTACAATAATATTATGTTCGATTAAATAAACTAAAGTCAATAGTAATACAAGTGGTCCAGAACCAGAATGCTCGAACCTGGCGGCCATCTGTGTGAAGAAATAGAGATTTCTCTACACACTACGAACCTATCTAGCGAGCAATTATTACAACAAAGGTTAAAATGGAAACATTTCAAATCTAGCACCAATTTGTAGATATTAATGTACAATCTTGTTTTTACTACAGTTACACAGATACAAGGAATCACCAGAACCCTTCTTTTGCCATCTTTAGGAAGTGGCAGAGTGTTATGTTGGGGAGCTCCGACGATGTTGACTGCTTCTTCTTAATCCTCGTCGCGGATTCCCTGCCTTTCGGCTGGGGGACCGTGGTCGACACGAGGTTATAGAACTGTGGAAACACATTCATGTCAGATGTCAGAAATTTGACGAGTTCATTGGGAGCAAACTATGCATTTTCACATAGGTTTTTTTGCCATTTATGTAGAATTACGTAATTCCATGTGTGTTGCTTTCTTTTTGTCTGATTTAAGGTAATTTGACAAATGGAGACTCTTGTATAGACCATCTGACGAGTAATTAACCGGATCCAGACCATGTATATTATACCATTAGACATGGACTTGAATACGGATACTTGACCAGTCAACCGTCTCACACATGTTTTCTGTTTCACAAAATATCATGCCCATGGACAAGTATACGAGCCTTGGTTATCCATTTGAAATCTCAGAGAGAGGAATCAAGATGTATCATCATGAAGAAATATATACCTCACAAACGCCATGTAGTAGTAAGCGATGGAAAGAATCTTGAACGTGCAGGACCAGAACATCTTTGTTCCCACTGTCCTTGACAAACGAACGTAAGCATTCCTGAAAAAACATATTTCAGCACTGCAATGGGAAAAGGATCGAGAAAAAGGTATGACGGCTAGTTTGAAAAATAAATGTTTTCCGAATATAAGAACAAGAGCATGTATTATTACCAAAGGGTAGCATAGAAAATCAATGAGAAGATATGTGATAATATAGTCAACAATTAGTATGGATACCAAAAATTGACAAATCTTCATCATTCAAAGAGTGAACAAAAAGATATAGTATTACATTTTATTAAGCAAATATTTACCTCATATCCACTGACCAAGTCAGTAAGATAACATCGACGGAGTGCCTCCCTAGTTCTACAATCTACACGGTGCCAGGCAGTCAGTACAGCAACTTTCTCAGCATCTTGATGACCTCTAGGCTTTGATGATGAGTTTTCAAGCGACTTTATGACAGATGCCTAGTATAAGGGGAAAACTAAAATGAGATGGAGCATGTTGCAGATAAAATTAGACACTGAAGCAATACATATGTCAAAATCTGGAAAGAGAACAAGAGAGAGAGAGAGAGAGAGAGAGAGAGAGAGAGAGAGAGAACTCTCCACTTCTCCCATCTCGAGGTCAAAAGGATATCCAAGTATTTGGTTTTTACAATTCCTGATAAAGGGAAGTAATGCATTGCAGAGAAGATAATTGTTACTTTTAGGTAATCTTTTTTTTTTTTTTTTTTTTGTGAGATGAAATCACTTTCATTAAAACTAAATCAGAATTGTTTACATATTGAACAATATAATCAGGTACATCATTATCAGGTAATCTAAAACCTCATAGGTTATCTTGATCTTGTAGACTAGGAGCCCTACTTTGAAATTTTTTTTTTAACAAAATAAATAAATGGAAGCATGAGATTTAAAAAAAATAATAATAAATAAAAATAAACCTTATCATCATCAAAGTCCTGATACCGAAGAATTGCCTTACGTTGAAAAAATGTAACTTGCAAGAATCAATGCCTACTTACATTTAACTAAGGATTATAACAGGAAAAAGTTAAATGGTGCCACACTCTCTGATTCATAAATTGGTAAGTGAGCTCTAACTCAACTAAAAATTTGAAGCCAATGAAGGCAGTTTCTGGATGTCAGATCAAAAACTTGATACACATTTACAAGGCTAATCAGCCCACCAGTCAAGATACATAGTTTCACAATACAACAAAACATGTAACCCTTACTAGATAATCTACCTCATTAATTTATTTATAATCTTAGAGGATCAAGTTACTGATATCAACTTTTTCCTGTTCTCAAGACATAAAAGATACACCATTTGATGTGTAAGGAAGTAGAGAGAACCTCCTTATCCATGTCTACATTTCTGAAGTTATCCCATTCCCCCACATTTGTCATGCAAAATGCTGAACGAGGCACGTCCTCACCTGAAACATCAAATGATTAATTTTCATAATTATATGTAGACACTGACATCCAAGATTTAGTATATTCAGTAGCACACACATAAAGGAGGTACAAAATAATACTCAATCTCTCATCATTCTTCCTGTGCCATTAACTCAAACTTTAAACCATTATTGCGTTCTTTAGAATAGACTTACCCCATGGTGGTGGAGCAAACAACCCTCTAATTTCCTCTGCATTCAAGCGAGGGACAAGCTCCATCAACAAGCGATCATTTAGCCATCTACGGGATCTTCGGCTCTTAACCTACAAAACATAATATAGCTTCTCATTATATAGTTTGTGCATGTTGGAAAACGATTTGGGCAATTAGTATCAAGCGACAGAAATATGGATTGCCATATAATTGCAACCCTCCAAGTTTCACATCTAAAGCTGCGTCGGATATGAGTAGTTTGCTAATATTTTCATTTCCCACTAAAGAGGACAATAAAAAGATTGAAGTTATACTCTACTATGAATTTACCAACTTCAATAAATTTAACAAAGCTTAATTCTTTTTTTATTATTATTAAATTTCAATCTCACATCTTCAGCTAGCTAGACTTAAGTACATCAAATATTGAATGTGTTGACAAACTTTATTCTAAATATTTAGATTTCAATGAAACAAAGATCAAGGATTTACCATAGAGGATACACAAAAGGCAGTTGAAAATGAATAAATGAAAGATAATTAGAAAAATTACATTTCCAGCCAAGCTCTCAAGGTACTCAATCTTCTTCTCAATGTCAATGCCCCGAGGTCTCACATTTTCATCTGCAGCCATATTCAACACAAAAATCACCGCCTTTACGAATACACAAAAAAAAATTATTAAAAAAAATAGAAGTGACAAAAGATAGAAATAAACACGAACAAGATCAAATCACTAAAAAACGATTCCACAAATAAATAAAAGTAAAATCGAACCTTTGGGAAAGAGGGACGAGTACATAAGAAAATCTTGCTCCGTCTTCAGAATTTGAGGGGTCGCCATGATTGCTTTACGATCTATTGGTTAAGGGAATGCTTAGTTTTTCACGATATGAGCTGTTGAAAGATCGATTGTATACGCAGGTGGAAATTTGCTGAATCTTTGAAAGTTGAGGTTTTGAAGGCGAAGGCCAAACACGGTCTTAAGCGTCGGCGTAGTCACGTAGATAATTGGGAATATCCCGTTTTAGGTGTCTTATGCTAAACATAGGCTATTTTCTTAAGCGACTTTTTTAATTTTTATTTTTATTTTTCGAAGTTAGATTATGACGTCAATTATCCAGAAATTTGTAAGGTGTGGTTCAAATATTCTCCTCTTTTTCTCTGTTTTTTATTTATTTATTTAAATTCCCTCTCTGTTTCTCAATATTGGGAAATCGAGTCCCTTTCAAAATATTCAGACATAGTTTGCATTTTTTTAACTCACATAATAGTTTGGATTCTACTCCACCTTTCTTTAATGTTTCATATACTCCCTCCGTCCAAATTTAATTGCTCCATTTGAGTGGTGACACGGAGTTTAAGGAATGCTGAAAAAGTGTAGTTAGTGGAGGAAAAAAGACTTTGAGGATAGTGGGATAGCGTGAAATTAATTTCTTAATTTTTTGATTAACCATCCAAACCGACATTCGTTCCTAAACACACAAAAACTTCAATGGGCTGCTGCTTCAGCACCAACAAATCCACACTGTTTAACAAAACCGGCCACATTTCCAATTCCACCAAGCGCCGCGGCGCCGTTAGCAAATCCCCCCCCCCCCCCCCAGCAAACCCACTCCTAGAAGAAGAAACAGTCAAAGAACTCCTCTCTGAAACCCCAGCCGCCCCTAAATCCCTGTCGCCCCCAATTCCTAAATTCCAGAGCAAGCAGGAAGTGCCAGGCTCAGCAGACTAGAACAGACATAGAGATAGAGGCACCGCCATGGCTGCAAAACCCGGTTGCAGTCCCATGCCATCCGGGTTTGCCCCGCCAAGATACGGGCCGGATCTATCCCTATGCCCGACCCAACTCGAAGAACATTTAGCATCACCGCCTGCACATAGATCCGGATCATCTTTTCCACATTGCATCATACCACAGACAGAAGATCGAAAAGGTTGCGTGTTGGCGATTAGAAACAGTTCAGAATCACTAGATTCCGAGATCGAGATCAAGTATATGGAGTTTGGAATTAAAGAAACAACAATAACTGTACGTGAATGAATGAATGATGATGATGATGATGATGATGGTGATGCGTCGAGCAGCGAGTCGACCCGACCTGGGCAACGCGAAAAGGGGATGTTGGTTTAGAAGAGAGAAATCGTTGGCGAGAGAAGAGGGGCAACCACCCCCGGAAACAACCCATCTCTCCTTTGCGGCTGCTGCGGGTACGACATAGGCGGAACGGAAATCTGCGGTGGCCGAGAAATCTGCGGCTGCATCATACCCAGCGCAGGCCCGCCCACGCCGCGGACAGGGCCGGCCAGACCAGGCTGAGCCTGAGAGAGAGGACCGATAACAACTCCACACCCGGCGGCGCGGCCCATTCCGGGGCCAGGAACCGCCGTGGCGGAAGTGGTTTTGAGGCGGGAGTCGTCGGGAGGTGGAGGGCCCTCGACGGTGAGAGAGAGGTCGAACAAACAAAAATGAGAGAGAGAATTGGGCTGGAGAGAGAAGTGGGGTGGGTTAATTAGATTGGGTAATTAGGAAAATATAATTGGGTATTTGATTTGTTAATTAAAATGGTAATAGGTTAATTGTGGCAAAGGGTAGTAATAAAGCAAAAATAATAAGGATATATGGGTCAATTTGTCAAAATGGGGCAATTAAGTTTGGACACTTTTTTGAGGCCAAATGGGGCATTTAAATTTGGACGGAGGGAGTAATTCATATCAGATGTATACTATTATTCATTTTTTTTAACTAGTGTGTAACCCGTCGAAAATTAACGAGAAATAATATTTTTTAATCTTCTTTTTTTAAAGCAGAAATTTATATAAGAATAATACTTAGATATATTTGAACATATCTTAAATGATTAAAAATTAATTTTACTAATCTCATTTATAATTTTTATATATTGAGTAAAATGTAATTTTACTACACGTCTCGTCTCAAGCTCATATAGTAATACCCGCTAAAAATCAGATCTAATTCACCCCATTTCCATACACAATTTTGAAACTTTTTCTCAAAACCGATGTTGGACAAAAGTATATTTGACTCTCAAAATTAAATTAAAATAAAAATTGAACCGACGGGTCGGAATCAGCTCGTCTATACCCAAGGTTTCAAATCAGACCGGCCTGTCGACCCCCAAGGTTTCGGGTCGGAATCGACCCTAGACCATTTTTGTGATATTACTATTACTTCTCGTCCTACCCCTCAAAATTTGACGGGAATTAATTATTACTCTATTGGTCCACGAAAATTATGGTCAGATTTCTACTTTGGTCTGCCCACAAAAAATGTAGTTATTCCATTTACGAAAATGGCTTTGCATCTTGTTGACTTTTCTAACCTCACTTCATTTTAATATTTACATAAAAACCAACATAGGCCTACAACTTTATTACTGCACTCAAAACATCTATTTACTTTTCAATACAAGAGGTGAAGGGTATAATATTCCACCTTACATATATCTAACATTTCTTAAAATCTATACCACAATCAAAAAATTATACTCCCTCCGTTCCGTTCAACTTGTTCCATTTTGCCATTTTTGGTATCCCGTTCAACTTGTCTCATTTCCTTTCAAGGAAATAATTAAAAAATCACTTTATTCACTTTATATCACTTCAGCACCACTATGTCACTTCAGCACCACTTTATGTCACTTCAGAACCACTTTATATCACTTCATCAATTAAAAAATACTTTATTCACTACACTAAACACACCATTTATCATTTAATACTTTTATTCTTAATCTCCGTACCGATTTCAAATAGGACTAGTTGAACGGGACGAAGGGAGTACTAATTATCATGGTTGGAGGGAGTAGTATATAAAATAATAAATTGATCAAATTATTTAATTATAAAAATATTATTATTTATTCGGTTAACTAATAAATTGATCAAATAAAACTGACAGTGCAAATTTTTCTTATAATCTCAAATTACTAAATAATTTTTATTTGTTTTATTTTGTGTCCCATATCCTATGTTTTCAAAAAGATGAATAAAAAGCATGAATACTTTTTCTTTTCTTTGTTCATGTTTTTAATTCTTTTAGTAATTTAAGTTTCAAGCTAAAATATTGTACTCAGTGAATAATATTTTTTTGAAATATATTAAAAATTTTATAGAGCCAAAATTAGTTAGAAAGTGATCAGATGTATATTATTATTTGTTTTTTTTTAATTCGAGGTCATTATTTTCAATCTTAGTTTAATTTTATCATTGTTAATTATAATCCATTATATTTGTAATATTTATAATTAATTTATATTATTTACTTTTAAATTTTTAGTTGGCAATAAATTTTTATGTTCGATTATTTTATAATTATAAAATTCTCATTATAAAATATAAAAATTTTGAAACTTCAATTTGTAGTAGTAAATACAAAATATGGTTCATTAGTTCATTATATCGTAATAACTTTTTTATAACAATATTTATTAAAATAAAAAATTAATAACGACATCAACAAAAAATTGGGGTCGAAAAATTCATATTGGGTCACGTATACATTGTGGTTTGATAATAATATGGACTTTTATCAGTCATTTGACTCATAATAGATACAGGTGATAAACATCTTTTTTTCTCATTGTTGTGGGAACCTGCATCTGCTATATTCGATGTGCACTAGATAAACACTCGTTATTTGTGCAATAGTCTGCAAATCACACAGTTGTTACATTCGGTGCGCACTGAATAAACTTCCGTCCCTTGTGCAGTAGTCTGTAAACCACACAAGATAGGTAAACCATACTTTTGAAGTACAAGTATGATAAACTCGATCTATAAAGGCATGTTATGAGGTTCAAACTTTTAAGACCTTTCAGTCTCAGACGCCCACTTTTACTATTAGGTCATTCCAAAGGGACAAGATCTACATATTTTGATATATGAATTGGATGTCTGGCATATGTTGATAACGATGAACTTTGTCGAAGTAGTTAGTTTATGTAATGTTAGATTAGATGTTAATTTGTTGTGGTCAGCAAGTACTAGAAGTTGACTCATGTATCAAAATTTAGTTTTAAATTTTTTGAATTAATACGAACAACGAGATTCTAAAATTTGAATTTATTGATGAAGTTCTATTATAAAAAAATAAATTAGAAAGTAAAATAAATAATGGTTTAGTTTGAAAATCATATAAAACTTACAAATTAGATCAAAATTCGAAATTTGTATCACAATTATCCCGTAAAATATTTCATACTACAATCTATGAACTGATGATGAGTCGCTGCTATTCTTTTTACGACTTAAACCGTCCCATGCTATACATCACAACCCCTCTAAATGTAAATGGACCGCATATATTTTATTATTTTGGGCTTAACTCATATACTGATCCACCTTTTCTTCTTCTTTTTTTAGTTTTGGTTCTAGTGCACTCTACAGTCAATTGAGTTTATTTATTTACGTTTGGGTTTCATTCGAGTCCAATTATATTAATTATTTAAATATTTTCAATTTTTGTTGTCAAAAAAATAATCCAATTTTAATTTTTAGTTTAATTATAGTTCATTTATTCAATTAAAATTTATACATTTTTTATTTGAAGCTTTTTATTTTTTTTATTTTTTTATTTTTTTTACTTGAAAAAAAAGGAAGCGGTAGAAGTTACCATCGGAACCTCTATGTTTACAGACAGACAATCGTATGAATGTCTTAGAAGTAATGTGAAGTTAAGTTAAGAATTGACTAGTAGGGTTATATTATTTATTGATTGTGATATATATTTTATAATAATATGTTTAATTTTTATAATAAATAGCATCAAAATAATAGTAGTAAAAGTATAGTGGAGAGATCCCAGGACACAAAAAAATGTGGAAAAATTCCGAACTTTAGTGGAGAGAGTGGAGAGGGCCGGAGGAGGGAGGGGGTGCATGTAGATAATGTTAGAACCGGGTTACTAGTTCATGCGAAATTACAAAGGAAAATTAAAATAAAGAGCTGGATTAGGAAACAACAATATTAGAAATACAAAGTACGAAACTTAACGATAAGAAAAGACTAAAAACAAACCCAAAAGAAGTCTTCCGAAGGAATTCTTCTGCCCGCAAGACGAGAAATATCCCGGTAGTGCTCAACAAATCTACGAGCCCAACGAACTGAACTTGGACGAGAAACTGAGCTTGATCAAATAAATGACAAATAATTCCTACTCGAATGTTATGAAGATGCAAATCGTCTATCTAAAACCATGCAAATGACCCTATATATAGTCATTCTCACGTCAGGGGGATAAATGCACAAATGATGGACATTTACAGCGGCTGTATCAAATAGCCATGAAGATTGTCATGAATATTATGACTGTTACGAATCATACAAATTGAATCTCAATCAGTTTGCTTAAAATCATTTCATTATCAACGGTTTCATAAACTTTAAAAAGTCATCACCGACTTTTAATGTTCAAACACTCGAACACTTGAAAGTTTCATTGCAATTTGTGTATTGAAAGTCACAAGTACCGATTACATACAATTCAATTAAACAATAACAAAGTTTAATTGATGTGTAATTTTAAATATAACCTCCTTTTTTTCTCTTTTCATAACCCCTTATTAATTAAAGATAATAAAATATTGATACAATTACTATTTTAACCTCTATAACCCCCAATTAAATTACTAACAAACACTAATTTCATCACACACTATAGATTTAAACACTCACTTCTTCCCTGTTAGTCTCACCCTCCCGCACTAAAACTTGCAAATCCCATTTTCCTTTCATCCTCTTTTTTTCTTTTTCTTTTTTCACTCGATTCAATTTTCTTATATATATCCAAGTGTAGAGCCAACCTGACCGTGTCTTCTAATTTGTATTAATTCATTGATCATTTAGTGTTCTGCACAATTACTTTCTTTATATTTCCAACAGATTCAAGATTAGGAATTTACAAAATCTCAAAATTCAGAGGAAAACAATATTAACTATTGGGAAGATATATACAAGATAAGAAAACGTGAAAATGGAAAGCGCATCAATAAGAAAATTCAACCACTTAATTTTGAATTTATTCTTTGCTCATGAGAACGGATAAAAAAGAGTAATGTTGAATTGCCTTCTCAGATTTGTCAATTAAATAATAGAGAAACATATTAGATCGAAATTTCTTACGAGAGTGAAAACCAAGTTGTCGATCCCTTTCATTCTGTTAGGAATGTCAATTGGGTCAACCCTTTTGGTTTTGGGTTAACTCTATCGGATTGTCGGGTTATTCGGCTGAGTTAGCTCGAGTTGGGTTTTTTCGGGTTGAAAAAACTCAACCCTAACCCTAACCCTTCGGGTTGCGGGTTGGCCCGTCGGGTCACACACTTTATTAATAAAAATTAACATGTTTATTAACTATTCTATATTTGTCGCCAAAAAAACAACAAAAAAAATTGAAAAAATAATATAACAAGCATATAAGTGGTCCAACAGATTAAATCCAAAAATAATATCCAACAAATCAAATGTAAGAACACTACACGACATCAACAATTACAATAATATTCAATATTAATTCATTGTCTCACAAAACTAAACAATTGAATGACAATCTTCTACTTGAATAATTCTTGGAGTGACTTCAACTTGATCACTTGCTTCAATTATTTATATGTTTATGACTAGGGTAAGATAGAGACAGAAAGAGCGTGAATTAATTCGGGTCGTTCGGGTCGACCCTAACCCTTTTCGGGCCAACCCTGATCGGATTGCAACCCTTTCGGATCAACCCTAATAACCCGCTTATGTATTCGGATTGTAAAAACTCAACTCTAACCCTTTACTTTTTTGGGTCACTCAGGTCGATCCGTCGGATTCGAGTTTAATTGACATCCCTACATTCTCCCATAAAAATATTGATTATTTTATTGATGAGAAAATTTGCAGATTCGGTTGTGGAGAGAGAGAATAAACAAACTTACGGTAGAGAGAGTTGGGTGCTATAGAGATGAATTGGGGGGTTATAGTAAGGGTGGTCATGGGGACGTTTGATGCTACCCACCCCCACGAGTATATGCATCCCTATGGTAATCCGCTGACAGGTGTCAATTCATTTCTTTTTGCTTTATTTTTATTCTTTTTAGTCAACATATTCTTTTATGTATACAGTTAACTATGGTCCGATTTATGATCTACGTGGCGGTGCAAAGCTTAATTTTTTGGGGCCCACCTTATTGTGTTGTACTGTTTGTACGAATGCTTTTCAGAGACTTTTTTGGCAAGTTAGATTTCTTTCAAATTCATGCAGGTTATATAATATATACTATATTTATTAATTACCTACTTAAGTGGTAATTAGTTTTCAATATATATACACGCACCATCCATTTTCATCCAAGGAAGCACGCCGGATGAGAGCCCATGGAGGAGGAGGGGAGAAGGAACCACGCCGAAGGAGAGCCGATGGAGGAGGAGGGTTTAAGGAAGCACACCGGAGGAGAGACGATGGAGGAGGAGGGGAGGCGGAAGCAAGCCGGAGGAGAGCCGACGGAGGAGGAGGGGAGGCGGAAGCACGCTGGAGGAGAGCCGATGGAGGAGGAGGGGAGGCGGAAGCAAGGTGGAGAGAAAAGGATGGTAACTGTGGAAGAAGACGCGGAATTTATGGAGCAATGCTGCAGAGTAGAATTAAAAAAGGAAAGGGAGGTATAGGCAACCGATGACGGTGGAGGAGGGACGGATTGTCGCCGGAAAATAGCCGATGGAGAAGGAGGGGAGGAGGAATGAAGCCGGAGAGAGAACGAAGGATAATGGCGTAGAAGTGGCGGGCATTTCTAGGCTTGCTACCTTCGAGCAACATACGAAGAAGTAATAATATAATATAATACTGACATTGCAAATAAATAAAGAAATTAAAGAATGCAAAGCTGCGAAGGAAGTGACGTAAATAAATAAATAAAATGTTTGTTTAATCACTTCTTATACCATAGTCTAGTTTAGGGTATTGAGTGCGTATTTCTCATTTAGTTTTAGCTATTGATTTTGCTAAAGACACGTGTACGCCGATTAGAGATGGGATGCATATAGAATAGCCGGGGGGGGGGGGGGGGGGGGGGGGGTTGGACCTCCCAACTTTTGATGATTAATTACTTATATATATATATATATGTTATATATATTTGAGTTATTTTTATTGTTTTTTAATTATATTTCTTTATTATCCTTTCTTGTAGGAAGCTAGAGAGATTTATATTGTTATTTTTATATTATTCTTATCTTTACAAGTGTATTTGTTTCGATTAGTTAACTTAAAACAGGCTCTCCACTTAATAATTAAATTTCTTGCAGTTTGCAAACAATGTTGATGAGTAATTGAGTGGTGTATAACTTTAATTTGGATTTGTTCAATCCTAATGTTATGTTTACTGCATCTTGGTGTGAGCATGATTTAATAGCATTTTTTGTAATTTTGACTGATTTAATAGCATTTTTTTGTAAATTTTGGCTGAATATTTTTTTTTAATTTTGACTGGTTTAATATTTATCTACTACCCGCAAGGCGAAAAAAATTTGGACCCCCCTGAACTCAAAGGCTAGCTACGCTATAGCCGGAAGTGTAGGTTCAAATCTCGTGTGGTCATGGGGTAAGATAGTAAATTTATTAATAATTTTATTATTTTATTAAATGAGAGGCTATAAAGAGAGAGAGATGGACTATATTTAAAATTATCCTTAATTGATTTGTAATTTTGGATTGTGGGCCGGCTCAATTCTCAATTGGCCCAATGACCATTAAGCTCAAATTAATTAAGATAATTCAAAGCTCAATATCTATGATCGAGCTATTTCTTCAACGTGAAAATAATTACATTAACGAATTTGTTTACAACAAATTTATTTCCAACACATTCAGTACACAACAATATATCATATAATCATGTTCAAACATTTACTGCCCCTAGTGCAAAGTATATATACTCCATTTTCGTAAAATTTCAGGTGCTTTAATTTAAGTACTGTTATTTTACCTATTCCCTTCATATTTAGCTAAGTTATACAGTATTTTTCTTGAATTTGGATACTCGTACATGAGCACATGATTAACAACATGTATGTACTCGTTTTACGCCCAGTAATATATTTTTCAACAAAATAAAATAATTAAACATTATATCAACATCCTTTTGATATCGGAAAAAAATCGCATATCCTCAAATAAAAATAAATCGTTAACGGCCTTGTTTTGATGCTATTACTAGTATATGCGTAGTATAATTAATTCCTTGTTAAAAATGACGTTGGAGTCTCTGTTTCAGCAGTTAGCACACTGAACATTATTCCATGCAATGCAATGTTGAAGTCATTAAAGCATAAGTACGTACATTATAGCTTGAATTAAATCAATAATTAAATTGCTTTTGCTTTTATTGTTGATAACTTAAATTAGATACAGTAAAACCTCTACTAATTCATATCGTTGGGACTACAAAATTTATTCTTAAATAGAGGTGTAAGATGTTTTTTTTTTTTTCCTTTCAATTTTAAAGTGCATGCAAAATCCATAAATATTACTATAATAATCAAATATGTGTGCCTAGATTAATTTTAACAAAAATAATATTGTACAAGCATATATTTAGGTGATAGAAAAATATTTCATGTGAAAAAACTTTACTCTTGCTCAACAAGTTGAATATATTTTAGATTTAAAAGGAAGGTGGTCATGTAGACGAGTACTGAATATACAAAAGTTAAAGGGTGCGGTTAAAAGATAAAAAATAAAGTCATTTTCACATACAATCTTCGACAATTATATTAAATCAACTTAAATATACTATAACAAGATTTATTCCTAAATAGAGGATTAATTCCTTACGGTGAAACTTAAAAATATATAGTTTATTTCTAATTATAAGTAATCCGAAGTTAGAACCATAAATTTGAATTGGTAAATGGAGTTTATTATTTAAGGGAGGTTTTAGTCTTTTAGACGTGTATTTGGGGGGACTTGACGAGCACGAGCTCGTACGGTAGCGTATTCATCCCAGGGGTAGTTTGGACCATTCGGTTGGTCCACCTGCAAGCAGCTGCAGGGGCAGTGGCTATATCGTACCACGCACGTAGTAGTACTAGACTCCACTCTACAGCACGCACTCGGCACTCCGCTCATTTTAGCTTCAACCAGCTCACCTCCTTCGCTTCCCTCTTCAACCAAATTTCTCCAGATTGATCTGTAAGACTTTATTTATCGCATTTTCGAAAGATATTTTCCGTGTAATTTTTTTTTACTCGGACCTTTGATCTTCTCTGCACTGCGCTGATAGACTACGCATTTCTAATACAGTGTAGTAGATAACATCTTTTGTATGTGTGTATGTGAATTTCCTTCCTATTTTTAGTAATTTATTGTAACTTACTGTTGTTGTCTATGCGAAAAGTTGGTGAAGTTTTGCGACTCTAGATACGTTATTGCAGTTTTTTTCCATAATCGTCACTTTCTATTATGCAAAATGCACAGAGAGAGAATCGTCGTTGAAATTTGGCACACGGACTTTGGAAGTGTAGATTCATGTGGATTTTGATTCAGGCGTGTTTTCTGAAATATAACTAGGTAGGAAAATTCTATGAAATAGAATGCTACAAAGAGCCACTAAATAATTAGCTTACGAGTGATCTGTAGCGTTCTTTGTTTCGCTAAGGAGTTCTTAATGAACAGATATGAATCTCTTTTGTAAATCCATGAGTAATTTTGATGGGTTTTACGGTCTGTTGATTTAATGTTGTTTAGTTCTGATTTTGATCTCCTAAAGCTATGCCTAAGTCTGCTTCTGATTCAGTTTATCTTGTTGACTGATATTTTTGATGTTGATAAAGATTCATGGCATAGTCATTTATTATTACTGCGGCAATTTCAGTCTGGAATATGGAAGAACAAGATATCGAAAATTATTTGCAGTTGATAGCAAGCAATGCATCTGGTTCGCTTGGTAACTTTGACTCCGACCAGCACTATGTCATGGCTGCAGGGAGTGGGGTTTGTCCAACACCTGTTTCAGCTCATCAATGGATGCATTGCCAGCCAACCCCTCAAAAGTATGTCCCGTTTCTGGCTGAGACAGGGCACCATGAAATCCAGAAACAAATGTCCTATGATATTTCAGCGAAATTTCCTACTTCCAGACAACCAAACCCTTCTCAATTGGTAAAGAACTATTCATGCTTAATGCATACAGATGAGCAATTGGTCCTGTGTGGAATTAGGATTTCAAGTGCAAAGTCTTAATTAATACGCATGTGATTTGTAAATTACCTTGTATGTATGTTTAAAAGGTTCCAAAAGCAAATGACATGATGTGCAATTGTCCCTGCAGGAACATAAGATGAATGAAGAGTTTAGTCATGCTTTTCGAACTTATTCACAATCATCTGCTGCTGCGTCCAAATATCCTGCTGACATCAAGAGGAAAAGATCACGAGAGAGGGCTTATGCTACTGATCGTGTATGCATTAATTAATCAATAAAAATGTTTTTTTACGAGACCTGCACGGATTGTTCTTTATTGACCGTTACTTGGATTCCATTGTCTCCCTACCTACAATTCTCAAGCTTCTGTTTCTGTCCTGATTGTCCAGTTCTTCCTTTCAGTGTCGCAAATTGAGGATATCGAATTGGCTAGACGCTTTACAAGAACTGGTGCCTCATCTAGAAGGGGTAATACTAATATAATAGATATCTTTACAACATGCAACAATAAGCTCTTCCTTTTCTTGCATAGTTTCTCCTTATTATGTTTCTGTCATTGGAAAGAACACCTATTCAGTAACTTCTGAGTTTGAGTTTTTTTATTTTATATTTATTAAATCTTCAGCCATTAGACGTTGTGTTATTACAGGTTGGTCAAGCAGCTTTGCTGGATGGTATCACGGACCATATAAAGTATTTGCAATGTCAGATGAAGGTTGATTTTCGTCCACTAGACTCACCTTTGGGTGATCTAGAAGTAAATATTTTCATAAATTTCCAATGGCTTATATTGAAGAAACCTAGTGTTCCAAATTTCTTAATTTCTAGCAAAATTCTCGCTTATATCTCTCATCAAGTGGTTGGGATGTCATGCATGCATATAACCTCTGCATGTTAATAGATTTTTGTTTCATTTGAAAAGCACTTATAGTCTTTGCTTGATGATCCACATGTTGCAGGAGCTTATTATGTTATTTGCTGCATTTAGTAACACAAGTATATGAACTTTGCTGTCATGGCCAAGAGTATTGCTTTAAGCTGGAAAGTTATAGATACATGTTCTCAAAAACCATGTGAAGTGTTTTCAAACTTCCTAAGATAGTTTGTTTTACTTGGATAGATAGCCTGGTTCGAGTATCTTTTTTACTGCTATCTAAAGCACCTCTTGTAATCTCTGCCATTTTTTACCCACAGAGAGCATTAACTTCCAGTTGCACACCTAACGGAGTATTTTATTCGTCTGTTGATGTCTAAGTTTATTGACCTTACTCAAGCTCACTTTTTCCATGTATGCTTCATCCTGTAGGATCTATGTCGAAACAGATTGGGAGGTGAATCAACTTCGAGTTCTATTATTTTCCTTAAGGTACTAAATTATCTCGGTTAAATGGACTATATCGATAGAATTTGAAACAGTTATTTTGTATATAAAATCAATCCCTCGTCATCTGTAATCTGGATGAGTTAAAAATAATGTGTTATTGTTTCAGGAACATGGGCATTATTTTGTTCAGGATCAGATGCTCAATGGTCCTCTAGAAGAGATGATAGGGAAGTTGATTAGTTTTAATCCTTCAGCAGCTACCGAACTGTTGCAGAGCAGAGGTCTTATCATGTTGCCTACGACTTTTGCAGAAGGATTACTTGAATCTAACATGCTGGATATGCAAGGTTGATTTTCAGTTTTGACCTCAGACCTTGTGATGAATTTATCTTCTACCAATTAAGAAAATTAAAATTTTGAGCAAACTAAATAATCAGTTACATGAGTTTTTGAGGTGCTTATTTCCATCACCTAATTATTCTGTGGCTCGCGGAATTAACCAAAGTCTCATATGTGGATATCTGAATATCTCTGCTTCCTGTCATCTTTTTAGCGGTTCCAAAATGTGCCAGAATGGTCTCATGTGTAATATAAGTAAAGACATATATAGTTTGTTTCTTTGATTCCTTCTTTATTCAATTCAACCAGTTTCGTTTCTCATTTTCTGTTATTACATTTTGCAAGCATGTTATCCATTATTTGATGCAATATATATTCTTTACTCAAATTCAAACATTGAATAGAATACTTAAAGATGTATTTCTTCTCTAACATTGGACATAACACATTCTGCTAAGATGCATAATTTTTTTTACTGCTAGCTGGAGACTCTTGTTTGTAATATATCTAATTATATTTAAGTAGGTTCCTTTTCTACTGCCGAAAATGTTTTGCTGCCATGTTTCTACCATAGTTATTCTGGATTTCATTTCACATAAGACTTTTGTGGTCCTCAACATTTATATGGTAAAGGCTTCTCTTTTACGTTTTATTTGTTCCATCTGACTGTTGCCTGTTGCTCAACACTAAAGACAATCGAGAATAATAGCACTGTCTTTATGGCACTGCAAATGTCATTGGCCAAAGAACAAATACCTATTTTGATGAAGGCAGAGACATACATCCATCCTAACATCTTTCCATGGTCAAATATGTACATCTAATCGACCTACTTTTTTTGGCCTGTGTTGAGGTCGTCACTGGGCATCTTTGGATGCCAGCAAGAGCAACAAGAGCCATAGCATCAGAAATTATTGCTGGTCAGTAAACAATAAAAGGTCAAGTAACCAAACATGTGTGGTCCTTAGCACCAAGCTACATTGCTCGTTATGGTTATCTAGGAATCGGTTTGCAATTTGCTTTTGCAACTTCAGCAGGACCACAACGAGAGGGAAATTGATAATAATGTTCATCATTAGCTTATTCTTTCCTGTGCCCCTCCTTGTAATTTGGTGAAATTACTGTGTATATTTGCTTTGAGTTAAGCATACTGTATGTAGGGTGGGAGATGAGGTTGGCAGGACATAATTGCATTTTTTACTGTGCGATGACCGAAAGTATTATTGTGAACATCTAATCACTCCATAAAGAAGTATGACTAACTTATTTAATTCTAGATTGACTTCATTATTGGTGAGTTGCTATAGTCTATGCATTTATGCTTGAGCTGAGTTCTGGAGCTTGATGAGATGGTTTTAAGATAATGGTAGCTTTTATATATCTTTATAAAGATTTAAAAGTTACTTCTAATTGACATTTCCTTTTGGTTTACATGCAGAAAGAGGTGAATTTATGGGAAGGCATGATGGATATGACACTAGTGCATGGATTTCCAACTGATGGGACATCACCTCTCTAATGAGTGGATTATGAAGGTATATCAAATGATTTTGAGAATAGTATAGTTTTCAATTTCCGCATTTTGGAGCCGAATACTAGAAATCATCATCAGTTCAGTTTTGATTTTACTAGACGCTTATCTCCAAGTTGAATATGAAATTGGTTTTGATGTTGCACGAAAATTAATCAGTAGATGGTTTTATTTTTAACTATAAGTTGGGATCATGGGATGCAAGAGGAAAATAGGAGGCTGATTTCTAATAATAATGGATGACGCAAGCATGCAGAAAATCAGAATTAGATTCACTGATATGATTGGTAAACTATTTAAAGAGGGAGGAGCTTGTGCTGAAAGCACGCCTAAAACATTGTTCTAAAATTTTGTCCTGCTTTTATCATGCCTTGGCTTGAATATTGAGATCTATCAATTCATTATTGGTTTATGATTTCATACTGATTTCCATTTTCCCCCTTTATATTACTACTAGGCTGGGTAATTTTGGTACCAGTATATTTCAACTTTCTAGTTCACAATACTCCATCTGCCCTCCAAATCATTGTATCCCACCGTCAAAACTCGCATACTAAGTGGACATGTATACTCTTTTTACCCCTAATTAGTACTTGAAAAATGAGCAACTAAAAAGATGCATTGAGGACAAGGGTAAGTATGAAGTTTGGCATATTTTTTATAGAATGCTGAAATATAACACTTACAACAATTTTTTTATTTTTTTTTAAGTGGGGCCACTTATTTGACAAGTTATTGAAAGTAGTTGAAATATTAGCTAGATCATAATTTCTTGAATGAATCATTGATGTCGACACATCTGGATTTACAATTACATCTCTGAATTAGTTGCAAGTCTGCACATTGTTTATCATCGTGGAATTATTTGTGTGATGATTAATAGGAGGAAAGCTTTTTAGAGTTAGCATTAGCTCTTTTTGGCTGTAAGTGGGCTACGGATATCGTACGCATGATACATCCTTCCACCTTAGGACTATTTATGCATTTACGGTACCCTTATAATTTGCCTCAACAATGTATGTTCATTTATTAAAATAAGACCCCACACGGGATAGTCTTGTGTTAGACCATCTATGGTTCAAACGCTGAAACGGAACATTATTAAATAACAATTACAAATATATCACTGCATATGAATATGAATTTGAGTCCAAATTTAAATTGTCTAAGGGATCTTGACGTATTTTAACACATGCTCTTATAATTATACATTTAAGGGGTCATTTGGTTTGTATGATAAAACTTGATTGATAAAATCATCTAACTTCATTATATGTTTGGTTTGAATGATTAAATCCATAATGGAAAACATGGCTTGTGCTTATATTCACTAATTCAATGATAATTTATCATTCTAAATTTGGATGAATTATTACTCACTCATAAAATTCTATTAATCCTATCAATCTTATCCATCATACCCTACAAAAACCAAATGCCACTATATAAGATTGTTGCTGTTTATTGTGTTATAACGTTTAAGTACGTTTGCTAGGCATGGCATGAGTTTTATGCTATGCATGTATTCTGCATATAGCCTATAGCATCATAATATATTGTTTGCTTCACAACACTAGGGTGAAGACCATTTATAAAATATTAATCTATTATATATCAAGAGACATTCTAGTAAAAACATCTCAAAATCTTATTTCATACATAGTCAATCAAATGAGTAAATTAAAAAATGAATTACGAATCCAAGTCTAAAGTTTTTTTTGTTTTTTGTTTGTTTTTTTTTTTTTTCGGGCCTAAAGACTGAATTTAAAATTATTTTTGGTGGAGTGGAGTGGGATTTTTACCCTGTGATTGTGAAGTATTGTCCTCATATTTTGTTTTTTTCCTGTTGGAATAAGTTATCTTCAAATAAGGGTAATTTAGATATTCCTTTTTGGCATTATCAGAATAATCTTTTCATCTTTTTCTCCAATGATAATCTTGTAAACTTTAAGGTTGAGGAAGAAAGAGAGCTATCATAGTGGATTCTATTCCATTATCAGTAATTACTGATGATTACCTTAATGCCCTTTTATTATCTTTCCACAAAGTTTTGTCATAAATCCCCAAATTAGTAACAATTAGATTTCAAGATTCCAATTTATAATTAATTAGTTTGGAATAATTGTAGTAGTCAAAGAACTTCAATTTGGCTCTTCATAATGAGCATATGGGATGTGAAGAACAAATCCACCATCTATCTTCTGAAAAAAAGTTGGGAAAAAATAATTATTTATATTATCTTTCACAATAATTAAGCTGAAAAGCTCATAAGTGACCTGTCCCAACCCCAAAAGGAACAACAAAGGAGAAATGTATAAAAAATAAAAGGAAAAACAAGAAAAGAAAAAGGACAAATACAAGAAAAAATTAAAAATAATTCTAATATTCTACTTCCATTAAAGTTATTCTCTCAACCATCATACAAGAACAAAAATGTCATTTACGTTTTTCTCAAGATTCAGCACCTCACATTTCTTATGGAAATGTTCAAATCTTATAAGAAAATTGTAGAATTGTAATCTCTACTATAAAGACTTCCTTTAGTGGGGTAGAAAAGATGTTGACTTAGAAATTTACATTGTTCTTACAAATTGATACGAAACATTCAGACTTTTGATTTAATATTGTCGTCTTTTCAATTTTAAGAAATAAGAAAAAAGATTTATGATAAAATAATGAAAACAAAACGGCAAATGTACGATGTATAAATTTTTCATCGCGATTGGAATTTTGTATAGAAAATGTAAAAAAAGGGAAATATTGTAGGGGTGGAGAATATTTTTTGAGAAAAGTTGAAAAACAATTGATCAAGTTGTGGAGTTGACCATGGATCAAGAGAAAGGCCAATTAATCGAATGTGCTCTTCTGTTGAAGTATGGATACCTACCTCCATAAATACTCCACCATTCCCACCATTTCTTGCATGCATTTCAATAAAACTTCTATACTTAATTTCTCCTCATTCTTTTATTATCAATTTCACATTTCTTTTTTTCTCTCCTTTTTCAACCCTTTGGAAATTCGTAGAAAAAGAAATCTCAAGACATTTTCGAGCCGCCGCGTCTCATATATTTTATTTCAAAAAAATCAGAAAATACGACTTTCTCCTTGTAAAGAAAGAGGCTTTCTTTACTTTAAGGGGTTGTTTTCGTCATTCATCAATTGATAAAGAAAAATGAACATATCATTCTCCGTCTCCAAACAAATACGGCCTTTGCTACACATACCAAGTACGAGCAATCAGCTCCTCCGCCACGGCCCACCGAAGGAAAAGGTGGTGGTGGTGATGGGCGCCACCGGCGCCGGAAAATCTCGCCTCTCGATCGACCTTGCCACCCGCTTCTCGGCGGAGATTATCAATTCAGACAAAATTCAAGTCTACCAAGGACTCGATATCACCACTAATAAAATCACCGACGAAGAGCAGTGCGGCGTGCCGCACCACCTCCTCGGCGTCGCCGATCCCGAATCTGACTTCTCCGCCGCCAACTTCCGAGCCATGGCGTCAATTTCGCTGCGATCGATCGTCAGCCGCAGGCAGCTTCCAATCATCGTTGGAGGCTCCAACTCGTTCATCGAGGCACTCGTCGACGTGAATTTCCGATCGCGGTACGAGTGCTGCTTCCTGTGGGTGGACGTGGCGATGCCGACGCTGCACTCGTTCGTATCAGATCGCGTAGATAAGATGGTGGAGAGAGGAATGGTTGATGAAGTTAGGGAATTTTTCCAGCCGAACGCCGATTACTCGCGAGGAATCCGGCGGGCGATCGGCGTCCCCGAGTTCGACGAGTTCTTCCGAGTCGAATCGTTCTGCGACGAGGAGACTCGCGCTAGGGCTCTCGCGAGGGCGATCGACGCGGTCAAGATGAACACGAGCCGGCTGGCGTGCCGCCAACTGGAGAAGATCCATCGGCTGAGGAACATCAGAGGCTGGCGGATGCACCGCCTCGACGCGACCGGTGTGTTCCGGAAACGCGGCGGAGAGGCGGAGGCGGCGTGGGAGAGTATGGTGGCGGATACTGCTATGGCGGTAGTCAGTAGGTTTTTGTACGATTTCGAGCCTGCGGTTTACAGCGACGTGATGGCGATGAGGACCGGCGCTCGGCCATTGATGGCGGCGACGGCATCTTAATTTGGCGGCAAATTGTTGAGGGAGCGTTTTTCTGGTGCCAGTTTTGGGAATATTTTCAATTTTGTTCCGGCCGTAAAAACTACTCGTATCTTTAGTTTTTGGAATGTTCCAATATATCTTACTAACTATTTTTGGACATCATACCATAATAAATTATTACTCTCTACCTTTACTTTATTAACTTATTTACCTAAAATACAACATATGGCCCACCATTATCTCAATTAATTAATATATCACTCACTACTATCTCAATTAATTAATATCTCACTCCTTCAATGTGGGACCCTTTCTCCACTTAATACAAATTCAACCACCTTTTATCCACTTACAACCAACTCATCAACATTTTTTCTTAATTCTCGTGTCACTCCCTTCTAAGAAGATATATCAGGGACGGAGGGAGTAAAAAACTTATATATAATAAAATTAAAATATTATCGTTTAGCGACAATCCCCGTGTTACCAACTTACCGCTTACCAAATTCTCCCTCCTTCCATCACAGGTGTGATATGAAAAGAGTGACACGAATTTTAAGAACGAGGGAGAGTGACTGAGAGTTGAGAATATATATATATATATATTAACTTTAGTAGAATGAAATAGAGTGGTGATTAAGTGAAGTCATTTCTATTTACGGAAAGATTACATTAATTATCATGGACGGCCAAGAAAAGAAATAAGTCCACACTTATTATGGATACCGTTACATAATTTCTAACTTTAATAATTTGTAACTTAAGCTCACCGATAATCTTTTCTTTTAAGGGCATCGATAAATTCTTAAAGAATATAATTTAGTGATATCTTTTAACTTTTGAAAGTTCATATATTATATGTATTATCAAAAAGAAAACGAAAAAAGAAGTTGATATCATATATGTAGCTATGTTCATCTATAAAAATATATAGAAAAATAAATTCTAAAGTATCCAACCAAATAACCTCATGCATTCATCTTTGAGACAACAAATATAAGAAACATGTGAGACGGTTTCACCCTAAAATTGGTCAAAAAAATATAGTTTAAATCTATACTTAATTAAATATGAGTTTGAAATCTAAAGCTTAATTTGTTCTGTTTCATCGTGAGACCGTTCCTATGACTCACAAGACTCGCCCAACTTCAATTCATCAACCAATTTTTTAAAGGAAAACTCAATTATATAAAATGATCAATGAAATAAAAAAATTCAAGCATCGACAGGTTTCTCATCCTAAGGTGAAATTGTAGTATGGAAATTCATACCGATGTCTATTCCAAGTTCTCATACGGAATTTTAAGAGAACGATGTCTACTGACAACTTAACGAGTATATGGTATTTGTGACGCCCAAGACAAAATTATGGAGTGATCGTTGGTGCACAAGACACGAACAAAGAGCGATTCCGATAAGATTTCTAGGAGAAGGGAAATCAGAACGCACCCGAACGAGAGGGATTCGAGAATATGTCGGAATGAGACGACATATTCGAGGAGAGCTTAAATGAATTGATAAGTGTTATTCATACCATCAAGATGCATCTTCTTTTCTGATGCCCATTGTGAAAAAACTCCGAGGTTAAGCGTATTTGGCTTGAAGCATTTCTAGGATGAATGATCTTCTGGAAAATTTTCTCAAGAAACATGGCAGTGAAGACAACGCTAATTAAAAAACACTTATAATAGGTCTTTTATAATTTGTGAGATCAGCCATCAATCTGGAATTCGGACTATTACAATATCATACTTTGATAGGTGCTTAGACTATGTTTATCGACGGCCTGGTGGCCGCCACATGTGTATTAACGCTAAAAGAAAATGAAAAATTGAAGTTGGTTAATAAAACTCATTCGACCATGTAATTTAAGCGAATGGATGGTCTCTCCCTCCACAAGTTGCTACCCAATAGAATGTAGACATTGGTCTCCATCCGGTCTATGAAATTATTTATAAATTTTAAGATAAAATTATAATATCTTTTACATATTATTTTAAAAATAAATAAAAATATATCAGAATTCGTAATTTTTAATATTATGTAAATAGAGACTAAATTTACTATAATTTTACACACAAATAATCTCTTCTTTTCTCTACATATAACCTTCATTTTATCACACTCTATTTTCTTTATATCTAATTTTCGTTTGTAAGTCTAACGAGCTATATGAAAAATAGAGAACAACTTCTCAATAGAGAAGCTCACAAAGTTCTGTTAAACGACTTGATCGAACATATATGCCAAAACTTCGGCAATTGTAATTAAATTTGTAATTTTCATCATATGCACCATCTATGTATTTTTAATAATAGTAATTAATTGTATTGGTATGTTTGTTTTGTATTTTGTCAGTTTTATATTTTATTTACAATGTTTACAATAATTTCATACTAATGTAATTACCTTCGTTGCAAATAATTATATTATTATTAAAAAATAATACAAAAATCAAAATATAATGTTTGGTTGGTGGTTGAGATGATCATTGATAAACTACAAAAAAAAAAAAAGATGTGGTTGGGTTGAAAAAGTTTTAAGGATATGGAAGACATAAATTAATTAAATATTAATAAAAATATTTTGTTGGATTGTTTGCCTGTGATAAACATGATCTTTAAATCCACACAATTAGTTAAGTGTATTAAATTGTTTAATTTGGTCGGCCTTAATTTAATACGGTTTAGAAGAAAATCAACTCATAATAGAAAAACACAAGAAAACCATAATGAAACTCTATAAACTCAAAAAATAGTTTGTTACAAAATTTATTCAAATTTAAATTATTAAAATTTGTCGGGAAAATTTATCTTCAACTCATTGAAAGCACTCTCCATAAAGAAGGGAATGGAAATGGAATAATAAGCACAATCACATCAAGATGAATTTGAATAAAGAATATTGGATGAATTTGAATAAAGAATATTGGAAAAAGATAAATCACAAAATGGATTCTGTTTCTCACATATCCGTACATAAAGAGAGGGGTATTCCTGACTCCTTCAAAGAGACGGTTCCGCAATGACAGTGAGGAAGTTGAAAGAGAAATGGGACAAATAATTGAGACGATAATCAAATGACAAAAATTTGGGTACAAGTACAACTATCTTACAATAAGGTTGGTTGTAGTTTGGATAAGGAATAATTAGAGTTTATTAGTTGTAATTAGATTTTATTAATCTTTGATAAAGTTTATTACTCCTTCTGTCCACGATAAATGTGAACTGAAGGGAGTGATACACGTTTTAAGAAATAAAGGAGAGTGGTGAGAGTTGAAAATGTAGATGTGTTAATTTTACTAAAATGAAGGAGATTGAGTGAGAATAGAGATAGTAAAAAGATAATATTAAGTGAGACATTTTCATATATGGAAATGTCACACTTATTATGGATGATCAAGAAAGGAAATTAGATCACACTTATTGTGAACGGAGTGAACAACTTTTATTAGGGTTTATTAATCAACAACTATAGTTACCAATCTCAGCTAGGATTTATTAATTTCAATAATTGTTTTTGTTCACCAATTAAGATTCATTAATCTTCGATTAAAATTAATTTTATATTACTAATTAAAAACATGGTGCACCGCGTGGGTTTGCCTCGAATGAAATAATACATTTATTCGATTACAAAACATGTTTTATCTCATGTTCTAAGTATTTCATAATTTTTTGGATGTAAATATACTTTTAAAATTGTCAATATAGGTGTATGTTACACCTCGAAATTATTGTTGTCATGTTATCGTACTCACCTTTGTATAATTTTTACATTTTTTCTATTTAAAAAAAATTATGATAGCGGTGAATGGTGATAGGTATAAATCACGTGAATATGTCTGCTTTTTTGTTATATTATATAATAGCAAAAAAATAATAATAATTTGATATATTCTTTTAAGGAGAAATCTTTTGTAAAATTGGGTCTTTTCATACAAATAAGTAATTGTATACAAATCCTGTGTAATGTGTTCATATGTAGGTATTGCATGCTAACACTGATTGCACCAAGCTTCTACTTGCTTTTTATTTAACACGCGAATTACATCATCATTACCATTTTACTGTTCAAACGTAACTTGAATTCTTTCCTTTGGCTCATAAATAGTACCCTTCCATCTCATAAGTATCTTTATTTTAAAATAAACCTTGTCCCAAAATAAATACTTATAGAAGTTTCAGTATTCTTTAAAAGAAAATATTGTCAACTTTCCAATTTTTTCCTCTCCTTAATGCAATTGCTTGATTTTCGATCTAATAATTAGAGTAACAAAAAGTATCAATCATTAATAGGAGAATCGATCCCAAACACCACAAGTATCCTCAATTCTATGTGGCATTTTGAGATTTTTTCTTTTATATTTATCCAAAAATCTCAACACCAAAAGCCATCACATACATTTACCTTATATATATATATATATATATCATTTCTGAGCTATTAATAAATTATCTTTTTCTTTTGTTATGCTGCATAATTTTTAAAAATAATACTTTTGGTACAAGAAACTCTGGAATGTAGAATTACATTTTTTCAATTCTAATTAAATATTTTAGCAAAATATAATAATATTTGTTAAAATTTGAGCTTCCATTATTTCGCACAAAATTATGCACGAGTTGATACTTCTTACATAGTAATGCTTATTTTTACGATACATATTTTACACTTATTTATAATCATTTCTCATTCATATAAATTATAACCTTTATTTGCGATGAGAATTCACTTATTTATATTTTTAAGTTATTTTTACTATTTATAATTAGTTTTTACGTTATAGTGTCTATTTTTTACGGATTTGGGATGTCTACGGGTATGGTAGTAATTTATTTATACTTTAATTATTGTTTTCCACTATTTATAATTAATGTTTATATTATACAAGTGTACATTTTCTTTTACAGATTTGGGATGAGATGATTATGAGTAGTGAAGTTTATCTTTTAAACAGATTTGGTTAGGAATGGTAATGAATTGATTTGACTTATAAATACTAATATTATTTGAACATTTTACTAGATGTCAATTGTACAACACTCATGTTAGATATTTCGTTAGTAAGTAATTGCTATAAAATTTAAACCCACCACCTTCATATATTTACACTTTCTACCACATTGACCCACCACTTTCTATCATTTTTTATCCTTAATTCTACTTCTTCTCCACTCCCATTACACTTTCCGAAATTTTCTTAAAACCCGTGCCGCCTCAAATTATGCATAATTTTGGGAGATGAAGGGAGTATCCATTAAAAGCAGAGTACATAAATATATTTTTGAATTATATTTATAAATAAAATATAAAGGGATTCCACTTTAATAAATTCTACACCGTATGACACTTATGAACACTTATTTGCAACGAGATGATCATTCATATAAAGTTATTTGTCAAATTAGATCACATTAAAATAAAATTAATATTGAATTATTTTTAAAATTATATTTATAAATAAAAATATAAGGTGATTTCGCGTCAATAATGTTTACACGAGATGATCCTTCATGCAACATTTATTTGCAACGAGCCGATCATTGATAACCTTATTGTCCCAACGAGATGGTATTATAATGATTTGTTAATTATAGTATCACTTTGAAATAAAGTACTGAATTTAAAAAAAATTATAAATTACAACGTATATCGATTATCCATCAATACACGAAATGATCCATCATGAAAAACTAATTTGTAACGAGATAATCTTTCATGTAATACTTATTGTAATGATTTGTTGAAGTCACTTGAAAATAAAATATTAATTATTTTTTAAATTATATTTTTATAAACTATAACGTTAAGTAATTTCCATCGAATTTAGACAGGCTCCACGCTAGTTATTGGTATAAGAATTTTGATAATACGAGACACTTCTCCAAAATCGAACGTTATGAAATAGAAAATATAAAATGACTGGGTCCCAAAACTGTCTGTACTTGAAGCTTCGAAGGAGCAATATCCAACAAGAGATAAGTTTGGAATAAAGACCCTTGATCAATCACCGTCTTTGATAATCCTTTTCAGTTTTCGCTCAGAATCCAATTTTCTATGATTAGTCCCAACAAAATGATTAATTATATTATATATAAAGAAATGATTAATTGTATCATATGTAAGAACATTCCCTACGGTGGTGTTACTAGATCTAGGTTGAAACACTGGAAAGCGTGATTTTAATGATTTGTACTGTTGAGTTATATTTAGGTTGATTTTCCCACTACAATAGGATTGAGTAAGACCTAGGTTGAAGCACTGGAAAACGTGATTTTAATGATTGAATAGATTTTAATAACTTATTTAAATTCAAAAATTAATAACTAACAATTTTATTCAATTTTAAAAAAAGACAATAACTAAAAAAAAAATACAATAATTAAGAAATAAATAAAAACACAACAACTACTCGCGGAGTGGACCAAAACGTGCCAAAATTTCTTCAATCATATCCTCCATATGGTGGGCACGTGCATCCTGAATCTGAGCTTATCTTTTAATATATTGGCGGAGTGGCACTGGCGCCCCTTGATGGACTGGTGCCCTGTTCACGTTTATATCGTCCATTGGGCTCGATTCAGCATTGAATTTAGTTGCTCTAGGTCCTTCATCTTCAATAATCATATTATGCAGAATGATGCAGGCATACATGACATCACATAAATGCTCCCGAAACCACATGCGAGCAAGGCCCTTTATGATTGCCCAACGAGCTTGGAGGACGCCGAAAGCCCTTTCAACGTCTTTACGCGCAGCTTTTTGCATCCAAGCGAATCGTTGTCTCTTCGGATCTGTTGGCGCATTGAGCGTCTTCACGAAAGAGGCCCACTTCGGATAGATGCCGTCAGCGAGATAATATCCCATACGGTGTGGGCGGCCGTTTGCAATGAAAGCAGTCGACGACGCTCTACCATTGAGGACGTCGTTGAAGAAAAGGGACTGATTGAGCATGTTGATGTTGTTCAGAGAGCCGGCGACACCGAAAAAGGCATGTCAAATCCACAAATCTTGGGAGACAACAGCTTCAAGGATGAGGGTTGGATAACCTTTTCGTCTAGTGTACATTCCTCTCCAACCAGTTGGACAATTCTTCCATTGCCAGTGCATACAGTCGATGCTTCCAAGCATTCCGGGAAAGCCGTGCGTCCTCGTGCAATGCAGTGATTCGGGCGATGTCACTGTTTTATGTATAATTGTTCGTATTTGAGTCAAGTTTGGGGGTAATGTTGATTTATCTAGTGACTTAATTGGTGAGTTTTGATAATATTTGGAAGTAGTTTTGCAGACATTGATGAAAATAATAAAAGCGGGAGAAAATAGGAGAATGGATCAAAAGAAGCCGAAAGAATGCCGTGAAATGGTTGAGCCGGCGCTCAACATGTTGAGCCACCGCTCAACATCAAAAGGAAAAAAAGTTATAGGCCGTCAAAGGGTTGAGCCGGCGCGCAACCTGGTGAGCCGCCGCTCAACCCTTCAAATCTCCTTCGCCATCGCTCAAATTTCTTCGCCGGCGCTCCTTTGCCTTTTATTTGTTCCGTGTTTTCGATGAGCGGTCGCTCATTTGTTCTAGTTAGACTTATTTTAGTCTCCGTGTTTTAGTTGCGCGGTAGTTCTTATTGTTGAGCGAGGGCTCATTTGCTCAGATATAAATACTGTTTCGCAATTCCGTTTTAGGGTGTTCTTTTTCTCGTCAAGACAGACGGCGACTTCTGCTGGGAATGTTTTGAGATTATCTTTCTCATTTTCCTGTTACTATTGCTATCAGCTTTATGTAAGGATCAATTACATTACAATTCTATTTAGTAATTGTTATTTAATTTTCCAGTATTCATTTTCTTTGTTGATTTAATTTGGTTTTTCATTATTATGCTTAGTTTGAGTTTGCATTAGCGATATGATTTACTGTTTGTCGTTCGTTTTGATGATTAGTATTTGTGCTTGTTAATTTCTCTTCGTGCATTAGTTCAAGAATTTCCAGTGTCTAGAGTTTATATTCTGATAATTTATTTATTGTTCTTGGCTATGTTCATTGCATTGGTAATTTAGTATTTAATTTCCGTCTAGATAATAAGGAGTGAAAGTGTCAGACCCAGCCTATTGATTAGAGTGTTTAGGATTTATTGTTTTTTGTGCGTAGCATGATTAATTGCCCTGCTTAACCTTCCTTGAGATACGACTTGGGTTAGCTTATCACACTAGAGTGACCTCGTGCGATTACGAGTCAATTCATAGGTGTTTTGAGTTGAGTCAAATTTTGGCGCCGTTGCCGGGGAAGGCTTTAGGCATTTGGTTATGTTATTTGTTTTCTGTGTTAATTTTTGTTCTATTTTTATTTTGGCTTGGATATTTTTCTTCCTCTGGTGTGTTTGATTTATTTGTTAAGTGTTGTGTATGCAAGGTCGCCGAAGCTTGAAAATTCAGCTAGCACCTTACTTCGACAACATCAATCGACCTCGAGAGGTTCTATTTAGTTTGGGGGAAGAGTCCGAGCCAAGTTCTACCATTTGTGTGGAATCTGCACTTCAGGGAAAAATAGGTTCTCATTCAAACCTGGAGGACTTTGCGGACAATAATTCTGTTGAGTCCAACAATTCGTTGGTAAACGGAAGTGATCGTGAAGAAGAAGTGCATTCTAACCACGACCAAGAAAATATGGCTGGAGAGGAAGCGCAGTTTATGGGAACCTATTCAAGGCCTATTATTGAGGCCACAACGTCGGCCATTGTGCTTCCAACAGCCATAAGGAATTATGAGTTGAAGCATAATTATTCCAGCATGCTTCCATCTTTCTATGGCATGCCCAATGAAGACGCACTCAAATTTGTGCGTGAGTTTTGTTCGGTGGTGCAATCTTTCCCGCTGTTAGATCTTACAGAAGACCAGTTAAAGCTTAAGTGTCTTCCGTACACTTTGAAGGATCGGGCTAGAACATGGTTCTTATCATTGCCGTCAAATTCCATAAACACGTGGACGGACGCTTGTGAGAAGTTATGCTGAAATTTTACCCCAACCACAAGACGCAGGAGATCAGAAATCAGATTATGAATTTTACGCAAGGTGCGGATGAGCCGTTCCACGAGGCGTAGGAAAGATTTCAAGAGCTGCTTAGGCAATGCCCACAACATCAGCTGGGACCGATTATGGTGAGCCAGTTCTTTTATGATGGGTTGCTTCAAACAGCCCAATTTATGGTGGACAGCACTGAGCTCAATGAGATTTTTCAGACTCTGGCTGAGAGCTCCCAGCAGAAGTCGACACGAGGAAGAAGGGTTGAGGCTAGTGCAGTGACACCTAACTATGAGTTGCAGAAGCAGGTAGCAGGAATGATGAGAGAGCTACAGCAGCTCAAGATGAGCCAGGTGGAAAATTCAACTCTTCCACCTCGTGAACCAAATACTGAGAATTGTGGTATTTGTGGAGATTATGGGCATGGAGCTAATGAGTGTCATAGAATGGGGGAGTACACATCAGAAGGGGAAGCTGAAGTTTATTCCGCTCAGGGATACTCCGGGAGACCCCAGTTTGAGCAAAGACCTATGTACAATCAAGGTTCGAATTCTGGTTGGAGAGGTCAGCAGAACTCAGGATGGAGGAATCAGGGCCCTAATCAAGGGGCTGGATCGAGTCAAGGGAATCAGTTTTGCCGACCTCCACAAGAGATGGGTTATTCTAACCAACAACAGTTTTACTCACCTCAGCAGCAATTTCCATTCTCCCAGCAGCAGAGTTTCAATCAGCAGTACCCACAGCAGTTTCAGCAGAATTCCCAGCAGTTTCAGCAATACCCGCAGAATCCAATGCAACAAGGGAATTTTCAGCAGCAGCAGTATCAGAATGGACCACAACAGTACCAGAAGCAAAATCTCCCGAAGCCATCATTGGAAGAGACAATGCAATCTTTTATGGAGATGAGCAAGCAGAATATGGATTCTCAGGCAGCTACCATTAAGCGCCTTGAGACAACTGTTGGGCAACTGTCTGGTACATTGAATCAGATGCAACAGCAGCAGCAGCCAGGAAAACTTCATGGGCAAGGGTTACAGCCGCACCAAGCTCAAGCTGTTACCGTTCTTCGCAGTGGAAGGGTGGTTGATAACAAGGTAGAAATGCCTGTTGTAGAGCAACCCAAGGAAGTTAGTAGGGAGAAGCTAGTTAAGGAGAAGCTTGCATCACAGGAACACGAACAATCACAGATTGAGGAATCAGAGATGCAGCTTCACAAGGCTACTAAGCCATATAGACCACCGGTTCCATATCCAAGCCGGCTAAGAAATGAGAAGCAAGACCAGCAGTTCACGAATTTTTACAATTTGCTGGCGAAGGTTAATGTGAACTTGCCCCTGCTGGATGTAATCCGGAATGTTCCGGCTTACGTGAAATTTTTCAAGGAGTTGGCCTCCAAGAAACAGAGGTTTGAGGATAATGAGAAGATCCTTGTATTCGAGGTTGCGAATTCTATCATGCAACAACCTTTACCGACTAAGCAACGTGATCCAGGTAGCTTTGTTATTAGTATTGCTTTTGAAAATGGGAAGGAAGCCTCGGGTATGTTAGATTTGGGGGCCGGGATTAATTTGATGCCTTACTCAATTTTTAAACAATTAGAGTTAGGTAATTTGAAACCCACTCGTATGTGTTTACAGCTGGCGGACAGATCTGTTAGGTATCCTCGTGGGGTAGTTGAGGATATTTTGGTTAAAGTGGGGGGTTTGATTGTCCCGGTTGATTTTGTTGTGTTAGAAATAGGTGAAGTGCATGAAAATGGGAAAGAGCATACTTTGTTGTTAGGAAGACCATTTATGGCTACGACTAATACGTTAATTGATGTGAAAAATGGAACTATTAAAATGACTGTATTAGGAGAGTCTGTGTCTTTTTCTGTGCACCCTAGTCGTGCTATGCCTTCATCGGATCTTACTAATGAATGTTCGTATATAGATGTTATTGACGGCGTGGTTGAGATGATTTTTGTACAGGAACAAGAATGTGTTGAAGTTTTTGCAGGATCGGCGGATATGGAAGAGTTTGCTAGGGAAGCCGAGAGTGGAGAAAGGGAATTCACAGCTAAATTCCCTATTGATGAGCCCATGGTGCCGGAAGTTTGCATGAAGAATGAGAAACCGAAGTTGGAACTTAAGAAGCTTCCCAAAAATCTTAAGTATGTGTTCTTGGAAGGTGATGAGGGGAAGCCAGTGATCATATCCAGCGAGCTCAACATTGAGCAAGAGGCAGCTTTGATTATCGTTTTGAGGAGAAACAAGTTGGCTTTTGGATGGAGTTTAGCTGACATTCGGGGAATAAGCCCAGCGATGTGCATGCATAGGATTCATTTGGAAGAGGGGGCGAGACCCAAGCGAGATGGTCAAAGGAGACCCAATCCAGTTCTGATGGAGGTGGTTCGCAAAGAATTACTTAAGCTATTAGCAGAGGGAATTATTTTTCCTATTGCTGATAGTGAGTGGGTGAGCCCAGTACATGTGGTACCTAAAAAGGGGGGGATCACAGTCATCCTTAATGATCGGAATGAGTTGGTGCCGACACGTCCTGTTACAGGCTGGCGTATGTGTATTGACTTCAGGAAACTGAATGCCGCCACGAAAAAGGATCATTTCCCTCTTCCTTTTATTGATCAAATGTTAGATAGATTGGCTGGGCATGAATTTTATTGTTTTCTTGATGGTTTGTCAGGTTATTACCAGATTGCTATTGCGCCAGAAGACAAGGACAAGACGGCTTTTACCACTCCGTTTGGCACGTTTGGTTGCAAGAGGATGCCATTTGGGTTGTGCAATGCGCCAGGAACCTTCCAACGGTGCATGATGGCAATTTTCTCAGAGATGATAGGTAATTTTGTTGAAATTCTTATGGATGATTTCTCCGTGTTTGGTAATTCGTTCAATGATTGTTTAGGCAAGATTGATTTAATCTTAAACAGGTGCATTGAAAGCGGTTTGACATTGAGTTGGGAGAAGAGTCACTTTATGGTGACAAGTGGAATTGTGCTGGGGCATGTAGTTTCTAAGAATGGTATAGAGGTTGATAGGGTTAAAATGGGGGTTATTGAAAAGTTACCTCCTCCTGTAGATGTTAAAGGTGTTAGGAGTTTCTTGGGTCATGCTGGTTTTTACCGACGTTTCATTAAGGATTTCTCTAAGATAAGCCAACCTTTGTGTCGTTTGCTTGCTCAAAATGTACCTTTTCATTTTGATGACTCTTGCTTGCATGCTTTTAACTTGTTAAAGTTGAAGTTGAGTACTGCGCCTGTTGTGGTGGCACCTGATTGGTCTATGCCGTTTGAGATCATGTGTGATGCTTCTAATTCTGCAGTAGGAGCAGTGCTTGGTCAACGTGTGGACAAAATGTTGCGTGTGATTTATTATGCGAGTTTGACATTGAATAATGCGCAAATAAATTACACTACAACGGAAAAGGAGTTGCTTGCTGTGGTATTTGCTTTAGATAAATTTCGTGCTTATATCATTGGTTCTAAAGTAATTGCACATAGTGATCATGCAGCTTTGAGATATTTGTTGACAAAGGATCAGGCTAAACCACGTCTTATTCGTTGGATTTTATTATTACAAGAATTTGATGTGGAAATTAAGGATAGAAAAGGGAGTGAAAATTTGGTGGTTGATCATTTATCTAGATTGGAACATAATGTGGTTGAGTCTAGTTATACTGTGATTCCTGATTCTTTTCCTTTTGAGCATGCATATGAACTTAACGCTGTGCCTTGGTATGCTGATATCGTGAATTATTTGGCATGTGGACAGTTGAGACCTGATCTAACGTCTCAAGAGAGAAAAAGATTTCTTGCAATGTGCAGGCATTATTACTGGGAAGACCCAAATCTTTTTAAGTTGGGAAAAGATGAGGTCATTAGACGATGTGTACCTGCCGAGGAGCAACAGCGAGTTATGAGTCTGTGCCATGAGGCACATTGTGGTGGACATTTTGGTGGGCAGAAGACGACTCATAAAGTTCTCCAGTCAGGTTTATTCTGGCCTTCTCTGTTTAAAGATGCACATACTTTTTATCTTACATGTGATAGGTGTCAAAGAGTAGGAACGATTGGTCGTAAGAATGAGATGCCCCTCACCAATATCTTAGTAGTAGAAATTTTTGATGTGTGGGGTTTAAATTTTATGGGACCTTTTCCTGTTTCTTATGGTTATGAGTATATTTTACTGGCTGTTGATTATGTGTCTAAGTGGGTTGAGGCAATCCCCACAAGGACCAGTGATGCTAATGTGGTCCTGAAGTTTGTGCAGGAAAACATTCTTTGCAGGTTTGGTTTTCCAAAAGCCATTATTAGTGATGGTGGCAAGCATTTTTGTAATAAATTGTTTGCTAAGCTTATGGCAAAGAATGGTATCACACATAAGGTAGCAACACCTTATCATCCTCAGACTTCCGGCCAAGCTGAGACCAGCAACAGACAAATTAAGGGAATCTTGGAAAAAACGGTTCAGCCGTCGCGTAAGGATTGGTCCTTGAAGCTGAATGACGCGTTATGGGCGTATAGAACGTCTTTTAAAGGAGTGCTCGGGATGAGTCCGTACTGCCTAATTTATGGCAAGGCGTGTCATTTACCTGTGGAGATTGAACATCGAGCATATTGGGCCATTAAAACCACAAATTTCAACCTCGACACGGCAGTGAAGCAACGTATGTTGCAAATGGAGGAATTGGATGAGTTACGCAATGAGGCGTATGAAAATGCCCGAATTTACAAGGATAAGGTGAAACGACTTCATGATCGCCGTATTTCTTATAAAGAACTTCGTCCAGGAATGAAGGTTCTTTTATTCAACTCTAGGTTGAAGTTATTTCCAGGAAAACTAAAGTCTCGATGGAGTGGTCCGTTTATTCTCAAAGAAGTATTAAATCACGGAGCAATGGTTTTGGGTAAGGAAGATTCCGAAGAACGTTTTACGGTGAATGGGCATCGGGTGAAGCCGTATTTCGAGTCTAGCGTTGCGCTGATTGTGGTGGAGTCTCAAACACTCCACGACCCGACATCTTAAGAGTTTTTATTGTCAAGCTCTTGACCTTAACTAGAGCGCTTTATGGGAGGCAACCCATATTTTTATTTTATTACTGATTTTATTTTTGTTATTTTTGACAGTACCGCAGATGATAAGAGCGCTGGTGCATAATTGTGCGGTCGCGCAAGACTTTAATTTGTCGAGCATGCCGCAGACGCCATGCGCCCCGGCTCAATTATGCGCGCTCGCTCCTTCTTAGTGTGGCCTGATGGCCGAGACAGAACAGCGCGGCCGTTCCCCATCTTCGCCACCGCTCAATCGTGAAAAAAAATAATAAAAAAAAAGACACACAGTTACCCTAAGCGGTTTTTATAGCCGCCGCTTAAAACTCACTTTAAGTTTTCATTTTGCAGTCTCTCTACTCACCTTTCGCTCGCACTTCGCCACCGCTCAGTTCCACTCACCTTCGCCGCCGCTAGTTCTCTCTTCGCCGGCGCCTAGCTGGCGCTCAGATCCACTTCGCCACCGCTCAGTTTCGCCGCCGCTAGTTCTCACTTCGCCGGCGCGCACAATCTGTTAAGCCGGCACTCAGTCCCGCTCGTCATTCGCCGCCGCTAGTTCTCTCTGCACCACCGCGCACAAGCTGTTGAGCAGCTGCTCAGTTCCGCTCGCCGGCGCGTATTCGTAGTTGAGCCGGTGCTCAAATCCGTTTCGCCAGCGCTCGTCGTCAGCGCGCATTTGGAGTGCGCCGTCGTTCTTTTCCCTTTCGCCACCGCTCACTTCCGCTTCGCTGTTGTCCCTTGATATGCCTCGAACTAAACAGGTTGATCCGGTTGCCCGACAACAGGAAGATGAACGCCAAGCTAGAACTCGACTCTATAGTGCACCATTTCAACTATATTCTGACGTGGAAGCTACCATTTATGAGCGTTTATCTCGCAAGAGTTTTATAGTTCCTCGCACCATTGGGTGGATTCAAGTCGAAGCGTTGGGCTTAACTGATCAGTATTTCAGGGAAAGAGCAGGCTAACAAGGTGAATGCGGATGAACTCTTTATGCTGTGGTCCGCGTATAAGGGGCATCAAGTTTGTCCTCTTTGGTTTCTCTGGCGACATCTTTTCCGCCTTCAAAATCACACCAAGGCTCGACCTTCCTTGTCTCAGTATGCCACCGGTTTAGCTCAACACTTCAACATGACAGATGAACATGGAGATCCGCCACGCGCCGAATTGTTAAGAAATGCCGTCAAGAAGCTAGTTCCTTTAATGCCATGGATATTGATGACGATGGTGATAGACCGGCTAACCACACTCCTCCAGCTTCTCGGCCTGCTGCTTCTACTTCGCAGCCTGTTCTTCCTCATCCACCGCCGGTTGATTTTCAGCGACTCAGCGATCAATTGACGGGTTTTCAGACTCAATTTGACACTTCTTTTGGCGAGTTTCGCCAAGATGTCTACGGTCGACTCGATCGACTTGGTGGGGACATGACATATATGCATGGGCGAATCGATGATATATATGGCCAGATGAGTGAAATGACTGGTCGTATGGGCACTTTAGAAGGTCATGTCACACCTTTTTCCAGTCATCTCCATGATACGTATAACTATCTCACCACGGTGCATGAAACGGTTGATGATTTGAGAGAGTATACTTTCACTTGGGATGGCCGTCTGGAGTCTTTCCACACTCAGATACGAGACACCGACGCCCATGTCCTTGCCTTGCAAGCACAATGGAATGTTTGGTCACTTAATGCTCCGCAGCCTTGGAATCCGCTATCACAGCCTCGTTCCCCACAGGATCCACCAGCTAATACATGATAACGGTTTGTTGGTATTTTTATCTTTACCTTTGTAGTTATCATTGTATCTTTTATGCTTGGTTCGATAGCTCATTAGTTTGTTTTTGTTAATATTTCTCGCCTTGAGGACAAGGCGCTTTTGTTGTGTGGGGGGGGTAGCAAGTGGATTTGAGTGTTGTTTATGATTCCCTTGCACGTGGCTAATGCTTGAACTTGAAAACTTTTGTATGGTTCTCTTGAAGATGTGATTCAAAGTGTGATGTTTGGGTCGTGTAAGTTGGTGGTTATTTCTTGCTCTATCGTTTATGCGTCTTTCTTGTGGGGTAGAATTACTCAAAGTTGGATTTGTAACTTGTTGTTAAGCTTTTGAGTTGTGATTTATCCGATAGAAGCTAGAGGGAGTGTTGCCATTGTGATTGCCTATGATCTTAATTTTAATTTATTATGGGAAGTGATCGTTATTTAAATGTTGATAGCTCTGAGTTTCTACTCCTCTGGTTTTGTTAACTATGAGTATGGGAAACCACGTGGGAATACTTTGGAAAACCTCCAAAAGTTTAAATCCCATGAAAATTAACTCATCTGTAAAAAATAATAATAATAATAATAATAATAATAATAAATAATAATAATAATAAAAAAAAAGTTCTCATTAAGATTTATAAAGGCAGTCACATTAGGGAATTCACCTTTAGTAGAGAATTGGGTCTGATCGAATCATTGTGCTGTATGACTATGTTACTTCTTTAACTTTGAGTGCTTTATACCCTCGAGAAATATGTATGTTTGTAGAGCTTGATTTGGATGGATGTCTGTTTGGTTGGAAATGAACACTCATTAAACGATTCATTCAGGAAATCATACAAGCTTGCTTGAGGACAAACAAAAGGCTAAGTGTGGGGGAGTTGTTTTATGTATAATTGTTCGTATTTGAGTCAAGTTTGGGGGTAATGTTGATTTATCTAGTGACTTAATTGGTGAGTTTTGATAATATTTGGAAGTAGTTTTGCAGACATTGATGAGAATAATAAAAGCGGGAGAAAATAGGAGAATGGATCAAAAGAAGCCGAAAGAATGCCGTGAAATGGTTGAGCCGGCGCTCAACATCAAAAGGAAAAAAAGTTATAGGCCGTCAAAGGGTTGAGCCGGCGCGCAACCTGGTGAGCCACCGCTCAACCCTTCAAATCTCCTTCGCCATCGCTCAAATTTCTTCGCCGGCGCTCCTTTGCCTTTTATTTGTTCCGTGTTTTCGATGAGCGGTCGCTCATTCTTGAGCGGTCGCTCATTTGTTCTAGTTAGACTTATTTTAGTCTCCGTGTTTTAGTTGCGCGGTAGTTCTTATTGTTGAGCGAGGGCTCATTTGCTCAGATATAAATACTGTTTCGCAATTCCGTTTTAGGGTGTTCTTTTTCTCGTCAAGACAGACGGCGACTTCCGCTGGGAATGTTTTGAGATTATCTTTCTCATTTTCCTGTTACTATTGCTATCAGCTTTATGTAAGGATCAATTACATTACAATTCTATTTAGTAATTGTTATTTAATTTTCCAGTATTCATTTTCTTTGTTGATTTAATTTGGTTTTTCCTTATTATGCTTAGTTTGAGTTTGCATTAGCGATATGATTTACTGTTTGTCGTTCGTTTTGATGATTAGTATTTGTGCTTGTTAATTTCTCTTCGTGCATTAGTTCAAGAATTTCCAGTGTCTAGGGTTTATATTCTGATAATTTATTTATTGTTCTTGGCTATGTTCATTGCATTGGTAATTTAGTATTTAATTTCCGTCTAGATAATAAGGAGTGAAAGTGTCAGACCCAGCCTATTGATTAGAGTGTTTAGGATTTATTGTTTTTTGTGCGTAGCATGATTAATTGCCCTGCTTAGCCTTCCTTGAGATACGACTTGGGTTAGCTTATCACACTAGAGTGACCTCGTGCGATTATGAGTCAATTCATTGGTGTTTTGAGTTGAGTCAGTCACCCTCGTTTGGCCGCCTCAAATAGTAGTCGCCGAAAGCAAATATGATGCCCCGACAGATTTTCTTGAGGATCGTATTGCCCGTTATATCTCCAGAACTGCAGATATTCGTCGTACTGATCGGCTGCTCCACCATTGGCGAGTTGCCTCAGAGCAACGGTGCACTTCACCCACACGTGAAACCCTAATCTTCCGGTGGCATCCGGATGTTGCTGAAAAAAATGTTCCCGAGCCTCAAGAGTTTGAGCAATTCTCAAGAATAGGTCCTTACTCATTCGAAACCGCCGACAGAAGACAACATCACCCCATATAGGGTGGTCGACAAAATAATCTCGTCGGAGGCGTTGTTCGGCCTCCTCACGATTCCGGTGCAGGTACGTCCTAGTATCCGGGTCGTCGTCGTCGTCCGACGAATCAGACCCGACCACTATTTGGTAAAGTTTCGTGGCTCGCTGAGCCAACTGCGCACGTCGGCGGCGGCGCTCCTCCGTCTCTTCATGATTGTAGCTTGCACTCGGCCAACTCATTATATATTTATTTATTTTTTGCAAAAAAGAGTGAATTTGTATGATGAATGAATTGGATGAATTGGTGTGGTGGTGTGGTATGGATGAAGGGGTATATATAGTGAAAAATGAGGGATAGTCGTTGTATAGCCGTTGCTGGTGAATTGTATATAGCCGTTGCTCATTTTTTATTTTTATTTTTAATTCAGAAAAAAAAAATTACATCGGACCAATGGGAACATGCCACGTGTCACCATGTTGCTGACTGGCGGAGTCGAAGGGTGCGTCGATATTTCGACCCAACCTTCGACACACCCTTCGACCTAAGGCTGGGTCTAAGCTCCACTATGGCCTCAACCTAGGGTGTGTCGAGCGGAGGCTGCATCGAGCCCTTCAACCCACGCCTTCGACCCCTCTCTTCGTATACCGTAGTACATGCTCTAACAGATGCAATACCCAACATAAAAGGAAATGGATCATCATCAGCTTTTGATACTAGTTAAGTTGATCAATATGGCAATAAAATGAATGTTACACAATTTCTAATATGAAACTTAGATACATGTAACAAACTTGCATGAAATAAACTTGCAAATACATAACAACTTGGTGAGAATTTCGACTAATATTTTGTTTCATACAAGTAATCAATCAGATTATGGTACAATACAGCCCTTGATGCTCATGCAAAGGTGATCTTGTCTACGAACACGTGTAGGTATGAGCGAGTCTGGCAAGGAAAAGAGGCACAAGCGAACTAACAGCGCACAAATGGTCGTCAACTTCTTTCAACCACCTGCATCTATCCTCTTCAGTCATAGTTAATGCAAACTGGAAGCCCAGAGTGGAGGAAGATTTGCTGGTGGCAATTCCTTTGGTTTTAGGGCTAGAAGCACCAGAGTTGCGAGCAAGTATAGGGCGACAGATCTACCCATGTGCTCGATTTTCTTGAATTATCTGCAGAAACGGAAAGAGTGGAGGAAGTTAGCTACCAAATCATCTCGGCACAACTGTAGCATCACAAGCTTTACATGTCCTTAAAACCAATTTAATAACGTTGCATTCATTTTGCATTCCATATATTTTGAGTTCATCATGACTAAACTTTTCCCAGTAAAAAAGGAATCTATACTCAGTGTCACTGTACTGAAAATCTCAGACGAAGGATGGAAGTATTTTGGTAATCAAGACCCAAAATTGTCTACTAACAAGCATTAATCACTAGATAATAGATTTCAATTGTTCTAATAAATGGATGATTTCTAGATTTCCGTAGATCAAGTATGAAGTACAATAATCATGTAGTTGACACATAAAAAAAGAGAACAACAATATATAGCAAGTATGGTTGAACTACATGAACATGAGCATATCAAATCTTACAACACCTTGTCTATACTGACCAAGCCCTATTGAAGCTTGAGTAATAAAAGTGAATGTAGTATGGATTCAACATTGGAAATCCCTAAGGAAGCCAACAAATCCTATAACCAGGAAAGCGAGAGAGGAAAAAAAAGAAAATTCCTGAAATATCAAGTTCATGTCTATTCAACATAGGCAAGATAAGTCCAGCACTTCCTAGTCCCTTATTTTCTTTAGGGGGTTAATAACAGTGTAAATATAACTATGAAATGGCATCTTTTTAAAGAAAATTAGAAACAATTGATTCAAGCATGTAAAGTTAGCATACACACATCTGTATTAAACAACGACGCTACACAAGAGAGATGCAGAAAATATACTTTTTCATCCGCTATGTTCAAACCACCATGGCTTTTGCCTTATCAGTACCAATCGTTTGTTGTGGAACCAAGATCAGCTTCACAGAATGACGGATTTCCATACTCAGATAATCTATCTGATTTCATAAGCCGGTATTCTGCTCATCACAATTCAGTTTCTTGTTCCTAGCAGCCACAAGTTCCATATTCTTCTGAATACTTTGTCTACGTATTCTCAATTTCTCAGCCCTCTCCCGCCATCCCTCTTCGAGCATTTCAACAAACCTATTCCTTATCTCAAACAGTGGATCATGATCAATCAACTCCTCACCCTTATATGCTTCCCTCAACATTGCTGTCCGGATTCCACCCTTGAGTGACGTATAGAAAATACCCGAATGCCTTGTAAACACACTCGAGAAGGCATTGGAATACCTAAAATCTTCACAGAACTTGCCTAAGATCGGTACTGCCATTCTCTTATGAATTGACAGCGAAAGCAGCTCGTGGAAAACCCCCACCATCCTCTTCTCCATTTCCGGCGAAGCAGGATCCAAATGAGAAACATCCTCATATGGAGAAATGTAAGGCAGCTCCATCCAGTCCCTAACCCACTCCCTCATTTGCTTCTTGAAAAACAACCCCGGGGGAAGCTTCCAGTCGAATGCAGGCCTAACGTTAATCCCCATCAACCTCGACTCCTCCTCCGCTCGCCTCTCAATTACCGACTTAGCAAACTCCTCATTACGAGAAACCAATTGAATATACGACCGCCCTTCTCCGGGCATCCCGTGCAGCCTAAAATACTCTGGATGTGCAGACACCAATGTCACTAGAAAATCATTAGGGAAACCGAATTCCCTCTTCACCTCAACCAATTTATCAGCACTAACAACTCCGTTCTTCGCCATCATGAGCAATTTACACAATTTTGCAACAATCAACGGCTCATTTTCGCGGTAAATCGATTTCTCCTCATCCAGAAACCGGTTCAATCTATCACTAGGCCGGACGAACGGAACCAAATCAGATTTAGGTCTAATCCTATCCTTGTATATATCGAATAAACCCGGATTTTGGGCAAGAAATGCATCAATTTTTACGGGCAATCGAAGCCGCTCGCGGCGTTTATCTAAGTATCGGAGCGGGATTACCTGACCCGGTTCGTTTAGGACTTCTCGGACAACCCGGTAGCAGAGCCGCCATTTCTTGTCGTTCTCGATGGCTTGATCGAGTTTCATATCCTTTCTCCATACTACTTTTAGGTTCGACATTGAGGCATTGAATTGGAGAATGGAATAGAGAGAAGTAGTAATTTTGGGATTATGAACTTCAACCAGGGATAATCTTATGGATTTTGATAGCATTTTGGAGGTTCTGAAATCGAAATCTGGGGTTTTAATTTGAACTCTGCAGGCAAATATGATGATGATTGATGAAGACTGTATAATCGAAAACCATATACTGGGAAATGTCACTGAAGGTTGCTGGTTACTTTACCGTACAGAGATATCGTCGAAAATCTCTATTTAATCGGTGTTGGGCCAATATAGTTACTTTTGGGCCAAAAATTATTATTTGGGCCTATTAGTTGGGCTCAAAATATAATAATTAACACATTCTCTTGTCTCCAAACCAGATGTTCCAACTTATAATCAGATAGATAATACTGCTCAGTGCTGCTTACGTCTAAAAAGCCGAAAAAGCCAAATCACGTACTAATTGCGCCAATTGCAGTGCAATCATTCCTACTCATGCCCTAGTGTTTCATTCGATAATATATAGTATATTTTTATAATTTTTTTAAAAAAATATAGAATAATTAAAATTCACATGTTTAGTTTTATTAATAAAAATGTTAAAACGTAATTTCTTTTTAGAATTGAGCAAATGATTTTGGTAATCTTTAGGCTTTCGCTACAAATTTGAGGGAGGTCTTTATGTATTTTTTGCACATTAGAAGGTAGGTTTGTAGATTAATTTAGTGTGCTCGTTAATGAGAGAAAAAATATATATATATATATAATTTGTTAAACAAAGTTGATTATTGTTGTGAATATATAATTTCTTTTGATCTTGATGAGTTGTAAGAGCATGCACTACATGGTCTAGTTAGATCTCGGGTCTATCGTCGGGAAACATAATTTCAATAATTGGTAGGGTTGAGTAAGACCCTGATAAATTTTTTTAAAATAGTGGAGTTGAGTAAGACTCCGGGTCTATAATCATTGTCAATGATTGAATAGATTTTATTTTATTACTCCCTCTGTCCCGTTCAACTTGTTCCATTTTGCCATTTTGAATGTCCCGTTCAACTTGTCACATTTCCTTCTAAGGAAATACTCCCTCCGTCCATTTATTTCTTGTGCATTTGAGGGATGACACGGAGACTAAGAAAAGTTGGTAAAGTGTGTAGTGAGTGGAGTGAGAGTCTCACATTTAGTGTGATAAGGGAGTGATTACTTTTTGTTAATTACGGTGTGTAGTGCGTGGAGTGGGGGTCCCACCCATATTTAGTGGGTTTTATTTTATTGTTAATTGGGTTGAGTTATGATGCTTAATTTGGGCCCACTAATGACATTTTTGTGAATAAGTATTATTAGTAGGGTGAATGTGTAGGGGAAGTTACTATAAATGGAAATGCACAAGATTAAAATGGGCAGACGAAAATGACAAAATGCACAAGAAATAAATTGACGGAGGGAGTAATTAAGAAATTACTTTATTCACTTTAAATCACTTCACTTTATATCACTTTATGTCACTTCAAAAACACTTTATATCACTTTATCAATTAAAAAATAATTTATATCATTTTATCAATTAAAAAATAATTTATATCACTTTATTCACTCTAACACACCATTATCATATACTTCCTCCATCCAAGAAATGATTGCTACATTTTGAACGACACGAGTTTTAAGAAAATAGTAGGTAGTAGTGAATTATAGGAAGTATTATTGTGAGTGGAATAAGGGTCCCACAATAAATGTGAGTGAAGTAGCAAAAGTGGCAACCATTTCGTGGACAAACTTAAATGGTAAAAGTGACAACCATTTCGTGGACGGAGGGAGTAATACTCTTGTTCTTAGTCTTCGTGCTGATCTCAAATGGGACAAGTTCAACGGGACGGAAGGAGTATTATTTTTTTTATTTGTAATAAATAATATTAAAAATACTTAAGTAAATTCAAAAATTAAGAAATGACCATTTTATTCAATTAAAAAAATAAAATTGGGATTTCTTATGCTCAAATTGTTTTGAGTAGCCGGAAGACGGGGGGTATTGAGAGAACCCCGGAAATTGCGAGTAGCTGTAAGATGGGGGGAATTTAGAGAAGCCCACAGAATGCGAGAACTCCGTTGACGGGGGAAATTGGGAGAACCCCAGCGACTGCGAGAAAGGTGCAAACCCGGCAACCGGAGAGTATTGGGTGAAACCGGGAGAAGGGGAGAATTGAGAGTTTGGATTCGGTGGATTGAGAGTTTGCTTCGGTGGATTTGAACCGACCCATTGCTGGTACCACAAATTGAAATCGTTTTCACTCATTTTTTTTTAACAAAAAAATAAGATTTGAAGATTGAAATTGAAGAAGAAAGAGATTTGGATGAAGACTGGATTTTGGTGTAGAGATTGAATGGGATGAAGGGATATTTATAGTGTGTATTGTGATAATAGCCGTTGGGGAGGTATTTAATTTTTTTTTTAATCAGAAAAAAAAACTCAGACCAATAGAGACACGCCACGTGTCCCCAAGATGATGCAGCTGCGAGGTCGAAGGGGGTGTCGAAAACTCGACACCACCCTCGATATACCCCCTTCGACCCACCTATATCGAGCAACCCACAACGGGGCTCGACCTCGCGGGGTCGAGCGAGCGGGGTCTAGCGGCGCTCGATGCCGGCGCTCGACACCCGTTGTGGGTGCTCTAAATAGGAAATTGTATTCCCTCCCCCCCACAAAGATTGTAGTAGCTAGTTTTCTTTCTTCTACTATTTTACTTTTTTTTATTTCTTTCTTTACTCATAATAGTGTGTCCCTTTTCCCATTCACTTAACATCACTTTTATCAAAATTTGTAACACAAAAAATTCCTTACAATTTTGAGGGAGTATTATTTATCATTGCTTTAAGGGTACGTTCACTTGGAGGGAAAATGAGAAAAAACGAGGTATAATATTATTTTACTTACTTATATCTTGTTTGGTTTCGATTTAAAAAAAAAATTTCGGGCAGGAGGTATAAAGTTTCGAACATCCCCTTATTCCTTACCCAGAGTATAAATTTATATCTCCAAAATGAAGGTTTAATATTATATCTCCCATATATTATAGATATGTCCTCTTTTATCCATCAATTTATCTCAAATGAACAAGATATAAACATTGTACCCCCTAAAAATAGAGATAAATAAATTATCACTCTAACCGAATAAAATATAAAATTTATAGTCCTTACAACAAAATATAAATTTTATTCCTTATAATATTATACCTCTATTTAGAAGTATAAATTTATGCCGAAAGTGAACACGACATAAAAAGAAAAATATGTATTTTCCTTCTTACAAATCTCGTGGTCCAATCCGCCCCAGTTACTTGTACATTTAAACTAGATAACATTTTATAGTGGGGGAGCCCAATAATATTCTTAATTTCTCCAATTAGGCAAGTTAAAGCTACATTATTATATTTATATTTATATTTTTAATAAGGAAACTTCGACCTCTCTATAAAAAAAAAAAAAGGCAACTTTAGTCACCGGCGAATCCTTTCTTAGGGTAGTGGTCAATGCAAGAAAAGTAATACTTATATGATTTTCAAACTATTACCATTATATATTTAATGACCATGCATGTTTGTGTTAGTTATATTTCAAAAGATTAATTAATTCAACCGTTTCTGTCTCCATATTTCTATTATAGTGGGTAGGACTTTTGAGGCAGCAGCCATGGGACCCTGTTAAAATAGATAAAAAAAATAAAGTGGGGGAAATTTACATTCTAATACATCAAAACTTTTTTAAGTTAGATACCATAAAATAATGTCTTGTAAACGTGGACATTGAATATGTAAGTATTTGGTGAATGAATTTGTAGTGACGATTATAGGAATTTTTTTTTTCGTTTTCTCACGCATCTCCATGCATTTATACAGAAAGATGTGATAAATTGATAATGATATGTCACTAAATTTATCCCAAGTATTAAAGTACCATATTTTGTTCAGTTAGTGACCGATTTGACTCATTTATTATACATAGATAGATTTGAGGTAGTATTTATTGTTACTACTTCCTTTATTTGTGAAAAGAGTCTTGCTTACCTGTTCTTTTATATAAAAAAGAGTTATACTTCACTTTTTTCATTACATTAAATGGGACCTTATTCAATTATTTACAATTTCCACTCTTATGGATAAATCTATCCGAATCAATTTGATCCGAATTAATAGGATTAAATATGTTTAATTTTAAAAAATGAAAATGTACATTACCTATATTATCCTTATTAAACGGTATGACTTTTCAAAATCATGAATATCGCAAATCAATTAATTTTGTAGTTTTCCAATAAGTCCTTTCAAACTTCTAAGATAATCATTTAATAACTTATCATTCAATTTATCGTATGAATGTACTTAACTCATGAAAATTCATACAAAAATTTAACAACTTCACATAGTATAAGAGACCTTATGCATACGATTTTTTTACTTATTACTGATTTTTTTGTGAACATTTTTTGGAAGATGACAATTTATATGCTATTTTTAAATTTTTTGATAAATGTAAAAATATCTTAAAATAGTTATGTGAGTCCGTGGGAACCATGCATTTTTATCACACCGGTTAATATATAAATTACATTATTTCAATGCACAAATATATATTAATAAAAAATTAAAAACTTGATATTTTTATGCATTATCTGATTTAGTTAGTGCATTAAATAATTTCATGTTGTGCATTAAAAATGTATTAAATATTTGTGCATTGAGTTAGAGTAATGTGTCATTTGCCATGTTTGTGGTTTAAACACTACATTTTGTGCATTTCGGAAGTGATATTAACAAATAATTATTATTAAACTAATTAAAAATAATATTTCCTCCATCCCAACGTGCATGGCATAGTTTGGTGGACACGAGAATTAAGGAGAGGGTGATTTAAAAATTAAAAGTGATAAAAGTAGTGAAGCCCATAACTTTTTGTGAAAGAGTGTGGTTTCCAAAAACGGAAACAAGCCATCAATATCGGGATACCAAAAAAAACATCAATACCGGGACAAATGGAGTAATAATTAAAGAACGATCATTCCATTCCTCGTGTATACCAACCTTAGGAATATCATTCTTTGATTCGTATCTTTCTCGTATTCATTCCATTACAAGTATTATTTCATTCCTACTAAATTCCATGCGTTCCAACCATTCCATAATTAGTAATCATTTTAATAGTTTTAACTATATTTTTGTAGTAATCTTATTCAATTTCGTTAATTTATTGAAAAAGAGGATGGATTTTTCAAATAATTCATACATAAAAAACAACTGGGTAATATATAAAATTAATTTTCTAAAATTAACTTAGAACAACATTACAACTTCTAAAGTTAAAAGATAAACTTATTTTTCGTCGAATGTCAACGGGTTATTTGGTAGTTTGAAAAAAAATATATTAAATTTACGTAGGCGAAATATAGTCGTTACTCGTATATTTATAAGTGATGAAATTACACGTTAACTGTAATGATTGGATTAAGGGTGATTTAATTAGTGAATAAGTGAACTTTAATTGCATCGATTGCACTAGGGATGAACAAAATAATAGAAAATAGAATATCTCAGGTGAACCGATTTAAAAAATTAAGTTAAGTTCAGATTTTCGTTTCGTTTCAGATTTTTTTTTCTTTCAATTTTGTATCTCGGATCAGTTCGATTTGGTGTTTTCAAATATATTAAATTAAGTTAAAAAATTTGAAATAAATATCTATATATGAATTAGAATAAATTAACATATTTTTAATAATTTAACATATTTCTAAAAATGGAATGAAAATATATATATATATATATATATATATTAATTAGAATAAATTACCATTTTTTTAATAATACAAATACCGCATTTAATGATGAATTTCATTAATCAAATTTAAGGATGAATTATTATTCAATTAATAATTACATATAGATATATGTAGACATTCAATATTTTATGTAGACATTCACACGATTAATTACAGTCAAAGTTATTATTATGTAATGGAATTTCTTGTTACCAATTTGATTATTTATGACATTAATTATTATATTATACTTATGAATGAAATATATAAAAAGGATAGGAAAGTCATTTTACATCAAAATTCGATCATTTATGACATTTGATCCGGATCAATTTGATCCGAATAGCAGCGTCCTTTTTCTTTTTCTACTTATAATATTGGATCCCTTATTCCACTCATAACAACTTCAACTTTATTTTACTTTATCACTCACGACAAATGAGACTCTTATTCCATTCATAATAATATTAAATTCAATCCACTTTTACCATTTTTAATAAGTGGGACCCTTATTCTATTCATAACAATTTTATCAGCTTTCTTAATCCATGTGCCCAGCCATAAATGAGACTCTTTTTCGTGTACAGAGGAGTAGTATTTTGTACTATTTTTATGTTTTTAAATGTTATATGACTTTCAAATTTTAAATTTTTATTGTAGAACTAAGACTACCTACAATGAACGTCTCGATGGGGGGCTCGAGACACATACTCCCTCGAGACAGCCTACTGCAGCCTTGCCCGTCTCGTATAATCGAGACTCTCCCGATCATTGCACGCGCCGTAATTAAAAAATGAAAATAAAAAATCGAATTTAATGGTAAAAAATCGAATGCAACGACCAAAACTTTTAAAAGGTCGTTGGCCAACAATTAAAAGCCGATTTTCCTCCTTTTTTATAATTTCAATTTCTATTATAAATATACCCCTTCTTCACCCTTTAATCTCACACCAAATTTATCTTCTTCTCTATTTTCTCTCTAATTTGCGCAAAAAAATATCGCCATCCTCGTCAATTTCAATTTCCTCCACTGAATACAAGTCTCACAACACCGACGACAAGATTTTCTTGCTTGTCAATAATGTGCAATGAGCTCTAATTCAAAAATATGCCACAATGAAGGAGAAGAAGCAGACGAGGACTGTCGTCCATCGCGATTGTAAAGGGGCATGCAAACAGCTAGAAGCCAACTACTTCACCGACAACCTACTTACGACCCTTCCTTTTTTCGGCGTCGTTTTCGGATTGTTGGAAAAATTAATAAGGATTTTGATTGATCCCATCAAGTGACTCAAACCGAGTAAATGAAGCCATCAGCCTGAACTTAGATAGAGCTCACTGTTTGAGCGTAGAGATTTTTATCTTTACAGGTTTCAAGCAGAAGAAGTCAATCGGACTGAAGAGGCAAGCTAACTAGTCGAACTGAAGCTTAGTTGACTCCACAGTTTATCCATGCAACTCAAACATGTCGAGAAGGTGCGATGAAGTCAGACGTCACAAAGTCAAGAAGAGAAGACCTTGAAGACAGAGAAAGTAGATGAGTTAAAGTTCGAAATTCAAACCTACTCAGAAAGCTCAAGTCAGCTAGGAAACTTTTCATAAATGGAGCGACCAAGAGGACTTACATAAAGCAAGGGTCGCAGTTACCATTTTAGAAAATGTTGCAGAAGAGTAGGTGGAGTACCATACTTTTTGGTAGACGTCAACGACTCTTTCCAACGACTAGTTTACCTCCCTTTGTATAAATAAAGGTCTCCACAGAGAGAGAGAGAGAGAGAGAGAGAGAGAAAGCAGACAAGAGAGCAAACATGCAAAGAAGCATATTAGAAGCAGATTCTCTCTCGAGAAAGAACTGCCGAGCCAAAGAACCAATAGAAGTAGAGTGTCAAGTCCTACTCTTGTTCTTCCCATCTAGCCTCTTAAAAAGCCCATTCTTTGATCGAGTCTAGATTTGTAATAGGTTCTTGCATAGATTCTAAGTCGATACACTCTTGCAGATTGAGTCTCTAAGCCTTAGGAAGAAGTCTCTCCATTGTTCTCAGTGTCGAAGGCTTCATAATTGGAAAATCCCCAACCCCCAAACCCCAGGTCTTTTTTTGAACCCGTAATTAAAGAAATTATGTCCCTTAGAACCCGCAATCTAAGACCCAGACTTTGCTCTTGCCCGTTAAAGAGTTGTAGGTTGTACACTTGCTCGGAAAAGTGTTGTAAGGTGTTGTTTGAACCCGTAATCGAATTGGTTAGGTTGTTTGGTACCCGTAAACCAAACGAAACATTTGATAAGCACGCGTAAGCTTATCTAGTGGATAACTTCCTAAAAAAAAAAGTTGTGGCCGTAGGAGGTTGATCTCCGACCACGTTAAAATATTGTGTCATTTATTTTCCAGTATTTTATATTCAGTTTTCTAACCAACTAACCCTTGCACGAAAATAAACTTTATTTTTGCACTAAATCGGTTTAGGGAACTTTATTTCTGCAAAGTTAGAAACTCTGGTTTAAAACCTCAGTCAACTTTGATCTTGACTGAGTGAAGCGCTCCAGGTGTCCTTTACAGTTGTCGAGCTAGCTGAACTGATAAGTTCGCCAAGAGTTAAAATCAGTTTTTGTTAAAAAATTCTTATTGGTGTATTTTTCCCATACATACACCAGTTTCTCATTATCGGGACCATTAGGATGCATAAGGATTTGTTTTTGCGCATTTGAAACACATTGGAGGCCAACGTTCGCTATTTACGTCAGAGAAGAGATGCAACAGGAAAATGAGGGCTGACGTCGGTGCAAAAATGCGCGATGACGGTGCGACAACTAGCCACCGTTGGTACCCCAGATGTCTTCGACGAGTATTTGAAGATCGAAGATACGATGGACCGTCAATGCCTCTGGAAGTTTTGCAAAGCTGTCATCGAGCATTTCGGGGACATGTACTTGAGAAAGCCAAATATGGAAGACAATGCACAACTGCTGCAGATGCACGAGGAGATGCACGACTTTTCGGGATGCTCGGAAGCCTTGACTGTATGCATTGGGCATGGAAAAATTATCCGAAAGCGTGGACGGCTGCATACACGAAGAGATCAAGGCGAGCCAACCTTAATTCTAGAGTAATGGCGTCGACGGATCTGTGGATCTAGCATGCCTTTTTCGGGGTGGCCGACTCCAACAACGACATCAATGTCCTCAATCAGTCGCTCTTATTTGCTGACGTTCTTGAGGATAGGGCTCTGCTGGTTATTTTCAGCGTGAATGGAATGCACTACGACAAGGGATACTATTTAACCGATAGAATATATCCTTGTTGGCCAACACTAATAAATAGTCCTCCCATCCCAACAAACCTGAAGACAATGAGGTTCAAGAAGATGCAAGAAATAACGAGGAAGAACATCAAACGAGCATTAAGAGTTCTTCAAGCCCGATGGGGAATAATCAGAAACCCGAGCCATGTGGTATAAGAAGCACCTCTGAAATATCATGTTTACTTACATTTTTTTTGCACAACATGCTTATCGAAGATGAGAAGAAAGATGTTGTCAAATGGAGGGACGACACGGATTGGTTGTTGTCTAGTGGTGGTAGTGCAGCTAGGCATGCCATTCTGATGGCTTTTGAAGATTATCTCAAATGGAATGAATATTGAGAGATGCAAGAAAATACGACCGCCTTACGCATGATTTGACCGAGCATATTTGGGCATGATTTAGACCTCAACAAAATTAGTAGTACGTCTCAATTATGTAGTTTTATTAATAAATTTTCAAATTAACTGATATATTTTATTTCACTCAATATAATTTTCAAATTTCATTTAAAATTAATGAAAAAATCGAATTTCATAAACTAGTTCTATGATACAGTTTAGAGGCAGTCTTATTGCAGGTGACTGTCTTAATTTGGGGTCCACAGGAGATTGAGACACCAAGCTGTCTCAACCACTGTGGATAGTCTAATAGTCAATTACTACTAAAACTAAGTAAATACTCATCCCGTTTCATTGATAGTCCTCTACTTTTTGGGCACGGTTATTAAGGGTTATTATTGGCACGATGCAAGGGCAAAAGAATAGAAAATGGTAGGTCTCATTAATTTAGAAGAATTAAATATTTTCGTTTATGATAAGGAGACATTATCAATGAGACAAAAAAAGAAAGAGACATTATCAATGTATTTGAGGGATAAATAAATATAAACAATAGACAATTTCTTTAGAAATGGAATAACATGGTATGTCCACAACCCAAGTTATCTGTCTTGTGTGAATGACACAATGCAAGAATTACCCGCTTTATAAATGTGGTTGTCTTTACATATAAGAGCACCTCCAATGTGAGGGCTTTACCGCGGGCGATCGGCGGGTGAAGATGGAAGGAACGACGAGGCAGGCAATCGCCTTTGGAGGTGGCAAGGGCGCTGTGAAGCCCAGGTGAAGAAGGCGAAGAAGGAAGGGAGGAGAGACATGCGTCACCTCATCTCATTTTCCAGATTTATTTATTTAATTTTTTTTAATTTTGCAATTAAAAAAAATAAATAAAAATAAAAAATTCAAAATGCTGCAACGGTAGGAAACAGTCAAAATTTGTTTCCTTATAAATACATCTCATTCATCCCTCAACATCCACATCTTCTCTATTTTTTCATTCTCACTTCTACATTCCAAACAAATTCTCTTGTAGTTTTATTTGTTCTTAAAAAATAGGAGATGATGAATTCAACCAGTAGTACTCTCAAAATTATCAACAAAACCCCCGTCCCTCTTCCCATTCGCCCAATCCAATTCCCTCACGACAATTATTCACCGACAATATTCCGTCGTTTTTATCCCAGCATGGTACTGGATTTGGGCAGTACTCCTCGCCTTTTGGATTTGGGCAATACCCGCAATCACCGGGCTTCAGCCACTCCAGTCCTTCGCCGCCGTCGTCGGGTCCATTCCAGCAATTCTCGTCGCCGCTTGGTGGCTACCAATCTTTCCAGACACCGTATACTGCCAATTTAGAGGAATCAGTCTCAATGACGACGACGATGATGTCCCTGACAAGAGGATGCGGAGAAGGAGCCTGAGCCAAAGCCCCACGTCGCATAAAGGGAAAGGCATAGACCAAGGGCAAGAGAAAGGCCCCTGCAATGAACCAGGGAGGTCGAAACTACAACTACACGCAGGATGAAGTTGAGTGGATTGGCAATTGCTATGTTGATATCGGCCTTGATGCGGTAAATTAGAACTATCAAAACCTCGATAAATTTTGGGAGAGATTTGCTGAGAAATTCAACGAGTTCATAGCTCCTCAGCCACCTCGCTGTGTAGAAGATATTCGGTTGGCGTGGACACGTGCCAAGACCAAATTACTCAATTCAACGCGGAATACATCAAGTTCGAGAGAGAAAACGCAAGTGGGCGGAGCGACCTCGACCTCTGCAAGCTAGCCGCCGATGCTTATCACACAGCCCGGAACAAACATTTCATCCATCAGAAGGTGTAAGAGGTCGTGAAGGATATTTCCAAATTTTGCAATCCGGATGCCTCAAAAAATCGAAGCGCTCCAAGACTAGTGCAGACGGTGGCTACACAAGTCATTCCAACAACTCCGCATCTGCAAACGAGGCCTCGTTGATGCTAACTCGCCCGACCGGCATCAAGGTGGCGAAGAAAGGAAAGGAAAAAGTCAATCTAAAGGTGGAGACCGCAAATAAACTCGGCGGCATCGAGCAACAGATGAGCCTGATCCAAGCTACTCACGATCTTAAGCAGGCCTACGATATCTACACGAGGAAAACAAGCGATATGGAGCCGAAATAGTTGAGGCGCCACCGTAAAGTGTGCGCACATGTCAAGCAAAATTACAAGTTTCTCAAGTGGATGAATTTTAGAAAATTTCAGCAGAAATCTTCCTCACTGGATGAAGTAGTGTGAACTTGTCAATTGCAGATTGTGAAAAAAAAAAAATTATTTACCAAAAAAAAATTACAAGTTTTCGGATATTAATATGTAATTTTTAATTTTCAGTTTTTAATTATCAGTATTTAATTTTTAATTTGTATCAATTATATTGTAATTTTCTAATGTTTCAATACAATTTCGTAATTTATTATTTTTATTGCTATTTTAAAGTGAATAAAATGCTATTGATGTGATATAAAGTGTTTTTAAAGTGAATAAAGTAGATAAAGTAATTTTCTAATTATTTCCATAAAAGGAAATGTTACAAGATGAATGAGACATCTTAAAAAGGAATATGTTAAAAGATTAAAAGGATAGAGAGAGTACATAACAATAAATCGAGTTTGTGATGTATATAAGTCGTTGAATATATTGTATTTATCTTATTAATTATTTGTCTTGGGCAATAAATTATTTGGTTCCTTTTAGACGTATAGGTTTTTAGTATATATATGGCTTTTTGTTATGATTTTAGGGGAGTTGAATTTGAGTTGAAATGTAGAGTGTGAGATTGTTTTCCTTCTTATGGTGTTCTTCATGCGTGAATCAACGGATTAACCCTTATTATACGTATTCCTGTATACAGAGGTTATTTCGTATATTTATCTTATTGAATATATTTCACGCTTCTCCTTGCATCAATTTTTGCATACTTTTTTTTTATGTCGTGGGAAGCCGTAGCCGCTACCTTCGGTGCGCACTGAGTAAACCCTCGTCCCTATGCAATAGCCTGCAAACCACACAGAGTAAGTAAACCACACTTTTCAAGTACATGTGTGACAGACTCAGCTTATAAAGACGTTTTATAGGGTTCGAATCTGAAACTTTTTAGTTTCAGATGCCACTTTTACCACTAGGTCATCCCAAAGGATTTGTCATAAATATACTTAGAAATTACGGTTTATTTTGTAATAACCTTCGAGATAGTGATGCTACATGATTATGTGTTTTCTTATAAAAAATCTTCAGTCACTCATTTCGTAATAATTCACTTAATTGAGCTCTAATAAAAATTAAAGCAAACAAAGAAATTGACATATATTGATCGACAATCATGCTATTAATTGTTTGATCTTATTTTCTATTTTCTATATAGATGTTTTTTTTCTCAAAGAATTTTAATTGGTAGGTTTTATCTTAATTAGGAGATTTAAAACTTGATAAGGCCAAACTCGTCTTAAAACATTACATATAGGTTCTTCTCTTTATATATATCTCTCATGTTTAATTTGTACGTTTTCTTTCTTATAACAATAATTCATTGAAAAAAGACTTTAATTTAGTCAATGTAAAACGTAACTGAAATATATTTTGGGAGTAGAAATAATGAAAAAAATACGAAGGTCCAAGGGCACATTTATTACTCTATTAATTTGAGAATTATTAAAGGTTAAAAAAATGCTACTAAGTAATAATTTATCAGGAAATTATATTAATACAATTTATAGATTGCTTTCTTTCTTATAATGTTTGCATTTCAGAAAGTTAAGTTAAAATTACTCTACTAGTACACGAGTTTATAATAATCTGTATATTCAAGGGTATTTGGATGAGTTTTAGAGAAGGACAATCGTGAATGTTTTTTCTTTTATAGAGAAAATAGTTAGCTTGTTGTATTAGTATCTAATTTTTTATTACAAATTTGAGCTCAAGAAAACAAATAAAGGTAAAAATATGTGAATGAAAAACTGTTTTGACTTTTGAGCTTCATTTGTGTAGTAGGGTTTGACTAATATTCATGAACTTTTTGAAAATGGAGCAAACTGATTTATGTACTATATAAATCTATTAAGGTGCATAACTAAAACATGTTTCACCAACTCAGTTTGCACATAATCCCAGAAACCTACCTAGAGCAAATACTTAACAAAATAGATTAATGTTTTTGTATTCACTCAATTAAAAGTTTAAAATTCTTGACACCTTCAACAATTATGAATTCAAACTTCCACTATAAGTAGGTACTTAAAATCAGTTACAAGCAGCTTTCAATTTTGTCAAGAAAAAAGACAATAGTCTTTAAAAAGAAATACTACTACATATAAGTATTGGGTGAACCACCCTTTTAACACATTATCTAATTTATTATACGTATGTCGAACGCTGGGCTGGAGCATGACGACGATTACGACGCATGAACATAGAAGTGAATTGTAAATTATTAAAAAGCTAGGAATATGGAGTATTATTATTATTATTGTATATTAAAATCTGGTAGTATTTTGTTGGACGTGTAAGAATCGAAGGAAGATTGTATATTTATGAACGAGAAACAATGAGCGAGAGCCCTATTGACTATTGTATAGTTGCCCACAAAACAGAACCTCAACCTACCCGGCCCACCACCACGCCGCGGCGGCGATCATCCGTTTGAAGATTCTGCAAGCTACGTGAAAACCCGACACGTGGCGTCAGAAAACAACAAAAACCAGCCAACTTCAACTTCAACTCCAACTCCACCTCCCTAGATACACTTCGCCCTCACCACCTAACCCCTTCGTCACCTCACCTCACCTCTCTCTCTCACTGCCTTCGCTCTGACCGATTCGATATATGTTATGCTTGTGATTTTTGTAATTGTAATTGTAATTGATTAGAAGCTGTTCAAAACCAATCCTCCTCTACTAGTATGAATTTCTTAATCTTTAACTGTCGCTCTCAACTCTCTTGTTTTCAATTTCTCTCATAAAAGGGTCAGGAGTTAAAAACGAAGTGCCTTTCCTTCCTCTGCAATTTCTTTTTTTTTCAACAAATACGTCTCCTGCTGTTGTGTGTCATGACTTCGTCGGTCAATGCGGTGGCGCCGACAGCGTTCTTCGCCGATTCCAACGACATCGAATTTGGGAATCCTTGGTGGTTTGTCTACGCCAGCGTTTCCTGTCTCCTCGTTCTCTTCGCCGGGATTATGTCCGGTTTGACTCTCGGATTGATGTCTCTGGGAATCGTTGAGCTCGAAATACTGCAGCGGAGCGGCAGCTTGTCGGAGAAGAAACAAGCTGGTATATGTTTTATTGAAGAAAAATTAGCTTTGTTATTGAAATTGATTTTAATTTAAGTGATTTGAGCTATTGTTTTCAGCTGTTATCTTTCCGGTAGTTCAGAAGCAGCACCAGCTTCTTGTAACCTTGCTACTGTGTAATGCTGCGGCAATGGAGGTTAGTTTGCTATTTTCGCGGAAAAAAAAATATACTACTACTATTTTTGGTATTGATGGAAGCATAGTTGATGAAGAAACCTATTTGAATAGTAAGTATTATACAATGGAACCTCTTGATATTGAGGAAATATGTAGTTCATTTATATATGATAATTGCTTATAATTTGGTCCATGTTTGGCATTGAGACGTCTCCTCTTTGAACGGCGATGGTAATCGCGATTATGGCTTTATTAGAGACATTGATTGTATGCAGGCTCTTCCATTATATTTGGACAAACTGTTTCATCCTGTTGTTGCTGTCATTCTGTCGGTGACATTTGTTCTGGCTTTTGGTGAGGTACACTTTGTCTTTTCACTGCCTTTGATCGTAGTTCGTTACTGGGACTAACTCCATATGTTTATGGTGCCTATCAACAGATAATTCCTCAAGCAGTGTGTTCTAGATATGGGTTGGCTGTGGGTGCTAATTGTGTGTGGCTTGTGCGTGTTTTGATGATCATTTGCTATCCTATTGCTTACCCTATTGGAAAGGTAAGTTTTTTGTGTAAATGATGCCATCATTCCTAGTTATTGCAGCTTATAATGCAACACAAGAAGGCTATGTTTATAGGATGTGGCGTCTGTTAGTTTTAATTTTAACTCGGACATTGGCTCGTGTAAACCGTTGAAAGCATGGCTCGTCTAATTTTTAGCACAATTGTATATGTTTCCTAGTAAAACTTCAAAAGTAGGAGGATCTTTTGAGAAAATTTATTGATATCTGCTAAATTTCTACTATTTTCCTTCAATGAGTTTACTTTATTTAATTAAGGTTTTAATGTATTGATGCTACTTCGTCTGTGATGTAGATTCTCGACTCTGTCTTGGGCCATCAAGATGCTTTGTTCAGGCGACCTCAACTGAAAGCTCTCGTTTCTATCCATAGCCAGGAGGTATGTAGTCTAAGAAAAGTGTGATCGACTGTTTAGTAAGTTAAATAGCAACACATAGATGTGCCATAAAATTCTCTAAACTTCTAAGTTCCAACATAAAAAAAAAAAACAAAGTTATTGATTTTTCAATTTGGTGAATTTCATAATAGGCAGGCCGAGGCGGTGAACTTTCTCATGACGAAGCAACAATTATTAATGGAGCACTAGATTTGACAGAAAAGGTTTGTTCAAGTTCAGAAGGACCTTCTTGTGTTATTTTGTTCGTCCCTTTTCTCTTTAAATTCATTCACTCGTTGCATCTCTGGCATTCTAATTTGACTTTGCAATATAATAATATTATGTTGTTACTCGATACCTAACTTTTATTGGGATTTAAATGAAAGTAATTGTAGCTCATTGAGTTCAATCAAAAATTCAAAAGAAAACTCTGTACTTAATATAGTGGAATATGATGGATGAGTTTAGTGGGAGTTAGCATACAACTATCATAATGTGTGACAAAACGCATTGTGTGGTCAGATTTCCGTTTTGGTCCGTCCACGATAAGTGTGGTCTTTCCATATAAGGAAATGACCCCACACACTCTCTATTATTTTAAACCTCACATATATACAAAAGGTGTGGGCCATTTATCCACTCAAAAACATCTACCTTACTTTTCTTAAAACCCTCACCACTCTCCAAAAACTACATTTATCATGGACGGAGAGAGTACAATTTTATATCCGGCGGGGAAGAAGTATTTGAGAGATAATTAACATCTATATTAGTTTTCTAGCTTTTACAGTGAATATGTGATGATAAAATGAGTTATTCTTAAAAACATGCAGACAGCTGAGGAGGCAATGACACCCATTGAGTCGACATTTTCTCTTGACGTGAATACAAAATTGAATTGGTGAGTTTGATTTTGACTTAAGAATTTATAATCCTTTATGTCATTACCCCGGTTCAACTCTATCTCTCGCGTGAGCATGCAGAACACATACACATACACATTTCCTTTCTCACAAATAAATCATGTTTCTTAGATTATTACTAGGAACAAATTTTAACTTTTTCCCTGATAATATTCTTGTAAAAGTAAATCACTTCACCATCTATGAACAGTAGCGACTTCTTTTCTCTAACAAAATATTGAACTGAACTAATAGAGATTGACAATTACCCAAGAAGACAAAAGATTTAGCTTTTTAGAGGTATTACCTCAAGAACTCAGCATACTTGATGGACCTTCGAATTATGGAGCTTATAAAAACACTGAACTTATGTTCTTTATATGTTTAATCTACATCCTTACTCATGAACAAGGAGAGAGAACTACTTGGGGCGGAATCTCGTTTGAAGTTGTAAAGAAAATGATCTGTTATGCAGGGAAACTATTGGAAAAATCCTTGCACGGGGTCACAGTCGCATTCCTGTGTACTCGGGGAACCAGAAGAACATTATTGGACTTCTGCTGGTACTCTCAAAATCCCTCCTTATCGAGCATGTTCTTTATTAGCATGTATAACTACTAACCATCATCATTTTCTTAATCGCGTTTGATGTAGGTGAAAAATCTCCTCACTGTAAGAGCTGAAACAGGGACTCCAGTTAGCTCGGTTTCTATCCGGAGAATGCCTAGGTGTGCTTCATCTCTCTGAATCTTTCTTATTTATCGTGAGCGACCGAGTTGTTTCAGTCATGAAATCAATCTATTGTACTACAGAGTACCGGCAGATATGCCGTTATATGATATTCTCAACGAGTTTCAGAAGGGTAGCAGTCACATGGCAGCCGTAGTGAAGGTGAGAGAGAAAGAGAAGAAGCTTCTTTCTTCTAATGGGAATGTTGGAGAGAAAACTTCAACCAAAGGGGAGTCTCCATTGAAAATCCCGTTGCTCGACAAGTATGGTGGAAAATCAAATACTGTTGTGGTCAACATCGAGAAGTCTCAGCAAAATGGTTTCTTCACATACAATTCGAAGGATGATGCAGATGATGCTGAAGATGGAGAAGTTATCGGCATAATCACCTTGGAAGATGTATTTGAAGAACTTCTGCAGGTACTATTTGTCGTTTAGAGTTTTTCCTTGAAATCTCAACTCATCTTAGTGAAATCATGTTAATATTGACACCCTACATTCGGAGTGGTAAGATAATATTTAAGAATACGCTCTCTTCCCATCATACAGGAGGAAATTGTCGACGAGACAGATGTGTATGTAGATGTACATAAAAGGTGCCTTACTAGCTTGAAGCCATTTGCTCTTGACCACCTAATTATTCATCCCTTACTAATATATTGTTCGACGGTTATTGCAGAATACGTGTAGCTGCTGCTGCAGCAGCCTCTTCAGTCGCTCGAGCATTCAAAACGTAGTCTTCAAACACCGTGTGCAGTATGTCTTGCAACACTTGTCCTTGCTTCCTTATTGTGTCTTCCATAATTGTGCTGTTTTCTTGAATCTGCTGATCATGCATTAGCTTGATTTTAAGAAGATAATAATTAGTTTCTCATCAACACATAAGATTAGTATAGATAGTAATTTGAAGAGGGTCAAGGTCAATCGAACTTCTCTCATCCGAAACCTAATTCCCGACTAGATATCAGTTTATGTCCCAACCTTTGAACGTTTGGTCAATGATGTTAGATAATATATCTTAAGCTTCATCGTATATTTCTCGTCTGGGATCTTTGCTAACGTGCTTTTTCGTCCTTGCAGGTCGGCCGACAAGCAAGGACCAAATTCGTAGAAGATGCTATACAATATCTACATGATAATGACACGACATATGCAAATGCCTAGTACTTGTGTGCTCTGCAATCAAGTGTCTGTATTATGTTTATGTATGTGTAAACCGAGATTTTTAAAGGACAAGGATATGTTTGTAATGGTAGCCAAGAAAATATGAGTCGAATTACTAATTCCGAATCAAATAGTATTAGATTGAATATTAATTTCATGATCTATTGTCATCAAACATTATAATTTAAATGATTAGAATTTCACTTGTATACTTTGGGTTGGAGTCGAATTTGGGTTGGGATTACTCTAAGATAACTTTGGGCCGTACTTCAAATTTTAAATCACTTATTATTGTAAATTCGACATCGGTTCAATATTAAATCTTGTCGTAGTGGATGAGACATGTTATTATGAATGAATATTATGGTGAAGAATTGTGTTATGTTATTTTCAGTTCATTCAGCAAAGTAAGTAATACTCCAATGAATATAAACTATTGAAATTAATAATATTATTACCTAAATACCCAATTAATTTCTTAGCGCCTACGTTCCGCCCTTGCCGCTTTTTTCGCGGGACAGAGAAAACTCTCTACGCTTGAAATACTCGTACATCCGAATATTACAATTTGACCTTTGCCCATATAGTCAAAGTTAGAGGAAATAGTACAACAAGATTAAGCACGTGGAAAGGATCACTACGTATAAATACGCAGATTCTGTTCGATCGTTTTATCTTCTCGCATGATATGTATAATAGTAATAATCTTGCTCAGATTTTTGCACACGTAATTTCTGATCCACGCTGAAGCTCTGCTCCCCTAATTGTGGTAAACTTTTGCTGTGGTTTCGTTCATCCCTCTAGGTTTTTAATTTTCTGTTTACTCTCTCTCTCTCTCTCTCTTACTCGAGAGTCGGGCATTATAATTTGAAAGGTTGAAATTTTGAAGAATTCTGTATATTTATTGCGAATATCTGTTTACATCTGCTGTTCACACTCGAAGGCGAAAGGTCATATTTTTTTGTTTTGTTTTATAAATGCTGTGATTGTTAGAATAGTGTTTTATGATATTTTTATCTGGTTCAATTTGTTGTGATGAAACTTTGATGTGGTTTTAAGGGTTAGGGTTTTTGAAGTTTGTGAGTTCTGTTTGTTTTATTTTGAATTCAAAAACTTCAGTTTGCTCGTCTAACTGTAATCTTATGTCGTCATGATTTTCTAGCATTTGGATATGACTTTCAAGAGTGTTTACGAGTCATTGCAAGAGCTTTTTCCGCAGGTAATTTCATTCATTCGGTTTTATTTGATTTTTTATTTGTAAGAGAAACTTGAATGGAAGAGGAACATGTTATTTGAGTTTTATGACACTGATAATTTCGAGTGCAGAAGTTTATTTTTCATATTGCATAAGGCATTTTCCAGATAATTGTGATTTTTCTCAAATCATGTTATTTTCTTATAATATCTTCTGGACAGATTGATGCTCGAGCTCTCAAGGCTGTTGCTATCGAGCATAGCAAGGATGTCGATGCAGCTGTTGTTGCAGTTCTCGAGGAGATCGTTCCTTTCTTCACCGGAAGATCTACACTAAATAGTCCTTTGAGTCAGAATGGTTACGGGAGTGAATCCTCGGCGGGTAAGTAGTTTCAGTTTTCAGTTCATTGTTTACATTGCACAGTTATATATTTTCATATGTCATCTTTTTCTTTTTTCTTACTGAATCAAATATTAATTCATCATGCTGGTGCAATGCAGGCAGCTTGTCTGTGAGAACAGAAGTCTTAACTCAATTGCATAATGATAATGGTTTAGTTAGTGGAAACAGACAACCGTCCAGTTGTGCTGATGATGGGCTAAGTGAACCCTTCTATGATGCATATGAAAGGCATCATGACTTGGAGGATAAAGTTGCTGGAATGATGACGTTGTCAGTGGAAACGCATGAGGATAGAATGCAAATGAATGCTAATGTTCACTCTCAAGGTGGATCTCTGGTAGTGATAGGTGAAAATATGGTGGAGTCTCATCATCTTGAAGTTTCAGGAGACCCTCAACGGGAGGAAGCAGTTACAGCTGACGAATATGTGGAAAGCAGCAGTAAAACTTCATGTGGTAGTATTCCTCAGCCTGCAGTGGGAATTTTGCAAGATGTGGAGATGGAAGATGTTGCTGATGGGACAGCACATGATATATCTGCTAGTACTTCGAGAAGCAGTGCCCAATTGCTGGAGGTGCCTGACATGCATGGAATTAATATGGATAAGTCAAATTTAACTTTGTCAACCTATACTGCTTCTTATGGCAAAAATATGAGCAATACACTTGGCGCTGAGGATGAGTCCACCTCGAATGCAGCCACGTCTAGTCAAATCCGTATCATTGATGCCATGGAGGAAATTATTGAAGATGCAAGAAAGAATAAGGTAGAAGTCTAAAATGATTCCGCAATTCTGAGCTCAATTGTATGGCTAGTAAAGTGTCTCATTCAATCTTCTATTCTTATGTGTTAAACTGTTAGTTTAATGTTTATATGTCTTTGATCAACCTTCTCAACTTGCTCGCAATTTGCTATTTAAGTTTAAGTTTTGATGTGACCCAAGGAACAAATTCAAATGTAATTTGAGACTTATATATGTTTAATATTTTGATAGATGTCTGATATATATATGATCTTTTAGAAAACATTGTTCTTGGAGATGGAGTCCATCATCAACTTGATGAAGCAAGTGGAGATCAAGGAACAAGCTGCAGAGCAAGCCAAAACTGAAGCTGCCATTGGAGGTACGGATTTGCTGAATCAGGTTGAGGAGCTTAAAGGAATGCTGCAACGTGCAAAGGAGGCAAATGACATGGTTCTGTTTCTCTTATTACATTATACCATTCCTTTCAATTATATTAAATGTATTTCCTAGTTTTAGGTTTTTGGTTTTACATCTCAGAATGCTGGGGAGGTCTATGGTGAAAAGGCCATCCTAGCAACAGAGTTGAGGGAGCTCCAGTCCCGCGTGCACTCTGTGTCAGATGAAAGGGATAAATCACTTGCAGATCTTGATGAGGTAACTTTACAAACATTACTTGCATATATATTCTTCATTTCACTTGGTATTTGTCACGTATTTAAGTTGAATGTCAAGAGACCAGGAAAATTTGATCTTGGGACAAATATATTCTGGTTTTTGAGAGCAATGTTTTGATTTGATTGATGAACTAGTTACCTAATTTTGCAACAGCGTGTTTTTAGAAAGCTTCCCATGCATTTTTTTTTTAGTTGAAAATAGACTTACTCTGATTTGGCAAAGGTCTACACAGAAGTTTCCATTTTCGATCAAATTCAGTCGTTAAACTCACTAGATGATTGCAATGTGATTGGTTAACTCATCTTTATTGTGTGGTTTAATGTGCGCTTGTGTTTCATTTTTGTACTACTGTATACAGTAGACTAACTATTTAGTAGGGTTAATCATGATAGCTTTTTCTTAATTTCTTGAGCAATTTGCTGCAGATGCGTCAAAGCTTAGAGGTACGGCTAGCTGCTGCTATAAATGAAATGAAATCTTCAGAGCTGAAAAAACTAGAGAAAGAAGAAATTGCTCGAAAATCTCTTGCTGAACAGAAATTAATTATGGAAGAAGTGGTGCGACAATCAAAGATCCTGAGACAACAAGCAGATGATAACGCAAAGGTATTATTAACCCTCCTTCAACCCCTCTTCTTGTTAAAGGCTTATTAATTTTTGTTTCCCGTATCTCTTCTGTTACTACTGCAGTTGCAGGAATTTCTTGTGGATCGTGGGCGAGTTGTAGATACACTGCAGTAAGTTTTCTGTTGACTAAAATCCTGGTTTTTCTAGGGTAGTGTTTGCATTTTTAAAGCAATATCATTTCCTCGTGTAACTTTGCATTATACACATTGGTAGTGGGTGAACTATAGTTGGCCACCTTATAACATTTGTTTTGTTATGGAAAAGGAAATTTTCTATTGAAAAGATGAATATGGCAGATTTTATCTTCTAAGAATTTTTTGTAATTTGGTGACATAATATTTTCATGGCTTGCCTTAAGCCTATGTCCACTTGCAACTACTTGCTCCTACTATGACGATAAATAATTTTCTTTTCCTTTTTGCGTCTAATAGGGGGGAAATAGCTGTTATATGCCAGGATGTTAAGTTGCTAAAGGAGAAATTCGATCAGCATGTTCCACTTGGCAAATCACTTTTCTCCAGCCATACTAGCTTCATTTTAGCTTCTTCAAGCTCATCTTTGAAAAGCTTGGTTCCAGATCAAGTGGAAACTGTAACAGTCGGAGGTGATCAGTTGGAAACTGAAAGTAACAGAGACCACGAAGAGGTCCCTAAAGATGAAGCATCAACCGGAGAAGACTGCAAGGCACCCGTTGAAGATGATGGATGGGAGTTTTTTGACAGCAGTGACGCGAATGCATGAGTGCGTTATTTTGAAGTTTTAAGGTTTGAAATTTGAAAAGTGAACATACTTCCTTTCTATTTCCTATATTGTAGGATCTTGGTTTTTTATAACCCGGTTTATTTAAAATCTTTTGAGCTGAATTCTGAGTGTACATACTTGGTAGATATTATGACTCTCATGTGCTTGAGGAAGGCAAGCAGTTGCTAATATGAGTTTTAAGAAGAGGAGAAATGTAGTTTTCTTTCTTTTTTGCAGTCTTATAATGAATCATTTAGGAATCTGGAAGTAAATATTTCAGCTTGTTTTATGCTCTAATTGTTGGATTACTTCATGTGGAGGTTGTGTATATAATTTGCCCTTGAATGGTGATATTCTAAAATTTAGTGACAAAAGTAACACACTCAAGCAACAATTGGAATTCATAAACAGTAAATTGTAGTAGTAATAACTTAAGGTGCCCTTTTCTTTACATTGATATACGTTCTGCAGAAAACAAGAAAGTAGCAAGCAATCTTGAGTTTGCTTGAAGCCCAAAACTAGTGTTAATTTACAGAAGTATCCCTCCATGCCTGTCCTAAGCTATACAGATGAAGATCACAAAGATCATCCCTCTGAAAGAAGTTATAAACCAAACTATATGCTCTTCTACTCTACTATGTGTTGTGTGTGTAACTGCAGATGCAACTCACTTGCTCTATGTATTGCAAGAACACAACTCTCATTCATGCCAGCACAGAAGCAGCACTGTACATCTCCATATGATGTAAAGACGGGCCTTTTGTTCTCTCATTTGCTTTGAGCATCGTTGGGCCGATCTTTGCTTCAAGCTTCTAGCTGGGAAGACTGAGTATGAAGCCATTGTGTCTCAAGGATGGGTGGATTTTGAAGTAGTAAGAAGTTCAAGATTCTTGAAAGTTTTGAAGTGGGAATGAGTTTGATGAGATGTTTGTAGTGTATATATACATGTAGAGAGAGTGTAGTGAGAGAAGATATGGAAATGGGAACTTGTGGTGTGAGAATTGGTGGCCCTATTGTAAGGTTGAGGGGTTTGGGTGCATTCACTTCAATGAAAAAAAACATTAAGATGACAAAGCAAAACTTGTAGAATTTGTCTCCTTGCCTGCCCTACTGGAAAATGACCTATTATCAACTTCTACTTGTTGAGGGACATATTGTTCCCCTTTATATGGATATATATGCCCTCAAATAAAGGCATTTGCAGTTTTTTTGGGAAATAAATGAGTTAAATATGATGAAATATATCAATACCCTTTGATTTGTTAGGAATCAATGAGGAAGTGTTCACAACTACAATTATTTACTTACAACCTAGAATTTAGATTTTTTGGCTTAATATTGCGTTTGATGGATTTGAGAATGATAGAGAAGTGTGGGTAAATATATTTGGCTGGGAGCTAAAGTGAGTTAGACTGGAACACATTTTTATGTTTGTATACTAAAATTATCTTGGATATTCATGGATGACAATCTAATATTTTTAGATTAAATCAAAATTAATCAACATGAATTGTTGAGCTAGATTAAAATACCTCGTCTATTTATATAGGATTTGTTACTACTTTTACAAATAAAATCGAGCTCAACCCAAGTTTAAGCTAGTATTCAGATTTATTAATTATTATGTGATTTGTATTTCAATTTTGTTTCCACAACCGCGTATTTCTTTTTCTGAGGAAAAATAAGGATTTCATAACTTCATAAACATCGGACAGTTTAACTTAACATAATTCTAATGAATTCAACTGCTAGCTTTCAATGTGTTGTCCACCTCCACAAACCTTTTTAATTTAGAGATGGACTTGGGTGGATCTCCACCATGGAGATGGGTTGACCTGACCCGGGTCCGACCCGGTCAAACAGGGTCAATGCCCTTTGACCAGTTTTTTTTTCCAGATTTTTTTTGCAGTTTTTTTTTTCGGCTCCGTCTTCGCTCCGATTACTAATATAAGGATAATCGGCGGGCAACAATTTGAATTTTTTGGCTCGCTCCGAGGCCTTAGACTCCCCTCGCTCGAATCTTGACCAAAGAAAAAGAGGCAAACTACAAAGGGGGGTGGGGGGGGAGTGGGGTGGAGAACTGGAAAAAAAAAAAAAAAAACCTGTAATGCGTGGGACTCACACGCCGCACGTGGAGGCATGTGTGTGAGCCTCACGTGCCGGGGCTAGGCGGATCGGGTCGGGCATCTGCACGGTACAAGTCTGTACAGGAGTTTTGTTCTTTAATTTATAACAGTGTTTTTCACCGCATGAAAAAATGAAAAGGCTTGTATAACTAGGATACAATGGGCGTCGATCAAATTCTATTATGGGATGAAATAATGTAGTAGATATTATTGTCCTTACATATACAATGTATTCTACTGAATACATTTTAAATTGTGTGTGTCCGATTTACACATATTTATGAAAATATACCTAATAGCTTACCTTATAAACTTAGATTTCTCTATCTAAATAATTGTAAATGAATAGGGAACAAGAAGAAGCAAAAAGACAAAGGTTTTGATAGTATATTTAGAGGTGTATAAATATGAGTAGATTGCTTCGACAACATACGACATCTTCATTTCTATATAAGGTTTTAAGCCATAAAGATAAGGCTTCCATTTATACGTATTTGGTGTTTAAAAGAGAAATGATTGAGCAACATGTCTTAAAATTATTGTTTTATGACAATTGTCCCTTTGCAATACATTCATGATATGTGTGTGTTTGGGGTTCATGCAACTGACAGGTTAGGTACAAATTATTTGCTCTTACGTGATATGTTTGCCTATTTTTATTATGCATTTTTAATTTGCAATTTACTTCCTGTTTGTCTACCTCGTGGATCATCTAATTATTTGTTGTGGGCAACTTGATATGGGAATTAGTTTTTTAGATGTGTGTGTGTGTGTTTTTTTTTTCTCTCTTTTATTATTTTAACTTAGATTCAGAGTTGAGAATGATTATAGGTGAATTGTTGTGACTGCTCTAAATATGTGTAACTTTCCATTGACTTACACTTTAGGGGAAAGAACCATATATTATCACAGTGTTTACATTTATTTTCATAATGTCACATTTATTTTTTTTCAATAAATTGACACATACAATATTTTTTTCAATGAGCTCTAAGTTATCATTGTTAACATCGTGAAATTCACACACCATATTCATACTTACAGATATTAATTTGATCATAAATAAAATATAAACAGTGTATCAACAATATAATTAACCTAATGTGACTATATAAAAAAGAACTCGTACACCAACGAGTATTTAATTTGGTTCTTCTTCTTATACTACAAGTATTTTATTTTAATTTCGAATATTTTTCTGTTACGGTGGTAATATTTCATTTCATGACGCGAAAACATACAAATCCCAACAGCTAACATGCATGAAATTTGAAGAGATGTTTAGAGCCATTAACTCTTACATGGGCCACAGCCACGAATTGAATTGACAAGGAACTATCAATTTCTTTGCATTCAAAACGCAACGGCGTCGTCACGTGCAACTTACATTAATTAGATTCTTTCGTTTTCCGACAAGCCGGCCGGCCACTCATAATTTGACAAACCCCACTTTCAACTGAATTCATTTTTTATTTTTTTTTCAGAGAAGCATAAAACGAGCAACCCAAGACACCCAAGACGAGATATAAAGTTTATGAAAACAAGCCAAAATTACAACAATTCAAAATGCGCAACACGATAGATTATAAATACAATCTTCCCAACTAAAGCAAACAATTTTAGGGACTAGATTCGATACTCAATTCATATAATTTGCTTTTTTCTATATTAAAGTTTCTTTTGTGTGATCAACTTCCTCGAAAATAATGGGTTAATTGTCACAAATAACACATTAGTTTGAATTCGTAATTTTAATTGTATGATTTTAGAAATCTTCCAAATGTCAAAATCAACATTTATTCTTAATTTTTTACACGAAGTTTGTCCGATGTGTACAACTAAATCAACATTATTTTAACGATACGCGTAACCTTACTGTTAGATTGACATAGTAATATGAATATTTAAAAATTATGTTAACTAATGTATTGTTTGATATAATTTCCTCATATTCATTCCCGGAATCGACTAATGATCGATCCCCGTACTAATTGAATTGTTCCTCATCAAGAAAAAATAACTTAACTTGACCATCGATAATCTATATATTATTAATTCCGATGCAGATTCGAGTCTTCCCAATCATTTTAGATCCTACGTGGGCCTCTCTCTATTGAGGATGCCTATTTATCTTAAATCTTCATTTTATATTTTTTAATTTATATATTATAATATTTAATATAATCAAAACTTCCAAAATAAAAAACAAACACGTCTCTATTCATTCATATGGTATATATCTTTCATATTTGATACAAATCATTAATCAAATATAGCATATAATCTCTAATATTTGAAACTTTGTTCATATATATTTTTGTAATCCCACATCGGTTTTTAAAAAGACTCACTTGTGAGATACTTATATAAATACTTAAGATTAATGTGCATCTTTTTCATCTTGTAATTATTTTGCACAATCAATTGGCTAATGAATTTATTGGCCAAAACAAAGTTTTATTTTTATTGAAGATTTTAATTTGATCAATAAATTTTTATTTAATTTGATTAGAAATAATCGGTTTGATCAAGTAAATAATTTACTTAACAATTTTTATTTAAATTGATAAGAATAATAGTAATTGATTCAGTTGTGGGGAGATGCTATACTGTCACTACCTCTTCACATTTTATATGTCCGGATGATATATAGGTTTCATCCAAAATAATAAACACACACACTCTTTTTCAGATTTGGTTTTAAAATTGATAGAACTTTTAAATACGCTTGGAATAATGATATTATAAACATTACTTAGTTTAACAATTAAATTTCAAAAAGATGAAGTGACAAATTGGCCATAAACAATTAGAATGGATTAATAAATTTGGAATTAAAAAAAGAACAAAATTTCATAAATGGTAAAAGTAAATTTACAACCAACACATGAAATATTCAATCATTCTTACTTCCATAATATTATTATCCTTCATGAGGTTTAACCAATTGTAACATAAATAAAAAGATACAACACTGTTTTTTCATAAAACTTCCTAAATTCAACATCTAAATATAACAATATAATTTATAGAATTCTTTTCCAACAATAGTCTTGAATTCAAGATTGTCGCAACTTTAATTAAGATGAAACAATTATGCAATTTAATAGTTTCTTCATTAAGGTGGAAATTAATAGTTTCATAAATCTTTATTTGAGATCCTACGTACAAATTGTTAAGTTGACATAAATTGAAGAAAAGATATAATTTTTTTTTTCTAAATATGAGCAATATAGTAAATAATAGTTTTCAATTATTTTAAAATGTATATTTCACAAACTTTAAACTCAATGAACAGTTTGGTCCAACCAACAAGACAATCATTCACGTGACACTTTTCTCCAATGATTTACAACGAGATGATTTACGTAAACTTATTTGTAATGATTTATCGAAATATATTACCTTGAAATAAAGTATTGAATTATTTTTAAATTTTACATGTGTAAATGACAAGGTAAAATGTCAAAACTTTTTAAGAATAAAGGTTTTTTTTGCCACAACAACGAGATGACTTATGTAACACTTATTTGCAATGATTTATGAAAATATATTACTTCAAAATAAAGTATTGAATCTTATAAAGCGATTGCGGATTCGAACTCTCCCCTTAATTTTAGGTCTTACATTAAAATTGAACCTACTAAAATTGACATTCTATTGATTTTTCTTGCAAATAAAACAAGGAAACAGTCCTATTGATATATTTTTTATTATAATTTTATCTCTCAGTAAGACTTTTTATAATGAACTATTGAAATAATATTATTCTCATATACATAATATTGTACTTTTATGGTCACATACTTACAAACTATAGCATAATATAGTTACCCGTCAATTTTCGACGAATTGCATACTAATTTGTTAAATGCTAATACTAGTAGCATTAGAACAACTTGTGAAATTCTAGGGTAGATACTAAGTAAAAAGAGAGTAATAATATGAGGTAAATTATCAAATAGCACGTGACGTGACGTTCATACAACGTGGAATTGCGTAACTAATAAATACTGAGGTTAATACCCGAGGAGTCTACTAGCAAATGGGCCTAACATGCGGACATATTTTGCATTGAGATAAGGGCTAGTGTGATTAGGACGTCTGAATTGGGCTGTGGGCCCAATAAGCCCAAAGATTGCAATCTTAAATAACAAGGGGCCCCACTCCACGTGCTAACTTATGTCCTATGTTGCACTAAAGCGAAGCATTTCAAAACCTTATCTCTTATCTCAAATGAAATTTCTCAGAAAGTATGATGTGTTCAATATAATCTCATTGTAAAGAAGATGACAAAAACTTGGGTGCAAATGTTCTACCGTAGAACACCCGCCCATTTGACCCGACCCGCTCCTGACCCGACCCATTTGACCCGAGTTTGACCCGGTCAAACCTCCTTTGATCCGGTCAAACCCCCTTTGACCAGTTTTTTTTTTTTTTTTTTTTTTTTTTTTTTTTTTTTTTAAATTTCCAGTTTTTTTTTTAAATTTATTTTTGTTTGACGCTTCTTTTATGGTCAAGACACGAGCGAGGGGAGCCGAAGGCCTCGGAGCGAGCCGTAAAAGTCCAAAATATTGCCCGTCGATTATCCTTATTTTAGTAATCGGAGCGAAGGCAGAGCCGTAAAATCGGAGCCGAAGGCTCCGACGGGGACAAAATATCTGAAAAAAAAAAAAAAAAAAAAAAACTGGCGCGTGGGGCCCACGTGCGGCGCGTGGACCGCACGCACGGGTCGGGTCGGCGCGTGGCGGGGCGGGTCAGGTTTTGTTCCGTGCAGACATCTGCACACAAGACTTACTCAAAGAAGATAGATACACTAATTTATTAAGTTTTGGGTTATAACTCACTATTTTTGTTTTCACACCTATTTTGGAATTTTTAGCTTTTCTAAAACTATGGATGTCTTTTGAGAGACGCGTAATGGCGTCGGCGGATCTAAATGAGTTCCACTGTGGATTAGTTAAATTAGTGTATAATATTACTTTTTTGACACTTCATTTTGTAAATTACTTCTGCCGCCAGAGATTTTCACGCAATATAAATGAAGAGTGGACAAATTTTTTACACAATACACTAATATAATACTAACACGTATAAAATTATTCCCTTCGTCTACGAAAAAATGTTTATTTCCCATTTTGTCTGTTCACGAAAAATATACATATTTTATTTTTGGTAAGTTTTCTCATAACATTTAACTCCACTTTATTACTTATTAACTCATTTGTCATTGTTGGCCCATACAAATTTTCTTTAATTTAATCCCTAATTAAACTCAAGTGGGACCTCTATTACATTCATCCCAAACACAAACTATTATTTAAATCGTTTAAAAGCAATTTAAAACTACTACTCCGTAAGGCCGTGGGCAGCGGCAAACTTTTGAGCGAGTTCTCTGCCGACTTGGAGAGCCACGTGTGAGCGCGCTCGGGCATTGCACATTGGTGAGCTCGAACTCGCTCAATCTTTTTTTTTTTTATAAAAATATTTTATTAATTTAAATTTAAAACATACATAAAAGAAAGGGAAAAGTTACATGCCTCCACCTCCGAAGCGTGTCCAAATTTCTTTGATCAAATCATCCTCGAGTTTTGCGTGTGCTCTTTTATCTCGAAGGCTTTCTTTCCGCTTCAGGTAGTCTTGAAAGTTTGGCGGGGCTCCTTGTTTCGTACTCGAACTCGCTTCGGCTGTAGAGGTTGATTCTTCATCCGAAATCCAATTGGTTACAGAATCGCCCTCATCTCCAATTATTATGTTATTCAAAATAATGCAAGCGTACATGATGTCTGATAAAGTCTCCCAAAACCAGGAACACGCCGGCCTACTAATTATAGCCCAACGAGCTTTGAGAACGTCGAAAGCTCTTTCCATGTCCTTGCGTGCGACTTCTTGTTTCCTCGCAAATAAACATCTCTTCGGCTCACTCGGGCACGGGAGAGTCTTTACAAAGGTCGGCCAACAATGTCGTCAGCTAGATAGTAGCCTATTTTGTGTCGAGTGCCGTTTGCAAAAAAAGACACCGTCGGACTCTTTCCTTGTAGATAATCCTGGAAAACATTCGACTGGTTGAGCACATTGATGTCGTTGTTTGAGCCGGCAACACCGAAGAACGCATGCAAATCCAAAGATCTTGAGAAGCAACGACTTCAAGCACGACAGTCGGGTGACCATTCTTCTGATTCATGTACGCCCCTTTCCACCTATTCGGGCAGTTCCTCCACTGCCAATGCATGCAGTCTATGCTACCAAGCATGCGGGGGAAGCCGTGCTTCGATTCGTGCATTTGCAGAAGCCGGTTGCAGTCAGTCGTGTTTGGTGGTTGCAAATACTCAGCGCCGAAGGCAGATATGATTGCTCGACAAAAATAATCAAGCAATATTCGACTAGTGTTGTCTCCCATCCGTAGATACTCGTCGTATTCATCAGCGCATCCACCATTTGCGAGTTGCCGCAACGCCATCGTACAATTTTGGAGTGACGTGAACCCTAGTTTCTCCGTTGCATCAAAACGCTGCTGAAAATAAGGTTCTCGAGCCTCCACCGCCTTGTAGATTATGCTAAATAATTTTTTGCTCATACAAAATCGGCGCTGGAAGACGTCTTCGCCCCATGTTGGAAACTCGGAGAAGTAATCCACATGAAGACGGATCTCGGCATCAAGGCGGTCACGATGCACCACCGTCCCTTTCTTCTTTGAACTTTGGACGGCATCGGCGGTTGCCGCCTCCTCCTCCTCTTCCTCGGCGATTGCTTCGGCGGCCTTCGCCATGAGATTGCCGAACATGATGGGAATTTGGGTCACAAACTGCCGGAATTCTTTCATTCTAGCGTTGTAATAATCATCGCCGCCCGGCATGATTTTTTAAATGTCGAAATAAACAAGAATATGAAGATATTGAGGAGATTTGAGAGAGAATTGAAGAGATTGGTGTATGAAATGAGGGAGATAAGAATGTATTTATAGGTAAGAATGGGAGAATTTAAAAAAAAAAACCGTTGGAGATCGCAATGACTAGTGATCATGCCAACCAGCGATCACCAAATGTCACCCCACGTCAACGAGCACACTAGCGCATGAGCTCGGCTAAGAGAGCGGGCGCATGCGCGCCGAGCTCGCCAACGGTGTGCGAGTGCTCAAATGTTGCTCGCTTGGGCAGCGAGCGCGCCGCTGCCCATAGCCCAAGTGAGACCCTTATTCAACCAACAATACACTCTACCAATTTTATTAAATCCCGTGTCATTCTCAAATAGATATTTTTTTCATGGACGGATGGAACAGTAATCGTACCACGCATATACGTATTGTCATTGTGTTGCTATCGGATGCGAATCTAACTTGAGCAACATGATAGCAATATCTTATTAATTATTAATTTATTTTCTTTTTTAAGATTTTAAGATTATTATGTCGTGTAAAATCAATTGTTGATTCTGTCGTTATTGTGTCATATTAAATTATTAATATGAAAGAAATCGTATGTCACATTTAGGTTGTGTCCATTTGTAAATCAATAAAGATGTTTGACCACTTGGTGGCCTGACCACCAAGGTTAATTAAGTAAATTCTATTTTAATTCCAAAAAATTGATTTTTTCTCCATTAAATCTGTTCACTATTTTTTTATATTATCCTCAATGATTTATTATGTTAATTATAGTAGTTATATAGTTTCCTAAAATTATGCAATTTGTTTTCCTATATTAGATCATTATCTCCTACAATTATATTTGACCGAAAATTTTTATGAATTGGGAGGGAATTATCATCCCATTATTTTAGGAACAAATTAGAGAGAAAAAAATAATATATTATGGGAGGGAAATAAAATCAAAATATAATCCACATTATATTTGACCGAAAATTATGATGAATTGGGAGAGAATTATCATCCCATTATTTTAGGAACAAATTAGAGAGAGAGAAAAATAATATATTATGAGAGAGAAATAAAATCCAAATATAATGCCACATGTTATTATTAACCGAAAATGTTAATAAATTGGGAGGGAAATATCATCCCATTATTTTTGGAACAAAATAGAGAGAGAAAAATAATATATTATGGGAGGGAAATAAAATTCAATTAAATAATAAATTATCCCTAATTAATAGGATAAAATTTTCGGTCCATTCAAAAAATATTTAGTCATTATTTACCTTAATTAATCAAAGGTAGAATTGTCTTCCCAATTAATTAAAAAAAAACCGATCCAAATAAAACCGGACCAAATAACCAATTTAGACAAAAAAAAATCGGTGATGGCTGGCCATTAGGTGTCCGATTATCACTACCTTTGTAAATTTAGTATCGTCAGCGTTCGAATTGAGTAAATTCTAAACGGACAAAATGTTCATGTTACACCTTAACAAACTTTATCGTTATTGTATTAATAATAGTACAACCTGACACTCGTTCAAAAAAAAAAAAAAAAAAAACAAAATAGTACAACCTGACACGTAAGATTTGCTAGTCCTAAATATATGCAAACCTTGGTTACTTGGATATATAAATTTTTTTTTTATTTTTTTTATTTTTTTTATTTTTTTAATATATGAAATAACCGCAAACCTCGAATTCGACAATGTTATCAAATTCTATAATCATAAAATAAATTACGCTGCACGGAATTTGCATTCATCTTTTAGGTTAGTGCAATCTTGAATAGCCAAGTGAAGGCAAATTTGTACCATACAGTAAATCTATGTTAAGGAATATCTTTGGAACCATTAAAAAATTATGCTTAAATAAGAGGTTATTTTTAAATAGAGGTAAAAAATGAGAAATTCTTTTCAAGTTGGGACCATGAAATTTTATACTTAAATAGAAATTTATTCTTAAATAGGGTATTCTTTTATAGAAGTTCTACTGTATAAATTTACCAACCATGAAAAGGAGAAAAACGTGACATGATGATATATAGTCTCAGTATCTTTTATTTTATTTGATCTCGTAATTGTTTTTTTAATTTATGTATTAATGTATACATCATATGTATTGCACATTACATATAACGAACCAGAAAAGCAATAACAATATTGATACACGGTCATCTTGTTTATAAAAAGGCTAAAGGATTAAGAGCACTTTGGTTTCTATTTTCACTCACTTTTATATTTATAAAATCTAAGAAATCAAATAGATATATTAGGTTTGAGTTTGAGCTATATGATCATATTTTATATACTCCCTCCGTTCACAAGTAAATATCTACTTTGTGCTGAACACAGAGTTTTAGAAAGCTGATGAAGTGAAAATTAATGGGGTAAAAATTAGGATGCAGGGCTAGTGAGATAATGACAAAAAAACAGTGATAAATGACAAAAAATAGGTGGTATTGACCAATAAGTAAGAATAAAGTTGTTGAGATAATAAAAAGGTAGAAATAAAGTTGATGTGAGGTGGAGTCCTAAATGACAAAGGATAGTAATTTCTGTAAAGTAAAGAGGGTAGTGTTGTACGAAAAAGTAAACTGGACATTTACTTGTGAACGGAGGGAGTAGTTGTTTATAGTATTACTCCCTCAGTTCAGGAATAAGTGTCCACTTTGTACTGGGCACAGAGATTAAGAAAGCTGATAAAGTGAAAGTGAGTGGGGTAAAAGATATATGGATAGTGAGATAATGACAAAAAAATAGTGGTAATGACAAAAAAGAGGTGGTATTGACAAAAAAGTAAGAATAAAGTTGTTGGGATGATAAAAAGGTAGAAATAAAGTTGATTTGAGGTAGCGTCCTAAATGGCAAAGGATAGTAATTTCTGTAAAGTAAAGAGGGTATTATTGTACAAAAAGGCAAAATGGACACTTATTCACGAACATGGTTACTGTTCCAAAATGGACACTTATTCGTGAACGGAGGTAGTACATGTTGCTTGCTGGGCTAGAAACATTCCTTCAGTTTATGTTTATCTTACAAATTCCCCTTGTCAATTGGTACAATTTGTAAGACCATCCACACCGGCTGTCTCCTTGGCCGGCTCGAGACAGCCCGCTGCAGAAGAAGGAGGCTCGAGTCGGTCCCATCGCGTTAAGACAATTTCGATACAGTGCGTACGGGACACGCGCTCTTATTTAAAAAAAAATGAAAAATTGCACCTAACAGGATTTTTTTAAAAAAAAATAGCCGTTCGGCAATGGCTAAATTTTCTATTATTTTTTTTATTTTTATAAATTCACCTATAAATACCCCATTCTTCACACCATTTTCTCCACACCAAATTCATCTTCTTTACCTAGTTTCTCTCTATTTTTGCTCTCTAAATTTTGTAAAAAAATGTCTTCCTCGTTGGAATCCTCAATCGGCTACTCTTCTCATAGCACCGACGACAAGATTTTTTCGCTTGTCACAAACCTCCAACAAGCTGCCGCTAGACTCGTCGCCGCCAAGAAAAAAAAAAGGGGAAGAGGACAGTGGTACACTGCTATCGGGAGGTGACGTTACGGCAATTGATGTCCGACTACTTCAACAACAATCCGACGCAGAACTGGTATACGAAGCACCTCCGCAACATCACGTTTACGTGCATTATTTTGCACAACATGATCATTGAAAACGAGAGAGATGATGTTGTGAACTGCAGGGAGGACACAGAAACAACGACAGTCGGTGATGTACACCAGGTCCCCACTCCGCTGTCCTGGAAAGATTATCTCAAACGGAACGAAGCGCTGAGAGATACAAGGAAGTACCATCGGCTCACCAATAATTTGATCGAGCATGTTTGGAGCCGATTTGGACCTGTTGCCAAGTAGGATGTATTTTATTTTTAATATTTCAATTGATGTAATGTTTTTTTTTTTCAATTAATGTATTGTACTAGTTATTTATTTAAATTTTTAATGCAATTTTCGATTTTTCTGATTAAAATTAATGCAAACACATATTCAGAAATTAGATAGAGACATCCCATACCCATAGAGACAGTCCCACTGCTCACTGTCTCTATCTCCATCACACCTATAGAGACACTACCACTGCAGATAGTCTAAGATTAAAATAATTTTTCCTTCATTGGTTTTTTGGTAAATTTTCAATAAAAAAGCTTGTACTCCCTCCGACCCACTGATATTGTCACCATTTCATTATTGTTATCTTCTAAGTAAAGAAAAATTTAATCGTTTAAAATCCTTCAAAAATGATAAGATCTATCAACTTTCTATCTTTTTTTCCCCTTTATTCTTGATTTATGTGTCAAACAATAACATTACAAGGGAGTATTTATTTTCCACGGCATACCTCGTAGCTAGACCAAATTACCAGAGCAATAAAGAGTATAAAATTAACATCTACTCCCTCCGTCCAACTCAACAAGTCTTATTTGGAATATGCACGTAAATTAAGAAAAAGAGAGTTAAAGTGTGATTAAGATAATATTTTATTGTTGATGTTAAAATGAGCTGAGTGGAAAAACATTGTACAATAAAGTAAACAACACTATTCACGTTTGAGTGTGACATAAAGTCAATTTTAGCGTGTTAATCTTTGCCAAATAAGGAAATGAAACTTATTGAGTGAGACACCAAAAATGACAAAATAAGACTTATTGAACGGACAGAGGGAGTATTTATTTTAAAAAAAATATTAACATCTTTTTACCATCAACAAATGGAGTAAGGGAAGGATGGCAAAACAAACTTATGCAAGAGAGATGAGAGGATAATAAAGAGATTACAGTTAATTAATATATCGGTTAGAGTTTATTAATTTAAATTAGAGTTTATTAAGCCTCAAAATATTAATTAATTAAAAATGCAAAATAGGATAGACCACACCAACCAAGTAACCAACCATACAATGCAGTCAAACGCATGGTTTAGTGACTTTAGTCAATCGTATCAGAGACCATCTACAGAAAAAAATAATATTTTAGACTATTCTTCAAAAACCAGAATGAAATAAAGTTGGTGACGTCACCATTTCTTTTACCAAACAAGTGAAGAAATCGAAAGTAAAACACAAAATGGTTCTTCCCTCCTAAAAAATTATACTAGTACATAAACACGACAGCAAAGACTTTAACCAAACAGAAAATGAATAAATACACATCTTCTATTTTCCTTGCAACTTGGAGTTAATATGGTACATGCTTACATAATTGAAATCTTTACGTAGCTTAAGCTTTCGGATTAACAGTCAAGATCAACTTTCTCCCAAGGCTTTCTTTATATCTCCCTGCAATCATAAATGTCGAGATGCAATGATGAGAGAGAGAGAGAGAGAGAGAGAGAGAGAGAGAGAGAGACCTCAATCGACAATGGTGAGGTAGATGTTCCATAACGTCGGATTACATTCCCATCTTTGTCGACTAAGAACTTAGTGAAGTTCCATTTTATACGAGAACCGAACCAACCACCTTTGCTTGCTTTAAGGAAGTTATAAACAGGTGCTGCATTCGGCCCATTCACTTTTACCTGAGAGTTGAGTATCAAACCTTTAAACATGAGAAACTGGGGAACAATGCTGTATTAGCCACAAACAGCTTCACCTTTCCTAGCAGAGATCATTTCAACTAAAATGTCATCACAAAGCCATAAATTAGCACATAAGAATCTCTCCTTAGTGCTCCTCCTACCCGTATTTTAGTTATTCTTCGTTCTCTCTTTTATTCACCTTTTCATGTTGGTTACCATGGAAAGATATAATACAACCCAAGAAACAGAAGATTTCGATAAATCGGACCTAAATTATTATTCAATTGCTTTTCCAACATAAAAGAAATGGTTGACCTTTGCATCCACGAATCTCCATAGCCCAAACAAAAAAAAGGAAAATAAATGAAATAACAGAATTTTGAGCATTAACTTCTGCTCCCACACTAAAGAATGTGAGGTTAGACGAATTAAATTTGGACGCAGTTCGGGACCAAATTAATGAAAGCTATACTGCTTGAGCAACTAAAAAGAACTATATACCTTAGGTATATTAATGAAACCATAGACCGGCTAACTACCACCACCATTAGAGCGTGCACGTGATCTTTGATGTCAACCACAAAATTTAAACATAGGTTTCTTGCAAAAGATTTCAAGACCTTTAACCATTTTATGATTTAATCACGCACAAACATAAATATATACATACTCTGTATATTATAGTTCAACTATATAAGTAATGAATTATCAACTTGTGCAATTCCATGCATAGTCAGTACACTCCCATTAAATTAAAATAGGAACAAATGCATTTACATGAAGTCTGCCAGTTAGGACTTGGAAAGTCATAAATTCATATACAAATCAAATGCCAAAACAAAAGAGAGTCAAATATAAATTTGCGGGAATTAGCAGACAAGCATGGAGTTGCACATATTGAAATATTGCACAAAAAAATATGATTAAACAGAAAATGACTAAAAGGTGTGCGCTTCTTTTGCAGATACCCCTTTTCAGAACAATCAATTTCTTTTTCCCTCTGGACAATCAAAAATACTCAATAGAGTGACAACCAGCTTGAAAGAAGCGTAGTGTAACATTCTACTTTACATGTAATACCTATAGCTGCAAGACATGATAACGTTTTTACGCCACTCATAGTGTCATCAGCAGTCGAGTGAAATACTCATTGACAAGAAAGATGGACAGGCATAAGAAATTTTAGATAGTTAAACCATTTTCTTTTACTTTCTCATCAATAACATGTTATAGAAAAAGTGCATTTATATGTGGCAGTAAGGCCAAAAGTTCTGTGAGCACACAACTCAAGACAACTATGAATGTTTTCGATAAACAATAACATGGTAGAAAAAGAAACCATAGTGAATCTGTGTCCAGGACATTCTTTTGTAATTACAAATTGAATATCATTTAAACATCATCAGTACATCCTTGGCTCCAATTAAGTACATCCTTTGCAATGAAAAACCGCCCAAAAATAGACAATCTCACACCCAGCTCAAAATAGTAAATTCTTTTAATTTTTCAATGATACAGCCATTTGGACTGTATTGGTAAAAGCTTTTACATGCTTGTATTGTTTACAACTAATCATCACTAGTGTGCAATAAAGACAAGCTTAACTAGACGACTCCACTTCCTTTCTTGCAAAATGTGCTTTGAAGAACGTTTTCTGAATCAAAAACTAAAAAGCGGTTGCTGATTTTCTATTACACAATTTTATCCTGCCAAACTCTAGGCTTGACATTTTTACATGCTAACAACACTTTTTTGGAGGTATGTTACTGTGTTTTTATTGTTTATTACCTTTACTTTGAACAATACCTTACTTATAAAAAAAAATCAGTTGAGAGCTTGCACACCTAAATCAATGAAAAATATTCACTTTCTACCCACTATACTGAACGGAGCTATTCTATACCTTAATAAAGCATGTCATAACACGAAAATCATCATGACAAAGACAAATCTAGGGGGGCATAGGGGTTCTGTAGAATGTGATCTTTCCGTTAGCCAGTGAACAGATTTTGGTTGCTGTAATTTGAGTCGGGTGTATTAAGTTATAGCTTTTACATTTCAACACTGTGTTGGAATAACTAGAAACTGAACAAGAATGATATTTCAAATATAAAACTCTGTTCGTGGTCTTTTTCTTTTTCAATTTTCAATCCTCGCAAATTATTCTCCTACTGTACACGATCATCAATCAATACCACCCTAAATATTTTCATTTATGAAGACAAGGCAAATCCAACAGGTGTAACCAAATGATTTCGCTTACCTTCTGGAAGATGGGATACTCAGCTTTGAATCTTGAGCAAGCAAATTGTTCTGCATCTTGGCTAGTTCCCGGTTCTTGATTCAAGAACTGGTTGCACGGGAAGGCCAATATCTCGAAACCTGAGAAGTAGCATCATATTACAAACACAGGCATCCGGGGCATTATCGCGAAAATCTCCGAAAAATGATACTAGTAATTAAACCAGAGCTCAAACTTATACTATTCCTAAACTCGGTGATAAGAAGAAAACATTGATAAACAAATATTCAAGTTCATGGATAAGTAAACAAAATCACCCTTCAAAAACACAGGAAATAAAAGAGTAAAAGGAAATTAACTTGAAAAAAAAAAATAATAACAGACCTTTATCCTTATACTTGGAGTAAAGCTCAGTCAACTGGGTATAATTCGAATTCGTGAACCCACTGTTTCAGCCAATCATATAGATAATCAAAACATACCCAAATACCAAATATATATAAAACATAAATTAAAACAAAACCCAAATAGAATCTTGAAGGAAACAAACAAAAATTAATAAATAATCAAAGCAAATTAAGAAAAGAAGATTTATAATTCTCACCATTTGGAAGCGACATTAACAACAAGCAAGACTTTCCCTTTATAGACGCTGAGGTTGACATCATTACTTTTGCTATTCTGCTCGAAACCATCAAATTTACAACTTGAGAAAATTCTCAAAATCCATCAAGCAACAAAACGCTTTCACATATAAAACCCATAAATATGAATAAGAAGAAAAGGAGAACCTTGACAGTGAATTCGTGAATTGATTTTTCTGGGACCGAAGTAGAGGCGCCCATCTCTCTTTCTCTCAAGACTCAACGGCTGCTGATTGATGTCTGAATGTAAATTTAAAGCGTGAAAAAATTGTGAGATAAGAGTGTGAAAGGGATGAGTGATCACATTGAATTATGTAAATTAGGCTTATCATCTTACAGCTGTTTTTATCAATTTTGCCAGGGCAGCATCAAATATCAATGCTGTTCTAATTTATTGGTCAAGTACTAGTATTTCAAGTTTTCAACAATGGAGAAGAAAAAAAAAAGTATTTATTACCCCGACCGTCCACGATAAGTGTGGTCTCTAGTGTGATCTGAAGAGAGAGTGACACAAGTTTTGATGTTATTTTTTACTGCACCAGTAAAAAGAGAAATCGGATCACACATATCTAGGGAAAATAAACAGACTTTTAAGGACAAAAGAATAAAGGTTGATATTCATATTTTGTTGGACCACACTTACTGTGGACGGTAAAAAAAACAATCGAATTACACAGATTTAGGGATGGCAATTATACTCGCAAATGGCAAACCCGACTCCTACGAGGATCCGCCCCTAATAGGACGGGTATGGGGATCAATATATCGGGGGAGAGGTGGGGACGGGTATGAACTTCTATATTCGAGTCGGGTTCGGGGTGGGTATGAGGATATAGGTCCCGTCCCGAATAATTTTTGCATTTTAAAATAATAGTAGTATTAATATTAATAATTAACAAAATTTATTAATATGAAAATTCAAATTTTATAAGAATCGAATTCCGATTAAGTAGACATATGTACATTATTTCCTCTCACTTTATACAACCCAACTTCTATCTATTTCCAATGTGGAACAATTTATTTTTCTTTATTTCTCCTCCCTTCTCACAATTTTTTATCCCACATCGAAAATGAGAGGAATAGAAGAGATGAGTTTGCTTATAAATAAGATTGTCTCTATGCTTTAACTTCATCAACTTTTACTATTTTTCCTTACTTTTTTAGCAAAAATATCTTCTTAATCCTATAAAAGTATTAAATTCTGGACTACATACACTTCTAAATGGGTACCCAATTAATACCTTTTCCCCGCCGGATAATCCCCGTCCCGAATCCATCCCAATTTAAAATGGTACGGAGGCAGGTATGGGGGTTAAATTTTGAGGCGGGTATAGGGATGAGAAAACAATCCTCGCCCCGAACGCGTCCCATTGTCATTCCTACATTTATCATTGACGGAGGGAGTATTTAAATGAGTGTATTCTAATTTCTAAAGATGAAATTATTGGCAAAATGTATAAATTTTTAGCTTAAGTTGAGCATAATACCAATTTTAAGTTTGATAATTTCATTTTTTTTAAAAATTTTAGCCAGTTACTAATTTATGGTGTCGAAAAATTGTATCGATTCACACGCATTAGCCACGTTGGATAAAAGGGCATTGTTTCGTCATAGTAAATGAATACATTGTTCACAATAGACACTCCCTCCGCCTCGTAACAAGTGGCTCGTTTTCCATATCGGGGTGTTCCATAACAAGTGACTTGTTTTCATATAAGGAAATAATTAACCCTTCAAAAGTTGTGGATCATACCACTTTAATAATTTTTTACCTTTTATCTTAATACTCGTGTTCAAGCAAAATGAACCACTTGTTCTAGAACAGAGTAACTAGTAAAAAGCCTCCTAAATCTCATTATTGATTGCAATGGTGGTAAAATAAGTTGTGTTACTGTTGTAAATCGTATGTCAGAATCAGAATGATGAAAACCCCTTTCTTGAATCATAAAGAATGCATAATGGAGTTTACCTTATCTCTTCGTCATAACTTTAGTAACTCCTTGAATTCTCCAAATTGTTGCCTAAAAAAAAAGAATTCTCCAAATTGTTGTCTGAAAAAAAAGAATTCTCCAAATTGTACTTCGGTATTACCATCATATTAGAATTGTTTCTTTTATTATTTAGTTGGTAAAATTCCAAACAATGCCTCAAAATTCGCACAAAACATGGCCCAACACAAGTATATTGGTAAACACATGAGAGCTCTAGAAAATATATTCCAGCGGGTAGGGTTGGGCTTAATATACTATGCTTTTAACCCGATGCTAAAATCTGTGACTATTGTAGGAATATATTGAAATAAAGTTATATGTATAATCAATCACGTAAGTCAAGAATGGCAGAAATTACAAGTGTAATAACATATCTTTCTCTGCAAAATTAAAGTTGCAACTGCGAATGAAGCAAATAGGTATAGAAACAACTTTCACATTTGAGAATTTAACATCATTTCAATCTGATATATACTATACTGTTATTGATCGAGATTGATGACAAGTGTGTATAAATCACATCTTTACCCCCACATTTTTAGGATGACGGGCGTTTATTTTACAAAGAATTACACTTGACAACACCTCAAATTAAGGTTAACTGCAAATCCTATAAATAATACCAATACACTATGTTTACATTTGTCAAAATTCACATATAAGCAATAGGCAGCCATGGACATATATACGAATATGTATGGACGATTCATCATCTCGGTCTCCACAAAGGACCTAAGCACCAAAACATTAACAAAAAGGTAAGAAAATCTGCTAACCATGAGGAGGTTTGTACGAACTGTCGTATCATACGGGGAAGAAGTGATATGCACTGAGCACCACTCACAAACGGTGCTGTGCTGACAGAGGGTGAGAGCACTTTAGAGCGGCACATCGCTTCTCTCATATGGGATAGAATACTTTACCTCTATTTGACACAGGAACAGGGCCTTGACAAGATGGCCTGTAATTGAAATGTCTATGGTTCATGGGCCTCGGAGGGAAATCCCATCTATGGTTGGGATATTGTGGCTCGCGCAGGGGACCACTGTACGACATAGGTGAATGACCCATCCTGGCATCGTCTAGGTAGCATGGGCCTGAGAGAGAACAAACGCTATGATTGACAAGATCAAACAGAAACAAAGTAATAATAATAATAATAATAATAATAATAATAATAATAATAATAATAATAATAATAATAATAAATAAATAAATAAATAAATAAATAAATAAATAGCTCACAAGCAAGGTAAGCCATCGTTACCAGAGATCGATGGAAAAGGAGGTCTCCAGCACTCTCCAATATTGTCATGCGGTACAAATTTATTCCTGCCACGATCCTTATAGAAGTTTTCGTTTTCTATAGTGCGTGCATGAAATCTATTGGAATGAGAAGATGGTGGAACATCCCTCCGTGATTGTATTCTTTGATCATGGACATAAGAAAATTGATCGGAAGGAGCAGGATGCGGAGGTTGCAAATGAAAACCTTCGTTGAGAGAATCAGTTCGGTGGGTGCTATTAGAAGCATGGCAAGATATTTGGGAGGGAGGTCGGTCGCTATAAGAACATGCACTTTTAGGATGGGGCATCTGTCTATGCCTTTGGGCTTCAAATTCTTTATTTTCACGAACATGTTGGTGCACATTATCAGTAGCCATTGGCTTGACTCTTGGCAAAACTGCCTGGTTGGATCTGTTGGCCTCAAAATCACTATTAAACTCCTGCAGATTCACAAATATCATATCAATAATAAATAACGATACTACATATTCATGCAACATAGTAGCAGCAACTGTGGTTAGGAGATGATTAAAAAAGACCTGACAACTAGAGTAAGGCTTCGACTCGGTGCCAGTAGAAACAGAACTACATACCCCATGGGGAAAAGCAGATCCTGCAAGAGTATGAAGGGGATGTGCATGTGGTGGTGGAGGTATGATAGAACTTGATAAAGAAGCAGATGCGAGTGCTACATCCTTAGATTGTTGAGGAGTATTTGGGGGCCCACAATGGTTATCAGGTTGATGATTTAACATTGTCTGATCTGCTCCAGCAATATTACTGGTGGAAGCAATTTCGCTTTCACAACATGAAGCCACATCCTCCATTTCAAGCTCACCATCGACATCTTCCAAGATATGGCTGCGCTTCTCAACTGCTGGAACCGAAGTCTTTTCTCCATGATTTTCAACATTACGCTCTGGAGTAACAGTCTCATAGCCCTCTCCATCAGAATCACTTCCACCGTCAACAACATTTTGCATACGAGGCATACAGAACCCAGGAAGCTTAATGCTCGAATTGCTGAAGAAAAAGATGGAGCAGATTAGTAAAACAGTCCAGAACTTTCATCATATTAAAACACGCGAATAAACCTTCATTTAGTGGTAATATTACATAATATATTGCAGGTTCTTATGTGTAGTGTATGATAAATAAACAATATATGGTTTATAATTTCCCCTCTATAGACAAGCTATAATATTGGAAGTGATATTGATAGTATCAATCTTATTTAGTAGAAAACATAATCTCTACCCAAGTGAAATAAGATTAGTCATAACTCCAAAAACTATTCAAGAAAGTGTGGTATGTCGAGTAGTTTCATATTTTTTAATGCAAGTGATAACTCTAATATTTATGTGTGGCAATTATTCAACACTCAAAAAGACATTGTGTGTTCCATACTACGAAATAAGCAATAAGCAATAAATTGTGATCAATATATATATATATATATATATATATATATTCATTTTTACTAGAAGTGATGAGCACTAATAACTATGATGCAATTTTGTTGAACCAATCATACAACACGTCAGAGTTATCATCAACTTCAACATGCGCAAGTTATATCACATTGATTAATTTATTTTGAAATTTTAAATTAGACATTATATATGTCACTATATCATTATATAAATAATGTGTGCTAATATCAAAATTAATTAAAAAACTCAAATAGGCTTAATTTGGCTCTACATAAAACAAAATTACAAGAAGACAGAACCTAAACTGTCACATAATATTATTGCATCCACAAACTTGGTATCATAATAACATAAGTAACTGGTTTGATTTTGGCTTCTGACATAGTAAAGTAAGATGAAAATGAAATAAGGACTTGATAATGTATTTAAATACATGTTTTTAGATTTAGTGGAGATCTAAGACAAAAAAAAAATTAGAGAAAAATGGCAGTTTAAAATCTATCGTAGATACCTTAAAAGAAGGAACAAGAAGAACTTAGACCATCTCCAATGGTTTACACAAACATACAACATCTTCAGCACAAATACAGTAGAATAAGTAATGCATCTCCAATAGTGTACAGAAAAATACAGCACAAAAGGACAATTCCAATAATACTCTTTATTTCTCTGTTTAATTTAATATTGTGTAAAATTTATATCAATTAAAGAATAACAAAAATTTATATTCATTAAATTAATGCGTGAAATCAGATTGTATTAATAAAAATTATAAATCTAGGAAAAAGAATATTCAGCCCCGTTATTTCAAAAAATATAAGCTACATTATAAAAATGTATTGAACTAGTTTTATCGCATTTATTTTATGCAACTGTCCAATGATTTAATGTTTATCTCATGTAATTTTGCTAGAATTTAATGTTTTATTATTTATTTTATTGTATTTGTTTTTCGGTAATTTTGATGTTAGTTTAATTGTAGATTTCAACTTTGATATATTATTTTGATTATCTTTATAATTTTCATTGCAGCAAAAAAAGAAATAAATATAGCAGGAAAAAATAAATATAGCAGCAAAATAAATATAAGACAAAATATATGATAAAAAGGAGCAAATAATAATAAAGGTTGCACTATGCATATAAACAAAAATACAGTAGGTTTAGCGCCTGCCATTGGAGGAAGAATTGAGCAACTTCTGTTCTGGCGCAATAACGACGCCCTCATTACTGATGGTCTAAGTAATGTAAAGTAAAGGCCAAATAGATGTAAGAGCTTTCATCATCTGAAAGATTGACCGCTGCCGTAATCATTTATCAATTAAATGTTCATCCAAGTAGCAACTTAATATATAACAGAAGCAGGTTAAAGATACTGCAAATAAACCAATTACCTGCCATATTCGTCAACTAGCATACCCCCCATTTCTCTTACAGGATCATCAAAAGCCCTTTCATTACTCAAGGGTCGTTGAGAGCCAACAATAGGATATGAACCGGTACCACAAAGGACATCAAGCTCATGAATGTGGTGGCAGATAATCGACTGTGGAAGAATCTTTCGCTCCTGCCACACTCTCAAAACCTAGCCACCAACAGAGTAAATGAAACATTACAGACATACATGAGCAAAAAATACATAGAGTCAGGAATTGGTCCACTCACTTTCAAACATTGTCCATGATTTTCGTGAGAGCTACTACCAGGAGGAGCAGCAGCTAACAATAATCGATGTAAAATTGCCTGGATTGCAGAGGGATAAACACCACCATCACCTGAAGATAAAAATGATTCAGCATACATAAACTACACATAATCAAGTACGAAAACAATACAACAATGAGGTAAATAGAAGGTTACACAATTTGCAAATCCCAATGTCAGGAAAAAACTTAAAATAACTTACCCTTGATGCCTCGGGAGCACTGAGTAATAGAATCAACAAGGAAAAACAAGTCGACTTTTTTGGGCAAACTTGACTCGCTTTCCAAATTTCGGGCAAGTATTTCCACCACCTAGAGCACAGAACGGAAGAGTTGTCAGACACTGGTGCTATGCTATATAATATCAAACAACATTGATCTCCAAGCCCTTTCATGAAAGATCAGCTACAATAGTTTTGTTAAATTAGGTCATGCAGCAGAAAAATAGGACAAATACTTCCTACAGCATTAGGTGAGGAATCTCATTAGTCACAATGAGAAAAAGGTCAAGTAGTGAAAGTTAGTAACTTAATGAGTAACGGTCAAGTAGTGACAAATCAGAAACTACAGCCAAATGAGACCTCAATAGCATAATGGGAAATTTTCGTCCAGTACTATTTTCTTCTAGAAAATCAAATGCCAGTTTCATTGTTCTTTGTTTGATTACTTCTTTGAGCAGAGGGAAAGCAGATGTTGCCCAAACATTCGGTCTCTCCATAAGATTAAAATTGTCTACATTTTAATGTAAAAGGCTATATAAGGTAGACGACTCAAGGTTCATATAAACAGTAGAAAAGCGTAACATAGAAACTCCAAGGGGTGCTACAAACAAAGGTAAATGCTTCAAAGTAAATGCAGGTCATGGCAAATTTGGGCCACAAAAGCTATATTAGGAACTCTACCTTAGCTGCAAAACCAAGCTTTGCACAGTCAATTGCTATCCGTGTAGCTCGACCTATGGTCTCTTTGGTTCTCGTCAATGATCTAACGATTGCTTCAAAGGATGACAAAGATTCCCCTTTGCTGGTACACTTTCCAGCAAGTTTAGCCTTTTCTAGATGCAACTGGACATCTGGACTGGAAGAGCTATTATATTCAAGAGTATTGATATTGTCTACCGCAGGTAAGTTGCATACGGAAGAACTGGAAAGAGATGCTAGAGCATCATTCGCCCCACCAGTCAAGAATGAGGAAGACTGAGTGACTGAAACAGTTTTATCCTCTGCAATCACTAGAGAGTCGTCATTTCTCAGGTTCTCGGTTGATTCTGATTCCAATTCAACCTTAGCTCTCTTTCCTATTGACAGCTCAGAGATTTCCAGAAAGGAAGGACAGTGAATATTCACAGCTGCCGAGCAATCTGAAGCTCTTTCACAATCTTCAGCCACATTAGCCGACATAGCCTCCAAGGCACGATGAAGGCGTTTAGTTGGAGGTAAAGCAGCTTCCTTAGCCACATAATTTTTCCTAGTCTCAGAAAGGATAAGCTTCACTAGACTTGCATGTGATAGAGATGAAAATGTCGGATCTTCTCTTACTGCAACAGATTCCGAGTCAGCACAATCTACCTGGAATCTCACAGGCTCAGAGGACTCAGTAACAAGACCAGGAACTTCAGACATTTTTTCTTCTTGATGTATTAAAGTGACTTCTTCCTTTGCTGTTGGAGATGGCATCCCCATACGAACTCTGGCTCTTTTTACTAAGGGCAAGTGTTGATCATCGTCATCCTTTGCAAATTTTCGAGCTGATTTCTCACTAAAAGTGGGGGAAATACATGCATTTTTTAGCAATCCTGCATCAGAAGCTACTACATCGTGTTTAGCTGCCTCAACAATATCATTATTGCGTGCTTTTCTATTAGGCTTCCTTTTGTTCTTAGTGACAGCGTTGTTACTTGGAAAGTCAAGCCTTTTGCTTAACTCCCCCTCAGTATTTTCAGTGCAGGGTTGCTCCAATACCACTGGCTTACAACCAGAGTCACCATTGCTGCCATCATTAATACTAAGGGTGTCAGAATCCAGAGTCATAATTCTGGAATCACTTTCTTCAGTACTATCACTTGATACACATGCAAGTGAGTCAACATCCTCCCCAACAGAATCATCAGACGACTTCACAATCCTTTTAGTTCTTCTCAAAGATATATCCTCTGATGCATTAGCACTTGAGCACCTAGAGCTCCTAGTGTTGATCGTAGATAGCATCATGGTACTTTGGGGTCTAGTAGCATCAACCCTTGATGAACTTCTCAATACTCGGGCAGATTTCCTCCTCCTTGAGCCACTTTTTTTAGGTCTAGCAACATCAGATTTGTTTCTCCTCAAATAAGGTGACTTATCCACTTGTATATCTTCATCATGCAAAGCATCTTCAGCAGCTGCAGCTAGAGCAGCTTCAGTTAAAGAATTGAGATCATTAGTGGTCCCAGTAGAAAGTTTTCTAACTGTATCCACAAGATCATCATCGCTCACACATTCAGTGAAGGATCCATCTATGTTATTATTGACAATATTAGTTCCCTCTATATCGTTAACCTCAGTGACTTGGAGTTGTTTCTTCAATTTCTCAAAGCAATCTATTATCTCGGTCAGGGCACGGACAAACTCAGCACCTTTTCCATGGCGTCTTCCTAATAGAGACACTTTCTTCTCTTCAGTGAATTCTTCTACATCCGCAGCATTACAGAAAGCACTGTACAAGACCCATTTTAGGAAAGGGACCATAATGATGTTTTATGCAGGATATCAACTATCTATATGCACTTCAGATATAGCATTTACACATGCAAATAAAAGTATGGTTGCAGCTCCTCAAATGTTTTTTCAATTTGGATCTTAAACTTAGGCAGTTAAGAGAAATCTCCACATATTAAAAATGCTAAAAACAGATTCCTCACATAATAAATTGTTATGCGTGTTAAAATAATAAGGTGAGATAATATCCTAAACCCAATATCTAGGCAAGTTATACAGGGCACATGGTGTTAGGAACTTTTGAGGCATCCAGTACATAATCAACATTCCAGGAACACATTTATGTCTCTTCACACTATGAGCCATAACCATTAAACAGCATGCATCACCAAACTCCCAATTGCCATATTTCCCTTTGGAATAAATGTTTAATGGAATTCAAACTCAGAAACAGAAACAATCAAGGACTGTAAAACTCATTGTCATCAACAATTGATGAAGCCTTAAGAATAACGTAACTAAATGCGTGTGAAAGAAATGTAATTCCTCACAAAGAATGATATGCAAAAGTTCTTAAAGGGATGTGTAGCTCCAAACGAAGCAAAAAAGGAAACCATATTGAAATGCAATCAGTTAATGGTGTAGCTCCCTAAGATTAAAAAGAAACAGTTGTTCGAAGAAGATTTTCCAACATCCATATTTCTCTCTACTGGAGCTGTCTTGACAAGAACTTTTCTTAAGAATTCAGAATGACCAAAACATTCCACTGCCAAAATCCACAACACTACAAAGATTCATCCCAAATCCCAACTCAATATATCAATGATTCATAAACAGGTAACCTAGAGACTCTGAATCTTATCACTTCTTAAACCCGTGCCGCACATCCCACGCCACACTTATTGGGGATAGAGGGAGTAATTCTTATAAGTGATAAGACATAATTATGACAATTTAGTAAGGCATTTAAATCTAGATTTTATCACTCTAGCTCACCATATGTTTTATGGTAACCAAAAGATTTGGTCTTATGTTTCTCAAACAAGACTAAAAATAAGTGAGGAGTTTATCAATGAATAAGGAAACTGAAAAATTTTAAATGTGCACAGACTAAGATTAAGAAAAACCACCAAGGAAAATTTATTTGTAGAGAATTGAATTGGAAAGTATGTGAACCACGTATTGTCACAAGACAAATCATGTCTAATGTCTGTCCAAAGCATGCTTTACAAAAAAAAAAAAAAGGATCATATCCCTACTATATTGACTAAATGAAGTTGTATGGATAGATGTATAAATGCTATGATCCACATGCTTAGGCTTGCAAACCTTCATTGATTCCCAAAAAACACAACTTCAATTTCTGAATCAAAAATAGAAGAGAAAAAGATGATCTAACCAATTAGTTACATTCTTTTCTCCATGTTTAGAAGGGCTCTGTAAGACCATCAGTCATGGAGTGGTAAAATCATGGTGGTGATATTTGTTTCTCCGTCCCAGTTCATCTCTACTCCTCTCTTTTCATAGAAATATGATGTCAAATTCATCTATACTGATCTAATGGCCTAAAGGCAAAAAGTGCAGAACAAGTGTACCGTGCATGTAAGAACTTGTTGAACTCAACAAAGTGTTCTCACCATTCTCTCAACACTCACGTCATTTTGCCCATTTGCCCAGTAATTCATTACGAGAGCCATATACCCTACAACGAAAAAGCCAACTATCGTTCCTCACAATGATTTATTACCGTGACATTTATAGGATTACACATTAGCCTCAATATAAAAAGAGAGTTACTAATACTTCCATGGTAACAGTGGTCATGTTGAACAAATGAAAAGATACACAAACCTAAATGCTCTATCCATACCTTTACAACAACAACAGCACAAGAACCAAATATAAGGAAAAAACAATAAGAAAATAGTTTATTTCGTATGTTATTAATCTATAAAAATATATATAGTATTTTTAATTGTCATCATGATACAGAAATACAATCTAGAAAGAAAACGATGAAACAAACACTAGAGAAAAGTCTTTACTGGGATGCTCAGATATATGACCGAGTCACGTAAGAACCAACTTTCCACATTACTCTCTAAACTAAAATCAATCTGTCTATCTAAATGTCTTGGACTCTTGGGCGGTACGGTCCAACAAGTTCACCAAAATGATCCTACCAGAAGTCCAATGCTGTTGTTTATATTCTAGTGTTCTCACCAACCACAACCAGGGAGTTACTTCCTTGCGATATGAATAGTAGACTATATAAATAGCAGCAAATTTTAAGAACTCGCGGTAATGTAATTCAGTCTTAAGAAATTCCATACGAAGCTTGCAAATTCGGTCCCCAAGCTTTTTCCGCTCTAATATAATGTTATCTTACCAGAATCGACAAAAGTATGCTGATAAACCAACTTCAAGAGGGCAAGAAAATACTTTTCAAGCCAAAATTACAACTTTTTCATCGGATCCATAGATACCACAAAAGAAAACGCGCAAAATCCCATAACTGTAACAATTAAACTAGCAAGCAGTAGAGCCTCACTAAACACAGCCAAATAAGCAAACAGATTTTTTTTATTTTTTATTATTATTATTTTTTAAGTAAAAAGGACTAACTAACAATAAGCATTCCACGCAAAAAGCAAATTAAAGACATACCGTTGCCGGCCAGGCCGGAAATCCTTTGACTTTAGCAAGCACGAGATCGCCTACCTTCCACTTCCGCCGGGCGGCGGCTGCTGCCGCAGCTTTATTGGCACCTTTTCTTCGGCTCGGCGCCATAAAACTACTAAACCAGCTAATTTTTCCCAGACATTCAATGATCAAATCGAGTGACAACTGAAAACCCTATAATCCTACTGTATGTTTTGCATGTACCCCAATTATTTCAAAAAATTGAGAAAAATAATATTCCCTCCTCATTCAGATATATACTACGAGTAATTGACGAGAGTTCAATGTAAGTGAATGGAAAACCCGTAATCCGTAACAAATGGGGCGGGCGTAGTAAGAGAGGGATGGGGTGAGTGTTTTGTTTTGGGGAAGGAAAGCAAAAGCTTTGTGAATTTGGAAAAAACAGATATGGATGTGTTGGTTTGTTTTTGGGAAGGGCTTTACCGCTAAAGTGCACCGGTATGGGGGAGGGAATGGGAGTGCGTTATCATTCACGTGCGGGATTTGCTCCCTTTAGTCTTAGATAGATATTCTCTTATTTAGATCGGGCCTAGATTTGGGCTTCTGGTCTCATTTGGGTCCATCTGGCCCAAACAGTTTTTGGGGTGGGCAATGGGTTTGAAGCGTTCCCTCTCAAAATTCAAGAAGAGGATGAACGAAAATCTTAAATTTAGCTCGTATAAGCCCAATATTTACAGTTAATTAAAATGACCAAAAACCCAATTTCACAATCCTGCAAAGGCTCGTCAAGACCAATTAATACTTAGGGGCAAAATGTCAATTTCACAAGTACTAATTTCAACCGTTATCCTCTATTTAAACTCCGAACTTTAATTTGTGGGGTTTTACTTAGACTAATTAAGAAAATAAAAAACAAACAAAAAACAAATAAAAGTAATTAAAGATTCAAGTATAATAAAGATATCCTAAGGCTTCGATTTCAATGGATAATTGTGCAACTAAAATTAATCCTAAGTTGCACGCAAATTAACGTAGTCGTTTAGATTGATCAAGTTAAATCCGAATATCGTATCTCTCGAGGAAGACTTAACAGGGCAACGTTCGTATTGCGAAAAGAAAAAGAAAATAAAACGAAAACAATAAAGATTGATTGTGGGTTTTTCTAATCTAAAGAAATTGAAAGAACGAATTAATCTAGGCAGAAGCATAAAACCCTAAAACTAAGAACACAATTAAAAGCATAGACATAATTTAAGAATGAAATAAGAAACTTACGATAATTAAAGATGAATCCGTGGTGGAAATCTGTCACAAATCCGTACGAATCACTAATCTATGAAAGCAATAAACTAAGAACTAAGAACTTGAAGAAAAAGTATCTTGAATGCTAAAAAACTAGGTAAAATCGTGTACAAGGAGAGTTGGGGCGAAAGGAAATAAAATAACCCTATTTGTACGGTTTCTGAAAATTCTTGCCGCCATGGGCCAGGCGATCGCTCGGGGTGCCAGGCGATCGCCTGGTCCTCTCCTCTGTCCGTAGTCGAAACCGGCCAAGCGATCACTTGGAATGGAGGCGATTGTCTGGCCGTCGCCTCTGTCCCGTGCAACTTCTGGCTAGGCGATCGCTTGGGATGGAGGCTATCGCCTGGCCGTCGCCTTTGTCCCTCGGCACCTCGCGCCAAGCGATCGCCTGGCCTGCTGAGCGATCGCCTGGCATGCTACACAATCACGCTCTTTTTGACTCCTGTCATCTCGACTTCATCTTCTTCCTTACTTGATCTAAAAACCTACAATTCCATAACACAACAACCAAAATCCACACAACACTTGGTTCAAAGAATTAGTACCATTTCCAAAACAAAAATGAATCATTTCGCAATAAAATCAATGGAAATGAACTAACTAAACTAGACAAATCACAACCAAATGACTGTGAAACAATAATTAAACTTAAACTCTTACCAATTAACCAATTAACAATGGACTCAACTCTTCTTAAGACAATCACAAAATTAGTTAAAGCATACTCTCGTACTACTTAATTGTGGATTACTCACTAGGGTTTTCGTCTCCGACAAACATCGTAAGCAAGTAACTCTAAAAAGATCCTAAGATTAAAGCCCTCACACAAAGCTTTTCCCTCTCGGTGATTTCGCAGTGTGTATCCTATATTCCAGTTCATGTATTAATCTCCATCTCTCGACTGTTGAATTAACACAACTAATATGCGCAATTGGTGGTCAATCAATCAAGCATGTAAGACAATTCAAGATTATAGAAAAGAAGAAAGGGACATAAATTGATTAATTGATAAGAATTAAAGTTAATTATCTATCTACTCTCTAACCCTAGAATATTAAAAAACTTAGCTACTCATAATTAAATCAAACACACAATCAAAAGAAAAGGAATTCATAAACATTAAATAAGAAAAACCGCAGTCGAAATAATTCTTGTCTTGAACTCTTGAACAAGTCTTCAAAACTCCATGACAAAGCTAAAAGAAAATAAAAACTAAGAACAATAATATAAGGTGGGTGTCTAGATGTGTTTTGGAGGACATATATATATATGTGTGTGTGTGTGTATGTGTGTGTGTGTGTGTGTGTGGGAGTATAAGGTTGTATCCTAATAGGAGTAGGAAATAACCAAAATAGGAGAAATAACCAAATATAAGATAAATCTCGGAAATCTCGCATGTTATCTGCGTGTCATTCTGGACAAGCGCGCAACGTTTTGTTTTGATCCGTTCACCTTCGTTATAACTCCGATTTTTGATCCGTTTTCACCTACGAACTCCTATCGAACTGTACTTTCATCCTATCATGCTCAATTTGCATAAGATTAACTCTAAATTTCTCCAAAATCAAATAAAGTACGAATGAGTATCATATTTCACAAAATAACAATACTTAAGCACAAAACTCATTCCAAACATGATTTCCCAATACAAATTGACATCAATTAAGCTTATAAAGATGAGAAAATCCATGTTTAACAGAGTTCACTTGTTTATTTCTTAAAATTTTCGAAAGATATATGTATGCATGAATTATGATTTTTGTGATATTGTGATGGTATTGATAAATTGATGATGAATATATGAAATTGAATATGATTTGAGCATGTTGTTGAAGTAGAATTAAAGAGATGAATTTCTTTGTTAATTTCCTTGAAAAAATCGAACCAAATGAGTAAAAGAACTTGTGATTTTTGAGTTCTTGAGTTCAATTTGTTAAATTGAGGATGGATTACTGAAATTGGAATTATTTAGAGTAAGATTGTATGCTTGATTGATGAATTTGAACTTCTAGGAGAAAAGCCCTAAAATTTTCAAAGAAATGAAGTATAATTTGGATTTTTTTTATGTTTGAGCTTGTATGATGAAATTGTTGGTGAATTTGTTCAATTGAAATTTTATAAGTATAATAGGAACTTGAATTTTTGAATTTGAGTGATAATTGGTCCATTTCTTGAAAATTTGGAAACTTATGTGATTTTGGAATTGGGAATTTTTGTTCTTGAACTTGTTCGGATCAAATGATGCTATATTTGTGAAATTGAATTTATTTTAAGCATATTAGAACTTTGAATGTTTGAAATCGAGCATGTATAGCTATATATGCAAAAAATTCGAAACTTATGAGGATTTTAAGTATGAGATTTTGTGATTTTGATGTTATGAGATACATATGATGATTTCATGTAGGAGTGAGCAAAATTCGGTTAAAACCAAAAAACCGAGCCGAACCTAATCGAAATACTAATTCGGTTCGGTTAATTTAGTTTTCGGTTTGGTTTTGGTTTTGAATTTTGAACTTTTCGGTTTTTCGGTTTGGATATGGTTTTTGAAAAAAAATATTTGGTTAACCGAAAATCGAACCGAATTAATAATTAATTTTATAATTTATTAATTTTTATATATATTTAAAAATTAAAATGATTATTATTAATTTTTATATATATGTTTTGGAATTTTGGTTATGTTTTGGTTAAGATGTTTGGAATTTTGGACCCGCAACATCAACAAACATCACTGATTTATTTATGTTTGGTTAAAGATGTTTTAGAATTTGGATTATTACTTTTTGCGGATTTGGAATCTTGAATATTGAATGTTAATTACTTATTTAAAATGTAGAAAATATATTGTGTATTTATTTGGTTTTAACAGAAATCGAACCGAAATATTTCGGTTCGGTTTTAGCCATGTTCGGTTCGGATTCGGTTATTTATTATATAATTCAGTTTTAATTTGGTTTTTGCAATTCGGTTCGGTTCGGTGACCGAATAACCGAATGCTCACCCCTAATTTCATGATGAAATTAGATTTAAATAAGCATGTTAGCATCTTGAATTTCTAAAATTAAACGTCACATGCTCAATTTATGAAAAAGTCGATGTTTATGTGCTCAGAAGTTGAGATTTCATAAATTGGAATGAAATTGAGTGAATTGATGAGTCGTTTGAGCTGATATGTTTTTGTCGAGCTTTCTAGAATTTTAATCGAGTAAAAACGAACTCATATGCATGAAAAATGGAAAATTTCGAAAGTTATAAGAAACTAGGGTTAGGGTTTTTTTGATAATCGTGTCGAAAGTTGAAATTGATCGAGTAATTGTTCAATTAGATTTATTTTGAACTAATTGTGAAAGTTTGAGAATTTTCTGAGCATGTGTATGTGTTTTCTCGAAAAATGTGTCTTATTTTACTCTAAGAAATTTTGTATGAGGTCTCGCATTTCGAATCCGATTTCATATTTGAATTCCTTAAATTATTCTAAGTAAAATGAAACTATTTTCGTTCAAAACCGAGAATTTTCATTTTTAAGTTAAAAAGTTAAGCAGTATCGAGTGAGCATGAGATGAATTTGAATTATGAATAAGTTTCTAAGTCGATATTTGAGTTCGTATGATTATACGAGAATTTCTAGAATATTTTGATAAATTTTGAAAATTTTTATTTTTCCGGCTATTTATTGAAGTCAGTCGTGTACCTATCTGTGATTGTCTGATCTGAGATGTGACGACTTGATTGTGCATAATTTGTGTTTAAAGTGATCGAGAATTAATCTCGTATTATTCTGAAGTCGTTTGATGTCTGAAATCGAGAAATTTCGAGTTTATGAAATGAATAGTGATATCTCGTTTTAATTATTTGTTTAAGTTTCAATTTGTCTGATGTTATCGAAATTGTCGAGTTTGAATGTTTGAGTCTGAGAAAGTCTGTTGGTATAGTACTTGAATAGAGTTAAGAGTCGAGAAAGTTCAATTACGAGCCGAGAAAAAGTTAAGAGAACCCGAGTCAAGTAGAAGTCCAAATAACAGAGCTTAGAATTCGTATTTATTCGAGAAGTAAGATGCTATTCTTGAAGTAACGAGTGGAGTCGAGAAGTGACGAGCAAGCAGAAAGTGTTTACCTAAACAGTGCCACTTGACAGGTGGGCTTTTTAACCGAGAAGTGATGAATGTGATTATCTATTATTATTATTATTATTATTGTTATTATTATTATTATTATTATTATTATTACGTGAGTTTTTAAATTAATTAACTTGCCAATGTTTTGAGTTTTGGTATGTTTAATCATCTACTTGAGTTATTATGATCTTGTGTGAGACGGGATAACACACATTGTTTAATTATTAGAGGTGACTGTGAGCCTTGTTTCGGTTAGGTAGTCGCAGTGTGTGAGAATGTAGCCTACTTCTCTACACACTTGAATGATGTAGATTGATTCATACCTGAGTTATATTTATAATATGTTTGACTGTACAGTCGTTTCCGAAAAGGAAAATATTTTTGCATTCACAAGTTATTAGTTTTTATATTAAATAACACTTGTGATGCAGTGGCAAGACAAGTTCAATTTATAGCTCTATGGAGCAAGCTTTCAATTTATTTTTGGCATATGTCACTGAGTACGAAGTACTCAGCCTTGCATGTTGTTTTCTAAAACGTGCAGGTTAGCTCGGATGATGATGGCGGCGTGCTTTGGCGGCGTTAGTTGTTTCAAGTCGAGTCTGTTTAAACTTAAAGTTATGTGTCTTCATACATGTAGCTTTTGGGACTTGAGTTCTTATTTCTGCTGCAACACTATCATTATCGTGTTTCAAATTTTAAACTCTGATGGTGGATACAATGAGCCTCTGTGCTCGATACTTTGTTCCTTAACCCGACTTCTACTTGTATATTAATATTTATCTATTTTGGGGTAATTGAGTTGTTATTGAAAGCATGTTTTTATTTTTTATCGCTTTCAATTGATATTCTCTTGTTCCCGAGCATGTTTCCTTTGATAAGTTTTGTTTGTTTCACCCTCATTGTCCAATGATTTTTAGTCATTTCATACATTAAATTTCGGGTTTTGGCAAATATCTATGAGGTAACGTACAAATAATCAATCAGGTTCTAAAATGGCGATTTTTTTAATAAAAGAATATAAAGTATTTATCGTAGTACTAACATCTTTTTTTTTTCTTTTTTGAGGGAAATGTATCGTACTCCCTATGTCCACGATATTATTAGTTGTTACTTCCATTTATAGTAGTGAGATCTATATAATACAAATATTTAACCTTATATTATTCATTACTTCACTTCACATTTATGATGAGACTCTTACTTCACTCACAACTATACTCACTACTAATCATTACTACTACATCACCTTTTTAAAATCCGTACCATTCACAATGTAGCAACCATATTATTGAATATATTGACGAAGGGAGTAACATTTATTTATTTATTTTTCTTTAGAGGGGAAGTATCATAACATCACTAAGGCCCTCTCCAACGGCTACTGCAAACTCATTTTGCAGTTGAAAATATACCGTAATCCTACTGTAAACTCAAACTCAAAATGCAGTTTTGTACCTTTTTTCTCTCCTCCAACCTCATATTTGAGCCTCTATTGTACATCAAACGTAAATCACTTTTGATAGTTTGATAATTGCACTCCAGTCATTTAGTTTCTTGTGGATTAAAAAGAAATATATGTATATTAGTATTTCTGAAGAAGAAGAAGAGATATGAAGAACAACGAAACAACATAATGAATTATAATTAGGGTTTTAATATATTTATAATTGGGTTTTGGGTTTTGGGCTTCTACATAAGAGATTTTATATTTATTTTAAGGTTTAGATTGTGGGCTTTCAATTGTTTATAATGGATGGTTTTTTTTTAGTTGAACATTGAAAATAGTAATTTGGTTCCCACAAAGTAATAATAAAGAAAACTATGAATTATTGTAATATAGCTAGACAATAACTTAAATTCAAAAGTTTTTGTGAGTTTAATGTGTAACATTGAAAAATATATATAGATCTTATTGTAAAATTGTGAAAAGTAGTATGAAAAGGAATATATAGAAAATATTTTTTTAAGTACGAGTTTGAGTTTATGGGTTGAAATGAGATTACTGTTTGATGTGATAGATACTGAAAATGAGTTTATGTTTAGTGTTACGGGTTGGAGATGACCTAAGACTAGCCACAATGGTTGTCTCCATGGGTTTCTCGAGATACCCAAGACATGGAGACAGTCTGATGCAGCAGCCAGCGGCTCGAGAAGGTCTCGCCCCTTCGAGACAGGCTCAATACGGAGCGTGCACCAGCCTGAAAATATAAAATAAAAATAAAAAATGTCCGGCGCGTGCAATGAACGCGCCTAACGATTAATTTTTTAAATCCAACGGCATGATTTGGTAGCCAATGGCTATGTTGGCCGATTTTGTATTTTAATTTTTTTTTCATTTTTACCTATAAATACACACTAAATTCATCCTCAACTCACATCATTTCTCCTACTTCTCATTATTTTCTTCTTCAAATTCTTCCCCAATCACCTCTCGTACTTCCAAAGAAATGGGTCCTTCAAATCTTTGGTCGTTGTCGTGGTGTCCCCCCGATATGACGGACGATGCATACATGCTGACGGGGCTTGATTCTATCAACCTCAACTCGCAAATGGGCGAGTCCTTCTGCACTATCACCAGCGACAAGGAGAGTCCTTCATCTGAGCCACCGTCGTCCACCGTGTGTCGCAAGAGGACAGCCAAAGGCAAAGGCAAGGCACCCACCGACCTCACCCTAGCTGTCGTCGCTCCTCCTCCGCCCACGCCGACTGAAGCCATCGTCAAAGTAAAGATGATGTGGCACATGTACACCATCGAACAGTCTGCTGTCGTCGCTCAAATTTGGATGGAGGAAACACGCAATATTTCAATTCTCGGCAAAGATTAACACGCCGAGTCATATTAGGGGAAAGTGATCGCGAGATTCAACGCCATGTTTGGAGAGGACCTCAACCCAAAGCAAGTGAAGAGCGTTTTTGGGCGCGTCTCCGGCTGGGTGAAGGAATAGATGATCGCTTACAACAAGGCGACTGCTAGAAGGCCCAGCGGCGCCTCCGACGATATGGTGATCGAGAATGCCCAGCAGATATACGCGGGCCATCAAAATGGTAATCACTTCAAGTATTTTGGTGATTGAGAAATCATGCAGAACTATCCCAAATTCCTCCACCAAGAATTTCCCGACGTTCACTCCATGAAGCAGACGAAGAATACGTCGGACGATGCCCACACCTCATCGGGAATGACCCAATGCTTGAGGGAGACGAATGAAGGAGAAAGCACGTCTCCTCCCAGACCACAGGGTCGAGACGCGATGAAGGCGGCCAAAGGAAAATGAAAACAAATATCGAGCGATGATACAGAGCTCGCTCGGGTCATTGTTGGACTCAACGAAAGTCCGACTCACCAGCATCATCGAGACAAAGCAAACCATGGCCGAGGTAATGATGGCAAGTGCTCGGACGAAGCAAGATTCTATCGACATGAAGATCATCACCAAGAATACGTCGTACATGAAGCCGGAGCAGTACCAACTGCACATGATGATGGTTGCGGAAGTCAAATAATGTCGAGGATGGACTTAGTTTTTTTTTCCTTGCAATATATTTTATTTTCTAGTAATGTATTATTATTATTTATTTAAATTAATGAAACTTTTGAATTTTTTTATTTGAAATTAATACAAGATGAACATTTAGAAACTAATTAGATGGAAAAAACATAGAGACAATTCCATTACAAGTGAATGTCTCCATCGACCATAGAAGATGGTCTAATGTAGTGGCTCTTTTAGACTACGTTTATCGGCGGTCACCACTTGTAGAGGTGGACCGCCACATCAGCAATTAGGATAAAAAAAAAAAGGAAAGATAGTGAGACCTAAACCCACCGCGTTCGCATTTCACAAAATTGCAACTACTTGGTCTCTCTCTCTCCTCAATGCATCAATCAATGAGATTGAGACACTTGTCTCCATTTCATTGGTTCATATGATTTTTTTTTTAATATTAAGATAAAATCATCATATCTTTTATATATTATTTTAAAAATAAATAAAAATTATATCAAAAATCGTATTTTTTCATACTCTATAAATAGAGACCTAATTTGCTATAGTTTCACACACAAAAAAAATCTCTTCGTTTCTGTACATATAACTTTCATTTTATCATACCTTTTATTTTCTTTATCCTATATTCGTTTACCATGGATGATGACAACTATTATTTCTACAATTCTCAAAATTTTAGTTCATCCTAAAATTTCGATCCGTCCCAAGGATATTATCCCCATTTTGATAAATTTTCAAATTATAACGAATATCAGAGTTCATTTCAAAACACCACATATGTATTTTAAATTTGTATTTCAATTGAAGTAATTTATTATTTTGGTTTGTTTATTTGTAATTTGTCATCGTTATGTTTTGTTTATAATTTTACATTAATTTCAAATTATCTTAATTATCTTTATTAGAAATAAGAGGCAAATCGTAATATAGCATTAGGGTACATGTTTTTATCAAATTTGACTGAAATACCCTTAATGGATGTTATGTAGGGTTATTCCTTCATTTATTATTTTTCACATTCTCTCTCTTCCCTCTTTTTCTCTCTTCCCTCTCGTCTCTCTCTTCCTCTTCTTCTTCTTCTTCTTCTCCGACTCTCTCTGACTCTCTCCGCCTCAACCATTCCACCGCTGCTGACCAGAAAAATATCCTCAACCATTCCGCCGACCATCCTTCCACTGTAACGATGCCGTCGCAAATAAAAAAGGTGAAAAACCACCGGCGCAACGTATGTCTCTCTATTCTTCTCTCTTCTCTTCTCCTCCGTTCTTCGTTCATCCCCACTCATTTCCGCCGCCGTCCGCAACATCCAGAACCACTATACCAACTATTGTCGTCGAAAATCCATAGATCTCGCCGGAAATTTATAGATCTAAAATTGGGGTAACGAGTTTATTTGAATTTTTTTTTTCAATTCATAATTTTTTAGCCTTATTTTTACTCATTTATAGGTTTTCGTTGAGTTTCTGATGATTTCTAGTGTATTTGGGTTGAATTCCGAGCGATTTCAATGTATTTGGGTAGATTTCTGGTTTCTTTTTGTTGCAGCAGAACTGCTGTTGCTGTAAAACCCGTCGGTACGCTGTACGTATTTACAAATACGTACTGCGTACTACGTACTGCGTACCTAGTTCGCAATACGTATTTGTAAATACGTACTGCGTACCTAATAATCTTGTTACGTTTTTGTAAATACGTACCGAGTTATCAAGTAAAATACAAGTACTATGTTTGATTATCACTTGATTTCTTCGATTTCGCGGGTTTACTATGTTTTGAATATCGATTGCGTACCCAGTTTGTTGAGTAGAATGCGAATTAGGGTACACACAAATTTGGGAGAAAATTGTACTAGGTGTACCGGTACGTTTTGTGCAATACGTACCGGTACACACAGATATGTAATTTCTTGAATTGAGGATAGTTTGTTATGAATTTTCTGAGATTATGCATGATGAATTTTGCATTCGGTTGATGTGAATATGACATTGTATGATTAAAATTGGTACTATTTTGTAAAAGCGTACCCAGTTCTAAAGCATATAAGTTGCAACTTGGTAAGCATTTGCAAATACGTACCAACATAACTAGTGTGTACCTGGTAAACTCGGTACGCATTTACAAATACGTACCGAGTGTACCAGTAATTTGATTTTTTGCTAGTACACAGTTACAAAGCGTACCTATTTTACCGGTGCACTCGGTACGCATTATCAAAAACGTACCGGGTGTACTAGTAATATGATTGTTTGCTAGTACGTATCTGCAAATGCGTACCTACACTACAAGTACACTCGGTACGCACAAGCAAATGCGTACCTACTATACCAGTAATTTCATTTTTTGCTACTACTTCTTTGCCAATGCGTAACTACTTTACTGGTACACTCGGTACGTATTTGCAAATACGTACCAACTTCACTAGTGCATTGCTGGTAAAATTGGTACGTTTTTTCAAATACGTACCGAGTGTACCAGTAATATGTATGTTTGCTAGTACATCATTGCAAATGCGTACATACTTTACAAGTACACTCGGTACGCATTGACAAATACGTACCAAGTGTACCTGTAATATTTTTGTTTGCTAGTATGTAATTGCAAATGCATACCTACTTTACAAGTACACTCGGTCCGCATTGGAAAATATGTACCGAGTGTACCAGTAATATGATTTTTTGCTAGTACGTATTTGCAAATGCGTACCTACTTTACAAGTAAAGTTAGTACGTATTTGTAAAAGCGTACCACTTGTACCAAGCAGTGTATGACTAAACAGTGAATATGAATTTGTTATTGATTTGTTGTTTCTCTTATTGCAGTATAACTAGACATACAAGAGGCTTGACCTCAGTACCTTGATATCCAATGTAATGACTTATGGTTATGAGTCAATTTATGCCTACATCATGGAGGAACACACACCGACAATCCTTATAGATGTGGATGCAGGGAATGAATGAATGATGAAGTATAGTTAGTTTTTTATGAATATTAGTATATTGTGAATGGGTGAATTTTGATATTTTGTGAATCTGTAGTTTGGATGACTATTAACATGTGCTACTCGTAATCTGTATATTTTGGATGACTATTAGTATTTTATTATGAATTTGTGTTTTGGTACGAAAATGTTAATTCGTTACAATTGTTTCAGTTTGCAAGGTAAGCAATTCTGAAAAACGCACCAATATTTACTAATATATCATGTACAACATATGTAAAAATGTACCAATCTTTACAATAATATTTAGTACGAAATGCGTAAAAACATACCAATCAATAGCACAATAAAAAACAATTAAACATTCAAAATAAAAACAGTAACAAACAGTAAGTTTATAATCGAATTCAATACATATCCATAACACAAAAATTATCAACCAAATCTATGTGGATCTTGACATGTAAGGCGAGTATGACCAGCACACACCACGAATCTTTATCCGGAATAAGCATCACATCAACAACATAAATCTCGCGCCACGTCGCAGTAGAATAATATTGATACACATATGACAAAGAGGATTCCTTCTTAAATCTGAAAAAGCCTAATAAATTAATACTTCGTCGAAGGCATATTTGGTACGCAATCGTAACTGCGTACCAAGTGTACCACATCAGAACTGGTAACCAGATATGCATTGGTCAATGTGTACTTACTTACCAACTTTTATTGTGCAAACTTGGTACGCAATTGTAACTGCGTACCAGGTGTACCACATCAGAACTTGGTACGCAGGTACGCAGGTACGCATTGACCATTTTGTACCTGCTTACCAAATTCTGTTGTGGTACACCTGGTACGCAATTGTAACTGCGTACCATGTTTGCACAACAGAATATGGTAAGCAGGTACACAATCCAGTACGAATTTACAAAAACATACCAACTAATATAGATCTGAAATCGGAATGACAAAAGATTATACTTGCATCATAATATATAGATGAAACTTGGTACGCATTAAAAATATGTACTGCGTATCAAGAAAACAAATTAAGGTACGCAATACGCATTTCTAAATATGTACTGTGTACCCAATAAACTTGGTACGTATTTCTAAATACGTACTTCGTACCAAGTAAACTTGGTACGTAGTGGTAAATACGTACTGAGTATCAAGTAAACTTGGTACGTATTCGTAAATACGTACTGTGTACCAAGAAAACAAATTAAGGTACGCAGTACGTATTTATCAATATGTACTGTGTACCAAGTTCACTTGGTACGCACCAGTACGCAATTACAAAAACGTACCAACTCAAACCAGAAATCAAAATCGAAAATCAGAATTCATACTGCCGGGAAATTACCTCCATAGCTTTGTCGCCACAACCAAACATTGCCGGAAAATTACAATCGAACACATGTAACACTTTTTAAACAAATATCTAAGAATAAATTACAGCAAAATCGCAACAAATCGCGCAAAAATGCAGCAAAATTGCAGAAAAAAAGAAACAACAAAATTCAGCAAAAATGCAGCAAAATCGCAGAAAAATCACAAGAGAGAGAAACGACGATGATGATGAAGCAACTTGCAGACAAAAATTAAGCACGACGACGACGAAAAACGAGTTGAAGCTTTCGATCGGTGAGAAGTTGAGAGAGGAAGAAGAGAGAGAGGGAGAAAAAAAGAAATAGAGAGAAACACGTGAGGTGAGGGAAGAAGAGAGAGAGAAAAGAGAGAAAAAAAATAAAAGTGAAAAAGTAGGAGAGAGAGTGTACAAGGATGGAATAAACTATAAAACATAAGGGTATAAATGTCCAAAAAGTAAACATATGATAAAAATTGATAAAATTTGAACTAGTGACCTTTTTTTGATATTACCTTTAAGCTAATGACATATGGGTGCATTTCCTCTACAAATAATTATATTAGTATTAAAAATAATGCAAAACAAAAATATATAATTTTGTAGTTTGGGTGGTTGGGGTGGTCATTGATAAACAAGAGAAAAGAAAAGTGATTGAACTGAAAAAATATTGAAGATGTGGAAGAGAGATAAATTAATTAAATATTAAAAAAGATGATCGGTTAGGTGGTCTGCTTTGGTCTCTGATAAACATGGTCTTACAATTTTACTATCCACGCGTCTAGCGTCAGATTCTACTATGCTGGCCAACACGTGACAATCATCCACATGTGTGTTGTTGCAGTATTCAGGATCGAAGTTACTTTTGAAATTAAATTCTTATTGTTAGCATTGCTTCAAGAAAAGAAAAACAATAAAAATAAAATAAAACATCAACAAGATGTCCTTATATTCAGGGGAAAAAAATAACCACTTTCTCCAATAATCCAAGTTAATTATTAGTCATGATTTTTTTTGTATTCTCTGTGGAAAGTGAAGACATAAATATTATATAAGAAAATTAAGTAAAAGATACTCGTTTGAAACGGACAAGATCCGTTGTTATTTTGTTGGTCGCCATTCAGATTAACGATGAATTTTATGTCCGTCAGTGAAAACAACAACGAATCAATGACAGTTATTCCGTCGCGGATACTAGTTCCCAGATCCGTTGTGGATTGGCGACGGATTAGAAACGAATTTTTCCGTCACTGATTAACAACGGATTGTTTCCGTCACTGTTTTTGAAGGGATTGGAGACTAATTTTCCGTCACCGATCCGTTGACAATTAACGACGGTACATGTCTGTCGTTGTTTTTCGAGAACTTAGCTACTATTCATTCTGTCGCTAATCCGTCACAGTTTTTTTTAATATTAATTTTCTGCTTAATTTTGTTATTCCATTTCCAAAATCCTGTTCATATCAGACCAAATCAGAAACACAATTGCTAAAATACAAATATGCAATGAAAATGTGAAATTCAAATATCATAAATAAGTTCCAAATCTGACATAGTCAAGTCAACAACACAAAGTATGTAATATTCAAATTCAAATAGAAACTACATTCAAGATGGTGGGGTTGTGAACTCTTAAATTGTTGCATAAGCATGTCAAGTTGTTTTTTCATCCTAGCGGACTCTTCCTTCTGTTTCTCTTGCTCATCAGCCTGCCTCTGCAATCGTTGTTCTAATTGTAGCCTCTCATCACGCTCAGCTTGCATTTGCTCCATAATCTGAGCACGCTCGTCACTCTCTGTCTGTGGTTCAGCCTGTAAAGATGACAACCGTTGAGTCATAGCCTCCATGTCAGTGTTTGGTGGCACCTCCAAGCTCGAGTGAGATCCACGTGTGTATAATGATGATCGATCTCCCAAACCTATCATTCTTCCCTTGCTGCTGTTCTCCTTGGCAACTTTGATGAATATCGAGTTCATATCGACATCTTGCTCTTCATTAGTCTAGTAGCTCTCTCTCATAGTGTACAAGCTCATACACCTTCGCCTATAGCCAAATACATGTCAAGTACAAAAAAAATTACTTACAAACTTATGATAATAATTAAGTTACTGATTTTTAAATCAGTTCTAACATCTTTTAAACTTATAAACATGTACATAAATGTAGAGCTTACTAGTTCAATTAAAATAAACTAAATGAAACACAATTCACATAATTAACAAATTAATGTAGTAAATAAGCAGTAGCTGCAAAGATATTAGCAACTTATAATAAAATCATACAAAATATAGCAACTTTTGTATAAAGAACATTTTAATTGATATATAACTAATTAAGAACAGTAAAACCAGTCGGTCCACTCATATTTTTAGATATAAAAGCGTACAGACTGCACAAAATAGTATCAACATTTAAGTTGTAAAGTATTTCCAAAATATTGAAAAATTACTTACAACAATTCACTTTGTCCTTGCTGTTGTATAGTTTCCATCTTTAGCGTGAGAGAGAGAGAGTTGGATTTACCAACGAAAGAGATTTCAGTGATGGCCGGCGGCAGTCGGTCCGGCTGAAGTGGCTCTAGAGATCGGGCTAGGTGGAAAAATACACATTAATGAGAGAGAGAGTAATGGTACTGAACAAAATCTGGGGGGAGTGAGAGAGAGAGAGAGTTCGTAAAAAATAAAACATTAGGAAAGGAGAAAAGTGTGTCACAGCCCGAAATCCGATGTGTAGGAACGATCAGACTCCATTGGAGTGTGAAGGTTAAACCATCAAATAACAAACTACTTTTATCTCAACTTAACTTTAAACACTAACCCGAATGAATTAAAAATGTGAAACCAACAAATAAAACTCGACTCAACAATGAATCGATCAAGGAAAATAAGGTTTCAACATGACATGAATATAAACAGACTTTCATAACATGGCTCAACAATGAACGAGCTTAATAATTTACAGAGATTCTCAAAAATAGGGTTAAGTGTAAAGACATCATGTGGTTCAAAAGTAAGGTATGTAAACGAAATTCAAGGCATTGTTTTGAACACACAGCTCATGTTATCAGAGTTATCAAATTATTAACATATCAAAAGATTGATAAGCAGCGAAGACATCACTTGCTCACAACAATTACATGTATGAAGACATGTAACTGTCGACTCAACTTCCAAAAGGTTAACACACTACCAAGACCATCCAAACCATCCTCATCCGTAGCTAACATGCACGTTTAGAAATACATGCAGGGCTGAGTACTTCGTACTCAGTGAACACATTGCCAAAAACAGTTTAAAATCTTGCACTTAGAGCTATATAATTGAACTTGCCTTGCCACTGCATCACAAGTGTTAGCATACTTGAAATCATTTTACTTGTGAATGCATAAAATCATTTTCCCTTTAAAGATGTGTGCACACAATTTTATATATAAGGTATGAATCATCTACCACATCAACATTGTGTAGAGAAGTAGGCCTCCTTCTCAAACACTGTGACCGGCTAAACCGAAGTAAAGCTCACAGTCACCATCATCAATTAATTAACCACACGTGGGTTCCTACTTTACACAGGATAATATAACTCATGTAGATGATAAACACATACCAAAAACTCAGAAAAATGGCAAGTCAATTAATCTGAAAAGCTCTCATAATATTAATCAATAAGTAATAGCATTCATCGAAATTTTAGTTCAGCCTCGCTTCTGGTCTTTTGAAGTCGGGGTTGCTTACTTTTCACTTTTTCTGATTATTTCGCAGTCCCGCTCGGCCCTTCAATAACAACATCGATTAAACTCGAGCTTATCGACTTGAAAAATGTATAATAGACCTAGGGCTTGGCTGATGGACTTCTACTTGAGTCGGGTTCTTCTTAACTTATCTATACTTTTCTACGTCGATAACTTTCTCGTTTTCTCGTCCTCAATCATCGTCTTTACTCGATTTCTAATTACTTCTCGAACTCTGATTCTCGTTTCTAATATCTTAATCTTCACATAAATCGATAAGATACTATTTAACTCGGCAAATCATATCATCAAGTCTCAACTATTTTCATCACATAAAAATCATATGCAGTTAAGCACTTATTTCAATAATCGAATACTCACATCAGAGATCAAACATTCACATTTTAATCACATATTCACATCAATACTCAAACATCGTCATCATACTCAAGCATCAATATCAACATCTCAAACACTTACATTAAATAAGCAATCATCTTACTAGAGAGGTTAATCATACTTAATCGTTTAATCATACTCAAACATCGAAGTTTATATAAACAACTCACGTCCTAACATAATCACACAGTCAAGTGTTAAACTTCCATAACTATCTTATATCTTAGACATAATTTCTTAATAACTTATAACTTAATCATATTTTCATCATAATGAATTATTGCTCGGCTTTTAGTTTTTAAAACTCACAACTTCGACTCTTTAACGAAAAGTATTTCGTTAAACACATATAATTATAATTTCAAATTTAAATAATCAAACTTATATTTCGTATTTCTTGACTCAAAAATACGTCATTATTTTTTCTCAAAATACGTATTCATATACATCATCATTTTCTTCAAAATACGTACTCAAAACATGTACTCATATACGTATTTAATACTCGACTAAATACTTAGAATAAAATAATCATTATTTTATCTTTTTTTTATTTAAAACTCAATTTTTGTTTTATTTAATAAAAACTCGGCTTTTCTCGTAAAAACTTTACTGCTCGATAACTTCTACATCTTAACTCCTTTTTAAGCGATTCAAAAAGCAAACTTGCTTAATTCTACTCAATTATCATCATGGAATTACTTAACACATCATATAACATCAATTACTCATCATAAAAATATTTTTAACTCTTAAAAATATTATTTCTCTTCACATAATATAATTATTTTCTCGTTTTTCATCTTCTACTACTTTTCTTACTCGATTAACATTCCGTCACATCAATTAAGCATTCAAAGCACACTTTAAGAACATAAACAATCATCTTATAACTCACATCATTCAAACATTTCATTTCTAATGAAAATATTCCATTTAAATCAAATACTCTATTATTATTATTACTTCTTTAATGATAAGTCTTTTAGCTTCTCTTTTAAAATAACGAACTCAAATATGAACATCTTATCTCTTATTCTCATACTCATGTCTTCTATCTCATATTACCTTATAGAAATTTCATTTTCTTTTATTCTATTTTTCTTTTTATCCTCAAATATTAATATTATTATTAATATTATTTTTCTTTCAACACTAACATCCAATTTCAATATATATATACTTTTTTTTCGAAATATATATATATATATATATATATATAAATAACTATTTTTCTAATTAATTTATAACATCTTCAAATCTTCAAGTTTTTCTTATGAATATGAAGAACACATCTTCAGAAATTCATTTTAACATCAAGAACATCACATCTTATTTTTAAACCTATTTTCTTTATTTTTCTCCAAATTTACTCATTTAAATTCCATAAAAATACTAAAAATCATATTTCTCAATTTTCATGCTCAAAATTTACTCATAAATTTTCTAACACATCTTAACATCATAATCATCATCATTATCATCATATTTCATCAAAAATCATCATAAATAATTTTTTTCTCATAATATCACATATTCCAATTTTTATGTAAAATTCATATCATGACTTAAAAACACATCTAAATCATATTTTCATATACCATCATGCTCATAAACATCATATATCTCATAAAATTCATAAATCATAATTTATCCATATTTTCTCTATTTTTCACCAATTAAATTCAATAAAAATTCAATAAATTCGCCAAAAAATATCATCAACACATATATGCACATAAATCACATGAAAAATCATAAATAGCATATATGATCACCATATCATCAATTAAGCATCAAAACTGATCAAGAACTCATTTTTCCTAATTTTCTCATTTTAATCGATTTAGGGCTTTTAACCTATCTTAGGTTCTTTCATCTTTTTAATTCCTAAATCATGTTTTAAAACTCATCTTGATCATCATCTCATCATCACAACCCTAAGGTTTGCCTATGCATAAAGTAAACATGCATCTTTTTCTTCTTTTCTTGGTTTAGAGATACATATATACATCTTATGAATAAATAGAAATCATACTTAAATAAATACTTAAACTCTTCTTTGGCTTGGATTTTGGCTTGCTTGGAGGATGAAAGATGATGGATTTATAGCTCCTTTCCTTGCATGAAACAATATACAAGGGAATCAAGATCATGGTTTCAAAAAAATAAGGAATAAACCCTTGTTTCTTTTCCATAGAAATCGATGGAAATAGAGTTGTTTTCTAAGCTTGTTTCAAGCTTGGAAATAGGATGAAATGGATGGAAACTTACTCCTTAAATGATCTTGAATACAAGGAAGATGATCACATCAAAGAATCCTCAAGCATGAAGCATGATTTCATCAAAGAAACTAGGTTTAGCATGAAGAAATCTTCGAAAATTGCTACTGAGTTTCAGCTATGATGATCGAGCTTTTGCAGCTGTTTTCTTCAAGTTTTAAGGCTTTGGATGATGATGAATATGTAGTAGATGATCTCTAGAGTGTTAGGATGAAGTTTATGAAGGTGATGAAGGTGAAAAACATGGAGATTGAAGCTGAAATTTGTAGCTTTGCTGTTGCTATATTCTTCTCGGCAGAGAGAGCTTTCGAGAGAGAGAAATGGAGCTTGCTTGTTGCTTGTGAGGGAAGAGTGATGTGAAGTGATAGATAGATGAAGTGTAAGATAGAAATACACATGTAGATGCATTTAACATGTGAGAATCTTACAAGATTTAGTAAGATTAGAGAGAGAAGGGAGAGAGATTGAAAGAGAGATTTGAGAGAGAAGTAGAGTACACCTCTTGGATGAATGAGAGGGAGAGTGGTGCTCACTCTCTCTTTAGTGAGAGTGGTGGAGGATATTGGATTCTATTTTAGATAGGTATGAGATTTTTATCTGTTAATTATACCTGGAATTAGAAGTTTTTCGGTAGAAAATATCCTCGTCATTTTATTTTATTCTCTCAAACTTTTAATAATCCTTCTCGTCTCTTTCTCGTCGTCTAAATTCTCTCTAATTCATCTTATATCTCTCAAAATAATTTAAGGAATCCAATGATCTAATTTTTATGCCGAGATTCCTTCTAACGAATAAGTTCGTAAAAACTGCTCGATTAAACGAGTCGTCAAACAATTTATTTTTAAACCTTACTCTAATGATCTCGGAAAATTCTCCGACTTATCTCAAAGGTCTTAAAATAATTTTTAGATTCCAATGAAACTAATTAGACTAAACTCGGAGTCATTCGATGAATAGGGATTTCTCCGTTTACATTACTATTCATCTAAAAATAAAAGTTTTCAGAAAATTTTGAATTTTATACTCAAGCTCAAACTCATATAAATAAGCTCAATCAATTCATCACATGCTCAATTCGAATAATTGAAAGGAGAAAAATCACATTAGAGCACATAAGAGCATTTTCATCATTTCAAAGAAAAATTTTATTTTCGCGAAAAATTTTTAGTGCTCAAAACTCATCATGAAGGCATATTAATCAAGTTAATATGCACATAAGAACTTAGAAAATTTTGGGGTATTACAAAGTGGTGGCAAACGGATTGATGACTTACCGGCGGCACACGACTGACGAGAGAGAGAAGACGACGACAAAGGACCGGCGAGAGAGGAACAACGGTAGACAACCGGCAAGAGATGGGTGGTGGTAGACGACCAGCGAGAGAGAGAAGGACCGATGGTGGAGGGAAATTAGGGCTCAAGGTAGAAAGGGGGAAATGAGTAAGGGGGAACGGATATGGTATTCAACTTACCAATGACGGATTTTATCCGTCGTTGTTTTATTAAAAATTAATGACCGATCAAATCCGTCGTTGATAATAAATTAAATATTAAATTATAATAAATAAAAATAACGACGGATACAATTCCGTCGCTGATATTCATAATTTTTTTAAAAAGAATATAAAGCAACTATGGATAATGACCATCGCTGATTATTACAACGGACACTTCGTCGTTAATTGTGGCGTGAAGTAATCCCGCAAAATTCCGTCGCCATTTCGTCGCAAATTCTGTCGTAACAACTGGGTTTTTATATTCGTCGTTGTTTGGTCGTCAATCGGTGACAGACTAATTTCGGTCACTATTTACGTTATTAATTCTAAGTTTTTTTGTAGTGGAAAAATAACATATCAAGTATACCAAGTATATTAATTTGATACCCATGTACTGATATACCAAGCACATGATATTGATATGACCATATTGATACTCATACCTGATATACATATATGAATACAATATCCAGATCAACCTCATTAAAAATTTGATAATTTGTCGCCTTCTAATTCCTCCACACAATTATGATATTCAGCCTTATTATGTACCTTAAATTTACTCTTTTTAGCTCTTTATTTATTCTTTTATTATTGTTGCGAGTCTTTTGACACTTTTATTATTGTCCAAAAACATGTAATATGAACAAATAGATTTGATATTTCTAGTTAAATATGGATCTATATATTTCAAAATCCAATCAGAAAAACCAAGATATCGGATGGATTTAATAAAATAAATTAAAAATATATACATTCAGCATCAACCGAATTCTAAATATGTATTTTGAGAATAAAAAATAGAGTTAATATGTGATTATTTCAATTTTTACAGTCAACTTTTCTTTTTTTAGGTGTGTGGCTGGTCACAGTGTGGCCGAATATCATTACCCTATGTAAAAATACCCCTTTTTAAAAAGTAAAAATAAGTTATACCCCATAATTTATAAAAGATAAAAAATACCCCATAACTATAAAAGATTAAAAAAATACCCCATACATGATTAGCATACATGAAAAAACATACATGATGTTTTCGTGTATGTTACTCATGTATATATGATGAGTACTTATGTATGTATGATGAACACTCATGTATGCTATAATAGTCATCATGTATGCTACTCATGAATGACGCTCATGTATGTTATTCGTAATTTTATATCAGTCATGTATGATACTCATGTATGATATTCATGTATGTTGTAATAGTCATCATGTATGCTACTCATGTATATGTTATTCACACACACATATATATATATATATATATATATATATACACAATGAGCATTCATGTATGTTGTAATAGTCATCATATATGCTACCCATAAGTGACACTTATGCATGTTATTCGTCATTTTATGTCAGTCATGTATGATATTTATGTATGCTGTAATAATCATCATGTATGGAGTATTTTTTATTTTTTATAAATTATGGGATATTTTTGATCTTTTATATATTTGGGGTATTATTTATTTTTAGAGAAAAGAGGTATTTTAACTTTTCACTCTAAAAAATATACGTCCGCATAGTAACATCAATCAAATTTCTAAATTTATATTTTGAGAAAAGTTAAAGAGGTAATCCATCCATATAGCCAGTTTGACTAGGTTGACTACAATAGTTGTCAAGGAACTTAATATGGTTAAATTGTAGCCAAAATGTGTTTTTTGGACAAAAATACCCCTTCTTCTCACCTTTTCTCTTTCTCTCTATCTTCTTTATCTCTTTTTCCTCTTTTCTTTCTTCTCCTCCATCTCGTTTTTTTTTCTCCCGCTTCTTTTCTTCTTCATTTTTTTTGGTACTCTTCTTCCCGTCGGCCGCGTCCTAGATCTGAACACATCCTCGTTGCCGTCGTCCGTCTCGTCGCCACCATCGTGCCTCCCATTGCAGCCGCCGCCGCTATCGAGTTGCCCCTATCTCTCTTGCTGTTCGTCTCTCTACCGCTGCCGCTATCGAGCTGCCCCTCTCTCTCTCACTGTTCGTCTCTCTACCGCCGCCCTCGAGGTGTCACTCTCTCTCTCGATGTTCATCTCTCTACCGCCGCCGCCTCTCTGCAGTCGCCGCTGCCGTCGCCCTCCCGTTGCCGCCGTTGAGGTGTGTTGTTGCCGCCGCCATCGATTGGTTGTAGCTTTTCGTCACTGTCGCTGCCGTTGAGCTTTTTTTGTCACCTTCGCCGTTGATTGGTGTTGATTGACAATATTTTTCGATTTTGAATTTCATTGAAAAAGCTTCTTCAGTTGCATGCTGGTTTGTTGTTTTTATATGTTGTGATTTGTTGTTTTCGTATGTGTTTTATTACTATTTGTGCATTTCGTACGTGCAAATTAATTTCGTAACATGTTTGTGGCTACTGTGTATCGAAATTTTTACGTATACAATGTTGTGGATTTCGCAATTCAAAAAGTCTCAAACATGTTACGAAATATGAAATTCGTAACTAACTGTGCATTTTGGCTTGTTTATTTAACGTTACGAAATTACAATTTCGCAACATGTTTGAGACTTTTTGAATGTTTCGAATCTGAAATTTTTAGGTGTATAATGTTCCGAAATTCAAACTTCTTAACACAATTCGTATAATAGTGTAGCGAATTGTGAATTTCGTAACTAACTTTGCATTTTCATAATTTTATTTAAAGTTACAAAATAGAATTTCGTAACATGTTTGTGGCTATTTGAATGTTTAGAAACTGAATTTTTGAAGTACACATGTTACGAATTTGACAATTCGCAACATAATATACGAATTTCGTATATAGTGTTGCGAATTGTGAATTTTGTAACTAACTTTGCATTTTCATAAGTTTATTTAAAGTTACGAAATTGTAACATGTTTGTGGCTATTTGACGCTGCGAAATGCTACTTTCGCAACATGTTTGAGGCTTTTTGAAGGTTTCGAATGTGAAATTTTTATGTGTATAATGTTGCGAATTTCACAATTCGTAACACAATTCGTATAATTGTGTAGCAAATTGTGAATTTCGTAACTAACTTTGTATTTTTGTTAGTTTATTTGACGTTACGGAATTATAATTTCGCAACATGTTTTTTATGTTACGATTTGTTCATTTTGTAACATTGTATCTAATTTAAATCTTACTCCTTTTATGCAGATGAGTCCATCGTGCTTAATTGTTGTGCATGGAGGGCATTAAGATGAGAATATATATGTAGGTGGGAGAAAGAAGTATATTCCCATTCCTCCAACGAGTATAAGCTTTCAACAATTTCGAGCAAGATTGAGGTGCGATTGAAAAAAGACAATAGCATGTATGCATTTGATGTAGATGCTTTTGTTGAGTCACCTGTAGGGGAGACTATGAGAATGAAGATAACGGATGACTTTGAGTTGTCTAGTATGTTGGGGTTGTTGAATTTGCCTACGGTATATATCACAGTTTATCCTAGAATGAATGCATATTCATCTAGTAGGAAACGTCGAAATACTAAGGTTTTGAGTTTGCAAAATAAGATCCAGTGTGAGTTTGATGTTGATAATGATGAATCCAATTTTGAGAATGTTGGTGATGAAATGTATGATAGTAAATCTGATGACAAGGATGATGTGTATGATGATTTTGATGATCCGGCTGATTATTACAGTGGAGGTGAGCATAATCAAGCTAACACAATTATTAATGAGGAAAAGAAGAAAGAGGTTGCACTGTGGATTGTTCCTGGTGCAGCGGAGCAAGCTTCTATTGCATTTGATAATTTTGTTATACCTTCTGAGCCAGTGACAAATGAGCTTGTGATTGGTGGTATATTTCGTGACAAGTTGAGAATGCAAACAGCTGTTGGTAATTACCACATGAAAAATCATGTGGAGTATGTGACAGAGCGCTCGAGTGGTACTCATTATCATCTCGTATGTAAATTTGGCGATAGATGTGAATTTGTTATTCGAGCATCTGTGATGGGCAAGGCTTGGCAAATCACTCATTGGAGACCTCACAATTGTGAAATTGATTTGAGATATCATCCTCATCCTAAGGTTTCTTCTAAAGTCGTAGCTGCCGAATTTGTTGATAATTTGACTGAAGATGGTTTCTTTCTTAGGCCTCAGGATATTTAAGGAAAGTTGTTAAGGGATTACGGTGCTCATGTGACGTACCGAACTGCGTTGGCTGGGAAGAATCATGCAGTAAAACAATCATACGGTGATGCAGACAAGTCTTTTCAGGTACTTAAGTTTGATATATGTTTTTTTTGGTACGCCTGTTATGAATTTATTAAATTCATAATGTTGAGTGTTACGAATTTGATGAATTCGTAATGTTTATGTTACGAATTTATGACTATGTTTCGTAACATGTTTGAGGATCTTTTTGAATGCTTGGAATCTGGAATTTATAGGTGCATAAATTCGCAACACAACTGGTGTATAGTGTCTCGAATAGTAAAATTCGTAACTAACTTTGTATTTTGGTTCGTTGATTTGACGTTACGAAATTATAATTTCGCAACATATTTGAGGCTTTTTGAATGTTTCGAATTTGTAATTTTTAGGTGTATAATGTTGTGAATTCCACAATTCGTAACACAATTCATATAATAGTGTTGCGAATTGTGAAATTGAAATTCGTAACTAACTTTGCAGTTTGGTTCGTTGATTTGGTGTTACGAAATTATAATTTCGTAACATGTTTGAGGCTTTTTGAATGTTTAAAATCAGAATTTTTTAGTTGTATAATGTTGCGAATTTCACAATTCGTAATGTCTTATGTTACGGATTTATGACTATGTTTGTATTAATGATTTTTTTTGGATATTTTCAGTTGCTGCCCACGTATCTCTATATGCTAAAGGACTTAAACCCCGGATCGGTGGTGGATCTACAGACACGTGATGATGGTATATTTCAATCTGTTTTCTTTGCTCTTGGTGCATGTATAAGAGCATTTAGTTCGTGTCGCCCTGTTATTGTGCTTGATGGAACCCATTTGAAAGGAAAATACAAGGGTATTATGTTTATTGTTGCAACAAAGGATGCTAAAGAGCAGATAATTCCTTTGGCTTTTGGGATTGGGGACCAAGAAAATGATTCATCATGGACTTGGTTTCTCAACCAAATTCGTAATGCATTTGGTTGTCCCACCGATCTTTTGATTGTGTCTGATCAACACTTGAGTATAAAGAATGCAGTGGACTCGGTTTATCCAGGGATCCCTTACGGATTGTGTTCATTTCATATACAAAGTAACATGAAGAAATGGGGTTATGGCTCTTTTGTGACTGATATTTTCCACGCTACAACAACGGCTTATAAGGATTCTGATTTTGAGGAATACATGGCGAATCTGCAACAGACAGCTCCTCGTGCACATGCTAGGGTTATGAATCTTGACCCTATTAGATGGGTTGTATGCAAATGCCCTGGTCGCCGGTACTACTTTGGAACATCAAATGCAGTAGAGGTTTTGAATGCTAGAATAAAATGGGCTCGATCTTTGCCAGTGTGTTCTTTACTTGAGTATGTTCGGAAGATATGTCAGGATTGGTTTTTTAAGCGCCGTACCAGGGCTGCAGCTAGATCCCAAGAGCTATCGGAGTATGCAACCAAGAGGCTAGAGAAAGCTATTGAGTTGGGGAGGTCTATGAAGGTTGAACCTATTAGTGAGATTAAATACAAGGTCATTTCTGGATCTCACAGCCATATGGTTGACCTTGCTGTTTGAGAGTGCTCGTGTCACGTATTTGATTTTGATCTTATACCTTGTTCTCATGCCACTGCAGCAATAAGGTGATGTTATTTCGTTATTGTTCAACTAAAATTAATCTTAAGTTGCATGCAAATTAACGTGGTCGTTTAGATTGATTTAGTTAAACCCAAATATCGTATCTCTCAAGGAAGACTTAACAGGGTGATTGTTGTATTGCGAAAAGAAAAGAAAGTAAAAGAAAACAGTAAATCAATTGGAGTTGGTTGTTTGATTATGACTAGGCATTAATATAAATTAAACGTAAACTAATCCTAGGCAAGAATAAAAATCTACTCTAATGACCACAAAGAAGTAAATCAAAGCAGGAGTCCATCATCAATAACAAGATCAAATGAACAAAAAACTTGAATCAAAATTGAACCTGGAGAAACGATCGAATCCGTGGTGTTGTAATTCGTAAATCCGGAAATTAAACAACTAAACTATGAAGCAATAATCTAAGAACCAAAAGAAAAGTGTTTGAATGCTCAAAAACTAGGTAAAAATCGCGTGTAGGAAGAAGTGGGGCGAAGGGAGATAAAATAACCCTATATATAGGGTTTCCAAAATTATCACCACCATGGGCCAGGCGATCGCTTGAGCGCCAGGCGATCGTCTGGCCCCCGCCTCTGTCCGCCATCGAAATCAGCTGAGCGATCACGTGGAGTATAGGCGATCGCCTCGGTTCTGTCTCTACTTCTGTCAAAGTCCAAGCCAGGCGATCGCGTGGGAGAGAGGCGATTGCCTGGGTGTCGTCTCTGTCCCTCGGCAGCCCTCACCAAGCGATCGCTTGGGATGCTGAGCGATCGCCTGAGCCTTCTACGCAATCACCCTCTTTTCAAACTTCGACTCGGGTCGTCTCGACTTTATCTTCTTCCTTTCTTGATCTAAATACCTACAAAACAATACCAAAACAACCACAATCCACACAACACTTGGTTCGAAGAATTAGTACCATTTCCAAAACAAAATAGAATCATTTTGCACTAAAACCATCGAAAACATACTAACTAAACCAAACAAATCACAACCAAATGAAGGTGAAACACCCTCCACACACAAAACCTTGCTTCTCCTCAAGTAAATCTTATATCCAATCAAAATGAAAAAGTAATGAATTGAACCAAACAGTTCATACTCCAATAAGCTTTCAATTTCAAGACAAGTGCATCACTCATCAACTAGACATAGTCATCACAAAATAATGAGTGGCCCTTCACACAAGAACTCAATCAACTCAACATTCATCTGCCAGATCTAGGTGAGAAAATGCAAACTACGAACAAGTATCCCAAATTTATGCCCATTCTTACTCATTATTATTAAGTGAATTTCGGGCAAAATTCACTAGGTTTACTAAACCAAACAAATCACAACCAAATGAAGGTGAAACAGTTATGAAATTATGTATTTCGTATCATTCCTTGTTACGAATTTATGTAATTCGTAACATGATTTGTTATGAATTTATTATATTCGTAGCATCGTTTTTCGATGTAACGAATTTGTTGTTTCGTAACATATGTTGTTACGAATTTGTGATATTTCGTAACATTAGTTTTATATGTACCATATTGGCTGGTGTTATTTGTTGCGAATTGTGCATTTCGTAACTGAAATATGGTTTTTGTTTTTGCAGTTTCGCCAGACACGCCCCAGTTTCATATGTGCATCGTTATTACTCGACTGAGACGTGGCTTAAAACTTATGCTGGTAAAGTGATGCCGATCCCGGATCAAGATGAATGGTTTACACCCGATGACGTTGCCTCCAGGGTTGTTGGCACCCCTCCTAACCCTAGGTAAGCTGGTCGACCAAGAAAGAAGATGATTCAATCTGGAGATCGTGTGTGCTCTCGATGTCATCATAAAGGTCATTACCAAAACTCATGCACTACAGTGTTAGAAGATATTCCTAGGGATGAGGAAGTGAGTAGCAATAAATCAAAGACTCGGAAAAAGAAGAAATGTGAGATCTGCGGCGTAGAGGGGCATACTCGTTTAACATGTCAAGACCCAAATAGATTTGGTTGATAGTTTTTATTGTTTATGTATCATTATTGTTGTATTTTTATGTATTATCGTTGTGGTCTGTTGCGAATTATTGATTCCGTAACGGTTAAATTTGTTATTTTTATGGATTATCGTTAAATTCAAGTTACGAAATTACGATTTCGCTACATGTTTGAGGATCTTTTTGAATGCTTGGAATCTGGAATTTATATGTGCATAATGTTGCGAATTTCGCAATTCGTGACACAATTGGTGCATAGTGTTGCGAATTGTGAAATTCGTAACTAACTTTGCATTTTGTTTCGTTTATTTAATGTTGCGAAATTATAATTTCGTAACATGTTTGATTCATTTTAGAATGCTTGGGAATTTTTAGGTGCATAATGTTGCGAATTTCGCAATTCGCAACACATTTCGTATATGGTGTTGCGAAATGTGAAATTCATCACTAACTTTGCATTTTGTTTCGTTTATTTGATGTTGCGAAATTATAATTTCGCAACATGTTTGATGCCTTTTAGAATGCTTGGGAATTTTTAGGTGCATAATGTTGCGAATTTCGCAATTCGCAACATAATCCGTGTATAGTGTTGCGAATTGTGAAATTCGCAACTACCTGTGCTTATTCCTTTGTTTATTTGACGTTGCAAAATTATAATTTCGCAACAACTATTACATGTTCTGAATTACTAAATTAAACCTTGTTTATTGCAGATCGAATGGACTTTCAAGCGGAAGAATCTTGCAGCAAAGCACCACCGAATAATGCTAACCGGAGGTGAGTGCACAGTGAACGACATAAGGTCTGTCCTTGAAACCTTCGGCAAAAAATCTATCCAAGCGTTGAAGCAATCAGCAATCGGGCCATTCATGAAGCTCCCGGATCTTGTGTCCAAATCCGGCAAAGCTTTACACTTCATGATTTCTCACCAAGTCAAATCGGATCCGGACGTTGACGAAATAGCATTATTTTCAAGGTCCAAGGGCGATGTCACGCCCCGACTCTCGGGGTGTGACTTACGAACAACAACAAACCTAAACAACTATCAACTAACTCAAATAAAGGGAACATGCTCGGGGAAAACAAAGATGAAATATAAGGCAATCGAATTTGGTTTTCAAAAGCATAAAGAATTAATAACCGAGCATCTTAACTTCACCTTTAACAGGAATTCAAACAAGTAATTCATGCTGATGGGAAAGGAATTCCAACGAAAAAGAGAAAACATACGAATATATACATCAAGATAAGGGATCATGTTCAACAACAAATCAAGTTACGAGCCCATCTCTCGGGATTACAAGTTAAAGGGTTTACGAATTTAACAAGCATTCAAAGTCTTTGAGCACAACGCTCGGAATCAAAAACATGAGTATAAAAGTATTAACTTCAACAGACATTAGATAAAAAGGACTGCAGCGGAAATTAGCATCAATTCCCAACACTTGCACGTATGAAGACGTACAAATGCCAGTCTGAAATTCTACTAAACTTAACCAACAAAACCAAACCACACCACCAAGTATCCACGCCATCGCCATCCAGTCAACCTGCTTTTTTAGAAACACACGCAGGGCTGAGTACTTCGTACTCAGTGAACACAAGCCAAAACATTTGAATAAAGATGCTTTTTAAAGCTATATTAATTGAACTTGCCTTGCCAAACATCACAAGTATATAAGCAATTTTAAAAACGGTTTTACTTGTGCATGTCAAAACATTTTTATTTAAAACAGACTGCGCAGTCAAATAACATAATATAAAAGCATGTATCATCTATCACCAATAACTTCACTGTGCCGAGAAGTAGGCCTCCTTCTCAAACACTGTGACCGGCCCAACCGAAGCAAGGCTCACAGTCACCTCAACATATACCACACGTGGGTTCCTGCTTTCACAGGATAATCACATCTTCATAGATGATAACACATACTAACTTCAATAAAATGGCAAGTCAATCACATTTGAAAATCATATCATAATATTCAATAGCATACTAATTTTCATCGATAGTTTTGATTCAGAAAAGCCCACCTGACTTCCGAAGAACTAGCTAGGTGGTCTGGCTATTTGTCCTCGCTTAACGATCCGTCCGGCTCGATCCTTCACAGGTCGACATCGATAGGTAAGATATATGAAAGACGGACACAAAGGCGTTGGACTTTAACTGACGGACTTCTATTTGAGTCGTCGCTCTCTTCGTTCTAACTTTTTTAAAAGATCTCACGTTCTCGTCTTTATTTTATTAACTCTATTCGAATTGGTTAACTTTACTACTTAACATCGTATACTTTTCTCGTTCTAATTAATAACTTCATTGTTATCATTCTATTACTTGAGCTTTCTTCCAAAGACTTTAGTTCATTCTCAATTTAACAATCAATCATCTAGCATACAAATTCAATCATCTTTCACATTATAATACTATCATGCATTTAAACACTTATTCAAACATATAATAAATTCAAATAAATCAAACATACTTCAAGATACATTAACATGCATTCCACTTGGACCTTAAAATCTAACTCGATTATGCATTTCTTTTTATGAAGGCTCAAACTATTCATTCTATTTTTCTTACTTATATAGACAATGCTTTGTTTTACATCCGTTATCTTATAAGGTATTTTATAACTTTTATTCAATTAACAAAATTTCTCTTTAATCGTCATTAACTCTTATAAAATTAGGATTTTCTTATTCATCTTTAATTTGATCCTTACTTCTTATCTCGACTATTGTTCCTCTAATTATTATCTTGGTTTATCACTTTATTCGTTTGGTTAGAAACAACGTACTCAATTAATTATTTAATTAATCCTCTTTCTTTATAATTCTTGACATCTTATTTTATTCTCGTTTTCTCGGTTAACTTATACGAGTATCTATCTTAACTCGTCTAGCATCTTTTCTTTACTCAAATCAACTTCCTTTTTATTTCTTATCGATTAATTCTTCTTAACTCGGTTTTCTCTATTTTTGTTTATTTCTTTAATAATTTCTTCTTTTATTTTTTTTAAACCTTTAAGCTATTTCTTACTTAATAATTTCTTTATCTTTTGATAAACATTTTTATGAATTAGCTCATTTTATTAGTCACATTATAAAAGATCTTTTGTTGTAGTTTTTAGTAAAATTTCATGTCTTTAAATTTTAATGTAAGACATTTAATTAATAAATCTTTTCATACATCTTTTCATCTTTTATTTAATTTAAAGCTTTTCAATTTTAAGTCTTTTTATCAAAACTTCTATTTTTATTCCATATTCAAATTAACATTAATACATACTTAAACATCCAATCTTTTTATTATTTTTACAATTAATTTCTTTCAAAACTTCAACATGCAAACTTATTTTCTTAACTTAAACACATGTATGATTACATCAACATAACATACAATCATTCCATTGATCAAAACATCACTCAATTCATCAACAAAATCATCAAAATAATTTCTCCATCTTTCTTTAAAACACACGGCACACATGCACATCCTTGTGCATTTTATTTCTCAATTTTTCATGCATATAATCTCATTCTCAACATGATAAAAATAATAAATCAAGCATCAAAATAACAATAACTCAAAGAATTTATATTTTCCCTATTTTTACTAATTTTTTTCGGCACTTATTAAATTTTTAGGGTTTTAGTTTCTTTTTCTTCTCTTAATTCATCGATTAATATCTAATGCTCGATTCTCCTATCGAATTCTTCTCACTCGATTAGCACATGCATATCCTAAGTTTGCCTAAACATAAATTAAATAACATGCATGCATAGATCTTTCCTTTAGGAGTTATAGACATACATTTTTACAACTAATCAAATGAATTCATACTTAATTAAATGGGAATTCTTCTCTTGGCTCTTGGGATTAAAATGGATGGAAATGGTAGCTTCAAAGCTTGAACTTGAAAGGAAGAAGGATGTCTTCTTGAATCCTCAAAGAAAAAGAAATAATATGGGATTAATCATCCATAGGTTTTAGGAATCAAAATAAAGAAAAGTATTGGATAATTCTTGAATTCAACTTCAAGAACTTGGAAGATTCTTACCTTTCTTTGAAAATATGGATGAAATGGATGGAGATTGATAACTTCTACTTCATTTTCATGGATGGAGATCTTGAATCCATGGTTGCATGTGAAGAAAAATCAAAGTATATGTGGGAGAGGGAGAGTGTCGAGAGTGAGAGAGATTGGAGAGGTTGAGAGAGTTTTTCTTGTTGTCTTGAGAGAGAGAGATTTCGATGGAGAGAGAGAGATGGAATGTGGTGAATGAATGAGTGTAGTCTCCTCACTTGTCTTAGATGAGTGGAATTGGAAATCCAACAAAGGAAAAAGGTGTTCTTTTTGGAAGTTGTAGAAGACAAGATTTGATAGTTGATGTGATCTTAACTTGTATGCACATTTTAAGTAATCCATGCATAAGACATCATCATGGTGTGTTGGTCTTGGAAATTGAGGGATGATGGGAGAGGAGATGTGAGGTGGCGAGAGAGGGAGAGAGGTGGGTGACACGTGTCGTCGTCGTGTCATTACGAGTATTAATTATCCGGTCGTAAAGGTTTTCCGGGTAAAACGATTCGTATTAATTCCGTTTTGTTCTATTAACGGGTCTAACCTCTTCTCGTTTCACTTTTGACACTAACTCATCCCAATCCTATTTCACGTCTCAAATTAAAAGATTAAAGGTTTCGATCATTTTAGTCCTTTAATTCTTAAAAGAATTTAATCGGCTTATTAATCCGTTTATTAATCCTTTTAAAGACTAATGCCTCATTTCTCTTCTCAATTCTTGGATAAGCTCTTACCCTATCTCAGTGATCTTAAAAGAAATTCTAGGTTCGAAGGTTCTAATTCAATTCTATTCTAGTCTCGTCGGCGTAAACATATTCCTCGGCGATTAACGTTATGTTATCTTAATTAAACAAACGTCTCGGGATCTTTCCGGAATTTAATCTCATACTCATTTTCATATAAATGACTCAACAAGCATATCACATCATCATCATCTCAGATAAATAGAAAAGATAAATTCACACAAGATTCACAAGGCAAAATAAACGTTTTATTCAAAACTCATCGATTAGAAAAGAAAAATTTTACTCCTAAATTCTCATCTTTGAACTTACTCGGTTAATTAGACGCTCTCTAAAGGTATAAAAACTCGGGGTATCACAGGCGAATACTACGATTCTCGCGGGTAGAGTTTACCTTGGTTTCCGGCCTTCGATTCGGACCTACGCCTCCAAATTTCGAGCCATACCAACCCCACCAGATATCAAAGAGTTCAGCATTCACCAAGCTAATGGGAGACAAAGAAATGTTCATTTCTAATGTGCGGACAAAATTTATAAACAAGCTTTTCGAAGTGAAAAAGGTGGAGGTCAAGGGGACTGAAGCCGACTACCTTGTTGGGAAATTTATTAGTATAAGTTTTGATGAATTCCAAAACCAACTGACCCCAACCGAGTAGATGTTGCCAGCCCTTAATATTAGCAGTTAGGCTCGCTGTTTGAGCAATGTTAAGATTTTATCTTTACAGGTCTCCAGCTGAAGACGACAACATAGCAACACTCAGATACAACCTAGGAAGGAAGATCGGATGAGGAACATCAGTTGAAACTGAGAGTTCAAGTCAAACCGTTCAGATGGAACATCAGTTACAAGACTCTGACTGATGATAGAGTTATACCAAAAAGGAGGAAGACTTATATACAACTGATAGTTCAAGCCAACAGTTCAGCATCAGTTACAGAAAGCCATCCGACCAAGGGGGAAGGTATAACCGAGTGGTTACAAAAAGGACGAAGTTGAAAGTCAGCTGAGAGTTCAACGGTTCAGTCAGATAGAACATCAGTTGAAGACCACTCAGATGAAGATCAAGATTTTCAACCGACTAACCAAGGTTGACTGTCAGAAAGGTTTGAATTTGAAATTCAAAAAGGAAATCACGTGAGGGTTTGACCGTTCAGTCACTACCCCCTTTTCCCCAACACAAGGTTGTCTCAGATGGAAAGCAGAAGAGCACAGATGCCATATCGGGAAAGTCTGCAGAGATAAGAGACAAGCCATCGCTATCAAAGAACAGAGATCAACGGCTCCTCCAACGGCTAGTTGATTCTCTCCGCCTATAAATAGAGGCATTCATTCATTCGACAGATAGACAAGACAGAGAAAATTTGAAGTGCACCCACGAGAGAAACAAGAGCAAAGAAAAACTGCAAAATCATACTCTAAGAGCATCAGCAACTAAGAGTTCCGAGTGGTAGAACATTAGTAGCTGAGGGTTCATAGAATTATAATCTGTCTTAGATATTAGTTTGAGTGTTCATTCGTTCAAGTCATAGATCCAGCTCACATTCGTGTTCGAGCTGTAGTTGGAAAACCCACCCACACACACACCCTAAAAACTGTTTGTTAGGATCCTACTCTTCCTGTAACTGAGTAGATAGGTTGCTGAGTACCCGTAAACTTAGCATAGGTTGTCAAGTACCCGCAAACTTGACATAGGTTGTTAAGTACCCGTAAACTTAACTGTAAAGGTTGATAAGTACCCGTAAACTTATTGCAACGGTTGCACAGCCCGCGTAAGCTGTGTGGAATTGTCCAGAAGAACTTGGACTAAGGTGTGTGGACTCACATCTCCCCGTGGACGTAGGAGTTCTCTCCGAACCACGTAAATCCTGTGTGTCAGTGTTTATTTCTGTTCAGTTACTTTTTGCATATTCAACTGACCAAACTAACTGGCATACAAACTGCATCTTTACATATCAACTGTCTTGGTTATTGACCAACCTTGCACAAAAGCGTGAGTTATTTTACGAGTATAATTTCCACCACATTCCGCACGGCACCACTCTCACAGCTGAGTTCTCTTACTCAGTTGTGAATCCAGCTGAGACTTTCTTTACTCAGTTGAAGTTTTTCGGGGGTTAAGCTTTCAAAGTTGAAAAATCCTAACTGGTGTATTCCCCCCCCCCCCCCCCCCATACACCAGTAACTCGTATCAGGACCATCATACCTCAAGTTGGTGAAGATTCTCTTATGCTGTCTTTATGTGCTTGGACTTGATCCAAACAAGGAGAAGGTCCCACTGTGGATGTGGGCTTTAGTGGAGGATGACGAGGCTTGGGAGAAGTTCCCGTGGGAGAGCCATGCCTACCAAATACTAATTGAGAAGATTGACGCGGTGACAAATAAGCATGGAAGCTACTACCATCTGAAAGGGAACACCATAGCATTCTTGGTAAATTTCTACATTTCGTATCATTTTATTTTATTTTTTGTAACGAATTTAAACATTCGTATCAGTGACGAACTACTAATAAGGAATTAAATTTCAGGCTTGGATACATGAAGCAATACAGCCTGTTGGGAGGGGGATTGGAGGAAAGGACAGCAAATAATTTATACCTCGCATGCTGAGGTATAAATATATGAGTGCAAAGGGAATGGTGCCCTTCAGTTCAAAGGTACAATTTCAATTATTGTTGCAATTTATTCTAATGTTCCGAAATTCTAGTTTCGCAACATGAGTTGTTGCGAATTGTTTATTTCGTATTAGTGCTAATTGTTATGATTTTGTTATTATGTTGCGAAATTCTAATTTCTCGCAACATAGCTTGTTGCGCTTTCTTTTCTTCGTAACATAGTTATTGTTGTGGTTTTATAATTATGTTGCGAATTTTCGAATTCGTAACATTTGTTGTTGCGATCTATTGCTTTTGTAACAATATTACTTGTTTAGTGCATTTTGTCATAAAAGTTTTATGATTTTTTTCTCATGCTACGAAATTGCAAATTCGTATCACTATCGTTTGTGTCGAATTATTATTTTTGTAACATTGTTACCTGTTATTATTATATTCTAACGTTCCGAAATTCTAATTTCGCAACATGAGTTATTGCGATTTGTTTATTTCGTAACAGTGCTTTTTATTATGATTTTGTTGTTATGTTGCGAAATTCTAATTTCGCAACATAGCTTGTTGCGTTTTGTTTACTTCGTAACATAGTTATTGTTGTGGTTTTATTATTTTGTTGCGATCTATTTCTTTCGTAACATTATTACAGAATTTATAATTTCATAACACACATGTAATCAACTCGTGTTACGAATTTATAATTTCGCAACAGACATATATCCATCTCGTGTTACGAATTTATAAGTTCGCAACAGACATGTAATCATCTCGTGTTACGAATTTATAATTTTGTAACACACATATAATCATCTCGTGTTACGAATTTATAATTTCGCAACAGACTTGTAATCATCTCGTTTTACGATTTTATAATTTTGTAACACACATGTCAACTCGTGTTACGAAATTATAATTTCGCAACAGACATATATCCATCTCGTGATACGAATTTATAAGTTCGCAACAGACATGTAATCATCTCGTGTTACGAATTTAATCATCTCGTGTTACGAATTTATAAATTCGTAATACGAGATGATTACATGTCTGTTGCAAACTTATAAATTCGTAACACGAGATGGATATATGTCTGTTGCAAACTTATAAATTCGTAACACGAAATGATTACATGTCTGTTGTGAACTTATAAATTCGTAACACGAGATGGATATATGTCTGTTGCGAAATTATAAATTCGTAACACGAGTTGATTACATGTATGTTATGAAATTATAAATTCTGTAATAATGTTACGAAAGAAATAGATCGCAACAAAATAATAAAACCACAACAATAATTATGTTACGAAGTAAACAAAGCGCAACAAGCTATGTTGCGAAATTAGAATTTCGCAACATAACAACAAAATCATAATAAAAAGCACTGTTACGAAATAAACAAATCGCAATAACTCATGTTGCGAAATTAGAATTTCGGAACGTTAGAATATAATAATAACAGGTAACAATGTTACAAAAATAATAATTCGACACAAACGATAGTGATACGAATTTGCAATTTCGTAGCATGAGAAAAAAATCATAAAACTTTTATGACAAAATGCACAAAACAAGTAATACTGTTACAAAAGCAATAGATCGCAACAACAAATGTTATGAATTCGAAAATTTGCAACATAATTATAAAACCACAACAATAACTATGTTACGAAGTAAACAAAGCGCAACAAGCTATGTTGCGAAATTAGAATTTCGCAACATAATAACAAAATCATAACAATTAGCACTGATACGAAATAAACAATTCGCAACAACTCATGTTGCGAAACTAGAATTTCGGAACATTAGAATAAATTGCAACAATAATTGTACCTTTGAACTGAAGGGCACCATTCCCTTTGCACTCATATATTTATACCTCAGCATGCGAGATATAAATTATTTGCTGTCCTTTCCTCCAATCCCCCTCCCAACAGGCTGTATAGCTTCATGTATCCAAGCCTGAAATTTAATTCCTTATTAGTAGTTCGTCACTGATACGAATGTTTAAATTCGTAACAAAAAATAAAATCAAATGATACGAAATGTAGAAATTTACCAAGAATGCTATGGTGTTCCCTTTCAGATGGTAGTAGCTTCCATGCTTATTTGTCACCGCGTCAATCTTCTCAATTAGTATTTGGTAGGCATGGCTCTCCCACGGGAACTTCTCCCAAGCCTCGTCATCCTCCACCAAAGCCCACATCCAGTGGGACTTTCTTCTTGTTTGGATCAAGTCCAAGCACATAAAGACAGTATAAGAGAATCTTCGCCAACTTGAGGTAGTCGGCTTCAGTCCCCTTGACCTCCATTTTTTTCACTTCGAAAAGCTTGTTTATGAATTTTGTCCGCACGTTAGAAATGAGCATTTCTTCGTCTCCCATTAGCTTGGTGAATACTGAACTCTTTGATATCCGGTGGGGTTGGTATGGCTCGAAATTTGGAGGCGTAGGTCCGAAGCGGAGGCCGGAAACCAAGGCAAACTCTACCCGCGAGAATCGTAGTATTCGCCCTTGGACCTTGAAAATAATGCTATTTCGTCAACGTCCGGATCCGATTTGACTTGGCGAGAAATCATGAAGTGTAAAGCTTTGCCGGATTTGGACACAAGATCCGGGAGCTTCATGAATGACCCGATTTCTGATTGCTTCAACGCTTGGATAGATTTTTTGCCGAAGGTTTCAAGGACAGACCTTATGTCGTTCACTGTGCACTCACCTCCGGTTAGCATTATCCGGTGGTACTTTGCTGCAAGATTCTTCCGCTTGAAAGTCCATTCGATCTGCAATAAACAAGGTTTAATTTAGTAATTCAGAACATGTAATACTTGTTGCGAAATTTCGCAACGTCAAATAAACGAAGGAATAAGCACAGGTAGTTGCGAATTTCACAATTCGCAACACTATATACGGATTATGTTGCAAATTGCGAAATTCGCAACATTATGCACCTAAAAATTTCCAAGCATTCAAAAAGGCATCAAACATGTTGCCAAATTATAATTTCGCAACGTCAAATAAACGAAACAAAATGCAAAGTTAGTTGCAAATTTCACAATTCGCAACACTATATATGGATTGTGTTGCGAATTACGAAATTCGCAACATTATGCACCTAAAAATTCCCAAGTATTCAAAAAGGCATCAAACATGTTGCGAAATTATAATTTCGCAACGTCAAATAAACGAAACAAAATGCAAAGTTAGTTGTGAATTTCACAATTCGCAACACTATATACGGATTGTGTTGCGAATTGCGAAATTCGCAACATTATGCACCTAAAAATTCCCAAGCATTCAAAAAGGCATCAAACATGTTGCGAAATTATAATTTTGCAACGTCAAATAAACGAAACAAAATGCAAAGTTAGTTGCGAATTTCACAATTCGCAACACTATATACGGATTGTGTTGCGAATTGCGAAATTCGCAACATTATGCACTTAAAAATTCCCAAGCATTCAAAAAGGCATCAAACATGTTGCGAAATTATAATTTCGCAACGTCAGATAAACAAAACAAAATGCAAAGTTAGTTGCGAATTTCGCAATTCGCAATACGGATTGTGTTGCGAATTGCGACATTATGCACCTAAAAATTCCCAAGCGTTCAGAAAGACATCAAACATGTTGCGAAATTATAATTTCGCAACGTCAAATAAACGAAACAAAATGCAAAGTTAGTTGCGCGCAACACTATATACGGATTGTGTTGCGAATTGCGAAATTCGCAACATTATGCACCTAAAAATTCCCAAGCATTCAAAACGGCATCAAACGTGTTGCGAAATTATAATTTTCGCAACGTCAAATAAACGAAACAAAATGCAAAGTTAGTTGCGAATTTCACAATTCGCAACACTATATACGGATTGTGTTGCGAATTGTGAAATTTGCAACATTATGCACCTATAAATTTCAGATTCCAAGCATTCAAAAATATCCTCAAACATGTTGCGAACTTATAATTTCGCAACAGTTTATGACCAAAATTCCAAAAACGTGTTACGAACTAGGGTTCTAAGCAAGTATGAGAAACCAAAAACCAGATCTAGACATTCAAACAAGTTCTAAACACAAATCGGAAGAATTTATCAATTCGCATCAAGTCCGGGATATGAGAAATTCAAATTTTACCTTTTCATTCTCGTAGAGGTTGCCGGATTCGTCGCCGTCGCTTGCTTCGCTGTCGACGATGGCTTCTTCCTCCTCTTCTTCTTCTCCTTGCTTTTTCTTCCCCTTTCTCTTGTCTTGCCTCTCGTCTTTCTTTTTCTTCTTCGACGGTTGGGCTTCGCCGGTTTGATCGTGCTTTCTTTTTTTCCTCCTCTCTCGTGTTGCATTGTCGTCGGAATCGGACTGATTTTCGTCGTGAAGGGCTTCTGTTTCAGAGTCGCCCAAATCGACGGCGGCGTCTTCTTCATCTCCGCCGCCTTCTTCGTCTCCGCCAACTTCTTCGTTCTTCGTCAGCTTCTTCGTCTCCGACGACTTCCACAGACTTCGGTGTTTGTTCTTCTTCCACAGATCTCGTTTGTTCACTGTCGGAACCCATAGATGGACGGCTGAGGGTGGCGGTGGCGCGACGGTTGAGTGATGGCGGTGGAGGAAACTAGGGTTTTGGGCGGTGGCGTGACGACTGAGGTGGTGGCGCGACGGGGGAAGTGGGTGGCGGAGTAAATTTGTGGAGGAATGGAGGTGGCGGGTTTGGGATGGAGGAATGGAGAAAATTTTCTGGTGGAGAGGTTTTGTAGAGAGAGAAAGTTTTAGATGGGAAATGAGGGAAGTGGGGGATGGCACGGTTTTTTTGTGATGAAAACTGAAAATAACTTGTACAATGTAGTAAGGGTATAATTGTCCCAAAAACACACTTTTTGCTATATTTTTACCATATTATGTTCCTTGACAACTATTGTAATCTAAGGAGGGTTTTTGCTATATAGGTCCTTCACTCAAAGTTAAAATAAGAAAATTTTGGTATGATAATCTGGACCTATTATATATTGACTGAATTCAATCTTAAAACGTAAAATACTACCACATTATCAATAAAATTGTCCTCAACAAGTAACAATTTGTAGCTATAAACTGGAATATGAAAAATAATAAATAATGTGAGGCATATTTCAAAGTACAAAACGAGATGACAGACACACTCCACTCCACAGTTAGTAAAATCATCAATAGATCTCAAATAGAAAAAGTAGGTCGACTTAGAAAAAGAATATGCAAGTCATAATTCATATCCACCTCAAAAGAAACAAAAATAAATTATTATGTACTCCCTCCGTCCATGAATCATATTCTCATTTGGGTTCCGATACGGAAAATAAGAAAGTTGATAAAGTTGTTTTGAGTGGGGTAAAAATTAGAATGTAGGGGTAGTGGGATAATGACAAAAAAATAGTGATAATGACAAAAAAGATGTGGTATTGACAAAAAAGATGTGGTATTGACCAAAAAGTGGTAATAAAGTTGTTGTGATGACCAAAAAGTAGGAATAAAGTTGTTGTGAGGTGGGATCACCAATGGCAAAGAATAGTAAATAAAGGAAAAGTAGGAGGGTATGATTGTATAAAAAGATAAGTAAGGATTTTATTCATGGACAAAAAAATGTGGGTAAGTAGGGATTTGATTCATGGACAAAAAAATGTGGGTAAGTAGGGATTTGATTCGTGGACGGAGGGAGTACTTCTTCCATTCACCAAAACATGTTCACTTTGTTTTGGGCATAGAATTTAAGAAAGCTGATAAAGTGAAAGTAGGGTAAACATTAGAAAATAGGGGTAGTGAGATAATGACAAAAAAAAATAGTGATAATGACAAAAAAAGATAGTATTGACCAAAAAGTAAGATTAAAGTTGTTGGGATGATAAAAAGGTAGAAATAAAGTTGATGTGAGGTGGATCCTAAATGACAAAGGGTAATAATATTTGGAAAGTATTGAGAGTAGTATTGTACAAAAAGGTAAAATGAACATGTTTTGATGAACATAATTACTGTTCAAAAGTGGATATGTTTTGGTGAACGGATGGAGTAGTTGTTTTTGTTTAGATGGATTAAGTTTCATTATATCATTAGTTCATTACTAGTGTGCTCTCAATGATGATTACATTAGAAATACTTCAAATGTAATATTAGAATAATTTCGATCTGCGTAAATTTTTATCCCCGACCCCTAGATAAAAGATAATTGTTGAAAATATCACAATTAGCTAACTTTATAATTTCTACTAATTTTAGAAATATTGCACCGGCGATATATCATCTTTTAAATGTTTACAAATCGCAACACTCTAATTTAATGAATAATAAAAGTAAAAATTCGTCGTTTTAATGATAAACATTAAATAATTTTTGCTAAAACATTGGATTATTGTTGAAAAAAGATGATGCGTAGATTCAACATTATAAAATGGCTGATTGTAACATTCAACAATGCCTTATTTTATTTGTTGAAATTTTGACATGACTTTTAAAATATTGTACTATTTGGAAACATCACTAACATCTCCATTTTTTTTTTCAATTTAAATTGTAAAAAATATGTTATAATTTGTACATACATAAGCAAAATAATTTAAAATATTAATTTTAATATCATTGAAACATTCAGCAATTTGAATTTGATATACCATGTCAAGATTTAAAAAATCATGAGAAATCCACAAATTTTAGAATCGCAAAAAGATGAAAAAATATTTTTTAAATTGCAAATATTGAAAAGTTAAGCAAATCATAATTAATTTCAAATATCTTCCCTATTTCTTTTATTTTCTTTTTTCACTTCTTCTGGCCTAGTGTTTTTCAATATTATAGCCTTTATAACGACCACTAACATTCATGATAATAATAATTTCAAAACTACATGTCATCACCAACCAACTACATGTTGAACTACGGTTCACAAATTTCTTAAAAACCAAACAGATTAAGCCTAAACTATTGTATAATACTATTTGATATCATCATGAAAAGTTACATTGTTCATATCTCGTAAATTAATGTTACTGCTCTGATTAGTTAAAGTATTAAACAAGAGAAAATAAATATAGGAAGATGAGATATCTGTTATTTGATGAAGACAATAATTGTTGGTGCCAAGGAGCTCTTAAGATTCTTGATCGGGAGTGAAAAGAAAAAAAAATATAGGGAAGAGAGAAGTGGTGGCGCCAAGGAGTTCTATCATTTGGATTGTGAATATGTGATATGATTGTTAGTTTCACAAATTAATTATAAAACTTGAAATTAATTATTTTAATTTATAATTATTAGTGTAAACACAAATTTTATGTATTTATAACAAACACAATAAATCGTGTACAAATAAATATTTGCAGATTGAAGTAAAATGCGAGTTCGATCTCTAGCTTTTATCCTCTGATTCGTCTCTTCCACTTGTTCTTGAACGATCTTCAAGCAACTTCCGGGATCCTTGGAGATTTAGCCTCCTTGATCTTGATCGGTTTTGATACTTGACTTGATATACGTTAATCCGGAGGGCCGACGCCTTGTTTCTGGATCAAACGCTAGATTTGGGACGCTTTTGGTGAAGAACTCCTTGAACTCCACGAAGAACGCCTTGAATGCCGCGAAGAACGCCTTGAATGTTGTAGAGAATTTTCCTACAACTCTTGAGCTCTTCAATATGATTTGTGATGTGTGTCCTTTGACCTCTCCAATCACCCCTATTTATAGGTGAAAACGTAGTGGACTTGGTGGGCTTTTGGACTCCAAGACGGGCTTTAGGGCTGAGGTGGCACAATTCTATTGGCTCCTCAATTTTGGTAGTAATCTCCATCAAATCTTTGACTTAATGACCAAGAAATAACACTTGTCAATTTCTGATTCGTCGAGAATCTCCATCTTTTAAATATCAATTTATATTTATTTAATTTAGGATTTATCTTTAATAAAATTCCTAAATTATAAATAAAATATAAAATGAATATTTTTTATTAAATTTATGCGTCTACAATTAGAAGATATAGTTTTCTTAAATTATGAATTATTTATTATGATTAAATTAAAGTTTTATGCATTTAACTCTTCATCTTACGTGACATTGCCATATTATTCAGTGACATATTAATAGTGCCTACGGTGAGTGGAACCACTATCCTATAAAACATATATGTACAAACAAAATGAAACGTCCCAAACAGGCCAAACTTTATAGGGCCAAGCATATTTATGCCAAGCAATCCTTAACCCTATTTAAATCATCATTCTTCGTATGCAACCTTTCGTGAAACATGTGGCAATCGCATCTTTAAACAGATCCGAGTAATCCAATATGCTTTTTCCATTGTACAAAAAGGCATTGGCTTTGAGGAGGTAAATAAATAAATAAATATTTCTTTTAATAAAAGTAGATTTATAATTGTTATTTTCGACATGCACTTGATAAATTTCCAATCATGTACAACAACGAGCAAGCTACACAATCGCACAGGAGCGGAATCGGAATTTTTCTTTTCGGGGAGCCTCAATGTGTATTACAAGGGGACCTTTTTTTGTTATCGATCTATTGCATCAAACTCAATTTTTTTTGACATTTTCTTACGAACCATGATAGTTTTCTCTGAAAATAATTCTATATACTCTAAATGCAACACGAGATTGATAGTACAATCTATAGCGCCACAATTTTTGAAAGTATAAAAAATATATTAACAATTTGTATTTGGGGGGTGCCGTAGCCATTCCACTACTATAGGGTGGTTCCGGCCCTGACAATGCATATAAATCACAATTTTTTAGTACAAGTATGATAAATTCAATACATAAAGACATTAATGAAGCTTGAATCTAAGACGTTGCGGTTTAGAAAATTCATTCTACTAATAGGTCCTTCCAAGGGACAAGTAATTAAATAAATCTTGGTGTGATAGACCATCTACCTAAAGTTGATTAGGGGAAAAATTGAATAATTATGTAAAAAAAGAAGAGGAAAGTGACAAAAAGCCAAAATTAATACTACTATTGAAAGTTGAGATTCTGTTCATGTGCAGAAGAAACATGGACCACTACTCTGTCGACATCCCACTTGTGTATGGACTCCCTAAAACAGGAAAGTTAATCATTAACCACATAGGCACGAATATTTATATATTTTTAACTTTCAGATTTCTTTACTAATGTAGCAATGTGTGTTTCAATTTAAATTATAGTAGTAGAATATTTTGGACAGAAGTATTACTATTATTTGTGGTGTTACATTATGAATTAAAATGGTCAAGACATGTTGGGAAAATCGATGTTTTGTGGCTATTTTATCAGTAATGCATTTTCTATAGTTTTATATTCGGCTTTGAAAGGAAATGTGTTTTGGTATTCGAGTTGACTATCAATAAATTGTCATGCATAGTATAATCTATTATCATTCAACTAAAAGATTCAACTGGGCAGCAAGATTTTTTCATTAATATTGGTGAGCTAAATATTTATCACCAAAAGTAATAAGTAGGAGATTTGAAATTCATAGATAAGTTATTTAGCCTAACTAAACTCACTATTGGAATTTACCCCCCACCCCACCGCAACACAGTTGGGAAACATAATGCTAATTTTTGTTCTTCTTTTAAACGTTAACTTTTTCATACGATTCGATTGAGGAACAGGGACTGATGCTACAAAATTTCACATAAACTATAGATAATTTAAAAAATTTATATAATAAAAAATAAAAAAATTTGGTTTGCCAAAGGCTTAGCCCCTTCACCCTCTTTAGTGGCGGAGGTCCTAAGTGAATATTAAAGGCCCTTATAATTTTGTAAGTATATGGAAGATAACAAGTACTCCTTATGTTCCAAAATTGTAAGCAGTTTTTTTATGACACGAATTTTAATAAAAATGTGGTAAATATTAAGTGAATGGAAAAAGGACCCACTATTATAAGTAGAGAAAAAGATAAAAAGTAGAAAAAGAAAACTAACTACTCTACAATTTTGATGGACAGAGAGAGTATTAATATATTAAGCATGAAGAGATAATAATATTTTAACATCGCTAACTTTTTTTATATTTATTTAGCAAAGTATAAATTTTTGTGTTGGAGTATAAATTATCTAATTTGAACTGTTTTTTTTAGAGTTTTAATTTGAACTGTTTTTTGGTATAACTATTAATTAAAAAGGAAAAAATAGGTCCCCAAAAGATTTGGAACCTGAGGTACAAGTCTCTTAAACCTACTACCATAGGGCTCTCTGCTATTTATGTCTTCATCCATCACATATTGGAAGGAGTTAGCATAGATTGTATGGAAAGTTTTTACCAATTGTCCAACTTAATATTGCATCAAATATCAACATTTTTATTTGCTTGTAAAATTGCATCTACCTCCTATACATACTTGCCACATCGTTTAGCGATTATGCGACCATACAATATTATCAAACCAAAGTCGCTTAGACCTAGATAAACATTATACAATATATTGCTTACACCTCACACCTGAATTATTATAAGTGTGATGGTTGTTTAAAAAAAAAAGTGTGATCATTGTTTAAAAGAAAAAGGTTTCACTTCCAACTTTTTCTACAAACATAAATCAAATACTACCCCCTCAACATCAAACACATCCAAAAATTAATCCAAACACCAATAACCCCCCCGCAAAATGAGTCAGCAAATAGTCAAAACTGTTGTACGTGGGGTACAACCATCACTCCCACGCGTACTACCGTGATTAGCCTCCCACTATCGAGAATTATAATAAAACCCAGATATTTAGCTCCCCTCTCCCCTAATCCGCCACGTATTAAGATATTTTAGAACCACGAAAAGGATATATCCAAGACGCGCTACGTGGCACTCACTCGCCTCTAACAGGTGGATATTTGCCATGTGCTGCTCTGTTTCTTTCCATTTCGTGCACCCTCCAATCATATCCTACCGCGTGTTTTTCTGTCCAATAACAATCCAACACGTGCTCGCTCCACCCGCAATTAGTTTGGTCGCATACTCCTCGCCCTCCACGTGTCCCCTCCCGTTATAAATCCGTTTCCCCGGCGCATAAACTTTGTTGCCGGAGTGAGAGAGATGGGGGAGGGCGAGAGCGCGAGTCAGGTTCTCAGACTCAGTGAGTCGGCCAACTCGGGGCTACTCAACGAGCGAATTCTTTTTTTGGTGTTTGAGTACATTAAATGGGACATTCGAACCCTCTGCCGCGTGGCGGCGGTGAGCTGGAAGCTCCGCGCGCTGGCGAAGCGCCTCCTATGGCGGGAGCTCTGCATCCACCGCGCGCCGCGGATGATAGCGACGCTGACAGAGGGGGCGACTAACAGCCGGATCATCGGCGGCTGGCCGGCGCTGGCGAAGCTCCTATTCTTCTGCGGCGGATGTGAGTCGACTCGGTATTTCCGGCTGAGTCGGCCATCGCCGGGTCACTTCGCGGAGGAGTCACGGTTCTCGAAGACGTCAGGGCGGAGCTTCCTGGCGAAGAGATTGAGGGGCGACGTGCTGTACGTGAGTGATCCGTGCGAGCATGCCGCCGCCGAGGAGGAGGAGAGGCACGACGACGTCGTCGGAGTGTTCCGGGGGGTATTTCGGTCATTTCTCAAGTCGCGGACGCGGGATTGCCTCATCCGGAAGCAGGTAGGTTTCGAGGAAGGGATACGCTGCCCCTACTGCTCCGCCAGAGTGTGGAGCATGACGGCGGCGCGGCTGATCCCGCGGAAGACCGCCGCTAGGAAACTCGGTTCCAGCGACGGCGCGGTGGAGTACTTCGTGTGCTTGAACGGCCACTTCCACGGCTTATGCTGGCTGGTGCACCTGTCCTCCGACGACGACGGCGGCGATGAGGATGAAGATGAAGATGATGATGATGGTTGCTATAGCAGCGACGATGACGGAGACGGTGGCGGCGGGAGTCGTATTCATATCGGTCTTGCTAACAACGGTAATTAATTGACGCAATTACATATTTAATCGAGATTAGTATAATGTGAATTGGATGATTGGATGATTGGATGATGTTAGCATAGATTGATGAAATTGAAATTATTAGTTGGGACTTACTTTAATGTCCATTGGAACAAGTGTAGTAGTAGTATTATTTATGTGCGATGCATATGGACATTGCTTTCACAGAATATTTGGTCAAAATGCATCTCTAAGTAAAAGGTCTCATGATGATTTCTATTTATAGGATATGAGATCTCATGGATCAAGTTGGAATCTTTCAGATTTTTTGTTAGTCGAGTATTGAAAATTTTGTAAGATTAGAGTGTGGTAATTGAGGGGTAGAATTTAATTTCGTTGTTCACGAATTTTGCAGCTCTTTGATTCAGTGTGTTTTGTGCTCTACTATTTTTCACTATTTTTGTGCTGCATGTGTTTACATGCAGAAATAAAGTTGTCTTCATCTATTTTGCATTGGTATTTTTATATTTACGCCGGTTTAATTATTCTTTTTCTCGAGTTCCAATTTAATGACCTTTACATATAAATTTATTTTTCACATTCATTTCTGCGCTATGTAAATTTTCTTGAAAATCTTCAATTTAATATAGTTATTGATTATTAGAAACAAAATAAAATTACTGCAATTGGTGATTATATGTGACATAATCGAGTAAGACGAAGATTCGAATCATGCGATACTATAGCTTTACATGAGCATTTAATTTTCATCAATTTTTTTTTGCGTGGATTTGAATAAAAATTCCTTGATTTAAATTTTAATTGATAAAGTTGATTAGAAGATTAATTTGATTGATAAAAAGTAATCGAGTTTTCCCCCTGTTTCGTATAGGCTTTTCATACGAGTTCGAAATTAGGTCTCTTGCCGTGATAAATGCTTAAATAAGTTATATTCTATGTTTAAATTGAATTAATACCGATAATTTGACACTTACTGTTACGACACAAGTCTATGAGATTGTGTTTAATTGAAAGGAAAAATATGTATAGCCTTAGGACTATCCACACTGGCTGTCTTGATGGCCAACTCGAGATAATTGAGTCTTCGAGAGCAAGCTACAACAGCTCAGGCTCGTCCCACCGCTTCGAGCCTCTAGAGATCGAAATCTTGTGGATATTATTAATTTTAATAGCTTATGTTATTATGAAATTTTATGATATTCATATTAAATAGGTTATTTAATTGATAGATATGTCATTATACGGTGATAAATATCATTATTTTAAAAACAAGTAAAAGATATGTATAAATCTTCAAAAATCAATTAAATTGCGCCACCTAAACCATTAGAGCTCATGATGGAGTTCAAACCCCACTCAAGTTCTCTCTTCCTACAACTATAAATAGGGTCTCTACACAATTTCAAATCACACATAATCATCATCTTCAAGATCTCAAGAATTGAAGAGATAACTTTTCTAAGATTTATCTCTCAATATTCAAAGTGTTCCGACAAGATTAAAGGAGTTCTTCGTAGGAAGCAACGCATTTTTCGGCGGAAATATTTCAAGTGGCGTTTGATCCGGAAATAAGGCGCAAGTTCTCCACGTCAGCGTTATAAAGCTCGACGCTCAAGTCTAAAGCTTAAGTCAAAGATCAAATCAAAGTTTAACGTACACTTCGGAAGCAAGGCGAAAGTCATCCACGTCGACGTTATAAAGTTTGAAGATAAAGTCCAAAAAATCAAGGAGGCATACTTCTTATCAAATCTCAAAGACTATCAAGTTCAAGGAGGTCAATGCGGCATACTTCTCCATTAAATTTCAAGGGCTGCTTGAAAGTCTGTTGGAGGGTCAAAGTGAAGAGAAGAATCAGATGATCAAATAGAGATTGAACCCGCATACATTTTGAAATTTTTATATTTGTATATAATCTTGTATTTATATGAATAAATACAATATTTTGTGTTTACAGAGTCGTCTCAATAGACGCATGCGGAACACACGCTGTATTTTTTTTAAAAGAAAAAGAAGAAATGTGACCGTGTGTGTTACACACGCCCAACATATAGTTTTTTAAATGCTCCAAACGGGTGTTAATGGCTATCTAGCCGATTTTGATTTTGATTTTTTATTTTATTTTTATCTTTAAATATCTCTTTCTTCATCCATATTTTTTTCACACCAAATTCACCTTCCTCTTCTTTTCTCTCTATTTTTTCCGTTCAAAAAACGTCTTGCTCGTCGATTTTCTCTCTCGAATACGAATCTCACGACCGACGACGAGATTATCTCGCAGTGCAAGAAGCTCTAGTTCGACAGTTTGCCACAAAGGAAAAGAAGAAAGGGAAAAGGACCGTCGTATGGCACGATCGTGAGACGGCATGCCGGTAGTTGAACACCGACTACTTCGACAACAACCCTACTTTCGGCCCTTTATCTTTCTCCCGGCGTTTTCACATGCAGAAGCATTTGTTCTTGCACATTTACACGACGTTGGAGCAGAATGTGTGCTACTTCAAGCACAAAAAAGATGCAACTTGCAAATGGGGGCTGACGTCGATGCAAAAATGCACTGGCAATTCGGCAACTAGCCACTGGTTGTGCACCGGATGTCTTCGATGAGTACTTAAAGATCAAAGATACGATGGGTCGTCAATGCCTCCAGAAGTTATGCAAAGTTGTCATCGAACTTTTTGGTGACGTGTACTTGAGGAAGCCAAATGCTCAAGATACCGCTCGACTACTGCTTATGCTCGTTTCATATCACGCTTGACAGCGCCTTGACTTCAAATTTGAGTATAGACCTTTATCCTATTATTTTATTGCTATTGCACGAGGAGAGGCACAACTTTTCGGGGATGCTCGGAAGTCTTGACTATATGCATTGGGCATGGAAGAATTACCGAAAGTGTGGTGGCTGCCTACTCTCGAGGAGACGTGGGTGCACTGACCTTAATTCTTGAGGTCGTGGCGTCTCATGATTTATGGATCTGGCATGCCTTTTTTGGAGTAGCTGGCTTCAACAACGATTTCAATGTCCTCAACCAGTCGTTTGTTATTTGCTGACGTTCTTCAAGATAGGGCTCCGACATGCGAATTCGTTGTGAACAGAAGAACTATGACATGGGTTACTACTTAACCTATCGGATCTATCCTAATTGGTCAACACTAATCAAGAGTCCCCCAATCCCAACGGACCTGAAGTCGGCGAGGTTCAAGAAGATGCAGGAAGTGGCGAGGAAGGATATCGAACAAGCGTTTGGAGTTCTTCAAGTCTAATGAGAAATTATCAGGAATCTGGTTCGGAACTGGTATACAAAGCACCTCCGAAACATCATGTTTACTTGCATTATTTTGCACAACATGTTCATTGAAGACGAGAGAGAGTATGCTGAGAGCTGGAGGGACGACGATGGAAACATCGACGTTGAGTTGTGTAGACCGACAACCAACTTTGTTGTCCTTCAAAGATTATCTCCGACGAGAAGAAGAGTTGAGAGATACAAGTTAACAATAGCTCACCAAAGATTTGATGAAGCATGTTTGAGTCCGATTTGAACCTCTTCGAGACTGGGGTGTTTTTTTTTTCAATTAATGTATTGATATTTTTTTTCCGATTAACGTATTGTAGTATGATTTGTTTTGATTAATGAAATTTTCGAATTTTCGATTAAAATTATTGCGAAATGAATTTTCAAAAACTAATTAGATGGAGATAACATAGAAACAATGCCATTACAGGTGACGTCTCTATTTGGGCCCCACTGAAGATGGAGACACCATTGTGGATGGTCTTATACTCTGCTTCTCGTGAGAACAAATAATATATCAAAAGTGAAATGCAGGAAGTATTTTAGTTGATTTTACTGTTTCTAATTTTTAATTATTATTATTAATGTTTGATTTCAAAATTAATGTAAAGTTCAAAGGTTTTATGACGGCCTTGAAAACTCACCTCAACTCAAGTCCTCTCTGCTTTCAGTTCTTTTCGAAAGATGTAAGACGTAGTAAAATTTTTATGGTTTTAACATGATCTACAATTGAGTCAGGTTGAATCGGACCGATTTTGATAACACTAAGTATTATGAATCGGGTATGATTCAATTTACAGGTAACAATCAAGATAGATGTCTTAATACAAATCAAATTTTGACATTGTTATTTTATTTATTTATTTTGATATAGTGAGAATATGCACGACTAGTAGGGTTAGTAAGTCAGTTAATTACGATCAACCATAATCGAAATTTGGTTAACCGTATCCAAAAAATACTAAAATCATTAACTGTGACCTAGCCATGGCTGATTTTCAGCTAACCGATAGTCATGTCGGTTACTGTTTCGATTAACCAAAAATTAAATATATATATATATATATATATATATATATATATATATATATAGGAAGAAGATCATGTGCGAATGCTATTTTTTGTGAGAAATGAGAATAAATTTGGACCATTGATCTTTCTAAATCAATGGCTCAAATTTAACAATGCATTAAGTTATTGTAATTTATGCATTATGATGTTAATGCATTAAATTATTGCAGTTTATGCATTTGAATATGTATGCATTACATTTTTGCAATATATGCATTTACGATGTGATGAAAATGCATTAAAATATATTATTCTTACGTTCTCATATAAAATTTATTCTCACGAGATCTCAATATATATATATATATATATATATATATATATATATATATTCTATTGTTTTACTTACTGCAAATAAATTAGATAACTTACGCTTAAAATTCCCAATTCCAAATCAATAACTTAGATAGAATACCCAATTCCGAATTCACAAAATTCCCAATTCTAAATTCACACTTTCAAATTCACAAAATTCATAACTTACATAAGATGCTAAACTTCTCCATCATTCTCCGACGAATCCGAATACTGCTTAGAAAAGAATGATTCAAATCAAGAGATCCAGAGGAATGACTTCCTACCACCGCTCATAGCTGTGAAGAGTTGGGTTCAACTTTAGCACAAGTAAGCGGCGGCGACGGCTGGAGCGGTGTTGAGTCACTCGCATCGAGTTGGAGATGCAATGGAGGCTCTGCAGTGGAGGCTTTCGAATTAAAACTCGCCAGGGTGTAACAATTGGTCAACGACAATGTGATAGCAGGGGTAGAGGCGGACGACGACGACTCGGTAGGAAGGGTAGACGACTCACGAGAGGGATGGGTGGTAGGCAAAAATTAGGACAGAGGGAGGTATGGGGGGTGGGCGACTGGCCGCGATGTTAATTCCTTATTCCTTTAATAAAAGTTTGCTTTTATTTTTTTTAATTTTTCTATATTTAAAGACTTAATATTTTATTTAATATTAATTTTATATTATATTTTAATTTTAGTCGGTTATTTTGATTAACCAATAACCGTAAATTTTAGAGTCACTAGCCATTTGCCATCTATTATCCATTTTCTGCGGTTAATGGTTAACTGTTTAGGGCGGTAATAGTTAACCGCCGGATTAACCGATTTCCTACGGTTATATCTCTAGTCCACGGTTACATCTCCAATCACCTCGCACCACTATTTGGTTTTTTTTTTTTGGTATGATTTTTTCATAAAATATGGTGTATCTCGTTACACACTGTTGTGCATGTACACCATTTTTTTTTTTAGTTTTTTTTTGTTGTTGTTTAAGGTTTGATTTTTTCGTATAGCATAGTGCATTTCATTACACCTAGTGGTGCATCTCATTACCTTATGTCGTGCATATCAGTACACGTAGTGGTGCATCTCATAAACCACAATGTGATAGATGCACCACATTGTACAATGAGATGCACCACAATGTGAAACATATGCGTCATACGTTGAAATGACATGCACCCTGCTTTATGGAAAAATCAGACCTTACCAAAAAAAAAAAAAAAAAAACTGAAAAAATATTTTACATGCACCACAGTGCATAACGAGATACACCACATGCACCACCCTTCATAGCGAAATGCAAAAGATGAGTGGTGGAGATTAATTCTCATTTTTTAGGATAATGATCATTCTTATATGATCCTAATCCTATATATATATATATATAGATGCATTATAGTGAAAAGCCTCCTTATCCTAAAAAATGAGAATTAATCTCAACCACACATCTTTGCATGATGGATGGTCAAAATTTGATCCTAGTCAAAGTTGGTCAACCCGTTGACTTTTTTTTTTTTACGGTCAGACCATATGCACCCCACCATGCATTCATATGCACCACTAGATGCATTGAGATGCACCAAATTTGTCTCTATGTTTTTTTACGGTCAGGTCATATACACCGCACCATATATTCATATGCACCACACTGTATAATGAGATGCACCACTAAGTGCATTGAGATGCATATGGTTTTTTTTTGCAAATATTTTTTCCCGGATCCGCCTTCGGCTCCAATTTTACGGCTCTGCCTTCGCTCCGATTACAAATATAAGGATAATCGTCGGGCAATAATTTGAATTTTTTGGCTCGCTCCTAGGCCTTCGGCTCCCCTCGCTCAAATCTTGACCAAAGAAGAAGCGGCAAACAAAAAAGGTAGAGACAAACAAAAAAATGGGTGAAAATTATCTGAAAAAAAATACAGAAAAAAAACCGAAAAAAAATGTGTTACATCTCATTATATAGTGTGGTGCATATAAATACATGGTGTTGTGCATATGGACTGACAGTATAAAAAAACAAAAAAAAATCGAAAATATGTTGCATCTCAATGCACTTAGTGGTGCATCTCGTTGTATAGTGTGGTGCATATGAATGTATGCGGTGCATATGGCCCGATCATTAAAAAAAAATTGAAAAAAAGGTCAACGGATTGATCCAGTTTGACCCGGGCTGACCCGATCCAATCTTGACCATCCATCCCTCCTAAATCAATTGATGTGATCAATTCTTATTTTTTAGTAAGGATGGTTTTTATATGATCAGTTCATGTACAAAACACTTTTCTCATAAAAATAATGCATTTTATACATTAAAAAAATATATTTTGTGTATTATTACAATGCATCCTCATAATAATGTATTTTTGGATTGCTACAATACATTGTTATGATAATACATTCCGTGTTCAATTATAATGCACCGATCAATCTCAACCGTAGATCTATAATGATCAATGGCAGATCGCTTCTCATTTCTTACGGAAAAATCGATTTACATATGATCTTGTACCTCTCTCTCTCTCTCTCTCTCTCTCTCTCTCTATATATATATATATATATATATATATATATATATTGTGTATGTGTGTGTGTGGATCTAGTAGGAACTGATCTTTATATGAGAACCGTAGGAACCAACATAAATATCACTTACGTAATACACAAAATACAATACGTTAATGCACAAACATGTCAATGCACAAATTACACTAACTTAATGCACAAATTATCTAGCACAATTTTAATGCACAAACAACAGCAGTCTAATGCATCAATTAATCTGGACCGTATATTAACAAAAAATCAACGGTCTAGATTAGTTCCTAGTTCCTATCTAAGGATGAATTCCTATATAATCCTCTCCCTATATATATATATATATATATATATATATATATATACACACACACACATTGAAATAATACATTTTGTTTATTATTACAATGCATCCTCATAATAATGCATTTTTGAATTACTACAATACATTGTTATGATAATGCATTCCGTGTTCAATAGTGGCGTAGCCAGAAATTATCAAGGGAGGGGGTTGAACTACAAGATCAAAATTTGCACACAATGAAATCAATAGTAATTTATTTACTTGAGGCAAAGGGATCGGTGAGCTTACAAACAGAAGGACCTCAAATAAATATGCACTAAACATCATTGTATTATGAACTACAACAAAATAAAATTGTTACCAAAAAGTGATATGTATCTATCGATCTTTTTCTTATTAAAAACGTAAAATCGAATATTGGGATAAATAATTTAACTAATAAAAGTGTCACACTGTATGTTAAAAGGTGTCACACTATATGTTAAAAGGTTAAAACTTATTATAAAAGTGTTACTTTTATTAAAGTAAAATTACTTATTTGTTTTCAGTTAAATGTCGGTAACATTTTTTTTATTAAAAACAACTTTTCATCTTCTTCCTCATTAACACCGCTGCCACCGCCATTGTTGTATTAATACTACTCTTCTTAATTTTCTCCGTAAGTCATCCCTTCTCTCTCTCAAGAATCTGGCGTATATCTTGCTATAGCATCATCGTGACAACCGAGCCTGAAGTTCGATTCTCAATATTTTCAACAATTTGGCAACAAGAAAAAAAAGAGAAAAAGGGAAATCTTTGGTGGGGCTTAAGCTCCTCCCCCTTCCTTACTCGGTCTGCCCCTAGTGTTCAATTATAATGCATAGATCAATCTCAACCGTAGATCTATAAAAATCAATGATTCAAATCGTTTCTCATTTCTTACATGAAAATGAATTTATATATGATCTCCTTCATATATATATATATATATAGTATAAAAACATATCCTAGTATGGGAACGTGAGAACATGCCTAAACCAATTCGTAATGATGCTTAAATTTATATTTTGGCATGCTTAATACGATTCGTGTTTTGTATATAAACATTAATGCTTACATAAAATCATGCTTGAATCTATATAAATTCATGCTTGAAATAATCACAACCATAGATCATACAAAGATAATGTTTATATTTAAAAATATAATCTTATTAAGCATGACAATATTTTGATTTAAGCATAATTATGTATTTATTTAAGCAGATTCTCACGTTCTCATACTAGGATTAGTTTTTATATGAACCAATTTATATATATATATATAAATATATATATAGTTTACTAATTTGTGAGATTTCGACTTTGGATATGACAAGCTAACTATGACATCAATTGCATGCATCTGTTTTATTCATTACATACTACCATCACGTAAGAGATTTAATTTCTCATTATGCTGATTTTATTCAAGAGACGAGTTGGTAATTTGGTATTGGCCTTCTACTCTCTCAATACTATATTGACATAATGACATATTTTTATACTGAGCTATTAACTTCAAAAAAGAAGGAAAAAAGAAGACAAGATTGCAGCTTCTGCCTTGTACGGACATGCTCATGGCATAGGATAGTCGGCTTGGCTAACGTGCGCACATCAATGATGGCGAAGGTGGTTGTGGTTCCGATGATACAGAAGGCAACACCGAATGGAACTCTGGTGGTGAAACACACTAATACGAAGGGAACACCGGAGAATTCTCAGATAGCTCGAGTGCAGATCAATGAAACATTACCTAACCTAATTGAAATCCCTGAATCGCAGAGAAGAGAAAATGAGGCCCAACGACAATTAGATATGGGGAAAACTCTTCCTCAATCTGAGGAAAAGGAAAGAAGGCCGGCTAAAAGAGGTTTGCGACTGGATTATATTGCACCTACTCTCAAAGAGGGGGTTCCTGTAGCTTGCCTTCAACAATCTGATGTTGAATCTGAAGCTTTGAAATGGAAGACAACGATGATTTTATACGTGGTAGGTGAAACTCCTACCTTCAAGTATCTTCAAACCTATCTCCTCAAGAAAAGCAACATAGTTGAGCCTGAATTTTTTCTACCATAATGATGGGTATTTCATTGTGCGTTTTAAGAGTATGGATGAAAGGAATTCTATATTGTTTGATGGCCCTCATACGATTGTGAATAGATCCGTAATTGTCAAAGCTTGGGAGTTAGATTTTAATTTTGAGAATGAGATCCTAAAAGTAATCCCTCTATGGATTCACCTCTCCAATCTACCTCTCAATTGCTGGGGTGGAAAATCTCTTAAACGTATTGGTAGTATCTTGGGTAAGCCCCTTTATGCGGATGATTGTACATCTGAGCAATCCAAAATATCGTATGCTAGATTACTTATTGAGATATATGTTACACAACCACTTAAGCACAAGATTATCATAGAGAATGAGAATGGTAGAAGGGTGGAATAGAGAGTCCATTATGATTGGGTGCCACCGTTTTGTCAAAAATGCCAAGTCGCTGGCCACGATTGTGGTGCTAAACTATAACATCGGGTAATGTAGAGGGTGAAGCAACAATGGCACGCCAAACCTCAGACTGACACTACTACTGCACTTGTAGTAAATGAGAAGAACTCTGGGAAATGAACAATGGCAGAAGAAAAACAAGGGGAGTGGACTGTTTCTAGGAAAACTTTTAGTCATGTTGTGAGTAACACAAAGCAATTTTCTGTGGAGTCTGGTGATTCTTATCACATATTACATTGTCAGGAAGAATGAGAACTAGACAATGAAGAAGGTGAGGACCTATTAACCTTTGTTGGGAAACGAAGATCATGATTTGGAATGTGAGAGGCTGTAACAAGGAAATAAGTTGCTTCAAGAACAAAGAAACAAGTTGCTTCAGATTTGGAAAAAATTGAGAAGATTGAAAGCTCCCCTCAAGCAGTCAACACCTGTCACTACAAGAACATCTTAGAGAAACTCACTATTGCTAGAGCTCAACTTGAAGATGTTCAAAAGGCAATCAATCTTGATGTCTTAAACGAGCAGCTTATTAGTAAGGAAAGAAACAAGCTAGAAGAAGTGGAGAAGTGGAGTGAAATAGAAAAAAGGATTTGACAACAGAAGGCAAGGACGGATTGGATTAGATTAGGTGATGCTAACACCAAGTTCTTTCATGCTTATGCTAAATCCAGGCAAACTAGTAAAGCTATTAAAGTTTCGATGAGAGTAGATGGCTCTAGATGCATCACTCATGAGCAAATAAAGGAAGAGGTCAGGAGTTTTTATGCTAATCAATGGGATCTGCTACCTCAGTACTACCCATGTTTGATAAAGTTATTATTGCTCGTGGACCTAAACTCGGCCATGAACAACAACTTCATCTCAGCACGCCTTTCACTGAGCAAGAAATTAAAGAAGCAATGTTTGGGATGAGTTCCAATAAAGCTTTAGGAATTGATGGTTTTAATGCTTTTTTCTTCAAGAAGGTTTGGAATAAAGTGGGGAAAGATGTTGTGGATGTTGTGAAAGAATTCTATGAGACTGGATTCATACCTCGTCATATCAACAACACTCTTATCACCCTCTTACCTAAGATTGAAAATGCCCAGTCCATAAGAGATTATAGACCAATTGCTTGTTGCAATATGGTCTATAAAATTATATCCATGGTTCTCACTAATCGAATGCAAAGTGTTCTAGGAGGGATAGTTAGTGAGAGCCAATCTGCTTTCATCAAATGTCGAGTTATTTTTGATAACATCATTCTTAGTCATGAGTTAGTAATGGGATACAACAGGAAAAACATATCTCCTAGCTGCATGATTAAGATTGACATACAAAAGGCTTATGACTCCGTAGAGTGGCCTTTTCTTGAATACCTGATGCTAGAGATGGGTTTTCCTTACATCTATGTTAAGTGGATCATGACTTGCATCAAGACTCTCAATTACACCATTAATGTTAATGGTGAGCTGACTACTCCTTTTGCAGCTAAGAGAGGCCTGAGGCATGGAGATTCCATCTATCCTTATTTATTCGTTTTGTGTATGGAGTATCTAAACAGATGCTTGGGTGAATTGATTGATATTAGAGAGTTCAAATTTTATCCCCGGTGCAAAAAGTTCAACTTGACCCATGTGTCTTTTGCTGATGACTTGCTGTTGTTTGCTAGGGGGGATGCTCAATCAGTGAGACGACTGCTTGTAGCTTTTGAGAAATTCTCCACAGTTTCTGGACTCAAAGGCCAATCAAAACAAGAGTAGTATCTATTTTGGAGGGGTTGTTGAGGCATTGCAGCATTCAATGCTTTCTGAATTTGGCTTAAGTAAAGGTGAGCTCCTTTTTAAATATCTTGGAGTCCCACTAACTACTAAGAAGCTCTCTGTACTCCAATGCCAGCCTTTGCTGAAAAAAATCTTTGCTCGAGTTGAATCTTGGACTGCTAAGCTCCTTTCCTATGCAGGCCGCCTTCAACTCATTAAATCAGTTATGCTGGGGATCCAAGTCTACTGGTGTCAAATTTCGATCCATAATAAGGTTTTGAAGCTTATTCAGAGTGTCTGTAGAACGTTTTGTGGACCGGAGGGACACGTCTATCCAAAAAAAGCCCTTGTTTTGTGGGATCATGTCTGCTTATCCCACTTTTCGGATTGAAATAGAAGTCTCCGAGTGAAAATGAACTTGCTGACTTTTCGCATTATATAAAACGTAAAAAGTGCGATTCAAATCGGCATCTAGGAAAGGAAATCTCAAAGGTAACTTTCACAGCTATATAAAACGCAACTTGATCGATTTCAAGATCACGTCTGGCCTGCGATTGGCCTGATATTCCTTTCATTCCAGGAACGCAGACTGCTATGAATGCTTTGAAGCCGAAGTACGATATCCGCTTAGCTGCACATATTGGTTTAAGAAAGCAGACACGGAACACCTTTACCCTTGCCCTTTGCCTTGAGGAATGCTAACACGTTAAACGCGGAAAGCAAACACGAGGCTTTTGGAATATCCACACTTTCTATTTCCCTCTTTTGAAGCAAGTCCTCTACCAGTAGGGTGGGATTCTTCTTTTCTAGCAGCTCTCAAAAGGCTTCCAAGACTCCTAAGCCGATCCCTTGAGACTAGCCAGACAATGGAGATAGGTGTGGATACGCATCTTGAATTCATTAGCTCGCACAAGATCTACCTCCTAAGCACAGAACCTCAGAGTTCTATCAACTTCATAGAGAAAGGACATGCTGTTCCATTCAACTACATTTGTTCCTGTAATCCATAGCCTAACAGAACGCTCGTAAGAGGTGGAATAGGATCATGATTACGCGTAGCATTCATATGACCGGCTTATTATGAGCCAATTTCATACCGGTTCCAAATTAGAGGAATGTTATGGTAAAACTCCGTTTGAAACGATGTGGTAGAAAGCAACGTGCGACTTGAAGGATACGACCCGTTGTGGATTTTTACACCCACCATTTTAGATTTGTCTAGAAATGAGGTGCTCTTGGCTCGACATTGTTTGTTCTGTTACACTTGAACCCTTCGTTTTTTGTCGGGATTGTAAATAGTCCATGATGGAGCTCGAGCCGAAAGTATTAATTTATTTCTTTTGTTTTATTGTTAATCCTTTTGTTAAGAGACAAGAGAGGTAAGCCCTCTTAGCAGCTCCCCTAGGGATAGAAGCAATACAAGTGTAGCTCCTAGCGCCGATGCAGCTCCCGGCGGTGAGAAGCCTAAGCCTAGCCAGTTGGAATACTCGCCTAGCTTCTTATAAAGAATTGTTTGGGTATTAGGGAAGGATATCTAAGAATAGATCCCTACGGTTTCTTTACTTTAGATTGTATCCAAGGATTTCTTAATCATAGATGTAACTCTAACCACCCATTGGCGAGCGGTGGACTCTCGGGTGAGAGGCCATCACGACAGAGAGTAGAGAAGAGACTTAGAAACCCTTGTTATTTATCTATTCGGAAATACTCTATTAACTCGCTCCTACGGGTGTTCTCTTAACTCTTGTTCTTGTTCCTTTTAGAGAGACAGACGTAACTACCTATTCTTAACCGAAGGAGAGTTCTGGCATCTCTTTTGAGAGGCTTTTTATTTAATAGACAGATAACCCTTGCCTTACTAATAGAAAACCATGATTTCCGTTCAGCACATATTGAAGGGGGATTTAAGAATATTGATTACAATTCAAAGTAAATGGATGAGTGTAACTGCTGCTATCAATGAGAAATGGAATAGCTCTATGTTTTAGAGAAATGAGAGCACCATCTGAAATTTAGATAATATCCAAAGAAAATTTAATAGTTGATATTATTAATTGATTGATATGTCCTCGTACATTTTTTCTACTTCCCTAAGAGTCTGCCTATTTTTAGAAACTCGGAACATAAGATAGTATATACTTTGCAGTTTCCAGATTTTCTTCTTCTTTTTAAAATATAATAATCTTTGGCTTTTCTCATAATTAGCTATTAGGGATCCTACTATTTATGTCAATAAAAGTACTTATAAATTCTTTACCACCTCAATAAATTGAACGTGGAGATTAATTGTGCCGTGACATCCGAATTACCAATATTATATACACCGAAGTTCAAAAATTCTTGTATCAATTTTATCCTGACTAATGAATGATATACGAGATGAAACACACAAACAAGTACGTAATTTATTTGACTTGTCTGAATTTCAGTTGAAATGAGAGACTGTTTGTGCGGCAGACAATTCAATGTACAGTGTTAGAAAATTGATGACCAACTTCCAGTCGTCGGCACCACCTAATTTATTGCTCCCAAAAATGGTATTGATAGAATTCTTATTAAATTTTAATTGAATTTTGACAAAAGAAGTTAATTACTAAAATACATTTCGATAATTAAGATTAATTCTATTACATATACTGTACCAAAATGTTTGTTGGCCACCAGCCGGTCAATTTTTTTCCCCACTCACTCTTCAAAACTCCAACCATTTTAATTTCTTCTTTCTTTAATCGAAATTTCATTATCAGAAAATTAATAGCACTCATTCAAGAATCTTATATCATAAATCGCCCGTCTCTGTATGAGTTTTTTTTTTTTTTCCCCCCTTTTCTTTCGGGCCGACTTCTGATTGTTATTCTTGTTTATTTTTCAGTTTTGAATTCCTTTTTCCTGAACTTTTTTACGTATATCAAGATTGAGGTTTCTGTAGGCAAATTAATAATTGATTTATCTTACCAATTTTTTGGAGTTAATTAAGAAAGGGGTTTTGTTTGGATTCCTTTTATAGTCATCATCATCCGCTATGTATTAAATACATAACAAATCAACGTACATCCTTTTAAATCAAAACTTGATTATTCTGTTTTATTTGAATTATTACATAAAATGGCTGAGCCGCCGCAGAGGCGGCTGCAGGCGTTGTTGCAGGCGGCGGTTCAAACTGTTCAGTGGACTTATAGCCTTTACTGGCAATTCTGCCCACAACAAGGGTTAGCTCTCTCTCTCTCTCTCTCTCTCTCTCTCTCTCTCTCTCTCTCTCTCTGCAATTTCAAATGACGATTAATTTGCATGATGGTGAAGGATTATAGTGTGGAGTGATGGATATTACAACGGAGCAATAAAAACAAGAAAAACGGTGCAAGCAACAGAAGAGAGCGCGGAGGAGGCGACGCTGCAGAGAAGCCAACAGCTGAGAGATCTGTACGAGACTCTAGCCGCCGGTGAAACGAACCACCAGCAGGAACGGCGGCCCTCCGCCTCCTTATCGCCGGAGGACTTGACGGAATCAGAGTGGTTCTACTTAATGTGCGTTTCCTTCTCGTTTCCTCCGGGAATAGGGTAAGAAAGTAATTTCATTACTAATGATTAATTGCCCACTTTTTCATGCTTAAATTAAACTAGATAAATTTATATGCATGTATTAATAACTCCACAAGCATTAAAACGATTCTGAACGACTTGCTCATTCTCTATTGATGAACTTTATCTAACTAAATTACGTATATACATTGCTTATATATGTATATCTGTGTGTGGGGGTATTAGTATATATATACTCCCTCGTTCCACCATAAAAGTGGTCCGATTTTTTTTTTGGCCGTCCACGATAAATGTGATCCGACCAAAAGTGGACATGGCTATTTATCCTTTTATCTTTAAAAGTTTCTTTATTTACCAAATAACCTTGAGTTGGTTGATTTTTCACCACATATAACAAATACATGTGGGTTTCATTCTCCACTACAATACTTTTTCCTTCCCTATTATCACCCACACTCCGCTTCTTAAAACAATGCCATCAGATTAAACACTTTGACATTTCTTAACAGCATATATATTGAATTTATATATACAAGTATTATTTTTATTGGGGGCTAGCGATCAGATTAAGAGCAGTAAAAGTTATGGGTGGTTTTTTCTTCAAAGAGAGGAAGGTTGTCGGCAAAAATGAGTGGTGTTGAATAATAATAATAACAAGCAATACGAGGAAGATAGTGATGTTTATGTACAAGCTGAATCGCAAGTGGAAATAAATAATGCATTAATACATTAATTATATTATGTGTTTACTCATGAGCTTGTACGGATGAATCAATATACCGAAATTAATGGACTTAAAGTTGTCGAGCTACCAATTTTGCAGAAATGCAGTAAGAAATTAAGCATCACATTATTATTATAATAATAAATTAAAATTCCTTTGTTGGAAGGTTACCTGGAAAAGCATATGTAGAGAGGCAGCATATTTGGCTTACCAAAGCGAATAAGGCCGACACCAAACTCTTCTCTAGAGCTATTCTTGCTGAAGTACGTATCAATTCATTACTAGCAATTCTTTAATTAGTTTCTTACTATTTTTTTGTCGATCTCGTATTTTATAGTATACAGTCACAAGTTTTAATGAAATACGAGATTGATCGAAAGTACTGTATAGTATTAATTTGTCTTCTTAATTTCTTTCCCATACATTCAAACTCATGATCTTCTGTACAAGAGCGCTAAAATACAGGTAATATATGTCATATATCAATCAAGTTTATCTAGCCCTAACAATATTTTTGCTTCATGTTCAAAATTCTTTTTCTTATCTTTTTGTAATTTTCAGACAGTGGTATGCATTCCTATCCTGGATGGGGTTGTGGAACTTGGAACAACAGAGAGGGTAATGATAAGATTATAGTTATTAATATAGAGCTAGAGGTTTTTTCAGGCCACTTAAATAGAGGGTAGTGCGGACACCTCATTGTGGGCCTTCGCTTTGAAGACAGTAAACAATTAGTAGCCCTCCGTCGGACAATTTTTGGCCCGAATTGGCCCGAATGCCACATGTCTGCCACCTCACCCTCCAGTCACCCTCCACTAACCTCTCTCTCACCCCTCTCTCTCTCTCTCTGCCGCATTTGTCAAACACGTAGTGCGAATTTTGCTGCTCTCTGCAATTTGCGTACATGTCCATTAATTGATTAGTTCATTTCATGCCTGCTCGGGAGAAGAATCTGGGGTTGATTAACTTCTTGTTGTAGTGGATCTTCGGATCAAAACGCCGCCGCCTCGCACTCGCTGCGCCACTGCGCGGGCACGGCCAGCATGCCGACGTTTCTGAACTCCGACGCCGGTATCGAGAACTCCGACGATGACGTCCTGAGAGGCCTGGTTGAGTTCCTGGAGGCTATGACCGGCCCACTTTCCGGCCACCGCCTCGAGGCCGAGAAACTCGGGGGTGTGGGTGGTGTGGAGCGTGTACACGGTATCCTCGTACACTCCGAGCACCGAGTCGGATTGGCGGAGGGACTCGGCCTCCTCTAGGGAGAGGGCGACGGCAAAGCCATGGTAGGCGGAGTCATAGGTGTAGAGGATGGAGTCCTCGGCGGCGGCGGAGGTGAGGGTCTGCATATGGTCGGAGTACCAGTCATCGTTGGCGTAAGCCTGTGGCTTCTCGTGGTGCTTCATGTGCGAAATGCGCAGGAGGTGTTTGACAAAATGCGTGTGAGAGGGAGGGGTGAGTGGAGGGTGACTAGAGGGTGAGGTGACAGACATGTGGCAGCCATGTGGCATTCGGGCCAAAAAGTGTCCTACGGAGGGCTTACTAATTGTTTACTGTCCTCAAAGCGAAGGCCCGCAATGAGGTGTCCTGAATGTGCACTACCCCCTATTTAAGTGTCCTGAAAAAACCTCTAGCTCTATTAATATATGTAACAATAGCAAAATATATATATATAGTTAGTTAAATAATGTAGTGATTCATTTAGGTAGCTAAATTAAAAGAAATGAAATTGTTGGGGTGCATGGTTCTTATAGGTTGAAGAAGACATGGAAATGATCCAACGTGTAAAAAGCATATTCATCGAGTATCAAAACCCAAACCCTCCAAGGCCAGCCCTATCAAGCCACTCCACTTCTAACCCTACCTCGTCCGGCCCCGGTTTTTATTCTCCGGTCCTCCTGCTTCCACCACAAGTAGCGGAGGGAGAGGGAGAGGGAGAGGGAGAGGAAGATGATGATGATGATGATGATGATGATGATGATGATGATGAAGTTGGGTCCGACTCCGACCCCGACCGGCCTGATCAAAGCCTTGCTGAGGCAATGCAGATTGATATGTCTGACCATGATATTAGGGTTGGCTCGCCGGATGACAGCTCAAATTTCCACCACCTCAGCCAGCCGCCTGCAAATTCATCCGACCACGCTGGCACAGATAGGTGGCCATGCAACGCCTCCCTGCTTCAACCATCGCATTCAGGTTCATTAGTTATATGCATGTTTAGCTTAACTAATCATTTTATAATTCAAACGTTGATTCTTCACTGCCCTTATATTTTGCTCTTGTTATTGCAGAAGAAGACACCCACTATTCTCAGACAGTCTCAAGCATTCTCGAAAACCAGTCAAACCGGTGGTCCAAGCTGTCCTCTTCCGCCGCCAAGTCTCCTACCTCCTCCGCCTTCTCCAAGTGGTTCGCCGCCCCGACCAGCCACCGCCGCAACCTACTCCTCGACGGAGCTTCCCAGTGGGCCCTCAAATACATTCTCTTCACCCTCCCTCTCCTCCACACCAAGCCACCCGACGCAGCACGCCGAGGCTCGGCCTCCCCCAACGAAGACCTCAACGGCAACCACGTCCTCGCCGAGCGGCGCCGCCGCGAGAAGCTGAACGAGCGATTCGTCACCTTAAGATCCATGGTGCCGTTCGTGACGAAAATGGACAAAGCTTCGATCCTCGCGGACACGATCGAGTACCTGAAGCAGCTGAAGAAGAGGATCCAAGAACTCGAGTCGAGAGCGCGGAAGATGGAGGGGGAGAAGAACGGGAAGGAGCGGAGGAAGACGAGGGTGGGGCAGGAGGCGGTGGAGGTGGAGGTGTCCATCATAGAGAGTGATGGATTGGTGGAGATTTCATGTTTGCATAGAGGGGGGTTGTTGTTGGATTTGATGCAAGCTCTTGGAGAATTAGGGCTACAGGTTACTACGGTGCAATCTTCCATCAATAATGCAATTTTTAATGCTGAGTTGAGAGCTAAGGTACAATTTCTTCTTCTTCTATTTTGGTTTAGTTTTTAATCTATACTGAATTTGTGTGTATTAATTATGTTTCATTTCAGGTGAAGGAGAATGTGAATGGCAGGAAACCAAGCATCATGGAGGCAAAAAGGACTTTAAAGCAAATAATTCAACCACATTGAACAATCTTATTATACTATACATGTAGTACTCAACACTATAATAAGGATAATTGCTTATGATCGTAGATTATCATACGCTATTGTATATATTCAATAAACTGACCAACTTATCATGACTTTGCAAATTATAAAATTTTAAAACAACAAAAAAAAAAATGAAGAAAATGATTAAATTCTTAGTTAAGTATTAGTAATTTTTAAGCGGGAATTATATTTGAAATTTCTTAGATAGAGTATTGGGCCTTGGCGGTGTTGCTGTTAAAAATTTGCTAGGGTTTAAAAATTTGCTTGGCACCAACGTAAATAGAAGTTAATGGTTAAAAGCGGACCGTACTTTTCAGCATTTTTAGGAATCGAGAATTTGAGAAATAGAAATAAAACTTGCACCCGCACTTCTTTTTCGAAATCAAAATAATTTATTTGGGCTTTTTGGCTCGTGACACAGACGTGAGCTGACACATGGAGCCCGAATCGTACATGGGTGTGCAACGAAAACTTATTTTGCCAACTTAAACGATTGCAGCCTAAATATATATTTAAAAAAAAACTCGTCTCTCATCTTCTTCGCCGCATTTTCACTTGAGCCTTAATTTCATACAACCCCATTTTCAGAGCAGCTTCCCTCATTCGATCCAATCTTCGACGTAGCGACAACCTCTCCGACAATCTCCGATGAGTCGCGAATTTCACTGCAAAAGGAGAGCTTGGTTTCGCACAACTTTGACTCCTACAAATCCCAGGAGGAGATATGTGATCCACCTTGTATGTTTTCGACTAAAAATTTGAAATGTCTAAAGTTCAATCGTTTGAGTTGGCAAAATAAGGTGATGTGGCACACCCACGTAGGATTTCGGCTCCATATGTCCGCTCACGTGTGTATCACGTGCCAAAAAGCCCAAATAAATTATTTTTGGAGACAAATTTTGAAATAGCCATAATGCCTATTAAAATATAAATTTTGGCCATTTTTTTAATTTGGGACAAAAATACCCTTAATGAAACACGGAGCGGATCAGGTCTGACCCGGGCGGGTGTGGGTCAGTTCGGGCCGGGTATGGGGCATATGGTACATTTGGTACAAATTTAATCTTATTAGTACCAACTGTTTTAGTACATTTGGTACAAATTTAGTCTTATTAGTGTCAATTGTTCCAAATTTGGTGCAATTGGGACGAATTGTCAAATTAGTTCCACATGTTCCAAGTTATGACATGATACTCTTGGGATGAATATTCCAATTATTCCAAGTTATACTGCTCCTATTTTGTGGCTCCGATTATATAAAGATACTAACGGCAAACAAAAAAACGAAGAGGCAAACAAAAATTTGGAAATTTAAAAAAAAAATTGGTAAATAAAAAAAACAGAAAAAAAAGAAAAAAATCTGAAAAATAAAACAGAAAAAAAATGGAAAAAAAAAAAGAAATCTGGAAAAAAAACAGAAAAAAAAAGAAAAATAAATCTGGAAAAAAAAGAAAAAAATTGAAAAAAAAAAGAAAAAAACTGGAAATTGAAAAAAAAAAAATACAGAAAAAGGGAAAAAAAACTTGGAAATGGAAACAAGTGTCAATAAAACGGATCAAGGAGTGATGGATCAAAAATAGAAGAAGGAAAGAGGGTACTTAGGTCCTAAGTTCAAAAAAATAGCCATAATTTATATTTATGAAGAGGGTGGATCAAATTTTATATTTTAATGTTCATTATGGTTATATCATATGATATTCTCTTATTTTTGGCCCAAAATAGGAGAGCGGGTGCAAATATTGAAAGTTTTAGTCCTAATTCACAAATTCCCTAACATATATAGTCCGTTTCTTGAAAAAGCTGAAAGTTACGGTCCGCTTTTAACAATTAGCTCACGTAAATTGGGTAGGCGCAGAATTGAAAATGGATTTCCACCACGTGATCTATCGGAAGCAGCCAGAATGGTGAAATCTTCAGCTAAATCACTGTGAACATGAGAAGCCTCGGCGGAATTGGTTGGATCATCACACGGTTTGCGCTGCTCAACAAGTGCAACACCAACCGTTTCCTGTCGGATCGATCCTCTCTCATCACCGCATAAAGCTCGTTTTAGTTTCTTCTCAGTTGATCGTAGCTTTCATAGATAAAAGAGATGGAGAGGGAGAAGCAGAAAGAAAGATTTAGGATCATGCACTATTAATGGGGTTAAATGATACGATCGAGTTGATTGATTGGGAAAAGTAGGCTAGTTTAATTAAGCTTAATAAATTTGTAAATGAGAAAATGTTTTCGATGGCGTTCGCATAATGGTGGTAATGACTGACCTAACAAAAGCAGTCAAGCACACTTGCGAGAATTGGATATCACAATTGTTGTACCCTATTAATATATTCATTCCCTTAAATTACAAGCAATTATAGCGACTATGTAGGGGAGAAAAAAAAAATTAAAAAATTAAAATAAAAAGGTGAAAGGAAGGAAAGCAAAATTATTTATAGAAAGTGGTACAAAATTGAGAGACATCATTTCCTCCACAGCAAAAGATGATAATATTGAATAGCTAAATCACAGAAAATTTATCAAAACATCATTTCTCCAACTCCATTGACCATCTTCTCCAAGTCTTGTTGTGAAAGAAGGGTTCTTTTACCCATTGCCCCATTCTTATCGTATGGCTGAGCCATCTTCCTCAAGAACTGCACGTATCGACCAGGTATTGAAAACTAACATTTTTATTAACAATTAAATTTAAAGACCGTTACACGGTAGACTCGAACCCAAGACCTTTGGCCTCGAGCATTAACTACTCTACCGCTAGGCCAACTCACGCACACAAAAAGCATCTCAATGTTTTATAATACAAGAAAACACAAAGCATGAGCCTTAAAGAATGTTTCAAAAGGTTAAGGTTAGACATACCTCTCTTGCAATATGCACAGCCATGTCAGTACTCAAGTTGAGGTGTGCATCGCGTAAATGTGAGAGTATCCAGCTAGGCAGCTTTGAGCGCTTGTCATGACGACTATATCTAATTACCAGATACAATCAACAAACTGGAATCAAATGATCTGTAAAATTATCAAATTATGGAAGAGAATATGGTTTCAATTTTAAATAGCAATATCGAAGAATTAATATCTTGCAGGCACTAAACAAATTTTCAGGATATTCCTCCTGGTAATCTTTATTAAGTTAATAAAAGATAGGTACAAAATTCATGGAGTCAGAAACAAGGATACAGAATACAAACCTCTTGTCAGCAAAAATCATCATCCCATAATCTGCCTTTGATCTGATGACTCGTCCGACACATTGAGCAGCTTGCCTCTGAATATGAACATGCAAGATTTTTTTGATCGTATACAAGCACTGTGCCAGATTAAAAATATATACTTCTAAAGAGGGTTAATGCTGAAAGTACCAAAGCATCGAATGTCAAAAAATCACCCTCTTTTATCTGGAATGTCTCCCGTAAATACTCCAATCTTGCTAGCAATATTCTGCAACCAAAACGTTTAGCTTCCATGCATGAAATATAGCTATGAGCTTGAGGAGACGAACACAGATTATTTGAGCCAAGATGCAACATTTAGATACTTGCACAATTTAGCATATGGTAGAATCTCAATATGCAAAACAGATAACTTAAATATACAGAATAAGTGTGGGTCTGTTCTCGAATGCACTAATTCAATCTGGTTACAAGAAATACTAGTAGTCAGGCTTGCTAACAATTTAAGTTAATCGTTTAAAAAAAAACAATTTAAGTTAACAGAAAGATTGTGGCAGCTAACCTGCTCAATGTGTACTGGAAAGGGACGCCAAACATGATAACAAGTCGGCCATAATGTCTATCAAAATCTATACCTTCAGCCACTTTCCCCCTGCAATCAAGTTAGCAAACAATTATGATGTTTATAAAGGAAAACAAAACATATAAAAACATGTACCAAACGAGTTAAACTCATAACCAGTACATAAGCAGGAAACTCAGAATGTATTCTGAACACTAGCCAGTCTATTGCAGTTTGGACATCTTTCGAACATATGATAAACTAAAGAACACTCAGACTCGATGTCTAGTCATACAAGTAGATACAAACTACCACTGCATAAAAGGGTATATAGAAAAGGTACCTGGCAACTGAGAAAAAGACAGCACCTCTTCCACAATCACAAGCCCTACGATAATTGTCTAGCGCAAGTGTAGTTTCAACAACGTCCTGAGTCTCTATGAAAACAAGTTTGTGTTGCATAATTTCCTGCAACACATTGAAAATGAAACCTTTGCAAACAAAACCTCAAGGCAGGTAACGTCATTTTACTTTAAAGGTTTACACTAGAATCCCCATAAAGTGTTTTAGAAGAATGATTACCTTCAGAATTCCTGATTCATGCCAACTATTAACAATTCCATCCATGTAAGAATAACTGACAAAAAAGCACACGACTCCATCTGGAACAACAGACACCATTTCGAGCAAAAGTTTGCCATAATTTTTCTCTACACCCGGGTCACTTCTAAGATCATATTTTGTGCTCACTGGAAGCTGATCACTGAAATAAAAACAAGACCGAAGAGGAAGAGTTAAGACAGCAGCAAGAGGTTTCGTATCCATAGAACTTCCGTAACTAGTTACCTTCCCCGAGTGAGAACCATAGGGCATATGCAATCCCTAGTTAAGGACATTGTAAAGCTTCGGCTCACGACAGGATTGAAATTAAGAAGACGAGGGTAGAGATCAATGGGGCTAAGTGTTCCAGATGTAATAACAACTGACTGGAACCGCTCAAATACGGGCTTTATGGCAAGAGAAGCATCATGACAACAAAGCTGAAAACCAACATATGACTCATGAGAAACAATGCTGTAAATCACTAGGCAAAGTAATGGAACTAACAAACAATTAGTTGTCGAGCAGAAATATAATGGATGTAATAATTCTTTTTAAAGATGCCGAATACAACATTTGAACATAAGTAGATTTAAAAAATTCTCATCATTACACATAATAATCTCAGAAATGCTACCACCTAAAAGTAACATCTTTTCCAACCTACAAAAGGAGGTTTTAAAAAGTATCAGCAATCATTGCTGTTTCTTCCCCAACACATCCAATAAAAGCTAAGTACCTGAAGAACAGGATCGGGTATATGAGGCATCCTTTCATCAACAGGTTCGATTATTATAGAAAATCCCCGAGTGTAGGTCCCAACCAGAGTTGCCAGATCACAGATTGTTTGGATGTGTAGAAATTCGTCGGTGTCAGTAATCTCCAGGGTTAACATAAGAGAGTGAAGTCGATCGTAACAAAACTTCAGCATTTTCTGGTCGATTCCAACTTGTGCATTGATGGATGCAACAAATGTAACAGGCCCCTCCTTCTCAACATTTTCCGTCTGCAGTCGCCCTTTAAGATATTGTACAAACCTACGCAAAACTGACAAAAAGTGCTCTGCACGCCTTATATTTCCAGGTACTGCTTCCTTTAGTATGTCCTCAGGCAAGGCAGGATTTGCTAGCCATGTATCACCGACTACAAGGAGAGAAAAGAAGTTACTGCGAGAATCAATCCCGGAGGGATTTCACGCTAAATTTAAGTAATACAAATATACTCAACATACTAGAAAGGTCCCCCCTTTGTGCCAAACCATCAACAAGCCGGTTGTACTCTGCACGCAATCGACCTGCATCGGTGGCCTTTAACCTTCCTACCATGTAGAATAAAGTTAAGATGAACGAACTTTCAAAAGCAAGTTATTCATACTTCCTCTTAGGATATAATAGGGTTCATAACACACTTACAGGAGGTATAATACCCAAAACTCTTATCCAGAAACAATGAAAGAAGATATAGGCTTCTGAGCAGTTTCAGTTAACCATATTTTTTTTTAGTAATTCATCATACCACAAGGAAAATTGATAGTGAACTTAAAATTTAAATAATTCAAAAGCATTTGGAAGTTTCTGTGCCGTATGCATATTATATAGTAATATAGCTAATAAGACAACTAAAAGGGAAAAGTTCAAATTTCATATGGCGTAAGGAGAAATGCTTCTCATATGTAACGTAGATAATTTCTATGGTTGTAATCTTAGTTTGAAAGTTGGCAGTTGCTAGTTATCCCAATAAACTCTTTTAAAATCCCATGCCAAACATTTACAACACTACACGGACATCAAACCATAAATTCGATCTGTATGCACCAACATAAATAGAATGCAACCAGATATTATTAGTTCTTCTCTTTAAAAAGAGATATTATTAGTTCTTTTACATCAATAATGCTCCTCAAAATTGAACCATCGTAAGCAAAATCTTTTAGCACACCATCATTTCCAAATCATTTAACCGCTTATATTATGGACTTTCCAGCAACGAGAACACCATCCCCATCTAGAAATAAAATAAAAGCACGAATATAATGGAGTATGTATAGGAGATAACATAGAGAAAACGGCTCTCCGCAGGAGAAAATATGAAGGCACATACCTCTCAATCTCCTGGGACATCCTATTCAGATTCCTTGTCGCCCCTTCAAGTGTTTGCATCCTCACATTAACACTCAATGCCTCGATGCACACATTGTCAATATTATGGGCCTCATCAAACACCACAACAGACTCCCTCTGCATCTCCTTTGATATTATTCCAGCAACTTTAGGATCAAGCAGGTACTGATAGCTATATACCACAACATTTGCAAATTGAACCATATGGCGCGCTAGAAAGTATGGGCACCACCCTTTTTGTTTCCCAAATGCCCTCAAATCCTTCAGCAGTACAAATAAACAGAATTTAAGATAACATATTTCCATAAACACCGTTTGACAGAGAACCAGATGCACGAACTACACATTTCCACCATTTCAATCCAAGAAAAATTAGTAAATAATGGAAACTCAATCTTAGCACAAGCATTTCAATAGAATCCCAAGATCATAAGTTCATCTTCCAGTCAAACTAAAGATTGAAAAACTAAACCAGAGAGAGAGAGAGAGTGAGACCTCTAAACACTAAAAAATGGAAAGGCCATATACACCAAAGACGCAACTTCTTCACACGTACAGTAAGCAAAAGACTGAAAAAGCGCAAAGAAGTAGAATAGAGAGAACCTAACATCCTCAAAACACAAGGTTTCAGCAGCCAAAGAAAAAAGGAAAAAACCTGCAATGTATAAACTCCAGGAGGCAACACCGCATCAGAAGCAGCCTTGTCGTAGTTCTCGAAAAACTCGCACGTCGGAATATCAGGATTCTCAACTGCCACTGCCCTAACCCAACTCGCCGTGAGCTTCCTACAAGCAGCATCCACCGAATCCCGATTCTCAGCCGAGACAACGCGTGGATTCACGCACAAATTCTTCCTCGATGAGAGCCCCAACGCCAGAATCCTCGCCAACGGCCCCAATTCCTTGACCTGATAATCGTGCAGAAACCTCAACTCCGCTAGGGTTTTCTCCATCTCGTGGACAGTGCGGGTGCAGTAGAGGAGCTTCACCGGATTAGAGGGTTTGGAGAGAACGTAGCTCGTGATTAGAGAGAGAAGCGCGATGGTTTTCCCTGTGCCCGTCGGCATTTCGAGAAGGCAGTGGCCCTTGGCATCGAGAGTGCGCTTGAGTTCGACCATGTACGAGTACTGCTCCGGGTAGATGTTGTCGTACGGGAAGTATACAGTTACGTCTTCGATTTGGAACTTCATCCTTGCGGCGGCGCCGATAGCTTGCGGCGGAGAGCAAAACAAACCGTAGGAAAGAGATCACCGGCGGTAATGATGGGGAGCTGAGTTTCAGAGAGGCGGCGTCGTTTGCAGCACCAACTAATAATTTTCACTTTCCTTTTTAATTCTCCAAAGAATTATGGTTGTATTTCTCTTTTCAAAGTACAAATATTGTGAGGAAGATAATTTCACATATAATTTTACTTTTTAAAATCAAGTATTTTTAGTTACAAAAATTTATCAAATTTATCAAATTTATTATTATTATTATTATTATTATTATTATTATTATTATTATTATTATTATTATTAATTTTTTTTATCTTTTTTTTTTTGGTAAATAGTTGTAATATATTTCACCAAAAGTCTGTCAAAGCAACATCTACAAACACACAAGCTCTCAAACCCAAAACACAAGAAATCTGGACTAAGAATAAAGTAATCTAGCTAATTTGCTATCCCCTGCACTCGTATTGCCACCTCAATCTGACACTATCGAAACACTTCTTCCCAAGTCGAAGTTTTCTTCTGAAATCGCCTCATATTACGCTCCTTCCAAACATAATATATTGCCCCATTTAGTATGGTTTGATAAAGTCTATGCTTCGCATTTCTTGAGCTTGAAAACTGGGGAAGCAAGGCTTTTTCCTGCTCCCAATCTCCTGCACCTCCATCCATGTCGCACCACTGTTTCATTTCACTCCAAAGCTACGGTGAGAGTTCACATTGGAAAAATAGATGGTTTATAAATTCAGCAGCTCTATTATAGACTACATTTCATTTCCACATGAATGCCAATCTTCTCAAGATTGTCACCCATTGCCAATCTCCCAAGAATCACCAACCAAGCTATAAATATACCTTTTGGAGGAGCCATATTGCTGCAAATGACCTTATACCATGGTATCTTCTCCACATTACCTCTAAACACACCATATAACTTCCTCACTGAGAATGAAGATTGAGCCATCAAGTGTCTTGCCTTAGCTGAATTTCTCACAAAATCTCATGCTCCTATAATCTTCCTCACAATCCATGAGGCTTACATGGGCAGATTCATGGTTGTGATATCTCTCTGTTTAATATAATACCCATGAACCCATCCACAACTTCTCCTTTTTATGAGCCAAATTCCACAGGTGTTTGCATATTGCAGCTTTATTTCAAAGCTGAATATTCATGACATTTCATCCCCCTGTTATTTTTGGAAGGCAAATATGATCCCAAGAAACTAAAGCCCTCTTGGATATTCCAGCATTCCCTGTCCATAAAAAAGATCTACATGCTGCTTGAACAAGCTTGATCATCTTTTGTGGCAGTAGAAAAATTTGGCACCAGTAGGTGTGAAGGCTGAACAAGACTGTTTTGATTAATAGTAATCTTCCTGCATAGGTTAATAGTTTTGCTGACCAGCAGTTTATTCAAGCTAAAATCTTCTCTATAAGTGGTTGGCATTGCAATATGGACAACTTCTTTGTAGATAATGGTACCCCCAAGTATTTGAAAGGTAATTCACCTTTTATCATGCCAAATTGTCTTACCATTTGCTCTTGTTGATGACTAGGAACACCCCCAAAATATATACTTCTATTAGCTTCATTTGCCTTCAATCCAGAAACTTCTGAAAACTTATTAAAAGCAGTCATCAGTTGTTGAACATCTTGCAAATAGAAGCAGATCATATGCAAAACTGATGGTCCCGAAACGAGTTACTGGTGTATGGGGGGGGGGGGGAATACACCAGTTAGGATTTTTCAGCTTTCGAAAAACTTAACACTTGAAAACAACTTCAACTGAGTAAAAGGACTAAGGTGGGATCTCACAGCTGAGTAAGCAAACTCAGCTGGAAGAGCGGTGCTGTGCGGAATGTGGTGGAAAATAAACTCGTTAAAAACAACTCACGCAAACCAGCTCGGTTGGTCAAGAACCAAAACAGCTCGGTTGAAAAAGTGCCAAAGAGGTTTGAATGCTGGTTAGTTCGGTCAGTTAGAAATGCAATAAGGACTGAATAAAAATAAACACGACACACAAGATTTATGTGGTTCGGAGATAACTCCTACGTCCACGGGGAGATGTGAGTCCACACACCTCAGTCCAAGTTCTTCTGGACAGAACCACTCAGCTTACGCGGGCTGAGTAACCGTTACAGTTTAGTTTCCGGGCACTAAACAGCCTAAGTCAAGTTTACGGGTACTTGATGACCTGACTACTCAATTACAGGAAGAGTAAGGTCCTAGCACACTTTTTAGGGTGTGAGAAAGGGTAGGATATCCAACTACAGCTCGATCAAGAATGAGAGCTGGATCTAAGGCTTGAACGAATAAACACTCAACCTAAGATCAAAAACAGTTTCGAATTCTAGGAACCCTCAGCTACTAATGTTCTCTCAAATTGGAACTCTCAGCAGCTGATGCTCTTAGATGATGATTTTGCAGATTTGCTTTGATTTCTCTCGAGAAAACTTTTGAATTTTTAGTCGTCTATGTGTCTATCTGCATCTGCTTTCTTCTCGAATGAGATGATGCCTCTATTTATAGGCGGAGAGAATCAACTAGCCGTTGGAGGAGCAGTTGATCTCTGATCGGTTGAAAGCGATGGCTTGTCTCTCATCTCTGCAGACTTTCCCGATATGGCATCTGTGCTCCTTTGCTTTCCATCTGAGACAGCCTTGTGTTGGGCCAGATGGGGTAATGACTGAACGGTCAAACCCTCATGTGACTTCCTTTTGAAATTCAAATCTTTGACATTCAACTTCGGTTTGTCGGTTGAAAGTCTTGACCTTCATCTGAGTGATCTTCAGCTGATGTTCCGATCTGTCGAGTTCTCAGCTGACTTTGAACTTCAAAACAGTTGAACTCCTTGTTCAGATTCTATAACTGAGGTTCTGAAACTGAACCCTCAGTTGTCTTCCACTTCTTTACTCAGTTGGGTTTGAACCCTCAGATGATTTCTTTTTCATCTGATGTTCTCTTCCTTTCAACTGTTTCTCATTTGATGAACGCTCAGTTGGTTTCCTTCAACTGATGTTCTGAAGACTTCCCCTTGTTTACATCTGAACAAATGAACTCTCAGTTGTCTTTCTTCACAACTGATGTTCTGTCTGAGTGACGCCTTGTTGCCATCTTCAGCTGGAGACCTGTAAAGATAAAAACTTAACTTTGCTCAAACAGCGAGCCTAAATTCTAACATTAGGTACTGGCAACATCTACTCGGTTGGGGTCAGCCGGTTTTGAAATTCATCAAAACTTATACTAATAAATTTCCCAACAATTTCCCCCTTTTTGATGATGCCAAAACCACTTACAACTTGAAACCACTACTGATCTAAACCTCACTAACTTATCTAAAATCTCAGTTGAAATTCTAGACAGTCTATAAGATAAAACATCAAAGGGTTAGCACAGATATAACATGAAATTGAAAGACTTTGTGATTCAGAGCTTGGACAATGAGGAATTGTTCATCAAGGTGAATCGTATTATATACTTTGAAGTTTTTGTTACAACTGAAGGTTACAAAGTTAAGCGCAAAACATAGAAAGATACAACAGTTGCTTCAAAAACTACAACATCCAAAAACATTATCAGCTCAAAAACTTTGACAGCTCAGAAATACTGTTGACCGTACTTGTTGAAGATACGGTTGAAGATTTCCTTCTTCGCTTCCGACTCAATCCCAGTGTTGACACCGTGTTCCTTGCATACTTGCCTCGCCTCAGCTAAGATTTTATTTCTATTTGGCGTGCTTGTGCCTTTGATTATCGAAGGGCGGTATATGCACTTCTTTGGAACTGGAACAGTGTTGGGATCAAGCTGAGCATTCAGCATAGCTCGCTTGAACTGACTAAACATTCCAGGGTCTCCAGAGCTGAGTTCCCACAGGGCTTCCTTGAAGGCTAGCCTTGGGTCTTCAGTCGAGTAGACTTTCCTGTAATAGAAGTCATTGACGAACTCATGTTTGAACTGTTCCCAGTCATCGTTCCACTCCGCATTCATCCACTTGTCAACATGTGGGTATCGAGACGGGAGCGCAACGTTCTTCTGCAGCTGATGCGTCGACTTTCTAGCCTCAGCCTTCATCTGGTGCTTGTTGATTCTTCGCACACTCCGACTGGCTTTGTTTCTGTCGACGTTCTTCTCCACCTTGGCGAGCTCCTTCTCGAACTTGGCCACCTTCTTGGCCTGATCGGCAGCGAACTTCTTGATCCAAGAGGGATTCAGGTACTTCTCCTTAGGCACCTCCATAGCTTTGGCAGCTTCGATACAGTCTTCAACGGATATCCCGTCAAGTTCTGCATCGAGCTCGGCTGTGAGCTCGGCTACGAGGTCGTGGGAGACTTCCAGTTCGGGCTGCGACCCTTCAGCTTCAGCTGGCACTCCTTCTCCTTGCTGGAGAACAGCTTTCCCTTGTCCATCCCCAGCTGCCGGCTCCTTGTCTTCCCCAGCTGTTGGCTCCTTGTCTTCCCCCTTTTTGGCATCATCCAAAAGGGTGGCAACAGTGCCATCCAGAGAGGTCAACTTGGCTTCAGCTTGTTGAATGCGGGAAAACAGCTCTTCAACAGCGTCCTTCTCTTCCACCTTCTTTGCCAACTCCAAGTCTTGGCGCTCCTGCTCAGCTCGCTGCACAGCTGCAAAGGTCGCAGAGACCTCTTTGTGAAGGGAGACGAACTCAGCTCGGAAAGAGGCGAACTGAGCCATCCACTCCTGGTACTGAGTCTGCTGGGACTTTGCGAGGTCAGATTCAGCAACGGTCTTGAACACGTTGAAATCCGAGTTGAGGCTCTGAACGGCCTTTCTTAGAGCCGAGACCTCCGAGCTGGAAGAAGTGGAGAGATCTTCGAGCTTGTGCTGCAGAGAAGAGGAGAGGTGATCTAGCTGATTCTTCAGGCTGACATTTTCTGCCATCAGCTGCTGCATCCCATCAGCTTCTTCCTCCTTGCCCAGCTGGATTTTGGACAGCATCTCCGTCCTGAGCTGGTTGACCCTCTCCGAGATCAGCTCGCAGATGACGTCGGTTGAGAGAGCTGGCTGATCGGAGGGTCCGGGCAGGAGAGGTGGTTGTGGCTGGGCAGCAGACTCCAGGACAACCATGGCAGATCGGCTGGCGAGGTAGGCCTTGAGCTTGTCTTCTTCTCTCTTGGCCGCCTCATCAGTTGCGTCGACGTCGTCCATGCAGGAGGCATTTTTGGCGAGCATGTCATCAAGAAAGTGAACAGCTTCAGGGTTGTTGCACAGCTCCCTGGTGTCTGTCCCTTCTTGGATGCTTTTGTCCAGACGTCATCGGAGCACAGCCACCTTTTGGTTGTAGGCCACCTCCAGGCTCTGGTAGTCGAAGTACTCCCTCAGGTTGGACTCTTCGACCTTTAACTTGTCCCAGCCATGGATCCTAAGGGTCTCCTCCTTCACATACCAGTAGCTGAATGTGACACTGAATTGGTATAGAAGCTCCGTCCCGAGAACAGAGAAAATAGGCATCGATGTTGCCTCGGGGAACATACCAATCAGCTTGCGGAAGCAGTAGCTGAGTCTTCCTTCATATTCAGCCAGGATCGCCTGACGGTTGGCTTCTTCATCGATCTGAGGGGGGTCGATATTGAAGGTTAAGGGTTCGATGGTTTCATCAACGTTGGCATCGAGCGAGAGGCTCGGAATATCTGACTGGGGACCAGTTGAGAGAACCTGATCCTCTTTGGATGGAGAGTTGGCTGGCTGGAGGATTTCTTCATTCACAGGTAGGTTAACCTGGCTAGCATCAGCTCTAGACCGACTGTCGTGGGACTCCTCAGATGAAGAAGAGTCATCTGAGGAGGAGCTGGCATCCACCACTTGGATCTCCACGTCTCCACCCGCCTCCTCAGCCACGTCCTCCTGGCGAGGTTGAAGAATAAACCCAGCTGGGTCAACCGATTGACAGGATTCGGTTGACTCCTTCTCCTCAGCCGGCTTGACCACCACTGGACTTGTTGTGGATGGTTTAGCCGCTGGCTGGATGATTCTTATCCTTGGCCTCTTCTGCAGAGGTTCCTCCTCTTCCTCCTCTTCGTCTTCTTCCTCCTCAGCTACGTCTTCCAGCTGGCGCTTCGCCGGCTTGGTCCTCGAAGGGCGACGAGCAGCTGCCTCCACAGCTGGCTTGGGGACACCCTTGGGGGTGTAGACAGCTTCTACAACATCCCTGGCCTTCTTGGCTGAGGGGAACAGTGACAGCTTGCTGACTGGAGTGTCCTCACTCCCTTCCCATGTCAGCGGCAGACCCTTTGTGGCTTGGAGGATGAGGGCTGATATCTTTGTCCCGAAATTGAGAGTCCCCTTGACACTCAACAGAACATCCCCGGACTCAGCTGTCGTCTGGATATCTTCTGCTTCTCCGACACCAGCTGGCTCTCTATATATCCCAACCAGTCGACCTGGTGCATCTCTTCCAGGGCCTTCTGCTGCTTGAGCTTAGGACGGCTGATGTCCCCGAAGGCTCCACCATATGCGAAGATGCATTTGGAGATTACATCGAAAAGAAGTCGGTGCTCCGGCTTCAGCTTTGTCCTTTGCATGCTCCCCTTCAATGGTTCGGGAACAAGAAGAATGGTTTGAAGGAAGGCATCAGCTTCCTTGTCAGAAAAGTTCCCCACCACGTCTGTGGCTTCACGGTTTCTGGGGATGAGCTTCTCCAGCTCCTTCGACACCTTTATCTCCACAACGGAGTCTTCTACTGTTCGGGAGGTTCTGTGGCGTTGCTTGCACGGGATGATCGTGACAAGCCCGTCATTTGCGACTCGTTGCAGATTACGGTAGAAATGTACGATCTGCTTCCTGAGCAACAGGGCCGGAGAGAGGGTGGCCCAATCAAGCAGATGGTGGTCGGAGAGGATGGCGGCGATTGGAGCGAGCTCAGGCGAGGAGAGAGCCGCTCTGGATAATATCTGTTCGAAATGAATCTTCGACATCACCATGTCGAACGATTCCTGGAACGTTGCAGGCTCTGAGGAAACCATCTTTTTAGAAGATTTTGACTTGGGCGCCATCTCGAGGAGATATATATGCAAAGAAAGAGTGAAAGACTTTACTGGAAATGGCGAAACAAGATTTGAGAAGATGATGAATAGTGAGTAAAGATATGCACGAAGAGAGAAAGTAAGGATCACTTCCTGATTTGCCGTATTATATAATCTTTGACTCGGATAAAATCAACGGCTGGGGTTAAATCGCGCGAATCTATTAACGGCTGTGATTTCGCGACTGTTGAGTAATTTTGACTGATATACCACGCGCGCGAGTGAGAAGGTGAATAGTTTGAGGTGTCAGCCCAGTCGCACTATAAAGTAAGGCTATAGGTGTTCAGCCAGACTTTACATTAAATGCGATATGATGGCTTGTTTAGTCTAGCTGACATGTTCAGGAATGTTTGAATTTATTTCAAACATTCTCATTTAATATCATAACACCTTCAGTCATAAATGATACCTGCCAGCTGATGTTTGAATCAGCTGTGTTCATTTGTTGAATTCCTCAGTTGCCGCATACCATCAGCTGACTCGAGTTCGTCTGTTCAGCTGACGTCTGTTCCATTATTGCAGCATACCATTAGCTGACTCAAGTTCATCTCCTCAGCTGAAGTTTGATGTCCTCAGTTGGCAATTCGTATCTGAGCTTCCCCCTTCATCTGAGCTTCCCCCTTAAGTCGATATCCGATTCTTCAGCTCGGATGAATCCTTGTCAGCTCGGATGATTCTTCTGCTCGGATGAGTTTTTAGCTCGGATCCAAAAGTCCTAGAAGATCACACAGCATCTTGAACCGGGCTTCAGGAAGAGGTTTGGTGAGGATGTCAGCTCTCTGAATCTCAGTTGGGATCTTCTCCATGGACACATCCTTCTTCTCAATATGATCTCGGATGAAGTGATGACGAATATCGATATGCTTAGTCCGAGGTGATGAACAAGGTTTAGAGAGATAGCTATGGCACTCGAGCTATCACAATGTATAGGAATCTGTCCAGTTGAGACTTCATAATCTCTCAGCTGCTGCTTCAGCCACAATACTTGCATGCAACAGCTTCCGACAACCATGTACTCTGACTCGGTTGTCGAAGTAGCAACACACGCTTGTTTCTTGGAGAACCATGAAACCAGCTTGCTTCCCATGAACTGACAGTGTCCAGAAGTAGACTTTCTGTCCAACCGATCTCCTGCTAGGTCGGCATCTGAGTATCCAGTCAGCTGGATATTGTCATCAGTTGGGTACCACAATCCAACATTGACAGTTCCCTTCAGATACTTAATGATGTTATTTGCTGCCAACATGTGTGCTTCTCTTGGTTGGACTTGAAAACGAGCACACACTCCAACTGCGTATGAAATGTCTGGTCGGCTGGCAGTTAGGTAGAGCAGCGAACCGATGATCCCTCTATACTGGCTGGCATCAATGAGCTTTCCCTCAGCTCCTGGTTCGATCTTCCAGTTCGTGTTCATAGGGATCTTGGTTGTCTTACTTGTCTGCAATCCGAACTTGGTGATGAGCTCCCTTGTATATTTGGACTGGTTGATGAAGATCCCTTCAGGTGACTGCTTCACTTGTAATCCAAGGAAATAATTCATCTCGCCCATCATTGACATCTCGAACTTTTCCTTCATAAGATCGGAGAATTTCTTGCACAGTTCCTCTGACTTGGACCCGAAAATGATGTCATCGACATAAATTTGCACGACAAGTATATCTTCTCCAACTTTGATGGTGAACAGAGTTTTATCAACTGAACCTCGTTTGAACCCCGAGTCCAGAAGAAATCTACAAAGAGTGTCATACCATGCTCTTGGTGCTTGCTTTAGACCATAGATAGCTTTCTTCAGCTTGTACACTCTTCCATCTCCAGTCTCAAAACCAGGAGGCTGTTCAACATATACATCTTCTTTTATATCTCCATTGAGGAATGCACACTTCACATCCATCTGATATACTTTGAACTTGTGATGTGCGGCATAAGCTAGAAAGATCCGGATGGCTTCAAGCCTTGCAACTGGTGCAAAGGAATCTTCAAAGTCAATTCCTTCTTGTTGGCAGTATCCTTGAGCTACCAACCTTGCTTTATTCCTCACAATGAATCCAATGGCGTCTCTCTTGTTTTTGAAAATCCACTTTAGTCCAATCACCTTGACACCATTTGGTCTTTCTACCAACTCCCATACACAGTTGCATAGAAACTCATTCAATTCTTCTTGCATGGCTGTTGTCCAGTGGACACAATTGAGAGCTTCCCCAACATTCTTCGGTTCTGGAACATCAGCTACATAGCAAGAAATCATGGAAATATCTCCAGCTTGCTCGAGCTCCTCTAGAACTGCCAATTCCTCAGCATATTGGGCATAAGTGTTGGATTCTTCCTCGGTTGATTCTGGATTTGCAACTCTGCTCCGTGTGCGCACACCCTCGGTTGGATCTCCGATGATGTCGTTGGTGGAATGAACTTCATACCATCTTCGGTTGCGTCTTCCTTCTTCTTCCAACAGTGGCTGTTCAGACATCTGAGTTGGAGTCTTCAGAGCTGGTGAATGATCAGCTGTTGAGTCTGGATCCTCAACATTTACAATAGATTGAACTGAGTTCGGTTGGGCATCGGATGCTGATGCAGTTGGATGGACATCAGCTGAAGTTCCCCCTAGGGACGAGCTGAGGTCTTCGCATTCATCTTCAGAGGAGTATGGGTCCTCATCCTCAGTTGCCCATACCAGTGGTTCAGCTCGGTTCTTTTCCCGAAGAGCTTGCGATCTGGTGAGGACTGGTAGAACAGCTGGATCCGCGTGTTGTTCCTTTACCTGTTCCCTGTAATCAAAGGTAGATTCATCAAAACTAACATGAGGTGTTATTTCCACAACACGAGAGCTGTTGTTGAAAACTCTATATGCCTTGATCCGAGCTGCATATCCAAGAAATATGCCCTTTGAAGCTTTGGCATCAAAAGTTTTCAACTGAATCTTCCCATTGTTGTGAATATAACACTTAGATCCAAAAACACGAAAATAAGAAATATCTGGCTTTCTGCGTCTCCACAGCTCGTAGGGCGTCTTTCCCAACCGCTTGGTGAGAAGAGATCGATTCTGTGTGTAGCATGTTGTGTTGATCGCTTCAGCCCAAAATCTCTTAGGTAGTGCTGAGCTCGCTAACATGGATGTGGCTGCATCCTTCAGAGTTCTATTTCTTCGCTCAGCTACGCCATTCTGTTGTGGAGTACGCGCAGCTGATGTTTGATGGGTTATGCCATTCTTTTCGCAATACTCAATGATGGTTTCATTTAGAAACTCCGTTCCACGATCTGATCTGATAGATATGATCTTCATCTCTTGTTGGTTCGATATCCGATCCATTAGCTTGGGCAGCTCATCTCGGGTTTCACTCTTGTGGCGCATGAAGATGGTCCACGTATATCTTGAGTAGTCATCAGTTACAACCAAAGTATATTCGTTTCCATTAATGCTTTTTGGTGTAACTGGCCCGAAGAGATCCATATGGATCAGCTGCAACACTTGGTCGGTTGAAGGAGTTGACTTCAACCGGAAGGAGGTTCTAGCGAGCTTTCCCAGCTGGCATGCACTGCACATGTGTGTTGTTGAAAACACTCGGTTAGGTATGCCTCTTGCATGTTCTTGTCTGGCAAGTCGGTTCATCGTCTTGAAATTCAGATGGTTGAGCCTTTTGTGCCACAGCCAGCTCACATCCGAACTGCTCTTTGACAACAAACAAGTGTCAGGGAGGCTGCTGTTCCAGTCAGCGTAGTATACATTCCCTGTTGGAGATCGATTTCCCAACAATATCACCTGCTTTGATCCGACATCTTTAACTCTGCAACCCTGTGCATCAAACTTGACAGAGAACCCATTATCACAGAATTGGCTGATGGAGAGCAGGTTATGCTTCAATCCATCAACAAAAGAAACATTAGAAATTGAAACATGATTGGTTTCAAGGGTACCGTAACCTCTGGTATAACCTTTTGAGTTATCACCAAAAGTAACTGATGGACCTTCTTTCTCCACGAAACTTCCAAGCAAATCCTTCAGATTTGTCATGTGTTTCGAGCATCCACTATCCATCACCCACATTGTTGTAGACGCCTTCTTCTTCCTCAGCTGTTTCTCCTGTACCTGCAAGGAGAAACTCGCTTAGGTCCCCAATTTCAGTTGGGTCCTGGAGGGTTAGAACCAGTTCCCGCTGGAACCGTGCGTCGCTTTTCTCTGTACACTCGAATAGCCTTGTCATTCCAAATGATCTGCCCATTTTCATCAATTATAACAACACCCCGATTATCCTTAGGCTTGTTGTTTGAAATGATGCGCTGTTTCTTGGGAGGAGTTGGATTTCTCCCATGTTGGGCTTTAGGAGGTGAGGCTTTCTCCCTGTTTTGATGGCGATTCTTATCCTGTTGAGTTTGTCTGTGAGGTCGGACGCCTTTGTGGAATCTTCTTGGCTGATTCTGATTCCATTGCCTTGGCTGTTGACGATGGCTGTTCATGCCCGAATGTTGATTCATGTTGTGGCATGAGTAACCGTAGCTGTCGTAACTTTTCCACATAGGTTGACTCTGTTAGAACCTCTGATTGTTGTGGTGATGGAACCGTTGTTGATTATATCGGTTGAAGCTTGGTCGGTTCTGTTGGTTCCATCTCTGCTGTGGTTGGTTTGTTGGTCGGTTATCACGTCGGTTCTGAGCTTGGATATGTTGTCGATTTTGAGCTTGATTGTGACTCCGACGTCTCCGGTTCCTCCGTTGAGTCTTGGAACATTCCCCCTAGGTTGTAGACTCCAGGGACTGTTTCGATGGTGCTCCATCTGCAGCTCCTTTGCCTTTCTCAGCCGTAGTTACCTTTATCGGTTGTGAGGGTGTTTGTTCAGTTGCATACTCAACTGTGTTAGGTTTGACAACCATGACTTCCTCAGCCCTGGTGAAGGTAGCTGGTGGAATTCCAGTGTCCTTTGCCACGTCGTATCCGAGTCCAGACACATCATCCGTTTGCCGTCTGTATTTGATGAGATTCTCGATGATCTCGGATGACTGATATAGTTTTGTCAGGTTGTCCTTCTCAGTTTGAAGATCCTTGAGAAGAACAACTATATGTTCGGTCTGGGCATCTGATGTCTTCATCAGCTGGTCGATCTGAGCCTCTTGCTTGTTCAACTGTTCGTTCTGTGCCTTGATTTGTTTCTTCAACTGTTCATCGGTTGAAGCCTCAGTTTGGTTGGCTGTACTCAGTTGACTTTTCAGCTGGTCAATTTCTTCAGCTTGTCTCTTGATCAGATCGTCCTTTTCGGTTAAGGAATCTTCAAGCTTGGCGAACTGGGCTTGAAGACTCTTAAACTCAACCGACTGCTGATGCAGTTCCTCACTGAGTTCTTGAAAATCATTCCAGGAGGGTTCCAACTCATCGTTCATCGATTCCTGCATGTTAGAAGTATTGGAAGAATTTAAGCGAGCAGGATTAGATTGTACCTCAATATCATCTTGGTCGGTTCCAAGTGCCATGAGGCATTGATCCGGACTGATGACTTTGTTGGTAGAGGTCAGATCATCCTCATCTTCAGTGTCTGTGAAGATGTCCATATCGTCAGCTGCCTCTTCAGCTACCATGGCCTTATTCTTTGCAGTTTGCTTCGCCCTCAGTGCTTCTCTTTCCTTCTTTAAGAGGTCTGGGCAATCAGCTTTGAAGTGTCCTTCCTTGCCGCATTCGAAGCAACCATTGGTAACTGACTTCGAATTGTCTCGAGTTCGGTTTGATTTATAGAAACGTTTATATATGCCGAACCGAGTATCCATATCGGCTAACTTCTTTGACAACGCTGCAATGTTCTGTTGCAGTTCTTCTCTGCTCGGCTCCTTTGCAGTCGTGTCAGCCGACCTGGTTGGCCTTGACGATCTCGACTTTGAGTAGTCAGCTCGGAGGGCAACTGACTTTGATGCTGAGCCGACGTCCTCAATTCTATTTGTCTGACTTGAGGGCTGCGACCTCCTTCTGTTGACCTTATACTCATTTCCTTTCAAGATTGAGAACAATCTTTCAGTTCCCATTTCACCTAGGTCAGCTCGGCTCTCGTGGATATTTGTGAAAGTATCCCACTCAGCCGGTAGAGCTTGCAACACTTTGAGGTTTATCTCTCTTAGAGTGTATTTTCCTTTTCGGATGGATTGGATTCTTCTGATGATGTCCATAAACCGGAGCTCTAGCTGATCTATAGTCTCATCAGGTCGCAGACTGAAATTGTCAAAATCTTGACATGCATGCGAGAACTCGTTTTCCTTTGTCTCGTCGCTTCCTTCACTTAGCGAGGCCAGGATGTCCCACATCTCTTTTGCGGTCTCACATTCCTCTATCCAGGGCAGATAATCCTGTCCAACCGTGGACATTATTGTGCTCTGAGCCCAGATATCCAGCTGGCTCACCTTGGCCTCCTCCGGAGTGTAATCCTCTGGCTGTTTCTCCACATACTCCACCACTGCATCTCCATCGTTGGGATTTGTGGGAGTGCGAAGTATTCTATCTCGTATGACGATTGGTCCAGATGTGAGAACTTGTTGCATCCTATGATGCTTGGACAAAAGGATCTTCTTCATTCGAGTTCTCCATGATGTATAGTTGACAACAGAGAACATGACTGTGATCTTGTCCTTGACGTCCATCTGCACAAACAAAAACAGGACAACAAAAAATGCGAGCAAGAATGCACTAGCGTGAAAAGATCTGTTCAGTTGACCACTGAAGAAAATTCTCGAATTCACACCTCGTGAAACAGAGTCAGCAGTCTTTTGAACCACTGCTCTGATACCACTTGATGGTCCCGAAACGAGTTACTGGTGTATGGGGGGGGGGGGGGAATACACTAGTTAGGATTTTTCAGCTTTCGAAAAACTTAACACTTGAAAACAACTTCAACTGAGTAAAAGGACTCAGGTGGGATCTCACAGCTGAGTAAGCAAACTCAGCTGGAAGAGCGGTGCTGTGCGGAATGTGGTGGAAAATAAACTCGTTAAAAACAACTCACGCAAACCAGCTCGGTTGGTCAAGAACCAAAACAGCTCGGTTGAAAAAGTGCCAAAGAGGTTTGAATGCTGGTTAGTTCGGTCAGTTAGAAATGCAATAAGGACTGAATAAAAATAAACACGACACACAAGATTTATGTGGTTCGGAGATAACTCCTACGTCCACGGGGAGATGTGAGTCCACACACCTCAGTCCAAGTTCTTCTGGACAGAACCACTCAGCTTACGCGGGCTGAGTAACCGTTACAGTTTAGTTTCCGGGCACTAAACAACCTAAGTCAAGTTTACGGGTACTTGATGACCTGACTACTCAATTACAGGAAGAGTAAGGTCCTAGCACACTTTTTAGGGTGTGAGAAAGGGTAGGATATCCAACTACAGCTCGATCAAGAATGAGAGCTGGATCTAAGGCTTGAACGAATAAACACTCAACCTAAGATCAAAAACAGTTTCGAATTCTAGGAACCCTCAGCTACTAATGTTCTCTCAAATTGGAACTCTCAGCAGCTGATGCTCTTAGATGATGATTTTGCAGATTTGCTTTGATTTCTCTCGAGAAAACTTTTGAATTTTTAGTCGTCTATGTGTCTATCTGCATCTGCTTTCTTCTCGAATGAGATGATGCCTCTATTTATAGGCGGAGAGAATCAACTAGCCGTTGGAGGAGCAGTTGATCTCTGATCGGTTGAAAGCGATGGCTTGTCTCTCATCTCTGCAGACTTTCCCGATATGGCATCTGTGCTCCTTTGCTTTCCATCTGAGACAGCCTTGTGTTGGGCCAGATGGGGTAATGACTGAACGGTCAAACCCTCATGTGACTTCCTTTTGAAATTCAAATCTTTGACATTCAACTTCGGTTTGTCGGTTGAAAGTCTTGACCTTCATCTGAGTGATCTTCAGCTGATGTTCCGATCTGTCGAGTTCTCAGCTGACTTTGAACTTCAAAACAGTTGAACTCCTTGTTCAGATTCTATAACTGAGGTTCTGAAACTGAACCCTCAGTTGTCTTCCACTTCTTTACTCAGTTGGGTTTGAACCCTCAGATGATTTCTTTTTCATCTGATGTTCTCTTCCTTTCAATTGTTTCTCATTTGATGAACGCTCAGTTGGTTTCCTTCAACTGATGTTCTGAAGACTTCCCCTTGTTTACATCTGAACAAATGAACTCTCAGTTGTCTTTCTTCACAACTGATGTTCTGTCTGAGTGACGCCTTGTTGCCATCTTCAGCTGGAGACCTGTAAAGATAAAAACTTAACTTTGCTCAAACAGCGAGCCTAAATTCTAACATTAGGTACTGGCAACATCTACTCGGTTGGGGTCAGCCGGTTTTGAAATTCATCAAAACTTATACTAATAAATTTCCCAACAATTTCCCCCTTTTTGATGATGCCAAAACCACTTACAACTTGAAACCACTACTGATCTAAACCTCACTAACTTATCTAAAATCTCAGTTGAAATTCTAGACAGTCTATAAGATAAAACATCAAAGGGTTAGCACAGATATAACATGAAATTGAAAGACTTTGTGATTCAGAGCTTGGACAATGAGGAATTGTTCATCAAGGTGAATCGTATTATATACTTTGAAGTTTTTGTTACAACTGAAGGTTACAAAGTTAAGCACAAAACATAGAAAGATACAACAGTTGCTTCAAAAACTACAACATCCAAAAACATTATCAGCTCAAAAACTTTGACAGCTCAGAAATACTGTTGACCGTACTTGTTGAAGATACGGTTGAAGATTTCCTTCTTCGCTTCCGACTCAATCCCAGTGTTGACACCGTGTTCCTTGCATGATGCCAAAACACATATGAATGATCCCAAATTTTTTGCATCGAGGGTGGAAGTGAAAGGCCCTGTTTGTCTTCAATTCTAGCAGACATATATGAAGATACTACATGCAGATCACAAATAAATAGGGTGATAGTGGATCCCCTTGCCTAAGCCCTTTCTTTGCTTCAAACAGCTTTGTAATCTCACCATTGATGCTCACTGAATAGCTCACCATTTCATTATCCAATGCATAAACTCATATGGAAATCCCATTTCCAACATCAAAAACTTCAAGAAAGGCCATTCCACTGAGTCATAATCCTTTTGTATATCAATTTTAACCATGCATCGTGGTGAAATGCCTCCCTCCCATATCCTTTAACTAATTCATGACTCAGTAAGATATTGTCAAAGATTACTCTTCCTTTCACAAAAGCAGATTGACTTACACTAATAAGATCATGTAAAACTGCTTGTAATCTATTAGCCAAAACCTTAGACACAGTCTTGTAAAGTACAGAGCAGCATGCTATTGGTCTAAGTCCTTCACTGTGCACGCATTAGGAGTTTTTGGTAGAAGAGTAATAAGAGCAATATTTATAGATCTTGGTAAAAACATGTTTGATGAAATTGCTTGACTGCTTGTATTACTTCTGTTCCAATAATTCTCCATTACTTCTTGAAGAAATGCACATTATATCCATCTAACCCCGGAGCCTTTTGTGAGTCCATGCCAAACAAAGCATCTGTAATCTCCTTCTCTGTGAAAGGTTTGCAAAGCTGAATGTGCTCTCTGTGAGACAACAAAGCAACTATTCTCACAATCTGTCTATCCACCATTGGCAAACTTTCAGCTGCACTTCCCATAAGATTCATATAGAATTGTTTGATTTATTCATTAATATGCAACTAAGTTATACAACTTGAGCCATCCTGTCTAGTGAGCATTTTGATTGCTTTACCTGTCCTCCTGGCTCTTGCATAAGCATGGAAAAAACTAGAGTTTGAATCTCCCAATTTTATCCAATTCACTCTAGATTTTTGTTGCTATATCTTTTCTTCTACTTTGCTCCATGTCTCAAGCTCTGCTAAAAATGATGCTTCTCCTCTTAAATCAACTCTTCATTTGCAGGTTGAATAGTTATTGCCTTTTGAATGTGACTCAGTTCATCTCTCAATTATTCCAGTCTACTTGAGAAATTCCTGTACTGGCTGGTATTGAGCTATTTGAGTGGCCCTTTGAGTTGTTTTAATTTATACCAGATATCCAGAAAAAAGATTAGAATGGATATTTTGGGTCCAAATATTTGATTTCATGGTTTGGAATTCCTCATGTTCAGTAAAGACATTAAAAAACGTGAAAGGAGCATTAGATTATCTCTCCATATCTCCAAAGTCCAGTAGGCAATGGTCAGAGATGCCTCTTTCCAGAAGCTCTACCACCACAGAACTAAACAGATTACACCATACTGTATTTTCTGTACTTCTATCAATCAGAGATAATACTCTATCATTTCCAGTTTGATTATTGCTCCAAGAGTACCTCCCTCCAATTATTCTAATTTGGTGAAGCTCATTTTCCCTTAAAACAGCATTAAAATCTCTCATATCACTTTCACTAAATGTGTGACCTTGATATCTATCTTCAGCACACAAAATAGAATTGAAGTCTCCACTGATCAACAGAGGTTCTTGTATATGATGACAGATTTCATTCAGGTAACTCCATAAGTCCCTTCTCAACTCAACAGTATTATAGGCATATATAGCTACCATTTGAAATTTTCCTCCATTAATCTTATCAACTACTTCTACATGAATACCTTGAGCATGAGCACTCACAGCTGTCACAACCACTTTTCTAGGATCTCATCCAATCCATACACTCTCATTCTCTGCATGGGTGTAGTTGTTCACATATTCCCAATTTCTCTCAATCTTATCAATACACTTCTGAAATTTTGAGCTCTTTACCCTTGTTTCCAATAATGCCATAACATCTACTTCCTCTATCCATAAAATAGTTGCCACATTTTGGACGACACGAGTTTTAAGAAAATGGTAGGTAGTAGTAAATTTTAGTGAGTATTATTATGAGTGGAGTAAGGGTCCCACAATAAATGTGAGTGGAGTAGCAAAAGTGACAACCATTTCGTGGACAAAGTTAAAAGGCAAAATTTGCAACCATTTCGTAGACGGGGGGAGTATTTTATTCTTTTTCAGAAAGAGTTTTATCTCTTTCAATTTGAAGGGTTTGTTACAACCCCTCACATTCCACACTAATAGCTTCATGTTGTAACCAAGGGGAAAAGGTCTCCGCCCTCTTTTTCTATGTTTCGATCACTTCTTGATTTAGAACCAAGTAGGTATTACCTATTCTCAGAGTATTGGACTGCTCATTTGTGAATGTTGGGCTCACAGTTCTCCTTGGAATCTCCCACACCTCCTCTGGTTCCTTTTGTTGTGGTTCTGGCTCCTGTGGTGGCTTTTCCATAATCTGGCTCTCTTTGTGGAGCTTTTGAGATCCACTTTTGCTTCTCTACTGGCTGCTTTGGTTTGGCTTGCTTGTTACACTCATGGCCTGCCATTTGACAATTCTTACAAAAGAGTGTATGCATAGCCATATTTGATCGTTTTTAAAAAAGTCACTATATGTGCACTTTTGTTTTGCCAAGTGGCTATATTTGCACTTTTCCCAAAAAAAATTGTTCATATCAGTATTTTCGAAATTGGAGTAGCTATTACATTGATCTTGAAATTGATCGACAATCTACAGTTCAAAACAGTTTGTATATCACCTAAACACTATAATACTACTACTAACTAATTCTGCCTTCTGCCTCCTATTCCTGCTGTCAATTACAAGCATGGACAACATTTGTGAAAGCTGCAGCAAGAAAGCAGTTTATAGCTCTATAAACTCTATCTTGAATCAACTTTCAGCAGAGCACACATCGCATTCAATCTTCAGCAGGCGTTGCCCTGGAAGCCAAGCCCTTGATAGTGTGTCGACATTGAAACCTGCCACATCAATGAACTTGCCTTATTTACACGCACCCCTACTTCAATACATAGGTATGTCCTGTATCTAGGTGAATGATTGATTGATTGCTAAGAGGAAGTGCAACGAGACAAGGTTATGGTATGTGGAGAAGGAAACCTCAAACAAGTTCAAGACTTAGATGAACTACTGCACAAGTGTAAAGCAGATGTATCTAAGTTATTTTCTGAATGCAAACTATGCTGCCAGCCATCAATTTCATATTTGAGTACCATTTCAAACTTATCATTCATCAACAGTCATAAATCCAACCATGAGACATTAATTAGCGAGTTGAGGAAGCTGAAACATGAAAATACATTATATGAAGCAAACATGGTGCTAGAGCTGTAATCTCAAGCCACAATCATATAATGTATTATCATTGGAGTTTGAAGCTATGTTGAAGCCTACTTGTAGAATTATCTCAAATAAAACAACATATAACTTACAAAACTCAAAGCATTAGAAGCAAATTTGCTGTCTGCAGATAAAGGAATATCCCAAAATAATGTAAATCTCGTCATGGACATGAATTGTTTGATAGCTTACCAGATCAAATCCTTTGGTGGAGAGTGCTGCACTTCAACTGAGCTACCACAGTCATTAGGTTGAGGATTCATTTCCAAATTCTGAGTTCTGCACCTAAATCTCAATCTAAAAAGCTTGGTCTGTTACAGAAAAGTATAAAACAAAACACCATGTACATATCAAGAATGTATAGAATGAGTGTTATCAAAACCCTCTCAAAGGCTATTATGATTAGCTACAAACTTCTTAACAAACAAGCCTTTTCACCCCAAATTTGATATCTCATAGTAATCAAACAAGCAGAGCAAGTCAGATTAATAAATCTCAGATAAATAATTATCATCAGATTCAGCTATAACATGACTCTGCCATCTACAAGACTATAATTAAGATGATTTTAGCATGGGAACTGAAAGAAGAAGAGTAACCTTGAAAACTTTTACCTTCCTATGTGGCCGAAACTCGCGCTTGGGAAGAAAGTGCACAGGCAAATTAAGGTAAGTGGGAGCTTTCACCAAGAGAAACAATTTTGTAGGACCTATAAAAAGAAATATTACCAACCAAAAATCACGAACATATCCCCAACTTATCAGCACTTAAAAGAAGCCAACAGTAATACTCCCAGTTACCAGCATACGAATCTGATCCAATACCCTTCGATATCATTGTGCGAATTGCCTATCAAAGAAAAACATAAACATAAAATAGGTGCAAGAACACACACACACACACACAAAGATCGAATTTTGAAGGCAATGAAAATGTCATCCCCAAAATCGGCCACAACCTTTCTAGACAGCATTTCTGCGATTTTACTTCGACTAAAATCCTGGGAAACTAGTCTCCCATTTGAAAAACTCAATTCGTAGATGTGCAAAGGCCTTAGAGTACTAGGTCCAAGAACCAGAGAGATTTTATCAACATTTCGAACTTCAGTAATCACCAGTTGAAGTGCAGCCTTTAGATTAGCTATACACCCCATCAGTTTCTCCAACCTTCTTATCCCCATTTTCACTTCCCTTTTTCTGGCAGCTTGCTTTCTCCTTGTCGATGTCGTCTTTGCTTCACTTTCCGCGAGCTCAATTTCCTATTAAGTAGTACAAGTAGAAACTTCAATTATCGTACAAGATTTGAGGAGAATGAATTAGAAAAAAGGGGGAAAGCAAAATCTTCTGCAGAAATAATTACCAATTCACTGAATTCGGACCGCAGTTCGTCGAATTCGAGGGTGATGTCCTGGAGTAAGCTGCCAAAACAATAATATCGATCAGAAAATTAAGATTAGGGTTGGGATTTTGCTGAATTTTGTGGAGAAGTTTGAGGGAATTACGAGGGGATCTGCTGGTGCATGAAGAGAATGGTACCGACGATGTCGGTGACGACGTGGAAAATGGTGGAGCAGTCGAGCGCGTCGCCGGCGGCATCGATGTTTGTATACTCCATTTCCGAGCTTCCTCTGCCTTCTTCCATCGCGACGGCGAATTTATCGGAGAATCGATGGCGAATTGAGCGGAGAAGAACGCTTTGGATTTTGCTTATGCTATTTTTCGAAATTCATCAAGGCGGGCTGTTTTTTCTTTTTTTTTTTTTTTTTTGGTTTTGTTTTACACTTTACTACCGCCTACTCGCCGAAATAAATGAAAATATGATAATTGCACTATGATTATTTCAAAAAAGAAATCAAGGATATAAATGTTGTGGCTAAGAAGAGATTGATGATGTCTTACATTCCCATTTAGATTAGGCTTCATTATATTAACATGTAAAAGCATTACTAAATAAAATCTAGTGCATGTTTCTCGATATTTAGTCGAGTAAAATTAAAGGTAATGATATTCGGCCACACTGTGGCTAACCATACAAGCTAAAAATAGTAATATAGGTTTTGAAATTGGAAATATACCCTAATTGGGAAGCATAAATCCTAAAAGAAAAATGTGATTATTTCCATTTTTACAGTCAACTTTCTTTTTTTACGCGTGTGGCCGACTATCATTACCCAAAAATTAATTAATAAAATTATCGGGTCACACATACAAGCATAAATTAAAAAGAAAGTTACTGTAAATTTGAAATAATTAGATTTATCTATAGGGTTTATAATTTTCAATTGACATATATCTACTTTTTCAGAACATTTATTTCCAAATAGCAGTAACCAAAATGAAGTGATCTTATATCATCGATCGCTCTTGATTCAATCCTAGAAAGAAAGAAAAAAATAGAGAATCAATTTTAATTTATTAGTCAGATCATCTATTGCAATTTACACCATTGAGCATTGCACATTTATACTATCGTCAAGAAATTATTGAGTATTCAAAATTACAATAATTTGCATATGTAAATTTAAAAAAAAATATAGAGTAAGATTTTGCATGTTTGGAGAAAAATAAGAACTTGCGTGAGCATAATAATTTGATGTTAAATTTCATTAACGCGTGCGTATCATAATTCATAAATGCAACAGAGATGTTACTGCATTAGAAGCTAAAATTTGTTACAATTCTTACTCCCTCTGTCTCAATCTACTCATCTCACCTTCTATTTTGGGTGTCTCACTCTACTTGTCTAAGGAAATAATTAAAAAATTACTTTATTCACTTTATATCACTTCAAAATCACTTTATGTCACTTCAAAAATATTTTATATCACTTTATCAATTAAAAAATACTTTATATAATTTCATTAATTATACTAAATACACTATTTATATTTAATTCTTTTTTTCTTAATATCCGTACTCATATTAAATGAGACAAGTAGAAAGTAACGGAATGAGTATAATTTTGACATAAATTAACTTAATACAATAACTTTTGAATTGCATGAGAAGACATTTAATACTGCGAGTATATAATTGGGCATTGACAACTTCAACGGATAAATGGAACGTAAATTCATAAAAGCGAAACATTCGAAACACTTTCTACCACAAGTCAAAAGGAAATGCAAGATTACAAACCATAAACACAAACATCACATATATATTTATTATATTATAATAATAATAATAGTTATAAACTTGAAATTAATTTTTGAATGTGACAAACTCCATGAAGTCCATATCCTCAGCCATGGCAGACAAAGTATCCTTAAGCAAACACACTTCAACATCCAAACTCCCTTCATCCAACCCTGCAGAAACCGTTATCCTTCCATCAAAACTACTCCCTCTCCCGCTCCTCGCCGCCACCGGCGGCCCCCACCCGAAATCATTCCCGTAGACGTCGAATCTCGGAGAATTTATCAGTATAAAGTGGTTAGTTGGGATAGCATCAAACTCCAGAAACTTAGGCTCCTTCGCCCAGCTTGCATAGAATTCCTTAACTTTCTCCGCCCCGTTTGCTGCCGCCACCATTCTGTTTATCTGCCACGCCGCCCACCCGACCCCATTGCCGACAACTTTTCCGGCGTCTAGGGTTACGATCCCGGGGAAAACTGCGTTTCCGAAGTATTCATCGGGAAGAGGAGGGCTCATTCTCTGCCTCGCCCCCATCGGAATCTCAAACGTCGTCGCTTCACCAACGGCGCTCGTCGTCTGAAAACGGCATCGTATGATTGATCTCCACAAATGGGCTATGAGAGCTTGCAACGATGAGATTTTGCCGTTACTAATCCCCTCCATTTCTTGGTTGGCTCGCGCTTTGAGCTTAGCTACGCTTTCTCTCGTGAGACAAAACACTCTCTCGCTCAACTCCCCCGCGGATTTTTCGGCGGGGGCGGAATGGTTTCTATTTATCGCGAGATATTCATCGCGAATATATACATCTCGTGTGCCGATTAAATTGAGATTTATCTGATCGCGGTTGAGAATCGGAGGTTTGGATATCGGTTTATTGGCGGCGCGAGATATCTCCGCCCATGAGTTGAGGAAATGCCAGAAGGCGGTGCCGTCGGCGACGAGGTGGTTGACGGTCCAGCCGACGAAGAGGCCGTCGGCGAGCTCCGTCACCTGCACCGCCAGCATTGGCTGAGAGGCACCGTCGATGTTACAGATTCCGGCGAGGGGGAACAGGGAGGGGACGACGCCGGCGCAGGAGTTTGACGACTCGTTGACGTCGGCGATGGTGAGGCTTGAGTTCTTGGCGGTTGCATGGATGAACAGCGCCCCTCCTTCAGTGTGGCTGCAGTCGAGGAAGAAGCACGTGGAGGCGCTGTCGGCGGACTTGGCGGTGGCGAGGCGGGCGGCGAGCGGCGGGAAGAACTGGAGGGTTAGTTGGAGGGTGGTTTTGAGGTGGTGGATTATGGTGGAGGAGTTGGTTGTGGAGAGGAGGGTGGTTTGTTGGGGTGGGGTGGGGTGGGGGAAGAGGAGCCCCATTTGGACGTATTCGAGGAAGAGGAGCTCCAGATCGGACGGTGTTAGTGCGATCCTGGCCGTTGATTCGACGTTGATCGTCGAGGTTGAGATTCTTTGGATTCGATCTTGAGGCATTTTTTTGAGGTTAATTTGAAGTATTTGGTTAATCTTGGACAGATTCTTTAATTTAGGGTTTTGATCGACGTAGGAGTTGAGAAGTGAATTGGTGACCAGTGTGAGGATTAATCATGCGGTATTTATACTGAATTAGATTGGAACTGCATGGGTTGGTTGTACAAAATTCATTGGAACATTGCATATTATATGTTATTATTTTTAATACTTATTTTTCAATTTGCTTGAACGAGTCTCTACGTAGTTGATCTTATCAGAGATTTTAGTTAATTTATGATATTACCATTTTCGTCATCAATGTAAATGTTAACTAATGTTGGGGATGAGATCCTCTATTTCACAATTTAGACATCCTCCTTGTGTCTAGCCCTCAAATTTAATACTATATGAACTAGCGTGTATCTTGTCGAAAATTGACGGAAAATTATTATTTAATAAAATTATAATAAAAATATTATCCATTAATAATTTTGATTTTACACTTTGTGTGAGTTTTTTGGGTCAATTCGAAATCGACCCGTCTACCTCACAGTTCAATGTCGGAATCCTCCCGTTGATCACGAGTTTGAAAAAGTTGAACCATCGATTTGGAATCGGCTCGTCTACCCTCACAGTTCCAAGTCGGAATCCTGCCGTAATTGAATTGGGCCGTCTACCCCCGGTTCAAGGTCGGAATCCTCTCGTCAACCCGATCCGTCTACCCCACAGTTCAACGTCGGAATCCTCCCGTCAACCACGATTTTGAAACAGTTGAACCATCGATTTGGAATCGGCCCATCTACCCTCACAGTTCCAAGTCGGAATCTTGTCGTAATTGAATTGGGCCGTCTACCCCCCGGTTCAAGGTCGGAATCCTCCCGTCGACCCGATTCTGAAAAAGTAACCGTCAGTTTAGAATCGGTATGTGTACGCTCACATTTCCAAGTCAGAATCATCTTATTATGTTGAACTGTCGTAATTAAATTGACTCGTCTACGCTACGGTTTAAATCAGAATCAACTCGTTGACCACGATCTTAATTTTTGTGGCAATAAAATAAATGAATAAAAAATGCACGACATATAGACAATAAATAGTTTATATAATAGGACTTAATAACATACTACTATAATTTTTAATAAAAATTAAACTATTTATTTGACCAACCGATTAATTGAGCCCCTTTTCTAGATAAGTTTTAAAGATCTCTTACTTCTTAAAATAGAGCACTAATCTTTTGATAAATATGTGTATAAAATTTATTTGGATGGAAATCTAATAAAATTTAAAGATTTTATCTTGTTAATTTGTGGAGATATTAATATTACATAGTATAAAATATGATAAGTGTTATTTTCTAATTCAAAATTTGAGAATTTAGATATGGAGGCATTTCAGGGATGCCACATAAGATTTTTTTTGAAGTAAGAACTGTTTTCTTTTTAATAATATAATAATAATAATATAATGATAATAAATAGATAGATAGATGTCAAAACAATATATAAAAATATAAAAGAAAATGTATTATATTAGTTTTGAGATGTTAGCATGCGAATTAGTTTATTTATATTATATTATATGAACAACTTAGAGATAAATTTATATATGAATATGTATATGACGAAAGAAACAGAGCAATTTAGATGTAGTTTGATGTTACTAAGAATTTGATTTAATAATTGATATGCCTGAGAAGAATTTAGAATTACAAATACATTGTTCATGTGGAATATATTAATTAGATAAATTCGATACACAATATAATAATGAAGTGAGAGAATATGTGAGTATTTATAAATAGATGTTGATATGTTTAAATAGATAAAAATTAGTATTACATTAATTAGAATTAGAAGATATGAATATTAATTAATATTGCACAAATCACCAAAATAAAGGAAAATTGGAATGGAACATTGTGGAGGTACAATTTATTTTCCTATCATTAATTGATTATATGAAATAAAAATTGACTTTAATTTAACGTTAGACAAATAATTGAGATTATTACCATTTAGTAACAAAAAATGTAATTCAAAGAAATATGTAGTATATAATAAATATTAACCCTAATAATTAATTATTCAATAAAAAAAGTTTAAAATATTAGAAACTAGAGAACAGTTATATATTCTTGCTAATCAACCATGACAAAATAAAACGAATTTGTAATAAGTTGACATTGAAGGAAAAAAAAAATAAGAATTAAAAGAAAATATTGAAGGCGAACACTCATCAACGTAAGAGAAATCCAATTCCAAATTGTAATACCTAGATATCGAACTCTCACCTTGTGCTTCTGAGTTCTAACAACTTAATTAGAGGAAATTAAACCAAATTAGTTTTAACATTCTTTTGAAGAAGTCCGTTGTTAATAAAGAATCTGCTAATACGTACGATGATTAATACTAATCGATCTACAAAATTTTGTTGGAATTATTTCCCTTCTCGAATATAAAATCATTGCAAGAATATCCGTTGTAAGAGTTGTTTTACTAAAGAATATAAATGTTTATACAAAGGTATAGCTGCGATTGACCTTACCATGCCTTTGGATAAAAAATGACAATTACCCTAATGAAAAATTATATTTTTACACTCTATTTAATTAAAGTACCGCGTGACAAATATATGTATATAATCATGAAGAAAAGCGGTAGTATTTGTTAATTACAACAACTACTGATTATATATATATATATATAAAATAAAGAAAAAGTGGAAAGACTTTTTCGCTAACGGGTAAAAGATTACCCAAATTGGATTAGTTTTTTGTAATTCAACCACTCCAAACAAGATAAAAGACGACATCCATATGAAAGTTGGAGTTTTGACTTTTAAGAGAGGGAGAAAGTGGTTCGTGTTCATCTGGTTTAAGTCTTTAACAATGCATTGGGGATCGGTTGTAGTTTAATTAGTTGAAGACCTGTATAAATTATAGTATAAAACAACTCCTACATATTTATTTATCTCTACTGAAAATTGTGGCTGGTCGAATAATTCTAAATTCTAATAAATTTATTTCTAAAATTATAGTGCATCTCCGACTGTGAGTACGTACGTCCTTTTTTGCTAGCTAGCAGCTCGCATTTGTATTCTTGAAAAAAAATGTGTAGTTGAAGATTTAGAGAAGCTAGAGGGAGTTTTGAAACTGAGAAAAATAAAATTAAATTAAGAGGCTTAATTTGAAATTGATATGCTTGTAAAACATGGAGCCTACGTATTTAGTGATGGGGGTGTGGGGGAGAGAAGTTGCATTACCCTAAGGCTCAGGACAGCGGCGAGCTTGGCGAGCTCGCTCGCTGCCCTTTTTGATGGGTCCAGTGCCCGCGCACAAAATGAAGTGCAGTGCCGAGCTCGCCAAAATTGTTGAGCTCGCCATTTTCTTTTTTTTTTTTAATTTTATAAAGATAAAATGTTAAAAAAAATTCATTTCATTCAAAATAGAAATATTGCACTAAATTAAAATATTACACTAAACGACATTACAATAAAATTAAAATATTACATTAAACACAAAAAAAAAAATATATATATATATATATATATATATATATATATATATATACTACTCATCATCAACGGGCCACCCATATTTCAATTTAAGCTTCTTGACTCATTCATCGTGGAACTCCTTCTGGGCCGGTGCCATACCGACGGTGCTTCTCATGATGATATGATAGTCTTGTTACCTCGTAAATTCTTCCATTTGCTGCAACATTCTCGTAGCCGCGTGAACAAATTCCTCTCGTATACTTCCCGATGTCGAACCGCTTCCCGAGCTCGATCCGGCCTTCCCCTTCCCTCTTGCCGCAGTCTTTGCCTTGTCTCTACCCATCGGCCGTTCAACCCGACTAGAGTGCTCCAACCCAAATTCGCTGCCAAAAAGTGGAGTGGTGGACCGCGGTATGCTCTCGCTCGATTGCTCCCTACCGCCGAATCCTGCGCCGAAAAGGTGTAGCTCCCATCTTACGTCTTCGTTCTCTTTGCCGTTGTTTCGATTTGGTATTTTGCGGAGTAGACCATAGCGAACTTCGGCGTATCTCTTACTCCCCGCCATGTCAGCAAGTACTTGAAGGTAGATTTGTTTGAGTCTTGCCATGCATTGAGAGCATTGGCCAAAATGTCATCATTGCTCTCACCGCTTCGGCTTGCCATCTCGCACTCCTTGTAAACTTGTTGGAAGTCCGTTAATACCGTCTTCACTCGATCCCAATGGTTGTAGAGCTTTGTTCCTCTTCGATGATTTTTTTAGACGGAGCTCGCGGTAACAGTGCAAAATACGGCACCAATACTAATCTTTTCGTTGGCCGTTGGCGACGATGGGTCTTGGGAGATGTCGATCCAACACCGAGCCAAGACTTCGATCTCTGCCTCAGTGTATCCCGCAAGCCCGTCCTCGCCTTCGGAAGACGAATCCACCAACTCCACCGTACCCGCCGTACTGCCTCCACGACGGCTACCACGACGACCACTGCCGGAGGTCGCCGCCTTCTTCCCCTTCTTCTTTGCCGGCGACGTGACTTGAACCTCGTCGCCATTGGCGTCCAAATTCACCGCCGAGTTGAAATCTTCGGGCGACGACGTGGGGTACGTATGGTAGCCGGTGCTCGCGGGGGCAGCGGCATTGGCGGCTCCAAACCCTTGAAACGGTACAAAGGCACACGCCGGAAAGTGAGGAACGTAGGCTCCTTGTGTGGGAAACTGTGAGACGAAAGCTTGAGGCGACGAGAATAAATCTCGTTGGGATATTTGAGAATAAAAATTATGTCGAGGGGATGGGCGAGATGGGCTGGGGCTATTTGGATCGACATCATCGTCGTATGGCCAATTAGAGTTGAAATTGGCGTTGGGATCCTTTTCTTTTTTTGAAAAAAAAATGAGCGCTAGTGAGGAGCGCTTGGCCGAAGAAGGTGACCGTCAGTTTTGGGAGGGAATTTGAGAGAGAAGAGTGTAGAGTAGAGAGTATAGAGGGTGTAGTGTGTGATTTGTGGATGGGGAAGAAAGATATATATAGGTGTAATTTGAAAATAAAAATAAAAATAAAAATTGAATGGTGACCGTTGGCGATCGCAACGACTATGCGGGCGACCAACCAGCGGCCACCACGTGGCATCGAGCTTGGAAGAGCGCGAGCTCGTGCCATCGAGCATAAGCTCGCGAGCGCGCCGCTGCCCACTGCCTAAGTTGTCAAAAACTATATCTAAGGAAGTACTATTATGAGAAGGAGTATGATCCTGTGAGAATGCTTTCTTAGGTGAGAAATTAGGATAAATTTTGACCCTTGATTTTCGTTTATCAATGTTTCAGATTTAACGATATATTTTATAGTAATTTATGCATTAAGTTACTACAGTTTATGCATTACAATATATATATATATATATATATATATATATATATATATATATATATATACACGTTATATTTCTACTATATATGCATTACTATACCTTAAAATGTAACACTCTCATATTTTCATATAAGATCTATTCTCATGAGATCTTTAACCAGATTATTATTTATATCTAGCAATTGGATCGAGTCCACGGTGAGTTTTGTCAAAATTGAACTTCCTCCACGGTGATATCATACTTAATTAATTTGGTATTTATGTTGAATTCATACTTAATTTGGTAACCCGGAAACCGACAAATATACTTATGCGTTGACCCATATCACAATTTTTAACACGAACACATAGATAATTATATTTATTTATAAGAAAAGGAAAAGAGTTAATCCAGCCAGTTTGACTAGGTTGACTACAATAGTTGTCAAGGAACTTAATATTGTTAAATTGTAGCCAAAAATGTGTTTTTGGGACAAAAATACCCCTTCTTCTCACTTTTTCTCTTTTTCCTCTTTTCTTTCTTCTCCTCCATCTCGTTTTTGTTTTCTCCTGCTTTCTTCTTTCTTCTTTCTTCTTTCTTCTTCCCGTCAAAAGCCCTAGATGTGAACACATCCTCTCTCCGCCGCCGTCGAGCTTCCTCTCGTCCGTCCCATCACCGTCGTCGCGCCTCCCGTCGCAGCCGCCGCCGCTATCGAGCTGCCCTCTCTCTCGCCACCGCCGTCTACCATACCAAGGTAGCTACCACGTAATTGTGAGTCCAATCCACTGGACTCATCAGCTGTGAAGGCCCTCTCTCTCTCTCGGCGCGCCTCCCTCTCTCTTGCTTTCCGTCTGTCTACCGCCGCCCACCGCCGCCGCTATTGAGCTGCCACTCTCTCTCTCTCGCTGTTCGTCTCTCTACCTCTGCCGCCTCTCTGCAGTCGCCGCCTCTCTAGTCGTCGCCGCCTTCCTGGACCTGAACTCGTCGTCGTCGTCGCCGCCCTAGATCTGCTATCGTCGTCGCCGTTGCCGCCGGCCTCGAGCTGCTTTGTCGCCGCCGTCGTTGAGGTGCCGCCTCTCCCCTCCCGTTGCCGTCGCCGTCAATTTGTTGTAGTTTTTGTATTTTGTAGCTTTTTAAGTTTGATTGATAGAATGGTTGATGAGGTTTTTAAGATCTGTATTTTGGTTGATAAATTTCTCTCCCGCTGGGTTTTGTTGTGTTTTTTCTATATTTTGCGATTTTGTTACAATACGAAATCATAAATTCGTAATAGAGAAACAAGGCATATTGATACGAAATGTCAAATTCGTAACATAGAACTGATATGAAATGTCGAAATCGTAACATGGAATTATGACAAAGTGATACGAAATCATAAATTCGTAACAGAGAAACAAGGCATATTAATACGAAATGTAAAATTCATAACAGAGAAACAAGATACGAAATGTAAAATTCGTAACATGGAACTGATACGAAATGATAAAATATTAACATAAAGTCAAGGCATAGTGATACGAAATGACAAAATCGTAACATGGAATTAAGGCATAGTAATACGAAATGATAAAATCTTTACACTGAATCAAGGCAATAGTAATACGAATGTTGAATTTTTGAAGTATACATGTTACGAATTTCACAATTCGCAACATATTATACGAATTTCGTATATAGTGTTACGAATTATGAATTTCGTAACTAACTTTGTACGAAAGTAGAATTTCGTAACATGTGTTACATGTTTGTGGCTATTTGAAGATTTAGAAACTGAATTTTTTAAGAATACATGTTACGAATTTCACAATTCGCAACATAAAATATGAATTTCGTGTATAGTATTGCAAATTATAAAATTCGTAACTAACTGTGCATTTTTATAAGTTTATTTCAAGTTACGAAAAGTCAAATTTAGTAACATTTTATGTTACGAATCATGTAGTGTGGTGTTACAATTTTGTAATTGTTAAGATTTGATTAATATGTTACGAATTTAAGGTTTCGTACAATTTAGTGTGTTACGATTCTTTAATTTCGTAACGAAACGAATGTTTACGAATTTTTTGGTTACGATTTACTTATTTCGTAACAGAATGAGTTTTTACAATTTTAGTTTTGTGTTACGATTTGTTCATTTCGTAACACTGTAACAAATTTAAATCTTACTCCTTTTATGCAGATGAGTCCATCATGCTTAATTATGAATTTCACAACGGAGTAACACATAAGAAATTAAACTTCCTACAAACATCGATACGAAATATGAAATTCGTAACAAGAGATCATGACACGATTGAAACAAAAAGTTGAATTCGTAAACATGAAATTATGATAAAGTGATACGAAATCATAAATTCGTAACATGGAAATATGACAAAATGATACGATAGCGTAAATTCGTAACATTCAATTATGACATGATTGATACAAAATTGTGATTTTGTAACATGAAATCGTAACATGAAATCATAACAATGTGATACGAAAGCGTTAATTTGTAACAATCAATAATGACTGTGATACGAATTCATTGCTGATTGCTTCAACGTCCGGATAGATTTGTTGCCGAAGGATTCAAACATAGACCTAATATCGTTCACTGTGCACTCACCACCAGTTAGCATTATCCGGTGGTGCTTGGCGGCAAGATTCTTCCGCTTAAATATCCATTCGATCTGTAATAAACAAACAATTAAACCAATTCAGTATTTCAGAACATGTAACACATTTTACGAAATTAGAATTTCGTAACTTCAAATAAACATATGAAATGCAAAGTTAGTTAGGAATTTCGCAATTCGCAACATCATATAGTTAACAATTTCAGTTTCGAAACCTTCAAATAGCCACAAATATGTTGCGAAATTGTAAATTCGTAACTTCAAATTAATGAATCAAAATGCACAGTTAGTTACGAATTTCACAATTCGTAACACTATATACGAAATTCGTATATTTTTGTTGCGAACTGTGAAATTCGCAACATCATATACTTAACAAATAGACACAAACATGTAAGGAAATTGTAATTTCGTAACATGTTATAACCAAAATTCCAAAAACGTGATACGAAAATATGAATTAGCAACAGATTATTCAATACGAAATTTGTATATTTTGTTGCGAATTGTTAAATTCCCAACATTATATTCTTAAAAATTTTAGTTTCAGAACCTTCAAATAGTCCCAAACGTGTTGCGAAATTGTAATTTCGTAACGTCAAATAAACGAATGAAAATGCACAGGTATTACGAATTTCACAATTCGCTACACTATACGAATTATGTTACGAATTGTGAAATTCGCAACATTATACACCTAAAAATTTCAGATTCGAAACATTTAAAAAACCTCAAACATGTTGCGAAATTGTAATTTCGTAACTTCAAATTAACGAATCAAAATGCACAGTTAGTTACGAATTTCACAATTCATAACTATATACGAAATTCGTATATGATGTTGCGAATTGTGAAATTCGTAACATGTATTCGAAACATTCAAATTACCATAAACATGTTACGAAATTGTAATTTCGTAAAATGCTATTACCAAAATTCCAGCAAACATGTTACGAATTTCATATCTGAATAGATCTAAGAAAAATCGTAAAACACCCCAATACATCCAAATCGACCGAAAATCACCCCAAATATACCACGAATCACCAGGAATCATATGAACACTTGTAAATCATAAAAAATAAATACAAAAACAGCATTATTTCCGGCTAGATCTAGGATTTTTCTAGAGAGAGAAAGATGGAGAAAGAGAAATAAAATCGAGAAAGAGAGTGGGGAAGATCTCGAACCTTAGTTCTCTCGAGAATATTACGAGCTCCATGGTGACGACGACGGATGAGGTAGTGGCGGGGTTCTAGGGAGAGAAAGATGAAGAAAGAGAAAGAGAGTTGGTGGGTATTTTGCTGTTATAAGCCATTGATGAAGGCGGTGGCGCGACGGCGGAAGTTGGGGTGGGGGACGGCGGCAAAAATCTGCTCGAAGAAATGGAGGTGGCGGAATTTGGTGGAGGATTTTTAGGGTTTGTGGTGGGAGAGATTTTGTAGAGAGAGAAACAACATGAGAGGTTATGATGGAAGGTGGGTGAAAAAATGGTGGGCACGTTTTTTTTTGAGTGAAAAACTGTAAATAACTTCTATTCTAGGGTAAGGGTATAATTGTCCCAAAATCACATTTTTGGCTATAATTTTACCATATTATGTTCCTTGACAACTATTGTAATCTAAGGGGAGATTTTGCTATATGGCTCTTTCACTCAAAGGAAAATTTCAATTAAAATGTTTCATTATTTTTTTGAAGGAATTAAATTGTGTTATTTTTAAAAGATATATTAAAAAGCATATAATAGACTCATATGGTATCATAAATGAAACAATTAGTATATATACATGGTCCACCATCTCATCTAAACCTTAGTAAACTACTCTCACTACACACTCAGTCATCCCATCTATAACTTTATTAGCATTATAAAATATTGTATTCACACTATACTAATCACTCTTTTTATACTTAACACCATTTTTCTGAGTCTCCGTGTCCATATGAAAGGCTGTATTCGGCGGGACGGAAGGAGTATGAATTATCAATTATTTATTTTTTTCCAGCTTCACGTTGATTTCTTCGAAATTAGTTTTCAGTTTTCGTTTTCATCAATAATTTATTAATATATATTAATCTATCATTATTAGTGCTTATAATTATCTTTCAAATTATAGTTAACTATTGGTAATTAGGGTCTGTGTAATTCATAATGAGAATTTTTAATTATTTTACTCCCTAATTTTGAAATATCAAATTAAAAGTTGATTATCTAATAACTCCTTTTTATATAAATAGCAACATCGGTTCAATTAATTTTTTTTATATGCGGTAAGTTAATAAGTGAAACACCAAAAAAGTTGAAAATAATTTTTTTTTCCGTACCCGAATATATAATTACGATAGAAAAACTACAATAAAATGATAGGTCATGACGTAGGACTGGATCAAACTCACTTTAGTCATGACGGCCATATACAAATATAATAAATATTGATGCTCTCCTAGAAAAGCTCGAACTTAAAAGGTTTAATCTTAATACAGATGGTAATTGGGACCAACTAATATCCATAGCATACATAAATAATTGTAATTGGATTTAAAGTCGTTGAACCAACCTATTTCCCGAGATTGCAATGTCGAACTAGAAATATTGCCACCTAATCTCTTTATCAATATCAATATAGGGTTTTATTGGTTTTGGATAAGGTGTAGTGTGTGTGTGCCTGCCAAATTGCGCGCTCGCGCACACATATAGGTTTATTGGTTGGAATTTGACGAGTTTATAAACAAACAAATTGGAAGTGAGTGAAATTTTGACGAATCTTTGGATATATAATAATAGTAAATGAATATACGTGTGTCAATGTATGTGTTTTTATTTGTCGACTTGGTTACGTGGATGATTATTCCATCTATAATCAATCTTTTGTTGGACATGACATGTGAGATGCCACTCGATTAGAGCAGGGGTGGGTGGGTATTGCTACCCCATCATCCTATGCCTGCCTGCCTGCCTCAGAATTTCGTACGCGTCCTCATGTTTGTTTAAATTGGTTGGGGGGGGGGGGGGGGGGGGGGGGGGGGGTGTCGCGGATTTTAGTGGAGAAGGATTCACCCGTCAGGTAGATTTTTAAAAATTTTCAAATTTTTATTTAGAATTTAGAATTTACTGTCTCCTAAAAATTAAGGAAAATAAGAGCAAACATTGTTGAAGTCAAACTTGAAGACAATCCTTTATAAGTCAATTCTAATTTTCTTTTCTTTTCATATTTAATTAGTGCGTAATCCGTTGTAATACTCCAAATTTCGGAGTCTTAATTAATCGTTCTAATTATGCTCAAATGTGCCTAAGTATTTATTAATTGTGTTAACAAGTGATTAGGTGCGAAATTATGTGATAAAAAAATTTTAGAAATAAATTTTCTTGTGAAATTACCAAAATGCCCCTGAAGGGCAAAAACGTAATTTTCTTGTTTCGGTGAATCGAAACGAAAATGTGAAGAGTTATGTGAGCATGAGAATATGAAATGGAGTATGTGTGTGAATTTTGGGAAATTCCAAGAAAGTTGCTTTTATTATGAATAGTAATTGCCGACAAGAATTCACTATTCACTATTCACCGACTATTTCTGAATTTCGTCAAATTAGTGTCTTTTAAATCTAAAATTTATTCTAAGACCATTGATGCATGTTTGAGAATTTTCTGAGATCGTTTGAGTCGATTTTGAATTTTATTTCAAATAGAAGCTAATATGAATAGTAAAAATTTAACGAATTTTTACGTTTTCTTCGTTATTCAGAATTTTGATCCGAAAATTGGGTTTTCCGAATCCTTGATTTATTTGGTGGAGAATGAGACGAGTTACAGTAAAATGGATGTCGAGAAAGTGTCGTGGTGAGTTTTGAGTCGTTTGAGAGTTAATTGATTAAAGAGGGATGTTTTGTACCGAAAAATATTTTCTTCCAGGGATTTTTATCAAATAAAAATCAGATTTTCCTCCCCACACCAGCCGACATGGCTCACTCCGTCCCCATTAAATTGAATCCTACTCTCACTCTCAAGAGAGTGAGACACACTCTCCAAACTCTCCCACTCTCACTGTCTCATCTCTCTCGGCAACCTCTCTCTCCCTCCCTCAACTCTCTCTTTCTTCCTCCATACTACCAAGAAGTAGCAGCCCCCATATCACCATTTTTCCTTCAATTCAAGGTCAAGAAATGAGCTAGAATTGCATGGAATTCAGTATAAATAATCGAGTCTTGAATTCAAGCAAGAACTCTTGAATCTTGATGAGAATTTCTTCCTCCTTTCCTCCCAATAAACTGCCGAAAACCAGCAGCCCTCCAAGCCTTTATTTTTCTTCGATTAAGGCAATAAAGGGAAGCTAAAGTTGCGTGGAATAGAGTATTGATCGATTGAATCTTCCATCTCAAGTAAGAATCGAGTTCCTTGTTTAATTTTGGCTTGTTTAAGATCAAGAAGTCCATCTTTCCATTTCCCTTCTTGATCGATGAAATTAGAGGAAGTAGGAAACTATGTTTTCTAAGCTTTGATAATCAATTCTTGCATGGTTATATGCATGAAATTTGTGTCCAAAACCTTGATCATCCATGCCCTATGATAGCCGAAATCTTTGGGTAGAATTAGGAGTTTCTATGTTTTTTATTTGATCATGATTTTGATGATGGATTTGTGTTCTATGAATTAATCTAAGAACTCTTATATAATTGAGTGAATGAGAAGAATTTTTCCACCTCTTTGATGCTTGAAAAACCGATGGAATAGTGAGGAGAAAAGAGGAGTTTTTGTTGTGTTATTCCTAATATTTGGATTGATGATAATATTAATGAATTTGAGTACTGGGATGCATGAGAAAAATGATGAAATAGAGAGTAAGAATTATTTGTTGTAATTCTTGAAATTGTCGATTTATGTAGATATATTAAGAGTTGATGGTTTTGTGATGATCTTGAGAAGATAATGATAGAATAATGAGATTGGTGATGATTTATGCATGAACATGTGATTAAATTGAAGAAAGGAAGTAATCTACTAATTTTCTTAAAAAGTTCGAAGTATATGCATGAGGGAAGATTGATGATTTTGTGATGATATTGAAGTGTATTGTTAGAGTTAAGTGTTATATGATGATTTGAGCACGTTTTAATTAGAAAATGAGAAGCATGAATTTTTATGCATTTTTCCTCAAAAGTTTCGAACCATATTGAATCAACTACAAATGTACTTCCTAGATGCTCACAAGAGAACGAGGTCCTATGTAGTACGGATAGCTAACCCAAGTCGTATCACAAGGAAAGCTTAACATGGAAAAGTAATCGAGCTAACACGAAATAAAACGACATTCCTAAACATTCTAATCAAGTTTTTGGTTGAGTTCTTATAGCTAGAGTACTTAATAACTTAAATTAAACGAGAATTCAATCACTGAAAGCGTCTAGGATTTAAATCCTTCTTCTCGGAATTACCAAAATAAGGAATTTGTTATGCTCAATCGATTAGTTTCTTAATAAAATTAACGAAGTTTCCAATCTACTAACTTTCGTATTCATAGAGTTGAACTACGCCAATGAAATTACTAAAACATGCTCGACAATTAATCTGTACGTCTCCGGTTAAGATTAATTCTATTTCAACCACAACATGTAACGAAATTATCTCTCGATCTCATTCATTACTAACACATTCAAACATTGATCAGATGTTCGAAAGAAATCATACTCAATTGAAATAGATGACGAGCATTAACAATTCACAAGCAAATAACATTCCAAGTCGAAGAACTAAATCCTAGAACATAAAACTAGTTCATATTGCAGTAAATAAAAGTAAAATAAAAGCAAAATAAAAGCTGAAAATAAACATTGCATAAACCGAAATAAAGATTCTTACAGAGTACTAGAAGTCTTCAACGATCAACGGAAATGAAGTCTAAACCGAAATATAAAAGAGTTTGAACAAGTAAATTAAAAGGAACATATTCTACAGAGTTTTTCTCTTCATCCACGCTAAAAACTGGAAAGGAAAATGATAACCCCCATCCAAAAACCGACAAAATATATTTATATCTGTAGAGAAAACTGTCTTTTCGCTTCGGTGGAAGTTCCAGCGCCGGCGGTTGAAATAATCTCCCGCTTCGGCGGGAGATTCCCACTTCGATTGGAAACTGATTACAGCTTTGGTTGGAAATTCCAGCTCCAGTTGGAAATCTTGTTTACTCCTTCCTTCACCGTTTGCACTTCTTTTTCCATCCTTCTTTTTTTATCTGAAAATGCATCATTACCACCTACATACCTATACACACCAAACACACCAAAAACCACATATACGACCACGACTCGTAGCCAAAAACGAATAATAACATGCAACACACGCACAATTAATAATACGAAAAGCACACACAAATGAACTAAACACATATGAGTGGGAAATTTGATGATTTTTGATGTTGTAAGTTAGTATTGCTTAAATTGATTAGTGATAAGTGAAATCGAGTATAATTTAAGCATAAGTTTGAGAAGAATCGAAGAAAGCATTTCATTTGCTTAAAAGCTTGAAAAAGTCAAACTATTGGAGCCTTAGAACTTGTTATTTTGATGTTCATGTGTTCTAAGTATGAAATTGATGTTAGATTAGTGAAATTAGAATTACTCTAAGTACGATAGAACTTGAAATTCATGAAAAAGAAGTATAAGAATTTTGAAATAGTGCAGAAAATTTACAGAAAAATCTGGGAAATTTTTGATAAGATATGATGTAAATGATGATTCCAAGATGAAATTGGGACTAAAACAAGTATGTTAACCTTTTGAATTTTTGAATTCGGAGATCGTATGAAAAAGTTATGCCAGAATAAAGTTTTTGTGCACTAATAAGTCAATTTTCTAAAATTTAAATAAAGTTAAGTGAGATTATGAGTTAATTGAGCTTGTATAATTAAATCGAACATGTTAGGACTTGAATCGAGTAAAAACGAACCCTTATGTATGAGATGGAGTAAAAGTCAAAGCTTTTAAGAAAATTTAAATTAGGGGTTTTCGATTTACAAGTCGAAAGTTGAAATTGATTGAGTAATTATTCAATTAGATTTATTTTAGGCTAATTGTGAAAGTTTGAGAATTTTTGGAGCATGTGCACATTTTTTAAGAAAACAGTGTCTTACTTTATTCCGAGAATTTTTGCGTGAGGTCTTGGATTTAAAATCCAATTCCATATTTGAATTCTTTGAATTTTTATAAGAGAAATGAAACTGTTTTCATTCAAACCGATAACTTTTATTTTTATGTTAAAAAGTCGAGCAGTATCGAGTCAGCATGAGACCGTATTTTGAATCTTGAATGAGTTTCTGAGTATGAAATTGAGCATGTATAAATATATGTGAATTTCTAGAATTTTTCTAGAATACTTTGAAAAGTTTTGAAATTTTTTCATTTTCCGACTATTTATTGAAGTCGATCGTTTACCTATCTGTGAATACTTGAGTTGTGATGTGACGACTTGAATGTGAATGAATTGTATTTAAAGTGATTGAGATTTAATCTCGTAATTTTCTTAAGTCGTTTGATGTGTGAAATCGAGAAATTTCGAGTTTATGTAATGAATATTGATTTCGCGATATTGATTATTTGATTAAGTTCAATTTGTCTAAGTTTGTTGAGTATAAATGCTTGAGTTTAAGAAAGTCTATTGGTATAGTACATGAGTAGAGTTAAGAGTCGAGAAAGTTTGATTAGTCGAGTCGAGAAAAGTTAGAAAAATCCAGTCAAGTAGAATCCGAGTAATCGTTTAGATTTCGTTTTCAATCGAGAAAAAAGAACACGTCTTTATAAGAGTTTAATCTTGAAGAAACGAGTGGAGTTGCACTGTAAGAAACGAGTGGAGTCCAGAAGTAAGGAACGAGAAGAAAGAGTTTTTCCGAACAAATCACTGGATGACAAGTGGAACTTCTAACCGAAACAAATCGATGAATGCGATATTATAAGATATTATGATTATCGTATTATGTGAGTTTTGAATTAATTGACTTGTCAATGTTTGAGTTTTGTGTATGTTGTCATCTACTTGAGGAAAACGAATTCGGTCCTGTGTGAGACAGGATTTCTGTGTACACACAGAGGTGATCGTGTGTTTTCTTTTGAGTTAGTCAGTCACGGTGTTCGGGAAGGAGGCCTACTTCTCGACACCCATATTTGATTGAGAACTGGTACATACATGTGTTGTATATTATTGTCTGCGCAGACATTTCAAAAGTGAAATGATTTTTCTTGCATGCACAAGTTAACTGTTTTATAACTCCATAACACTTGTGATGCAGTAAGAAAGACAAGTTGAATTATATAGCTCTATCGAGCAAGCTTTAAATTATTTTGCCATGTGTTCACTGAGTACGAAGTACTCAGCGATGCATGTTATTTCTGAAACGTGCAGGTTAGCTCGGATGATGATGGTGCAGTGTGCTTGGTGGCGTTTGTTGTTTTCAAGTCGAGTTTTTGTTTAAGTTTGAGTTATATGTCTTCATACATACAACTTTGGACCTGATGTAATTCTCCGCTACAACACCGATATTTAATCGTGTTGAAAATTCTTTCAACACTAATATTTAATTAATGAGTTTCGTGTTTGACACCTTGTTTTGATTCTTTCTCGACTCTTACTTAATAAACTTACTTCGTTGAGTTTGAAATGAGAAATTGAAAGTAAATTTAATAAATGTTATCACTTTCAATAAATATTCTTTTGGTATCCGAGTGTGTTCCCTTGATTATTCTCTGTTGTTTCACCTTCAGTGTCCAATGATTTCTAGTTGTTTCATACGTTGGAAATTGGGCTGTGACATCCGTCGAAATTCGATGGGGTCACTTAACATTATGATATTTTATTTTAAAGATACAATCAAATAATTTGTTTAAGTATGACCACACCCATCGACATCAACTGTAAACTGCTTCAAACAAATATAATCGGACTTAATCTGGCCTAAGCAGATACACATACACAATATGATACAAGCTATCTACAACTTGGTAGATGCAGCTAGATCAAGTCCGACTCCAATGAATGTATGTATCGAAAATTTTTATTAGTGGTCATGTACCAACTACATCTATGCCAAGTTGGCCTACCATGATGGCCCATCGATTACAAATGATCAATTTCTATTAGTTGTTATTCAAATCAACTAGTTACTTTCAATTCATTTGATTTTATTATATACATAGAACTGAAATGCTTTGCGTCTCCAGACCTTGACGAACGTCAATTTCAACACAATAATTTGCTTCAACTAGAGTACTTACGAATTCGATTGACTCCCAATGATTAACTCTCCAATTATAAATTTCTAATTGTAGAGTGGGGGGCAAAATGTAGTGGACAAAATCCGTCTATCTAGTCTGAGCCCGATAAGCATATCTAATCGGCCAATTAGCTAGACGGAATCAACTGTCTAGTCCGATAAGCCATATACTGATATTGAATAGCTAGGTGAATTCAACTGTCTAGCCGGACTAATCAGACAAACACCTTTACTCGACCCAATTAGCTAGGCGGTATCCGATAAATCATAAATTGACATTGAACGACTAAGTGGAATCTATTTACTTGGCCCAAGCCCGACAAGCCTCATAAGTTGGCTCAATTGACTAGGCGGATCCAAAAGTCTAGTCTGATAGCTTACTCGGCCCAATAACTATTCACATTCTAGCCAGATAAGCTACTCGATAACCTAGCCCAACTCCGCGCTCAAGCTCAAGGGTTGTCAACGGCTAGTCGAACGACTTGACCTAGTCAAATGGATGTATCTCAGCCGTAACAGACGGATGATATCGGCCGTCAACAACTCACCTGCTTTGCAACCGACTAAGAAGGAATAAAGAGGAAACCCTAAATCATAAGCGGCTACTATCCGCCCTTATATAGCAAACGTCTAGACTTCATTCGGGGGGACTTACATTCAACTATCTATTGCTTATTCTCTTTCTCAACTCCGCTTACATCCGGCTACTCCGCATTCATTGACTACCACTTTCTTGTACTCTTCATTCACCTACACTTACTTATATAATTCTTCCACCCACATCCGTTTACCTTAGCATCCGCCTAATTCCATATCCGGCTACAATCTTTCCGACTACATTTGACATCTGGCTTCGGCCAGTTCGGCTACGGCCGCTATCTAGCTACGACTGCCACTCGGCTATGGCCGATCCAGCTACGATCCATCCTGCTACAGCCTATCCAACCGTAGTTGGCATTTGGCTACGGCCTTAATCCGACTACATCGACTTACATCCGCTTACATTTATAATAAATCTTTTATCAATCATCCGGTCTTCATCTAACTACGTCGGCTTACATCCGACTACGTTTACTTATACATCAACATCGGTCTAGCCGGCTACGGCCGCCTTCATCGACCTACGTTGATCCGACTTGCACACATTTCATCCTTTCTGCTTGTAGCCAGCTGCCATCCGGTTTGTCTCCATCATCCGCCTACGATCAATCTTTATCTATCCATACACCACACAGGCTGTCATACGGTCTACGATCAATCCGACTCGCAAATCTCTCATATTCTCTCAAGAATTCTCTCTACTTCCGCTACCTTTCCAATTCGCTCTCACACACCAGATCTAGCCAACTTGGGTTACTCTGGCACCAGCTTGCCATTATTACTTACTCATTGTCACCGTTTCCACCATTCGAACGCAGCCGGCAACTTGGAATAGACATTGCTTCCAACCTGCCTTTCTCTCTCAATTGTCTTATTTATCATTTCTACTCGATATTCGTTTACTAACTTGAGCGTCGGAGGCTCTACGGTCGATACCCCCGCCGGTGCTCAACCTAGGGCTCTTACGTGTTTTTGTGTTAACAGGTTGCTAGTGCCCGATTGATCCGAATGTGCATGACGTCATCATCAATTATAGATTTAGCCTCTACAATTTGGCGCCCACCATGGGCCCCTAACAATCAAGCAATCAACACACTTTCCATAGATCTTTTCCACCACCAATCATGTCTGACAGACGTGACAGATCTGAAACTCCCAACGTACCAAACATGACTGCTCAGGCTGACTTAGCCGCCCAGATTGTTACCCTCACTGAGCAGATGAATCGGGAGCGGGAGAGATGCAAGAAGTTGGAAATTGAGAAAGCCAACTTGTGCGACCGTCTCGAGGCTTTGGAGTCTGTCGAGATCAACAAACCACCCGGCTTCCGAGCCCAAGTTCCTCTTTTACAACCTCTAGGAGACACACTGATCACTCACAATGATGGATCCGACCCTCTCGTGACTGATCCATCATCTTCGATAAGAAACCGCAATATTATTAGTAATCCAAGTGATCCGGATCATGCTCTTTTAAATGCAGGTAACAATATCCCGTCTGCCACTTTAGAGCAATCACGCGGAATGGAACAAATCACTCCGGATGACCGAATTGGAAGGCTCATCCAACCTGAGAGAATAACCACCATTGGGGGGCAACTTGCCAGAACCATTCTGACTACCCCAGGAGTAGCGATGAGCAATGCCGCCCAACTTACCAGGCCGACAACCAACCAGATGATCGCACCAACCCACGTCGACCAGCAGACTATCAGAGAGAGATCACCCAAGAACATTTGTTCGTGAGTGAACCTACTCAACCAATGACCACTGGCCGAAATGCCTTCAGAGATGACTTGACAAGAAAGCTGGCCGAAATGGAAGCGCTAATCCAACGTATTCCTAGCGTGCCGGAACTAATTCACAAAAGTTCAGAAAATTGTTATGCCGACTCGCCGTTTGTCGATGAAATTGCCCTGGTCGAAATGCCCATCAAGTTTAACTTTCCTAGCATGCAGATGATCGACGACACGACTGATCTGACTGAACACATAGCTCAATACAAGCAGAGAATGTTTACTGCTGCAATTCCACGCTTTAAGACAAACTTGCATGTGTAAAGGGTTCGGTTCTTGTCTGACAGGACCGGCCCTCAAGTGGTACACAAAACTTCCGAATTACTCTAGTTCAAGTTTTGCTCAACTAACCGATATTTTCGTGCAGCAATATGCCAGTAGTAGGAAACTTGAAAAAATTTCAGAAGATTTGTACGCTGTGGTACAACGACGTGGAGAATCTCTGCGAGACTACATTGGATGTTTTAATCAAGAGAAAGTGTCCATAACAAACTGTAACACTCAGACAGCGATCACAACCTTTCATTGCAAAAAAAATGGTTTTTTGTGACGATAATACAAGTGACAATTGTATTTTTGTCACAAATAATAGGTTTTTAGTGACACTACCTTCTTTCGTCACAATATATTGTAGTAGTGACAATTTTTATTGTTGTGAGTAGTTATCGTCACTAAATGTTAGTGACGATCACAATTTTGTCACAACAAACACATATGCAGTGACAATATTTTTGTGTTTTTGTGTTGACAGGTTGCTAGTGCCCGATTGATCCGGACGTGTCTGACGTCATCATCAATTATAGATTTAGCCTCTACACACGTACCCATTCTTTTTCGATTTTAAAAAATTACAACTTATTCACATCTTAAACTTCCATAGTAATACTCGCTATCCACTATAAACTTGTATATTTTAATGTAAACATTATTAATATGTTGTATATACAAAAATATTGAATTAATTTTAATTTCAAGAATAAACCCAAAAATTCTACAATGTATAAAGTCAGTTTAAAAATTATTCTCGAGACTAAATTGATTAGAAATAATTTTACTCGAGCAAGACTCTGTACAGAAAATCGGATCAAGCTCCCGTTGTGGTCTATGGGTGCCCAAAATCAAAATTGAAGTAAATTTAGATATAAAAAAAATTAAGTCATGGTAAATTTATTATTATTACATTGATTAGGTGAACTATAGAATCAACATTAGAAAGATTGAAATTATATAAAAATTGTTGCATTGTTATATTAAATTGAAAATGATGTCGATCATGCATCAAATACTCTGACTCTTACCGTAATCACCTCTCTCCAATTTGAAAATCTTAATTAATGCAAATGTTCTTACATTGAGCGCACAACTTCCTTCATATTTGTTGTGCTTATTTTGGACGAAAAAGTGAAATGAATGAGCATATAGAAAATGAAGTTTGTGAGTGTTTTTTTATTTTTTTGCAAGAATATGAAATATATAGGCACTAAACATCTATTAATAATTAACATAATATTTAGGACGACTCCGAAAGAAATACTTGTTTAAAGCAACTTAATTTTATAAAATATAGCTAACATTTTCATTTTCGGACCTTTACACCCTTATGTTTATAGAATAATTATTTTATTTCATACCCAATATATAATCAATTTATAAATATAAAGTCAGGCAATACATGTCAAAGTATTTTTGATGATTTCCTCCCATAACATTACTCATGCTCCAAAATATTAGTTGTGTAATAATAAGAATTTAATCTCTATAAGGATATCTTTGGCCAACATTCTAGCTAATTGTGATGGAACTTCATTCTTTATTTTCTATAAAAATCTCTGTAGCTTGCATTTCCCTTACCAACTATACGTGATATCGATGCATGTAAATATGAATTATCTCAATTTTTTTGCAAATATAACTGTGTATATAGACGATATTTGGCCATCAAATTAAATTTTTGAATAAATATGGATGGATGAAGATGATAACTAAACTATCTTTACAATATGCCTGGTAATTGAGAATAGATATATGTAGATTAAACATTGAATATATATAGGGTTACATGAGGGAGAAACTTGAATAATTTTGGGACAAAAGAGGGTGGCGTAAATATGGTCAGTACTGATAATTCTGCTAATAATCAAAGATGAAAATCCTGAGGTCGAAAGTTAGTAAACTAAATTGCTAATTGTAAGGTTTAGGCCTAAGTCTTACAATAATTTATATTCTTGAGAGAGAACTTCAGCAGTTTGTGAATGGAGAAAGAAAATTCAAACTCTTAGGGACGGTTCATACGCGGAAATAGAATGGCACTGAAATGGTCATTACTGCACCCATTCCTAACCCCATGTGCTACCTTTTTTTCAAATGAATCATCATTATTTAAAGAATCACTAATCCCATGAACATAGGATTAGTCATTCTTCATCTCCCTCATAATATTAGTTAATCCTTATAATAAGGAATCATTTTTTTTCTTTGACAAAAATAAATTCACCAATTTTTATAAAAAAATAACAATAAAATCTTGTGATAAAATCCAATTAATACATGTCCTTGCTATCTCTTGATGTATCATCAGTCTCGAGTTCTATCTCTCTCGTCTTCTTTCTATCTCCTTAATTTCTTCGTGTTAGAAAATTCGACATTGTATACTACTATGTATGCAACAACTTTAATTCTTTCAAACTAATGCCAAAGAAAATGACTAACATGAAATAAGAACTTTGAGGTCATATGTTTGTTTGTGTTTTTCAATTTGGCTTAATATCCATAGAATTGATGATAAAGTTGATAAGATATGACGTGGTAATTTTCTCTTCAATACTACTTTGAATGTGGATGTGTGTTTCTTGAGGCAATATATGTATAATTAGTTGCAGAAATTTATCTCTAATCTTATAGATGTGAGATTTCATTAATATAAATGACCCCGAGACCTTTATCTATACTTCTCTTTAAAGATTCAGGATTAGGAGAAAGCATATACTACATGATATGATATGTACCACATGTCTATTGCAAGATTCATTGATTGGTTAATATAGAGAATTGATTTTCCTCAATAAGAACTCAGCGAAATCATCAAACCTGTAATTACTTGTAATCTTCTAATTATTTTGGATACTCCACCTCATGTCTAATTCTGAACAAATAATACAATTGTTAATTTTTCAATTGCCTACAGTTTCATTAGAAAATAATGACACCATTAGCTAGTCTTTCGAATTATACTTTTTTTCTAGTGATGATTCGCAACAATATTAAAATTTCAATTTCGAAAGGCATATTTGGACATTTTATCTTAAACAACATGGATGTTGCGCTAGTAATCATGTATGCTAGTCATGTATGATACGCATGTATATTATCCGTCATGTATGATATTCATGTATATGGTATTATTTGTATTCTGGTGAACCCTATCAAAATAACTAATACTACTTGTAATATACATATTTCAAAAATTCCGAACAAACATCAATATAGTTTTTCAATTAATTCATAACAATTTAATACAAAATTTAAGAGAAATTTGAGTAAAATATAGCGGTTTTCCTACATGACTTTTAAATCCTTTCACACCCTAGACCTCTCTCCCAATATATTTTCATTTTCTATCTAAGAATTACCCAAAATGATAATAAATTATATTTTGTAAGTATATACACACTGACAAATTAGAAAAGAAATAAGTCATTTATTTGTTTCTCTCTGCAGCTCATTCTCCGTATCATTAGCATGATCATCATACTTGTTTTCTTCCCTTTGCTATTGCTATTCTCGTATACTCCGACGTCATTTCTTGTACTTTTATTACTTTATCGGCTCCCAGTGGATGTCATCATTAGTGTATGTAATTATATTTGTCATCATCTAAAATATATTGCACATTATATAATAATCGTATAGATATGACCCATTTCTTACACCACCTTATCATAAATGCTCCAATATTTAGTACTACTATTATTCCAACCAGAAAACAACTTGTGTCATACTAAATTTGAAAACTAATTACATACATAAGATATGACTCATTTCTTACATCACCTTATCACTAAACAAAATCTGAAAACTATGACATTATAAACAAAACACAAAAAAAATGTATTTGAGAAAAAGAAGAAAGCTGAAAAGAACAACAAAATTGAAAACTATGAGACACTATCATTCACTCTTTTCTTCATCTTACGACAATTATCTTCTTTCAAATTGAATGTAGAAGGAGATTGGTTGTCAATTTTTCTCTTTAAAATTTGTGATCATGCTTCTCATTAATTTTACACTCGTGTGATCGGCGATGTCTCATTTGAACAATGAAAAGGGTGTCCTGAACAATCATGTCCTTCATTTGCAAAGTCTAAACTTGCATTATCGGGAGCAAATTTTGTTTCCATTATATTATTGATAATAGAAAATTTAACAAAAGCACATTAAAAAAGAGTGAATGGTTGAAGCCACAAATTTCTAAAATATATATGCAATATTTTTTGTAAATTTAAAAAATAAATCAATTGGTTGCCATGAATTATCCTTTCCATTTTGTAACGTCTAACATTGAATATATTAACTGGTTTGCTTAATAAAATTATTGCTTGTTGTTCCCAAATTAAAGTTTCCTTCCACAATTGATCACCTAATTTTGTCTTTGGAAAAATTTAGAATTAGTTGAAAAGTGAAACGCCAAAGACTTTGTTAAATTGATACACATAACTTGAGATTTTAGACAACTAAAAAAGAAAATTATAGAAATTGTCACATAGGAATGCATAAGGATGCATGTGGTGACTTGAATCAACATTGCTATTAGAAATTGATTTATGCTAAATTTTGTTGTTGTAAATAGCATTAAGAACGGTATGTTATTTAAGCAAATGATACAAACATACACAAATACACATGTGCATTATAATCAATCGAGTAAAAAAATAACTCAAAGAGAGAAAATTCAACTTATATAATTGAGATGGTTTAACTTTATATAATTAAAAAGAATATTTCAAATTTAAATATTCTATCTTTTCCCATTGTCCTATCGTTTTCTAAACAAATTGTAACATGTAATTGAGTTTAGTTAAATAACTCAATTCGCCGCTTGGACTTCTAAAATATACTACGGGTAGCTAGAAATACATTCGAAGACATCTACTAATATGGAAGATTGAATTCCAATAAAACTTTTCCACAAATTTTTCTTTAAATTGTGCTTTCTAAAGAAAATATTTGTTGTCTAAATACTCGGGTTCCAAATATGAAATATCACAACATTTTCTTATTTTTCCTATTACCAATATTTTTTAGATTATTCATCCCTTAAGCTACACATTATTAAAAATATATTGCAGCATGAATAATATTAATATAACTCGCTGCAAATGCATCGACTAATATATCCCAACAACGAACAAATAGTTCATTATTTCAAACATATTGATGTAAAACAAACGATAAAAAGAAAATAGTCTTTTATCAGACTAATATATAACAAAATAATTATAATAAAAAAGAGAAATAAATTAACATCAACATGAACAAACAATAAAAATAAAACTATTGCAATTCAATAAAAAAAAATTGGCCTATTCAATAAAATTTTCATATACATGACTACTTTTGTAAATAAAAAAAAATTAAAAACAACTTATAATTATTTTTATACAAACAAAATAAATTTAATTAATACTACTACATCTATATAAACTCAAGAAACTCTGGATCTCTAACTTCATCTTCAATTTATCCATTGTAACAAACTTTTGTGCCTCCCGTTGCAAGCTTTTGAACGTGAATCTATGATCCATGTACATATAAACAAATCTTCTACACAAAAGAACATTGAATTGTGAATTTTTTTTCCTTTAGAACAATGACTATATAGACACAACTTATTGCTAACAAGAGAGAAAGTTGAAATTTGTGAGTAAATTTTTTGTACAGTTCTACATTATATAGGCACAAAAACAATACAATAAGGAAACAAATTAATTACTGCCATTAAATTATATTTTGTAACGTTTTTTTATTAATTGTATAATTGTCAATATTAATGAATAATTAAATTAACCATTTAAAATGTTGCAACCCCCAACACTTATTTGATGCATACTAAAAAAATGAAATTTTTAGATAAATAAAAATAAAAATTTCATAAAAATCCACCTAAGGATGTGGATGATTGTAGTGCTCCCAATCAATTTTACTATTAAGAATTAGATGTGCGACAAAGGATAATGAGAGATGAGGAGAAATGAAGAGAAACAAGTTGTGACGTCCCATATAAAAAATTGATGAAAGAGGAAAAGGATAGTTATGTTATATAAAGAAGCAGAGGAAATGTACATGTATAATCTCATGAATTCTAATTTTTGTATTGACCTAAAATTCAAATTTTATAATAATTTATTTTATTATTATGTAAATACAATTTAAAATTTATACCATTAAATATCATATATATATATATATGGATATGGTGAAAATCATATAGAAACTTATCTTTAGGTAGGAATTATGAACTAATTTGTACCGTTGACTTTTTTTTTTAAATTTAAAGTTCAGATTAATTGATATATTTTTAGTTTATTGTTGTTTGTTCATTAAAACTATGCTAAATAATTTGTGCATTAAATTAGTGTAATTTGTGCATTAACTTACTATATTTTGTGCATCACGTAAGTGATATTCATGCCGGTTACTACGGACTCTTATAAAAATGAGTTCCTACCAAATTCACACCATATATATATATATATATATATATATAGAAAGAGAATCATGTGAGAATGCAATTTTAGGTGAGAAATGAGAATAAATCTAGATCCTTGATTTTTGTTGATCAATGGCTCAGATTTAGCGATGCATTATGTTATAGTAATTTATGCATTACAATGTTTGTGCATTAGATTTCTGTAGTTTATGCATTAGAATGTGTATGCATTACATTTTTGCAATATATGCATTACCAATATGATAAAAATGCATTAAAATGTACCATTCTAACGTTCTCATATAAATATCATTCTCACCAGATCCCTATCCTATATATATATATATATATATATATATATATATATATGAGAGATCATATGAGAGATCATATGAGAATAGTTTTTATCCTAAGAAATGAGAATAAATCTCCACCATGATCTATAGGTGATGGAGGCTCAAGATTTAGCCTAGTCAAAGCCGGGTCAACCCATTGATTTTTTTTATTAATTTTTATTTATTTATTTTTACGGTTAGTTTATATGCACCACATCATGTATTCATATGCACCATACTATATAATAAGATGCACCACTAAGTGCATTGAGATGCACCGAATTTTCATTTTTTTTTACGGTCACCTCATATGCACCACCTCATGTATTCATATGCACCACACTATATAATGAGATGCACTACTAAGTGCATTGAGATGCACCAGATTTTCAGGTTTTTTCTTTTCTCTTTTTTCCAATTTTTTTTTAATTTTCAGATTTATTTTCCCCCTTTTTTTGCTTGCCGCTTCTTCTTTGGTCAAAATTCGAGCGAGAGGAGCCGAAGGTCTCGGAGCGAGCCAAAAAATCCAAATTGTTGCCCGACGATTATATATCCTTATATTATTAATCGAAGCGAAGGCAGAGCCATAAAATCGGAGCTGAAGGAGCCGGAAAAAAAAATCTGTAAAAAAAAAACTGAAAAAAAAGTCGGACATGCACTACAATGTGTAACCAGATGCACCACACAGTGTAACTAGATGCACCGTGTTTTACAAAAAAAAAGATCGAAAATTAAAAAAAAAAATCAATGCATCTCAATGCACTTAGTGATGCATCTCATTATATAGTGTGGTGCATATGAGCTACAATAAAAAAGAAAAAGAAAAAAAAAGTTAACGGGTTGACCCGCTTTGACCAGGCCAAATCTTGACCATCCATGTAAATGTAATCAATAGTGGTGATTAATTCATATTTCTCACTTTAAAAGCCCTTCTTATAAGAACTACTCTCTCTCTCTCTCTCTCTATATATATATATATATATATATATATATATATATATATAGGAGAGAGATCATATGAGAATAGATATTATCCTAAGAAATGAGAATGAATCTCCACCATAGATCTATGGGTGATGGATGGTCAAGATTTGGCTTCGTCACAAACCCAGGTCAACCCGTTGACTTTTTTTTTCGATTTTTTTTTTAGATTCAGCACATATGCACCACTTCACATTTTCGGATGCACCACACTATATAACGAGATGTACCACTAAGTGCATTAAGATGCACTAGATTTTCAGGTTTTTTAACCTACAAAAATTATTCGACTAAATGTAAATTACGAGTGAGATTTCATATAATATTAATGTGGGATAAATTATAAACCTAAACCACAAATTATTAATTTTCTACACACAAAATCGAAACTAATATTTTAACCTACAAAAATTATTCGACTAAAATACAAAAAAATTACATATTTAATTATTTAATTAAATTTCAACCTACAATAATAAGATCTTGCTCGAACATTAATAGAAACACAAAATCCCAACTGAGCAGGATCTACATAAATGCCGAGTGGGATGTGGTTCTGGCCGAGCGGAATTTCATATATTGTTAATATGAGATAATTTATAAACCTATAAAACCTATTATTAATTTTCTACACACAAATTCCAAATTAATATCTTAACTAACAAATTAAACCTAGAATAACAAGATCCCGCTCGGACATTGAGGGAAACAAAAAAATTCCGACCGAGCGGGATCTACATAGATGCCGAGCGGAATGTTCTAATTCACGAGCGGGATTTTATGTATTGTTAATATGGGATAATTTATATACCTTAAATCCTATTATTAATTTTCTAAACACATAATCGAAGCTAAAAACTAGCATAGTTTATTTATTTTTAATTAAAGTTCAACCTATAATTAAAATTCTACAAGGAATTCAACAAATTCAACAAATCTAATCAATATAAATTAAATTACTAACCTCTCCGGATATGTTGTACAATCGAAGGAATGAAATCTCGCTCCAACAATACACTCGAGTGGAATTTGGGTGGAATTTGGTGATTTTTTTTTTTTTGGATGAAGGGTGTCGACGGTATTTCTTTGGTGTGGAGTGGGGATGATGGGATGATGGGCGGATTGATGAGTGGAATTATATATATGGGGCGGGATCTAGGGTTTTTAGCTTTGGGCGGCTTATTTGCTCTCTCACCTACACAAACGCAATAATTCAATTCACCTTTTAATATTAAATTCCAGTCAAACATTCCCCATAAAAACATGTAGTCAGTCAAGCTTCAATTTCCTATAAAAAAAAACATGAGTTAGCCGATGTACAATTTGACAGATTTAATTTTGGAAGATTCAATTTGACATAATGTAGTCAGTGATGTAAGATGCTTTATCACCTTTTACTTATTGAAAGGATAATAAGGTAATAATATATATAACTAATTATATTTACTTTAGACGTACATAACTAATTTTAAATAACCCTAGAAGTATAAAACAAATTTTCACTCTAAAAAAATCTCATCGATATCAAATAAATTAATAAATACTACAAATAATGATGACAGAAAAATATCCCTAGAACAACTGTTCGATGCATTGTACTGTAATGTCGAATTTCCAATTCTTTATATATAAATCACATGCATCTTTCGCGATGCACGTGTAGAGGAAAATATCAACGGGCGTATTCTTTATTCACGTATTATTATTATTATTATTATTATTATTATTATTATTATTATTATTATTATTATTATTTGTGTGTGTCTATTTATTATATTCTGGTCATTGGGACGGCTTAATTGGTAGAGCAGATGAAATATCGAAAGTGCATCCAAATTTATGTAAATAAATAAAAAATACAAAAATCATGGCCCATGAAAGACTTTTATTGTTTTTGACCTTAAGTTATACTATATGTTGCTGAATGACCTTAATTAAATTACATCACACATGACAAAGACTTATCAAACCTTACACAAAGACTTTTATTGTTTTTGTATCAGAGAGATCCCATTATTATTTTATTGGATCACTCATGTAACGAAGCTTTTATCTCTAAATTTCCCACAAACCAAAATAATTAATTTCAAGATGAAACAACAAAGCATAAATGCAATGAAAATTCTGTGAGGGAGCTAATTAATAGGTCCATTCTTCAGGCAGAAATATTTCTGGCGAAAATGAAAAATAATCCTCCTTCTGCTTCTCCATTTTTTCATCATTCTTTTCTGCAATAATCTTGTTTTGCTCTGCAAGAGGAAAAAAAATTAACACCAACTTTATATAGACGCTCAATAAAATAGGTAAGAAAATATAAATATATATCATGCATACATATATTATGCATCACTATGCATTAGGTAATGAAACAAACCTGATTGGGGCTTAATGTCCTGACCAAGTTCGTGGACGTTAAGGTTTAGTGCCTGAATCACTCGAGAAGGCAGCAAAACTGGAGAGAAACCTGATAAAATCAAACCAGCAAACATTGTTTAATCATATGAATTGTAATCGCGACCTTATTTATTATTTTATTATTTCTTAAAGATTTTATTAAGTGCATATCCCAATTTTTGAATTTTTATCAATTCAAATACCCCCACTTTTTCAACTTCTATCAATTTTTTTTATCAACATCCAAACTTTCTTTAGCGACTGAATCGTGATGTGGCAGTCGCCTTCCAAATAAACTGTTTACATGGATATTTACATTCCACATAATTAAGGACCCAAAAGTCATAGTTTAATTTTCAGAGATGTACTTTTTTTTTTCTTCAAAAAATCCTTTATATTATCAATCTAATTCTTTACATTTATATCATCAATCTAATTCTTTAATCTAATTTTCATCCCAAAATAATACTCCCTTCATCCACAATAGATGTGGTCCAAATGGAGTGGCACAGTTTTAAGAGTGAGAGCGTGGATGAGAATGAGTGATGGAAGTATTATGAGTGAAGGATGTATTACTACTCTTTTACCTTAAATGTAGAATACAAATAAAGTGAATACAAGGGAGCTCTCAATAAAATAAAATAAAAAAGAAGAAAATGGTAACATTTTAAGTGTGGTGATTTTCATTTATGGAGGACCGCAATTATCGTGGAAAGCCAAAAAGAAAAAAAAATTGGACTACACTAACCGTAAATGAATAAAGTAATTCAATATATATACATTATTATATATACTATATACTCATTAAATTTGATTTTATAATACTAGTAGCACACCTGGCTTATTGCTGAATTGAGGGTCAGTGCCTTGTCCACGGGGAATGAAAACTCCTGTGCCGCAAGATTTTCTCTTCGGGCCCAGGAAAACTGCCTGCATCGCGGGCCCACTTTTGGCCCAATTCGTTTGATTTCTTGCTCTTTCGGGTCTTGGGCCGGATCTCGTTTGTCTTTGAAACTAGTATATTAGAAATAAATAGAAAAAGTTAACCATTTAATAATACATAATCCCAATATATTTGTGTGTAAATTGCACAAATGTATTTCAATCAGTATAAACACAATCAGTAATAATAACATAATAAACATCCCCACGAAAAAAAATATATATAATAAACATATTTTTCAGAATACAATAAATGAATAATCAACCAAGTTAGTTTATTAAGCTGACCAAATAAATATCGCGTTGTATCATTAATATAGTAGTAGTTATTTCGAGTGTGCAAAAAAAAAAAAAAAAAAAAAAAGTTATTCGGTTTAAAAAGGAGTAAAGTGATTGAAAGTTCAAACTTACGTATGTATTTTAATCACAAAGGTAAAATTCTGAAGCAGTCAATAAGATGAATAACAAAATTAAGTTTGAGTTAAGTATAAGAGCAACAACTTTTTATGTTAGTGCACCTAGCTATATAGTGCATTAATCAATACAATATTGTGTTGCGTAATAGATAGGATGTCATTGAGAAGATTGTTTGTATATCTTTCCGTTGCGAATTCCGGGGATTTCTTTTGTAATGTGGTCGTATCACAAAAGGCACCACAGTTTACACCATTGTTTCAACACTCACTTAATCAACATGACTTTTTTACCTTACATTTCTTTTTTTTTTATTATTAACAACCGTATGCGTATTTAGTTATGAGACATGAACCTTCGTGACCGTATTAACATAAATCTTGGCATGTTAAAATTTAAGTCTCATGAATATTAATTGTATGCATTGGAGTGCTCGAAAACCTACCTTAACAAAACTTATCACGTCATTCTATCAAAAAACAATTATCACATCATTGTATTGGTATATGGAGATTTTAATGTTCAACATCAAACTCTTTCGAAATTAGAAATTTACTAATGAAAATAAGTAATTAAAATAAACTGAAGGAATGGACAACTTTTTTTGAGTTACAACCCACGAACCCTCAATCTTAAGCTTCAAGGAATGGGCAACTTACTCAAATAAAAGGAGAATAAAGGGGGAAAGACAAACTAAGAGAAAATTTCCCTTTTAACCTAAAAGAGAGTAAAGAAACTTATATACTTAGGTATGCGTTTACTTTGATGGAAAAGGGTGAAAAAGGATTATTTTCTCATCTTATCTTATCCATCATTTTCCAATGAAAAAATTTCCATCTTAATGTAAAAAAATAAGTACTCCTTCATGTTAAATGACTTAAAAATCCATATTACCATGCAGGAAATCTAAGGATCCTCCTACATTTAAATTATATTACATGCGGATGCGGAACATCAAGCAAAATATAGTTAATTAATTTATAAGCTTCGCACGACAATCTATTTACTAATGTGTTTTAATTGTAGCATGCTGAATTTATTACACACGCTACATATGTAAAAATAAGTAAACAGAGCAGCACCATTAATTAAATTAACAGGACTATGGCCACCGGAAAAAAGGAATACTCCTATAAAGTAATTATAAATAAAATAGTAGTACTAATAATTACGTTTACGTACCACCACCGGAGAGTTCATCTCTAAAAACGACGAAGATCTTATCGCGTACCGACAGCCTTGCTGCGCTTCGAATCCAGACTGCTCCGTCTAGAAGAAAGGACACGTACGCATTAAAGGGTTGTACATTTTTCTCGTTATTCGTCGTTGTGTACAAACATTCCACCTACCTTAGCGTGTCTGTGATCATGGGCCATCCGTGCACGCACCCCATTGTCGAGTACACTGTAATGTTTCTGCGCCATGCTGCACCAGAATAATTGAAGAATCTAGAGAGAGAAAGTAAGGGTGAGTGATTTGTTGTTGAGCAAATAGGATTTTGAGGGAGAGAGATGTACAGTTCCAACTTCAAACCTACAATATAACTACTTATATATTACGTGGAGTGGGGGTGGTGTGGTGCAGGGGATGATGATGGATCATTTTATATTCAAAGAGGTAAATGTTTTTTTGCCATTATTATTTGTCGCTCATGCCCTTCATTAAGTCACTTAATTACGTGGGATACTTTTAGTCTCTTTTATTTTGTATTTCTTTTTTAATATTTGCTTTGTAATTTGGTTATGGTGATTTTCTTTTCTTTTCTTTTCTTTTCTTTTTTTAAAAAAAAAAAAAAGAGAACTGTTCAACTGATGGTTTTTGATCAATATTATTAATTAACTATGTAGGCTTTTTAATTTTAGTTACGCGGATTTATAAATATGGTACTTACTATCCTTCTACTCTAGAGTAGATTAGTTTGATATTTTAAAACAAAATATGTGAACTTTCTTTCCTTATAAATGTAATAAGTGCAATTTGCAGAATTCATATCTTATTATGTAGCTAAAGGTAAAGAACATAATCAAGATTTTGTAGAAAACTAGATCTCAAACTGATGCATGTATTTTATAAGTACTATTTCTTTTGAAAAAAATACCTTATAATCTGCACTAATTTTAGATTTAAAAGAGATGTGCATTTAGTAGGAATTAGGACTAACTAAAAAAAAGACTTACAATAAGATTTGTAGTTTTTTTGTCACTGAACTTAAGATTACTCTATTGTGGTTTGCCTAATAAATACCGAGACACTCATATTTCTTTATCACTTTTATCTGTGTAAAGATTATAGTGTTAGGCCGAATCGTTTGATATAAAATTAGGTCAACAAAGAATTCAGATGAATTAGTACTGATCACTTCAAATTTAAATTACATGAAATTAGGTTTGTTTGTCTATTCAGATTTTTTTAATGATCTCTCTCATTAATCATTCGAAGTACAAACAGTATTTCACCATTATTTTTATTCTTTAAAGTAAAAAACACTAGTAGTAAGATTTTTCAAAGAAAGAAAACACTAGTAAAGCTGTTGTCAATAAAATTACAATGACTGAAATAATAGAAAGGAAAAGAGTACTTATTAGGATATTAATTACATTTGCTTAATCTAAAATAAAAGTTGGGTTTGAAGACAAATATAATTAAATACATATGCTAGTTTACTCAATCCGCTTTAAAAAATTACATGTAGAAGATTATACAAAATGTAAAACTTTAATTTATAGGATAAAGTGCAAATTAAAAATACATCAAGCATTCAGGTTGTAGAACAGATCCACCTATAACTTTTTCTTGTTTTGTGGCAAAATTACTCTAAATGAAACGTTTTCTTTTATGTTCTGCAAAATGCTCATTTGAATTAACGATGCTAACAGTTGAGATATTTTTATTTTCTTTTATAAGCAAAGCATAAATATTATTTACAATATAAAGAGAACAAACTATTGATTTGTAAAAAATATTTATATCATATTTGTATATATGAAATTACAATAAAAAGGTGGAAAAAATAACAAAGAGGCAGTCGAGGGACAAACAAGTAAATTCGTTAATTAGTATACAACGTGGGACGTGGAATAGGTTGGTTTGTGTTGTGTTCGGTGAACCGTTAACCCAGCCTCTCCCGTAGGTTGTTGCAGTTATTCATCAACAAAAATTTTTGTTACCCCAAATAATACCAAACTTGCATTTCCTCTTAATTTAAATTTTTTAATTCGGTCAAAACAAAAATTTAATAATTTCACAACACACAAATAACTTAAACCCCTGACCGGCTGGCCGTGACCTCATATTGTAATTGTAATATTCTAAAAATGGTGTACACTAAGGTTAATATTATGTCATTTTTGGCAATTATCTTTTTTATAATTAAACTATGCTTCAAATTTTAATTTTAATTTAATTAAAAAATGTCGTCTTTACGTAATTAATTTGAGCAACACAAGTAAGCTGAGGGGTTGACCATTAATTTCTTTTCTTCGTAACCAACCGCACCAACCCACCTATACACATTTGAAAAATATACTAGCTTTTTGGTTTAGGAAAGTGGAGTTGATTATTTTTGGTAATGATATTTAATATTTGGACTAATTTTGTATTTAACATGTTTAAGCATAGTGTTTAAGGTTGTGTTTTGGTTCGATGGATTTGGAGGAGGACTTAAGTCCTTTTAAGATATTTAATTCAGTTTGTTAGGTAATGGATTAATGATAAAAAAATTTTTTGAGAAGAATTAATGAGTAATATTTTTGCCAAAAAATACACAACCTTTGTTTTCTTCTCGATTTTAACAATACACATCCTTTATTTTCATTCTTGATTTTAACATGACCTTTTAATGTTGCCAAAAAAATACACACAGTACTTTTTAATTTTTCTCCATTTTCACACCGCTAAATTTCCCTCAATGAATAGTACTACTTATACATTCAGTTTCAGATTTGAAACATTCGATCACGTGAGTTGGAATAAAGGTAAACCCACTGAATAAACCAAATGTCCACCCATAAGCCCAATGTGACCTTAAGTAACATGACGAAAATAAATAGTGCCTCAACCTTAATCAATATAGAAAATTAGACAGACGTCACAAGATTTATAAATTTATTATGCATCAGTTGGAATTTCAGCAACACACATCTTGCTTGTTAGTTGTACTAGTCTCTTAGTTTCCTCATCCATCTCTACATCGTCCTTCTTCATCCTTTCTGCTACAATAAGCGGCATTTTACCAGCATTTGCATAAGTTCGCAGAAGAGAATTGTACACCTCTGCATTTACATAACCAGCACTACGAAGATTCGATAGCAACTTCTCTGCACCCTCAACATCGCCACACTCTTCCACAACAGCAAATACTTCGCGTACCAACTTCTCGTCTGGATCCCATTGTCTAACACTGCGGATAGCTTTCCTGAAGCAATCGAGAACTTTTTTTACCTGCCTTTGTTTCAAATAACCCCAAGTAAGAAGCTCCCACGTAGTATAGCCCGCTACTATCTTGTTCTCCACCATCCGACTGTAAAAGCTTTCGGCCTTCTCCATTTGTTGATTGTTGATGTAAGCAGCGAGGAGCACATTTGGGACCCTTGAATCCTTGGTTGGAGAAACAGACTCCCATTCATCGTACAGTTTCTCAGCCTCTTTAAACTCTTTAAGCTTCAGTAAGGAAGTGATCATGCAAGTGTACTCGACATCATTCAGCTTGTGGAAAACAGTCCTCATCTTTTTCCATATTCCACGAACATCCTTCTTATTCCCAAGAGCTGTATGTAAACTGATGAGTGAAGCATACGCCACTCTATTTTTTTTTGAGACCTTCTTCTCCATATCTTTTAAAGCAGACTCTGCTTCTTCCCGGAATGAGTTCTTGATGAACATGTTGGCCAATGTGCTGTGTGTCACCCAGTCAGCTTCGATTTTGGCCTCACTTAGCTCACGATACACCTTTTTGGCAGTTTCAACAGCATCTTGTGAGGCGCATGCAGCCAGCCACAGGTTATATGTGATGATATCTGGAGAAGTAACCTTCTTCGACTCCTTGATAATTTTTGGAATCTTTTCTAGCTGCCCTGTGGAAACATATAGAGAGAGCATATGGTTATAGGGAACCGGAGACTTCAAGTAATCACTTTCTGACATCTTCTTCATCAGTGCCTCTGCTTTTTCGGGCTCCTTGTGATGGACATAGGTGTGGAGAAGGGCACTGCAGGTCATAGGATCTATCATATTTTCAGGCAGGTCTTGGAAAAACTTTTCTGCACTGTTCAAACCACGAACTTTTGCAACCAAATCCAAATGTATTGCATAATCCCCAGACATAAGCTTCATATCCTGTTGTGTCTTCATCCATTCACAAATCTAAAAATAAAGATCAAATACCATCGTAAATTTAGATCATAAATTCAGACCAGACTGATTAATGTTTCTGACAACTTCTTAAAACCACCCAACGTTGTTAGTCCATTAACTCATTATATATACGGACAGCATTGCTTTGCTTATACGCCATGAATATCACTCAGCCATAGTTCTATGAGCCGATTACCCTTATAATGTAAGTAAAGCAGCAAAATATTGCAAACAACAAAAAGACAGGAAAAGAAAATGAAAGCATGTAGCATGAAGCTCAAAGAAAAAAGAGAAACTTAATGGTTTCTCTTATATAGTTATATTTATATGCTAGTACTATTTTGTTTCTTCTGAGAATTTCTCAGAAAGAAAGCCTTTTATAGGTGTTTGAACACTAAACTATCCTCTAATGATGAAAATACCAGAGTTCAAAGCTTCTGAATATCAACATAATCCCAAATTTGAATCGAGTTAAACATTTCAATGTGATAGATGACCAACCATAAACAAAGAAAAGCATTTGCTCTATTGCTCAATTCCCTTATTACATGAAGGATTAACATGTTTTTGTGTGTGTACGAATTAAAATGGCGAAAAATGCAAATACTTTTCAATTTGCTCGCACTAAACTTCTAAAAGCTTATGCTAAATTTAGGTAAACAGAGACAAACAATCATCACAGTGCAAATCATACATTCCATAGATTAAATATGAATTCTAACAGCAACAGATAATAATAATTAGGAAAAGAGGAAGATGTACAACCTCGAGAGCATGTTTATAACGCTTGAGGCTTCGGAGCTCGCGAACAATCCGATTAAGCTCGTACTTTTGCACGACGCCGCCCTCCTCCTTCCACTTTCTTATCGCCACGACGGCGCTCCGCTTCGCGAACACCAGAGCAAACATCCGCCGCCCAAGAGTGTCCCTGCCACCGCGGTTCTTCCTATTCGAGGCGGCGTCTATTCCCTCTCTTGCTGATAGCGTCCCCTGCGCCGGTGCAGCCGCGACAGCCGCCTTCGTCGAGAAGCGGTGCGCGGCGGCGACGGACGTTCGAACGATACGGCGGAGCATTTTCAGCAATGTCTGTTTTCAGCGTGTGAGAGTGAGACCGTGTTTAATTCATTGAGGAGTCCGGCCCAATATTGATAATGGGCTCAGATGCTCACATGACATCACACTTTCAAACTAAAATCAAGTAAATGTTTCATATTTTAGAGCAATCATCAAATTTAAACCTCAACTCACTTTCAATATCTATATTTATACTTATATTTTATTTATAAAATTTGGATGCCTTGTTATACCTCTATTGGTAATTATTTTTCATGAACAATTATGTACTAATGTACTCTATCCAATCCCCATAATATGCATAATTTGGAAGGGAAGTAAAATGTCAATAGAGAAAAGTAAGTGTGAGTGGAGAAAAGTATAACTAAAGATAAAAAGTGATAGAAAGTGGTGTACCAATGTAGTAGAAGGTGTAAATATATGGAAGTTATAAGAGTAATAAGTAAGAGAGTTATTTTCTAAAAAAAACTATGCATTAATTTAAGGACAAACGATAAAAGAAAATTTTGTATTTAGTGGGTCGAAATAGTATGTAAGGAATATACAAGTTCATTAGGAATTTCTTTGCCATTACAAAATTTAAAGTTTTAATAGTGTAGTATCAATTTCATCCATCACAGTAACAACTAAAAGACAATATAAAAAAGAAAAAAACACAAATTTTAGAAACTAAATTTACAAGGGTGAGTTTGTGACACAACAATAGGAGGCTTTTAGAAGATGCAAGGATTAACCTACCAGAGTCCAATATAGGAGTTACAGACAAGTCAAAAAAGGATGCATTAGAAAATTGCAAGAAGCATGTTAATATATTGTCATGTAAGGATTGAATATTGTGAGGATTGAATTCCTTAGCCGTGGACCAATATTGTGGTCCCAAATAGCAAGGTAGCCAACATTTCTATATTGTCATGCTCCCAAGGAAGATTAATATTGTCACTACACTTTACTTTTTCTCGCTCATGATATATGAACCATCACGATACGATCAATTGAAAATAGATCCTCACAATCATATCTAATAAATACAATAAAAATAAAATAAACAATAAAAATCCACCATTGTGGCATCAAGAATAGTACTAGGAGTCAATATCAGGTTATTGGATTTAAAAGGCTTTCTTTATTCAAGTTAGCATTATACCATCTACTAGAGGTAAACTCCATAACTTGGTTAAATTGGGCTAAATGATCATCCAAATAAAGCAATAAGTTCACATTCTAAGAATACCAAGAATCAAGGAAGATAAGATATGAAATATAATCATCCATATGAGAATTTTGTTAATTACACTCAACAAAACAATGTAGGTAGAACAATGTACCTATGTACAATATAAGGATTTTGTTGATCCAACAATTCTCTCTATGGTATGAAAAGTAATCACATAAGTCGTCATGTATTCATGAAATTATTATGGCTTGTTCACTAGTAGCTACCCCATAATATATTAAAATATCGGGATTAAATTAAATTTCGCCCTTGCATTATTAGAAAGCCACACAAAATCAGCTGCCACAATTAAAAAAAATGTAGAAATTATGTTTCTACCGTTAATTATTGTTATTTAACAAAATTACGTATTCCGTCAATTCAACTTAATTTGTCTACATTTCTTTTTATAGATGTTCCGTTTAATTTGTACATTTCCGAATACGGAAAATAATTAACTTTTCAAAACCATTCAAAAGTGGTGAAACCTAGTAACTTACCCATTTTTTTAATCTTTTTACCCTTATTATTATTTTTCGTGTCGAACAATAAGTAAACAAATTTATTGGTATGAAGAGAATATTTGATTTGTTTCGAAACGAAAAAGATAGTAAAACTGACGTATGTATTTGACTCTATTTCTTATTAAAAAAAAAAGAAGGCGGACTATGAGGCTAAAATTGTCATTTTTTTTTTAATTTTATGGTTATATATGAGGAGAAAATTTGAAATTCAGGATATAAATGAATGACTTACTATTACTAAAAACAATAATTTATCTCGATTTTCTTCTTCTTTTTTTAGTAGACTATTAGTAATTTAATAGAAAACCAACGACGAATTTATTAGTATGAAAATAGGTAAAATAAAAAAGAAAAGAAATGAGAATTGAGATATATATTATTTTGTAATCTCCTGTCGATAGTTGAAAAATATTTACTCCCGTTTACAGCTACATAACATATGGCTTGTGGCAGTGGTATATAACGCAAAAACTTGTTTAACAAGAAAATTAGAAAAGAAGAGATTGGTAGAAAGACGCTGTTGTTTTTATTTTGTAGAATTAAAGCTCGACTTAGCCTCACTTCATAAAAGTCGGGCGCACAAATCTGACCTAATCACCAAAATCAAGCCATAAACAAGCGTCAAATCGATGCCAGGTGGCAGTTCAACCTCCGGCACCCGCACGAGCGTCCGCATCGCCGTCATCGGCGACCGCGGCACCGGCAAATCCAGTCTCATCGCCGCCGCCGCCGCCGAGTCGTTCCGCCCTGAAGTCCCTCCCGTCCTCCCTCCTACTCGCCTCCCGTCCGATTATTATCCCGATAACGTCCCCATCATCATCATCGACACCTCCAGCAGGTTCCCGCAACGCCCTCAATTTTGTGTTCAATTTACTTTTTTCGTTTTTTTTTTAATCTATTTATATTTTTTTGTTTATAGTTGTGATTCGTTGTTTTGTGGATGCAGTTTGGAGTATAGAGGAAAACTTGCTGAGGAATTGAAGCGCGCTGATGCTGTAGTGCTGACGTATGCATGCGATCAGCCTCTGACGCTGAATCGCCTCAGTACATTCTGGCTTCATGAGCTTCGAAGATTAGAGGTTCGAACACAATGCAAATGTTTATGTGATGTGGTTTATTATTTTGACACTACGATTGGTTTAGACTTTTCTAAATTCTAATAGGATGTCTATTATGTATTTCTTTTTTCTTTTTTCAACCATAATTTAATTCAACGAGAAGGTGAAGAAAAATATGCTGTACTTGCTGGTTATGCAAAGGCTGCATTCATTGAAGGATGTGAAAATCATTGGGTTGGTGCCGGGCATCATATTGTTTGTTCCGAGAATCTATTACCGAGCTCAGTATTTTGTCCGAGCTAGTTAGGGGGTTGAAATGCTAATCTCAGCACAAGATAAAACTAACTGGAATGTGAGCGAACATGATTATCTTGGTGAATTATACTATTTAGCTACATAGCTATTATATTGGTCCCCACTTAAAAAATTAGCCTAGAAAGTATGTTCGACTGAGTTTGAGTTGACAGCATTGCAGAGACTGCCTCATTTCTTTGTTAACTTTCCACTCCCATAAGAGGTTTATTGGTATGCTAGCTGAGATGCATGAGCAGCTAGGAATGTGTATTTGCCTTTGCAACCGATATCTGTTGCGGAAGTTGATATATTTTGAGCTATATCAATGTCCTTCATTGTTTCATGTGAACTCACATATGGCTTGTCAATTGGGGTTTCTTAGATTCGAGCACCGGTGATTGTGGCTGGTTGCAAGCTAGATAGGCGAGATGAAGAGTACAATTTGAGTGTTGAAATGATGCCGCTTATGCAGCAGTTTCGGGAGATAGAGACTTGCATAGAATGTTCGGCAGCTAATATGCTCCAGGTTCAATATAATGTTTTAACCTTTTTCTTATCAGTTAGACTTTCATATTTACTTCCCCACAAGAAGCAAGATTCTTCAGATAACTGATGTCCTTAATTCCTTATAAATTGTTTTAGATCCAAGAAGTGTTTTACTTTGCTCAAAAGGCAGTACTTCACCCTACAGCTCCTTTGTTTGATCAAGAAACCCAAGCTCTAAGACCACGATGTGTGAGAGCACTAAAAAGGATATTTATTCTTTGTGATCTTGATATGGATGGTACTCTCAACGATGAAGAGCTAAATGAATTTCAGGTAGTTTCAATTTTTCTCTTATTTAAAATATCTTGTTTATTAATCGATGATATCATCTTCTTTATAATTCTTTGACTCTATTTAATTGCTTGTAATTAGGTCAAGTGTTTCAATTCTCCTTTGCAACCTGCCGAAGTAGTGGGTGTTAAGAGTGTGGTTCGAGAGAAGTTGCCTGAAGGGGTGAATGAACTTGGTCTCACCTTGACGGGCTTTCTTTTTCTTCATGCTCTTTTTATAGAGAAAGGACGAATTGAGACCACGTGGACAGTTTTGAGAAAGTTTGGGTATAATGACGAGCTAAAGCTTGGAGATGATTATTTATCCTTTCCCAAAAAAAAGGCTCCAGATCAGGTGATTGCAACCTGTCTCCATTAATTGTAACAATGATAGTGATAATGTTTCTGTGAACAAACAGAAAATCTTAGCAAACGAGGCGTTTGTATCATGGCTGGACGCCAAGTTAGTAAAAGATCCTTAAAGCTTAGTTACTGCATTTTTATAATTATGCCCTTTCAGATTGAAGATATGAATAATTATCAAAATCGCTTGGTGAGGCATCATGCTTTATATGGGAAAGTAATGTGTGGTACATAGGTAGAGAAGTTATTTATGCACACGGGCATATATTAGATTTAAGTGACATTTCATATTGCTTTTTACCTTTAGGAGGATTTTATTGTTGTAAGGATTTGTGGGTTGTCTTCCGAAAGATGTAAGCAAACTATGGCAAACAATTCACTGATTAGATAATCAACAGAAACGCAGTGTTCACTCTAAGTAAATTAATAGGTAGAATTTAGGAATTTGGTCTTTAATTATCGTTATCAAAATGAGAATCATCATGGAAAATGATTTGGTTTTTTATATTTTTAGCACACTTATTTAGATTAATTGCAAGTGCTAAGATTTCATGTGCAAATATTGAATATTGAATTGGGTAGCTAATTACTTACTCATTCTACTGGATCCTATGATAGTTGCTTTTAATGATTTTTACTAATATCTCCTTTGCCACATACATAATTATTTATATTAAAGTCAATAAATTGAATGATATATGTTCCTCTATCTTCACTCTTCAGTCTTCTGTTTATGAAGTCTAAACATGGTCATGAATTGAAGTAGTTAATTGGGTAACAATCAATTATTCAATTTTTTTATGGTGACACTAATTATTACATAATTGGTTATGTTTTCAGTTGATGTTCAGTTATTTTTTCCATGTTCTAGTTTATGCTTCTTCACTGTGAGCATTTAGCTTATCCTTCTTTTATGATTGCGTCCATGCAGAGTGTTGAATTAACTAGTGAAGCAGTAGAGTTTCTAAAGGGAATCTTCAGCACATTCGATGATGATAAAGTATCGTTCTGTTACTCTCTTTCTACTTCTATCAGAATGGACATTTACTGCATTAAGCAATATGGCGCTCTGAATGATTAATATTATTTCCTCAGTTAAGGTCCTTTAGTATTAACTTCTCATGTAATTTTTTGTTGTGGTTCAATATTCGAGTCCTATTCATACCATGTTTTTTGAGATGCATTACACTTAATCTTACGCTGGAGCCTGGATGAAGCATATTGAATTTTTGTTTGATTATTTTTTCAGCTATCAGCCATTTATTAAACAAGTCTGCCGAAGGGGGGGGGGGGGGGGTTGAGACCACAATAGGACAAATTGCATGCACCTAATTTTTGAAGTTAATGTTGATTCTATTCTAGCACATCATTACCTTTGTTTGCTAATTATTATTTCAAAACTCAAATTCACTTTATTCACTAGTAAAATAGTGACAAGTGCTACAAGCGTTGATCTTGCGGTGGAAGATATTGTATATGTTATGCTATTAAATGTTATTAAAACCCAATTCCTTTCAGTTCTTTTATTTATAATGTGGAAAATTAATCCTGCAAAGATTGTCTCCTTTAGGCTTTTATACCTTTTCTTCAGATGCACTCATGCACCAACAACCAATTAATTGCAAATTTACTATACTGCCTTTGTGCTTTAATAGGATGGTGTTCTTCGGGAAAGTGAGCTTGAAGATCTATTTTCAACTGCACCAGAAAGGTAAATATATCTACAAAATTTGTTTACAGTTGTTGTTCCCCCCCTCCTCATCAGGCATCAAATCTATTTTAACCTCAAAATTCAAGGTATCTTGATGAGTTTGTTGTTTATAGAGTATTTTATATGGGCTGGTGTTAGATGGATCAAAGTATTTTTGTTAGCAACTGGATTTTGGTCCTCTTATACATCAGAAATTAGCATAATGATTTTGTAATTTTTTCCTTTTTCTTTCTGATGTTTGTGACTTGGTTTTCATAATGTAAATTTAGTCCTTGGGATGAAGCTCCTTATAAGGATGCAGTTGATAGAACACCACTGCGTGGGTTGTCTCTTTCTGGATTTCTGTCTCAGGTGGGTACGCCTGGTTTCTCTTCTTCGCATGATGCATTGTTTGTATGTCTCCTATAAATGAATCAATAGTCCACTATATAAGGCCTAAAATTCTGCAAAATGATAGAAGAATATTCTTGCATCAAGGATTCATATCATACATTAACAGTATCAATTAGAAGAATAACTATTTCTGTGCACAGGTTAATCACTATGATTTTCCATCTAGCTTCTATCTTTTTGTGAATTATAAAGTGTTAATGTTCTTAAAATCATATATTTAGTTTCATTGCAACAAAAGTTTTTACTCACAGCAATAAATATATGGGTACTAGCATTTAAGCCATGAGAAAACAGATTGTAGTTATAATTACAATTAATAAATAAGTAATGTCTTCATTGCTACAACTAAAAACTTGTCTTGTAATTGCAAGATCATTTAATTCGTGATTGTTGAGGATATTAATCCATTTGGAAGTATATAGCTCCATATTTTAAACTTAGAAATATAAGGAATGTAGTTTGTGGAATTTATGATTTTATAACAGAGTTTAGTATCACTTTTAATTCTACAATTTTACGTTGAACTTCCATTAATTTGAAAATTTACGGGTCCACTTTTTTCATAAAATTAAAAGCACAACTCTTTCTTTTTTTTTTTTTACTATAATCTTATTGCATGAAATACAGCGTATAACTCAATACATATTCGTTTCTTACACTTAGTGACATTATAATTTTCTTGTTTTGTTCTCATGTTTAATTTATAGTGCAGTGGGCTCTTATGACATTATTGGATCCTGCTCAAACTATAGCCAACTTGATATATGTTGGCCACAACTGTAATGCAGCATCAGCCCTACACATAACTAGGAGGAGATTACTAGATAAGAAGAAACAGCAAACAGAACGAAATGTCTTCCGGTGCTTTGTTTTTGGACCTAAGAAGGCTGGAAAATCTGCATTATTGACGTCGTTGCTGGGAAGGTGGTGTATTAAACTATTTGCATTTTAGAGTTGTTTAATGATTGTATGAATTGTTTATAGTACTGTATTCATTCATATTATTAATAAGATTATGTTATTATGTTATTGTTCCCATGTACAGGCCCTTTTCTGAAAATTATGTTCCGACAACTAGTGAAAGATATGCTGTGAATATCGTTCATCAACATGCGGTGAGTATTAATTGCTCAGTCAATTTACTAAAATAGCATCTCTCCTTGAAATATTCAACCAAGTTGTTGCAACTCGTTACTTTGCACTGAAGACAGTTGTGAACCTGTGTGGCCTTGGAATAACAAACTAGCTTTGGATGCAGTCTCTCTTAGAAAGTGAAAATCTTTGGAGAAAGTATGCTCCATTTCACAAACAATTTTATGATTACAAGTGAGGAGTTCCTCAATTAGGTTCCATTGAGGCTTTTTATTATTTACAGGGCTTTTAGCCATCTCACAGATTAGCTTGACCCATATAGAGCTTTCTAGAGATTATAAGAACTTCCATGGGCATTGGGAAAATGTGATAAATTGGTATTGATGCTGTTAAAGCGTTAGTTTTAGTCTTGTAATCAATTGATTGATTTGCTGTTTCTGTTTTGTCCATCTTACTTGCAGGGCAACAAGAAAACTTTGATACTCCAGGAAATTCCAGAAGATGGAGTTAAGAAACTTTTATCAAATAAGGAATCCTTGGCTGCTTGTGATGTAGCTGTTTTTGTGTATGACAGGTAAGTATGCTTTGCATTTATAAGGATTTTCCAAGTTGTACAATGGTAGCACTTAATTAATTTATTTGTTTGTTTGTGTTGCTTTTTATTGCCATATATGGATTGAATATAGTGCCTCCTCCTGTTATGGCCTTTAATGATGATTTACTATTTAAATTTTTTCTCCCAGCTCAAGCGAATCCTCTCTCAATGGAGCAGTCGAATTGCTTACTTATGTGGCAAGGCAAGGGGAAGAAAGTGGTTTTGGGATGCCTTGTCTCCTGATTGCAGCAAAAAATGATCTCGATTCAAGTTCGACATCAAACAGAGATTCAGCCAAGGTATTTGATTTCTCTTTGGCCATATCTTCCTCACTTTTGAAACTAGCATTAAGAGATACAATATGCTTTGTGGACGAGATCAATCTATAAAAAGGAAATAACAAACAAAGATATAGAGTGATTCATGTTCTAATTATAGTTTACCTTACCTGATCTTGTTCTAGATTTGTGTGGATATGGGGATCGATGCACCTATTCCCATAAGTGTGAGAGACAGAGATATAAATGACGTCTTCTCCAGAATTCTGAATGCGGCTCAGCAGCCTCATCTCAATGTTCCTGAAACCGATCATGGGCGCAGCCAAAAACGATACAAGAAGCTCGTTAATCGTGCTCTCATGGGTCTCTCAGGTACCCTTATAGTATGCACTATTAATGTATCTTATCTTAGTTGACATAGTTCTTGAAGCTGACCCCGTTGGATGTATACTGCAGTATAGTACTATGGTGGTTAATAAGGCTTACATTGCTTTCCCGTTGTTTATTTGATTATGTTAATTTTACAGTTGGAGCTGCGGCTACTTTTGTTGGGTTGGTAGCATACCGGGCCTATGCTGCAAGGAAGAACACCTCAAGTTAGATTGGCAATTCTTTTGGTAAACTAAAATAGTTAAATTGCATCATTGACAACTTCACATTCTCTATTTTTTCACCCAATTTAGTGGTGTTTCATTTGGACTGATGAATATTATTTGTGCATTAAGAAATGTTTTTTTCTACAGTTTAAAGCTATTTGTATCTCAATAGCTCCTTGCTAATGCTTGTTGTAAAAGAAAACTATGATTTTTCCATTTTGTGTGGATCATGTCACGGCTCTTAGTAACACGATTTTATATTCGTTGTTTTGATGTAAATGAGATTCTTTAATTGATCGGGACTGATTTCTTGGTGATAGCTAAAATTCTAAATTACTTATGCAGAAACCAGGGCTCTGACTGTAAGAAAGAGGAGCCTAAATTTAGGAAAGATGAGGACTTAGAATTTGGAAAAGAGGAATGCAGGATTCATGTTGGTCCACCAGGCACCCAGCCTCGAGCCCAAGTTACGGCATGGTCCTTGTTTATGAGGTTCTTTTCCTCGATCCTAAAAATGCTTACGACCGAATAAGTGTGAGTGTTTTTTTCCTGATAATTTTGGTATTTTCTTGTGAGCATCGTCACTTGAATTTTTGAGAGAATATATTAACGATTTTCTACAAAGAAATAAAGTTATGTTCTCTCTTTAGGTATATATAGCTTTACTATGGTAGAACACTGTATTGGACGCCTTGACATGACGCCCACTATCGTAGCTGGATAATTTATGCTTTGTGGTTCAAATTCGAGTACAATTTATTTGGAGCAGCAAAATCAATGTGAATTAATGATCAACTAACCTCGGCTCTACTTGTTAAGCGTGAGTCGTTGGGGTCACCAATAAATAATTGAGTTTTAAGAACTACTTTGGATGAATCTAAAAGGTTCGTCAAATGGAGAAAATTTTATTTATTTTTTGGTTAGGCTAAACAGTAGGTAGGGATAGTGTGTTCACTTAATTGCGAAAATCCATTCGAATTTTGCAGTCGCTTGACTTATGTGCGCAAGAATATGAGTGGATTTAATTTTGAACTCCGAAAGTCGGGATTCGATAGTAGTCTCATGATCTGGATATTTCATGCGATAAATATTTTAGAAAAAGAGTTTATTACTGGGTGATAGTAGTTCTTTTTACATAGAAAATAATATAAAATGGGCTAGTGCATCAGACACATGCTTTAATAGATGGAACTGGAGGCAACCGTAGAAATATACTTACGAGTGCTTAAAAAAAAATGCTAATGATGAGCAAAAATATTTAGGTTAAACGATAAATCAAGGTTGAGAGTGTTGATGCTCACAACCCCAAAGGCAACACCCATCGATCTGCCGGTGGATGGAACAATTTTATAGTTTGTTGGATTATATGAGGAAATACTCAATTATATATGTATGTATGTATTTGTCAAATCTAGTTTATCAAAGTTGTGAAGTTCGCACGTGCCATTTTAATGAATCCTTATCTTTGGTAGCTAGACTGATTATATACTAGTATTAGGTAGAGCGACTCACTATATATGCTAAGATTATATGCATCGCGCCTCTATGGGGGATGCTCGAGGGTGGCTCGAGATGGGGGTAGCTCGAGGCCACCGCGTGGCAAAGCACCGCGGCTCGAGACCGGCTCGAACGCACGAGATCGGCTCGAAGCCAACGCCGCAAGCCACGCGCCCCTTTTACGAAATTAAAAAAATAAAAAATAAATGGCGTGTGTTTACACGCGCCTAACGTAAATAAAATTTAAATTTCGAACGTCGGCTGCTTTCAACGGCTAAATGCCGATTTTATTATTATTTTTTTTCCTTTTCCTCCACTTTCTCTCAACCCTCATTCATCCCACACCAAACATACAACCTCTTTCTCTCTCAAATTCAACTACAAAAAAATGTCTTCGTCGAGTTTTTCATCTTCGTCGGTGGAATATGTCGAGGGTGGCACCGACGACGAGGTAATGGAGATGATGGCGGACGTGGATCAACACATACGTGCACACTTAGCGGCGCAAAAAAAGAAGAAGAAGAGGGCGCGCGGGTTCGTTGACCGCGACCGAGAAGCAGCGTGTGCGCTCCTACATGCCGACTACTTCGCTGACAATTCCACGTACGGCAAGCATTTTTTCCGACGCCGTTTCCGGATGCATAAGCATCTGTTGCGCATCGGCAAGACGTTGGAGGAAAACGTCCACTACTTCACGCATCGACAAGATGCACTCGGACGATGGGGGCTGACGTCGGTGCAAAAATGCACGATGGCTGTGCGACAATTGGCGACCGGTGGTGCTGCGGATGTGTTCGACGAGTACCTGAAGATCGAAGATAGCACGGACCAGCTTTGCCTCAAAAAATTTTGCCGAGCAATGATCGATCTCTTCGGCGAGCGGTACTTGAGGAAGCCCAACGCTACCGACACCGCACGTCTGCTCCAAATGCACGAGGCGCGGCATAGGTTTTCGGGGATGCTCGAGAGCCTGGATTGCATGCACTGGGCTTGGAGGAACTGCCCAAAAGGGTGGGCGGGTGCCTACACTCGTGGCGATCAAGGCGTGCCTACCTTAATCTTGGAGGCGGTAGCGTCGCAGGATTTGTAGATCGATCTGACATGCCTTTTTTGGGTGTGCCGGCTCCAACAACGACATCAATGTCTTCAATCAGTCGCCCTTGTTCACCGACGTGCTTGAGGATAGAGCTCCACCGTGCACCTTCACCGTCAACGGGAACCGCTACGACAAGGGGTACTAATTGACCGACGGGATCTACCCTGCTTGGCCAACACTGATCAAAGCGCCGAAGGTTGAAACTGACCCAAAGACGGCGAGGTTCAAGAGGATGCAGGAGACAGCCAGAAAGGACATAGAGCGGGCCTTTGGAGTGCTCCAAGTCCGATAGGGAATAATTCGCGCTCCTGGTCGGTGCTGGTACACGAGACATCTCCGAGACATCATGTTCGCGTGCATTATTTTGCACAACATGATCATCGAAGACGAGCGAGAAGATGTGGAGAATTGGAGAGACCACTCCAATTCTCCGTCCACTAGCGGGATATCCCGGAGGACCACTCCGATCGCCGAGTTGAGAGATCAACGAAAGCACGTTCGGCTTACCAATGATCTCACCGAGCACCTTTACCAGAAATTTGGATCTCTACCGGAGTAGTCCACATTTTAATTAATGTAGTAGTTTTTTTTTTTTTAATTTCTATTAATGTAATTTTTTTTATTTGAATTAATGTAATGTTATTTTTATTAATGAAATTTTATGAATTAATCTAATGGAAATGGGAATTGTTTAATATTGTGCTGGAGACCCTTTGGAGACCGTTTGGATGCAGAGGTAGGGGTCTCTAAAGGGTCTTTAGTGCTAGAGACACCATTGAAGACCACTAATGATCTCCAAGGGATGCAGATAGTCTAATCGGAGGTAAAGTTGAGTAGCAGTAGCAGTAGCAGTGTAGTATGTAGGAGATGGAAATAAAAAGTGAGCGTAACACTAATTGTCCTAGTTTATCGCAAAAGAAGATTCCAAAACCCGTTGATGTGAAGAAGGAAGATCCGATGCAGATTGGTAGCATACAACATGTTTGTATTATACAATCATGATATTTGTGAAGTGGAGATAATAGCGAGTGGGCAGGAGGATCTCGAGGGATATTCATGTCAGCAGGCAAAGAGCAATCAACCAATCAAAATTCGAAAACGGGACGTCAAGCCTAAATACGTACCAATATAGTCCAAGAAAACTATCTGATTGTTTTTGCCACTTTATTTTATTTATAACATCAGTCTTTTGAATCCAACGGTTCAAACTGTGGTTGGTGACGAATGATGATATTCTTCGAGAGCATGGACCGTTGGATTCGGGGATATGATTGGCAAATTTCCGTATCATCTGCAGATGAAGTGAAATGAATGAAAGTGCGGGTAACTAACTCTATATGTAGATAGTCAATGTTACTTTTAGGATCGCGTTTGTATAATTTTTTTTTTAATAGATAGTAGTAGTGATGTCAATCGGCCTAACTCAATCCAACTAGTTATATCAAATTGTCAAGTATTTCAGTTCATACTGATCAAATTGAATTTTTTTTTGGTTAGAATTTTCCAAGTGAAATAGGATGATATTGATTTAAAAATTTTGTATAGATGCGGAGGCATGCACATTAACATCAATTCATTGTGTGTGTGCCATACACTAATGAAGTAAAGTAAATGGGTAATAATGTTTCATTTTGCGTATCTATCTACTACTAATAAGATTTTCTAAGAGAGTGACGACTCAATTCTAATATAATATTAGAGCAGTTCCTTGAGATTTCATTTACGTGTGGTAGTCAATGGTCGCCTACATGTGAGGGGGTTAGTTGAAGTTCCCCATTTGTCTCATATCGACTTAATTAGTAAAGATCATGAATTTCTAAACATTTAAATTGGATAATCATGTCCCTTGATTAAGTCTTGTAAGGAGGTGAAGATCCAATCATTTTTTTAGGAAGGTGATGATCCAATTGTAATAGTACCTTTTATCACTAGAGAATTAGTTTCATGCTGGTAATAATAACAAAGAATGAACTCACAAATTTTTGGCTTCGAGTTTGAATTTTCAGTGTTAGAACTATTCTGGTTCACATGAAGTCAAAAAATGGGAGGATAATTATAGTAAAGAATAGGCGGACAACATATTTTCTGCAAAAGGGACTATTGACCCATATGTTTAAGCTTTTGTCACTTTGTAAAGTTCGAATTATCAAATTTGAGATTTTCTTTTTCCTTCAGTTTCATGCGAACTTTTTATCAGCATATTAAACTAAAAGAAAATTATAAAAGCACAAAACAAATATTCGTACTTTTTGAATATTAAATATTAGGTATACCCACAACATTTGTAACTTATAGACTCTAAAATATAGTGCGTAAAAGCTGAGTTATTATACTTTTGATTTGGTAAAGATGAAAATATATGGATCATTAAACTAAGGACTAAATTTCAGTACTTGTGAAAAAAGTGTCCGAATTTCATGCTCACCAAGTTGTAAGAGGAAAAAAAGATTATTGATGGGGCTAAACCCTATGCCCACGTCTTGATGGGGCAATCGCATTTTTGTTTAATAGGATGATCGGACTTAGGCTGTGAGCAGCGGCGATCGTCAAGATCGCGCTCGCTCACATGTCACATCATAGCGAGCTCGCGTGCTCACTAGGGTTGCAGCGGCGAGCTCGCTATTAATTTTGTTTTTCTGTTTTATTTTTATTTCTACGTTAATTTTATTTTTCACAATAAATTATATTAACTTGCATAAAATAAATTAAAACAAACATAATTAATTATAAAAAACCCTAATACAATGACATAATTAAAAAAAAACGCTAAAAAATACATTGACATAATTAAAAAAAAAAACCCTAAGCGCTAAAAAAACCCTCCACGTCCTTCACGAGGTTCCAAACCGCCAAATGCTTGAACGTCTCGCCATGCATGGCCACCCATTCATTGAGCGTCGAGTTCACAAACATCTCCTCAGTGATGCCGGTCGGCTCTTGATTCCGGGTACGCCGGTGCATCGCGTTGAATAACCCGCAATTGGTCTTGACTCGGAACCAGTGGTGGCGCAACTGCATCGAGTTGCGCTCCGTCGAGTACTGTGGGCGATCCGCGTTGTAGCGAGTCTCCACTCTCGTCCACATGGCTCCATTGCCGCCGCCGCCATTGTGGACGTACTACCACGTCCGTGCCAATTTCAAGGTTTCGCCATCGGTGTAGGGATGAGGAGGCATCGTCGGGAAGATCGCCGGAGATCGCCGAATGAGAAAGTTTGAAAGAGAGGAGAATGAGAGGTGTGATGTTTGAGGGAGTAGAAGAAGGTATTTATAGTGTTAAAATGGAGAAATAAAAAAAAATCGAATTGTAACCGTTGTGATTGCCAACAGTCGTCTGATGATCATTGTGCGATCGTCACGTGTCCCTTTGACTGTCAGCACGCACGTTGTTTGGCGATCGGCAGAGCGAGCCTGCGCTCGCTAGGGGTGCGCTCGGCAGTGGTGCGTGCGCGATGCGAGCACGCTCACTAAGGGTGCGATTAATAGATGTAGTAGAAGAAACGTCAAATTTATAATTGAGATTCAATGACCCACATCTTAGAGCACTTCTAGCAGTATTCTCAAAATTTTGCTTATAAAGTTTGCTCCTATTTTTTCATTAATTATTTAGCTCATATGTTATGAATGCACACATGAGTTCTCCTTTTTTAAAAAATATATTTAATAACAATTGTGGACTCAATTTTATGAGATAATAATAAATTTAGGAATGTGTAAGTTTAAGGAAAAATATTAGGGAGATGTAAATATTTTGTGGGGTCGACCCAATTCTGAAGATTGGATAAACATTTTATCTTACTTTATGTTATTTTATCCATTAAAAGTTATTTTGAATGACTATTAAGAGCATCCGCGGCGGAGCCGGCGAGCCGCTAGCGCTCGCTACTCCTCCCTGTTTTCTTGCTGGCGCTCCGCTGCAGCTAGTCCACTAGTGCAAAAGAATGGAGCAACTGCACCATTTTGGTGTGCCAAGGTGGAGGGAGAAGAAGGTGAGGTGGCGACATCTGATTGATGGGCAAGGAAAAAGGACATTAATGTAATTGAAAAGAAAATTAAAAGCACCAGCGGGAAGTCCGTTGGCACCATTGTGGGAAATTCGTAGCATCAGCAGACTTGAGCGAAATTCGATGGCGCCCACGATTTTGATGCGCGGTTGTGGATGCCCTAAGAGTCCTCTTAGTGTCCTTTTATGCACCACTTTCAATCATTTTTACTCCTTTTTGTTTTCATTTTTAATTTCCTGTGTTTTAATTTTTTGTACTAACTAATTAGGGTTTAATATCAATAATTAGAGTACACAATATTTTTTGGTATTTGATTCTAATTTTATTGGTAGTAATTGGATATTAGGATTGATAAATTCATAATTAGGATATGTGATATTTCAAACTTTGTTTTTTAGCAATGAATATTATTTAAATAATACATTTAAATATTGGACATAAATGTGACATCAAAAGTATTGGGGCAGAGACGCCCCGAATTGTAAATTTTTGGTTCCAAATTTTTTCCATAAAAAGAAGAATAATATGAGCCAATGAGAGATCGACACCCTTCTTGTCTGTTAGTTGATGAAAATTGAATTTCAATAATAGAATAATTAGGAGAAGGGGACATTGTATAGATTCCCGACAGATAACACTAGATTTTCAAAATCTAAATATTTGTAGGAACGTGGCTCTTTTTGTGGTATCCTAAACCGATGCATTGTCGGAGTCATCAGCCCTACCAAAAACCAACATCAATTTCTTCAATATACTATCAAAGATAGAAATAGAATTTTTCAGATTTTCATAATTTCAACAAAAAGGTAAAATATACTATATAAAAAGCAAACAAACATGTAGGTCCGTAGTTTGGAGTTAATTTTCATATGTTTCTATAATTGGATTTCGAACTTTCTATCTATGATTTCCAAAGTGTTGAACTTTCGTTTAGGTTAATTAGTGTAGACCTTAAACTATATGTTACTTTATTAAATACTTTTTACCCAAATGATAGCTCCCGAAGTTTAAGAATCCCGATTGAATATAATTAAAGTCCAGTAACTATATAACAATATTATAATTTAAACTCAAGGACAAGATTATAATTAAATACTGCATACTATTAGAAGGCATTTTAGCAATTTATGCCCATTTTTTCCCTTTCTTTTCTTCGATCAATATATATATCGACATAAAAATTGTACAATGCGAATGAAGCATAAATTGATAGTAAATTTCTTATTTCTTGATAAAATGGAATTCCAAAAATAATCATTGTTGCGGAACATCTCAACGTCAATAGTATTATGAGTAGTCCTTAACTCCTTCTTAGAATATATAAAGTCGTAATTTAGATATGAGGCAGTGACAACGATTAATAAACCCTCATCAAAGAAACACAATCCCCCCCTCCCCGCCTCAGCCACCAACACATTTATTTAATTACTTGATATGTCGTACATTATTTGTGAGCATTGCTGACGTATATTCTATATTTAATACTATCTTATTTTTATTTTTTTAATATTTTTTTACAATTTACAAATAGCATGCGCATATTAATTATATATGTATACGGACGAAGCATTTGATGTGAAGATAAGCATCAAGATCTCCATTTGGTGGCCTCGATTTGAGCAATTATTTCATGGGCCATAAGGGGCATGTGTGCGTCCAACGCTATTCGGCCAACGAGTGGCATTTATTGAGAAACCAATTCAATTCTCATCAACAAATTATTTAAATACGATTATAAATAGTTTTTTTTGCCACAGTATTAAAAAAAATATGGTAAATACTGTGAGGGAAGAAAAACAAGATAATGATTGGACTCATGTTCTAAAGTGAAAAGAAATAAAATTAGTTACAATTTTTATGGACCGATGAAAAAAAAACTAGCTATAACATTTGTAGACAGAAATATCAGATATCAGGTAGTAGTGTTTAAAATTAGCCAAAACATGGCCGTAAAGATAATGATTGGGCTCATGTTTTGGCACCCTCCGTACTCTAGAGAGAGAGAGAGAATTTATCGTGTCTATTATGCTCCATGCATCCTGTTATATTATCACCACTTTAGTCTTCAAATAAACATAAATGTATGCGGACTCAAAAAATTGAGGCCGTTTCCCTTGAAAAACAGAAGAAACAAAAATAGAGTTCGTTTTCCTCAATAAAATAGAATTACATAAGGAGTCTAGTTTGGGAAGCCGTTGATATGGGATTGGGGAACTACTTGCCTTGAAGAAGTTGACTAAATTGCATTTTACGTCCCTATGTTTTTTCAAACCTACATAAAATATCCTTATATTTTTAAAATTGTATAGAACACTCTTATATTTTATTAAACTCTGCACATTTGCCCCTCTGTCTATTACAATAATGATTAAATTAACGCCGTTAGAATAGGTGTTCACCGGTAGATATTGTGTCGTATTGGAGACCTATTTTCTTCGATATACTCAGCATCGACAAATACATTTTTTTCCGTCTAAGGTTCCATACCAACTTGATTTGACATTGGTACATCAGTTTCTTCATTAAATAGTTTTAAGGGTATTTTGTCATTTAGTCAATCTATTGAGAAATGTTGGCATAGTTTTTGTAATTAATATGGTTAAAATTTAAGTGATCTTATATATTTAACTGGATAACAATAAAAATTAAGCACCTTAATTAATAATGAATAATTTGGTACTCAATTTGATTAGAATTCACATATTTTTGGCAAAACAAGAACCAAAGTAATTTATTAATTTTTATTAAAATATTTCACGAATATAATACCCACAATAGATCATTTATACAAAAAAAGACTATACATTGCATATTGACCAAAATAGAAAATTTGAAATTGCAATAAAATTGCGCGCGCGCGTGCACATATATATATATATATATATACTAATTTATTTTGGAATATCCTGTGTGCTCTTTATTCTCCTGGAATTTTTGGAAATGGTTGTCTTTTCATTAATATTTCATATTGTTTAAAGGAAAAAATAATTAAATTCCGTTAAATACTTGAAACTTCTTTGTTTTGCTTTTGATCGTAATTTTATAGAGTTGTTCAAGTCTCAAATATGAATCATATTTGCTACTATCACATTGGGATCACATCTCTCCGATTGAAATATTTATTTGTTAAGTGTAACTCGACCAGCCATATGATAATTTAAAGCGGTGTTCACTCAATTATAGGATGAGAAGTAGAAGTAGAAATGATGATCGAACTAATAGGAAGAATGGAGAAGATGAAAGTACTGTAGCTGCTGAAAAAGAACCATGTCACTTTGAATATTTGTTGTATTATGTGTGTTTGCTATTTTGTTAACACGCCACAAGTGTACGGGTACAATTGTGTACAGGAAAGTAAGATCATTCCACAGGGGCTGATATTAGAACCCATAAGTACTGCTTTCAATAAATATTCACTATTTATACTTTTGGACAAAAAGATTTAAATTAACTAATTAAACAAATAATTAAAAGGTTATAAATAGCAATTAAAGATTCAAATACGAGAAAAAGATTATCACAAGGCTTCGATTTCAATGGATATTCAAACTCAAACTCGCTTTAATTAATTAACTACATAAAAGACTCAATTCTCCTTAAGACAATCACCAAATTAGCTTAAGCCTGTTATCGCAACAAATAAACCGTAGATTACATGCAAGAAATTATTGTGTCCAATCAATTACTAGCATGCAACTCCTAAAAGTTCCCTAGATTACTCGCCTTCACACAAATCTCAAGATCTATCGACTTTATTGAAGTGTGTGTCCCTTGATCTTAGTTCAAGTATTAATTATCTTTTTCGATATAAAATTAATACAACAAATATGCACGATTGGTGGCCAATCAATCAAGCATGAAAAAACACAAGAACAAAGAAAAGGACAAAAGATTGTAGTCAATTAATCAAAACAAATCTAAATTCAAAGCATCCATCTACACTCTAACCCTAAGATAAATTAAAGATAGTTTAGTCACACATAATCATGACAAACATAATCAAAGATTCAAGAAATAACATAAGCAAAACAATAAAACCCGTAGGAAGTTCTCGATCTTGAATCTTCTCCTCTTTTCTCTTCTCCGTCTCCTTAAAAGCCCCAAAGGCTGTTAGGTTAGATGTGTGAAAAAAATATGTAATAAATGTGTATTCTAAGCCCTAGAATGTGTATTTATACTTGAGGTACAAGTAAATTTCGAGTGCGGATTGAAAACAAATATAAGGAAGAAGTGGAGCCCAAAAGGAAGAAAACGCGTAAAAATCCGCCTTACCATGCGACCTCATGGCAAGGCTTCAACTGTAGAAACTTTATGCGGTTGGCATGCGGCCGCATGACAATGCTTATGCGCACAACATTTTTTGTTCGGCTCGTTCTCCCTCGTTTCAAATCCAATTTTGGATCCGTTTTTGCATACCTGATGAACTGTACTTTCATCCTACAATGCTCATTTTTCACAAGATTTACTCCATTTTTTCTGAAAAATCAAACAAACAATGAACAATCATGTCACACCCCGACTCCCGAGGTACGACTTACGAACAACAACACAACTTAACCATCTAACAATTAACTCAATACAGGGAACATGCTCTGGGAAACATCAATAAAAAGCAGTAGCACTCGAATAAAGCTATCAAAGACATAATGAAGCAGTAACCGAGCATTTTAAATTACCTATCAACACGAATGTGATATGTATTTCAGGTCAACGAGTTCAAGATTCAACAAAACATTAAAACCATCGAGCACATTGCTCGGAATAAAAAACAAGTATCAAGTGTATATTAACAGAATTCCATTTCAAAAGGGATTGCAGCGGAAACTCGACTCAAAACCCAACACTCACACGTATGAAGACGTGCAAATGCCAGTCTGACATTCGTACTCAGTGAACATATGCCGAAAATATTTAGAGAAATGCTCTTAAAGCTATATCAATTGAACTTGCCTTGCCGAAACATCACAAGTATCTATATGATTTAAAACGGTTTTACTTGTGCATGCTAAAACATTTTCTTTTAAATAGACTGCGCAGTCAAAACATAATATATACTCAACAGTATGCATCATCTGTCATAAATTCACTCACTGAGCCGAGAAGTAGGCCTCCTTCTCGAACACTGTGACTGGCCTAACCGAAGCAAGGCTCACAGTCACCTCAACATTTAACATACCACACGTGGGTTTCCTGCTTTTAACAGGATGATAATATCTCAAACAAACAGATGATAACACATACCAACTCAATAAAACGGCAAGTCAATCACATTTTAAAAATCACATAATAATACTCAATAGCATAATAATATTCATCGATAGTTTTGGTTCAGAAAAGCCCACCAGACTTCCGACGTTCTAGCTAGGTGGTTTAAGGGCTATCTGTCCTCGCTTATCTTTCCGTCCGGCTTGATCCTTCACAGTTCGACATCGATAAAGAAGATAAGATACTATGCAAAGACGGATATTAAACGTTGGTCTCGACTGAAGGACTTCTACTTGAGTCGTTTCTCTCTAAGCTTTTCTTTTCTAAATCAATCTCGCATTCTCGTCTCTAAGCCATTAACTCTATTCGATAATTGGTTAATACTACTAACCAATGTCTTAGCACTTCTCGCTTTAATTATGAAACGTCGTCTATCTAAACTCCATTACTCGAGTTTTCTTTCATCAAATCTTGATTTAATTATCAACTTAATAACTCAATTGTTTTGCATACAACACAAACTTAGTAATTTTTCACGTCATCAACAAATAATATCATTTACTCAAGCATATTAATTCAATTGCATAATAATTTCAAATAAATCAAACACATTGTTTCGAATTCAATCACATTTCAAAACACTTTAACATCTACTTAATCTTTATTTTAGAATTTAATTCAAATACGAATTCCTTTTTTTATAAAAACTCAAACAATATAATTTATCTTTCTTGTCTTATAAACAACACTTTTCCAAACTCGTTGTCTTATGAAACCTATTATAAATTTTTACTCAATTAATAAAAATTCTTTTTAATTTTAATAAACTTTAGTGAAATAGGAATTTCACTTCTATTTCTAACTCGATTCTTATTCTTAGCTCAAACTATTATCTCAATAATTCTTCTCGGTTTATTCTTAATCCACACGGTTTGAAAAACAACTTATTCAATTAATTTTAATTAATTACTTTCAAAATCATTACTCGATATCTTATTCCGTTATTTTCTTGGTTAAACTATACGAGTATGTAAACTTAACTCGTCTAACACTTTTCTTCGACTTGATTAAAATTTCTCTTTACTTTCTTATCATTTTATTCTCTTTATTTTAACTCGATTTTCTCGACTCTTATTTATTTAATTAATAAATTTTTTTCCTCTTTTATTTATTAAATTAAGACTAATTTCTTAATTAATATATTTTCTCTTTTATTCTTTATTATTTTTATTTCAATAATTATCTAAATTATTTTATTAATTTGATTACAAAATTTCTTTTTGATTTAATTAAATCAAAACTCAAATCTTCAAGATTTATCTCATGAACACTTAGAACACTTAAAACATTTACTAGATATATTTTTCTATGTATTTTTCAATTCTTAACATTTTTAAAGCTTTAAAACTTCATTCTTTTATCACATTAAATCCTATTTTCATCTAGGATTCAAATTAACACTTTAATACACATTAACATCATTTTAACATCAAAATCATCAAGTCTTCCATATCATCATAAAGTTATTTTCTTTAAAAACTTCACATATATATCGATTTTCTTCACAATTAATCAACATCAAGGATTAAATCATCACATCTTATAATAATCTCATGTTCAAAACATCAATTAAATCATCAACAAAATCAACAAAATAATTTCTTCTTTTTTTCTCAAAACTCACGGCATTTTCACAATTTTTAGGGCAATTTATTTCTCAATTTTTCATGCACACATACTTATTCAAAACATGCTCAAAAACATATATCAAGTATCAAATTCATCATAGAACATAATAAACAATTTTTCCTTATTTTTACCTAATTTTCGGTATTAACCATATTTTAGGGTTTTTAACTTCTTTTTCTTCTCTTAGTTCATCGATTAAATCCTAGAGTTCGATTCTCATATCGATTTCTCCTCACTCGATCTTCACATCGATAACCTAGGTTTGCCTAAACATAAAATAAATGTCATGCATGCATGTTTTCTTTCTTTTAGGGCTTATAGAGATACATATATACAAGAAATCAAATGAATATCATACTTTAGAAAATAAATTGGATCTCCTCCTTTTGGTCTTCTTAAACCGAATTTGATGGGGGAAATGGGGCTCAACTCTAAGCTTGGATTTCTCTTGGAAGAACTTGTCTTGAATGCTCAAGAAAATACGAAACAACAATTAATCATCCATTTTTAGGCTTAAGAGCCGAAAATAATGAAGAATGGGGGATGATTATTGGATTTCAACTCAAGAACTTGAAGAATTATTACCTTTCAACTTAAGGCTTGAAAGAAATAGGATGATGATGATGATCTTCTCTTGATCTTCATGGAATTGGAGTTTGAATGCTAAGCTTTAATGGAAGAAACTCCAACTATGTGTATGTGTGTGTATCTCACGACATTGAGAGAGAGAGGGAAGAGGATTTTTCTTCTTTGTTGTTGATGGAGAGTTTTAGAGAGTGTGATAGAGATAGAATGAAATTTCTTCTCTTGCATATAGAGAGAGAGAGATCGAAAAAGAAAGAGAGATGGACTTGTATAAAATTTGCATGCACTTGATTAATTATTCTTCCAACACTTTAGAATAAAAATGATGGTGTTTGGTGTTGGAACTTGATTTGATAAAGGATTGATGTGATGAGATCTTGCATGCAATCTTTGTACACAATTTACTATGATTTGCTAAAGAATATTAATGATGAATGCTATCTAGTAGGTTTGGAGAGAGATTAGGGAGAGAGATGGGAGAGATGGATGTGGAGATGGAGAGAGATGAGTGGAATTTTCTTCAATATTTTATTACGGGTATTATTTACCCGGTCGTAAAAAGTTTTCCGGATAAAACGTCCGTATTATTCCATTTATGCTCAAAACGGGTCTAATCTCTCCTCGTCTCATTTCCGACATTAAAACATCTCGAACCTAATTCATATCTCATAAAAAAAAATTAACGATTCCGATCATCTAATTTTTAGGTCTAAATTTCACATAACGAAGAAAACTTACAAATTAGTCGGCTTATTAATCCGCTTATTAATCCTTTAAAGATTAAATTCTCATAACTCTTCTCAAATTATCTTGGATAAGCTTCTATCTTATCTCAATGATCTTAGGATTAATCCTAGGTTCAAAGATTTTAACTAAAATCTATTCTAAATTTATCGATGTATAACGATTTCTCGGTTATCAACAATATTCACTTCAAATCAAAAATCTTCGGAGTTTTTTCTGAAAATCATACTCGTACTCATTCTCATACAAACAAGCTCAATATATGCATCACATTATCATTTCAAGAAATAGAACAAATAATCTCACGTAAAAACACATAAGGGCATTTCAGTCGTTTTACTCATTTCTACTTATTTAGAAAAGAATTTTTATTCCTCAAATCTCGTCATTTAAACTTATAAGGTTATTTAATACGCTCTCTAATGTTATAGAAGCTCAGGGTATTACAAATCATCATATTTTTACAAATTAATTAACAAATCGTAAGCACAATACTTGTTGCAAACATGATTTCTGAATATAAATTGACATCAGTTAAGCTTATAAAGATGAGAAAATCCATATTTATCAATGAGCACTATGAAATTATTTTTATTCAATTAATTTTTTAGGTCACTCGAACTAAAGACAAGAAACAAAGCTTAAACTACTTATTCAAGTGTGTAAAGGAACAATGAACAAGAATATATATTTTATAGGATATTAAGGGATATTTTGGACCATTTACACCTCTTAAAAGCATAAAAACTTAAACCAGCCTCATAGAGAGCTAGTGGGTATCACTCTCCATTAATTCTAACGGAATGGATTTTTCGTGCAGGATTTATGAAAATATAATGGTGTTCTACGCAGTTTAGAGAGCATAGGTGTGTTTCGTGCATGTTTCAAAAAATATATAGGTGTATCATGCAATTTGCTCGAAAAGAAGTTGATTTTTATGATTCAAAGAAAAATACATCTTTAGATCTTTATACTATTAAAGTCTGTCCCAATAAATTCATATTATTTATTTTGGTTTATTTAAGACTACTGCATATTTTATCTTGCGAGATGCTTTTTAACGTATTTTTAAATTGACTTATCAGAAACACAAGTAGATAGTATAAGTACATATTAAAATAAAAATGTTAAAGTGCAAAAGGTTTTATTTAAATCAAAGTATAATTTTATATTTTCCTAAAAACATTAAATTTGTAAGTTTCAGTCGCTTTTATTTGTTTGTATAAAATAATAATAACTTGAATAATTTTTTTTATCAATCACACGTTCTGTAAAAGTATAAAAGGATGTAAAAATACTAAATTATGAACACAACTGTTATTTTTGAAAGAAAAATGGCTTAAATTAAATTAGTGAATTTATTTTTGTTATAATCAAGTGTATTATCTAATTATAAATTATAATGTATGGACTAGTATAATTTATTTTCTTTCTCGCAAGTAAATAATTTACTAATTTTTTTTATAAATTAATAAACTTTTTATTAAAATGTAATTTAGAGTGTAAAAATATGACGACGTTGGTACATCTACCTTAAATTATTTTAATAGAATTAAAAATTTGTAGAAGGAATATGTTGATTGTAACTATTGTCTCCTTTTAGAATAATGAGGCATTTTCTAAAGTAAAAAAAAAAATGTCCCTGCATTTGTTGGACAAATTTATTGTATATTCGACTTGACCTTGATCGATTCAATTATAGAAACGTGTGAGTAAAATAAATAACGTAAAATAGTTGAACTAAACCACAATATCAATAAATTAGATTTGAGGGACCCTATCCGTCATCCATGTTCGACCGCCTAATATTGGAATGTGGAATATTAACGATTCAGGAGTCGACACGTCAATACGATATTGACGTGGGTTAATCTCAATTTCGCCCCTTAATTACCATAAATTTCCATCCATCAACAAAAATGGACATGTGAAACTTTCCCAATTCAGAGATCGCTATCTGAACTCTATTGCTCCCTCCGTCCATGAAATGATTATCACATTATAAATGGTACGAATTTTAAGAAAATGGTAGGTAATAATAGATAATAGTAAGTATTGTTGTGAGTGGAATAAGAGTCCCTCAATAAATATGAGTAAAGTAGTAGTAAGAAATAATTATAAGATTAAATATAATGTATTATGTAGGCTCACTACTATAAATAGAAGTGACAATTATTTCATGAACGGATGTAAATGGCAAAAGTGAGAATCATTTCGTAGACAGAGAGTGTAATGCTTTTATAGGTTGAACCTATTACATATTTTTACTTAACTAATATATGATTTATCTATCTAGTATAGTTTGCAAATTATCTTTTTTTTTTTTGGTAAATAGAAAATTTTTATTCACCAAATAAATAAGAGAAGCACAACACACCCTCCCAAGCACTCAAAACCAACAAAAAACCATGCAGCTCAGAAAAGGCTAATCTTTTAACATGCGAACTAATCTCTTATCTCTCCGGCAACTCCAAGCAACCAGTAACTTGCACTGGTGGATCACCTCTTCTTCACTTCTGCTCTTCCATTGCATTCTCCTCAAGTTCCTTTCTTTCCAGATTTGATATATCGTGATAGTTATTGCACACCGAAACATGCACTGCTTAGCACTCTTAGTTTTGCATTGGGTGATAAGAAAAGCTCTTTCCTCCCTCCACGGCCCCTTGTTTCTGTTCACACCCCTCCATCTAGTCACTTCCTTCCAGATTTTACCTGATTTTTCACAATCAAAGAACAAATGGTCCATACTTTCCTCCTTATTCTCACACAGGCAGCAGGTATTATCAACATGGATTCCAATTCTTGCCAAGTGATCACAAGTGACCATGCTATCATGCATTGCCACCCAACTCAAGAATATGCATTTTGGTGGTGCCGTATTTTTACTCATCAGCTTGCACCACTCTACCTTTTGCACATCCCCTTTCATCTCCTTGTATATCTTTGTAATAGAGAATGTGGTCTTATTCAGCCAGTTTCTTCCATCTGTTAGTTGTTGCAAGTATTCTCTGGCTTGAATAATCTTTCGAATTACCCATGAACTTTGTCCAGGTATGTGCATTCCCCACACCGATTGTTGCTTCACATAATATCCATGCACCCATCTTACCCATATTTTGTCCTTTTTCTGAGCCAAAATTCCATAACATTTTGCATATGGCTGCCCTATTCCACCATTTCAGATCCACAATATCCAAACCTCCTGCGTTCTTTGGTTGACAGATTTTGTCCCAAGCTACCAAGGCCCTTCTTGATATAGTAGATTTTCCAGTCCATAAAAATGTTCTACATGCAGCCTGTATAAGCTTTAGAACCTTTTGTGGCAATATGAACACTTAACTCCAGTAAACTTGAACTCCAAATAAAACTGCTTTTATTAACTGTAGTCTGCCAGCATAGGATAAAAGTCTTGATGCCCAACAGTCTATTCTTGCTAAGATTTTCTTGATCAATGGCATACACTGCATAATAGACAGTTCAGTAGATGAGAGGGGTACTCCAAGGTATTTAAAAGGTAAGTTCCCTTCACTCATCCCTGATCTCTGCAAAATTTCTGCCTTTTCTCTCTCAGCTACCCCTCCAAAATATATACAGCTCTTCAAAGGATTGGCCTGTAATCCAGACACTTCAGAAAATTTTCTGAATGCTGCTAATAGTTGCTGTATAGATGTAGCATCTCCTCTTGTGAACATGAGTAAATCATCAGCAAAACAGCTATGAATAATTCCCATCTTTTTGCATCTTGGATGAAATTTAAACAGCCTATTCCCCTTGAGCTCTTCTAAGCATCTGTTTAAATATTCCATACACACTACAAAGAGATAAGGGGATATAGGATCCCCTTGTCTCAACCCCCTTTTTGCTACAAATGGAATTGTTAATTCCCCATTGACATTGACAGTATAAGAAACTGTATTTAAGCATGACATAATCCATTGCACATACCTGTGAGGAAACCCCAGCTCCAGCATCAAATATTGCACAAACTGCCATTCTACAGAATCATATGCCTTCTGTATATCCACCTTTATCATGCATCTTGGGGAGATCTGCTTTCTTTGATAACCTTTAATCAACTCATGGCTAAGAATGATATTGTCAAAAATTAGTCTACCCTTCACAAAAGCTGATTGCTTATCACTGATTACATCCTTCAAGACAGTTTGTAATCGATTGGCTAGAACCTTTGAGATTATCTTATACAGAGTAGTGCAACATGCTATTGGTCTGTACTCTTTTACAGATTGAGCATTTTCAGTTTTAGGGACCAGAGTCAAGACTGTCCTATTTATCTCCTTTGGCATGAATCCACTTCTAAAGAACTGTTGAACAACCTGCACAATATCACCCCCTATAATGTGCCGTGCTTTCTTAAAGAAGTAAGCATTATATCCATCCACACCCGGTGCTTTGTTAGAACTCATGCTGAAGAGAGCATCTCTCACTTCCAGAGTTGTACACTCCTTACATAAGCTCATTTGTTGCTCACAAGTCAGTTTTGGTCCTCTTGCAATTATGTTTTTGTCCACCATAGGTAACTCTGTGGCTGCACTTCCATCAATTTGATGTAGAATCTCTAATTTCCCCTTTAATCTGCTCCTGTGTATAGCATCTGGTTCCATCTTCTCTTGTCAAGACTTTTATGGCATTAGCATTACAAAGAGCTTTCACATATGCATGGAAAAATTTTGTGTTGGTATCTCCTTCCTTGAGCCAATCTATCCTTGATTTTTGCTGCCAGATTGTGGTTTCTATATTGCTCCACTTTTCCAAGTTTGCTAAAGCTTCTTTCTCTTCATGAATGAGGTGAGCATTATTAGTGTCTCTATGCAATTGCCCCTGCACTGATTTCACTTTCCTTCTGTATTCCTCCACCTTCTCTGTTGTTTTCTGAAACTCTTTTGTATTGAGGTTCTTGAAAGGATATTTCAGTCTTTTGCATTTGAACCAGACATTTAACAGCTTGTTTGCATGACATGTGTGCTTCCATTCTTCTCTAACTATTTGCTCAAACTCCTTATGATCAGCAATAACATTGAAAAACTTAAAGGGAGTTTTCCTTCTAGCCATATTTTCTTCAAAATTCAGCAGCTGGGGACAGTGATCAGATACCCATCTCTCCAACCTTTCCACCACTACTTGAGAGTACTTATTCATCCAGTAGAGGTTGGCTAAGCATCTATAAGAAGGGCATTTAGGACCCCGCCCTGTGCTCCATCTCTTAACTGATCTTCCATCTCACTCATCACTTGATAGACATTCCCAGTGGGCACTTGTATATTACCTACTTTGATTACAGACTTGGCAATAGTTTTCCTGGGTATAATCCATCCTTCTCTATCTTTCTTAGCTTCCTGAATCACCTCTATGTTCTCCCCTTCTTCACCTCCTTCCTCCTTCTTATTTTCCTTAGCTTTTCCATGCTCTGTGTGTTTCACTTTCCATTGCTGCATTGGTGGTTTTTTTTTTTTTAGTTGCAGATTTCTTCTCAAAATCTTTACACATGTGCCCCACTCTCATACATTTCTTGCAGTAGGGAGGTACCCATTCGTAGTAGATTTTCTGCTCTCTTCTATCTCCATTCTCATCTTCTATGCACACAGAATATTTCAATGGTTATGTCACATCCACCTCTACAAGTAACCGTGCATACGAAATTCTGGTTTGGTGTGTTGTGCATTCATCAGCACAGATCGATTTCCCCAACACACTACGTATCCGGCTAAGTGAATCACCACTCCAATAATTGAGAGGGAGATTTGGTAATTGGATCCATAGAGGTACTTCTCTCAATATCTCCTCCTCAAAACAGAAATTCTTCACCCACTCCTTCACAATTACCGGTCTATTTGCAATCGTGTGCGGCCCCTCGTATAACACCTTATCTCGCTCAGCCATAGAGTTAAATCTTATTACGAAGTATCCTTCGTTATGATAGAAAATTTCAGATCTATTCTCTATTCAACATTGTTTCTGGAGAAAAGTCTCTAAATATGAAATGGAAGGGAATTCCCCAATCACATAAAGTATAATCGAGGTTTTCCATTTCAATGCATCACTTTCAAGCTCAGATTTCTCCAGACACGCAGTAGGAATTCCATGTTTCAAAATTGGAGCTACAAAGTCAAGTTTCATACCTCTATGGCGAAGAGGTTGGGTTTTGATTGCTCCTATCTTGTCATTCAGCTCCGATTCCACCTCTGCTGTGCAGATCTGCTGGTTAATATCTTTTGTGTTGATCGTATCAGCTTGTTCCTTGTCAAGCAAATCTACTGTTCTATTGCTACTCCCAGACTTTGAGCTTTCCCCAATCTCCGTAATTCCTGGAATCTGTGCTTGTTGTTGAGTTGATTGCATCGGCGTAGTCGGTTTTCCGATCGTTTCCATCACTTTCCTCGGTCTTCCACGGCCTCTTCCTCCTCCATTTGCCATTGTAGCAGTCGGCGCACGTTAACTTTCCACTAACCTATGCCGAGAGCTTCAATTGATTGAAGATTGAAAACTCCCTCATATAATAATTTTTTTTTTTTTGCAAATTAATAATTTTAATTTGCAAATTATCGTACATATGCAAACTCAAAATATCAACCTATCAGGATTAAAAAGTCGCTATTGTGATTGGTTATATATAGGTTGTCAAAGTTATAGGACTGATAAGATCTAAACCTTTTCAAGTCTAGCTAAATTTTTCAAGAGTAGTCCAATTAAAAAATAAGTCGGATTAGAGCACTTCCAGTAGAATTTTTAAGATTGTGCTCCTAAATTTGCTTCTAAAGTTTTTTATATATTATTTCTTATTCTTATTTTACAAATGCATACAATAATTCTCCTATTTTGCATCAATTATTTTATAAAACTTGTGATCCAACTTAATTTGTGAGATAAGAATAATTTTAAAGGTGTAAATTTGGAAAAAACATTTCAGAGGTATAAATATTTTGTAAGGCCCACTTAATTTGAGAGATCTGATGCATACAATTTTTATCTTATCTTTTGTTGTTATAGCATAAATTTGGAGTTAAAATGATTTTAAAACTTTATTTGGTTTATTGTTTTGAACATTGAAATTGTATGTACACGTTTAGCTATTTTTTTGTTTTTTGTTTTTTGGTTTTGTTTTTGAAAGTATAGCTAGGGGTTTGTTAGAGTTTCAGAGATTTTCACCAGCTCTAAAATTATATTCTAAGAACATTAAATTACAATTGTATAATTAATTTAGTACATAATTACAATTAAATTATAGTAGTATTTTATAAATTATTATTATGTTTATTTTTTTTCGGCCTACTTCCATATGTTTAATTTATTATTTTGCATAACTAACATAACTAATTAACAATATTATTTTATCGTAATTCCCTCAAAAACACATTATTATTTTATCCCAACATTTTTAGATATTTTTTTATAAACTTCTGGTGTCATTTTATATAAGTTTGGAATCAATTTTTTTTTCTTTAAATAATTGTCAAACCATTTCTTTTGTACATAAATTATTGTCAAACATTAAGGTGTATGAACTATTTACAAACTCAAATGCTCAGACAGAGATCCTCTAAGTGGAGTATTTGTTGAAGCCTTCATGATTATCACATCCAACCCGCCATAAAGAAAATACTTAATTTATGGTCATTCCACAACTCCTTTTCCAAATTATCATTTTCTCAATTTAAATGTAAAATTGTATCCTCTTAGGGTGAAGTCACAATCACTGCTTTATCAACACATATAAAATAAAAAAAGTGTTAGGCCGAATTCGCCAAAACTCATATCGTCACCAAAATGTACATTAATTTAGTGGCATATTTATATTTGTATTGGTGTTTTAATTTGGTATATACTTGATCTAGATTTAAATTCATTTGACCAAGCTTGATCGTCACACTATATATACTGCCCTCCGTGCGATACATGGATAAAATATGTTATAAGATCAAACAATTAAAATATTTTATTAAAAGATAAATTATTTGATAGTTAAATAGATCCAAAGAGAAAAATCACACATAAATAAGAAGAAAATATAATATTAATATCAAGACTCTGTATCAAATTGAAAAGGAAAAAAATCAGACATAAATAACAAGAAAAATCAGCATATCGTTTTTCTAACATAATAGGCCAGTTGCACATTAGTTTTGTCTCCATTTTTAGATAGAAAAACCACCAACTGATCTTCAAAAGGAAAAAATCAAACTCAGAAAGCTATGATCCAATGCAAAATGTACATGTTTATACTTAAATATTATCTTGGCATAGATTCTCCGTAGAGTGAGGTTGCGTTCAAACTTTGCGATAATCATTTTCAATAAATGCATTCATCAATATATTGTTGCACAAATCAAATCATAAACTGCATAAATATGAGCTATAATAGTTGAAAAATAAAGTACCAAGATTTAGGTCATGATGGTATCATAAAAATAGCTACTAAACAATAAAGCTTGGAGCAGAAACATGAAGAAGCTGGTGGGGCGAGCTTAGTCGAAAAACAGTATAGTTGATCAAAGTCAGAGCTGCTATATCACAAAACCAAGCAAATGATATGAAAAACTAATAATCCATCACTTACATTTTTCAAGTACAAACACCAAGCATTATTTTGTTACTCATAAGAACTTTTAATTCATACCAGCATGGATTTTTTTTAATATTTGCCAACCTCAATTAAATAGAAATGAATCAATCACAATCTAGAGGCAAAAGAATGTAAAATCAAACTCCTATAAATAAACATTAAATCATAATATGAAAATATGAATACTCCAATATAAATTGACTAGTAATTCTCGTATATCTAGAAAAACAACCCCAAAAAGTTACAAACCGCATACTTAAGGTCAAGGTCAGGGAGGGCGTCATTAAAACATCCAAAGTAAAAAACACTATAAACAGAATTACGAAACTACATCAATCTATAGGAAAAGATAAACTAATTATGAAATAACTTAACAATAAGCATAAATGAATTGACAAATTGATCGAGTCAAATTCATATTTTAATACGTATTTAAATAATGAATCGATAAACAACAATTAGAAATTCCTCTTTCAGCCTTGCTTTTAGTAGTGATGTGAGATAAATATAATATTCAAATGTAGTTTCCAAGTAGAAAAAAAAAAACCAAATTTTTTTTTGTAAGTTGTTGCTGGAGAGCTAAGCTCAGTTAGAACTTAGAAACCTACAGCTATTTGTAGATTGAAAGAAAGAGATTTTTATGCCAAGTGGGAAGAGAGAGTTCTAAATTGATTTGATAGAGTTTCCTGGAATAGTTGGCACCGATTTAAAGAGCTTACTGGATTAGCAGCAGAAGGTGGGCTTGAGTTTGCGCTAAGCGATTTTCTCAATTAACTGCATTCTAAAAATGAGCAAAGATTAACTGCTTCAAAATCCATAAACATGTAACTCTCCGAAATTGACCGTAAGTTATTTAATTTACAACATTACCATTGATTTTCAAATGATACTCTCTCCGTCCTAATAGTAAGGTCCCAGTTGCTTTGAGCACAACTATTAAAAAACAAGAGTAAAAAAATAGAAGGTGGTGGGTCCTATAACTTTTGAAGGGTTAACTATTTTTATTTTTTATATATGACTATGCTATTGGGACAAACGAAAAAGGAAAGTAAGACGCATGCTAATAGATTTGACACATTGCAAGACTTCCCCTACATTTATTATTACACTTCATTAACAGGTGATACTCACTCTCTCAAAAAAAAAAAAAAAAAAGGTGATATTCAAAAAATGAATCTCTATCTCTTCATACATAGATACCATAAAGTGCTAAAGTAAGGTGTAATATTAAATAAACAGGGGTGTTGAACCGCAGAAATGGAGAACGATCGAGCAAGTATACAAACTCAATTACATAAACACTGCACATTCCACATTTGTAAACTTCAATAATGAACTCGGCCACTCAGCTTCTGCCGATTTTTAGTTGGATTTCAAGTCTATTTATGAAATCTTTTAATTTTTTTTTTCTTTAAAGATGTTGGAATGTTTTAACTTAAATGCAACTAGTATTAAAGTTAATTATTTAGTTTTGTTTTTCCTTTTTGTTATGAAAATCAAATAAAAGTGAATTTATGCAAGGATTGAGTCCGAATCTTTGCCAAGAATGCATGGCCTTATCATAATATTAATAATCCAAGATTCCCAATAACATTCCAACCTAGTACCCATTGTACACATAGTACACGTGTGGACCCCGGCCCCTACACTTCCCAAATTAGAATAAAGATATTTGAACCACAGTTGTCCATATAATAGTGTAATATTAGTAATTAAATAGTCTTTTAATTTTTTTAATAATTAATATAATTAGTGTTTTATTTATAATACCCTTTCCCACCTAATTATATGTTAATCTTAAATTTAATTAATATTTTGAATTTTCAAAATTTTGTTCATGATATTAATTTATTTTAATTAATGTTAGCTAGAAATTAGCATACAATTAAGTGGAAAAATGGTGTTATAGACAAAACACTAATTATATTAATTATTGGAAAAAATTAAAAGAATATTTAATTACGAATATGTCACCGTTGTCCGAACAACTGTTGTCCAAATATCAACACTACCCAAATTATTATTCACTTATTTTAATAAATATAGTAATAAATATTTGTTATTGCATTTCCGAGTTGATGCATCTGAACCGTACCTTCAATATACATGCAACTTGCCTTGCCGTTATATTTGTATTGCTGGTTAACATCTATCTATTATTATATAAACGAAAACGATTCTATCCTATGTGGCATCCTTTAAATTCCTCCATTCTGATTTATCTAAATTCTCAAATTTTAAGAATTTAAAATTAATATTTATCATATTTATTATTATATCTATATAATATATGGCATGAAAACAAAATCTTTACAAGATCAAATATTCAAAATCAATATCTATCATATATAAAAATATAGAATCTTCAAATATGTGTATAATATATTGGTATTACGAGTGCAATATTCAAGTTAATTATTTCAAAATACTGAAATAGGGAATTTATAAAAATATGAGTTCGTCGTTGAAACTGCTAAAATATCCGCATATACATATAAATAATTGAATAATCTCTCCATTCCTAAATTCTTCAAATTTCTATAGTAAAATAATCACAATATATTAGTTCCATAATAATAATTAAAATCACAATCCAAAAATCTATATTGTCATTTACGTGAACTAAGTAATATTATTTTTTTGTTAGAGCTTCATAAATAACGTCTAAATTCAAATTTATCTTAATTCTCTAATTTGGATTATCTTAATAGATATGTTATTTTTTAGAACTTAATATAACATTTATTAATTTGTATCTTTACGTATACTTAATTACTAATCCTATCTATTTAGAAAAATATTATTTAACTATAAATCTTGTATCCACATCGCTTTTTAAATCAATCTCCATCTATTGTAATTTAATTCATCCAATCAATTAATTGGACAACTAAATAGTTATAATTTTTATTTTAGGAGTAAATTTTTTTAGATACAAAACGAAAATCATTTTTTTCTCTAAATATTTTCTGTAAATTAATATGACCACTTATTAAATCCTATCATATAAACTATTTATTTCGTGCACTTTTCATTCATTTATTTTATCCACAAAAATTAAGATCATGGTCAACGGGCTGATTCTGATTGAAACCGTGGGGGTAGACGAGTCGATTCAGTTACGACAGTTCAACATAACTGGAGAATTTTGACTTGGAACCGTGAGGGTAGACGGGTCGATTCCAAACCGACGGTTCAACTTTTTCATACGATAGGAGGATTCCGACCTTAAACCATGCGGGTGGACGGGTCGTTTCAATTACGGCAGTTCAACTTAATGAGAGGATTCAAACTTAGAGCCATGAGGGTAGACGGGTCTTTTCAAACCGATGGTTCAACTTTTCAGAATTGTAGTCGACGAGAGGATTCCAACCTTCAACCATGGGGGTAGACTAACTGATTTCAAACTCGCTCACAAAACTCACACAAAATGTAAAACTTAAAAATAATTAACCGACAATATTTTATTACTATAATTTTACTAAATAATAATTTTCCATCGATTTTCGACGGGCTACACGCTAGTTAGAATTAAAAGGCAGACCAAGATAGAAATTGACAGCTAAAGAGTTTAGTTGTGAGGTTGGTTCATAATTTTTATTTTTATTTTTATTTTTAATTTGTATAGGTTTTGACTAGATCTATACTAATCCACTATTCCAACGTCCAAAATCCGAAAATTGATCGAGGAAGTTGGAGGCTCCCCATAGTTAATCTGTCGTGGGCGATAATTGTACCGCCAATGACCGACCGACGACATAATTAATTGCACTTAAATGTGGTCACCACTTGATGGCGCCGACGGGTTTCAGTTTTAAAATCGCAATTTTTGTAAATATTTTATGAGTGATGTTATTTAACTATAATATGACTAGCCATAATTCAGTCAACTATGTGAAAATAAAAAAATTTAGATAATTTTTTGATTTATTTTAAGAAGTATAAACATATATTTTATGTTATTATCATATTATTGACTTAAATTTTGTCATAAGTGGTGTAAATATATAATTCTTTCATTCTTTCAATAAAAAGCTTTGTATTCACTTTATTATCTATATCGACATTTTTATTGCCTCAAAATTCAAATACTATTAACATAAATTTGTATAAACTGAATATTTAAACTATTAGAAGTCATTTAGAACTTAAAATTATAAATAAATCAATTTTTTTTTATCTTATTTGAACAAAATTATGGGTAGCCATATTATCACCATTTTTATCATTTAGTTCCGTGCATAATATGATTGTCACCATTGACAGGTCTAATATAGGACATTAGAGGTACAATTGAACCTCCTCAAAAAAACTAAAAAAATTACTAGCTAGTATTTTAAAAATAAACAAAATTACTTTTATTCTTAAACTTGTACCCCCTCTCGGCCTCTCCTATTTCTTGATTTGATTTTGGATAGAATAAAATTTGGACTTGCAATTTATTTAATTAAGGTCCAATAATAATTAAAAAAAATGGTGTCTAATTTGCCATTTTATTTGTATTTACGTGGCCTATGATTTATCGTACAAGCTCATAGTAAAATTCTATTAAAAAGTGATCTCCACTTCATTTATTGAAAAGAGAGGACGAGGTTCAAAATTTTGCAAATGTTAGTTTTAACTTTAATGAAGCTTGTTAAAATAAATGAGTGTTTTTCTCATTAAGGTAGTGTTGATTCTTCTTATTGCTACTGCAAGTGAGATAATGTATTATGTAATGACTTATGTGTTTAAATAATAAGTTATGAATTAACATGAGTGAGTAATATTTGAATGATTTTTTAGTCATATTGATTGAGATAGATGTGTATATACAAATTAATTTCTGACGATGGCACTATCAATCGGTTTCGACAAATGAAAACTCATCCAATAATAGATTAGACATTTGTGTAATTTCTTTTTTGTAATTTTAAATGTATGGACTTTAAAACTTATCAACAATATTTCAACATGTATAATTATTAAATGTTTTTAAGATTATGTTTATGTAATTAATTATCGCACCCCCAAATTCAAAATTTTGGCTCTGCCATTAGCACTTTCATTTATAGTATTATAGTCCATATAATACATTATATTTAATCTTATATTTCTCACTATTCCACTCACATTTATAGTGGGATCCTTACTCCACTTACAACAATATCCACTATTATCCACTATTTTCCACGATTTTCTTAAAACTCGTGTTATCCATAATGTGGTAAATGATAATGATATCGTGGAGGGAGGAAGTTGTAAACATGTTATTCTAAGTAATATGAGTGAGGTGAGACAATAATGTACATACTACTCCCTCCATATCCTATATGACCCATAGCAAAGTAAGTAATAACAATTAAAATTGATATAAAGAGATGAAATTAGGACCGTACAAAGTTTGGTTTAAACCGTAAATCAAATTGAACCAATTCGTATTTGTACGGTTTGATTTGGTTTATTGTTTGGTTTAAATTTTTAAAAAATTATGATTTATGGTTTAGGTTTGGTTTTAAAAAAATATAAACCAAACCAAACCAAACCGTAAACCGTAATATAATTATTGTATTAATATTGTTTTTAGTATTGAAAGAGTTAAATAGTATATTGCATATCTCATTTTTAATTATATATGCCATAAGTCAACATAAAAAGGTTTAACACTAACTACTTATTTAATTTAACTCTGGCGGCTTGTTCGTTATTTCTTCTACCGCCACCACAATCTATTCTCATGAAAAAAATAGCAGCAAATGTTTTTTTACTTGATCGATTCCATGTATTGAGAAGGCTTTTGAAACAAGACACTTTATTTTAGCTTTTAAGTTAAATTCTCTAGTTAATTCACGTACATAAGCAAATTATTTTTCTTTATTACTCTGCAAGAAAAATAAAAAATATATAAAACCCGTAAATCAAACCGCACCAAACCGTATTAATACAGTTTGGTTTGGTTCGATTTTAATGCTAAAACAGTTTGATTTGGTTTGAAAAATTATCAAACCGTAATTTTATGGTTTGATTTGATTTTAATGCAAACCGCACCAAATCGAACCGTGTATAGTCCTAGATGAAATATAGGATAAGATGTGAATTAATTAAAACCTCTATATATAAAGTGAGTAGCAAATCATAACATACAGTACAAAATAGCAAACCACATGTACCTCTCTCTTTTATAAGAATATGTTCAGTATTTAAAGCTAGGAGCCAGCCTATATGGGAAAGTTCCATTTACCAACTCCTATAAAGGTGTGGGGCATTTATTCTCCGGTACAATAAATTTATAAAATTCAGGCTGTCCCCGTTTGTTTCCAATCTTGTTTCATCTTATATTGTAACATATTTCATCTTGTTTCATCTTATATTGTAACATATTTCATTTAGTTTATAGTATATGTTTCTTTGAGTATAAAAGATTAGCTAGAAATCAATAGTTTAATTTTCCCTGAAAAGAGTAGTGTATAATTTATTTATTTTTATATAGAGTCGTATCGTTAGTTTATTTTTTTGTACATATATAGACGGTCGACTGAAAACTAAAACATGAGAGAGCAGAAGAGGAGAAAGTAAATAGGAGGGAGAGACGATATATATATAGTGGCAATATTAAAGGCGCGCGAACTTCTCTCTCTCTCTCTCTCTCTCTCAAATCACATGGACTCCTCGTGCTTTTCCATCTTTTATGGACCACCACCACCACCACCTCTTCAATTCTTCTTCGTACATGCCCGTACCCCTACTAAGTTACTAACCATCCATCCTTTTTATTTCTTAATTTCTTTTTATCAAATAAAATACACTACTAAATTTTATATATTCATGATTTCTGATATTCCCAATTAATTGATTTTGTTTTACGTTCCACGATTTGCATGCACGTACGCTATATATGTGCTAATGTCGACCGACTGTCTGCCGGAGTAGTTTAAATATTTATCAAGTTAGCTCGTACGTGGACCGGATCCACAAACTTATACTTAAGCAACAGCAACTTGTTATTTATATTACGTACTCAGAGAGAGAGAGAGAGAGAGAGAGAGAGAGAGAGAGAGAGAGAGATGGGTGGAATTAATGTAACCACACACATGATGATATGAGGGTGGAGCTAGGAGTGATGAAATATTGAGTGATCTATGATCGAAAGAGCTGAGTTGTTGGCCTATCTATATATATATACCAACTTCATGTTGCAGTTGGTTACTCGTCTTGTCCTTCTCAAAACCACCTCATTCTTCATCATCAAATTCTCGATCGGTTGCAAAATTACAATAATAATTAATTAATGATATTAACATTAACAGTAATAATTGAAACCCACAGGATTGATTAATTAGCAGCAGGTAGCACTGCACATCATTTAAAGGTAGGAATGGAAATTGATAACAATCATATATTCCCCGAATAACCGTCATAAATTAAAGGCAGAAAAATCCCCTAACCATAATAACTACCAGTTCGCCGAAATCAAGGTAGCATTAACTACTTTTACTACTCTGCTGCGAAGAGAGAGAGAGAGAGAGAGAGAGAGAGAGAGAGGTCAGTCTAGCGAGTAATAATATAGGAGCACTACTCTAGTAAGTAATAAATTATTAAGTAAATTAATACTAGTAAAATGATAAAATCAAACTCCAACAACACAAAATGGCAAACTCTGCTGCAGCCTTTTTGATCTGCTGCTGCTACTTTCACCATTGCATCTCGACCAAACTCTGCCACCATCTTCTTTCACGTTTTCCCCCAAAGAATCGCCGCCGCCATCCTCTTCCTCGGCGCCTTGTTTCAGCAAGGAAAGCCTCAGCCTCCCGTCCCCGCGCTCCGCCTGAAAGAAGGTCGATGACAAGCTGAAGGCCTTCATTACCAGGCGGCCGTCTTCCCGGCGGCTCTGAACCTGAAGGCCGCCGCCGCCCCCGCTGATGGAAGTCAGAGGCGGCGGGAACTTCAAGTTTCCGCCGCCGTGCTTAGCCTTCTTCATCTGTTGCTGCCGTTTCGCTTCACGACTCTGCAGCTCCTCCTCCACCACAGAGGCGAGGAGAGAGCATTGATCAATGCCGCTTCCGGTCTCGCTGCCTAAGCTCTCGGTGCACATTTCTAAGCTTTTTGAGCTCAGCCTAAAGGTGGTTTTGGCGGAGAGAGGGTGACCGCAGGAGGGCTCTTGCCCATTTTTGTTAGTGAGAGAAGGTTGTTTAGAGAGAGAAGAGTGGTGGTAGTAGTGTTGGGCCTTTTCTTTTTGAAAAGATAAGAGGGATTTGGATGGAAGGAGTTGATGCATTAAATCCCGAGGTTCCAACAAAAGGGGCTCCAAACAAGATTGCAAGCTTTGAGTACTTGACATTTTTTCTTACTTTTCTTCAAATCCAAATATTATATCGTGTGGGTGTAAGGGAAATTAAAACTAATTGAGCTACGAATTAATATATATTAACTAATTGCCCCTTTTCAATTGGACTTGTGTGTGTGTGTGTGTTTTTCTTGGATCATCTGATTTTTGTACCAGAGTATATATGGTTTATGATCAAAACATGTTGTGAAAGCTATACTGTGGTGGTGGCTAGAGAGAAGTTTAGTTTAGGAAAGAGAGATAAGGGAATTGCATGAAAGAGAAGTGAAAGGGGTTGGTGTATTTATAGGAGCAAAAAGTTTGTAAAATTTAATATTGGAGGGTCTCAATTTGCAAGATGTCATTTTCTTGGTGTGTGTGACTGTGTGAGAGAGAGAGAGAATTCAATTGGTGGAGGGAGGTTTTGTACCAATTGAGATTTGACTTGTTTGTAGGACATGGTGATGATATATTTCTTAGATGGAATTTCTAGTTTCTCATGCTCCCTCCGTCCGTGATCAACTTGTTTAGTAGGAAGGAGTGCGAATTTTATGAAAAAAGGTGGTGATCAGGACATTGTGAGTGGAGAAATTGTCTTCTATTTGATTCCCACATAATATTGTGGGTGGAGAAAAATGAATAACTTGGGATAGTGTGCCAAAATAGACTAGGCAACTTGATTGTGGCTCAAAAGGAAAATTAAGCAAGTTAATCGTGGATGGATGGACTATTTAGAAATGAAGTTAAAAATTGGTGATTCTGGCTAGCGATGGTCGTGCATTCATCTTTGTATTCCTCCGTCCCAAATTAATTGACTCACTTTTTTTTTTAATTAGACGTCTCAAATCCATAAATCTAAACCTAAAAATGCACCCTAACACATAGTAATAAATATCTCCACATAATATTGGCCAGGATAGAGTGTTGGTCCTCAAAACTTCTATGTTATGCAGGGAGAATTCAACTCATTTTAGCAGTGCTTTTCAGTATACAATTGTACTGGCGTCAAATTTTTCTTCTCCCTCAGAAAATCATCAAAGCTATTCAAATTGCTTGTAGGGATTTCCTTTGGACAGGTAAGTGTGGTTTATCTAAAAGATCATTAGTTGCATGTGAGGGAATGTGTTGTGCTAAGACTAATGGCGGCTGGAATATCAAAGTGTTCAAGAGTGGAACAAAGCGGCCTTGTGTATACTACTAAAAAAGTTCTCATAGATAACAGTGCATACATATCGGTTATTTTGAAAAACTGTTATGTATGAGCGCCTTTTTTACATAGATAACTTATTTTTAGAAAATTCGTTACGTATGTAGTGTTATGTATGCTATATAATAACGGTATTAAGTCATCCGTTATGCCAAACCGTTATTTTTTAGATACATATATAACAATTTATCTTAACCGTTATGCCTTTCGTTATGTAAGAGCGAAATTTTATGAAACATATGTAACGGTATCTTGAACCGTTAAACCCATATGTTATATATGTGCATTTGATTTCTTTTTTTTTATTTCTTTTTTTTTAATTTCTTTTTATCTTTCTAACCATCTCCCTGTTTCCTATCTCAACGTCTGCAACCACAGAATTCATTTTCTCTCTTCTCTTGCGAACTCTCTCTAACTCGTCTCTTTTCACGCAAAATACACAACTCTAACGACACTTTCTCTTCCTCTTCTTCTCCGGCGAAATCTCGTTGACGGCCACCGGTAGCGTCTGCAGTAGATGGAATGGAGCCCATACCCAGAATTATGTCAGAACTCGCAGCCATCGCCGGACATCAGCCGACCACTGCCGTCAGAATTGTTGTTGTCCGTGTGAAGCCACGCTTCCTATCGTTGTTTCTTCCGCCATAGTTACGCTACAGCAGCCCAGGTTTCTCAGTATGAAATTCCCCAATTTTTAGGGCTTCCTGCATCTATATATGTATATATATATATGTATGTATAAGTGCAAATCTGCATCTAATTGCTTTCATTTTGTTGGAATTTCTTGTTGAATTCTCGTATCTCTGTCTTATTCTTCTTCTCCGGCAAGACCAACGCCGCCAACCTCACGGCCGTCGCCTCCACTCACTCTCCCTCTCAGCTAACCTCTTTATCTCTTTTTAATTACATCGTAACTCTCAAACAAACCCCAGATTTATTAAATCGAAACCCTTCTCTCTGAAACTTTATGAATTCGGTGACCTCTCCGCCCTCCTGACTCTGCGCCATAGCCATCTCGTGCAAAAGCTATGAGCGAGAGCGAATTGAGGAGAATTAGGGGATAATTGTCGTTTGGTTCATCACTATATCGATGAGGTAATTTACAATTGGTAATTCTACTAGGTTACGAATTGGAGTGGTGATCATATCTCTTGTTTTCACTCTGTTTACATTTATTTTGTGTTTCAAGCCTGCAAATGTGTGATATTTAATCTTTGGATTTGAGAATTATACGTATTATAAGTATTAATAATTCATGAGGATGATTTTGCAAAAGGACTGGTCCGACTGGTCACTCTATTTGGATCATGAGAATTAGTTCGAAACTAGTAGTTGTTACTATAATCAGCAGGAGAAGTTTTATGTTCATTGTTACTGTAATTAGTGATCCTATAATAGCTTAAAAAAATGTGATTGATATCATTTGGTTTTGCCTTTTCAACGACTAAATTCTTACTTTTCAATTTGAGGTTCATATATTGATTCCTTTGAGCAATAATTTAGATTAGTTAATTTACAGTATGAGAGTTGTAAATCTGCCTATGAATTCCAGGCCTTTTGTTTGTTTCCTAAAGGCAATTACGTTGTCAATTTGTAGCTGTGTTTGCTTTGTGTTGGGTGTATTGTTTTGATATCTCAGTTACTCTCTTTACTATGTCGCAGACTTGCTTACTGCTAGTGATATTACTTGCTTTGTTTAAGCTCTTTTGCGGTTTGTTGCAAAGAAATAGTATGTTGCAGCCTTTTCAATTTTCAGTTTGCTTCTCACCTCTGTCAGATTTAGTTCCAGAATTTTCTTCTGCTTGTTTAAAATAATTTGCTCAAATGTGTAGATTCAAATCTAGTGTTTCTTGAGGCAAAATCTAGGCATAAGGTAGCATGTAGTCCTTGAGAGTGATTTAAACAAACATTAAGTTTCCATTTAGAGAGAGACGTCATTAATAAGCAGTTTGATTCATTTGGACCTTCAAATCCAAACATTCTCGAAGGACATTTTTTAATGTAAGCTCTCATGTTGAAACCGATGCATTCCATGCCACGCATAAATTCTAGCTGTAATTGACAAATGATTGACAACTATGAAACTTATCTGCATCAAGGATGATTAACAATAACAACTATAAACTTTTTTCAAGGGCATTGATTTATGGTAACGATTACCCCCCAGCTACATATGATCAAAGAGAAACAGATGAAGCATCCAGAATCCATGGACTGCCATTTCTGGTCAGTTGCAATATCTATTCTCTATCTTCTTATGGTTTCAAATTTTCCAATCAAAGGCACCTATTTGAAATTTGTTCTCTTTTTCTCAACACTTTGTGCCACAGGAACCCCTACTGACTCTGCATCTTTGGGAATTTCCAAGGCTCTCTTCACCTCAGTACCTGATCTGGTACTGATAATTCATTAGCTGGGAGAAATTATACGTTCTATACCTGCAATTAGAGATTTATTAACTGAAGTATTGTGGTTCCTAACTTAAATAAGATGAGTTACTTAAACTTTCCTATTGTCAATCGTTGTTTGCAGGTAATCATTGTCATCAACAAGGGTAGCAACTGTGGTTATCACATGTTAGTGTTTATTAGCTAGGCTTGATTGCTCGAAACTTCTCTGTTTGCGCTTGTGGATTTGTTCCTAATTTCGCAGTGTTTTTAGTTTATATTGAAATCAAGCAATGTGCATGTTAACAGTTTTCAACTTAGAACATGCTTCTTAATAATGATAGATTTGCTGCATGTCAAGCTTGTAAGCATTCTGCAGCTTGCCTTTGTTGACTCCATGTTTGGATAAATGCAGTACTTATTCGGGTACTGTGGCAGGTGCTCTGGAAGCATTTATTTAGAACGTACATGTTGTTTCTCTATCGTATGACTGGTATTGTACCTTGGTCTTCTTTTTTATGATTTTGGTACTCACAAGTTTTGCCTAAATGGACTTTTAAAATGGAAAATGAGTCGCAATAACTGCTTTTTTCCGATTAGTGTTTGCCTTTTAGATCTTCAGTACTCATCATATGTTTCCTGTTATGATCTGTTCATTGAAGAGTTCACTAGTTCAGTGTGTTACTTACTATCGGTTATTAATTAAGGTACTGGGCTGGAGGGAAGAGTAGCGTTGATGAGTGGGGTCGACTCCTTAGCTCACCCCACAAATTTGCTCAAGGTTATCTATCTATCTTTTTATTATTATCATCTCTGTGTCTCCCTACATGCAACTAGCTATATGTGTGATTGGTTGTTTCACTATAAAATATTTGACATATGTGTGAATGAAATGAAATATACAAAGAACAAATTGATACAAATTATGGAAATTTGTTGGCTTTATTTATATAGTAAGTTTAGAAGCTATGAATTTTATATAGTTGAACAAGACATTGATAACATGTTTAGATTAATTCTTAAAAGTTAAAGCATTATGGGGATAACTTGAAGTTAAATGTGTGCTTTTTGTGTCCCTTTGACAATAGAGAGATGTTGAGCTCTTTGGAGTTGATGTTGCATATGTGAAATAATTTTTATTTTTCCTAGTCTTTGGACAGTAATTACATATGTGAAATTATTTTAGTTGACTTGCATTGCTACGTGTAAACAGGATTATGCACGGTTGGTTGAAGGTGAGGAATTATCCATGTAAAGAAGCTAAGTGGCTAGGCATCAACTCCAAGTGAAAATAGGGAAAGTGAAATCGGCAAAAGAGTGGTGCTCCATGTTTGGAACTAGCAAAGTTTAGCATACATAGAACTCTGTCAAATAACATTTATTGGATGCTAAATGTATGTAAAATATGTTTATATGGTAATAAATTGTTATTTTATGGTTTAAGAAATATTATTTATTAGTTTTTCAAATTGATATACAGGTTAATAATAATAATAATAATAATAATAATAATAATAATAATAATAATAATAAGGATGAGAAACATAACGGTACAAAGATTGATATCGATGCATAAATAACGTTATCTAGAGTAACTATAGATAACTTAATTAAACATATTCGTAACGGTTAATTTATGTTATGTATAATGACTATATATGACGGAGAGAGAGCGTTATTTATGCTGGTCAAACCGTTATGTATAAGTATTATAGATAACGTTGTTTTTCCGTTACGTATGAGCGCCCCTCATACACAACACAACTTTATATAACGCTTTTTTTTGTACATACATAACGGAAAATTACCGTTGTGTATGAGCGTTTTTTTTAGTAGTGGTAAGCTTTGTGGAGTTTGATGAAGAAGAAAGATAAGATAGGGATTAGATGGGTGGTGCATAGCAAAGTGATGTTTTGACTGTTGCTCTTCCTAATCAAGCTTCATGGGTGATTAGAAAAATCATGGGCGCCCGTTGTTATCTCATTTCTATTCCAAATGGGAATAAATTTCTTGAACATCTTGATAATTTCTCAATCAGGAAGGTTTATGGAGAGTGAGAGGTAAACAACAAAAAGTGGGGTGACATAAGATGATTACTGAGAATATGGCTATGCCCAAGAGTATTTTCATAACTTGGTTAATTATTTTGGATAGACTGGCCACATGTGATGGAAAGACTGATGAATTTTGGGATAGTTTATGATCGCATTTGCAGCCTGTGCAAACAAGAGCCAGAAACAACTCCACATGTGTATTTTTAATCTGAATTCTCTACTCATGTTTGGTTGTTCCCAACATGTGATCGTATTTTTTTCGTTTTCCCTCTCGGTGGTTTGTTCTTGTTGTTTCAGACAACCACTTTAATTTTTCCTATCGTCTTTTTGGATTTGTTCTGAAAAGCTTTAGCGAAGTTAATTAAGCTACGAGTTTTCAACTTTTGATTTCCTCGCGTTTAGTTTTCGATCTGTACCTTTTTTGATTTTTTTTTCACTACTACTTTGTTTTAGTGTTTTTCACTACTACTTTGTTTTTGAAAGGTACTCCCTCAATCCACAGTTTAAGTCCTCATTTTGCTTCCGACATGGAGATTAAGAAAAGTTGAAAAATTATTTTGAGTGGGGTAAAAGTTAGAATGTAGGGGTAGTGGATAATGATAAAAAATAGTGGTATTGACCAAAAAGTAGGAATAAAGTTGTTGTGAGGTGGGGTCATCAATGACAAAGGATAGTATATAAAGAAAAAGTAGGAGGGTATAGTTGTACAAAAAGGTAAGTAGAGACTTAAATTATGGACAAAAAAATTGGTTAAATAGGAACTTAGATTGTGGACAGAGGGAGTAATATTTTTTGAGAGGTTTTAGAAAGGTAATATTGATAGTATGAAAATCGAATATTTGTTTGAGTTTCCTGTTTTGGTCAATTATTTTAGGGGTGAAAGTATGGAAAGCGAATTTCCGGATTACCCATACCCTACCCGTATCCGGTCGGGTATTGGGTATCCAATATCCATAATTTGCGGGTATTGGATGGATACGGGTATGAGATTTTTAGAAAATACCCTAACGGGTATACCCGTTAGGGTATTGGGTACCTAGTCAACACCCGGTCAACAATATGTAATTATTTATTATATATAATTACTAATTTTATACTATAAATTATAAATATATTCATAGTATATGTTCATTTTTAAGCTAAAACCTAAACCTAAACATAATCTATGAATAATATATATTCATAGTAATTTATTTGTTGAACTTAAATGTTTAAATTACGTTTAGTATTGATTTGTTGTTGTCGTCTAATTGTTGCTACATAGATGGTTATTAATTTGACGTTGAAAATTATCGAAAAATCGAGCGGGTGGAAAAATTACCATATTTTTATCTTTTTTTTTCCTAAATGGGTACACCGGGTACCCTATACCCGGGTCGGGTATATCCGATAAGGTATTGGGTACCCGTTCAGCTAAAATAGAAAGGTTATTGGTATTCATTTTTTGCTTATTTGGGTACGGGTACCCGTAAATGCGGGTATGAGTATCTACGGGTACCCGTTTATTCACCCCTAAATTATTTGATGAATAGATTGTCAGATTAGCCATGATTTTTGCAATAGTTCTTGTTTTCGCTAATTTGTGAATCTGATGAGTAAGACTCTCTACAGTGGTGTCTCCATGGAAAGGCTCGAGACACCCAATCCATAGAGACACCCTGCTGCAAGGTTGGGGGGCTAGAGCCCGTCTTATCGGAACGAGATTGTCTCGATCCCCTTTAAAAAATGAAAAGTTTATATATAAGATAATAAATGTGCTAATATTTGCTACTAGTGGACTTTAACCTAGTGGGTAAGGTATCTCCCTTCTACAAGAAGGGAATGGGTTTGACCCCCTCTGGGAGCATTTTTTTTTTCCTTCGTTTTTTTTCTCTTTTGTATTCAGTTTTTTTTTTCTTTTTTATTCAGTTTTTTGTTTCATTTTTTTTTCTTTTCAATTTTTTGTTTCATTTTTTTTTTCAGTTTTTTGTTTCATTTTGTACCTTCTTTGATTTTTTTTTTTTCATTTTTCTTCTTTGATTTTTCTTTTCTAATGTAATTTGTTTTTATTTCTGGTAATGTATTTTTTTATCTCTAGTAATAAAATTTTTGAATTTATTTATGAAAATTAATGTAAAATACATATTCAAAAATTAGATAGAGACACTCCATAGAGACAGTCCTACTGCAGCTTACTATCTCTATCTCTAAAAAATCCAAAGAGACACCCATAAAGACACTACCAGTGCAGGTAATCTTAGTCATTCACACAATTTTTGAAAATTCTCTTTAACAAAACTCGCAAGTATTTGGTCTGAATAACAACTTAAGTGAAATTAATTACGAAAAGATACGATTAAATGTTAAAAATTGACTTGATAAAAAAAAACTTATAAATGCATTGTATGCGAATTGGATAAGAGGATCTCTTAAACTTAGTCGATCCATCGATCTAACAAATTTTCTTAAAAACTATGAACGAAAATACTTACTATTAATTAGAAAATTATTACTCGGAATATTGACTCTAACAGTAATTAACTAATTCTCCATGGAGATGAAAAAGAATACTAAAATCATATTCCCTCTATTCCACGAAAGATGTCTTCTTTTCTTTTTCGGATTGTTCCACGAAAGATATCTCCTTTACATATCAGAAAATAATTATTTACATTCACACTACTTTTATATTTTTTATTATTTATTTATACTATTTTTACATTCATTTTTAATCTCCGTGCGGAGTAATAATTTAACGATCAGAATTGTTAAAAGAATTCTTCAAACTGGTCAGAAATTTCGAAGAAAAATATCTTTTTGCTTTTTTTTTAACACGCAATAATTATTATTCATGTGTATATTTTTATGGAACTTGATCTTCTTTCGTGTTTGACATTTCCCAACACTCATTTTCTCATATTGGGTTTTATTAAATGACATCTAATCTTCCAATGTACTACCGAATTAATACATACGTGCGTAAAGAAGTAAGGTTGTGGCCAGCGGTGTGCTTGCGCGCGTGCTGCCCTAGCGAGCGCTCAAGTCGAGCTTGTTGTCTACTGCCGAGCGCTGCGCTCGCGCGCTCAAGTTCGATGGAGCGAGCCTGCGCTCTCTCACGCTCGACGCCACGTGGTGGCAGCTGGTTGATCGCCGGCATAGCCGTTGCGATCGCCAACGGTCACCAACGAGCTTTTATTTTTTATTTTTAAATTCAAATTACTACGATATATATATCCTTCCCCACCCACAAATCACACACTACACTCTCTATACTCTCTACTCTACACTCATCTCTCTCACATTTTCTCCCATAACCGGCGGTCACCTTCTTCGGCGGTCAATTTTTTCTTTAAAAAAAAAATGGGTCCCAACGCGAATTTCAACTCCAATTGGCCATTCGCCGACGATTCGCCGAGCCCCAACCCCTCTTGTCCATCCCCTTGACAAAATTTGTATTCTCAAATACTCCAACGAGATTTATTCTCCTCGCATCCGGAGCCGTCGGAGCCGCCAATGCCGCCCCCTCGAACACCAGCTACCCCACGCACCCCGCGTCGTCGCCCGAAGATTTCAACTCGCCGATGAATTTGGACGCCGACGGTGATGAGGTCCAAGTCACATCGCCGGCAAAGAGGACAGGGAAAAAGGCGGCGACCTCCGGCAGTGGTCGTTGTGGTCGCCGTCGTGGATGCGGTAGGGAGCAATCCGAGCGGGAGCACACCGCGGTCCTCCACTCCACTTTCCGGCAGCGAATTTGGATCGAAGCACTCTAGTCGGATGGAACGCTCGATGGGTAGAGACAAGGCAAAGGCGGCGGCAAGAGGGAAGGGGAAGGACAAATCGAGCTCGGGAAGCGGTTCGGCATCGAAAAGTATACGAGAGGAATTTGTTGTGGCGGCCATGAGAATGTCGCAACAGATAGAAGAATTTACGAGGCAACAAGACTATCATATCATCACGAGAAGCACCGTTAGTATGGCACCGGCCCAGAAGGAGTTCCACGATCGATGGGTCAAGGACCTTAAAAAGAAATATGGGTGGCCCGTTGATGATGAATAGTTTTTTTTTTTATGTTTAATGTAGTATTTTAATTTTATTGTAATGTAGTTTAGTGTAATATTTTAATTTAGTGTAACATTTTTATTTTGAATGAAATAATTTTTTTTAACATTACATCTTAAAAAAAAAGGAAATGGCGAGCTCGCAACAATTTTGGCGAGCTCGCCACTGCACTTCAATTGCAGCGCGCGCTGGGCCCACCAAAAAGGCAAGCGAGCGAGCTCCCCAAGCTCGCTGCTGCTAAGAGTCTAAGAAGTTACACAAATGCCTAGAGTAAGTTATAAGTAAGCATGTGGGCACAGGCCTCTGGGCGGGTCGGGCTGAGCTCGGCCCAAAATGCCGGGCTATTGGAACCGTTGGCACGTGTGGTATGTTCAAATTTTCTAAAGAACATACTCCCTCCGTCCAATCTTTGTGTATCTATTTGGGTGTTGGCACGGATATTAAGAAAAGCTGATAAAGTGGAGTTGGTGGGATAAATGTGTATTTGAGGGGTATTATTAATAGATGTACTTAGTTTACTAATTTATGATTAACAAAAGCAAGAAAGAGAGTGCAAGTATTGTAGAAATACTCCTTTACTGCCTTTGACCTTTTATTGTTTGTGTCCATTTTTTTTCTTCTGTATTTCAATTTTCTTTATTTCGTTTTTTTCTGTATTTCGATTTTATTTTCTGTACATGAATATTTTTATTTTGTGATTTTATTGTGTGTTCCTATTGTAATTAAAGTAAAGAGAGACAAATAGAAATTAAAGACAGAAATTAAATTGCAACAATTCATCCACCACTGCATTTTAATTGCAGTAGCTGAGAAACCAAAAAAAAAGGAAGGAAACAAGGCCAAATGCATTAAATATCCAGGATTTCATTCAATTAAAAATTCATAGAAATACATTGATGTGATCAAAATACAAAGGAAAGAAATTTAAATCTAAACTAACCCACTAAAGCTCCATAAATACAAGGACAGAATGCATATTCAATGCACACAATCACCAAACACTACAAATACAGAAGTTAAAATGGTGCAGCCAGTTCCAACAAGAAAAGACCTTACTGCCGATGAGCTAAATAACATTGCTCAGTGGCTACTACAGCGAAGCAGCCAATGAAAACTACAATATGGAGTGAAGAAAGTTGATGCAGAGGAGTTCCATGTATGTTTGAAGACTATTTGGAAGATTTGGAGGACAACAGCAGCTCAACAGCTTCAAGGCCTTCCTGTAAACATCAAAAGCATGAAGCCAGGGTCAGTGCACAAAAAAATAAAGACATTTGATATAGAAAAGGTAAAAAACTTCTTAGTAACGAAGAGACATCATTGAGGTGTATGGCAGAGAATCTAGATATTAGTAAAAGCTTAGTTCATATCTGGGTGAAGGACAAGAAGCTGAAGCCACATACAAATGTCATCAAACCTTTTTTTACACCCCGAAACAAGTTGCAAAGATTGCAGTGGAGTCTTTCTCAGCTAGGGAGCATTATTGAAGGGGGGAAGATCAAGTTTCAGCACATGCACAACACCATCCATGTAGATGAGAAGTGGTTTTTTTCTTACCAATGAAAATGAGAGATACTACCTTGTTGCAGGTGAAGAAGAGCCACATAGAACTTGTCAATCAAAGAGTTATATAATTAAAGTAATGTTCAACTGTGCAGTGAGTAGGTCAATCATAGATGCACAAGGTAATGTCATCTTCGATGACAAATTTGGTATATTTTCATTCATTACTGAGGAATCAGCTTAAAGGAACTCCAAGAACAGAGACAAAGGCACAATAGAGACCAAAGCAATGCACAATGTCACAAGGCCAGTAATCAAACATCAACTAATCACAGAGATAAGACAATATGCAGCCAATCACTTACAATATCTGTGGTGCCATTCACTTACAATATCAAATTGTTTGCAGATGGTGCCAATATTTAAAGCCAAGTGGCCATCATGTCTACGAAAACACATTTTAATCCAACAGGACAATGCTAGACCACACATTCTAGATAGTGATGCTGAGTTTCAAGCAATTGCACATGAAGATGGATTTCACATCGAATCATCAACCAACTAGCCAATAGTTTAGATAGTAATGTGAATGATTTGGGATTTTTTAGGAGCATACAATCACTACAAAACCAAATGCCTGCTGCAAATGTTGAAGAGATGCTGGATGATGTGAAGGCAGCCTATGCAAATTACTCACCACAGAAGCTCAACAATATCTTCCTGACATTGCAGAGCTGTTCATATGAACAGATAATGATCATGAAGGGATCTAATGACTACAAGATCCCTCATCTTGGAAAGGACAAAATGCAGAGAGAAGGAGTGTTGCCAGATTCTATTGAAGTAGATGAAAAACTTGTGAAAGAATGCATGGAATACTTGGAAGTGAATGAAGGTGGGCCAGAAGACAGATTTTACAATTTGAATGACTTTGTCAATACATTGGATCAAGTGGTGTTAGAATAGTAGCTTATTTAGGGTTTACAGGGACAAACATGGTCAAAGTTTTTTGGATTTTGTGTTGTTTGGAATGTAAACTTTGCTGAAATGCTGCACTATATGAATGCTTATCATTTTGCCTTTAAGATTATGTAATTCAATCAGCAAGTAATCAGCACATGTATTTGCATCATGGAGTCTTAGCACATGCATTTGCATCATTGACATTATGCAACAATTAGGCAGCAATTAACTATCAATGGAGCCTCCTAAACCAAGCAATTTCTCACTTAGTGGTGGCATCAATGCAATGGACAGAATGCAGATTCAATTAATCACCACATACATTTGCATCATGGAGTCTCAGCACATGCATTTGCATCATTGACATTATGCAGCAATTAGGCAGCAAGTAGGCAGCAATTGAGCCTCCTAAACCAAGCAATTTCTCACTTAGTGGTGGAATCAATGCAATGGATAGAATCCAGATTCAATTAATCACCACATACATTTGCGTCATGGAGTCTCAGCATATGCATTTGCATCATTGACATTATGCAGCAATTAGGCATCAAGGCATCACAACAATTCATTTAGGCATCAAGGCATCACAACAATTCATAAACCAAGAAGGCAACAATTAAAGGCATCAAGACAACGCGGCAAGGCAACAAAAATCAAGAAGGCATCACAAGCCATAAACCCAAATCAACCACAAAATACAATAGGCATCACCAGCCATAAACCCTAACCTGACATCACCAACCATAAACCAGAAATAAGAAACAAAGAACCTGAGTAGTATCTGAATCAATATATGATTCATAAACATCATTCATGGCGGCGAGGCGGTAGAGCTGATATGGATCCAAACCCGTCATCGTGGGTTCAGATTCAGCGACATCATCATTGAGGTGTATGGCAGATTCAACAAATTCGACGGTGAGAGGAATCTCATCCCAATTTGTTTCGTAACCAGGAGGGCGAGATGGCATCAAATCACTCAGACTTTCATCAGGGTCTGTTTTGTACCCCGACGGGCGATGTAGAGGCAAATCGGTGAAGTGAAGCTTCATCACGATTTGGGGGAAATAGCTCAGATAGATTTAGGGTTTTGAGGGAATCGCGGCAGATGAGAAGATGATCGCGACAGGGGAGAAGAGGAGGATATAGATTTAGGGTTTTGAGGGAATCGCGGCAGAGGAGAAGAGGATCGCGACAGAGGAGAAGAGGGGGATATAGATTTAGGGTTTTCTGCAGGTTGGGAAATGAGAGAGTCGAGATGAAAGAGAGAAAGGAGAGAGAGAGTGATCCGATACATTTGGGCTTGGGGTGAGGTGTTTTGGGTGTCAATGTTAATTTAATTAATTAACATTGTTAATTGTATGGGTTAAATATTAATGTGTGGGCCCAAGTGGTAAATGGTAAAAAATAACATGAATTAGTAAAGATAGATGGGTATTTTTACACAAATGAATATAAAAAGATTGGACAAATAAAATGGTACAAGTGGGTACACAAAGATTGGATGGAGGGAGTATTACAATCAATCCGCCCCTATCAATCTACAAATGGGATCCATAATTTTCCCGTTTTATTTGTGCCTGTCATAAATTATTTTTATTTATTCATTTTGAATTCCATTGTTTTTTTTTTTTTTTTTTTTTGTATTTTAGAGTAGTTTCGTACTTGTTCATTAGGAATTATTATAATCAATAATTATGTATACTGTTTTTTAGCATTTAACTTCAATGTTATTTAGCTAATACTAATTGATTGTTATGGTCAATAACTTTATATTAGCTGAGTATAATTTATTAAACTTCAATTTTAGGTAATTAAGTATCAATTATAATTTAGTATTAATAAACAGTGAGATACAAAACATATTGGGAGATACAATTTGACGATTTTCTTATTTTTGCAAAAATTACCAAATTTTGAATTTATGTGTGATAATGTAGTCTTATTTTACTTTTTTTGTGAAGACGATATATGACATCAAAATGTTAGAAAAATAAGTCTAAGAAAAATAACCAAAAATGTAAGAACACGGGCATTTGAAAAATTTGTCGGGTGTTGACCGTACAGGTCAAGTCTTGTAGATAAATCTTTCTCTTAATAATTGGTGTTTACCAATAGATCGAATATCATGTCTAACAATATCTACTACAAATGAACTAAAAACAACCATAAATACGTCACCCTCTTTTTAACCCAACAATTTGTCCACCAAAACAGGATTTACTCTTCTAACTTTTATTTTTCTTTCTTTGTTTTCATTTGTGGTTTTCCAATGCACCTCACTTGTTCTTTTCTTGGTTTTTGGACTAGGGTCAAAACCTAAATTCATGCCCCCCATACATTGTAGTTGCAGGCCCTGATTATTTACCTTGTTTGACTAATTAATTACTCCTCGTCCACGGTGAGTATATTTTGTTCATTTAAGAAAATGTCCTCATACACTCAATTATTTTAAACCTCACAAAATACTATACTTTATTGTGAAATTAAAATTAAAAGTAATATTTATGTCTGCAGTGGAATAATAATACTACTACTTAACAAGTTTTTGAGTATAAACTGCTATTCGAAACCCACTTTTGTAGTCAAATCTTAGGCTGAAACGCACACAATTTTGTTAATTAAATCAAATAATTAAACTTTCAAAAGGGTCTAACTAAGCTGCACTGGATGCACTAGTCTTTTATGCTATACCATCTCTCTTTCAAAAAAAGATTACTTCTCACTTAGTGATACTAATTAGCAATACTTAATTTTTACTTTAGTTTGCAAGGAGCAATAATGTGATAAATAATGAAGTTTAAGATATATATATATATATATATATATATATATATATATATATAGGGTGTGGATTTGAGGAATTCATCTTTATATGATTTCGTAGGTACAAGAAAAATATTACTTACGTAAGAGCATTCATATCGGTGGGCTCATCGGCCAACTCGAGCAGGCATTATCGATGAGCACACCGATAACGAGCCTAGGTGCATCGAGCCACGTTCATCTACGATTTTGGACGACCGCGTGTATTACACCGCCCAATTTAAAAAAAACAATCAAATTTTGAATCTGCAACGGCTACTTCTCGTCGGCGCCGCTGCCAACGGCTACTCCGGCCGCCGGCGCCGGCAACGGCTATTTTGTTTTTAATTCATTATTTTCAACTATATATATACACCTATCAACTTCCTATTTTCTACACCAATCCTCTCATATTCATCTTCATTTATCATTCTTCTACTCTCATTCTTCTCATTCACACTCTTTTTCTCTCATTTTTCCTTCCACATTTCATCCTTCTCCTCCAATGAGCGCCAGTCCTCCATCTCCATACTCCGAGGTCGTGTCCGAAACCTTGGCCCAAGCTTGGATCAATGCTAGATGCACACCGTCAACTGGCCACGTATCATTTTGGAGCCACATCACCAATCACTACAACCGCACTTGCCCAGCCAACATGCCGGAAAGAAATGCGAAAATGTTGCGCAACCGTTGGAGCCGAACCGCCAATGCGTGCCCACGATTCGAAGGAATGCACGCACAAATCACCCACATACTTCCAGCCAATACAACCGTCTTCCAGATCATAGAGCGAGATTTAACGGAGTACCACATCGTTTACGGTATTCCATTCAAGCATGTGGGCATGTGGAGGATCGTGAGTGATGATCCCGATTTCCTTTCGAGTGTTTTTTTATAAATAAAATGGTTTGTTGTAATTTTATTTTCTTGTTTAGAACTAATGTAATTTTATTTTATGAATAAAATTAAGCATTGTACTGCCCTATTATTCAATTTTATAAATAAAATTAAAGCAAAACTCAAAAATACTAAAAACTCAAAACTAATTCATATGAGTCAACTGGATGAGTCTTACCAATGTCACAACAGGCTCATCTCTGTTGATGCTCTAATGCACAAAATACAGTACGTTAATGACATGTTAATGCACAAATTACAATAACTTAATGCATAAATTATTTAGCACACTTTTAATGCACAAACAATGATAATGTAATGCATCAATTAATCTGGACCGTACCTGTACTCGGAAGGTTTAGTTTACATATTTTGTGTTTTACAAGCTACTGCACAAGGACGGGGGTTTACCTAGTGCGCACCAAAGTTAGCGGCTGTGGACTTCCATGAAATTAAAAAAAAAGACCGTAAATTAAAAAAAATTAACAATCCAAATTAATTCTTAGTTTCTACCTAAAGATTAATTTCAACATGATCATATATATATATATATATATATATATATATATATATATATATATATATAGTATAAAAACATTTTCTGATGTAGAAAGTGAGAACATGATTAAATTAATATATAGTAATGCTTAAATTTATAGATTGTCATGCTTAATAAGATCCATGCTTTTTATATAAATGTTAGTGCTTATATAAAATCATGCTTGAATTGATATATATATATATATATATATATATATATATTAATGCTTCAAATAATCACAATCATAGATCATACAAATATAATGTTTTATATAAAAAGACATGAACATAATTAAGCATGATAATATATAAATTAAGCATGATTAGAGATTGGTTCATATAAAAATCGATCCTAGTGTGAGCACGTGATTAAGCTTAAATTACTTTGAAATCATGCTTAAATTAATATATTATCATGCTTAATTATGTTCATGTTTTTTTATATAAACATTATATTTGTATGATTTATGATTGTGATTATTTGAAGCATTAATATATATATATCGATTCAAGCATGATTTTATATAAGCACTAACGTTTATATAAAAAGCATGGATCTTATTAAGCATGACAATCTATAAATTTAAGCATTACTACATATTAATTTAAATATGTTCTCACGTTCTTACACCAGGAAATATTTTTATACTAACTCAACTCTGTGTATATATAGATAGATATATGTATGACTTCAACTTAGTCATGGTGGTTAATCATTTGGTAATGCAACCGTAGGTCTAGGGGGTTAGTAATTGTCAGTCACCAATTTTTATTTTTTTTCCAACAGAGATTACATTTATTATTATTATTATTATTATTATTATTATTATTATTATTATTATTATTATTATTATTATTATTATTATTATTATTATTATTATCGAATAATCATTGAAGTGTTGAGTAGTCACCGAAAACTAATATTCATGGTAAGAAGACACAATTGCGGTCCCTATTTTTGTGTAAATGGGTGTTAATAGTTAAAACTACTATACAAACATGGGAAGATAAAAACTCTTCTTGCTCTAATTTAGGTTCAACTTAGCCAATAGTATTAAAGGGCCAACATAGTAATCACCCAAAGATTTGCTGTCAAACAACGGTAAATAAATGCTCTCAAGCAATTGCTAGTGTTTTGTAGGTCCTATCATTCCACTTATATACTTAAAATGGTCTATTTTCCGCGTCACGTAATTTTTGCCACAAACGACCAAAGAAGCCTACCTCAATAAACCAAGATTAATTGGATCTCCAAGCATTTGTTACGAACTAAACGACAATTTGTTTTCCCGTCTTGTGCAAACCACAAAATTCTCTCTCTCTCTCTCTCTCTCTCTCTCTCTCTCTCTCTCTACACTTAGTTTAGCTCTAATGGAAACTTACATGTATAGTATAGATATCAATTGGATCAATCCACGCAGTTTTGAACATGTTTTATCAAACTATTTGGTTCATGCTAATCATGCTGATCTTTTCCGAGTTTGAAATTTTTGGTTCTATCTGTCTTCTTCCTATCTATTCCGATCAATTCGTCGGTTTCAAATCATCCATACCCACCTACAAAGAAGTAGCACATAAATTCATGCTGTGATGTTTTCTTGGAGAAGGAAAATAAACATGAATTTCGCGAACATTTTAGGTGTTAATTGAATTCATCATGACCAAGAAATATAAGGACATGGCGGAAAAGAAATGTACTCCAATGATGGTTAAAGAAAGAGAAAAAGTTTGGAATAAAATCGTTATGATTAATATAGGGATAGATTCTTGATTTTGTTGTTTTGTGGGTACAAACGAGTAATCGTTATTAGGACAGATTAATTTTTCCCCAAAATGATGGTAAATAATTTGATGTTATCTTTTATCATGATTGTCCATTTATATTTGTATTTGTCTTTGGCTAATTAATCAACCGAACAATGAATATGAGTGAGTAATCACAATTTTAATCCTTAATTTTTTGGTCCATTAAAAAAGTACTCCAAAATTGGAATAAAGAATAGTAGAAAACGCAAACAATCCTAAATCTTGTGTTAATTTGAAAACATATATCTTTTCTGTTCTAAAAAAACAAAGAAAGTTTGATTTATTTATCTCGTGAATATTATATAATTACAATAGTGACACTACCTAGAGTCAACGGCGGAGCCAAGCCCCGTGCAAGTCACAATCGATGATTGTCCACATATATATATATTTATATATATATATATATATATATATATACTCCCTCCGTCCAAATTATGTTCTCATTTGGATCCACACATCCGAATTAAGAAAAACTGAAAAAGTTATTTTGAGTGGGTAAAAATTATAATGTAGGAGTAGTGAAATAATGACAAAAAAACAGTGATAATGACAAAAAGATGGTGGTATTGACCAAAAAATAGGAATAAAGTTGTTGTGTTGACTAAAAAGTAGGAATAAAGTTGTTGTAAGGTGGGGCCATCAATGGCAAATGGTAGTAAATAAAAGAAAAGTAGGAGGGTATGGTTGTACGAAAATGTAAGTAGGAAGATGATTTGTGGACATAAAAAAGAGGTAAGTAGGAAGATGATTTTTGGAAGGAGGAAGTATATATTTTCCGTTTTTACTATATTTAAGTTGTATTTTATGTCTTCAATATTGTCCCTAAAATCGTTGGGTTTTTTTTATTTTTTTTAGAATCCCCAAAATATTTTGTTGATCGATTTTTTTCGAGGGGTGTTTTTTTTTTGAAAAATATGATTGTTGCAAGAAAAAGAAAAAAGACACAATTTTTAGAATAGTTGCAACCACATTTAATACATGCATTGGACTTTTGACATCAAATAAAATATCTTAGAATAAAGCATATACAAAAATGAACTCAACCAAAATCTCTTTTATGCTTCAATACAAACCCCCCAAAAAAAGCATAAGCTAACAGGCTAATGGGAATAATTTTACAATCTCACAACCCTAACCATTAAAATTGCTTGTTGATTAGTTGTTGCAACCATTTTGTAAAATATAAATATCATGCTACATGATTCTTTACCTTTTTCTTTCTCTCTTCAAATCAAAACCTTATCAGTAATGAGAATACATGTGCAAAGCACTTTTTTATTCATCCAATCAAAAAAACAATCTGTAATATCCTACCTCATTTGGGTATTTTTGCATCTGATATATACATAATTTTCATCAACTTTTTGCTTAAAATAGATATGTTGTCCTTTTTTGACCAAACTAGTGGAGCCTTTTCTTTTCCACGGTCACATATTGTAAAGAAGAGGGAGAGAGAGAGAGAGGTGTGCATCACCAAATAAATTTCACAGAAAAATGTCACTAAATGGTTGATATCATATTTTATTATTATTAACATTATATATATATATTTTCTGGTGGGAGAACGTGAGAACATGCTTAAATTTATAGGTTGTCATGCTTAATAAGATTTATACTCTTTATAAAAACGTTAGTGCTTATATAAGATCATGCTTGAATCGATATATATTAATGCTTCAAATAATTGCAATCATATATCATACAAATATAATGTTTATATAAAAAGACATGAACATAATTAAGTATGATAATATATTAATTTAAGCATGATTATAAAATAATTTAAACTTGTTCTCACGTTCTCACATTAGGATTGGTTCTTACATGAACCAATCCATATATATATATATATATATATATATATATTAAGTTGTGACCGTAAACCGGCTTTGCGACTGTGTGGGGGCTGTGCGACCGTGTGGGGCAGCGCCAATAAATTGTGTCAGAACCAGAGATGATGTTCCTATAAAGGAAAGGACCAATTTAATACTCCTTCCATATCATTTCAATAAGTCATTTGATTTGGCACGTATCTTAAGAAAATGAATTATTTATAATAATAGAAATAAAATAATTTTATTAGAGTATTTTTGTCACATCAAATAGGAGAGAGAATGAATTTAGTAGCATTTTAATGGTATATATGGTAATTTATGAGTTATAATGGTGTATTTATCATATGGTGCATTTTCATTTTAAGAAATGAATTTAATCAATGAAATTATACGTCCAAATAAAGTAAAATGAACTAATAAAAAGATACAGAGGAAGTACTATAAATTAGGGGTGAATAAACGGGTATCCGTGGATATCCATATCCGCATTTGCGGGTACCCGTAACCAAATAAGCAAAAAATGAATACACATACCCTTTCCATTTTAGCCGAACGGGTACCCAATACCCGGCCGGATATACCCGACCCGGGTATAGGGTACCCGGTGTACCCGTTAAAAAAATAAATAAATAAGACAAAAATATGGTAATTTTTCATCCGCTCGATTTTCAATAATTTTCAACGAAAAATTAATAACCAACTATGTAACAACAACTAGACGACAACAACTAATCAATAGTAAATACTAAATGTAATTTAAACATTTAAGTTCAACAAACAAAATATATAAAGTTGAGATGGAGATGGTAACTAGGTGGCTGTCAATATTTAAGTTAATAATGATTAATGATTATACTGCATCATGTTCTAATTACCTATATCAATAACGATCTGTTACATCAAACACAAAATCTGTAAAGCGTTTATCAACAAGTTGAAGATTAATTAATTATTGGATGAATTCACCTTCTACTAATTTTTAAAGGTTCATAAAGATAATATGTGGATTCCAACTCCAATCTACATTCTGTTTTCAAAATTTTGCAAATCCTTAAATATAAAAATTTAAGCACTCAATATTATTACCTTAATTCAAAATAGGAAACTAGTATGTTAAGAAATAAGGATGTAGATAGAAGTTAGAACAATAGAATTGGTGTAAGATGAAGATGGAAGGGTCCGTAGAGTTATGTTTAGTTTTAGATTTTTGCTTAAAAATAAATATATATTATTAATATATTTATAATTTATATAAAATTAGTAATTATATATAATAAATAATTGTATATTGTTGACCGGGTGTTTGACCGGGTACCCAATACCCTAACGGGTATACCCGTTAGAGTATTTTCTAAAAATTTCATACCCATACCCATCCAATACCCGCAAATTACGGGTATTGAATACCTAATACCCGACCGAATACAGATAAGGTACGAATAACCCGAAAATCCGCTTTCCATACTTTCACCCCTGCTATAATCATGGCCATATTTGGGTTACGATATCATTTTTTATAACTAGCAAATTAAAACTCAATTTTTTGATGATTCGTTGCGATTTGGCATCACTTCTTTACTTGTGAACCCTTTCTTTTTCACAACAAACTCAATTACTTTTCCTCCATTCACCATCAATTTAACAACTTTTTTTTTTTAAATTTGTACTTTTCTATTTTAAACACTAACCAACAACTTATTACTCTTATTTATCAAGTTACTTACTCTTTCTGTATTTGCATTTCTTGCATAACCCATTTATAGACACGTACGTCTCACACAATATATTTTATTTCACTCACAACTATCTAAAAATAGAACCCTTATTCACTCATATTTTAACTTTATTACGGCACCCACAACAAGGTGTCTCTTAGCTGGCTCGAAACGTCTCGTCGGCAGACACCCCTGCTGCAAAAGCCACCGTCTCGAGCCCATTCTTCACTGGCGAGCCGACTCGTTCCGGCACGTGCATTGCACGCACCTTCATTGAAAAAAATGAAGAATTGGGGGATGAACTTTGCATACCTTGGAGGAGGCCTTCAATGGCGAGTGGGAAGGAGAAATTGGACTTCATTAGCAGGAAAAAGAACAAAGAAGGCCGAGAAGGAGAAGAAGAAAGAAGAAAGATAAGAGAAGAAGACGACGATTTATTTTGTTTAGAATGGAGTTTAGGTTAATACATTATTTATCTATTTTTTATGGATTTAATGATTCTTTGTTGTGGGCTAATTATTCTAATTAGTTTTTTTTTAATAATAAGTGTTAATTAATGTTAATTTTTATGTTTTAAATTATGAAATTTCTAAGAGTTTTAATGTTTGGTTGTGTGAATGAATTACGTTATTTTTTTAATAATAATCATAATTAAAGTTAATTAATTTTTAATGAAAGTAAATTTATGTAATATTTGTAAATTATGTATGTAGTTTTTTTATTTTTACTAAAATTATTGTAATTTTCATATTTTAATTTAAATTAATCGCAAAATTAATTTTAGAAACTAATTCTATTAAGACATGATAGAGACAAATTCCAGTGAAGGTACACTGGAGATCGCTGCTTGGAGATCGCATATGCGATCGTCATGTCGTGTTGGCTCGCCACGACCGTTGGCAATCGCAGCATTGATTTTTTTTATTTAATTTTCACCTATATATACCTTTATTTTCTTTCAAATTTTTCACACCTCTCAAATTTTATCTTAATTCTCTCAATTCTCCACACTCTCAAGAAAATAAGTACACGGGTACTCCGAAGCCGATACGGAAGTCTTGGCCCAAGCTTTACTCCATGTTACCCGCGAAAATGTGGCCGGCGCATTCTGGATCCGAGTGAACGATCGCTACAATGAGACTCGGCCTGATGTAATCGTGGTGAGAAATAATAACCAGTTGTGTCACCACTGGGCCCGAGTAAAGAATACATGCAGCCTTTTTCACTGGATATGGAAGAAAATAGTCGAACGAGCTCTGGACGCTACCCTCAAGTTGATAATCGTATCGGCTAACAAACTTTATGCCTCAACTTACGGTCTTCCGTTCAAGCATTTGGACACATGAAGGATCATCAAGGACGAGCCCAACATCTTCTCCTAGGGTTAAGGTTTATTTTTGGGGTTCATTATACTTCATCTTAATTCTTCATAATTAATCAATAAAATTAGAGTTGAATTAATTGTTTATTTATATTTTTATATTAAAATTAAATAAAAATCTTATAAATAATAGGAAAATAAGCGGTGTTCCCTCCACAGTGCTCTGTTTCAGTTTTTCTTGATTCTGATAATTTTGACATTATTAATTGATAATAATACGCATATATTACTTATTATATTCATATTATAATTTCTCATGATGTCTCACATGTAAGTCTATTATTATTATATATCTTTATATCTTATTCTTCACACTTTTTTAAAACTTTGTATATTATTAATTCATAATATTAATATTATATATTATGTCTCAATTCTTAATAGATACATATAGAGGTGTTCATCCGAACCGGAACCGGCGGGTTCGAACCTGAACCGGAACCGTGGTCAACGGTTTTCGAACCGAAACCGTAGTCAACGGGCCGGTTCCGAATCGGAACCGTATGTAGGAAGGGCCGGTTCCGATTCAAATGGCTAGGAACCGTGAACCGGACGTTCCGAACCGGCGGTTCCAACGATTTTTTATTATTTCTTTCTTTTTTTTAGTTTTAAAATATGTTTTGTATTAATTCATGTTAATTGTATGTTTTAGAAATCAAAAATGACAATTATAACGATAAATGGAATGAAAAAGACAAAAAAAAAATAAATATTTATATAAGGTTCAAATATGAACCGGCGGTTCCGGTTCAGAACCGTTGAACCGTGTGAAAATATAAGGTTTTAATTGATCACACATTGTATAAATGAAGATATATTTTGTTTTATATCGATTCTATACATTATATTGAAGATTATGAGTTTGAAATACAATATAATTTATATTTTCAATGATTAAAAAAATAAAAAAATAAATAAAAAATTTAGACGGTTCGGGTCCGGAACCGGCGGGCTGGAACCGGAACCGAAACCGTGACTACGCGGGCCGATTTTGAACCGGAACCGTGACTATGACGGGCCGGTTCAGGTTTCAACATTCCCGAACCGGAACCGACGGTTCCGGGCCGGTTCTGACCCGGAACCGGGCCCGTGAACACCTCTAGATACATATCCTCAATTTTTAAATAAAAATTATATAACCAATTTTCATTCTTAATTATTTGTTTAAGAATTATGAAAAAATATAAATTATTAAGTTTGTCAGCAAATAGCGACAATAATTAAATTTAGAGCAACACAATAAACAAATTAGCATTTAAATAGAAATTTCGTAACCGAAAATCTCTACGAAAACTAAATAAATATATCTATTCAATATATCGACATGAACTCTTCGATTAGTGCCTGCTAAAAATACTACTCATATCACAATAAATCTATTGTATGAATAAATTACTAAATAAAGAAAAAAAAACAATCCTAAAAATATAAATATATTTTTATCGGTCTTTGACTAAGATTAGAGATATCAATTTGCCATAAACCAACAAAACGATTCAAACCAACGAGACGATTCAAATATATATAAAAAATATTTTTTACTAATTTTAGTTAATAGTAGTATTAACTTTGTGAAGTTCAGATTTTTGTCGAGTACTATTAGCCAACAGGTTTGCGGCGGTTATATACAACAAAGTGTAGAAAAGTATTAAACAAATTTAAATTTAAAAATTCATAAATTCAAACCAACGAGACGATCCAAACCAGTGAGATAATTCAAATAGACATAATTTTTTTTTTTTTTGCAAATGTAAATATATTTTTCTCGGCCTTTGGCTAAGATCAGATATATTCCCTCCGTCCACGAAATGGTTGCCACATTGTGAACGACACAGGTTTTAAGAAAATGGTAGGTAGTAGTGAATTATAATGAGTATTGTTGTGAGTGGAGTAAGGGTCCCACAATAAATGTGAGTGAAGTAGCAAAAGTGACAACTATTTCGTAGACAAACTTAAGTAACAAAAATGGTAACCATTTCGTGGACGGAAGAAGTATCACTTTATCATCAACCAACAAGATGATTCAAATAGGCATAAAAAGAACTATTTTGACTAATTTTGGTTGATATTATCTTTGTAGTGTTCAGATTTTTATCGAGTACTCCCCAACAGGTCTGCGACGGGTATATACAATAAAGTTACAAATTTAATGGAGATGTAGAAAAATTCTAAACAAATTTAAATTTGAAAATAAAGAATGAAAATGCAAATATATTTATCTCGGACTTGGACTAAGATTAGAGATATCAATGTATTATAAACCAACGAGACGATTCAAATAGACATAAAAAGAAGAATTTTTGCTATTTTAGTTAATATTAACTTTGTAGTGTTCAGATTTTTATCGAGTACTATTACCCAACACGTTTTCGACGTGTATATACAATAAAGTCACTATTTTAATCGAGATGTAAAAAAAATTCTAAATAAATTTAGATTTGAAAAATACATGATGAATAAGTGTCTGGTTTATTATCATTCATAATTATAAATTTTGATACGTGAAATATAATTAATTTACTAAATTTGATTTATAATTAATGTAAACAACATAACAACTCCTAAACAAAATATAAAATTATTTTTAAATATAAATCAGTCTCTGAAGAAAAATTCTAGAGAGAGTGAGGGGATGTGTTGAGAGAGAAAAAAAGTTTTTTCAAAGTTATAATGGTGTGATTAGTTTTTGTCGTTTACAAGATGTTTGTATTTCTTCTCTTACTCTCATTGATTGAATAAAATAGTATTATTTACGAAAAAATTATTTTTAAAATATATTATATGAATAAAAATATAAAATTATTTCCTGTTGAGTCTCGACAAACTACTTACAAGTGATAATAATAAAATTAAAATAGTGATCGCCGAAATGGTGATCGCTGATGAATCTCCATTTCTCGTGGTCGCTGGGTCCCACAACACCATTCAGCGATCTTCGCTGAAATCACATCAGTCAAACATAGGCAATAAATTCGTGGAACTGATTAAGTGCGGGGACTTATATATTAGCCTTATTTTTATAAACAATACCCTTAATGTGAAACTTTTTATTTCCTTACCAAACACTTTATAAGGCTGTTTGCATCGCGGCTCCAACCCGGTGTCTCGAGGGAGTCTCTAGACCACAGCAGTTCGAGACACATGTGTTGGAGAGAAGCGTGGTTCGAGATTGGCTCAAGTGCTTGAGACCGGTTCGAGCGGCGTGTGTAGCGCACGCACTCAACCGAAAATAAAAAATAATAAAAAAAATGACTGGAGCGTGCATTGCACGCGCCTAATGTTAAAAAAATTTAAATGCAACGGACGAATTTCAATGGTCGAAAAACAGCTAATATATATATATATAGTAATCCATTGAAATACACCTTTTCACAATGTAAAAATGAAAAATACACCACCCTCCCAAAAACAATGAATTTTATACCACTTTGAATATTTCTAATATAATATGTCATCTTGTCAACCTCTTTATATCACATTTCTTACGCATGTGTAAGAGATGTGATATAAAGTATATGACATTGCAATGATTTAGTGATAATTATGTGATTATTTGACAATCATTAGCCAATAATTATATAATTTAATTATTTTATATATCACAACTCGTGATTAATTAGGGACTAATTTCAGTCGAATTTTTTTGAATAAATACTAAACGAACCTAGATGAAGTTCCCGCTCGGATAGAACAATTTCACGCTCGACACGTGTCAAATCCCGCTCGAGCGAGAACTATGATCCCGCTCGAGCGGGAAATTATTCTATCCGAGCGGGAAATAGCAGAAAGCTGGTTAATGTACAGAATGATGGCTGATTGGTGCATGGCATGGATTTATTTGCTTGTGTAGACATGAGACAGTACATTTTCACGTGAAATGCAGAAAAAAAAATCTGTATAGCATTGACAACTCTATATATTTTACCATTCACACGCCTCTTTTACACTCCCACAATAACATTCTTTCAAATTCATCACATTCTATAGTGGGCAGCAATCTTTCAAGTAACATCTTTTCAAATTCATAACATTCTATAGTGGGCAGCAATATTTCAAGTAACATTCATTCAAATTCATTATTTGAGGTATTTTTCCTCTTTTGTAATTTTCCGCTAGTGTCCACTTAATAATCAAAACTTTGAAATTTATATGAATGCTGTATAGATTGCATAGCAAGTGAATTTTATCATTTCCCACTCGAAATTGTAAATTTCCGTTAGTAAATTTAAATCCCGCTCGAGCGGAATTTAGGCCTGCCGAGAGGGATTTTGTATTTTAGGACTCCAAAAAAATCTAGAATCTGCATATATCATTTCTCGCTCGATAAAAAGAAATCTTGCTCGTAAAATTTGATCCCGCTCGAACGGGAAGTTGTTGTGGTTGGCGAGCGGGATTTCATATTTTTGTGTTATTTTTATTAATTGTTATGTGTTTGTACTTCTGTGTAGATGGATCACTATTTTATTATCAAATACGGAAGAACATGGTCTAGTTGTGCTTACTCGGGCGGATATGAATACGTAGACATCGAAAGAAATCTTGCCGGCCTGAGGTACATCATCGATTTACAATTGAGTGCAAATTCCTTCAGGACACAGTACGAGTTGCATTATCTGTCGAAAAATGAGAGGGGACGTACTGTAAAGTGCCCATTAAGCACCGATGATGAATTTGATCATTTGTGCGCGACGCAGCCAGCTACAACTGTTTACGTGACTCACCAATACACGAACGTCTACGTGCTAGAGTTTGATGCTGATTATTACGAAAAAATAGATCGTATCCAAAGACAGATGGTTTCCTCCACTTTTTGTGATGATGTCGGGGGTAATTATGCATCGACATCCACACATTATTTCGGATCCACGTCGAGTCAAGTTCTAGAGACAACAGATGGTTTTGGCGATGATGAAGATGCAGATGGTGATGACGATGATGAAGATGCTCCGGGTGATGACGATGATGAAGAGGCAGATGGTGATGACGAAGATCAAGAGGCAGTTGGTCCTCAGAATGAAGACTATGAGCTGGAAACCGACAGTGATGCGTCCAAAGAGATGGCAGAGGACACCATGATAGATAACGATGTGTTGGAGCGTGAAGCATGGATTCGCGGTGAAGAAGATGACGAAGCCGGTGATTGGAGCAGTTGGTTAGTTCCAGTGATTCCCGTAAATGAAACGAATTCAATCGTTGTACATGAACAAGGCCCGCTAGAAGATGGTGATTTGTCTGTTGGTTCTGTTTTTGAAAGTAAAGCAGCTCTGAATGTAGCAGCAGGCTTGTGGCACCTGGAGATTGGAGCAGAATACAAAGTTGATGCCTCTGATGGCCTACGTCTCAGATGGATATGCAGGCGTATGGAATCTTGTCCGTTCGAGCTGAAAGCAAGATCAAGTAAAAGAACAAAAGCTCGGAGAATTACCAAGTTTACGGGCGATCACGCATGCACACGCCAGCTAGGACGTGTTGGTCGTAGAAAAGTTCGCATGAATGTGATTGCAGCCTACGTTGCTCGGAAAATACGAAGGGAGTGTAAAATAATAGAGCCAAATGCCATTATGGCAGAGGTGCAAAGTCAATTTGGGTTCACCATTCGTTATGATTTGGCCCTGCGAGCACGACATGCAGCGATAGAAAGCATATACGGGGGATATGTTAATGTCTTCCGGATGTTGCCAGGCTATCTTCACATGCTGCAGCAATGGAATCCAAGTACATTTACTGATTTGCAAGTTGGTATTGATGGGAAGTTCGAACACTTGTTTGTAGCTTTCGGCGCATGTAGACTTGCTTATCCACTGAATATGAGGCCTGTGATTGCAATTGATGGCACTCATCTGAAGGTCAAGAATAAAGGTATCTTGTTTGTCGCTGTCACTAAGGATGCCAACGAGCATACCTTTCCTCTAGCGATTGGCGTTGGGCCTATTGAGAATGATATCTCTTGGAAGTGGTTCCTCAGCCGATTTAGAATTGCGTATGGAGAATTGAATGATACATTAATTGTGTCTGATGCCCATCCCTCGATAGATAACGCTGTGAAGGAGGTTTTTCCGAATGCAGTTCATGGTTTATGCTACTATCACTTGCTGTAAAAGATTAACCGTTACGGAAAAACAGTGGTGGAATTGTTTAAAAAAGCTGCATTTGCATATCGCCGAGCAATTTTTGATAAAGCAATGGACATGATCCGCCGAGAGAGCGAAGCTGCTTACCAAAAATTGATAAGTTTCAGACTCGAGAAGTAGTCTCGAGTTCACTGTCCTTTGCCGCGTTACAGTCAGCTGACATCTAATGCAGCCAAGAATTGGAATGGGCGGTTGGAGTGGGCACGACGGCTGCCAATATGCTCAATGCTTAATGCAATCAGACATGTCATCGAGGAGTGGTTCCAGGAGAGACGAAATGCCCCTCATGGCGATGACATTGTACTGACTGCTAACGCGGCAGCCAAATTAACGGCGGGAATGAATAAGGGTTTGACATATACTGCACGAAAGGCCATGAGGTCGATCTTCAATGTCCGTGATTCTAAAAGACCGCATCAAGTGGACCTTGACACAAGGACATGTACTTGCATGGAATTTCAAGCTGATGGGCTCCCTTGTTCTCATACCATTGCTGCAATACTGTAAGTATACTTCACATGCATCCATCTGTCCTTTATTTATTTGAAAATACTAATGTTTTCATACGATTATTTTTTTAATGTAAAATTGCAGGAAAAATGGTGAAAGCATATACGATTATGTTCAATATTACTACACACGAGAAGCTTGGAGCGAAGTTTATCAAAATTCTATAAATCCTGTTCCTCACATTGAAGATTGGACTATTCCTACTGCTGTGGATAACATATTGGTCTTGCCTCCAAAAATCACGCCTCCAAAAACATATCTGTAATCATCCATTCCTGCAAAATTTCTAATGAATTATTAATGAATGCATGTTTAGAAACAAACAAATATTACTCAATTAATATAAAGTACTACTTTAATTGTTTTAAAAAGCTTGAAATTAGATATTCAATATTCATACAACATAATATTACAAAGAAGAGATCACCCAGCTGATGGTCTACGCCTCTGCTCTAAATCATATCCGTACCTATCCGCTCCATCCGGTGCACGACAAATACTAAATATAGCCGCGGCGACCCTCCTCCGATATTCTTTTATGTGTGTGTTGCCCCACGGAATAGAGGGTGAACCACTAATTAAACGTTCAATCGTCATCATTGCAAATACACCACTGCTAACACTGTACGTTTGCTTGAATTGATCTATAGCTAGAATGACCATGAGCGTTAGGGGCCTCTCATCGGGCTCCGCTCCAACTGTGTTGTGCTTCCAGTAAAACGAGCATGTAAGAACTCGAGTCCAAAGCTTCAGTAGTGGCTACAGGCTCCTGCATCGGCGCGATTGTGCGGTTCGGTCTATATAATGATACGTGGACTCGTAGAGCTCAGCCACCCAATTCTTGCAATCAATTCGGACTACCACGTAATGCAAGTCAATATTGCACACAACCATCATCTGCATCAAACGAACGATTAATATCATTACTTGTAAGAGAATTATCAAGTAAACGTTGAAGTGCATCCACTTACGTGGGTTGCACCAAAGAAGCTCGGTCGTCCAGCTCCCGTTGCTCCATGCGCTCCATATAGTAGACTTACTGGAGGCTCATAGTCAGCATAAGTGTCCCAGGATCCCCTAAGTTCCCGCTTGATGTCTATGCTCAAAATTTTATTACACCAATCACCTCTGAGCTGAAGTTGCAATAAACATGAGACACTCATAAAATTGAACACGGTTGTAAATAATTTCGGTTATTCATTAAATTGAACTTACATAGACATCGGAATCCAATAAAACAGTGTTTGTACTTGTCACATCGGGCTTTACATGCACTCGGTCAATTAGTCGTTTTCTCAAGTAAGAGACGAACAAATTTATGACCTACAAGGCAAAACATAAGTTTGTGAATTAAATTAAAATCTAACATAATCAATAAAATAATGTTGTCTTTACCTCAACATTTATGTCTGCGTTAGTCAGCATAATTTGCCTCCACCAGTGCTTGCCTATAAATCCTCCGCTTTCAGGAATAACTATGAATCCATCACCGCTCATAAATAGTTCAAGCGCTTGCATCAAGCGGAAGTGGATGTGTCTCTCTTTGGGCTAGCATGGGCGTGTGTATTGCTGCAGCAGCTCTCCGAATCCTTTCCCCTCTTCGACGTTGTTGCTGATGCTGCTGCTGCTGCTGCTGCTCTTACTGCTGCTGTTGTTGTTATTGCTGTTGCTCTTCCCCCACCGGTATCTGATTAATTGGGACTGCGTGGATCGGCGATGTCACCTCGTTTAGACGTGCCTCAAAACTCTATCCATGACCCTATACAAACAAAATAAATATCAATATCTTACGTAAAACATAACAATGCATAATCTAATATCTGTAAAATAATTACATACCGTAGTAAGAGACTCCCACAATGCATTGAAATTGCTATTTCCCTCTTGCATAAACGTACCGTATTGATCAAACATTGCACTCGACGATCCAGGCTGGTAACCAGGCTCGTTCATGGAATGACGAGCTGGAGAATGCGGCGACAAAAACCGTTCTGCTTGCATGGATTGACGAGCTGGACAAGAGGAGCGGCGCTGGCCTTCCTGGCCCTGGCCCTGTAACGGATTGCGCGACACTACAAAGCCCACTCCAAGTGCATTTGGATACTGACTGGACCGGAAATAGTATGTCTCCATTTCAGCATCATCAGGTACAAAAGGGTTGAATCGACCAACCTGCAGCGCAAAAGATTTTATCAAACACAAATACAATTATAAAAAAATACAGAAAAATACATACAGTGAAAAAATTAAAATTTACCTGCAAAGAAAATAATGGCTGAAGCTCTGTTCCACTTAACTTCTTGAACTTCCATCTAAGACATTTGGGTCGTGCATCCGGGTTATCAATGACAGCAACTGCATCGGCTAAGTCTGGCAGCACCTCCAACGACCAAACGTGGAAAGCCCAAGCTGCACCGTAAAAGTGGTACTTCTTCGTCTGCTGCATATTGTCCACGTAGTGCTTTAGATGCAAATACGTGTATGCGCCCCAAGGAAACCGAGAAAATGCGTCCAGATCGTCCACCAGCTTCCACATCCAATCCGCAACAAACTTCTTCTATTCAAGACCAAACAACAACATATACGGAACTAACACGTGCGTGACCTGCAGGTACAGCTGTCCACTCTGATCTATCACGTGCCTCAGACAAAACCGATCGAGGAGGTCCCCCACACTAATTGGCACGCCGTTGGCAAACCGCCGATACACTTGCACACCCCGTAAGTCGTGGTCGTCTGAAGGTCAGAAATCAGACGAGTCGAATGATAATCCGGTAACCAGGGCATACTCCGCAGAAGAAAAACGAAGGTTCGCCCCGTTTGTTGGGAAATTTATTAGTAAGAGTTTTGATGAATTCCAAAACCGACTGACCCCAACCGAGTAGATGTTGCCAGAACCTAATGTTAGAATTTAGGCTCGCTGTTTGAGCAAAGTTAAGATTTTATCTTTACAGGTCTCCAGCTGAAGATGGCAACAAGGCATCACTCAGACAGAACATCAGTTATAATGAAAGACAACTGAGAGTTCATTTGTTCAGATGGAATGAGGGGGAAGTCTTCAGAACATCAGTTGTAAAGGAAACCAACTGAGGGTTCGTCAGATGAGAAACAGTAGAGAGGAAGAGAACATCAGATGAAAAGGAAGTCATCTGAAGTTTCAAACTCAACTGACTAAATACAAGGAAGACAACTGAGGGTTTAGTTTCAGAACCTCAGTTGTAGAACTCAAACAAGAAGATCAACAGCATGAAGTTCAAAGTCAGCTGAGAGTTCAACGGTTCAGTCAGAACATCAGCTGAAGACCACTCAGATAAAGATCAAGATTTTCAACCAACTAATCGAGGTTGACTGTCAGAAAGGTTTAAGATTTGAATTTCAAAAGGAAGTCACATGAGGGTTTGACCGTTCAGTCATCACCCCATCTGGCCCAACACAAGGCTGTCTCAGAAGGAAAGCAGAAGAGCACAGATGCCATATCGGGAAAGTCTGCAGAGATGAGAGACAAGCCATCGCTTTCAACGATCAGAGATCAACAGCTCCTCCAACGGCTAGTTGATACTCTCCGCCTATAAATCGAGGCATTCTCTCATTCGAGAGATACGAGACAAGAGATAGAGAAGTGTAATCACAAGAAAAACAAGCGCAAGAAAAATCTGCAAAAATCATATTCTAAGAGCATCAGCAGCTGAGAGTTCAAGAGTGATAGAACATTAGTAGCTGAGGGTTCATAGAGTTATAATCTGTCTTAGATCTTAGTTTGAGTGTTTATTCGTTCAAACCATAGATCCAGCTCTCATTCGTGATCGAGCTGTAGTTGGAAAATCCACCCACATACACAACTTAAAAAGTGTCTGTTAGGATCATACTCTTTCTGTAATTGAGTAGCTAGGTCGTCAAGTACCCGCAAACTTGACATAGGTTGTTAAGTACCCGCAAACTTAACTGTAAAGGACCTGTAAACTTATTGCAACAGTTGCACAGCCCGGGTAAGCTGTGTGGAACTGTCCAGAAGAACTTGGACTGAGGTGTGAGGATTCACATCTCCCCGTGGACGTAGGAGGGTTATCTCCGAACCACGTTAAATCCCGTGTGTCTGTGTTTATTTTTATTCAGTTGCTTATTGCTTTCTTATCTGATCAAACTAACCAGCATACAAACTGCATTTTAGCATATTCAACTGTTTTGGTTTTTGACCAACCCTGCACTAAAAAGCGTGAGTTGCTTTAACGAGTTTTAATTTCCACCACATTCCGCACAACCTCACTCTTCCAGCTGAGGTTGCTTACTCAGCTGTGAGATTCCAATTGAGTCCGTTTTACTCGGTTGAAGTAATTGTTTAAGGGTTAAGTTTTAAAATCCTAACTGGTGTATTCCCCCCCCCCCCCCATACACCAGTAACTCGTTTCGGGACCATCAAGTGGTATTAGAGCAGTGGTTCAAAAGACTGCTGACTCTGTTTCACAAGGTGTGAATTCGAGAAATTTTCTTCAGTGGTCAACTGAACAGATCTTTTCACGCTAGTGCATATTTGCTCGCATTTTTGTCCTATTTTTTTTGTGCAGATGGACGTCAAGGACAAGATCATCGTCATATTCTCAGTAGTCAATTATACATCATGGAGAACTCGAATGAAGAAGATCCTTCTGCCAAAGCATCACAGGATGCAACAAGTTCTCTCTTCCGGACCAATCGTCATTAAAGAAAGAATAGCTCGCACTCCCACAAATCCTAACGATGGAGATACAGTGGTGGAGTATGTGGAAAAACAGCTAGAAGACTACTCTCCAGAGGAGGCCAAGGTGAGCCAGTTGGATATCTGGGCTCAGAGCACAATAATGTCCACAGTTGGATAAGATTATCTGCCTTGGATAGAGGAGTGTGAGACTGCAAAAGAGATGTGGGACATCCTGGCATCGCTAAGTGAAGGAAGCGACGAGACGAAGGAAAACAAGTTCTCACATGCATGTCAAGATTTCGACAACTTCAGTCTGCGACCTGATGAGACTATCGATCAGCTAGAGCTCCGGTTTATGGACATCATCAGAAGAATCCAGTCCATCCGGAGAGGAAAATACACACTAAGAGAAATTAACCTCAAATTGTTGCAAGCTCTACCGGCTGAGTGGGATACTTTCACCAATATCCACGAGAGCCGAGCTGACCTTGGTGAAATATGAACTGAAAGATTGTTCTCAATCTTGAAAGGAAATGAGTATAAGGTCAACAAGAGGAGATCGCAGCCCTCACGTCAGACAAGTAGAATTGAGGATGTTGGCTCAGCCTCAAAGTCAGTTGCTCTCCGAGCTGACTACTCAAAATCGAGATCATCAAGGCCAACCAGATCAGCTGACACGACTGCAAAGGAGCCAAGCAGAGAGGAACTGCAACAGAACATTGCAGTTTTGTCAAAGAAGCTAGCCGACATGGACACTCGATTCGGCAAATATAAATATTTCTATAAATCAAACCGAACTCGAGACAGTTCTAAGCCAGTCACCAATGGTTGCTTCGAATGCGGCAAGGAAGGACATTTCAAAGCTGACTGCCCAGACCTCTCAAAGAAGGAAAGAGAAGCGTTGAGGGCCAAGCAAACTGCAAAGAACAAGGCCATGGTAGCAGAAGAAGCAGCTGACGACATGGACATCTTCACAGACACTGAAGGTGAGGATGAACTGACCTCTACCAACAACGTCATCAGTCAGGATCAATGCCTCATGGCACTTGGAACCGACCAAGATGATATTGAGGTACAATCTAATTCTGCTCGCTTAAATTCTTCCAATACTTCTAACATGCAGGAATCTCTGAACGATGAGTTAGAACCCTCCTGAATGATTTTCAAGAATTTAGTGAGGAACTGCATCTGCAGTCGGTTGAGTTTAAGAGTCTTCAAGCTCAATTCGCCAAGTTTGAAGATTCCTTAACCGAAAAGGACGATCTGATCACTAGCCAAACTCAGGAGATTGAAAATCTCAAGAGTCAACTGAATGAGGCTAAGACTCCAACAGATGAAGAGTTGACAAAACAGATCTGGAAGCAGCAAGATCAGTTGAAAAATCAAGAGGCTCAGATCGACCAGCTGATAAAGGAGTCAGATGGTAAAACCGAGCAGATAACCGTCCTCTTCAAACAGTTGCAAACTGAGAAGGACAATCTAATCAAGCTGTATCAGTCATCCAAGATCATCGAAAACCTTTTAAGTTACAGCAGACAGATGGATGACGTGTCAGGACTCGATTATGATATTGTCAAGGATACTGGAATTCCACCAGCTACCTTCATCAAAGCTGTAGAAGTCACAGCTGTCGAGCCTAACACAGCTGAGTCTCCAGAAGCTAATTCAACCTCCACCTCTCAGCAAGTTCAACCGACCAATAGAATCACAACTGAGAAGGGAAAAAGAGTAGCGGATGTAGGACAGAATGTTCCATCGGTTGGGACATCAACCGAGGGGGAATGTTCCAAAAGTCAGAAGAGGAATCAGAGGCGTCGAAGGCATAACCGCAACCGAACTCAGAATCCGAACCGACCTCTGCATCAAACTCAAAGTCAAAATCCAAAGAAATGGAACCGACCTCAGAACAGACAGGGGTTCAATCATCTGAATCAACCGAGGTTCCAATATCAGCTCGACCAAAGGTTCCAACCGAGTCAACCAATGAGGAACTGGTCAAACAACTGAAGATATTCATGCCATAATATGAATCATCATCAGGGCATGAATAGGTACACACAACCCTCAGGAAGTTGGAATCATAATCAGCCACAAAGATTCCAACATGGCGTCCGACCTCACAGACAAACTCAACAGGATAAGAATCGCCATCAAAACAGCGGGAAAGCCTCACCTCCTAAAGCTCAACATGGGAGAAATCCAACTCCTCCCAAGAAACAGAACATCACTACTAACAACAAGCCTAAGGATAACCGAGGTGTTGTTATAGTTGATGATGAAGGAAAAATAATCTGGAATGATAAATCCATCCGAGTTTACAGGGAAAAGCGACGCACAGTTCCAGCGGGAACTGGTTCTAACCCTCCAGGACCCAACTGAAATTGGGGACCTAAGCGAGTTTCTCTTTGCAGGTGCAGGAGAAACAGCTGAGGAAGAAGAAGGCGTCTGCTACAATGTGGGTGATGGATAGTGGATGCTCGAAACACATGACGAATCTGAAGGATTTGCTTGGAAGTTTCGTGGAGAAAGAAGGTCCATCAGTTACTTTTGGTGATAACTCAAAATGTTATACCAGAGGTTACGGTACCCTTGAAACCAATCATGTTTCAATTTCTAATGTCTCTTATGTTGATGGATTGAAGCATAACCTGCTCTCCATCAGCCAATTCTGTGATAATGGTTTCTCTGTCAAGTTTGATGCACAGGGTTGCAGGGTTAAAGATGTTGGATCAAAACAGGTGATATTGTTGGGAAATCGATCACCAACAGGGAATGTCTATTACGCTGACTGGAACAGCAGCCTCCCTGACACCTGCCTGTTATCAAAGAGCAGTTCCGATGTGAGCTGGCTGTGACACAAAAGGCTCAACCATCTGAACTTCAAGACGATGAACCGACTTGCCAGACAAGAACATGCAAGAGGCATACCTAACCGAGTGTTTTCAACAACACACATCTGCAGTGCATGCCAGCTGGGAAAGCTCGCTAGATCCTCCTTCCGGTTGAAGTCAACTCCCTCAACCGACCGAGTGTTACAGCTGATCCATATGGATCTCTTCGGGCCAGTTACACCAAAAAGCATAAATGACAACGAATATACATTGGTTGTAACTGATGATTACTCGAGGTACACGTGGACCATTTTCATGCATCACAAGAGTGAAACCCGAGATGAGCTGCCCAAGCTGATGGATCGGATATCGAACCAACAAGAGATGAAGATCATTTCTATCCGATCAAATCGTGGAACTGAGTTGCTAAATGAAACCATCATCGAGTATTGCGAGAAGAATGGAATAACTCATCAGACATCAGCCGCGTGTACTCCGCAGCAGAATGGCGTAGCTGAGCGAAGAAACAGAACGCTGAAGGATGCTACCGAAGAGATTTTGGGCTGAAGCGATCAACACAACATGCTACACTCAGAATCGATCTCTTCTCACCAAGCGGTTGGGAAAGACACCCTACGAGCTGTGGAGACGCAGAAAGCCAGATATTTCTTATTTTCGCATTTTTGGGTCTAAGTGTTATATTCACAACAATGGGAAGACTCAGTTGAAAACTTTTGATGCCAAAGCTTCGAAGGGCATATTTCTTGGATATGCAGCTCAGATCAAGGCATATAGAGTTTTCAACAACAGCTCTCGTGTTGTGGAAATAACACCTCATGTTAGTTTTGATGAATCTACCTTTGAGTGCAGGGAACAGGTTAAAGGACAATAAGCAGATCCAACTGTTCCACCAGTTCTCACCAGATCGCAAGCTCTAAGGGAAAAGAACCTAGCTGAACCACTGGTTTGGGCAACTGAGGATGAGGATTCATACTCCTCTGAAGATGAATGCGAAGACCCCAGCACATCCCAAGGGGGAACTTCAACTGATGTTCCTCCAACTACTTCAGCATCCGAAGCCCAACCTAGTTCGGTTCAACCTAATACCAATGTTGAGGATCCAGACTCAACAACTGATCAATCACCAGCTCTAAAGACTCCAACTCAGATTTCAGAACAGCCACAGTTGGAAGAAGAAGAAAGACGCAACCGAAGATGGTATGAAGTTCATTCCACTGACAATATCATCGGCGATCTAACCGAGGGTGTGCGTACAAGGAGCCGAGTTGCAAATCCAGAATCAACTGAAGGAAACTCCAACACTTACGCCCAGTATGCTGAGGAGTTGGCAGTTCTAGAGAAGTTCGAGCAAGCTGGAGATGTTGCCATGATTTCTTGCTTTGTAGCTGATGTACCAGAACCGAAGAATGTTGGGGAAGCTCTCAACTGTGTTCACTGGACAACAGCTATGCAAGAAGAACTGAATGAGTTTCTACGCAACTGTGCATGGGAGTTGGTAGAAAGACCAAATGGTGTCAAGGTGATTGGATTGAAGTGGATTTTCAAAAATAAGAGAGACGCCATTGGATTCATAGTGAGGAATAAGGCAAGGTTGGTAGCTCAAGGATACTGCCAACAAGAAGGAATCGACTTTGAAGATTCCTTCGCACCAATTGCAAGGCTGGAAGCCATCCGAATCTTTCTAGCTTATGCCGCACATCACAAGTTCAAAGTGTATCAGATGGATGTGAAGTGTGCATTCCTCAATGGAGATATCAAAGAAGATGTATATGTTGAACAGCCTCCTGGTTTTGAGACTGGAGATGGTAGAGTGTACAAGCTGAAGAAAGCTATCTATGGTCTAAAGCAAGCGCAAGGGCTTGGTATGACACTCTTTGTAGATTCCTTCTGAACTCGGAGTTCAAACGAGGTTCAGTTGATAAAACTCTGTTCACCATCAAAGTTGGAGAAGATATACTTGTTGTGCAAATTTACGTCGATGACATCATTTTCGGCTCCAAGTCGGAGGAGCTGTGCAAGAAATTCTCAGATCTCATGAAGGAGAAGTTCGAGATGTCAATGATGGGTGAGATGAATTATTTCCTTGGATTACAAGTGAAGCAGTCACCTGAAGGGATTTTCATCAACCAGTCCAAGTATACAAAGGAGCTCATCACCAAGTTCGGATTGCAAACAAGTAAGACCACGAGGATCCCAATGAATACTAACTGGAAGATTGAACCCGGAGCTGAAGGAAAGCTCGTAGATGCCAGCCAGTTTAGAGGGATCATCGGTTCGCTGCTATATCTAACTGCCAGTCGACCAGACATATCATACGCAGTTGGAGTGTGTGCTCGATTCCAAGTTCAGCCAAGAGAAACACACATGTTGGCAGCAAAGAACATCATCAAGTATCTGAAGGGAACTATTAATGTTGGATTGTGGTATCTAACTGACGATAATATCCAGCTGACTGGATACTCAGATGCGGACCTAGCAGGAGATCGGTTGGACAAGAAGTCTACCTCTGGACACTGTCAATTCATGGGAAGCAAGCTAGTTTCATGGTTCTCCAAGAAACAAGCATGTGTTGCAACCTCTACAACCGAGTCAGAGTATATGGCTGTCGGAAGCTGTTGCATGCAAGTGTTGTGGCTGAAGCAACAGCTGAGAGATTATGAAGTTGCAACTGGACAGGTTCCCATTCATTGTGATAGCTCGAGTGCCATAGCTATCTCTCTGAATCCTGTTCACCACTCTCGAACAAAGCATATCGACATTCGTCATCATTTCATCCGAGATCATATTGAGAAGAAGGATGTGTCCATGGAGAAGATCCCAACTGAGATTCAAAGAGCTGACATCTTCACCAAACCTCTTTCTGAAGCTCGGTTCAAGATGTTGTGTGATCTTCTTGGACTATTGGATCCATCGGATGAAGAGTCATCCGAGCTGAAGAAAATCCATCCGAGATGAAGAGTCAGATATCCATCTAAGGGGGAAGCTCAGATGAAGGGGGAATCTCAGATACGAATTGCCAACTGAAGACATCAAACATCAGCTGAACAGACGAACTCGAGTCAGCTGATGGTATGCGGCAACTGAGGAACTCAACTGAGGTATACAGCTGATCTCGACATCGGCTGGCAGGTATCATTTATGACTGAAGGTGTTAAAATATTCAATGAGAATGTTTGAAATAAATTCAAATATTCCTGAACATGTCAGCTAGACTAAACAAGCCATCATGTCACATTTAATGTAAAGTGTGGCTGAACTCCTATAGCCTTACTTTATAGTGCGACTGGACTGGCACCTTAAACTATTCACCTTCTCACTCGCGCGCGTGGAGCATCAGTCAAAATTACTCAACAGTCGCGCAATCCCAGCCGTTGAAAAATACGCGCCATTTAACCCCAGCCGTTGATATTATCCGAGTCAAAGATTATATAATACGGCAAATCAGGAAGTGATCCTTACCTTCTCTTTTCGTGCATATCTTTACTAACTATTCATCATCCTCTCCACATTTGTTTCACCATTTTCAGTAAAGATTTTCCTTCTTCTTTGCATATATATCTCTTTGAGATGGCGCCTAAATCTAAAGCTTCCAAGAAGATGGTTTCCGCAGAGCCTGCTACATTCCAGGAATCTTTCGACACGGTGATGTCGAAGATTCATTTCGAACAGATTCTTTCTAGGGATGCCCTGACCTCGCCGGAACTCGCACCAGTCGCTGCCATTCTTTCCGACCACAGTCTGCTCGACTGGGCAACTCTCTCTCCATCCAAGTTGCTCAGGAAGCAAGTTGTACATTTCTACAGGAATCTGCAGCGAGTTGCAGAAGACGGGCTTGTCACTATCATCCCGTGCAAGCAAAGAAACACAACTTCCCGGACGATAGAAGACACCGCCGTGGAAATAAAAGTATCCAAGGAACTGGAGAAGATCATCCCCAGAAATCGCAAAGCCACAGATGTGCTGGGGAACTTCACCGATAAGGAAGCTGATGCCTTCCTTCAAACAATCCTTCTTGTTCCCGAACCATTGAAGGGGAGCATGCAAAGGAAGAAACTGATGCCGGCGTACCGACTTCTTTTCGACGTGATCTCTAAATGTGCCTTCGCGTATGGAGGAGCGTTCGGTGACATTAGCCGACCAAAGCTCAAGCAACAGAAGGCCCTGGAGGAACAACACCAGGTCGATTGGCTGGGCTATCTTGAAAGCCAGCTGTTGATGGAGAAGCAGAAAATCTCTGAGACGTCAGCTGAGTCCGGAGAGCAGCTGTTGAGTGTCAAGGGGACACTCAACTTCGACACAAAAATCTCTGCCCTTATCCTCCAAGCCACAGAGGGACAACAACTGACCTGGGAAGGGAGTGAGGATCCGTCGCTCAACAAGCTGATGCTGTTCCCCACAGCCAAAAAGGCCAGGGACGTTGTGGAGGCCGTTTACACTCCCAAGGGTGCCCCCAAGCCAGCTGTGGAGTCAGCCTCAGCAGCACGCCGCCCTTCTAAGTCCAAGCCTGCAAAGCGCCAGCTGGAGGAGGTGGCTGAGGAAGAGGAAGATGAAGAAGAAGAAGAGGAGGAACCCCTCCAGAAGAGGCCCAGGATTCGAATCATCCAGCCCGCGGCTCAACCTTCTACAACGAGCCCAGTGGTGGTAAAGCCAGCTGAAGAGAAGGAGTCAACTGAATCAAGCCAGTCGGTTGACCCAGCTGGGTTTGTTCTTCAACCTCGTCAGGAGGAAGTGGCTGAAGGAGTGGAGATCCACGTGGAGGATTCCAGCTCCTCCTCAGATGACTTTTCTTCATCTGAGGAGTCCCACGACAGTCCAACTGGAGCTGATGCCAGCCAGGTAATCCCACCTGTGTCTGATGAAACACTTGTGCCAGCCAACTCACCACCCAAAGAGAATCCAGTTCTCTCAACTGGTCCTCAGTCAGATATTCCGAGCCTCTCGCTCGATGCCAACGTTGTGACCATTCCTTTGGCCAACGTTGATGAAACCATCGAACCTGTTGCCTTCGATATTGACCCCCCACCAATTGATGAAGAAGCCAACCGCCAGGCGATCTTGGCTGAATATGAAGGAAGGCTAAGCTACTTCTTCCGCAAGCTGATCGGTATGTTCCCCGAGGCAGCCTCGATGCCCATATTTTCCGTACTCGGGACGGAACTGCTCTACCAGTTCAGCGTCATATCCAGCTATTGGTACGTCAAGGAGGAAACCCTCAGGATCCATGGTTGGGACAGGTTGAAGGTCGAAGAATCCAACCTGAGGGTATACTTCGACTACCAGAACCTGGAGGTGGCCTACAACCAGAAGGTGGCTGTGCTACGTCGTCGTCTGGACAAGAGCATCCAAGAAGGGACAGACACCAGGGAGCTGTGCAACAATCCTGGAGCTGTTCAGTTTCTTGACGATATGCTGGCCAAGAATGCCAACTTCATGGAGGATGTCGACGCAGCTAAAGAGGCGGCCAAGAGGGAAGAAGAAAATCTCAAGGCCTACCTCGCCAGCCGATCTGCCTTGGTTGTCATGGAGCCAACTGCCCAGCCACAACCTCAACACCTGCCTGGACCCTCAGATCAGCCAGCACTCTCAACCGATGCCATCTGTGAGCTGATCTCCGAGAGGGTCAACCAGCTGAGGCAGGAAATGTTGTCCAAGATCCAGCTCAGCAAGGAGGAGGATGCTGACAGGATGCATCAGCTGATGGCAGAGAATACCAGCTTGAAGAATCAGCTGGAACACCTTTCCTCTTCCCTGCAGCAGAAGTTCGAAGATCTCTCCACTTCTTCCAGCTCGGAGGTCACGGCTCTAAGGAAGGCAGTTCAGGGCCTCAGCTCGGACTTCAATGTTTTCAAGACCGTTGCTGAATCTGATCTGGTAAAGTCCCAGCAGACTCAAGACCAGGAGTGGATGTCTCAGTTCGCAAATTTCCGAGCTGAGTTCGTCACCCTCCACAAAGAGGTCTCTGCGACCTTTGCAGCCTTGCAGCGAGCTGAGCAGGAGCGCCAAGACCTGGAGTTGGCCAAGAAGGTGGAAGAGAGGGATGCTGTCGATGAACTCTTTTCCCGCGTTCAACAAGTTGAGGCCAAGCTGACCTCCCTGGATGGCACTGTTGCCACCCTTTTGGATGATGCCAAAAAGGGGGAAGACAAGGAGCCAGCAGCTGTTGCTGACAAGGGAAAGCTGTTCTTCAGCAAGGGGAAGGAGTGAAAGCTGTTCTTCAGCAAGGGGAAGGAGTGCCAGCTGAAGCTGAAGGATCGCAGCAAGAACTGGAAATCTCCCACGACCTCGTAGCCGAGCTTACGGCCGAGCTCGATGCCGAACTTGACGGGATATTTGTTGAAGACTGCATCGAAGCTGCCAAAGCTATGGGGGAGTCCAAGGAGAAGTACTTGAATCCCTCTTGGATAAAGAAGTTCGCTGCCGATCAGGCCAAGAAGGTGGCCAAGTTCGAGAAGGAGCTGACCAAGGTGGAGAAGAACGTCGACAGAAATAAAGCCAGCCGGAGCGTGCGAAGAATCAACAAGCACCAGATGAAGTTTGAGGCTAGGAAGTCGACTCAACAGCTGCAGAAGAACGTCCCGCTCCCATCTCGGTTCCCACATGTTGACAAGTGGATGAATGCTGAGTGGAACGATGACTGAAAGCAGTTCAAGCATGAATTCATTAATAACTTTTACTACAGGAAGACCTACTCGACTGAAGATCCAAGGCAAGCTTTCAAGGAAGCCCTGTGGGAGCTCAGATCTGGAGACCCTGGAATGTTTAGTCAGTTCAAGCGAGTCATGCTGAATGCTCAGCTCGATCCCAACACCATTCCAGTTCCGCAGATGCTCAGATATCGCCCTCAGATGATCAAAGGCACAAACACTCCGAACAGAAATGCGATCATGGCTGAGGCGAGATAAGTCTGCAAGGAACATGGTGTCAACACTGGGATTGAGTCACCTGCGAAGAAAGAAATCTTTAACCGTATCTTCAGCAAGTACGGTCAACAGTATTTTTGAGCTGATCTAATTTTTGTCTTTTGAGCTGATGTAGTTTTTGGAGCAACTGTTGTATCTTTATCTGTTTTGTGCTTAACCCTGTAACCTTTAGTTGTAACAAAAACTTCAAAGCATATATACGATTCAACTTGACGAACAATATCTCATTGTCCAAGCTATGAATCGCAGTCTTTTAAATACCATGTTATAATTGTGCTAACCCTTTGATGTTTTATCTTATAGACTGTCTAGAATTTCAGCTGAGATTTTAGGTCAGTTTGTGAGGCTTAGATCAATAGTGGTTTAAAGTTGTAAGTGGTTTTGGCATCATCAAAAAGGGAGAAATTGTTGGGAAGTTTATTAGTAAGAGTTTTGATGAATTTCAAAACCGACTGACCCCAACCGAGTAGATGTTGCCAGAACCTAATGTTAGAATTTAGGCTCGCTGTTTGAGCAAAGTTAAGATTTTATCTTTACAGGTCTCCAGCTGAAGATGGCAACAAGGCATCACTCAGACAGAACATCAGTTATGATGAAAGACAACTGAGAGTTCATTTGTTCAGATGGAATGAGGGGGAAGTCTTCAGAATATCAGTTGTAAAGGAAACCAACTGAGGGGTTCGTCAGTGAGAAACAGTAGAGAGGAAGAGAACATCAAATGAAAAGGAAGTCATCTGAAGTTTCAAACTCAACTGACTAAATACAAGGAAGACAACTGAGGGTTCAGTTTCAGAACCTCAGTTGTAGAACTCAAACAAGAAGATCAACAGCATGAAGTTCAAAGTCAGCTGGGAGTTCAACGGTTCAGTCAGAACATCAGCTAAAGACCACTCAGATAAAGATCAAGATTTTCAACCAACTAATCGAGGTTGACTGTCAGAAAGGTTTAAGATTTGAATTTCAAAAGGAAGTCACATGAGGGTTTGACCGTTCGGTCATTACCCCATCTGGCCCAACACAAGGCTGTCTCAGAAGAAAAGCAGAAGAGCACAGATGTCATATCGGGAAAGTCTGCAGAGATGAGAGACAAGCCATCGCTTTCAACGATCAAAGATCAACAGCTCTTCCAACGGCTAGTTGATACTCTCCGCCTATAAACAGAGGCATTCTCTCATTCGAGAGATACGAGACAAGAGATAGAGAAGTGCAATCACAAGAAAAACAAGCGCAAGAAAAATCTGCAAAAATCATATTCTAAGAGCATCAGCAGCTGAGAGTTCAAGAGTGATAGAACATTAGTAGCTGAGGGTTCATAGAGTTATAATCTGTCTTAGATCTTAGTTTGAGTGTTTATTCGTTCAAACCATAGATCCAGCTCTCATTCGTGATCGAGCTGTAGTTGGAAAATCCACCCACATACACACCTTAAAAAGTGTATGTTAGGATCATACTCTTCCTGTAATTGAGTAGCTAGGTCGTCAAGTACCCGCAAACTTGACATGGGTTGTTAAGTACCCGCAAACTTAACTGTAAAGGTTGATAAGTACCCGTAAACTTATTGCAACGGTTGCACAGCCCGGGTAAGCTGTGTGGAACTGTCCAGAAGAACTTGGACTGAGGTGTGAGGATTCACATCTCCCCGTGGACGTAGGAGGGTTATCTCCGAACCACGTTAAATCCCGTGTGTCTGTGTTTATTTTTATTCAGTTGCTTATTACTTTCTTATCTGATCAAACTAACCAGCATACAAACTGCATTTTTGCATATTCAACTGTTTTGGTTTTTGACCAACCCTGCACTAAAAAGCGTGAGTTGCTTTAACGAGTTTTAATTTCCACCACATTCCGCACAGCCTCACTCTTCCAGCTGAGGTTGCTTACTCAGCTGTGAGATTCCAACTAAGTCCGTTTTACTCAGTTGAAGTAATTTTTTAAGGGTTAAATTTTAAAATCCTAACTGGTGTATTCCCTTCCCCGCATACACCAGTAACTCGTTTCGGGACCATCACCGTTGATATAAAACCACATGTCGTGTGGCCGGTCCCATTGAACCGAAATCTGCCGGGACAATACGTGATGCACGCCCATACCGCACTTCTGCCCCGGCTGCCAGTAAGTAAAGTGGCCAAAACAACCTTCAAGCCACCTCTCCAGGAGATCCTGTCCCCCAACCGCCATCAATGTAGACTGAACGTCTTCTAAAACGTTGTGCCTGTAGGACGTGTTAACCGTGGACTTCCGGTCAATAGTCTCGGACCTCTTGAAAATAATCTGCACGATTAAAAATTTAAATTAAACTACAAATAATAAAATTAAAATATACACGGTATTAAACAAGTTCATTAAATATTTTCCGCTCGAGATTAGCAAATCCCGCTCGAGCGGGATATCATGCCAAATATGACAACAACGAGCGGGATTTATGCCTATTAATGGAGCGGGATTTAATGTCATTAACATGTGAAAATTAAGGGAAAATTTATGAGTAAATTACGCATTCAAAAAATTCAACAGTCTTCCAAATCACAATTATTAGTATAGATTAAATATCAAACAATCGAAATATGAACAATTTAGCAAATTAGGGATCTAGGGGAGGTTATACACTATTATTATTAATTAAATAAGAGAACAAAGAATTTCCCGCTCGTAGAAGACAGATCCCGCTCGAGCGGGATATACCGATATCTAAGGTTTTTCGAGCGTGATTTTATATACATAGATCCTAAATAATTTTTGCAATTCACAGATGAAATTTCAAATTCAAATTCAAACGCATGAAAAAAAAAATACTAACCTCTCCATAATTAGCCATATTGTGGAAACTAACAAGTGAAAATCACGCCGTCGACTGCACAGTATTGATGTCGTGAATTTTCGTTTAACAAAAAGAAGAGACTGAGCGGGATTAACTGAGAGAGAGGGAAAAGAGTGCAGCGGGAGGAAGGAGTGAGCGGGAGGAAGAAGTGCAGCGGGATGTGTTAAAATGAGAGGTGGGAGGCGAGAAAGAATTAAAGTAGGTAAAAAAAACTGTATTCTCGTGACTTGGGAGAGAGAAAAAAAGCTAAAAACAAAAAAAAAGCCCATTGGAGTTAACATGATTTGACTCGTGTATGACACCTTTTCAGTTTTTGTACCCTAAGGTATATATTTCATTGTGTTTGAAGATGTGGTGTATTTTTCATTTTGCACCCTTCATATGGTGCATTTAAAATTTTCCCATATATATATTTATTCAATTTTTGTAGCGTATAAATATCCATTATCATCTCCTACATTTCACACCTCTTCATCTCTTTCATCCCTCAAATATTTTTCATCTCTTTCGTTCTCCAACAAATTCTACCAAACAAAAAAATATGGATCCCAACAATCCCAATAACCCATACTCGTCGGCGTGGTTTCCCAACATGTCCGACCACATTTATAGTTTCACGGGGGCGGGGCTTGAATCAATCAACCTCAACACTCTGGGCTCTGCCGAATCCTACCAGTCCTTCTCCCCCGACACCGACAGCCCGACGACAAACACCGATGATCGCCTAATTTTGGCGCCGCTGTCGTCACAGCCCGCTGCCAAATGAAGAAAGAACAAGGGGAAGGGCAAAGCGATCGCCACCTCCGTCGCCACTGCCGAAGAAGATGCTGAGGAAGCCGACAAGGGCTCCAAGCGTCACAACTACACCGACGAACAAGCCACCTACTTGGCACTGATTTTGGTGGAGGAGACCTGCAATTCCATCGTCGGATGCGATCAGTCCGTCGAGAAATACTGGGGCACGGTCCAAGAGCATTTCAACAAGAGGTTCGACTTGCTCCTCAATAAGAAACAGGTGAAAAGCTACTTCGGCTGCATCCAGACAGCGGTTAAAGCTTGGATCGTCGCTTACAAGAAAGCCCAAGCTCGCCGGCAAAGCGGTGCCGATGACGGGATGGTGCTCGCCGAAGTCCAATCCATCTACAAGGCATCAACCCAAAGCCCTGCTTTCCACTATTTCACAGCTTGGGAGATTCTGAAAGACTATCCCAGGTTCCTCCTGGCCGCTTTTCCAGACGTACCCTCCATGAAGAGGACGAAGACTACGGCGTAGGGCAACTACACATCTTCTCCATCCCAGCCGTCAGCGGAAGAAACCCAGTCCACCGAAGGAGAAAGCGCGTCTTCCCGACCGGAGGGTCAAGATGCGGCAAGGGCCAAGGCAAGGGCAAAAGGAAAGAAGTCAATAGAGGAGTCGTCCCAGTTCGAATCCGTCATGGATCGATATGCCTCCCGACTCGGCTAGTTCGCCGAGGCCAAGCATGAGATCGCGGTGGCGTTGCGAGAATCAGCTCAAGCGAAGCTGGAAAATACTCGGGCGAGGAGCGAAGCTGCTCGGGCCAAACAATATGCCACCGACTTGAAAGTTGTCTCCAGGAATACGAGATTCATGACGCCGGAGCAGCTTCAGGTTCACATGATGATGGTGGAGGGGGTGAAGCAACGTCGGGGATGGACGTAGTTTTTTTCATAATTTTTAGTTTTATGTACTTTTTTATTATTAATTAAGTAGTGTTTTTTTTTAATTGTGTGCAGCATGCAATTTTCTAATTTTCAAATATTAATGGAAAATTCATATTATTTATTAATTAGTGTATTTTAATTATTTATAAATACATGAATTAATTTAATAAATGGAAATGGGGAATTGTTTAATATGGTGCTGGAGACCCCTTGCAGACAGCTGCGTTGTAGGGGTAGGGGTCTCTAAGACTATCCGCAGTGGTAGTGTCTTTATGAGGTGTGATGGAAATAGAGACAGTCACCTGCAGTGGGATTATCTTTATGGGGTGTCTCCATCTAATTAGTTTATTAATTTTGAATATTAATTTTATCAATACATCAATGTCTCGAGACTGTTTTGTTAGAACGAGACAGCCTCGAGACAGTGGATGTTGCATTGGGTTGTCTCCATAAATTGGATGTCTCGAGACACCTATAGAGATAGCCACTGCACATAGTCTAAAGGATCTCTAATGAATTTTTGGTTGTGAAAATATTTAGTGGTCTCCAAGAATTGCAGATAGCCTAAGAATTTTTTTAAAATTCATGTTAGTTAAGAATATATTTTTCGTGGACGGGGTAATGAATTAAGTATTATTGTTAGTGTGTGTATGCTCGATTGTTGGCCTATTGTTAGAAGTCATCATTTGGGATCGGAAAGACGGGAACTCTAGGATTAATTTACAAGGAAAGATTGAATATAAATCTATATCAATCTATATCTATATTTGTTTATCTATCATCAATTAATAATAGGAAAATAAACGGTACTCTCTCCTCGGTGTTTCGTTATGATTTTTTTTTATTCTTATATTTTTGACATTGTTAATTTATAATAATTAGTGTATAACCCGTCGAAAATCGACGGAATATTATAAAAATTAATAAAATTATTAAATAGTACTAATATGTGATAGTTTTAAAAAAATATTATCTATTAATTATTTTAGCATTAAATAATTCAATTATACAATCTACTAAACTCGCTTAGAATTTATATCACTTGAACACATTTCAAATTCAATTAAAAAGTAATTTTACCACATGTTTACGTCTCAAACTCATATAGTTATGTTTGTTAAAAATTATAACTAATATATTCTCATTATTTTCGATAATTGTTAAAGCTCTATTTTTCTACAAAATCGATGTGGGCAAAAATAAATTTCTCTCTCAAAGGAAAACGACTCTTAAACTGATTTTTTTAGTTTTTTATGAAGAAAAAGATGCAAGGGAAGGAGCGGGTAGTGAGAGAGAAAAAAAAATTAATGATGACATTTGTTTTCTTTTTACCTGAAATTAATATTTAATTATATAAACAACTATATTCCAAAAATATTCACACAATATTTAATAAATAAAAATTTAATTATAAATTGTAGTATTATATAAATAATCATCTTCCAAATATATTCATAGAAAAATAAATGATGACATTCGTTTTCTTTTTACCAGCTTCGAGAATAACTTTTTTAACTGAGAATAGAATTTCAAGAATTGTTTCACTATGTACTTGGTAGTTTTTTCTTTTTACAAAACTTTATGTGGAATGATTGTAATTCATAAAATTATTTAGTCAATGATATAAGATTAAAGTTGACCATGAATATTCTTAATTCTATGAGTTCAAAATTATATCATATATTAAAAAACAAAGTTGTCCCGCAAGTACAAAATTGATTCATCTACGTGCACGATTATTGGTTGGAATTGACTCGTTGATAAATCGTTATTAATTTTTTTGCCAATTTTCCTATATATTCTATGTTTTCCAACGGAGACGATTAATCAAACAATTTGAGATGATGTGTTTAGAATTATTCAAACTTGTTTGAAATTTATATACTCGTATTTGTTTAAAATCCGATTAAAAAATTAGTCATTTATGTTCCTTTCTGAAGAAAATCCGTATATTAGTCTACCGCCACACTTATGCATCGGAACTGGCCCGTTGAACATGACTCTGATTTATAAGTGCGTAAATTATAAAATTTATTTAGAATTTATATAGATCCAAAAATTTAATAAAAATAATGATTGTACTATTCGTTATTATCCTAAATCGTATAGTAATATTCGTTAATTAAAATTGTAAATTATGCAAAGTTGGAAATCCAACTACAAATAACGTCAAAATTGTTTTATGGATGACGATTATATATTTTAGAAAATACATGGAAAAAAAAGCATAAAATGAAAAATTTCTACAGTGTCGGTTGGGAATTGGCTCATCTACCTCCACGATTCCAGGTCAGAATTGACCCGTTGACCACGATTTTGATTTATAAATACACAATTTATGACGATTCTAGATTTTAGAAAATACATGAAAAAAATGAATAAAATTAAAATTTTAAAATTAATAAGAATAAAGAATGAAATGTGTCACGTGGGATTCCGAGTTGAGGTACCCGTCAGTTGGAAATTGGCCCGTCTACCTAATTAATTGATAAATTAGAAATTACTTAATTTTTATCAAATTAAATAAAAAAATATTAGACTATTTCCAAATTTAATTCGGTCAACCAATAAATTATCCAAACTATTTTGGAACCATTTATTATATCAACTAATAAATAGGTTCCCTAATAAAAATAATTATCTATTCGATCAATTAATAAATTAACCAAATTAAATTAAATTAAACTATAAAAATATAGCAGTTATTTATTCGGTCGATTAATAAATAAATTGGCCAAATAAAACTCCTACAAAAAATAATTATCTATTCGGCCAATTAATAAATTGACCAAATTAAATTAAATTAAACTATAAAATATAGTTATTTATTCGGTCAATTAATAAATAAATTGACCAAATAAAATTGGTGGAGTAAAAGATGAGAAAATACACATTGATTCTAAGTATTTATAGGCTTTTCAATATGTGAAGTTTCATTGAGAAACCGATGTCGGACACAAGATTTTAGTATAGATATTTAAAATCTATTATTTTACATTTAAAAATTCAAAAATTTGAGAATTTAGATAAATATGAATGGAGGAATATAAAGGGTGCCACGTAGGATTTTTTCAAAGCAAGAATCGTTTTCCTTTTAGTAATATAATGACACACACACACACACACACACACACACACACACATATATATATATGGAATATATATATATATATATAGGAAGTGATTCCTATGCAAACTTCTCTTAAAGTGAGAAATAGGAATTAATCTCCACCATTGATCTTATCTACATAAAGGGTCAAGATTTAGCTTGGTCAAAGCGGGTCAAACCCGGGTCAACTCGTTGACTTTTTTTTTTTTTAACTGTCACACAAGATGCACAACTTCACATATTCAGATGCATCAATTCACATATTCGGATGCACAACTAAGTGTATTGAGATGCACAAGATTTTAAGTTTTTTTTTTATGTTTTTTTTTTTGCTTTTTTTTTAAGGTTAGGTCATATGCACCATATCATGTATTCATATGCACCACACTATATAATGAGATGCACCACTAAGTGCATTAAGATGCACTAATTTTGTTTTCGTTTTTTTTTATTTTCGTAAAACATTGTGCATCTAGTTACACTATGTGGTGCATCTAGTTACATTGTGTGGTGCATCTAGTTACGCATTGTGGTGCATCCAAATTTTTTTCAGTTTTTTTTTTTTTTTTTTTTTTTTTTTTTACAAATTCGGTGCATCTCACTACACATAGTGGTGCATCTCATTATGTATAGTAGTGCATCCGAATATGTGAAATGGTGCATCTTGGGTGACTGTTTTAAAAAAAAATTGAAAAAAAAAATTAAAATCTTGTGCATCTAAATGCACTTAGTGGTGCATCTAGTTATATAGAGTGGTGCATCCGAATATGTGAAGTTGTGCATCTTGGGTGACAATTTAAAAAAAAAATTGAAAAAAAAAATGAAAATCTTGTGCATCTAAATGCACTTAGTGGTGCATCTAGTTATATAGAGTGGTGCATCCGGATATGTGAAGTTGTGCAACTTGTGTGACAGTTTATAAAAATAAAAATAAAATAAAAAAAGTCAACGGGTTGACCTGTGTTTGACCTGCTTTGACTTGGCCAAATCTTGACCCTCCATCACCAATAGATCTATGGTGGAGATCTATTCTCATTTCTTAGGATAAGATCTATTCTCATATGATCTATTTCATATATATATATATATATATATATATATATATAAAGTTATTCGATCACAAGGTGGCTAGCCACACGCGCTAATAAAAGAAATTTGACTGTAATAATAAAAATAATCACATTTCTCCATAGGGTTATGTTTCTCCAATTAATGTATATTTCTATTTCAAAACCTATATTACAATATTTAATTTGTGTGGCCGGCCACTGTGTGTCTAAATAACACGACCCTATATTCTTAATTTCTAAAACGAATTATATAAGACTATCCGCAGTGGCAGTGTCTCTATGAGGTGTCTCTATGGGTGTGATGGAAATAGAGACAGTCCGATGCAGTAGGACTGTTTCTATGGGGTGTCTCCATCTAAATAGTTTATTAATTTTGAATAACAATTTTGCATTAATTTTAATCATAAAATTTTAAAATTTTATTAATTAAAATACAAATAATAAATTGTATTAATTCAAAAATAAAAAATATATTACTTTTTTATTAAGAAAAATATTAAAAATGAAAAAAAAGAAAGAAAAAAAATGATGATGAAGAAGAATAAAAAAAGAAAAAAAATAAAAAAAGAAGGAAATAAAAAAAACTGAAGAAGAATAAAACTGAAAAAATGAAGAAAAAAAAAGAAAAGGATTGAAACTATCTCTATAAGACGATACTGTCTCGAGACAGTGGGTGTTGTACTGGGTTGTCTCCATGGATTGGTTATTTCGAGACACTCATGGAGACAGCCACTGCAGATAGTCTAACTCATTTTCATTCTTAATTACTCCCTCCGTCCACGAAATGGTTGCCACATTCTTGACGACACGAGTTTTAAGAAAATGATAATTAATAGTGAATTATAGTGAGTATTATTGTGAGTGGAGTAAGGGTCCACAATAAATGTGAGTGGAGTAATAAAAGTGACAACCATTTCGTGGACAAACTTAAATGGCAAAAGTGACAACAATTTCATGATGGAGGGAGTATATGTTTAATAATTATGAAAAATAAAATTATTTTTTAAGTTAGTCTACAAATAGTGTAAATAATTAAATTTAAAGCAACACAATAAGCAAATTAGCATTTAAAAGGCCAATAGAAATTTTGAAAATATAAATATATCTTTCTTGGCCTTTGTCTAAGATTAGAAATATTAATTTATCATATCTTAACGAGACGATACAAATAGACATTAAAAAAATTAATAATTTTTGTTAATATTAACTTTGTATCGAGTACTATTACCCAGTATATACTATAAAAGTCATAATTTTAATTGATATGTAGAAAAATTTTAAATAACTTTAAATTTGAAAAATACATAATGAAAATGCAAATATATCTTTCTCGACCTTTAGCTAATATTAGAGATATCAATTTGTTATAAACCAACGAGACGATTCAAACCAATGAGCTGATTCAAATAGACATAAAAAGAAGAATTTTTACTAATTTTAGTTAATATTAACTTAATAGTGTTTATATTTTATCGAGTACTATTACCCAAAAGGTTTTTGGCGAATATATACAATAAACTCACTATTTCAACCGAGATGTAGAAAATTTCTAAACAAATTTAGATTTAAAAAATAAATAATGAATGAGTATCTGGTTTATTGTCATTTATAATTATAAGTTTAGATATATGAAATATAATTAATTAACTAAATTTGATTTATAATTAACGCAAACAATGTAACAACTTCTAAATAATATAGTGTAAAACTATTTTTAAATATAAGTCAATCTTTAAAGAGAAATTCTAGAGAGGGAGTGAGGGGGAAGTGTTTAGAGAGAAAGACATGTTTTTTTCAAAGTTATAATGGTGTGGTTTGTTGCTTGATTGTTTTAACGTTTGCAAGATTTTTGTATTTCTTTCCTTCCTCACTTTGGTGAAATAAAATATTATTTATATAAAAAAATATCTTTTAAAGTATAGTTATATATATGAAAATATAAAAATATATAAACGAAACCGACTTTACAAAAATTCTAAGTGGCATCTTTCTAAATCCTTCCTATTTATTTAAATTCTCAAATTTTTTGAATTTAAAATCAATATTTATCATATTCTATATTACTATCTATGACATGGAAAGAAAATCTTAACACGATCAAATATTAAAAATCAACAAGACAAATTCTTCAAAGTAATTATGAGATTTTCGTCCTTCACTCTTTATAATCATCGTTCACCTTTATTAACATATTATCAACTGATCACTTTTCAAGGAATTAATTTAAAAAAAAAGATATCCAACAATTTTTTAGGCCAATTTTTTAGTTGGCCGAATGATAATTTTTTTTATAAAATTTTAATTTGATTTCACAAAAAACTTTTGTTTGACCAATTTATTAGTTGGCCGACCAAATAATTTTACTTTTAATATATATATTCTTCCAACCAAAATAGTATCTTAATATATTTTGCAAATCAATAATTTGGTTAAATAAATAACCAATTTATCATGTATTATTCATTGGAGTAAGTATCACCCTACATCATGGTCGACAGGCAGTTCCGACCTGGAACCGTCGAGTGTAAACGGGCTGATTCCAAAACCGTGGGGATAGTTCTTATTATATTTTGCATATAAATAATTTGGTGAAATAAATAACTAATTTATCATGTATTATTCATTAGAGTAATTATCATCTTACATCATGGTCGACAGGCCGGTTCCGACCTGGAACCGTGGAGGGAAGATTGGCCGATTCCATAATCGTGGGGATAGACGAGCCGATTCCAAATCGGCGGTCCATTTAAAAAAAATTATGTTAATTTCATAATTTAAGAGATTTAGCATCACCTTAGTTTTATACACACTCTTTAAAATTAATTTTCTTCTTTAAATCAATATGGGACACAAAGATATTTGCTGTCAAAATGATTCACTACGATTTTCATATGAAATCGACGTGGGACAATCTATTTAAGAGTAATATATTTTTGTTCACATCAATTTTGAGAAGTAAAAGAGCTTTAAAAATTATTATTAAAAATGAAGAATATCACATACTATTACATTTAATAATTTATTAATTTTATTAAACAAAACTTTCCTGTCGAAATCGAGGGGCTATACACTAATTTACTATAGATGAAACTAATGTTCAAATAAATTTGGGTCTGAGATGGTGATTTATTAATCCAACCCTTTATGTACGTGGAAACTTCAAGTTTCACAATCATCTTAGCTTTCTACCAAATAAACTCAAACAATATTTTTTTTAGAGTAATGATATTCAAATAAACTGTGACCAGCTAAAATAGTGAAATCATAAAATGAGCCGACAGAGACCTTAAATGGTTTCTCTGATTTTGTCGATGCCGGAAAATGGACATGGTAACTTTACTGAAGAAACATTGAAAATTATGTACAGTGCTAACTAATTTGTCAAAATTTAAAGGAATAACAGTGTTGTGAAGAAAAAAAAATTAAACAATAAAATGTGGTACTTTCCAATTTAAAGACTAGCATAGCAAACACATTACACGTCTACAAAGTTCCGAGGACAGTATGGATGGATTGGGAGTATCAATTTCCATTCAATATCCAGAAGAAATAGCAGGAAGTGATCTGTGTCAACTATAAAACAAAAACTAAAAATTAAAATAATAATAATAATAATAAATAAATAAACTTCCCTTGACAGATTCAACTTATTTTACTCACCAAAAACAACTCTACAGCATTTGTACATAGGTTTACTACTTACTACCTAGCCACATGAAAGTTCTGGATTTCAATTTGTAACGTTTCGAGTTTCTTCTCTATTGCTTCCAACTCATCCAGAGTTCCCAACAGTTTATTCAACCGATCTTGTGCCGTTTCTTTATAAGGTTTACCAATTAGTGATACAAACTTCGATAAACTGCCCGTAGACTCCACGAGGTCCTTCTGCATTGCTTCTTCGAGCTGACGTGCCAAGGCATCACCAGTTCTCTTCACTTTATCCATCACTTGTCGCCTCCGGCTAGGGAAATTTGAAACTGCCAGCAGGCTACATGAAAGATATTTACCAATCAATCAGCATATACTAGAAACCTAAAAACATTTACAATACTGAAAAGCAAGAGGTGAGCCGGTGTCTTCGACAAGTTCACCCAAAAAATCAAAATAAAAAATTACTAATACTTGGGGAAAATTAAAGGTAAATAAAAATTAAAATTTACATACCCTCCGGCAGAGCAAAGGCCTAAAGCAAGGAGATCTTCTTGAGTGGTGGGCAAAACAGATGTCAATAGTGATGCAGACAAGCCAGCTGCCCCCAGTCCGCCAAAAGTACCCAAGAGCTGTAAATCGAAGACAGAAACACATAGCATTGTTAGACTGTGTCACTCAAATATGCTCTTGAGGAATATAATGTGCTTATTTTTCTTAGCGCCAACATGATAATCGGGGTTACAGTCTGAAAGCATCTCGAGAACTTACCACTTCACGAATCTCTTGTTCAAACAGTTTAGAAGCAGCCGCTGCACTAAAGTCTCTGATAATTGCTCCACCTAGTTCATGCTTTGTCTTTAGCAGCTCACTGGCCTCCATATGGGACTGGATAGACGGCATAACTGAAGGCCAACGTTTCTCGAATGATTCTTTATATAGATTTCCTTTGCGAGCATTGCTCGACTCTAACCACACAGCATACTCCTCGAGCAGTTTCTGGAACCAACAACTTTCTTAGAACAAAGATGCATATCATGTCTCATATATTGCTGCTACCATGTAGCAAAAATATCGAGTGAAAAACAATCAAGTAGGAACATAATTATAGATTCATACTGCACGCTTCACATAGACACCATCATAGTCTTAAACAGACAAAAGTCTAGAAGCGGTGAAGACTCCCTATGACAAGTAATGGTTTGTCCTCTCTGAAGACAAAGAAGAGTTTGGTTGTGCAACTTCCCTGCCACATGACAGAATAGCACAGAACCTTTGATATAGGGTATGTTTCTGTAGCTAATAGAGTAATGGAGAAAAAATATAATTTGACAATAAAAAATCTTCAAAACTTTGATATATCTACATATAAATCAGCAACTTATTGTGTAAATGTATGAAGTTTCATCAACCACATAATCATAGTTATAGGAAAATTTTGAATGTCTAGCATTGTGAGTTCATATATTTATAAAAAAGAAATTCATTTGGGTCCAAAATGACATTTTATAAGGCAGCAGGACAATGCATCATCCTATGACTTAAGTACGATCAGCCACACCAACCCGGTGCTAGACTGCACCTCTTAATTTCATTATTAACCAGGAACCATTTCAAGTCATACCATGAGGACCATGACTAAAGTAAAACAAACTGGAAATATCAAGATCTGGCATCTCTATTTAGGCAGAAAGAAAAGGTGGAGGGATGTATTGATAAAACTTATAATAAAGATCCACCAATAGCACAGAAAATTAATTTTAATTTACAAACAACAGAACCATGCACTCACTTCAGCTTCTGAGGCAGCAGGGTCAATTATTTCATTCCGAAGATTTAAGGTCACTGACATCTGAGCAGGTTTATCTCCTCTGAGAACAAAGGAAGCAACAAGGTCAAGATTTGATAATTGCAGAGTAGATTCTGCAAGTTTGATTGCACGAGCTTGTGTACTATCAATCTGCAAACGTCCAGATAGAATATCATAAGCATGTGAAAGATTATAATCATGAAAAAAGAGATCTTTGTTCACATGAATTATACCAGAGATAAAATTCTTCTTTTCCAAGAAATGCTGTGACTTTCCATCTTCAATGCATACTCTTCTACACTGCCCAGAAGATCATTAACAAACACCAAGTCCTGTTCAGCATTCTGGCGCTCCTCGCTGACATATTTTTTACAAGCAGAAAGTAACAGTTCGGCAATCTTCACTGGCGTTTCCAGCTTGAGCTTTATTCTTTCAATCCCATTATCTGTTGAAGTGTCCAAAAAGCTAAACAGATACTTTTCAAGACTGGAAAAGGTGTTGGCCCCTGGATATGGAGTATTTGATAATTGTTCCAGCAGTTGAAAACCATTCAAAGCAGAAAGTTTTGCTTCAAGAGTCCTCCGCGCAGATACAGGATATAGTGTGACATGATCAGCATTCAACATATTCTGTGTGTTTTCCTTGATGAACGCGACTGCTTCCTCAAGCTGCATTGAACAACCAGAAACTTATTAAGAAGTTCCTCCCGATAAAATAATGACCTCTCTTGCCCCAAATGAAGAGAACACTTTTAACTACAGACACAGGATTGAATAGTAGATATTTTCAAACCTCGTCTGCACTGCGATACAGGTCAGACTTATTTAGCACAAAAACAATTTTTTTCTTCCATTGTTGAATATAGCGAAGAAAAGCAACCTGACAGAAACATGAGAAAAAGATATTAGCAGAGTAAAGAGATGGAAAGAGAGGGGAACAAAGAATATACATTGTGGAAGCGATATTGGTAATAAATCACTAACAAGAATTACAGCCAAGAAGGAACTGCATATAAGTTGGACATTTGAAATTGACACAATTTAAGACAAGGACAACAACTCAAACAAAAGGAAAGTTGCTAAAATTATAGATAAAAGAAAGCTTCTAATATTACACAAAAGGCACCAAAGATGCATGAAATCCATTTTGAATGAAAAAGAAAAACAGAGGAATACCAAAATGTAAGATGATTACACTAACAGCAGCAAAAAGTTCATACCTCGCTCTCAGTCAAGGGTCGGTCGGCTGACATGACAAAAATAAGCAAATCCGCACGGGGTACAAATTCCTCAGTGAGCCGTTGTTGCCTTTGAAGAATCACATTTGTTCCAGGAGTATCGACGATTATCATCTGCTTGGAGGGGAACAAGAAGGAAAATCAAGCCTGATAGTTGAGACAGGTTTTGGAAGAAATTCAATAATTATAGACGAAAACCAGACCAAGTCACATCTCCAGAGGGAGAAAGTAACAACCAAAGGACGAAAATTGCTAGTTCCCCCGAAAACAATGAATTGCAATTAAAATAAATGTCATCTTGTGGTGGACCTGGTGGTTTAGGTTTGCACAAGAGGCTGACAGTTAGAACTGATGCAGCATTGAAGATAGTAGGAAAATAAAGGACACTTGGACTCAAGATCATATGTTTTAATGTCAGTGCAGATGATGCAATATTAAAAAAAAAAAAAAAAAAAAAAAAAAATCATTCGGCCCCAGAACTATTGCTCAATTAAGTATTTTTTACTATCAGAACACCATTTCAATGGACAGTAAAAGCTCATTGACAGAAAATTGAGGGCAAATATCTAGTGTGGCATGAAATTTGAAGTGAATCCCTCAACGCTGTATCATTCTTCTATATGACAGGAAATATTAATCTTTCCTGGGATAAAAGAACTCACTTCTTTCAGAACTGGAGCAGGTATATAGCATATGTATTGACCATCAGGATGCCTTTCACACCGTTGCTCACTAAATTCTGATTCAGCATAGCGTAGAAAAGTAATCTCATTAGTTGTAGGAACAACCCCATCCTTCAAGTATCTTTGCCCAAGAAGAGCATTGATGACACTTGACTTTCCCGAGTTGAACTCTCCCTGGTGAAATCATTCAAACAAAAGTCTTACCAAGACTCCTTGTGTATTCTAGAAAATGAAAAATATGTTGGTTCTTGCTGTAGACGAGCAAGGGATAATTAGAACCGAAAAGAAGACTTGGTCGAGTATTATGTACAGGACCAGAAATCAAATCTAAAAGTCAAATAAGAATCTTGAAGAATAGAACAATACCTTTTTTTTCCTTCTTATGATTTATTCCTTTTCAATTTTGCATTTTTTAGGTGGTGAGGGGTTAAGTGGGAAAGAAGCAACGAGGAAAACCCTTCACATATTAGTAATAAACTTCAGTCTTACCACTCAAAGTCAGCTCTACTTTAGATGGAAATGAACAAGAAATATATTAGTAACAAAGGGAATCAACATATTATAAATGAATAACTCACAGTCACATTTTTATAAGGAAAATGATGAGTATTTAAATTTATAAATTCAGTAAAATGTTTGACTCGTAATATTAATTGCTGCAAAAAAACACGACCTCTACCCAAACTTACAATTCAATTTCTACATGACTTTTAAAATGTTGCAATTACAATACCACATTTATAATTATTCTTACAATTGAAACGTCCTCAATTTTTTTAATGGTAGAACAATGTTGTTTTAACAGTGCACAGAAAAGTTATGTTGAAGGAAATTGTGGACGTTATAATTGCAAAAAATAAAATAGAAAAGGTGACGTTGTTAATTGTGAACTCAAGTGAAGGTTGTATTATCTAAGTCAATTAACCCAACAATACATGAGTCAAGCTCCTGCTATTAGACATCTGGCTTGACTCCACTCAATTACACCTCTATATTGCAATAGAACACAAGCATGTAGCAGTCAACAACAAAATATAATTTGACTAAGTATATCTAGAGTCGTTCAACCCTACAGGAAAAAGTTACTTCCCAGGACAGAGATTCCGACATTATGAATAAATGTATACCAACACATAACCTCTGTATGTTTTTTATGTTTTTGCAAATGACAAATAAGAATGAAGACCTAATGAGAAGAATATGCAGACCAAATTTGTGTTTCTCCAAATAATTTTTTTGTTCTCACAAACATATAATGGCTTAAGGTTAGATTGAACCAACAACCAACTAATAACAAAAACTGCATGAATTTTAGAGCTGATACCCATGTATATCCCTGGAACCAGAATTGGTTGAAGTTCAGCACACAATTACCACTATAACCATAGAAAATGGCTCGTCAAGTTGAGAAACAGCATCTTTGAGAAGTGAGATATCCCCCATCTGACATTTGGTTGAAACATTATGTTAGTTGTAGCCTACAGACAAGTAGCATAATAGAATATCATCATACATAACTACCAAAGTTCTTAGCAATAAAAGATCACCAGTGGTGCAGCTCTTTGGATAACACTAATAGCTTCAACCAAAATTGATCTCTCGTTTTCTATTAACTGTTGTTCTCTCTCTTGCAATCTGGTGAAACCACCGATCGTCTTTTTCCCATAGAAACCATTCTGCATGTCTATAGTTTTGATATCTTCAAAACTTTGACCAATATCTTCTATTTTCGTAATTGATGCATATTCGCTGTCAAATAATTTGCTCAAGCCATCTTCTCCTAATGATTTCAACTCATCCACTGAAACAACTACACCACTAGCTCTCGATCTTAGTGAGTGCAATGATATTTTATCCATAGGAGAATCCGCCATGATAAAAATTGGAATATTTATGTGCCCAGATGTAGAGGTAACAAACTCCTCTGGACAAGTACCTCCATTTAGAGTAAGAATAAGAAAGTCGGCACCCTCGGAATTGGAAGCATCTAATGCAGCATCATAAGTTTGGACATTTCTAGCAACTAAAGGAAGCACCACTGAATCAATTTTTGCATCCATCATAGTATTTCTTGCCACAATCGCAGGTAGACCTGTCAAGCATTAGAAAACATACCAAGTTAACAAGAATCACCCGACATACCAGATTCAAAAAATTATCAAGAACTCAAGAAGCATAAAGTAAAGACCACAATCCAGAAAAAAATTCAAAAATCTGTGGCATACTAGAAAGCCAAAAAAAAAATGATCAACGCCGAGATAAGAACATCGACATGAATTAGCCAAATTAGTTCCATGTTTCTGATAACTTGATTTTAAATCCATCGCCACATATTGTTTATTTCCTTACGAAATATCAGGGTTAATGCAACCAGAAGCACCGTTTCAGTTCGGACAATCCTTAGAAATATGAATAAGAAGTATCTCGAGTCAAATTAGAATCAAATTACAATTAATTCGATTTTCATGGATCGAAGCGCATCACGTTAGAAAAGAACAGTGTGAACTAATAATACCGAATTAGGCGCTCCTGTTGCAGATCTTACAATATGTTATAAACTCAAAATACTAATCAAAGAAAAATTCGAGCTAAAGTTATGGAGTAAAAATATTCACTAACCTTGATCCGAAAGCACGACGCCATTGGCACTAACCGCAGCAGCAATATCGACGCGCTCGTCGATTAACAAGTAAGCACGGTCTCTGATTACAGATTTCAGCAAACAAGCCGCCTCATACAACTTCTTGCCGCTGCCCTCGCCGCCAGCAAGCACCACAATCCCAACTCTGTCGGAAACAGCATTGTCAACGAGATCCATAACCGCCTTTTCATCCCTAAACACATCGTCGGAGCTCAGCCGGAGAACGAGATTCGGCACTCTGATCTCCGGACGCTTGTAACCGCCGGGGAACAAACTTCTCGGCGTATTCTGATTGATAGAGCTCGATATAAGAGCATTCCGGCCACCCGAGGCGGCGGAAAGAGCGAAGAAGGAGGTTCGCCGAGCGCGGGAGTGAGGAGGAGCTCGTAGAGATGATTTGTGGTGGAAGAGGAAAAGGTGAGGGCAGAGGCGAGTGGAAGTTAATGGGGAGAATGAAGATATTACCATAGATGTGGCGGCGGCGGCGGCGGGAGTGGGGTGTGTGAGAGTAGATCAGTAGAAAAATAAGAAATTTCGCATGTTTTTAATTTATGGTTGTGGTGATGAACGTTGGAGTGTTTATCCACATAACTTTTGGGGATTATTGAATTGCGGGAAGATGTTTGAACAGACGGTGGTTGGCACGTGTGAACCACGCGTTTTTTCACGTTTTCTTGGTGGGGCCCCTGCCCTGCTCTAACTTTGTGCAATTATACAATAGTCATACTGCTACGACTAATGTATACTTCCTCCGTCCATTAATTCTGTACCCACTTGTTCTATTTTACCTGTCCATTAATTCTGTACTCATTTATATAAAAGTACTCATCTATTCTTACTAATTCATGTTATTTTCTACCCTTTGTTACTTAGACTCACACCTTCATTCCACTAACTACCACTTTATCACTATCTTTTTTACTATGGCCCACCACTAACAACCTTTATTCCACTAACTACTACTTTATCACTACCCTTCAAAAACAATTTTATCCCACCAACTTCACTTTATCAGTTTTTCTTAAGCTCCGTGCCAACACCAAATGGGTACAGAATTAATGGACGGAGGGAGTATTAGGGATGGGTAAAGCGAACCGAAAAATCAAAAAATCGAACCGATTGATAAATCGTACTGAAACCGTCCCTAATATATGGTTAATCGAATTGGCAGTTTCGGTTTATTTTTCTAAGTTTAAAAAACTGAGGGCACCGATTAAATTTTTATTTTTATACATAAAAATTGGCGGTTAACCGAACCGACGGTTTTGGTTTTTATTTTCATATTTTTTACGGTTAACCTAACCAAACAAAAACCGTTTGGCCGGTTTATGGGTGTGATAAATGATCGGTTAACCGAATCGTGCTCACCCCTACCTACTACTCCTTCCGTCAATGAAATAAGTCTCATTTCGTGTTGGGCACGGATATTAAGAAAGCTGAAAAAGGTGTTGTGAGTGGAATAAAATGATAGTGTTAATGTTACTTTATTAGTTTTGTTTAATCCTTCATTGGGAAAAAGGCATACCACTTCACTAGTACAGCTACTCCACGTAATGGATTTTAATTCATTTCATTAACTGATTTTTTTTTCATGTTATTTTCGAAAATATGAAGGCATTTTTTTTTCGAGTATATAAAGGCAGTTTTTTTTCTGCTATTTTCTTTTTTTTTCCTGTTGTTTAATAAACAAGTTTCAATTTAAATTTTTCTAAGTTTGAATAACAATATCACAACATAAAATGAATGCAAAGCTATAAATGAAATGACAACAGTCTATATCCATATATGGAGGTAAAACAAAATGTAAAAAGTTGCTTTAGTTCAAATTTAGAGCCAAAACTTGTTTTAATTAAATAAACAATCACTTAAAGTACATTGAAGTGATAAAAAAAAATTAGGGGGAAAGTAACCCTAAAAAAAGTTTAAATACAACATTCTGTTCCACAATTTTTTTTCAACCACACAAAAGCAAAAAATTCTACAGAAGAGAGGATATGGCAGAAGCAGGTTCCCGGCCTAAGCTGAGTGATGATGTCAAAAATCAGGTTGCACAATGGCTACTCCAACACAACTTCAACGACAAACTGGAGTATGGTGCAAAAAAAAGGCGGCCCAACGTTTTCATGTGGATTTGAGGACCATATGGCGCATTTGGAAAGCAACAACAGCTTAGTAAGCTATGGGAATTCCTGTCCAATTGAAAAATCTGAAAAAAGGGCAGTAACACAAAGATAAATGGACAATTGATTCAGAAAAGGTAAAGATACTTTTTGTGCTACAAAGATCATCTTTGAGGGTTATGTCAGCTAACCTTGGCGTTAGTAAATCTCTAATTCATGTATGGGTGAAAGAAAAAAGGCTGAAACCACATACAAATGCAGTGAAACCATTTCTCACCCCTCAAAACAAGTTGTGTAGATTAAGTTGGAGTCTCAGTCAGCTCAGTTCTATAAGCGAGGGTGGGTTCATGAAATTTCAGACCATGTACAATACTATACACATTGATGAGAAATGGCTCTACTTAACCAAACACAAGGACAAATATTATCTTATGCCAGATGAGATTGAACCCCATAGAACAATCAAATCAAAGAGATTTGTGCCCAAATTTATGTTTAATTGTGTTGTATCTAGGCCAATAATAGATGCAGAGGGAAAGATCCTCTTTGATGGAAAGTTTGGAATCTTTCCATTTGTAATAGAGGAACCAGCTCAAAGGAATTCCAAAAACAGACTTAAAGGCACCATGGAAGTAAGACCAATTCCAACAATCACCAAAGAAATCACAAGGGATTGCCTCATCAAAGAGGTAACATTTTCTGACTTAATTTTGCTATCAGAATCATGATCGCTATATATACTTAGCAAATTAAACCGCACTTTGAACGGGCAATTGTAGTACTAGAGATTGGATATCGTATCCACAAGGACTATTGAGGCGAGTTTATGCGAAAACGAAATCCATGCATATTCATACTATTCACGCTCTTCAAACAACATGATTGGCAATTCATTCATGTATTCAAACATAAGATCAAGGTAAATAGGTAAACAAATGACAAATTCTTGCAAAATTCAATCACACAAATGAATAACAAACGATTTAAGAGACAAAATAAACAAGGGTTGGTTCTAGGGATTCGATTCGATTCTAGATGGCTTGATCGAAACTTTCTAATTCATGCAACCAAATTTTAATCTCCTAATTGAGAAGCCGTCACAAAACCAATCACTAATCTCTCTCGATAATTAGCAAATGTAGATCAACTCGACAACTTTTTAGGCTAAGACTCAAGACGTTGAATTAACTCCAAAAAGATCAAAGGACTTAAGCTTCCATGCATGCAATCTCACCTCTTAAGTCTCAAAAGCAATACATGATATGCAATTTGATTTCCATGCATGTAAAAACCTACTAAGAATTTCTACAAACATTTGGCATGCAAGAAGGGTGATCAACAATTACCACAAGAAAATAAGCTCCAAAGCCACATTCAATTAGAAGAAGGCAATAAAAATTAACAAGCTATGATCAATCCACCATCAAATCATCTCAAATCCCCAAAACCAACAAAGGAAATTTAGCTAGACATGGATGAAATTAAAGCAAAACATAGGATAATCAATTGCATAAATGAAATACTAAGAACTCAATGATAAGATCTTCCAATTGTCTTCGATTCCAACCTTGCTACTTGATTACAAATGATTACAAGCTAATTAAACCCTAAAATGAAACTTTTGGAACAAGAATATAATCTATGGAAGTTGGAATCTACGTTTTGGGCTAACATAGGGTATATATAGGAGGAAAAAGTGCTAAATGAGGTTAAAATCGCGTCAGGGGAAAAATTGTCCAAAAATTGGACAAAACAGTAAAAATCGGCGGTCGGAGAGCCAAAGTCGGCTGTCCAGGCCCGAAAATCGGCGGTTCAAGCCCGAACCGCCGAGTGGACCGCCGATTTGCACTTTCTTCGCAGCTTCCATTCCAGAGATTTCCAGCGGTTCACCCCTGAACCGCCGGTTTTTGAGACCAAACCACTGAAAATAAGTGTTGGAGCACCGGTTCTTGATTTCTTCCCCTCTTCGCTCGGTTTTCCACTTTTCCGTCCCGTTTCTTTATCTCCGTTCCTCGACAGCCCTTCCATTACGACTTAGCACCCCATGCTTGACCTACACACATGCACAAACTCCACCAAAACGTGAAAGCGAGCCAATATAATGAAAACCATCTAAAACAAGTCAACATTGGCGGAAAAATAAGACAATTAGTGCTATTAAAAGACGTTTAGTTGCTATAAAATGGATGTTTATCAAATCATCTACATGTTCATCACATAGCTATGCATCATTGCAAATGTAGATGGTACCAACATTTAAAGCTAAGTGGCCACAGTTTATAAGCAAAACCTTATTTATCCAACAAGATAATGCCAAATCCCATATTCAACCTGATGATCCAGAGTTTGTAGCAGTTGCAAGAGCTGATGGATTTAATATCCACCTTGTCTGCCAACATGCTAATTCTCCGGACACCAATGTCAATGACCTTGGCTTCTTTAGAGTCATTCAAACACTCAAAGACCAGAAAACAACAAAAGATGTTGAATAGCTACTGAAAAATGTCAAAGATGTTTATGCAGAGTACCCACCAGAGAAGATTAATCATGTATTCCTAACTCTGCAAGGATGCTACAAAGAGATAATGAAAGTAAAATGGGGCAACAACTACAAGATTCCTCAAATGAATAAAGAAAGATTGGAAAGGCTTGGAATTCTACCAGAATACATAGAAGTTGAAGAGCAGCTTGTAAGAGACAGCTTAGAGTTGCTAAACTTGCAAGGAACTGAAAATCAGGAATTCTACAATGTGGACAGCCTAGTTCAAGGACTGCAGAAGGTTGGCATCAGTGATTAGAGAACCCATGTAGTTCCATTTTTGCTTAAGTTGATAGGGACAAACACAACCAAGAATGTATCATTGTTGTTTGGAATGTAAACTGACTTATTGTGGTTGTTTTAGTTCAAATGTCTCAACATTATATCTTTGCATCATTGACTTAATTTGGGGTCATAGTTTACACTATAACCATCCTCAGTCAACCTCCAAAACTAGGATCACCTAGTGGTGGCATCATTTGGACAGAAATACATCAAGTGTAGCATCAGTATATAGAAATGCATCAAGTGTAGCATCAGTAGCATAGAAATGCATTAGTATGTCATCAAATGTATGCATCAGTAGCACAGAATTCTCAAGGCAACAATCAGAATCACAAATGGCATCACCAGCCCACCCACCAACATAATCATCATGTAATTAATCGAGTAGGGGCATCACCATCATGTAATCATCATTCAGCAATAGATCATATTAACACAGCCAAAAAAAAAGAAAAAACAAATGTCTGAAATAAAATCAGCCAAACAAAATCACAAATGGCATCACCATCCCACCCACCAACATAATCATCATGTAAATAATCGAGTAGGGGCATCACCATCATGTAATCATCATTTAGAAATAGATCAGATCCACAAAGCCCAAAAAAAACAAAGATCTGAAATAAAATCAGCCGAACACGATCACAAATGGCATCACCAGCCTACTCGCATGCATCTGAATCGGAGAAAGAGGAAAAATAAGAACTTAATCACTTGATTATATGAGTGTTGAGAAATTTATTAAAGTTTTGATTGATTCCAAAACCAACTGACCCCAACCGAGTAGATGTTGCCAGATCCTAATGTTAGTAGTTAGGCTCGCTGTTTGAGCAATGTTGAGATTTTATCTTTACAGGTCTCCAGCTGAAGAAGGCAACAAGGCATCACTCGAAGAGAACATCAGTTGTAAGAAAGACAACTGAGCGTTCGAAGCCAACTGATCAGAGTCAGATACAAGAAGGACAACTTAGCGTTCAAGATGGAACATCAGTTGTAGACTCAATCAGCTAGATCAACAGCTTGAAGTTCAAAGTCAGCTGAGAGTTCAAATGCTCCTACTCAGACAAAAGCATTCAAATAGAACATCAGCTGAAGACCAATCAGATGAAGATCAAATGACTCAACCGACTATCAAATGTTGGAGGTCAAAGGTTAAGATTTGAATTTCAAACAAGGAAGTCACGTGAAGGTTTAACTCTCTGTCATTACCTCATTTGGCCCAACACAAGGTTGTCTCAAATGGAAAGCAGAAGCATGCAGTTGCCAAATACGGAAAGTCTGCAGAAGATGAGAGACAAGCCATCGCTTTCAAAGAACAGAGATCAACAGCTCCTCTAACGGCTAGTTGATTCTCTCCGCCTATAAATAGAGGCCTTCATTCATTCACCAAGACTACGGGAAATACAAGACAGACAAGAGCAAGAAGAAATCAAAGAGCGAAAGAAAGAACCAAATACTTCACACGAGCTGAGCTGCATTCAATCTCTTAGAACATCATTAGTTGAGAGTTCTAGAGTAATAGATTCTGTCTTAGTGTCTTTTGATCCAACCTTGTGAACATCACTTGTTGAGAGTTTGTAGAGTGTTAGATCATAGCTCACTTCTTGTTTGAGCTATTAGTTGGAACCCCACCCTTTCTTTCACCTGAAAAGGTTTTAGGACCCTACTCTTCCCGTAACTGAGTAGACAGGTTGATTAGTACCCGTAAACTAATCTGTAAGGTTGATAAGTACCCGTAAACTTATCTCAACGGTTGCAAAGCCCGCGTAAGCTTTGTGGTTTGTCCAGAAGAACTTGGACTGAGTTGTGTGGACTCACAACTCCCCATGGACGTAGGAGTTCTCTCCGAACCACGTTAAATCTTGTGTGTTGTGTTTATTTTTTCAGTTACTTATTGCATATTCAACTGACTAACTAACCTGCATACAAACTACATTCTTCCATATCAACTGTCTTGGTTATTGACCAACCTTGCACTTTAGCGTGAGTTGATTTTATACGAGTTAATTTCCACCACATTCCGCACAGCACTTCACTTCCAACTGAGTGTTTCTTACTCGGTTGTGATTCCAACCGAGTTGCTTTACTCGGTTGTGTTAATTTTTAGGGGGTTGTTTTAAAAAGTTTTATCTGGTGTATCCCCCCCCCCCCCCTCATACACCAGAACTCGTATCGGGATCATCAATGAGAGATAAGATAACACGCTAGGGAAGAACATCCCTAGGCACTGTAGATATCTCACCCTTTCCTCTTCGCTCTTCCACACGTTTGGAATAAAGGGGGGCATATAAAAATCAGAGAGAACGTCGTGCATCTCCGCTTCAGATTCCACGGCCAACAACGGTGTCTCTGGAACTACAGTTTCAGATCCACCGGAAGATTCGCCAATCTGGACATAGCTCTCAGTGGCTGAAATCAGAGAAAAAAAGAGGATTGGACTCAAATTCACCGAGGCAAACGCTCTGTAGTTCAGTTTCGTCACCGGTCAGATCTGATTTTGGCACGATTTCTGCCGAATCGATTTCCACATATGGAGACTCCCATGAATAGGTCAGGATTGGGGAGAAATGAGTTGCAATTGGGATAGATAGATCCTTGTAGAAAAGAGGATCATCGAGAAGATTATCGAGAGTTGCAGAGAGATGGAGTTGGTGAGATTGAGAGTTAGCCATCAGAGAATGAGAGAGATCGGCGAAGATTTTGTGAGAAAAGAGAAGATTGGATCTAGGGTTGCATAAGGAAATTGGGGCCAAATTGAGTTCGATAGGGTATAATGGGTTTGGTTGGATTTGGGCTGTTGGTGGGGTGGTTTATTTGGGTAGATAATTAGTGAATAATTAGTGATTTAATTAGGTTAGTTTTATTGTTTGAGGTAGGTCCATTAGTGGCAAAGGGTAGTAAATATAGGAAAGAAGGGAGAGTATAAATGTACAAAAAGCAAAGTAGGACTTTGTTTCGTGGACGGAGGGAGTACCACAAATAAAACTTGTCTCACACAATAGGACTTGGATCGAAATTTACAAAAGCTTAGAATGTGTAATTTACTTCCAATTGTTGGTTTATTTATAGTTATTGCTCAAAAGATATTTCCACTACTTCTAAAAAAAAAATATTTCCACTAATTACATAAGTCAAACTTTTAGTCAAATTGAGAAAAGGTCAAGTACAAGTTTAAGGGATATAGTTACTTTATGTGTGATTTTTTGTCCGTTAGTTACTTTATAATCTGACCTTTTAAAAATTATAAAAATAGTTTGACTTTTAGCCCGTATGCCCATTTATAGCATGGGAGCAGAAAAACGGTGACCAAATTCCACGTTAAATTGTCGGATTCATACATGGCATTTTCGCTCCAAATTAATTTATTACATGGAAATTCCATATCATTCATATTTTCACATCATTCGACGATTTGGGTCTTTAGTTTAAGAACAAATAACTCACCGCCGCTGCTGGATTTATCTATATGCTTAACAAACAATTGATAGACAATTAGTTTTTGTGGATGATGCTTGTTTGGTTGAGTATTTTAGAAGAATTGGTATTTTATTTGGCTACATGTAATCTTTGCAAAAAAACAAATGATTATCATATTTTGATATAATTCCCAAACTATTCAACTTTTCATAATTATATTCCAAATTATTAGACTAGCCATAATGGCTATCTCCATGGGTGTCTTGAGACACCCAAGCCATTGAGACAGCCCGATGCAGCAGCCACCAACTCAAGATCATCTCGTAACATCGAGACAACTCGATCTCAATATATATATATATATATATATATATATATATATATATATATATATATATATATATATAAACGTGTTAATACGTATATACATTATAAAGCGGTGATAATTTCCAAAGTTTGACATTGGCCTAGTTGTTATGGCCTCCCTTTTCTCCATGTAGGAAAGGGGTTCGAATCCCTTTCAAAGCAAATGGACTATTTTTTTTTTCTTCATTTTTTTTTCTCCTTTTCTTCATTTTTTTCATTTTTTTTTTCAGTTTTATTTTTTCTTCTTTGATTTTTCTTTGAAGGTTCTTTTCTTCTTTTTTTCTTCATTTTTCTCTTCTTTCAGTTTTATTTTTTTCATTTTTTTAGTTTTTTACTTCTTTGATTTTTCTTCTTCTTCATTTTTTTTCTTTTTTTTTATTTTTTGTTTTTCATTTTTAATATGTTTTCGAATAAAAAAGTAATAATTTTCCATTTTCGGATTAATGCAGTTTTCGATTTGTATTTTAGTTAATGTATTTTTTATTAAAATTAATGCAAAATAAAGTTTAAGAAACTAAATAGATGGAGACGGTTATGGAGACAGTCTATCTGAGGTCAACTGGAGATGGAGATATCTAGGTGTCTCTACAACTGTGGGTAATCTAAGAAATTGCAATTAAATAGCTAGACTATCTGTTTTTTGACAATTATATTCTAGCCTCTATTTTCCGGCAATGAAATCCGACGTGGCCCACCGGCAATTTTAAACTGCTGAGGTGGCAATTTTGATTCCAAAAATTAAAAGGACAAAGAACTAAAAATTCCAAATTTAAATAAACTAAACCAACATACACTATTGCATCCAATTCTTCTTCGGCTATCATCTAATTGTAAAAAAACAAGAGGAAACTACCCTCAACAAACAACATCGCGAGCCATATTCGGAACATTTCGCTCTAATAAATAGCTCTTAACATCATCCGCATTCTTAATTCACATCAGCGGCTTGAGTAAGTAGACAGAGATGTAGTCGTCGATGACGGGGCGGAAGGTGGCATATCCAGATTTGGGTTTGGGCATGTTAGAGGGAGAAATGGCGACAAAACCAGATTTGGGTGGAGGTCTCGTCATGGTTTTGGTGATGTCGACGATGCCCTTTATTTTGCGGACTTTGAAGCAAAAATCTTGAAATACGAAAGAGATGAGAAAGAAGAAATGAGGCGAGAAAGAGAGAGAGTGTGTTTTTTTGCAGAGGGAGGGGAGAGAGGAATAGGGTTGTTGCAGAGAGAGAGACGAGATTGTTTAAGATAGGAAGAGAGAGATTAAGTTAAAATGTGGAAAATCGACCTCATATCAATGTTTCTTTTTTCTTTAAATCACATAACTTTCCGGTAGGCCGCGTCGGATTTCATCGCCGGAAAATAGAGGCTAGAATATAATTGTGAAAGTTGAATAGTTTGACAATTAAAATGAAAATTGCCCTTTTGGTATTGTCATTGTTGAATTACATAATATTCAAGCATTGAAAAAGAAAAAACTGAAATAAAAGCTAATTTCCTAATTTTTAGAAGTTAGGTCATAAAATAATTATTGGGTCAAAAGGTGAGACTATGAGAAATAACTAAGAAGATGTATGAATGAAGGGGAATTTCCATGTAAAATTTTATTTAGATCGAAAATGCCACGTATGAATTCGGTAATCTCATGTGGAATTTTGTCACTGTTTTTCTGATCTATAAATAGGCATACGGGCTAAAGGTCAAACTAGTTTTGTAATTTTTAAAAGGAATAATTGTTTGTAAAACCTAAACTTTTTGACGAATTCGGGAATTGTCACGAGTTTTTTTTCGCACAGAAAACCTAACCTGCTGTTAAAATTCTGACTTTGCTCCCGATCACCGATTTTCCCCAAATTAAATCCTACATAGAGGCTGAAAATGACATGTTGAACGTCGGAGTACACAAAACGACAAAACGACGTCGTTTTGAAAAATTGAACTTAAAAATTAAAAAAATAACCATATTATATTCCAACTCATTTTATAAAATACGTAATAAAAAAAATTAAATTTCCAGCTTCTTCGTTTTGTTTTTCCCAATTTCGACCTTCACCTTCGTATCCAGCTGTATCTCAAGAGGCAGATTTCTGCTCTTCACACCAGATTTCAGCTTAGTCGTGTTGGTGCTGCCATCGATCAGAGCGTTCGAGCTCGAGATTTCAGCGCCCTCGATCAGTTCCCGATGTCAATGCCGTCGGAGAGAATTTTAATAGAGGTTTGATCGTAGAAGAACGTGATTTCGGCGTTGATGTTGCGCGTGATGATTGTGACGTTGAAGGGGGAGGTGACGGCGGTGTCGGCGAGGTTGAATCTGGAGAGCTGGAGCGAGGTGACGGAGAACGATGGCCGGTGCGGGTGGTAGATAAGGTAAAATACACCGCATATGGCAGCGAGTAGAAGGATGAGGAGGATTAGAAAAGTCATCCAGAGGCAGAGAGAGCAGCACCAACTCCAGTGGTAGCCTCGCTGCGGTGGCCGCCGGCGGTAGGGCGGACGCGTCTAGGGTTGGCGCCACCATTGGCGATGGCGGTGACGGGTGCAGCACCGCCGTTGGCGGTTGGCTTTGCTGCTGGATACACTATGTCTGTCATGTGGACATAGAGAGAGAGAGAGAGAGAAAATTACTATTTTTTTTTAGAGAGAGAGAGCCACTGAGAGAGGGCGGTGGTGGAAGGAGGCCAAGGGTTGCAGAAATAAAGAAATGGGGGAGGAAGAGAAAGAGAAGGAGAACATGAGAGATAGGGAGAAGAAGCAGGATTTTCTTTATTTTTTCTTTATTTTTTATTTTTTATAAAATGAGTTGGCATATGATGTGTTTAATTTTTTATTTTTAAGTTAAAGTTATCAAAAGGACGTCATTTTGTCTACTCCGTTGTCCAACGTTGTAAACATAAATATTGTATTTATTCAATAAACACAAGATTGTATATGTAGAGAAGTAAGATATAGAACATATTGGGGAGAAAAGAGAGTGTATATTAATCAGTACATAGAAGAGAGGAGAATACACACATATATATACTAAACTACTAGGGTTAGGGTTACAATCCATAACCAATGTGGGACACAAATATGTTTAAATATTATAACACTCCCCCTCAAGTTGGAGCATATATGTTGATCATATCCAGCTTGGTACACAACTCAGAGAAACGCTTGGCAGCCAACGGTTTAATGAAAATATCGGCAATCTGATTAGCCGAAGACGTGAACGGAGTAGAAATAGTGTGATTCAGAACACACTCACGAATGAAATGGCAGTCAACCTCAATATGTTTAGTCCGTTCATGAAACACTGGATTGTTAGCAATGTAAATAGCTGCTTGGTTATCACAGTGCATAGGCAGTGGTTCATTGGAAGTGAATCCCAATTCCCCAAGCAGATTCTTTACTCCAATCATCTCAGTTGCAGTATGAGCCATAGCTCTATACTCAGCCTCGGCAGAAGATCTAGCAACAGTTTTTTGTTTCTTACTCCGCCAAGTTACCAAGTTTCCACCCAAGTGAGTGCAGTATCCAGAAGTAGACTTCCGGTCACTCTTAGAGCCAGCATAATCAGCATCAGAGTATCCTTCGATCTTCAAGTGACCATTCTTCTTAAAGAACAACCCTTTCCCCGGAGATTTTTTGATATATCGAAGAATTCGGATAGCAGCATCCCATTGAATTTGTTTAGGCTTATCCAAGAAACGGCTGACCAGACCAACCGCAAAAGAAATGTCAGGTCGTGTTACTGTCAAGTAGATGAGTTTCCCAACAAGTCGTCCATACTTAGCCTTGTCCTTCATAAAATCTTCACTATCATCCCAGACATTTGGGTCAACATCCATAGGAGTATCAACTGCTTTCGTCCCAAGTAATCCAGTTTCTTTAAGTAAATTTGTAGCATATTTCTGCTGAGAGAGAGAGATTCCATACTTGCTATGAGCAATTTCAATTCCTAAGAAATACTTAGACGCCCCAAATCCTTAATAACAAATTGTTCTTGCAAGTATTTCTTTGTGTCTTCAATCCTATGTACATCACTGCCAGATATAAGAATATCATCAACATATACAACGAGAACGACAATCCCAGATGTTTGATGGCGTACAAACACAGAGTGGTCAGACTTGCATTGCTTAAACCCAATATGGCTGAGAATATTGCTGAACTTGTCAAACCATGCCTTCGAACTTTGCTTAATACTATAGATAGCCTTCTTAAGACAACAAACCTTAGTAGAATCCTCCCCCTGAGCAACAAACCCCGGAGGTTGCTCCATATAGATAGTCGAAGATAAATCACCATAGAGAAAAGCATTCTTCACATCAAGCTGATACATAGGCCAAGAAAGATTAGAAGCCAATGAGAACAAAATACGAATAGAATTCAAACGAGCAGTGGGAGAGAAGGTCTCAAAGTAATCAACACCATAAGTCTGTGTAAACTCTTTAGCCACAAGACGGGCTTTGTACCGATCAATAGTCCCATCCGCAAGAAACTTGATCGTGAATACCCAACGACAAGCAACAATAACAGCGTTAGCAGGGGTAGTTGTCAGTACCCAAGTGCCACGAGATAAAAGGGTACGCATCTCCTCATGCATAGCAGCCCGCCAAAGAGGATCTTTAAGTGCCTCAAGGTAAGAAGTGGGAATAACTGTAGACAAAAGGGAAAGAGCAAAAGCACGAAAACGAAGACTCAAACAGGCAAAAGTGACAAAATTAGTCATTGGATGTTTAGTGGTGCAAGCACATGTACCTTTGCGTAAAGCGATAGGTAAGTCATCAGTGTTGGCAGGTTGGGGATCTTCAGAATCTGTAGAAGAAGATGACTCGGGCAGAGGACATGAGGTCGGTTCACGGACAGGTTGTGGACTATGTGCGGGTCGAGGACGGTAGGTATAGACCTGCAAGGGTCGAGCAGGAGGAGACACGGATGTCGGAATAGGCAACGACGTAAAGCATAACATATCAGGGGAAGGGGCGTGGGTATGGGAAAAGTATGGTTGAGACTCAAAGAAAGTGACATCAGCACAAACGTAGTGACGCTTGGTAAGTGGGTCAAGACAACGGTATCCTTTTTGGGTGCGAGAATACCCGAGGAAAACACACTTAATAGAACGAGGAGACAACTTATCCAACCCAGGAGTGAGATCATGAACAAAAACAAACACACCCAAATATGCGATGAGGAATGGGGTAAAGATGTTTATCAAGATGAAGACACGAAAAAGGAATATCGCCATGAAGCACACTAGAAGGCATTCTATTAATAAGGAAACAGACAGTAAGAACAGCATCACCCCATAACCATTTAGGAACACGCATGTGAGACATAAGAGTTCGAGCTACATCCAAAATATGATGATGTTTGCGTTCAGCAACACTATTTTATTGGAAAGTATGAGAGCAAGAGGTTTGATGAAGTATACCCCAGGAATCACAAAAAGATGAAATAGATTTCTTAGTAAATTCAAGGGCATTATCAGTGCGAAGAATACACAAATCGACTGAATACTGAGTTTTTATTTCATGATAAAAGAAGTTTAGTACAACAAGGACTTCAGTTCTCTTTTTGAGCAAATACAACCAGGTCATACGCGAATAATCATCAACTAAGATCAAACAATACCTGAAGCCCCCCCAGACTCAACTCGACTCTGAACCAAAACATCACAATGAACAAGTTCAAAAGGGAAAGAACTATGTCTATCTACTCTAGAAGGAAAAGATGTGCGATGGTGCTTGCCCAGCTCACAAGACTCACATTGAAAATCAACAGATGAAACAGGAACTAAACTTCGAAGACTAGAGGAAGACGGATGACCAAGACGACAATGCCACTGATATGGAGACACAGTGGTGGAAAGAGCACGCGAAGGTGCAGGAGGACCAGAATCCAAATAGTAGACACCGTCACGCTCATGTCCTCCACCAATCGTCCTCTTCGTCTGTAGGTCCTGAAAGGTAACATAGGTAGGAAAAAAGGTGACAGAACAATTGTGAGTTTTGGTAAGTTGACTAACAGATAATAAGCTAACAGAAAATTTAGAAGCAAACATGACATTGTCAAGACTTAGTTGAGGAGTGGGGCGGACAACACCAGTCCCCGTCATCGGAGAATAGGTGCCGTCAGCGACACGAACAGAAGGTAAGAAAGATGGAGTAAAAGATGTCAAGAGAGATTTAGTGCCAGTAATATAGACAGAATCACCGGAATCTATCAACCAAGACTTACCGTGAGACACTGCAAACGCACCTGCGGAAACAACGATGGGAGAAGTTGCACTAGTAGAGAGAGCAGCGGTAGTAGATGACGAATTGATGGACTGGATCAAATTCTCATATTGAGCGCGTGAGATCGAGACCATATCATCATTGGAGGAAGACTGGGAAGACTGGAGCTCGGGAACAGCTGCATTCGCCCGACCTGGTTGACCTGGTTTGCCAAAAGTTTCCCAACAGTTCTCAGAAGTATGGTTGGTACGATGGCAATATTCACAACGACAATCAGAACCGCGACCTCATCCACCACGGCCACGTCCACCTTCACCTCGGCCACGACCACGACCACCATTGAAATTCTGACTGTGAGCATAAGTTTGATCGTGGATAGCTGTTTTGGAAGGTGGAAACGAGCCAGTAACATTAAGATTTTGGCCCCAAGCAGCCATGCCTGAAGAATTGGGAGAGAAACAACATCATCTGCACGACCAGTTGATACACGCAGCACACGAGATAGGGCATTGGATAATGAGGGAACATTATCACTAGATAATAGGCTGTCACGAACTGATCGGAGATCACTATCCAAACCGGACAAGAACTTGGCAACCATGAATTCTTCCCATTAAGTTGCTCGCTCGATGGCAAAGCAAGATAGTTGATGGTAGACGAGGATTTCATCAGCAAGGCCTTTGAGTGTAGAGAAGTAGTCGTTGACTGATTTGCTACCTTGAGTATGAAAGAAAAGTTTCTCATATAATTCGAAGACACGAGAGACATTCTTTTCATTAGAATACATCTCTTTCAATGTATCCCACATTTCTTTAGCGATTTCCAAGAACATGATGTTCTTACTGACATAATCCTCAAGGCTATTCAAAAGCCATGTCATGACAACACAATCATCAGCACACCACGCATCATACTTGGCATCCCGAGAATCAATAGGAGTGTTGAGGACATGTATCTTTTTCTTCTGAGAGCCTAAGAACAGTAGAAAGGCACGGGACCACAGGAGATAATTGGAACCATTCAATTTGATAGTGGTTCCTAGAGCAGCAGATTTCGAATCAGCCATGATGTAGAGAAAGTAGGGTGGAAAAACAAACCATAGGAGGAGATAATATGTAGTAGAGGCTGGAGAACAGCGGCTGTGGCTGGAGAGCAGAGGGTGGCGGCCTCAAAGAGATAGAACGGCGCCCAAATTAGGGTGGCGGCGATGATTTTTTTTTTTTTTTGCGGCGATCGGCGGTATCGTGGCAAAGTGATACGCGAGCCATAGCAGGAATCGTTCCCGCTCTGATACCATGTAGAGAAGTAAGATATAGAACATATTGAGGAGAAAAGAGAGTGTATATTAATCAGTACATAGAAGAGAGGAGAATACACACATATATATACTAGACTACTAGGTAGGGCTAGAGTTACAATCCATAACCAATGTGGGACACAAATATGTTTAAATATTATAACAGTATATATAAATATAAGAATTTTGAATATATGCGGTTCAATCTCTATTTGATCTTCGATTCTTCTATTCACTTTGAATCTCGAATAGTCTTCAAGCAGCCCTTAAGATTTGTTGTAGAAGTATGCCTTCTAGATTTCCTTGGAGTTGATCTTCAAGCTTTGTAATGTTGATACGGATGATTTTCGCCTTGCTTCCGAAGTAAACATTGAGCTTTGATCTTTGTGCTTGATGACGTTGACTTGATCTTTGAGGTTGATGTCGTTGACTTGAGCTTCGGGGTTGATGGTGTTGATGCGGAGAACGTTTGCCTTGTTTTCGAAGTAAACGTTGAGCGTCGAGCTTTATAACGTTGACATGGAGGACTTGCGTCTTGTTACAGGATCAAACGCCACTTGAGATATTTCTGCCGAAGAACGCGTTGCTTTCCATGAAGAACGCCTTGAATCTCACCGGGACGCCTTGAATATTGAGAGAAATTCTTTGAGAAATTGTCTATTCAATTCCTAGAGCTCTTGAAGATGATTTTTAGGTGCAATTTGAAGTAGTATAGAAATCCCTATTTATAGTTGTAGGAAGGGAGAAGTCGAGTGGGCTTTAGACTCCATCATGGGCTCTATGGGCTTAGGTATGCAATTTGATTGGTTCTTGAAGATTTGTGCATATCTTTTACTTGTTTCAAAAGTAATAGATATTTATCAATAAAATAACTCATTTTAATATGGATATGATAAGATTCCTTAATAAAATAAAATATTAAAATTAATAAAATATTTCATTAAATTTCAATCTCTACAAACGTGTCATTTCCGACCTCCACGTAGGATTTTATTTGGGGAAAATTGGTGATCGGGAGCCAAAAAAAAAAGTTAGATTTGTTGTGCCAAAAAAGGGAAAAAAAGCTCGTGTACAGTTTCCAAATTCATCAAAAAGTTTGAGTTTTACAAACATGTATTTCTTTTAAAAGGTCATGCTATAATTAACTAATGGATAAAAAGTGAGGTCATAAAGTAAGTATATCCCAAAGTTTAACTAATGTAATTAGTGGCCTCACCTCCGCTGTCTTCATTAAATAAAATCATTATTTTAAAATTTACTAATTTTGTTTGGCCTTTTCCTTACAATAATAACGTTCTTAATCTTGGTGAAAAGCTTTTGTTAACAAAATTGGGACGAAACATATTATAATATCTAACTATTTTGATGCAACTTATTTATCTATGTCGAAACTTATTTTGATTTCAAGATTTATGCTCAAAATACAGAAATAATGTCAGGCATTACCAAAATGCAGCTGTATTTACAACACATAGATAGAATAAGGATTTCACAATTATGCTCAAAAATCAAAATACAGAAAAAATGTCAGCAACGACACAAACTGGAGCCATAATAAAATTTACAATAAATTCCCACCGCCCTTTGCCCACAAAATGCAACTTGTTTATTTCGCGAAGGAAATAAGTAGTTTTTTTCGTGTTTCAAGATTTGAGCCTAAAAAATAAAATAATAATATTAAGATAACAATCACAGACACAGATTAGTAGTACTCTTGTTCTTCATCAAAGCATTCATCCAGCGATTTGGAGAATCCCAGTAAATCTGCATGGGGTGTTTTGAACTCTCTATTCAAACTTCCATCTTCATCAGCTTCTTCTTGTGGAGACGAAAAGTCGAGGCACATTCCCCTCAGCAAGTTCTCATAAGAAGCTGAGGTCTCTTGTGATGTTAGCTGGTGGTACTCCACAAGCTGATGCAGGCACTGGTTTTCCCTTGTTAAGTTAGCATTCTCATTTGCCAGTCTTGATTTTTCTGCAAGAAGTGCTTCAAGTTGAAGCCTCACCAAATCATCGTCGTCTGGCTGTGTCCCTTCGGCTAGTCCATCACGAAGTTTCCTGTTCTCTTCCTCTAACAAACTGCATCTCTCCTGCATAAAGGCCATATCTGATCTGATCGACTTCAACTCTCTAGCCATGCTTGCTGCTCTCGTCGCCATGGCAATTGCCAGCTTTGGAAACACAGAATTAATCCCATCAATCAGACAACCTCAAACTCATTATAAAAACAAAGTTTATCAAATAATTTGAAGAATAGGATACCTACATTTTTGGCTTTCTTGATCTTCTTCATTTCCTTCGATCCCTTTTGTTTTGCCTCCTGCGAGTTTTCGTCCTCTTTATCATCACTAGACTCTCCTGAATCCAACTTTCTCTTCAATCCTCTACTGTCAATGTTCTCATCTTCTTGTTTCTGCTCCTCACCTTTACTCACTTCCCCTACTGACTTTTCTTCATTGTTGGCCTTTTCGAGGGTGGAATGTAAGATTTCACTCAACGTCGGCGTTTTGGCTAGATCTCTAGCTCCCTTGAAAATACAGCACACAGGAAACAACTCAGACAGCACACCAATTAATACTAAGATATAATGATTTCGATGATTGGAGGGTAATCCACCCTGTGATCGTACTACTTAAATCATTATAGCATACGACATCATACCTCAGAATAGAATGCAACACATAAAACAAGAGAAAATTCAGATAAGTCTGAATCAAATTACCTAAAGATTTCGAAATATGAAAATCATGCATAACATGATTTTTCAAGAGTAAAAAGCAAATCTGACTAAAAGAAGCCACAGCTTCTGCGCTAACAGAACTTAATTATTAATAGAGTTGGAGTTTTACCTGAAGGGCAGTCTCGAGATTGTTCGAAAGCTGCGAAAGAGACTGAGCCACAGAATCAAACCCTCTCAGCAAGAGCGTAGAGTTCTCCTTCAATATCCTCTCATGGTCTGCTGCTTCAGAATTCTACAGATCGAAAACAAGCACATCGAAAAAAGGGGGGGAATGATGAAATCAGCTTCAATTTAGGGCTCACAAGCTACGAAACCAACAAATTTGTGACCTTTGATGCAGAGTATAATTAGGGATCGAAAATTCACCATTTGTGGCCTTTGATTGTCGAGGAGCGTGTCGACGCGGCTTCGGAGAGTGCTCCAGAAGCGCTTATCGGAGGAAGGACTGAACATTGGAGGAGAAGAGCCCATCGAAATTCGAGGTCCCTGTTGTGAAAATGGAACTAAATTCTCAGTATCTAATCACTGGATTAGTATTAAATATAGAGCGTTTTAGCTTTTAAAGAGAGCGAGCACGAGGAGTACCTTTTGGAGGGAAGCAGGGGATGGAGATTCCACTGAAGTTGCCATTAGAGCTTTTCTTGGATTTGGAGAGAGAAAGTTGGAGAGAGAGAGAGGGGGAAAAGAGAGTTGAGTTTGTAACGGATAGTTTTGAGGGAGGCGAGGCGGGCTCTATGCTGATGAGGTTTGTAGTTAAATATAGAAGCTGCGGCGTAACGTTCTGATAATCTAACGGCTAAGATTTTCTTAGATTTCCCTTTTCTTGTAAGATTGCAAAGGAAATGAGTATACCCCCTTCGGAGAAAAATAAGGGTTAAGTAAATTCCTTTTTTTTTTTTTTTTGTGCATATAAGTGTATTCTTGGGTGCGTACATCGTTGAAGTTTTTGGAACAAATTATTGCTCATCGACAGAAATTTTTAGAAAAGTTGTTAAAAAAAATAGGTCGAAAAAGTAGTGTGGCTGCTGGGATTCGAGCCCAGGTCTCCACGGCCACAACGTGGAATTCTCACCACTAAACTACAGCCACTATTGTGAGATGAGTTTTTCAGTTTTAAAGATAAATTAAATCAACCAAATATTATAATATCTCATTAACAACTTGAATTTTGGTGTCCAATCAAAATCGTACATCAAATGTATACATATTACCACTTCACTTTCGTCAATACGTATATAAACAAATTAAATCATCGAATACCAAATTATTAAAGGCAAAATTGAATTAAAATACCCGACTTTATACCAAAATCTGGTTTTTTGACAAACTTTTTTTTCGTAGCAAAAAATATATAAATCTTCCAATTTGTTGCAATGTCCGTCCAAATTCAATTTGGGGAAAAATTTGACGATGACGTGTCCAATTTAGAATGACATAGCATCAAAACGACGTCGTTTTAATTAAGAATTAAAAAACAAAAAAAAATATATTACACATCATTTCCACCTCATCTTCTTCCCCTCTCTCTCTCCCTCTCTCTCTCTCTCTCTCTCTCTCTCTCTCTCTCTCTCTCTCTCTCTCTCTCTCTCTGCCGTGGAAAAGGATTCACCAATCCACCGCCGCGCTTCACTCAATTTTCCAATTTTCACGAATCATCTTCTCAAGTGGCGGTGGTGATGGTGCCGCTGCCGGCGCAGGGCCATCTCAACCAACTCCTCCACCTCTCCCGCCTCATCGCCGCCCACAACACCACCGTCTACTACGTCGCCGCCGCCACCCACATCCGCCAAGCCAAGCTCCGCCTCCACGGCTGGGACCCCATTTATTCCTCCGTCGCAAATATGCATTTCAAAGAATTCCCAATACCTCCTTTCACCACCCCTCCACCGGATCCATCCGCCTCCTACAAATTCTCTTCGCAGCTCGTTCCTGCCCTCACTCGCCTCATCATTTCCTCGATCGATGCGACGATTCTGAGTTTGCTCGAGCTCGGAGCCCTAAAATTGGCACTACCCAGGAGGACGATCGAGAGTTTTGAATCGGCGTGTTTGGGGAGGAGCTGCGGAATGGTGAAGGCGAGCACCGATTTGGAATCGGAGATCTGTTTGGAGATCTCGCCGGAGGTGATAAGCGGGTTGGTGTGGTGGTGACGGCGCCAAGGGATATGACGGCGAGGCAAACGATGGGAAAGTAGATAGAGTTGGGAGAGAGGAGGAGGACGACGTGGCCCTTGCGGATGCCGAAGTCGGCGGAGAAGGAGGTGAAAATGGCGTCGACGGCGCGCCATAGTTCGGCGAAGGTGAGGCGGCGGTCGGTGGAGGTGTCGATGAAGGCAACCTCGCAGTGGTGGAGGAGAAGATGTCGTCGAAGAGAGATCGAGAGAGTGGGAAGAGGCAGAGGAGGGTTGGGGTTGGGCGAGAGAGGAGAGAGAGAGAGAAAGGGGAAGGGGAAGAAGATGAAGTGGAAATGATATATAATATTTTTTTAACTCTTAATCAAAACGACGTCATTTCAGTTAAATCGACGTCGTTTTCAATGCCACGTCAATCTGAATTGGACACGTCATCGTCAATTTTTTCCCCAAATTGAATTTGGATGGACATTGCAACAAATTGGAAGGTTTATATATTTTTTACTACGAAAAAAAGATTTGTCAAAAAACCAGATTTTGGTATAAAGTCGGATATTTTAATCCCATTTACCCATTATTAAATTATCTCTTTCGAAACAAATAAAATTATTAAATTATGGCTTGACAATCAGAATGAACTCTAAACTGGCAAAAAGAGTATGTAAGAACGGTAGCAGCATTCATGCAAGGGTAGGGGTGTATATGAGTCGAGCTGAACACTGGCAGACTCGAGCTCGACTCGTTAGAAAAATTTAAGGCTCGGGCTCGAGTTCGATTCGAGTTTTGTGTTTCGAACTCGAGCTCGGCTCGACGAATATCAATCAAGCTCGAGCTCGGTGCGAACTCGGCTCGATAAACTAAAAAGTATAAATTTATTAATTTATATTGATATTAAAAAATACTAAAATAAATAAATATATATATATATATATAATGTATTAAAAAAAATCGTGAACATGTTCGTGAGCTAGCTTGTTTAGTATCGAACTCGAACGTGTTCGCGAGCCGAAAATAGGTGAGCTCGAGCTCGACTCAAAAAAAATATCGAGTTCGGTTTAAAGCTCGAGCTCGGCTCGTTAGTAAATGAACGAACTTCGAACGAGCTTTTTTCGAACCGAACTCTGAATAGCTTGCGAACCGTTTGGCTCGTGTACAGCCCCTATTCAAGAGTAAGGCAAAGAGGAAAAAAAAAGTTGGACTACAAAAAATAATTACTTTGCGTTTCATGTTAATAAAGCATCAGCAATAAAGATAAAATTAAAATTTTTTCATTTCAAATGAATACTAAGAATAAAAAGAAGTTATTAGCATGTATAGTTAAAATTAAATTGAACAAACAATGCCTTGGATTTTGTTAGGAGATGACAAAACTATTATCGACCACATATTTTTCACCTCCCTCGGCGCATGAAAGAGAAAAGGACCACAAACAAAAACATTTTCAATTATAAAATCAAATCCCAAATTCTTATTGCCCGGGGGAAGCCAACTGTATGAAACTAGATTGGAAATAAAACAGAAAAATTCTGGTTCTTACAACACCAATCATCTAAGAACCAAAGAAAAAACTAGTGTCAGAGCTCAATGGCAACTGCAGTAGTAGCTTCATCCTCTTCCTCTCTCCTTTTCTTCTCCTCTCTCTCTTCTTCACCTTCATCTTCCTCTCTCTCACCTCTCACCCGTCTCTCCCTCTCTTCAACTTCCCACCACTCTCTCTCATCATCTCTCTCCATCTCCCCATCTTTTCTTGCTCTCTCCTCCAAGACTCCCAGAAGAGCTGTCTCATCTCTTTCGCCTTCATTCATTATCAAGGCAGAGAAGAAGAATGTGCTCATTGTCAACACCAACAGCGGCGGCCATGCAGTCATCGGCTTCTACTTTGCCAAGGAACTCCTTGCCTCTGGACACACTGTCACGATCTTGACCGTGGGCGAAGAGGGCTCCGACAAGATGAAGAAGCCGCCATTCAACAGATTCTCAGTTAAGACACATTCATAATGTGCAGAAACAAAGTTTTTATATTTATAAGCTCATAAATGGATAATGTGTGCAGGAAATTGTGAGTGCTGGTGGCAAGACAGTGTGGGGGGAGGCGGCGGATATCGGAAAAGTTCTAGAAGGTGCTGCATTTGATGTGGTTTTGGATAACAATGGCAAGGATTTGGATGCAGTGAGGTTCGCATCTACTTATGAGTATAGAGTTTTGCATTTGCATTATAAGGAAATGAAATGCTTCCTATTAAATTGATGATACCTGTTAATAGTCCTGTAGCCGATTGGGCTAAAAGCATTGGCGTAAAGCAATTTCTGTTCATCAGCAGCGCAGGGATTTACAAGCAAACAGATGAACCTCCTCATGTTGAAGGGGTATGTATATATATTTCCATAGTTATGTCACACTTCAACCTGAAATAGGAGAGAATTTAACTTAGGAAATTGAAATCTTTCCTAAATAGGATACGGTGAAAGCTGATGCTGGTCATGTTGGTGTTGAGAAATACCTCTCAGAAACTTTTGACAACTGGGCCTCATTCCGTCCACAGTACATGATTGGCTCTGGAAACAACAAGGACTGTGAGGAATGGTTCTTCGACCGTAAGTAGACTATCTTATAAGCATAGAGTTTCATTTGTCCATGTTTATTTCTTACAAATTGCTGCATAGGTTATGCACTGAGAAGATCATGCTTTAGAAAAAACTTAATAAGCAAGTTCTTGCATTCATATTTTCAGGTGTGAACATGAAATTAAGAAAACTGCAGTAGCATGGTTGTTATGATGCATACCTGCAATTTCTTCTGCATTTTAAGCTCTATTTTGAAGGACATACGGCCATTCTTGACAGGTATAGTTAGGGGCAGACCCGTCCTGATACCTGGCTCGGGGATGCAGTTAACCAATATTTCTCATGTGAGAGACTTATCTTCCATGCTGACTGCGGCTGTTGAAAAGCCAGATGCTGCAAAAGGTACCATCTTCAACTGTGTCAGTGACCGCGCTGTGACACTGGATGGAATGGCTAAGCTTTGCGCTCAAGCTGCCGGACTGCCTGCAGAAATAGTGCATTATGATCCCAAAGCAGTAGGGATTGACGCGAAGAAAGCATTTCCCTTCCGCAACATGGTACGCTGAAGTTACTAAACATAACATATAAATGTGCAAATATGAATGAGCTATCCTAGAGTTAGGCATCTCACATAGATCAAGAAATAAATTGTCAAATTTTGATTGAATGGCATGCTAATAGAAACATGAGTGATATTCAAGGAAAATTGCATGACGTAATAAGACCAATAAGAAAGTAAGAAACCTCTTAACCAGATGACAAATTTGATTTTTTTTAATAATGAGGATCATATACTTACTGCAGCATTTCTATGCTGAGCCACGAGCTGCAAAGGCGATTCTTGGATGGAGTGCTACATCAAACCTTCCAGAGGACTTGAAGGAGCGCTTCGAAGAGTATGTTAAGATTGGCAGAGACAAGAAAGATATGAAATTCGAGATAGATGAAAAGATTCTGGCAGCACTCAAAATACCTGTGACAGTATGATTACTGTTTCGCCAGCAACTAGTAAATAAACAGCATGGCTGTGAATTTGGAGAAGCAAGAGGCCAGTTTTGGAACTCTTCCAAAGAAGCAATAAGTACAAATGTTCTAATCTTTGGATATTTTTGTGGCAAGATAAATTATCATGTTCTGAAGGAACTACGCGCCTTTCAGTCTGATACTCGACTCAATTACCCTGTACCTGCAACGGCCTTGCTTTTGTTTCCATAAATTTGAAAAAAATATGTCCTGAACACAACAATTGGGTAATAAATCCGAGTGATCTTCCTATTATCTCTTTCGTTGCCAATCCAGTGGGAGTAGAATTACACAATTTTAATTAAGCCACAAATTTCTTGATACAGAGCTCCTCCTGAGCAATAAATTCAGAAATTCAACTCCAAGTAGAGCATAAATCACATCATTACAATGAACAAGAAACCCAACTAATATCGACATATTTCACCAGATAAGATATTCTGCAGATACAATTCAAAAGCAATAGGAAATTATGGCCCCTGCTGTTCAACGAGAGTGCTTCAAGAAGCAAAATGGATATAATTGATCGTAAGCAAGCAACAATGCAAGCGTACAATAAAATTCATAGATCGGCGTGATTAGTAACCAGTATGAGTACCAAACATTACGAAAATGAAAATGCCGAACTCAAGCAAAACAGCTGATACTTCACCAGTACGACAATATAACATTCATAACAAAATTCCAGGCCTGATAAGTGATATAAACCAAACATTATCAAAACTAAAATGTTGAACTCAATTTCAGACTAGACAAAACCAGCAGGTACTTCACCAGAACAACAATATAACATTCATAACAAAAATCCAACAAAAAAAATACAGAAGCACGACATACATAAGAAGAAGTTGACTTATATAGAATTAGGAATGTCTCCAACTCTTCCGTAAATGATTAGCAGTTGATAAAAGCAGGCAATTTAAGGGTATCTTGGCTACAACAAGCATTGATCCACTCCGCACAAAGTCATGGAATGGTCAAACTTCACCAAATTGCAAGAAAATTAGAAACATCTCCAACCTAGAAGCACAATCTAATGAAATATAAAAGAGTCATTTTCTGGAAATCAGAAATTTAATTCTAACTGACACGAAATGATCTGTTGACCTATAATCACGCAAACAATTCTAAGTGCCTTAAAAATCGTGAAGAAGCCATTCTAGCTAATCAGCATTGCACACTTCTCAGTCCTCATGTTTGATCTCGAGGCCCTTAAGTCTGGATTCCAGTTCGTGTTCAACATCTCCTTCTCGCTCTTCCCCTTCTTCATCATAGTCCTCTCCATCTGGATCATTATCATCCAAAGGACCCAAAACAGTGGGGTAATTCTTGAATATATCTTTCACCTCATCAATCCCTTCATCAGATATGTAATTCCCATTGATGTTTAGCAGCTTAAGACCAGGCTTGCTTACAACAGCCTGGGCCAAGCACCTTGCACCAGCCCTTCTCATCATATTGGTATTCATATCTACTTCACACAATTGATCGTGACCCTCCTCTAGTGCTTTGGCAATCAAGATAGCACCCTCATCCTTCAATTCATTCTCAGACAAGATTAGTTTGGCAAGACACTTCTTGGAAGCTATACAAGAAGCAAGAACTGGAGCAGCTTTAGCAGTGATTTCATTTCCTGCCATATCCAAGACTTCTAGAGATGGGGCAGAATCCTTCAGGGCATTCCCAAGAGCAATAGACCCCTCGTCCTCCAAATTCAAATAACTGAGGTAGATTTCAGATAGATTAGAAAATGTAGATAACACCTTGCTCAAAGCCAACCCAGCATCAATGCCAAACATATTGTCTCGCAGATCAAGCTTCTTCAAGTGATTGCATGTTCCAAGTGCTTCAGCTAGGGCAATACCTCCATCAGATTCCACCCTAGTAGATGAACACTGAAAATCTTCCAGAAGGGGAGATTTACTCACTATTTTAGCTATAGCCATCGCCCCTTCATCTCCAGTCATGTTGTTATAAAACCGAAGGACCTTTAGTTTATCAGTGGAAGGAATTAACTCATGGACTGCCATTGCAGCCTCCTCCGAGATGCCATCGTTCGTCAGATAAAGCTCCTCCATTTCATACTGGGACTTTAGAAGTGCATCAAAAGCCCTGATACCCTTCTCGCCCAACGCATTGTTGGACAGGTTAAGACAGCGCAGCTTAGCACCTTCTAGCGCTGATGAAAAAATGCCAATGACTTCAAGAGCTTCGTCCTCGGGCCTTCCAGCAACAAAATCTGATAGGTCTACTTCAGCTAATTGATCCTTAATGGATGACAATATAGGCTGAGCAACCAGTGCAGCATCCAGCCCAAAACTTGTGTTGCTAAAACATATCTTCGTATATCTGCTTCCGGACTCCTTTAAGACTTTCAAAAGTTTCTTAGCATCATCTGCACTAATTAGTTTTCTTGGATCTCCTGATATATCAAAAGTAGTACCATCAGATTCTTTTATTTTGTCTAATATACCAAGTTCTGTGTCTGCTTTTATAGCGGGGCCTCGTTTAATAACATCAATCATGAGGCGACTAGATTCCTTGGCATATAACTGCACTGCTGAACTTCCATCTCCATCTGATTCCTTCCAAAAATGTTCGTTCGCTGCAGCAAAAGCTGCAGTTTCTATTCGCTTGGCATCCTGCTCAGCTTCTTCTTGACTCAAAAGACCATACTTTCTAGACCAAATGGAGGGACTTACAAGATTCTTTGTCATTCGCTCGACAAGTTTCAGTCTTGTACCTTGCGATGGGGGCCACAATTTCACAGATAATGTGGGAACTTCCATATCAAAACAACCTACAAGAAATGCAATGTCATTAAAAATCCGACCTAGAAAGAAGAAGAGGAACACGAAAGCTCGAAACAACATACAATTATACAAAGTCAGACACACGGTTATAACTATTTATGAACCCTAAATCTCAACTCAAACATGATAAATGCAACAAATGAGACTGAATTCGAATTTACGAACAAATGAAATCACGATAGTTTAAACAAATCGGACTCCAAAATAAAAAATAAAAATCCAACACAGTTAAGAGTAAGATTTAGTAAAGCAACATACGAACTCATGGATCCAAAAAATGATGCGTCACTACTCACTACATAAAAAAATTACACTAAACAAACATAATAAAATTACACTAAACAAACATAGTAGATACTAAAATTACCGATTAACAAGAACAGAGTAACGCCGCGAACGAAGAGGAACGAGAGATCCAAAGAAGTGGAAAGCGAGAGCAGTAAAGGAACGTAAATTTAAATTTAGAGAGAGAAAGTACAGCAGTGATTTGAACTTGACTAATTTCTCCCGCTGTCGCTGTAGGTATTAATTTTTCATTTTTCTTTTTCTTTTTCTTTTAAGATTTTGGTTGCTATTGTTATGGGCCCAAAAATGCAATAAGAGCATGGCTTCTTCTATCTTTCAGCTGGAATAGGCTTTATTTTTAAATTTTTATTCATTTTACTCTTCTTTTTTGGATCCATAAACATACACAACATAGGCCCCAATTAACTCACTATAGCCCATTAATTTAAAATATAATAAAAATATTAATAAAAGTACAATTTTAAACCCAAAACTCCCAATTTCAATTCTAATAAAATATGAACTCTATCATCGTCTAGCCCATAAATCTGAAACTTGTTTAATCCGAAATCATCCCACTTCTTCAATTAATTTGGAGATTTCGAAAATTTTTGGTTGAAGAACAAAAAAGATCCAATTCACTCTACCTTTTTAGATATGCATATTCGTCCTCTTCACTAGTTTCCCCATCTTCTGTGAAATTATTTTGATGATTTGAGAGTCCAGATCTATCGTCGACTTGGTTAGTCTTTATTATTTAACAGAAATAAAATTAATCTGATGCTCAAAAGTATTCATTTTTCAAACAAGAAAGTAGATTATCATCACCAGAAAATAAGTTTGACAACAACAGAGTAGATTATCATAAACATAAGACCACTAAAACCTAAATTAATTTCTAGTGGACACTAAGTTTTAATCAGTGAATTTCTGTAAGACAATAATATGAAACTGATCATAGTCTTGGTGTTTTCTACATAAAAAAATGCAAAAAATGAAGTTTGTTAGATACATATATGAATCTATCAATTCATATATCTTATTTACGTTTTCAACAAATGATGATGTTGAACAAATGATTGATTCATATATACAGAGAAACTTCTTCATTTGTTCAACCAGTACAAAAAGTACATATATGAATTCGCCAATGTTCTCTGTATTACCAATTGTTTTGGTGGTCTTAACTCATATTGACGAGTTAATTTTCAAGTTTTGGAAAAAAAGATCTTCAGATTTGGAGGTTATATAATGATTAAGTTTTTTTCTAATTAAGAATTTTTAATGGAGGCTATAAGGATAAAATAATAAATTTAATATTTATTTTTTTATTTTTTCATTAAGGTGGCTGTAGTGAGTAAAATGGGGGCTGTGTTTAAAATTACCCCACACAAAATTAGTTGCTATGCGAAAATTTATGAGAAAGATGATTTTAGAGTAAAAGAAATAAAAATTCATTGTGCCCACATTATTTTTCTTGTAAGGGAGCGTTTACTTTGATGGAAGAACGATACTTGTCTTTTCATGGCGAAACATGAGTGCGCAGGTAATGGGACAGAGGTATCGTTCCTTAAGGGAACATTTATTAAGCGTGATAAGTCAGATATATAAAAATAATATAAGATAATCAAGTGTTTACTTTTAAGATTAGATTCAAGGATATCTCGTGGCATATGATCATTGTTCATATTTGGAATTACACATACAGAATTAAAGCAATCATGAGATATAAATAATCGATCCTATCATATTTAATAAACGCCGTCTAAAGGAATTGTTGCTATATACCGGCCTTTTCATTTAAGCTGGTTAACCTATCATTATATTACTAAAAGGAAAACGATTCTTACTTTGAAAAAATCCTACGTGGCACCCCTTATATTCCTCCATTCATATTTATCTAAATTCTCAAATTTTTGAATTTTTAAATGTAAAATAATAAATTTTAAATATCTATACTAAAATCTTGTGTCCCACATCGGTTTCTTAATGAAACTTCACCTATTGAAAAGCTTATAAATACCTAGAATCAATGTGTATTTTCTCATCTTTTGCTCCACCAGTTTTATTTGGCCAATTTATTTATTAATGGGCCGAATAAATAACTATATTTTATAGTTTGATTTAATTTAATTTGGTCAATTTATTAATTGGCCGAATAGATAATTATTTTTTGTAGGAGTTTTATTTGGCCAATTTATTTATTAATCGGCCGAATAAATAACTGTTGTATTTTTATAGTTTAATTTAATTTAATTTGGTCAATTTATTGGCCGAATAGATAATTATTTTTATTAGGGAACTAATTTATTAGTTGACAGAATAAATGGTTCTAAAATAGTTTGGATAATTTATTGGTTGACTGAATTAAATTTGGAAATAGTCTAATATTTTTTTATTTGATTTGATAAAAAAAATACTAATTTCTAATTTGTCAATTAATTAGGTAGACGGGCCAATTCCCAACTTACGCGTACCTAACTCGGGATCTCACGTAACACATTTTCATTCTTTATTCTTATTAATTTTAAAATTTTCATTTTATTCATTTTTTTCACGTATTTTCTAAAATCTAGAATCGTCATAAATTGTGCATTTATAAATCAAAATCGTGGTCAACGGGTTAATTCTGACCCAGAACTGTGGCAATAGATGAGCTAATTCTCAATTGACACTCGAGAAAATTTTCATTTTATGCTTTTTTCCCATGTATTTTCTAAAATCTATAATTGTCATCCATGAAATAATTTTTACGTTATTTGTAGTTGGGTTTCCAGCTTTGCATAATTTATAATTTTAATTAACGAATATTACTATATGATTAAGGGCGATAACGAATAGTACAATCATTATTTTTATTAAAATTTTGGATCTATATAAATTCTAAATAAATTTTATAAATTACGCACTTATAAATCAGAGTCGTGGTCAACGGGCCAGTTTCGACGCAGAACTGTGGCGGTAGACTAATACAGAAAGGAACACAAATGACTAATTTTTTAATCGGATTTTCAACAAGTACGAGTATATAAATTTCAAACAAGTTTGAATAATCCTAAACACATCATCTCAAATTGTTTGATTAATCGTCTCCGTTGGAAAACGTAGAATATGTAGAAAAATTGGCAGAAAAATTACTAATGATTTATCAACGAGTCAATTCCAACCAATAATCGTGCGCGTAGATGGGCCAATTCAGTACTTGCGGGACAACTTTTTTTTTTAATATACTATATAATTTTGAACTCATAAAATTAAGAATATTTATGGTCAACTTTTATCTTATATCATTGACTAAATAATTTTATGAATCACAATCATTCCACATAAAGTTTTGTAAAAAGGAAAAACTACCAAGTACATAGTGAAACAATTCCTAAAGTTCTATTCTTAGTTAAAAAAGTTATTTTCGAAGATGGTAAAAAAGAAAACGAATGTCATCATTTATTTTTCTATGAATATATTTGAAAGATGATTAAATTTTTATTTATTAAATATTGTGTGAATATTTTTGGAATATAGTTATTTATATAATTAAATATTAATTTCAGGTAAAAAAATAAATAAATGTCATCATTAATTTTTTTGTGAATATGTTTGGAAGATAATTATTTATATAATTTAAAATCATTATTGTAGTTAATAGGTCGGTTCCAGGTCGGAACCGTCGGGGTAGACAAGATGATTGTGAAGTGGTGGTTTAACTTATTTTTTTTTCTTAATCTTGTTTTGAATTCATAATATGGAGTATTTAGAGTCACTTTCATCTTATAGACAATCTTAACATCTATAGTATTATTCGTTATCTATATATCTCTTCTCCCTCTCACTACCCGCTCCTTCCCTTGCCTCTTTTTCTTCATAAAAAGTTAAAGAATTCAGCTTAAGAGTCGCTTTCCTTTGTGAGAGGAATATATTTTTGCCCACATCGATTTTGTAGAAGAACAGAGCTTTAACAATTATCGAAAGTAATGAGAATATATTAGTTATAATTTTTAACAAACATAACTATATGGGTTTGAGACGTAAACATGTGGTCAAATTACTTTTTAATTGAATTTGAGATGTGTTCAAGGGATATAAATTCTAAACGACTTTAGTAGATTGCATAATCGAATTATTTAACGCTAAAATAATTAATAAATAATATATTTTTTTAAACTATCACATATTAGTACTATTTAATAATTTTATTAATTTTTATAATTTCTCGTCAATTTTCGACAGCTTACACGCTAGTTCCTATTGATTTGAGAAATCTGAAATTCAGTAAGAAACAGAAGTCCTGCCATGATGTACTTAAGCTATCAATAACGTGGCTCGAGCGGGGGTGCTCGAGCGCACATCGAGTAGGGGGGCTCGAGCAAGTTGCGTGGCGGGGGGCAGGAGCTCGAGCACGGCTCGAGAGCTCGAGCATGGCTCGAGCAGCGCGTGTTCAACACTCGCGGGCCAAAAATAAATAAATAAATAAAAATGCGGGCGCGTGGCGCCACGCGCCAACGGTGAAAAAAATTAAATGGCAACGGCTTGATTTTTGGCAGCAGCAACGGTAAGAATGCAATTTTTATTTTTTATTTTTTATTTTTTTTATTTATTTTACCTATAAATACTCATTTTCATCTCCCTCATTTTCACACCTCTCATTCCTTTCATCCCTCTAAATTTTTTCATTTCCTTCATTTTTTCAACAAATTCATCCCCAAAAGAAATTATGGATCCCAACAATCCATACAGCTGGTTCGGCGACATGTCCGACGACCATATGGGTTTCCGGGGGCGGGGCTCAATCAAATCAACCTCAACACTGCGGCCTCCGCCGAATCTTACCCGTCGTTCTCCCCTGACACCGACAGTCCGGTGACAAACACTGAGGATCGCCTCATTTTGGCACCGCCACCGTCCCACCCCACTGCCGGAGGAAGTAAAAAGAAGGGCAAGGGCAAAGTCATCGCCACCTCTGCTTCCGCTGCCGAGGAAGATGACTCGGAACCCGTCCGGGGCGTCAAGCGGCACAACTACACCGACGAACAAGCCAGCTACTTGGCACAGATTTGGGTGGAGGAGACATGCAACTCCATCGTCGGATGCGACCAGTCCGGCGAGAGATATTGGGGCGCAATCCAAGAGATCTTCAACAAGAAGTTCAACTTGAATCTCAACAAGAAAGCCGTGAGGAGCTTCTTCGGCCGCATCCAGACCGCCGTTAAAGCCTGGATTAGCGCTTTCCAGAAAGCCCAATCTCGCCGGCCAAGCGGCGCGGATGAAGGGTATGTGATTGCCCAGGCCCAAGCCATTTACAAGGCTAATACCCAGGCACATTCTTTCCACTATTTCACAGCTTGGGACATTCTCAAAGACAACCCCAAGTTCCTCCACGCCAATTTCCCAGACGTACCCTCCATGAAGAGGACGGAGACTACGGCGGAGGCCAACTACACTTCTTCTCAATCCCAGCCGTCAGCGGAGGAGGCCCAGTCCACTGAAGGAGAAAAGCGCGCCTCCCCGACCGGAGGGTCGAGATGCGGCAAGGGTCAGGGCAAGGTCCAAAAGAAAGAAGCCAGTAGAGGAGTCGTCCCAGTTCGAATCCGTCATGGATCGATATGGTGCCCAACTTAGCCAGTTCGCCGAGGCCAAGCATGAGATCGCCCAGGCGCTGCAGGAATCAGCTCGCGCGAAGCTGGAAAATGCACGCATCCGGACCGAATATGTTCAGCAGAGACGTGATGCCACGGACTTGGAAGTTGTCTCCAGGGATACGAGATTTATGACGCTGCAGCAGCTCCATGTTCACAAGATGATGGTGGAGGAGGTGAAGCAACGTCGGGGTGGGCGTAGTTTTAGTTCGTAATTTTAGTTTTATGTACTTTTTTTAATTATGTAGTGTTTTTTTTTTTGTTGTGTGCGGCATGTAATTTTTCAATTTTCAAATATTAATGGAAAATTCGTATTATTTATTAATTAGTGTATTTTAATTTATTTATAGATGAATTAATTTATAAATGAAAATGAGAAATTATTTAATATTGTGCTGGAGCACCCTCGAAGCACCCTTATAATGAAGGGGTAGAAGTCTCTAAGAATGCTCTAGTGCTCGCGCACTCCTTAGAACACCCTAATGATCTACAAAGGATGCAGATAGTCTTAGATTTGAGTTCCCAGGCCCACGTGTCAGAGCCAATCTGGTGTTACATAGTACATACTCCCTATAGATTTGAGTTCCCAGGCCCACGTGTCAGAGCCAATCTGGTGTTACATAGTACATACTCCCTATAAATTATTAGTAGTATGATTTCAATTTAAAATACTTTAATACTGACTCACACTCCACCACTAAACCATATGGACATTCGATAGTAATTCGAGTTTCAATAGTATACTTCCATTTCATTTACATATCTTTTAGAATTTAGTGTGAGAACATATTTCAAATTCAAGTGACTAATATATAATTAAGTGACGTGAAATTATGATTGTATTTTTTCTTAATTTTTTTTTTTTTATATCTTGAAAACCCGCAGCCGTTACCTTCGGAGTACAGGTATGACAAGTTCGATATATAGAGACGCATGAGGTTAGAATCTGAGACTTTTCAATTTCAAAAGCTCACTTTTTACCATTAGGCCATCTCCAAGAGGACATTATGATTGTATTTGTATGTATGTCGTGCGTATGTGAGTCATATATATGGTGTTGGGAAATTTATTAGTAAGAGTTTTGATGAATTCCAAAACCAACTGACCCCAACCGAGTAGATGTTGCCAGTTCCTAATGTTAGCTGTTAGGCTCGCTGTTTGAGCAATGTTAAGATTTTATCTTTACAGATCTCCAACTGAAGACGGCAACATAGCAACACTCGGATACAACCCCGGATGAAAGATCGGATAAGGAACATCAGTTACAAGACTTTGCCTGATGAGAAAGCTATGCCAAAAAGGGGAATGTTTTTTTTTAACAGCTGAGAGTTCAAGCCAACTGTTAAGTTGGAACATCAGCTATAGAATGCCATCCGATAAAGAGAATATTTCAAGAAGGTGGAAGTTATAAAGAAGTCTCAACATGAAGTTCAAAGTCAGCTGAGAGTTCAACGGTTCAGTCAGCACATCAGCTGAAGACCACTCAGATAAAGATCAAGATTTTCAACCGACTAATCGAGGTTGACTGTCAGAAAGGTTTGAATTTGAATTTCAAAAGGAAGTCACATGAGGGTTTGACCGTTCAGTCATTACCCCATTTGGCCCAACACAAGGCTGTCTCAGATGGAAAGCAGAAGAGCACAGATGCCATATCGGGAAAGTCTGCAGAGATGAGAGACAAGACATCGCTTTCAACGATCAGAGATCAACAGCTCCTCCAACGGCTAGTTGATACTCTCCGCCTATAAATAGAGGCCTTCGTTCATTCGAAGAAGATATAAGACACACACGCGAGAAGAAATCTGAGAGCAAAAAGAAAAGAGCAATATTTTTTCCGAACTGAACTGAATCTCTTAGAACATCACTTGTTGAGAGTTCTATAGTTAGATAGTTTTGTGTCTTTAGATCGAACCTTGAGAACATCACTTAGTGAGAGTTAATAGAGAGTTAGATCATAGCTCACATCCCGTTCGAGCTTTTAGTTGGAAACATATTTTTCTTTCACCTGAAAAGGGTTAGGATTCTACTCTTCCTGCAACTGAGTAGTTAGGTCGTTTAGTACCCGTAAACTAAACTGTAAGGTTAATAAGTACCCGCAAACTTATCCATAACGGTTGTTCAGCCCGCGTAAGCTGAGTGGTTTGTCCAGAAGAACTTGGACAGAGTTGTGTGGATTCACAACTCCCCGTGGACGTAGGAGGGTTATCTCCGAACCACGTTAAATTATGTGTGTATGTGTTTATTTATGTTTAGTTACTTATTGCATTTTCAACTGACCAAACTAACCGGCATACAAACTGCATATTTGCATATTCAACTGTTTTGGCTTTTGACCATCCCTGCATTAAAGCGTGAGTTGTTTTTACGAGTATAATTTCCACCACATTCCGCACAGCACCACTCTCACAGCTGAGTTCTCTTACTCAGTTGTGATTTCAGCTGAGCCGTTCTATACTCAGTTGAAGTGATTTTCGAGGTTAAGTTTTCAAAGTTGAAAAATCCTAACTGGTGTATTCCCCCCCCCCCCATACACCAGTAACTCGTATCGGGAACATCATATGGAGCAGTTATAATTTTTAGTTGTGTTTATGTTGGGCGCCCTTTCACAATTATATCATCTAATTTAGAAAATTTGTATTGACGATGAGAGCAAAATTACAATTTTGACACAAAATTTATGTACATATTTAAAATATACTAACATCTGTTTTGGTCAATTTTACTTTTTTTTATGTATATATATGACCATTGTTTTATGGGAGGGTGGAGGCAATGTTATATCCAGTAATATCTACAGTATTATATTAACGAGGGGATAAGGATAGTGACATTTTTGATATTATAATTTTAAATTATAGTACTTTCTTTAATTCTTTAAAATTTTACCATTTTATGACTTTTATGTTTTTACATCTTTTATCAAATTACCAATCATATCAAGTAATGAATATTATATTGTAACTTTTCACATTTCTCATTTCTAAACCCTAAACCTTTCCACCACCTTTCCGCCGCCGTCACCGTTTTCACACTTTTTAATGTGTTAATCACAAAAGAAATTGTTTGAGTCATATATACTATCTCTGTTGTGTGAATCACAACAAATTTGGAGTGAATCACAACAAATTTGGAGTGAATCACAAAAACAAAAAATACGTTGTGAATTAGAACAAATTTGATGTAAACAAAAAAGAAAACAGTTTGAAACACTTATTACAGTGTGAATCACAAAAAATTCGTTGTGACTTAGAACAAATTCTATATGAACAAAAAAGAAAATGGAAAGAAACATTTATTACAGTATGAAGCACAAAAATTAGTTGTGAAATCACAAAAAAAATCACAAGCCACGGCCCGAAAAATGTGACCTGCCCCCAAACCCTAGAGTTTTTACCCTAAAGTTGTTGCAACCTTTCTGGCGCCGTCATAGCCGGAGCCACCCACTGCCTTCGCCTTACTGGGAAACACCATGGCGCGATGGAGATGCTACAGCGAACGCCGACGTTGACTACGCCGCCACCACCACGGCGCAGGTTAGCCCCAACACCGCCATAACCTTCTTCTGCCACTCCTTTTGCCGAAATCACCACCAGTCGGAGAGAGAAGAGAGAGAGGAAGAGCGGTGACGAAGATAGACGAGATCGGAGAGCTACTGCGGGCGGTGAAATCACGCTACAGAAGTAGATCGCTTGCCATGCGTTCTGCACTCTGCCGCCGGTGCCGATAACAGTGGCGGCCGAGAGGAGGAGACGGCGCTAGGAATGTGGCGAGGAGAGAGAGAGAAAGAGAAAGAGAAAGAGAAAGAGAGAAGGTTGAGTAGAGGACAGCGGTGGGAAAGGCCGACTACCTTCTTGCGGTCGCAACGAGATGGTGACGGCGGTGGGAAGGTTGTGCGAGGGGAGAGCGAGAGAGAGAGAGACGAGAGGAGCAGGAAGCAGTGGAAAGGTGACCGCAGCGGCGGAAGGTGGAGGCTAGGGTTTTGTGTGTGTGTGTGTGAGAGAGAGAGAGAGAGATATTGAGAGAAAACAACATAAAAAAGATGTGAAATTAAACAAGGAGGGGCAAAAATGTGAACAAGTGCTAGAATTTTAAAGAATTTTAAAAAATGTTACTATAATTTAAAATTGACAAAAATTTGGGTGCGCATCTGTTCCACCGTAGAACACCCGCCCATTTGACCGGACCCGACCTGACCCGTTTGACCAGATCAAACCCCCTTTGACCAGTTTTTTTTTCCAGTTTTTTTTTTGCCGCTTCTTCTATGGTCAAGACGCAAGCGAGGGGAGCCGAAGACCTCAGAGCGAGCCGTAAAAGTCCAAAATGTTGCCCGCCGATTATCCTTATTTTAGTAATCGGAGCGAAGGCGGAGCCATAAAATCAGAACCGAAGACTCAGTTGGGAAAAAAATCTAGAAAAAAAAAATTACTGTAGCGCGTGAGACCCGCGCGCGCGTGACGGGTCGGGGCGGGGCAGGTTCTGTGCAGCTTGGGTGCATAATTTTGCACCCAAGTCCTTCTCTTTAAAATTATAATATAACAAGTGCTATAATTACTAAATTTCTCTATATTAATTATAGAACTATTATCATATTAGTATATGATTCAATTTAGTGCAGATGCCTCTTAGTTAAATATTACACAATTAGTACTAAAATCCACGTCCAATTTAGTGGATGATGGGTCACAATTAGAGGCCGATCACTTCATAATATGTGAATCTAATCACCCCATTGCAATTCCTTTTTTCCCATCTCAATTATGCATTGAGAATGTTTTAGTGGTACGACTTCAATCTGTACGTAGTGAATTATACGGCTCAAATCACACTGCTTCCTCTTTTCTTATGCCAAAAAAAAATGCATGGTTATACAATTTCTATCCATATAATGTTGGGAAGCAGAACATAACAATTAGAGAACTTACTTGTTACGCACTAGTTTAACTCCTGTATATACTAGATATAGTTAGTTAGTTATAGGGATGAATCGCTATGTCGCTTATTATTTGTGAGCGCTGTTGAGGTTTTGCCTACACTAACGTTTCCCATTTTATTTACTTCGTCAAATCAATGTTCTCAATAATTTCAAATATATTATAAAGATCCCTAAAAAAATATATATCATAAAGAAACAAAATAAAAATAAAAATAAAAATGTTGAGATGAATTGAACGTCAACTGTGATCCCATAGCATGCTCGAGATCGATCATTTAACAGTATAGTGTACTGGTATAGTTAACTGGCGCCGCAAGCAGATCAATACTCAAGTCTGTGTGTGTGTGTGTGTGTGAGAGAGAGAGAGAGAGAGAGAGAGAGAGAGAGAGCCAGGAGGTGGACTTACTTTTAATAGAGAAGGAAGAAATAATATCGTGTTCTACTAGTTATAGTGGGAGACCTACCTAAATAAAATGAAAAAAAAATGAAAAAAATTAATAATCAGTGTCCAGTGGGATAATGGTGTACGAGCGAAAATGGGTTCTGTTTTCCATGTAAAGTCACCTAAAATGCACCCTAATTTTAGTTGAGGAACAGAGCAAACATATTTCTTATTTTTCATTCACTCAATCTACTTTATACACATACAAATAAGCGGGGAGAGATATCGTTGAAGGAAACAAATAAAAAATAAAAATAAAAAATAAAAAACTTATGAGAAACAGAGCAGGCAAATTTTTGCAAATGTGGAAGATTTCAGCATCAGATCCGTCAAGAATTTAGTGTAAGATCTTTCTTTTATTGTTTTTCTTGTGAATTTTTTAGATGGGCTCCTCACTTTTCCTATTTTCATAAGCTTCACATGTTAATTTCCATTCTGTTTGACGGTTTGGATTAGTTTCTTGATGTGGAAAATCGGTAAAGAAGATGCGAAATTATTATGATTTAGCTTAATTCCGTTTGTTTGGATTTAATGAGAATGATTAGTTTCATGAGAATGATTAGTTTCATGAGAATGATTCTGAGATTTGGAGGTAGTTGTTGCATGAAGTTAAGAGATGTTACTGGAAAAGAACTAGATTTAATAAACCATACATTATTAAACAAGTTATGAAGCTTATAATTAAGTGTTATTTTCTTGAGCTGGATATAGATTATAACAAGATAGAATCAACACATCCACCATTTTAGTTTTTCAATAGATACATATGGGCCGAATTATGCCTTAGATGGATTGAAAATGGTAAAGCTTGTGTTTTTGTACTATACTCCGTAATTTGTTATTGCTTGTGGCATCATGAAATGATCGAAAGATGCAAGAACGACGTGGATGTTCGTTGAAATTCAACTTCACTAATGTCTTGAATGATGTGGAGATGAATTATTGGATTTACCTTCATTAGTTCTTTAAATCTCTCGTGTGGTAGCGTTAAATTCAACTTCACTAATGTCTTGAATGTTGTTATGTTGATTAAAGGATGGATTATGCTAAGGTGGCAAGGATGCTTCGTTATGTTTTGTTTTTACATAGAAACTTAAAGAGGAAGAATGTAATTGAAGTTTATCTATTTAATACTCCATAAATTTAGTTTAGATCAAAATCAAGTATGTTACAGGTAAGATCTATCTTGCCAATATATCCTTGAATAATCTCTAAAACTAAAGGTCCAGTCTATCATATTGGATTTGATGCTAATCGAAATCAATGATGTGCAGCGTCGCCCACAACATACATTTAACTGTCGAATAAAGAGGTGTATGCTCCAAATGGGAACTTTGGCCATTGAAACCAGTAGTGTGTGCTCCAGTGACTATGTAGCATTGGGGCTGAAGGACTTCAGAAAGGGTAGTGTAGAAAAGCCCCAGATTTTATCACTATTATCGTCATTGCTAGAGAGGTCCGTTGAGAGAAATGAAAGGATACTAGAAACTTCAGAAAACAAAGAGTTCATCACAATATTTCATGGTTTGAGAGCGTCTTCTCTCTCCATTCAACAATATATTGATCGGATTTTTAAGTATTCATGTTGCAGCTCGTCCTGCTTTGTGGTGGCGTACATATACATGGATAGATTTATGGAGCGGACAAATTCATTGTTAACTTCGTTGAATATTCATCGACTTACGATCACCAGTGTGATGATTGCTGCAAAATTTATGGATGACGCGTAAGTTACCTAAGGCAGACACTAATTCTTCTTTCGGCCTAAATTTTTACGTGTTGTAAAATCAATTCCTTGGTTATTCCTTTTGATAGAATGCAATTTGGTAACTTTCAGATTCTACAATAATACATATTATGCTAGAGTGGGAGGTGTAAGCGCATCAGAAATGAATAAATTGGAGATGAAGTTCTTGTTCTCTCTCGACTTTCGGCTTCATGTTAATGTACAGACGTTTGGTAAATATTGTTCCATCCTTAAAAGAGAAGCAAAAGCTGCCCTCATTGAGCGTACCATCAATGCATGTGGAGTGGAAGGGAGCTGGACTAACAAGGATGACTCCGTTTGTGCTCGATCCGTTTCTAGATGATTCTGCTAAACAACCAAATACGAAGGGAAACACGAAGAATGTCAGGGTGTCGGTGATTTTTCTTTCTTAGGATGGCCAAATCCAGTGGTTGTTAATAGGTACGTCATATCTCTGCAAACTTTTATGCCTTAAATTGTGAAAGCATGTATGGGTGTTTTAGACATTTCACATCGCCCAGTTTGGCCTTGATAGTAAGAAGCTTAAATTGAAGGCAATATTTTTGTGGTAAAACGGTCATACAGGTCAAGATCAGTCGAATGGTGCCCATATCCGATAGAGTATTTGTAATATTATCTATGTTTGTTATTGTTTGGATCCAAATTTTGACCCATCTCACAAATCATACCCAATATGCTATGCTTTCAATTATGTATTCAAATTACAAGTATAGTGGATTGAAACATGCCACTTCCACGGTTCCGCCTTAATTCAATTGTAGAGAAGATCTGTTTGAAGTCTATTATTACTTCCTCGTAGTGTAAGTTGAGGGAGAGTCCAACAATAAGGCAAAAGCTAAAAGTTTGATAGTGGGATCATGTACAAAAATAGAATGTTCAAATTTTTGGTGGCCGTCTCAAAATGGAATGAAATGCAAATATTTGGTAGACGGAGGGACTACGAAATTAATAATACGTTTAAAAATTGTTGATTATAGTTTAAGAGAATGGAGATTATATTGGCCTATATAAAAAAAAAGGGAATTTGACAATTGTTCGATATAAATATAGTTCCAAAAAATACAAGTAACCAACAGTAAAAAATAACAAATGAGATCGGATCATTATTTGGGGGTTGTTTTACCCGCTCGCACCTCTTGCAAACGAGAACAGGTTACTCTCGTCATAAAGAGATAAAATTAAATGAACTACACAATTAACTCAGTAGAAACCAGCCCATTTTTATACATTCTTCCGCACCATTAATTCAGTAAGCGATCAATAAGAGAAATTCATGCAAGACAACTCACTCATCAGAGACTGGTCCAGTAAGCACTCTTACAAAGTAACTACGAATCTCCGGTAAAATACGTTGGATCGTCTCAGAGTACCTATACAAGCATCAAAGTAATTAAGTTATGTCACTAGACAACAACTTCCAATATTGAGAGACGACAAATTTGCAGACGTATCCAAACATTACCAGGTCGTGATACAGAGTTTGTCGTAGTTTTCCAGGATGAACAAGATGCAAGCATGCCTCAAAGACATGGCATTGAATGCCTCAGACAACTCGTATATGAGAGAGACATTCTCGACGGATATATCCTTTTGAGACAAGATCAGATGAACTATGAATAACAGGACAGAGCACGTCAAGGGAGTTGAGCTGATGTTAGCAGGAGTTACCTGTGCAATGGTGTATTCACACAGACGTTTCAGACCCTCTAATAGATACTGATCGGCCGCACTTAGAAGGTCTTGTGCAATGTCTAAGTTGACCTCGACTGATCCTGTGTATGTGTACCTGCAACCAAGAAAATGACTGGATCTCAGAGTCGAGATCAGTATGGGTAATAAGGGTAGTGATGGGACATCAGAGTTTATTCACCTTATCATCAACTCGAAGACATCCCATCTGATGTTAGGAATCTTTATGTCCTTGGCATCTCTCTCCTGCAAAGAATTTCAACAAATTATTTATGAGATTATCAAAACCAATGAAGCACAACAGGTCCGTGAAATTTACAAGCCTCTCGGCCTCCTGCATCACCATGTTTGTTATACATTGAGGTTCAACTTTGTAGCAGACTAGCAGTTAAGAACTTAAGATGCATAGGTAGAGATGTGTAATTTATTTGCAAAATCCTAATCTTTAGTTTAAGCGGATTCGTTCACTCTGATTGTTTGAGAAATGCAACTTAGGTAACAGTTTAATTCTCTGGTGGAACCTTAATAAAAGAAATCAGACAAAAAGTGGAGCAAAGTGTACTCACCCGGTAACCACCATCAAACATGGCACGAAATGCATCAGAGGAAGCAAGTAAACATATTCTGTGTGCATAGAACCGTTTTCCTGATTATGAGGCGAAAACGTGATTAGATATTAATAAGAAATTCTTGATCTCGAATCTGCAAACAGAGGCCATTAAAGAAGCTTCGTACCTTCAATTAAAAATGTCACATCAGACAATGTGGGACTATTTACATACTGCTCGCCCAGATACACCTACAATAAAATTGCACCTCAGTTACTAGACCATGGACTTAATAGATTCAAGTCATTAGCTACAGTCAAGATCATAGCTTCTTCAAGTAGCACTAGCAAAAAGAGTGTCCATATATACAACAGCAGTTTATCACAACATAGTGCCACAATTGCAGGTACATTATTAGGCAGCATACTGTAACAAACATTGGAATTGCAAATTTACATGTAAGCAGTTAACTAAAAATGATAGCCAGTCATTGATTTCACATATGTTGCAAATGTTGAATGCAAAATCCATTTCAATACATTGGTCAGAGTGTGTTCTGCTAAACTTATTTTCGAGGAGCTTATAACTCAAGCTGCAATTGCAATGACTCAAGCTGTCAAGCACAAGAGTTTCCGGGAAAAAGAGTTTGGCTTCTCTTCTTTTTCTAAAAATAACTTATATGAGCTCATTATATTTTATCTCATTGTTTCTCAAAAATGATTGTCAAATACTTTGAAGGAGCTATTATAGTAACTAAGACTGTTGAAGAATAATGCGCGGGCAAAGCCATAAGTTTCTATTTTCTTAATAACAACTGTTCCTATCTAGGTCGGGGAAAACCCATTTTTACTGAAATACAAAATGATCAATTAACTGACTCGACCAGCATTCAAGACCAAAAACTGCAAATTGTCACCTGAACTGTTGGGGAAGTAGGAGCAGATTCCAAAGGGGAAAGAGAGCTGGCTTTATTGGCCAATCTGCATAAAGCTATAGAACTAGTTCTTTGATGTATTGAGTCAGTTGATTCCAGGAGCTCCAAGAGCAGCATCAGTCCTGCAAGACATGCAGTAGGTGGGGCAGTTAAGTTGTAGTCACTAGCCAAGAATTGCATTGCCGTCTTTAAGTATAAGGGCACACAACACTGACATTGTTACTGATTTGTCAAATAGCATACCATTTCTATCAATGAAGATATTTTTATGGTCATCTGGGGAACAAAGATGTGCCAAAGCCAAAGCCACTCGTCTTTGGATATTTTTCTCTCCCACACGCATCATATACAATAAATGGCTTAATACCTGTCCATGTGAAATGTTCAATCACAATAAGAAACCATTGCCTCAAAACTAACCAGAAGACAAAACAGAGATCATCTGTACCAATTCTTTGGCAACTTTTCTTTCATTATTTTCACATTAAATTTATCTTCCTATTTGTGTTATCTCCAATCTCAATAACTGCATACCAGTAAATCAAAATTTGCACACATAATAATACATCATTGAATTAGATATATGTAACAAAGTTTTGGGATAATCGAACAGAACTCACTCGCCCATGAATCTTATCTTCAAGTCTTTTCAGCGTTTTGGCTACACACTCTCTAGTAGGCTGCAGCAAAAGCAATATCCAGAGAAATATCACATACATGTAGAAGGATATGACATGACTTGGTCAGCCAACTAAAGAATGTCTCTTTACTGCAAAAAAAAGAGGTCAGCGTTACCTGAGCAATAAATTCACCATCTTGAAGCTTCTGAACGCCCCCAACCCTAACAAGATCTGCAACATTATCCTACAGGGATGCAGAGAAAATTGTGATTTCAGTTAGTTCAACCAATAACAGAGCCAGAGCTTAAATAACATAAAAATATGACTGCATCTTAAAGTTTTATTACACCTCATTGTCAGCAAGCCCATAAAGAGCAAATGCTGCATTGTGTTGCAAAAATCCATTTTTGGATTCAAGTAGCTTCAGTAATGGTGATACTCCTCCACTGTGGGCTATACCAGCTTGGTTGTTAGTATCCTGCAGGAGTGCAAAATTTGTTTTAGTATATATCCATACACTCAGAAATAATTGGGAGGGAGTAACAAACCAAGTATCTGGAGACTAAAGATATGGATATGAAAATAAAGGACTAAGAGAAAGACATGACAAATTTTACCTGAGCTAACCTCCCTAGTGCAAAGGCCGACATCTCCTTTAATTGGATATCAGGTGACTGGAGCATTTCAATTAATGGCAGAACAGCCCCTCTTTGAGCAATATGCACCTGCACAAGCCTTAACTCATTTGTCAGATATTGTTTAAAGCAGAAACCCATTATTTGAAAACATATTGTTTTGGTCAACCTTACAGTCTGAATCTGCAGCAGCAAATTGCCCTAGCAGCAAAGCAGCTTCACGTTGGCTCTCAGCACAAGAAGAGCTGTTATCATAGACATCAAATACTTAAATCAACTGCATAGCAGCAAGTAATTCTCTCATAAGAAGGGGGAATAGAGAAAGATTAATGTACATGCAACAAATGGTTGCTTAATTCTAGAAAAATTTTGTTCTCTGCAAATATCATTGCACAATCATACCTGAGTAACCCAATGACAGGCTGCAACGCTCCAGCAGCAAGAACTTCTTTCTTGATACTGAAAGATGAGTGTACCAGATTTCCAATTACACCAACCTAAATTTGGCATCAGTAGCAGTTGAAAATACCATAAATTCAAAGTCCACAAGTAGAAATCTCAATAAGCAAAAATCGATTAAAATGTGCTGAAACAATAGCCAACCGCTTCATAGTGTATAGCAGCATCTTCAGACTGCAGCATTAATATTAGGGTGGGCAGAGCATTGCATTCCACAATCTGAAAGTAGACAAATATTTAGAAAAGGAATCGAACAAATCAAGCAGGTACTTCATAAGTTAATTATATCACATAAACCTGATTTTTGTTCTCATCATTTTTAAAGGCTAGTGTTCTAAGTGCTCCAGCAGCTGCTCTCTGAACCTTTGGATCGGAAAATTCAAGCAACTCAACAAGAGGAGGAATACTGCCCTCAACCCTGATAACATGAATCTATAAGTTCAACAGCAGGAAATATAAATTATTCAATCATATAAGTGAAAGTGAGAGTAAAGAAATTAACCTAATACAGTTTTTGATGCTGCTATTCTCATGAGCTAGATTAGTTAATGTATCAGCGGCTCTCCTAATGACGCCATTCAGCGCTCGAGAGTTTAGCCCAGTTTTATGCCTTTTTAACAGATCAACGAGATGTGGTATGGCTCCTGCATCGGCAATGAGATGCTGATGCTCTGGCTGTGAAACAAAGGTGGTGGTGGATGCACCATACATGAGTGGCACATAAAAACAAGATAGTATTCATTACACAGCAAATAGCTCGGAGCAGCCTATAGGATCAGTCTACACGAGACTCATCTTCCATAATTAACATGACGAAAAACCACAATGTATTCATAATTGTTAAAAAAAAAAATATATATATATAAAGATAAAGTAATGTCCTACAAACATATAGGGGAAGCGAAAATCATACCTATAAATGCCAATACAAATTGTTCACTGTTAATCCACACCGTTTTAAAGCACAAACAGTTTTTTCTTGCTAAGGAGTGATAAAATTAATATAACCAAATTAAATTCTGAACAGGCATAAATCTATTGAATTAAAGTGATCAAAAGAGAAGTTTCGAAAATGCCAGTAAACATTCAGATTTCTCCAACATTCCTTACACTCAACAGAACAGCTACTCTTGACAATGAAATTTAAAGGAACACTCGTCATTGACCCTCAGACATAAATCAGTTAAAACCAGGATTGAGGAATAACAAGATTGTAACATGATAAATAGTTTGCAAACCAGTCAGTTGACAAATAATATTCCGGAAACAATAAACATTACAAAAAGGAAAACATAGTGCATTTACCTTGACAGCAAGGAGACCGAGGGCAAAGGCACTCGCTTTCTCCACTTCATGTTCGTAGGGAATCGGATCAGTGTCTCCCGCTCTCTCAGGCGGTGGTGCCTGCAGATGCCTGACCAGCGATGGTACCGCCGCACAATCCACAATCGCATTTACAAAATCATCTGTCATCATACATGCATATTTGAGATATCTAAGTTATACAGAACCTCGAAATTCAGAAAATGCACGCTCAAACACGAAATCACCAGCAATAAAAAAGTAATTAATCTAAAAATCTAAGAGTTGATCACTGTTTAATTTCACAATTGTTGCGATCTATAAACAAGAATCACAAGTGCAACATTCTCAAGGAGATCAAAACCGTAAACTCAACATCCAGCTCATGCGCGCTGACAAAACCAGCGCCCGTGCATAAATCAAAATCAAGCTAAAACTAGTAATTCTTTTTCCGTTTCAGTTCTTAAACAAAATTCTCTTGTACCGTTCTTCGCGAGTTCAGAGAGGATGCTGACTGCACTTTTGGCGGATTCGCGACTTTTCTCGGATGAAGAGAAGGCGGAATCGAGCAAGTCGAGTTGAGTGCGGATTTGGCACACGAGCTCTTGATGCAAATCGGCAGGTCCGCCTTCATCTTCGCACTCCTCATTGAGCTTCCTCCTTAAGCTCCGCCGCGTCGACGACGGCTCGTCACGGTGGCGCCTGCCGGAGTTCTGGCTTCTGTTCTCCATGGGAAGAAACCAGGTTAGAAGAGATGAGGAAAAATTTGTATGTGGGCGAAGGGGAGTAGGGGTATTTTTGGAAATTAAGGGGAGAGGAAAATTATGTGATATTAGTTGGTACAATATATTACTGGTTTTTGGAGGGATTGTGTGGAATACCCGCTACTTTAAAAATTTCAAATCTCCCTCTCCCGCGTTCATTAAGGGACAGAGATGCAAAATATTGTCGCATATAATTATGACATCATTAAAATTACTTGATAATATAGCGTAAATAAATAGTGTGATATGGAATTGATGCAATACTAATAATCTAAAACTCAAAATAGTGTGATAGGAGAAGTTACATCAAATAACAGAAAAAATCTACTCTAAGTTGAGGATGTTGGGTCTCACAACTTCTATTTGTTAAAATTATTTACTGCAGCCTAACTCATTATTCATGATAGCACATATTCACTCAATTGCTTTGTAGCACATATGTCAAAAAAAGTCTCGAATTTTCAGTTTACAATTATAAGCTTGTATGAAATTCTTCACGAGACAAATACATAAACATAATGTACTGTAAAGGCTTATTGAAGAGACAAAGATATTTTGTGTTTTAAATAATAAATTATCCCTCAAACATAAAATAGAAAGAAAAAAAAGACAGAAAATTAACAAACTGCAGAGTAATAATCATTGAAATTTAGAAACCCTTCGAGAAGAGAGTTTATAATACCGGTATAACAATTTTCAGCAGCAGTATAAAATCAGCAAGCCTAAGTTTTTATTTATTATTATGAATTTTTCCAAACTACACTAAAAGTAATTATGAATTTTTTAAATTTATTATAGGCTAGACCAATTGGGCCTACCGGATTACTTATAAACTGTTACTTGTTGGGCCATTAAAAAGTTGAAATGAAATTCTTTTCTATATTTAGAAATTTATTTTGTACTAATGTAAGGTTGCCGTGGTAAGTATTGATAAGGTTCATACAAGGCCCGTGCTAAAATTCAAGCCGGCCCATTTATCCTATCATATACTAGTAACAATTATCCTATCAAATGGTTAATTATCGATCGTGTCCTTGTAGTTGTAGTTGGATGCGTTCACCTATTTTATTTTTTTATATTTTGTTTGTTTTTTATTTAAAAAAAATTCAAGTAGGATGTATAAAGTTTCGGACACTCCCGTTTACCTTGTCTAGAGTATAAATTTATACATCCAAAATGGAGGTTTAATATTATACCTCGCTTATGTTTTAGATATTTCATTCTTTATCCATCAATTTCATCCTAAGTGAATAACATGTAAAAATTATGGCCTCCTTTGAAAGTAGAGATAAATATATTATCATTCCTACCAAATAAGAAATAAAACTTGTGCAAGTATAAATTTATACCTTATTATATTATCTCTTCTTTTGAAGGTGTAAATTTATAACTCAAGTGAACGCACCCCTAAACTAAATGAACCAATAAGAGCACCCATAAGGGATGTCTCAATCGCTGACTCGAGACTGTAAGAGCACCCACAAAGGGTGTCTCAATCGTCGGCTCAATGTCGAGATGGAGAACGAGTCGCGGCTCGCCAGAACGAGATGGCTTAATATCGGCAAGTCCTCTTGATAATAATATATATATTTTTTAAATAAATAAACTAATTGAAACACCTCTTGAACATACATCGAGAGACACCTACATTGAGCCAACCCCTTTATTGGTACAAGGATCAATCTGAGTACCACAACCCTTGAGGCACTACCCACTGAGTGTCTCAAGAGTTGTGGATGCTTTAATATATACTAATTAAATACCAATAAAAATATAAATAAAATATTAATTATATCATCAAATGCGAATTTAAATTTGAATATGCATGAGTATCATTTGATGAATCTTGCCCACCACATATCCAATCAAGTCTGATTGTTATGTTCTCAGATCTTTAAATCATAATATATATTTTCATTGAGGAAATGCATAATCTATTGAAAACCCATTTTTAAATTGAGGGTTTTGAAATGATTGAACATAAATCATTTAATTTTTTCGACATACTAAATCAACGAAAAATCACCTTCCTACATATAGGTTGTGTAGTCACATGCTTAACAAATATTTCTAATCATATCGGAATATAATATGACTCTCATACCCTCATTTTTCACATAAATAACTAAGAACTCAATTATCGCCATTTTGGTCAAAGTAACAAATTACAAAATAAATTAAATATAATTAAGCTACGGAAATTAATAAAACTATCCAAACCAACCTACGTAGCGGTAGGGGTCACTAGATATGCAATCATAATAAGAATGCTTGGTACCTGAAGGCGCAATACAAAAAAATATTCACATGGATTACAGAAAATTGAAGGTGTGATTCCAATTGCAATGAAATTTGAAAGTTCTATCTTGGTATGCTAATAATAAAATGTAGTGTTATTATTTGTAAATTAATTGTTTTGGTAGCATTTTATTCTTATTTAGATTTATTTGAAGTTTGAACAGATGTTATACCATACAAGTCATCTGACTTAAACCTCTCCTCAAAATGATTAAGAAAAGTAAATGGAATGTTCGATACTCAAAGAGACTATACGTTGTTGAGAATGATAAAAATGAAAGAACGGACTATAGATTTGTTTTATTTTTTCGAATGGTCTAAAGTTTGTTTCCATGAAAAGGTGATGTTTTTTAGCTCATTTATTAATATACCCACCCTATATATTTAACTTTGATTAATTCATGGAAAAATGTATACTCAAAGAAACAATATGGGCATATTAGCAGGAAGTTCAGAGTATCGTTACAAATAGTTAAATACTAACATTATTATTACTCTATTAGCATAAATATATGTACCGTTGAATATGATTATATATGGATATCCAGATTCTTGACATAGACTGTATAGTATCACGCATTTTGTATGATGATGTCATCACTGACCACCATGACTTAATCTGCTGGGTATTATTTGTACATACGTATAATACTAAAAAAGAATTAAACATGAAAAATTACAATACGATCACATTAGCATATCTTAATTTACTATTCAATGCCAGCTATTATTTATACGTAATAGATTAACTTCAATATTTATATATCGTATGAAAAATTACAACCTGACTGAACAAATTGTTTTCAAATCTTTTATATGATTTAATTTCTCGTGAGTCATAATTTAACATGTCGAAAGTTTATATAAACAACAATATGAAAAATAAGGTATAGCATAATTTTAATTTCTACGTGTTGATTCAACACTTAATCGTTAAGAAATTATTAGCTAGATGAGTGGATCAAGATATCATGATTTTAGGGTAGCAACCTCGAATTGCCATCTCAAACAAGTTATGATCTGATCGAATATTATCACGATAAGAAATACTACTATGCATTCTTCAATGAATTATTTTTCTTATTTAATCCTACATCACTCTCGAGGAATCCCATGCACAAAATTATATGACTATCTTTCACCACCCTGACACCCACAAGATTTCGAATTTATATGCGCACATTTTAATAACAAACACAAACTTCTTTTTTCCATCTGTCGTCCCAAATTAAATGAGTTTATCTTACATACATTTCCTTTTTGAAATGTTTGTTGGAATTAATTATTCTACGATTTTCTTTTAGAAAAATCTAGATTTTTTTTATAATAATAATAATAAAAAAAACATTAAAATGTGAACACTCGTAGAGCATAAAAGATAAACAAGTGTGAGTTACGTTGTTTCTATATGAATGGTAATAACTTCTGTAAGCGCGGTTAACTGCGCCATTCGAGTGGCTGTAATTAAAGAACAATTAATTAAGCCATACTTGGTTGGGCATTTTTAGAGTATGGAAAGTGATTCGCTTAATTGAATCCATGGCTTGTTGTTTGGTTTGGTTAGAGAGTTAATCATTAATTTCTCCGGTTTCATTTCCCTTACATATGATTTATTTTCATAGTTGAACCAAACACCCTATAAAAATAGTGCTTATTGTTACTGTTTCCTCCCATTGACTTAATTCCACACTCTTTCCAGTCACCTGCTTGAACTACACGAACACTAAGAAAAATTAGAATATATTTAAACTAGGGAGTACCCGGAGTAATTAACTTATAAATCTATTAACGTGCAAATTATGATGTAAACTTTTCCCTCATAAATCAGATACGAAAATCTGATTATTCACTTTATCTCTGATTGCAATAATTCCCCACACATGATGTCCAGAATTTTGATAATAACGAAATTATTGTTTTGAAATATTTTTGTACGAGCATTCACACGCAGATATATTTGTACACTTGTCTTATTCAGCCAATCCGGTCACGAGATTTGGCTTAGAGATCAAATAGATTCCCATGTCCGATATATAGTAGCACTATCATCACAATGTTGATATGCAAAATAAAATTTACTAGTTTTCCAACATACTCATATTATTTGTAGCCATTTCATATGCATTTAGAATTATATAAGAAAAACGAATAAATTTGAAGTAAAAATGCACATAATCATGGTAGAAAATTAAAGTAATAGTAGTACATATAATGATAATGCATTGTCCCGTGTGAGAATCAATCTTAATTATCCATTTATTAAGAAAATATAAGGATCGGATGTGTTCATAAGATTTCTTACTCATATAAAAGTAATTTGGATAATTGACTTTCGTATGGCCTATGCAGTTACGTTGTTATCGAAATAAATATTGTTTAAACGTATAAAGTATATCTATATACTTATTATAAAAGTGTCTTATTTACAAAATTTAGTATTAATTATATCCCTATTACTTATCTAATTTAATAATAATAACATATAAATTATTATTATTATTATTATTTCTTTGGTAAATAACAGTTTTATTTCACCAACAAACCAGCAAAACAGACAATCAACAGAGCTACGCTATGAAGTTAGTAATCTACTTAATTTCAAATCATGTTGAATCCTCGTAGCAATAAGAAGTTGACATTGACACACCACTTGATCAACTCCAACAGCTTCTTCCTTAAACCTTCAATTATTTCTTTCTTTCCGAACCATGTAGAGCACCACAGAGAGAGTTAAGCGATACATTCTTTGCTTACTTGACTTCGACCTACATTGAGTTATCATGTAGTCTCTTTCAGCATTCCAATCATAATTGGTGGCTAGACTAGTTATCATAAAAGTGCATTATAATTAATATGATAAACACAATTAATATTTTCGATAGATTATAACTTGAGACATTAATACTCTCAAACAAAGTTAACTTTTTTTTACTTGGAGAGGAAGGCAGTTGACAATATTTGGTTATCACATATAAACCATTAAATTGCAATGTACATTCATCCCATGCTCAAAGCGAATGTACTTAACTACTTAATTATCTTTTCCTAAATGAAATTAACACCTCAACGAATTCCTCCATAAATTAATTTTTATTTTTTTGAGTTGGTAAATTTATTTGGGATCCGGTGAGCAAATAAACATTTCATACTAGTATCTATCGAGATATTATATAAACGAATAAAATCCCACTTGAGACTGTAAGTAATATAATAAGTTATTCATCAAATTAAAGCCGACAATTTGCGGCCGTGATTAATTATACCTGGTCAGAGAAACCCACGTGCGGGGTGGTCTGGAACGAACCGAAATGGTGGAACTGAATGTGGTGTGCAAAATTTGTACTCCTCGTTTCCCAAATAAACATACAAATAGATAAAAAGAAAACGAAAAAGGAAAATAAAAAGAAAAATATAGAAAGATCGTGTTTTCATAGTACTTAAGTATGGTTCCCTCATGTGCACTAAAAATAGTGCCTGCGGGTTCCCACAAATTAAAAAAAAAAAAAAAAAAAAACTATGTTTCTATCATATACCCTGCAAAGGAATCAATAACACACTAACCTACTAAATTAATTATTGAAAAAAATTATTTTTCCCCCATCATGAATAAAATCATATTTTAGTCTCTAATACGTGGTGCATTTGTTATGAATTACAGCGAATTGAATTTGAGATTCAATGAAAAATAAACTTATCATGCTCTTACTTCAAATTATGTAGTCAAAATCAATTGAATTTTTATGAATGGAGATCTTAATTGTCAGTCCGATCTTATAAGGGCTAAGTGATTGGGTCAGTCTACCCTCAAAATGAGCCAGCCAGTAGTACGAACTATCACCTCTAACTCCGACTATACATAAAGATGAACTTATTTTGTTTCGATACAAGCCCGACCATTTTTTACTAACAAAATTAGTATTTCCGAGATTAAGTTAGACCAACATTATTTGGACTGATTTATAGGCTATATTTGACCAATTCTAAAATATATATATATATATATATATATATATATATATATATGTATATATATCAAAAGTTGTGAAGGTGGTCTCATGTTACAACTGATTTTCAAGCGCGGTACATTTTCTCTATGATTTGCATGCTACTCTATCCGCCTTGCTGTTGGGCATGAAATTAAAGAGTAGGACGATAAAAGAATAAAAGTGTTGGAAAATATAAGAGCGTGTGTGATGTGTGTAAGGAAAAGAAAGACAGGAAAGAAAGAAACCGAGGCTAGAGTTAGACTCTATCTCCGTAAGACAAGATTGCCCCGCTCTCGTGCACGCGGTCCGCGGCAATTGCCTCCAAGATACAACGGTTCGGGTGAACTTTGAGACGTTGCACGACGTGTCGTAGTTCCGGCGAACAACTTGATACTCGGGACGAGTACTTCCTAGACTCGACTATATATATGAGATGTATGTATGCAAACTCGTTGTTGTGAGTTCGAATTGTTTTTTTCGTGTCAGATTCGGTGGGTATTTATAGGCGGAAGGTGCCCGTTCCGAACGGGTGCCTACGAGGCGGTTATCGGCGCCATTCAACCAGACGCCGACACGTGTCACTCGAGAAAGGGTGGCTGTCCTAGTGCCGCCACGTGTCGGATGGTTTGAAACGGTTGGAACCGATTTCAACCGCCGAAACCGCACCATGCGGCCGGCCTTACCGTACGCTCCCTTATCCGTACGAACCGCCACTTAACCGCCTTTCCGTGCACACCGTGCGGTCCATGTATGAGTCCCTTAGCCAAAATAACTTTGGCTCATCAATTGCTCCGCTCAGTCGTGCAAAGTGCGCCTCAAAGCGCCCATTGCGACAAGTGCGACGTGCACGTGCACATGCTCGTCGCTGTCGGACTCGGACTCGGACTCATGGTCAAGCACAAAAGGCGTCAACACTTGAGCCAGGTGCACCATAGGTAGCACACTTGGATATACTCCCTTATAGTGTTGCTCCTTATATATAGCACAAAACATCCTTGGATTTCCGATGTGGGACAAATAAGGTTGAAATCGCACAATTCTAGTTTCAAGTAGCCATGTTTATGTATTAATTGCTCATTCATTCCTTAATGGAATTGAACAAATAAATACATTAAATCATAGTGCTCGAAACGTAGATTTCGTTTCTACCATTAGTTTCCGCATATCCCTCATGGATTTAATGCTATAAAGGACCAAATTCCAACAATCCCCCACATGAATGACAATTAATGCAAGTGCTTGCAAATGCATGAATACTTGTCCCGACGATCTATTATTGCATCGGGATAGATAGCTTTTAGCTTTAAATCTTCCTTAGTGTAATGCTATCGGATTTACTCGCTGCTCGGTGAACGCGATGTCTTGAACCGGTCAGCTTTTGTGTAAACCAAGACAATAGCACACACACAATAATAGATCTAATATCTATTGTTCTCACGTTGTGTCCATTTCGGCCTTGGACCATATCTCGGATTCATAAGTGTTATAATTTGATGCGGCCACACTTCTCACTCATATAGGTGATCTCCTTTAAGTATCATGCCATACTTTGTCTTTCTTTCAAGACCTTAGGAATCATTAAAAGCTTATATAGCTTACCCGGTACCACATTCAGCATGTTTTTGCACTTGGGCAGTTTCGAGAATGGATATTAAGTTGTAATTCCAAGTGCACAACTGAACATTCATAGCTTAGTTGTCTCATTGAACCACGTTCTTGGGATCTCCAGTCATCATGGTTGAGTTACCACTATGAACATTCTTTAATTGTGGATTTCATCACATTCCCCTTACTGCACAATTGATCATTTCACATGAACGGCCGTTCTTAATGAGTTTTGACTTTGGCAAAGTCAATGTACATCACTACTAGTGATCAATTGTTTATTCAAGGAAGAATATCACAAATACTGTGTCGATTCATATAATGCTTTTATGACTTTTCATTTAGCATTTTACAACATTTTATCTTCCTTGGATAATAGTCGTACTAGACGACGTTTACTTATCATAATAACACTTTTCGATGATTACATTACTGGATGACATGTCTCATCTTAGTAACATACTTCACCGAACAAATTTATTAGACATAGACGATATCTTACTTATCGTTCCAGTTCGAACATCTAGTCAAGCTTTTTATCTAATAAAGTTTTTCCTTGTCTACTAGAATTCATCTTAGCTTTCCTTGAAGGAAATTACTATTTTGATATCTTATTTGTCTTTTAACAACCTTTCCAATTGACCAAGTTTACTTAGACGACTCAATCATCTTAGTAACACTTTTAACTTGGAATTTTTAACAAGACAATATATCATAGTAATCTTTTCCAACGAAGATTTTATTCAAGATATTTTATTCTAGTAACCAAACTTTATTTCCTTAAATTTTGACTTTCTAGTCAAAATTCCTCAAGTGAAGTACTATTTACTTCATGATTTTGTATCATTTGATACTCCCACATTTCACACGTATCATTGTGAAAAATATACTTAGTATCATTTTTGATACTCAACGTAGTTATCTTTCTAATGTTTCAGTTCATCTTCATGAACTTACATTAGTGATACATCTTTCTTCATAAGTAATCATCTCCCCCACATTTGAAGACATATTTTGATTTATATCATCAAAGAGTGATTACATAAATACAAGAATTATAAAACACCTTATAATGTTGCATACGAGATAGAATTTCCTCTTTTATAAAGACCATGTTAACTTTATAAAATTTCTCCGAAATTCTACATATCAAGTAGACTTTTTCTACTTGTCTTTTACTTTAATGTTTTAACAAACATTAGTTTGTATACTTGTAGAAATTTTGACATTTTCTTATATCTTTATCTCGATTTTCCCTACTAAGAAGTAGACTTGAATCAAGTTGTTGCATTTACCAAAAAATGAACAAGCAAAGATATAAAAACATGTACACTTTATTTATTCACAAGTACACGTTTCAATACATCATATATACATAATCTATATATATATGCTTAGGATTCAATTGAAGGCTTTAATCTATTCAACAAGCCTTCCATCACATATCTACAATATGTACACACCAAAGAAGCCTCATATAGGCCTTCTTCGTCTACACGGACTAATCATAGAGATCATCCTTAAGCTTGAAGCCGTTTGCAAGTAAATGTGCTTTGTACTTGCGAATCGAGCCATCGGCATTGTACTTCCTTGTGGAGCACCACACATACCCAAAGGAAATGATTGATCCGAGTCAAATGAGGACTCCCATGTGCAATTTTTCACAATTGCATCCATGTAGTGAATGATATGCCTCATTTCTTCATAGACTGCTTCTCTCCAAAATGGAGCATCGGGCCTCGACAGAGCTATCGTGAGCGTTTTAGGCTCTTCGCTCATATCGAACCCTTCGTCACTTTGGCCTATGATGACCCTTCTCCTTTTCGGACTGAAATGCTTGGAAGTATACATATCTTCCAAAGCATTCCAAATATCTCGAGCATTTTGAAATTGAGACACCAAAGCATAAATCGAAGGAGTAAGACAGTCAAGAATAATGTACCGACAAGTGTAGTCATTGTCGATCCATGCGTGAATTTGCTTCCTCCTTGTTTCCTCCGACGCATCTTCATCCACCGTTGGAGTGGATTGGAACAGGAAGATCGCCAAATTGTTGGCAACTAAAAACGCCATCATCTCCTTCTTCCATTCTTTGAAGAAATTTCCATCAAACATAAAAACAGGAATACCAAACGTCGACCTACGGGTTAGCATTTTTTTCGAACAGCACACACAGAATCTTGTCTTACGATTGTTGGAAAATATAAGAGCGTGTGTGATGTGTGTACGGAAAAGAAAGACAGGAAAGAAAGAAATCGAGGCTAGAGTTAGACTCTATCTCCGTAAGGCAAGATTGCCCTGCTCTCGTGCACGCGGTCTTGCGGCAATTGCCTCCAAGATACAACGGTTCGGGTGAACTTTGAGACGTTGCACGACGTGTCGTAGTTCCGGCGAACAACTTGATACTCGAGACGAGTACTTCCTAGACTCGACTATATATATGAGATGTATGTATGCAAACTAGTTTTTGTGAGTTCGAATTGTTTTTTTCGTGTCAAATTCGGTGGGTATTTATAGGCGGAAGGTGCCCGTTCCGAACGGGTGTCTACGAGGCGGTTATCGGCGTCATTCAACCAGACACCGACACGTGTCACTCGCGAAAGGGTGGCTGTCATGGTGCCGCCACGTGTCGGATGGTTTGAAACGGTTGGAACTGATTTCAACCGCCGAAACCGCACCATGCGGCCGGCCTTACCGTACACTCCCTTATCCGTACGAACCGCCACTTAACTGCCTTTCCGTGCACACCGTGCGGTCCATGTATGAGTCCCTTAGCCAAAATAACTTTGGCTCCTCAATTGCTCCGCTCAGTCGTGCAAAGTGCACCTCAAAGCGCCCATTGCGACAAGTGCGACGTGCACGTGCACGTGCACGTGCTCGTTGCCGTCGGACTCGGACTCGGACGGTGCTTCGCACCATCCTCGTAGGAATCATGGTCAAGCACAAAAGGTGCCAACACTTGAGCCACTAAGGTGCACCATAGGTAGCACACTTGGATATACTCCCTTATAGTGTTGCTCCTTATATATAGCACAAACCATCCTTGGATTTCCGATGTGGGACAAATAAGGTTGAAATCTCACAATTCTAGTTTCAAGTAGCCATGTTTATGTATTAATTGCTCATTCATTCCTTAATGGAATTGAACAAATAAATACATTAAATCATAGTGCTCGAAACGTAGATTTCATTTTTACCATTAGTTTCCACATATCCCTCATGGATTTAATGCTATAAAGGACCAAATTCCAATAAAAAGATTTAGAACATGGTGAAATACATTTGTTTTTGTGAGATAAAGAGGTTTCTTATTTGAACTGAATCATTATCAGCATGAAAATTAAAAAAGGAAAGTGAATCATTATCAGACTGAGCCACGGAGGAAGTATTACAAAATGCACGAGTTTATTTAATGAGTGTGATGGTCCCGATACGAGTTCTGGTGTATGGAGGGGGGGAGGGGGAATACACCAGATAAAGCTTTTTAAAAACAACCCCCTAAAAATAACACAACCGAGTAATGTAACTCAGTTGGAATCACAACCGAGTAAGAAACACTCAGCTGGAAGTGAAGTGCTGTGCGGAATGTGGTGGAAAATAACTCGTATAAAAATCAACTCACGCTTAAAGGCAAGGTTGGTCAATAACCAAGACAATTGATATGGAAGAATGCAGTTTGTATGCAGATTAGTTGGTTAGTTGAATATGCAATAAGATAACTGAAAAAAAAAACACAACACACAAAGATTTACATGGTTCGGAGATAACTCCTACGTACACGGGGAGTTGTGAGTCCACACAACTCGGTCCAAGTTCTTCTGGACAAACCACAAAGCTTACGCGGGCTTTGCAACCGTTGAGATAAGTTTACGGGTACTTATCAACCTTACAGATTAGTTTACGGGTACTAATCAACCTATCTACTTAGTTACGGGAAGAGTATGGTCCTAATAACCTTTTCAGGTGTAAGAAAGGGTGGGGTTCCAACTAATAGCTCGAACAAGAAGTGAGCTATGATCTAACACTCTACGAACTCTCAACAAGTGAAATTCTCAAGGTTGGATCAAAAGGCACTAAGACAAAATCTATTACTCTATAACTCTCAACTAATGATGTTCTAAGAGATTGAATGCAGCTCAGCTCGTGTGAAGTATTTGGTTCTTTCTTTCGCTCTTTGATCTCTTCTTGCTCTTGTCTGTCTTGTATCTATGTTGAATGAATGAAGGCCTCTATATATAGGCGGAGAGAATCAACTAGCCATTGGAAGAGCTGTTGATCTCTGTTCTTTGAAAGCGATGGCTTATCTCTCATCTCTGCAGACTTTCCAGATTTGGCAACTGCATGCTTCTGCTTTCCATCTGAGACAGCCTTGTGTTGGGCCAAATGAGGTAATGACAGAGAGTCAAACCTTCACGTGACTTCCTTGTTTGAAATTCAAATCTTAACCTTTAACCTCCAACATTTGACAGTCGGTTGAGTCGTTTGATCTTCATCTGATTGGTCTTCAGCTGATGTTCTATCTGAATGCTTCTGTCTGAGTAGGAACATGGGAACTCTCAATTGACTTTGAACTTCAAGCTGTTGATCTAACTGATTTAGTCCTACAACTGATGTTCCATTTTGAACGCTCAGTGGTCCTTCTTGTATCTGACTCTGATCAGTTGGCTTCGAACGCTCAGTCGTCTTTCTTACAACTTATGTTCTCTTGTATCTTCCCCCTTTGAACTTAGCTGATGTTCTGAAACTTGAACGCTCAGTTGGCTCGAACGCTCAGATAACTTTCTTATTCCCTTTTGAATTGCTCAACTGATGTTCTATCTTGTGAATGTAACTTCCCCTTTTTAAACACTCAGTTGTCTTTAATTACATCTGATGTTCTCTCCGAGTGATACCTTGTTGTCGTCTTCAGCTGGAGACCTGTAAAGATAAAATCTCAACAATGATCAAACAGCAAGCCTAACTATTAACAATAGGATCTGACAACATCTACTCGATTGGGGTCAGTTAGTTTTGGAATCAATCAAAACTTTAATAAATTTCCCAACAGAGTGGACACCGAAACCAGTGCCAACGAGTTCCCACAATACAGAAAAAGTTACTTCGATAGTTATATTGTGAGTGGAGAATATAACTCATGGGTATTGTAAGTGAAAAGTGAGTGAGACCGCACTTATTGTGAACATCTTATAAAAAAATCGGACCATACTTATCCTAAACAGAATCATATGTGAATATTTCAAGAACTCCACGAGGAAAAGAAAACCATACTAACAAAAACATGAACTATATAATTAATTAGGAGGAGAATGCATGAGTTATTTTGTCTCCATGCTAGTATTTGTTGGGCCCTCCTTAATTAAATACAAAATTGATGGGCTGGTCACGGTCGAGTTGGTACTAATTACTGCAAGGTAAAGTCTTTTCAGATTATTTGCTAGTAGTTAGTTTAAGAGCCTCCTCGACAAGACATACTTAAATGTGTGATGTAGCAAGTTTAATCATATTAGGGAAATATATTAATAAAACAAAACGACGATCCATATTAATGATTCAAAATGCTTTGTCTGGTGGTAACACTACGAACTATCGATTAATTACTTTAGTTTTAATCCAAACAAGTCCTTTTTTGTCCCACAAATTAAAAGGAATTAGTCTATCTTCTCAATTATGGATTTAATTTTGGGTCCTAAGCAAAACCAGATTTATGGTTTACGTTTCTCCTCCCTCCACCCCCACCCAAGCCTCCCCGAAAAAAAAAAACTATAATAATAATAATAATAATAATAATAATAATAATAATAATAATAATAATAATAATAAGAAGAAGAAGATGATCAAAAACATAAAGAAGAAGAAGAAGAAGACACAATTAATAATAAAGTTCTTAATTTTTAGGCTTAGTTAACAAAAATACCAAATTTATAATCTCACAGACTCAAACAATTTAAGAAAATTGCGGCTCACAGTATCATTGTATCAGCTTTTTTTTTTTTTTTTTCAATTACAATTTTCAGCAAAAATTGTCTGTTAAATGAAGTCACGTTTTAAAGAATGAAAATATTATAACTTTAAGAAATACTAAAATATGGTACTGTAATTTTAATACTAAAAAGATATTTCGGATAAACCATAGATTTTATGGCGATCCTTATTTTTTGTTATTCCTTTTTTTATTTCTTTTTTGAGAATAAATGTGTTAATTTCTGGCCTATAATTGCACATTATTTGCTTATTTTTCAAGGGTAAGTTTTCCCATTAGTTTTAAGATTATAATATTATAAAACTATACACCGAATTAATTAGAAATAATTTCAATCCCAGAAGAAGACGATGCTCTACTCCTATAAATTTAATGCATATCATTACAATAAAACCAAATTAATTAACAAGACCCATTGAAATAATATGGTCCATAGTAACTTAAAAAAACCCACTATGTTAAGTATGTATACTCAAGTTGGCTTCACTTAGAAGGCTATTAATATGTACTAATAATTTTAATCACTTTTTACTAGAGGATTAACCACAAAGTTTCCTTTATAAAAAGCAATGACAAGAAACCAACATAGAAAAAAGGCTACTAATAAAAGACAAGCACCCTCACAAACTTTTTGATTCTATGTCATTCACAAGATTGCAGTTTTTATATAATATTATGAGAAAAGATGTTGCATGTTTAAAAGCTCTTGGATTTTTGCTAGCAAGGAATCTAGCTTATTTTTTTACTATTTGTGGTGAAATAACATTTCTCTTAGGTTTTCAGTTAAATTAACATTCAATAATTTAATTTCATCAAAATCTTCAATTCTTATCCACATATAGAATCCCCCACCAATCATCAAGGTGCTATTAGTATTATTTACATCCAAAAATAGTGTATCCTATACGGTTTTATGAATATTTTAGAAATGAGTACATGAGTACTATTTTATGTAAACCCCCCCCCCCCCCGCCCGCATGATTATTATCTATGAAATTTAAAAAGTGTACATAGTATTTTTTATGCAAGTTAATAAATGCATTCTATTCTATACAAATTACTCCAAGAAACATGCCATGGGATCTTTAAAGAGAAGTCATATCTCGAATAAAATTGAATGGAATAAAAACATACCGTCACTTCAAAAACCAAAAATAATACTCACTCCATCCACGTGATAAGTGTGGTCCCGGAGGGAGTGACATATATGTTTTAAGAAATAGAGAATGAGACCTGTAATTATTTATTATGTAAATTGAAAAATCAATTAACTCAAAGTTATTTGGTAAATAAAAAAATTTTTAAAGATAAAAGGGTAAAGGGTCATATCTATTGTGGACGGAGAGAATAAAAGATACTTCATCTGTCCAAGAAATGATTGTCACTTTTTGCCATCTAAGTCCGTCCACGAAATGGTTATCATTTACATTTATAGTGGTAGGACCCACATAATACATTACATTTAATCTTATGTTTCTTACTACTTCACTCACATTTATTATGAGTTTCTTACTTCATTCACAACAATATCACTATTATCCACTACTAACTACGGAGTAGCATTTTCTTAAAATTCTTGTCGTCGTGAAAAAATAATTTCTTTTGAATATTACAGAATTCAATTATTAATTTGTTGTCACTGAAGGAGGCAGGGTTCAGCGGCCCCCTCAAATGACAAATCGCGCCATCACACAAATGCACATAATATTATACTGATTGATTAAATATAAAATCTCCATCCTCTTAAAAAAAAATCACCATGTTTACATATTTTTTGGTTTACGATATGACTGTTAAATATTCAGATTAAAAAAAGAAAAAAGGCGACCTTTATATTGTGTGCAACTTACAACACCCACGAGAAACGAGCAAAATTATTTGCACAAAAAGTAGTACATGTCAAGTTTTTTATGCAAAGATTTTAAAGCCGTGTGTTAATAAGAAATATGCAAAAGTGGTCAATTAGAAATGAGTCAGTCTCCTGTGGAGACTTCCACGGTGCAGATGGCACCCGCCCCGCCCACGCGCTCAATTTGACACGCGCGTGGATCTCACGCGCTATAGTTTTTGTTTTTTTTTTTTCAGTTTTTTTTTTTAATATTTTCAGATTTTTTTTTTCTCGACGAAGCCTTCGGCTCCGATTTTACGGCTCCGCCTTCGCTCCGATTACTAAAATAAGGATAATTGGCGGGTAACATTTTGGACTTTTATGACTCGCTCCGAGGCCTTCGGCTCCCCTCGCTCGCATCTTGACCATAGAAGAAGCGGCAAACAAAAAAAAATGGAAAAAAAAAAACTGGAAAAAAAAAAAAAAAAAAAAACTGGTCAAAGGGTCAAATCCGGGTCAAACGGGGCGGGTCGGGTCAAATGAGTCGGATGCTGCACGGTAGAGAATATGCACCCAAGTTTTTGTCATTAGAAATATACTGTACAAAGATCTATTTGCCTCCAATTCTTTATTTTATCATTTTCTCAAGTTCTCAGTTTAAGTATCTCTTTAACTTCGATCGTCAATTTTAGTCAAGACTATATCTTCAAACTTTAGAAAGTCATGCGACTCGATTCATCTGTTAACACCATATTTAACTACTTAACTCATTCAATAAAACAAATAATTTAAAGTATGTTCGAAGTACAAGTCTTTAAGGTGTATTTTTTCACATACTAAAATTAATCTTCTGTGTACCGTCAATCACATTTTAATTGCATAATAGAGCATTCGCATTTAGGGGCTCATCCACCTGCTTGAGTCGGCCTTCGCGATGAGCCCCCGATAACGAGTTAAGGACGGATGAGCCCAACTCAAGAGGAAAAATTGATGGCGCTTACATTACACGCGCCGAAACTAATATTAAAAAACAATAGCGAATACATTAACAATATTTTTTTATGTTTGGCTTAGTGGTAGATCCCTCAAGTTTTAAGCTTAAGTTCATTGGTTCAAAACTCAAAACATTGTTCTTTCTTTCCCACACTTTCATTTATAATTATTTATTTGTTCTTTTTCCCCCTCTATTTTCTTTCTTCTTCTTCTTCTTTTTTTTTTTTGCTTTTTTGTATTTTATCATTTGTTTCTTTCTCCACTTTTTTTTTTTTTTTCCGTTTCTTAATTGTTTTTCTTTGTTTCTAATTAATGTAATTATCTTATATTTAATGTAATTATTTCAAGTAATACAATTTTCAAATTTAAGTTAAACTAAAATTTAAAAAGCAAAACTAATTCATATGAATCAGCATTATGAGTATCATCAATGTCACAACAGGTTCATCCGTAAGCCTTCAACATGGTTGAGCCTCAATATTGATGCTCGTTGTATTTTGTTACAACACGAGATTTACTAGCCAATCTAGCTTGTTCATCTCTAGTAGTGTCGTTGTATTCATAATATTTAGGGAAAATGCACAAAAATACATTAATTTTGCTTATTTTTTCCATTTTGTTCATGACTTTCAATTTTTCCAAAAAAAAAACATCAACTTTCAATTTTGTCCAAAGTTTTCCCTAATTTTAAAATTCATCCAAATCAAATCTAACGTGACGCTTATGTATCAGTTTAAATGACACATAGGAATCAGGATTTGCAAATTTTGAAGGATATTTGTAGTTTGCGTATGAACAACATCGTATGGAATTTCTAAAATAAAGGTCGGCCCATGCCCGATTGCCTCATAAAAGAGAGGTCGATACATGTTTTAATGTCACGTAAGCGCCACTTTTGATTTGACTTGAGTGAAATTTAAAATTTGGACAAAAGTGAAAGTTGGTGATTTTTGGGGAAAAACTGAAAAGTCATGCGCAAAACGGAAATGAGTAAAGTTCATGTATTTTTATACATTTTTATCTAATATGTAATGATTGCACATTATATTTCGCACTACGTCACTCATATTTATAGTGAGACTTTTACTTCACTCACTACAATCCACTATTATTTATCAATTTCTTAAAACATGTGATGTCCACAATTTGAAATTATATTGAGTACTTAAATGTGAGACCAATGAATTGGCACACAATATTAGAATTTCTAAGAATTATGAGATGAACATCCGAAATTTTGTGGATGATATTCTTCATATTTTATATGTGTATTTATAATAAAAAATATTGTCTTTCCATAAAAAAATTTGAGCAAAATATATATTTAATGATATATATAGAGAGAGGATTATATAAGAACTCATCTTAAGATAGGAACTAGAAATTAATTTGAACTGTTAATTTTGTTTAATTTATGATTCAGATTAATTGATGCGTTAGATTAATGTTGTTTGTGCAATAAAAATGAGCTAAATAATTTGTGCATTAAATATGAATTTTTACGAGATTTACACCTTATATATATATATATTGAGAGTATAATAATGAAGAATAGATGAATCTGAAATTTCTTTTTCCTTTTCTGTATAGTAATGTCTCAACTTCGGCGTGAAAGAGGCGAGCACTTAGACTATCTACAACGGGGCTCGAGCACGGATCGAGCACGGGGTGGCTCGAGAGGACTGCGTGCCGGGGGGGAGGGGGGGGGGGGGGGGCGAGCTCGAGCACGCGGACAGAATTTAAAAAAATAAAAATAAAAAACGTTGGTCGCGTGTTATACACGCGCCAACGTTAAAAAAATTAATGGCAACGGGCATTTTTTGTTTCCGGCAACGGTAACTTGCATTTTTCTTTTTTTTTTTTTTAAATTTATTTTACCTATAAATACCCATTTCATCTCCCTCATTTTCACACCTCTCATTCCTTTCATCTCTCAATTTTCTTTCATCTCCTTCATTTCTCCAACATATTCATCCCAAAAAAAAAAATTATGGATCCCAACAACTCATATTCGTCGGCGTGGTATCCCGACATGTCCGACGACATGAACTATTTCACGGGGGCGGAGCTTGATTCAATCAACCTCAACACTCAGGCCTCCGCCGAATATGCACGCATCCGGGTCGAATATGTTCAGCAGAAACGTGATGTCACCGACTTGGAAGTTGTCTCCAGGGACACGAGATTTATGACACCGGAGCAGCTCCAAGTTCACAAGATGATGGTGGAGGAGGTGAAGCAACGTCGGGGGTGGGCGTAGTATTTTTTCATAATTTTTAGTTTTATGTACTTTTTTTTTCGAGCATGTAGTGTTTTTTTTTATTGTGTGCGGCATGTAATTTTTCAATTTTCAAATATTAATGGAAAATCGTATTATTTATTAATTAGTGTATTTTAATTTATTTAAAAATAGATAAAGTAATTTAATAAATAAAAATGAGGAATTATTTAATATTAAAGATAGAGCACCCTTAAAGTATCCTTAGGATGCAGGGGTAGAGGCATGTAAAGGTGATATAGTGGTAGAGCACTCAGAGTGCGTAAGGGATGCAGATAGCTTGAAACAATTTGAATTTTATGCAATTAATGAGAGATCAACACAACAAAATTCACTTCTTAATTACATTAATAAATCAACAGACAATTAATGAGCTATTAATTACGCCAAACAGTGCCCTCTTATTTAAATGTACGGCTACTGGTTAAAGTTGACAAAGAGGAACAGACGGACAGTTAACTGACATAGCCTAATAAAAAAACTCAACGAGAAAAGACAAAAAAAGTTAGTAGTAACAAAATAATCTAACGCCCGTTAACCAGGGGACTAACGGCAGTTTCTTTGCACGGACTCGGCGGCAGGCTACTCCTTCCCGATGCAACGAGTCGTTGCACAAACACACCGATCCTCCCTCCGTTAGTCTCCGTCAGCAAACGTTTCCCGCCAAACGGTAACGACTCCACCGCTCTCTCTGCCAACACCTCCTCCGCCCTCATCGCAACGCCGTTAGCCTGCAAAATAGCGCCGTTAGAATACAACACACCAAATGCAAATATCATGTCATGGGACATCAATAACTCCGTTAGTGATTCGACGGAGGAAGTTAAAAATGACCTGAACTCTGACGTAATCGTTTGGATTCCAGCAGAAGGCATTGCCCAGCATTTGATCAACGGTTTCAGAGACGCCGTCAAGGACAATGCCGACGACCGCCGCCGTGGAGCAGTCGCCGCTGCGACTGAGCTTCGCCGGATACGGGCTGCTCAACGGTCCATTGCCAATGGAGAGCACCAATAGATCATCGACCCCGGTCACCGACGGAAAATCACGCTTATTGTGCAGAACGTGAGTGATGGCGGCCGCCGTAGGGTTGTTCATCACTAGTCCGCCGTCCACCGCCAGACAAGAGATCTTCCCGTCTCTGGACGAAAGCCTATATGGCTTGAACATCGACGGCGTCGCCGACGTGGCGCGGATCACCTTCGACAGCTCGAAGTCGAAGCTCGGCGACTCGGAGGCGTCGGCGCGAGAGAAAACAAACGGCGCCGAGCTGTTCAAGTCAAAGCAAGGAACGAGGAGAGGCTTACACGTGTCCTTAAGAGTCAAAACCTTGCCGTCATCCCGCCGGAACGCCGTCTGCAGTACGGCGTCCATGCTCCGACCGGAAAACTTTATCCTCCGCCCGAATCCGGCCAACTTCTTCGCTCGAAAGAGCTTCGCCTGATTGACAGCCAAGAATTTCGCTGCATCTCGCGCGGAGAAAAGCGGACGGCCGGAGCCGTCGTCGGCGACGAGCATTGCGGCGAGGAGAGCGCCGATCCCGGTACCGACAACAATATCGAAGAAATCCGCAATCCGCGCGTTGGAATCGCCGGTTTTCTCGTGGATCTGGTCCTCGAGATGGACCAAGGCGGCGCAGGCGACAATGCCGGTTGTTCCGCCGCCGTCAATGCTCAATACACGTGTCTTCTTGCCCTCGCAATGGTGCAGCCATTTCTGCTCCAACTTGGAGAAAATCTCCAACGTGACCTTGCTCAATTCCATGGGTCTCCGCACAGAGATAATCTGCGCTACTCCAATCAGAAGGGAAAAGAAGCTGCGGTAGCAATGATGAATGTCCTGTGTAATATGGAGGCGAATTGGATTGGTAAGAGTTGTGGAAGAGAGAATATAGGGAGTAGCGAAGCTATATAGGTAGGGTGAAAATAGTGAGAGAAAATCCGTGAAAAAGCGGAAGGTCACGCTTAACTACTGAAGAACATTAATGGAGCTGAGCTGATAAAATGCTATACTTCTATTCTTATATAAGCGCACACAGTGAGTGGGTAACTGCGCATTCCCGATTCACTGTGATACAGTAGTGACTAGTGAGTGAGTGGACTAGTGAGAGAAGGAGGTTAGTTCTGGTGGTTACTGTGAGTGACTTAGTGTGTGTATATTATTATAGGGGTCTGTGTGTGGAAGTTTTTTTTTTTTTTTTTTAATTGTTAATCTTATAGGAGTATTTTTTAATGAAATAGTAGTTGTACATTCAGGATGGTTCTTTTGGCCTTGGGTGCGTGACCTAGACGAAGAGAGGAGCAGCACTCTACTTACGATGCGGTTCGCTGTACTTTAATTTTGTTTTTATTCAATTTATTATACGCGTTTTGCCTGATTTATTACTATTTGCAGATTAATAGTGGCCGTGAGCAAGCAATGCACGTGCCAGATGATTACTAATATGATTAGAAAATTAAATTAAGTTACTTGTCTTTGATTTATGATCTATTTAGTGCTTCAGAGTGAGAGTCGGCTCCTATTATACACTCGTTTGAAAATCAAGAAAATCGATTGACATTATTCGATTCAATTCGATTCAACCATATCCTATAGACAAATTAGCCAGTTCGATTTAAATGAGAATATATCCATTCCTGAGTTCGCCATTCACCAACCTCCTCTCGAATATATATTTGAGTAATACTCCATTTCTAGCTATTTTGAGGTTGTGATTTTAAATTTTAGCCATTTTTGTTTTTCTTTTAAATTCTAACCTCTTTTAAAAAATTTTGGACTTTTTTACCCTTCCCTTTTCAATTCACATATATTTTTTTAGTTACTTTACTTTCCGCTTTTGTTTTCTGTCTTCACCATTTCTCTCTTCTTCAATTTCGCTGCTTCTATTTTCTCTTTCTGATTCTTCTTGTCTCTTGTCAAAATTTATGCTGCTGTCCTCTTCGTCTATTTTCTGGTGAAGGCTTGTTCTTAATATTTGTTCTTCGACAACTTTTTACTCGATTTTACCTTTATTTCAGGTACATTTTTTCTTTTTCATTTTTTGAATGTTGTATATGAAGATTTCCCATTTGTGTTCGGCTTTGAAAATAAGTATATGAAGATTTTATTTTCAATTGTAGCTGTTTTGTTGTTCTGTTATTTTTTATTTTTTTTTGTTTTCGGCTTTAATCTCCTTTTCTTGTGTAAATTGGTGTTAATTGCTTCATGTTCTGCCTTTTAATACATGTTTTCATTCATTTGTTTCTATTATTCCGTTGTTGTTGACTAATTTGTGTTCATGCGATTTACCCTAATTTCTCAACTGATGAATGCCCTGTTTTTTTAGAATTTTTTTGTTTTAGATATGTTGCTATTTGTGAATGCACAAAATAATACTTTTAGACGTGCTTTCACACTTTTAGGGTGGGGAAATTTATCTCCCTTGTATCTCTCTGTTTTTGGTTGTTACGTATTATGTTATTTCACTTTTTTTTTTTGTGAATGCCCTTCAATTTTGACAATTCAGATCGAGATTGTCAAATTTATTTTTTTGTGACTGCACATTTTTTTTTGTGACTGCACATTATTCCAATCGACATTATTTTTTTTATGGCTGCACATTTTTTTTTGTGACTGTTCTTAATTTTGCATTGGTGATAGTGTTCTACCATATGTTTGTCTGTAAATGCGACTGATTTATTTGTGTTTTTCCTTTCCAATTGTAATAATTTTCCATCATATATTGTTTCTTTTATTTGTATCTCTATATGTTAATACTATATATTTTGTTGTTTTTTTCCATTTTTTGTGGACATTCAGTAGAGAGGAATCATGGCTGACATGACTTGCAAATATGGCTTGAATGCAATTATTAATACGTCTTATTCTGATGATGATCCTGCCAGGAGATATTTTAGTTGTCCTAATATTGAGGTACATTTTATGGTTTTAGAAGTTTACTATTTATTTTTAAGCAAATTATTATCAAATTTATTTATGCGTTGTATTTTTTTCTGGAATCTTACAGAAGGATGTGTGTAAATTTTGTGATTGGATTGATCCCAATGTCACTGACGTTCAACGTGAATACATCAAACAAATTCGTCATGATCGTGATATGTATAAAGATCAGCTAGGTCATCTCCAGGATGCTTATATGAAGATAGTTCTATCAGAAAGCATTGCCTCTTCGATTGCTGCTCAATATCGCAAAGAGAGGAATGATCTCCAAGAGGAACTTCGTGCTCTTGAATTTGATTCTAATAATCTGCGTACTAGACATGATGAGCTTGAGGAAGAAAATACTCAGCTAACTTTGAATGATTTTTCGATGAGAGGTGAAATTTATGAGTTGAAGAAGAAGATGCAGTGGAAGAACTATGTTATTGGTGCTTTGATAATCACTCTTATTATTGTTGCTTTATAGTTATGTTTTGTTAATTTGTACAAATTGACAGTAGTGTAGTTGTGGACATGTTTTGTTTTCTTAGTGTAGTGTAATTGCTAATGTTTTATTTACTATGTACTTAATGCTCTGTCCTGTGATATATGACATTTGCCCATGTATTTAGTCCTTTATCAATGACAATATTTTGTGAATTTAAAAATTTTGTGCTTTCCATTTAAAAAGATGTTATTTGACAAATTGGTTGATGCTTTTTTAGAAGAAATTAGTGTATATTGTTCACGTACTACTAAAATTGTTTATTACATAATGAAGTTATTTGTGGTTTCAATGATGTTACTGATTTTTATACATAAATAAATCAATTTTTATACATCAGAAAAATTGTTACTTCACAATTTTTGTGACTTCGTAAAATTTGTAACTTCACTGTTTTTGTTACTTCACAAATTATTTCATACCTTCTGTTTTGTTTTTAATCTAGGAATTTACAGCTTTACACCATTGTGACTTCTTCTCTCTTAGCGTAGCTTCACTAATTTTATTGCTGCAATGAATTTGTTACCTCACTGACTTGGTGACTTCACTAATTCTATTGCTGCAATGAATTTGTTACTTCACTAATTTTGTTAATTCATAAATTTTGTTATTTCACTCATTATGTTAGTTCAATTTTTTGTTTTACTTCATTAATTTTGTTACTTCACAATTTTTTTTATTTGAGTGATTTTGTTACTTTATTTATTTTGCTAATTCACTGGCTTTTTAACTTCACTTATTTTTTTAATTCACTGACTTTGTTACTTCACTTTTGGTTAGACACCTTTTGTGTTTAATAATTGTTTTTGGTTCCTTAAAATAAAATAAAATTAAAAATTTGCAAATTCATTAATTCAAATTCGAAAAGCGGGATGAGTTGCACTCATTATATTGGTAATGTAACCGAAAAATAGAAGGCTAAAGCTTTACACCTTTGTTACTTCGTTTCTCCTTTCGTCGCTTGAAATTTGAAGATCTCCCCATATACACCGTGTTTCTAGTAGTGATGCTTTCCTAATCTCCAGATCTTTGTCTTCTTTTCGAGCGTTCGACTGACAATAGTAAGGTATGCTTCTAGCACACTATCAAAAATTTGACATAAATATTAGGGTTCATCCAATAATTTGTTAAATTTCTGTTTTATGACAAATTATAGTATGGTTACTTATGTAATTGTTGTAATTTTACATTAAATTTTATTTGTTGTTTTTGTCCCCAGATGAATGTTATCACTGTTGTTCTACAATTTGGGGGTATTTGGTTGAATGATTCATACCAAGGAGAAGATAAGTTATTGCTTCTTTTACCCAATGATGAACTTCTCTTTAATGTATTCCTAGATAAAATTCGTACTAACATAGGCTCATATCAAGGTGTAGGTTCATATTTAATATCTTGTCTTGTTGGGTCTCCGCTTGATGATTTAGGTACAGTACGTTTTAATGTAAATAACGATACTGAATTGAGATATACTTTAGACAGTGGAGTCAGAAGATTTTATGTAGTTGTTCAGTCACCTATTCAGCCGCTTGCATCAGACTTGCCAAATTTAGGAAAAAATAACGCAAACAAGTCGTCTATGGATGAGTCATATGTTGGTGAACATGAAAACTCTGAAGATGAAAATGATGAGTATGATGATGAATACGACCCATTCGATTGTGATAGTACTGACAGTCTTGATGATGAAGGAAATTACGACTACGATCCGTTTTATTCTGATGCTGAACCTGAGCCCATGTTTCATCCACTTCTACATAACCCTAGGTTTGTATCTCCAATCTCTCAATCTGCCCCGCCTAAAAGTATTTATGGTTCGCGTTCTATGTTTACCAATCCATTTTCCAAGAATCAGTCCCACTTTATCTCTTCAAATGATGGTCAATGCGATGCATCGGTTGAGGGTGATTTTGAACTGAAATTCCGCACTCATCAATTTTGTTTAGGTGCCACTTTTGAGTCTAAACCAAGTTTGATGTATGCGATCGGTCTTTATCATTTGACAAATAAGTATAAGTTTGTAGTTGAGCGTTCTAGTAAAAAGAGATATTATGTGAAGTGCAAATACCATGATCGTTGTCAATTTCATGTTCGCTCCCAAGAACCTACTGTTGATGCCTTTTGGAGAATCACACATTTTCAGGCCCCACATACTTGTGAAATTGATTTGAGAGTTCATAAACATAGAACTATGTGTTCTAGTATAATTGGTGCTTTCTTTGCTCCATGGCTTATGGTTGAAGGTGTTGTATTGCGCCCTAAGGAGATGGTTCATTACCTCCAAACTGAATTTGGTTTCAAGGTATGTCAAGTAGTATATGCTGTTTCATTGTAGTTTCATCAATTAGTTATTCGTGAAGTAACAATTTTATTTTTGTTTTTTCACCCAAATTTTGTGAAATCCCCTGTTGTACTTTGTGCCAGATTTCATATGGGAGAGCATGGGTTGCTCGCAATCGCGCCATTAAGTTGATATATGGTGATTCTGATAAATCATTTTCATTGTTGCCTGGTTTTTTACATATGGTTGAAACTTGCAACCCTAGTCCTGTTGTTTCACTCCAAACAGATGATAATAATGTCTTTGAGTATGCATTTATGGCGCTAAGTGCTTCGATTTCTGGTTTTGCCACAACATGTCGTTCTGTGATTTGTGTAGATGCTACACACTTGAAAGGTAAATACAAAGGTGTAATGTTTGTAGCTGCATCGAAGGATGCAAATGAACAAATATTTCCTCTCGCATTTGGTATTGGTGATAAGGAGAATAACCGTTCCTGGATTTGGTTCTTGTCTGAATTGTAGAAGAGTTTTGTTCAACCCGACGATTTGTTGATAGTATCTGATCAACATCTTAGCATTAGTAAGGCTGTTGAAACCGTGTATCCCGGTGTCACTCATGCTCTGTGTTGTTTCCATATTCAGAAAAATTTAGCCAAATATGGAACCATTGTGGTCAAATCATTTCAGAGAGCTGCCACGTGCTATAAGAAAGATGATTTTCAGAAACTTATGTCTGTCTTATAAGGGATATCTCCGCCAGCTTATAAGAGATTGTCAGAGATTGATCCTATTAGGTGGGCTAACAGTTTTTGTCCAGTACGACGTTATGGGGTCATGGCATCTAATGCTTGTGAAAATATAAATTTTACCTTACGTTGGGCAAGAACATTACCCGTTACAATTCTTTTGGAGTGTGTGCGTTCCATGGTTTGTTGAGAGGCATCAAAATGCATTAGCTCGGAAGCATGAACTCTCGCCTAGGATTGCAGGTGAGCTGGAGCTTCTAATTGAAAGTGGATATAATATGCTGGTTGAAGCAGTAAATACTACTCGCTTCTATGTCAAAACCTCAGGAAAGAGTTTCATGGTTAATCTTCTTAAGAATACATGTTCTTGTAGAGAGTTTGATTTGGATTTGATACCATGTGCTCATGCATTTGCAGCAATTAGGTTTCCATTCAAACCTTTACATATTATACAAATATTTTAAGTTTCTTATTTTTTTTATTGACATAAATTTCTTTTCTCATTTACAGCACTTCAAAACAGCAGCCAATAACCTATATTTCGCCATATTTCATAACTAAACATTGGGCTGACATGTATGCTGCCGATGTAAATCCTATTCCAGACAAAGATGAGTGGAAATTGCCTAGACATGTTGTTGATCGTGTTCTATGTAATCCTCGACAAGCTGGTAACCCAAAGACAAAGAGAATCCGTTCGTCAAGTGAGTCTTCTAGGTCAACCTCTCGAAGTTGCACACGGTGCAAACAAACTGGTCATTATAGTACTACATGTGCTGCATTTATGAAGATTTCCGAGGGCTCGTCTTCTAAAGCAACTGTCAAAAAGAAACCGAGGGCCTGTAGCTTTTGTCGCTGCACAAATCACAACAAGAAAAAATATCCATTTTTTGAGAATTAACATCTTTTCAAAGTTTAGTGTTTATCTCCCTCAATATTTTAAGTGTTTCAATAACTGTTCTTGTCGACTTCATTGACAACTTGGTATCTACTATTCAACTATGCATTTGGGAATTTGTTAATGCCTTCATGTTTGTGACTTCACAGAATTTGTTACTTCACTAATTTTGTTCGTTCGTTGATCTTGTTACTTCAATAATTTTGTTACTTCTCTGATTTTGTTACTTCACTAATTTTGTTACTTCTCAGTAGAGTGGAATAACTAATTTTGTTACTTCTCTGATTTTGTTACTTCACTAATTTTGTTACTTCAATGCTTTTCTTATTACTGTGATTTTGTCACTTCACATATTATGTTAATTAAAGTATTTTTGTAATTTCATCCATTTTGTAACTTCACAAAATTTGTTATTTCACTGAATTTTTAACTTTAACTATTTTGTTACTTTATTCAATTTTAAACTTCACTAATTTTGTTACTTCACTGATTTTGTTACTTCAATGACTTTCCTATTTAACTTTTTGTTACACACATTTTCTTTTTGAATCAAGGAATTTCGTTCCAACAAAAAAAAATGGAATTAAAATTATTGGAAATTCATTAATGCTACTTTGAATATGCGTCATTTGTCGCAGGCATTATATTGGTAATCTGACCAATAAATATATGGTAAACCTTTACACCATTGTTACTTAAATATATTTTTTAATTTCAAATCTTTTGTCACTGAACCATATTCAATTACGTCTTAATTGTTACTTACCATTTGTTACTTACCTAATTTTTTGAAGTCACAATTGTTCCTTAATATGTTAGTTAACTATGATAGTTGAGTAACAAATGTTACTTCACAATTTTTTGAATAAACATTTGTTACTTACATTGATATAACAAGATATACTATAAAAACCACCACAAAAGATAAGTTGTCATACACAGTAATCAAAAAAGGTACTAGCAAGCAACATAAAGTACTACGAATAGCATGGTGCCACAGTTTGCAGCCACCAAATATTTACTTCAACAAAAAATAACTGTTTTTCATCCAAACAAAATCTACTTCTTCAATTATATGCTAAGCTTCTGGAATTTTTACGGTCGATCCATTCGTGCTGAATGTGTATATCACAAAAGCAATCTCCTTCCTGAACTGTTGCATATCTTTCTTTAGAAAACTTGATGGGACGGCACTCTCAAGAATTGCATCCACTGTCTTCAAGGCGTATGGTCATGTAGGGTATTTGCGAGCATTCTTCAGCTTCATTGTGCCACGATCAACATGACTGATATTCCATTGTGGCTTCTGAGGCAATTCTGCTCGTTCATCATAGAAATCACTATAAAGCAGCACTTGTGGTAACATCCCAGACAAGGGCACCATTTCTTTGGTTGTGTCACTGAAATCTGTTGAGTGTACCTATGCGCCTTTGTGTCATACCGTAGGATGCTGTTGTTAGCAAAATCCATCTCGATAACACACCAACCATATACTTCTTTGCACACAGTAATAACCTGCATTTCAAACAAAAATGACATATTCAGCAAAACTGTTGGATATATGTATTATTATCCATTACTATTACAGTATAAATTTTTACCTGATCGTATTCCGACCACTCTTTCTGATTTTTCCATCCTGGAGCTATCCCATGCACGTATTCTGCCAGCTCATATAAATGGGAAAATGATATCCCCTCAGGAACATCCTTGTCAAATTGAGATAAGTACTCTGCGCTGTGGTAGTATTGCCAAATATCGTACATGTGTACCTTATCATACATCAAACCAAAATAAATGGAGTAAATACTTTTCTTATTTTGTAACTAATCCATATAATCAGCAGTGCAAACTTACCAGGAAGCGTGGTGTTATAATTCATACACGATGATCTCTTTGTTTAACCTTTGTGAAATTTTGGAAGTTGTGCAAGCAGCATAAGTATGCTTCCATTTGCCCTGTGTTCATCTCCTCTTTGTCATCTTCTATTGTGAGAAACCAATGAGCAGCAACCAGATATGGCAATCCAACATTTCTCCTACATGATGAAACTCAATGAATTTGGAAATATCTACAATAATTATAATACGTGTTCAATCCAATTTTATAACTTGAGCTTATGTTAAAATAACTTACGTAGCATTGCTATTTTTAAACAAGTAGTAATCTCCTCCACGCTTATCATTCTCCATGAATGGGCTGCATAAAAGAGCTGCTTTCCTTTGAGCACGCACCAAAGTCCAGTCCATCTTCTTCGGCCTTGTGATTTCTTCTTCCAATCCTATTGAAGACGGACAAAGCTTTTTCGATGCTGGCACATTTTCTTCCATTTTCTCTACAACTGCCGCTTTTCCTTTCCTTCTTTTGTTCTCTTCAAGTTTGTTCTTTTTATCCAATTGTGTTACTTCGTGGGTTGAATTCTCCAATTCATTCAAGAAGTTAGGGTCATCATATTCGATATCTTTATTTTGAATTGGAGTTTGAAACGATTCCACAATATCCTATCATAGCAAATAACAAAATTTACAAATTTGAAGACCGAATCACAATATAGTATTTGTTATAAAAATAAAATGAAGTAACCTCACAACTTACTTCATTGATTTTGTTACTGCACAAATTTTATACATGCACAAACAGTTAATTTTGTACATGCACAAATGTAAGGTTTTTGTTCTTTCACTTTTTTTTTAAAATTGTTTTGTGAATTCACGAATTTTTTTGTTTAGTTCTTTCACGAAAGTTTCAATAATTGTTCCTTCATCGAATTCTTATTTTACTTCATTCACTAAATTATTAAATTGGTTCTTTCACAAACAGTTATTTTTGTACAAGAACAAAAGCATTTTTTTTGTTCCTTCACCAAATGTGATTCTTTTCTTTTTTTTTTTATCAAATAATTTTCACTTTACTTCTTTCACCAAATTATTCACTTTTTGTGACTTCACCCAATTATTAACTTAGTTCTTCCACCAAATTATTAATTTATTTCTTTCACCAGATTTTATTTCATTCAACTTACATCATAAATAATTTTTCTTTTCTCTACTGGTACAAACATTATGTAAAGTGAAGTCACAAATCTTATCTAGTGAAGTCACAAATTAAAGTGAATTAACAATTCTGATCTAAAGTCAAGTCACAAAGTTAAAGTGAATTAACAATTCTTATCTAAAGTCAAGTTACAAATGCTATCTAGTCAAGTCACAATTTTAAACTTAATACTTTCACTAAATTATTCATTATTAGTTATTCAACAAATATATTTCATTGGCAATTAAAATCATCCTATGCATGTGATGAACCCAAATTTGTGCTCATCTTTTCTTGTGTTTTTCTTGTTCTTTTTAGTCTTTATCTAGTCAAAGAGTGTTTGGGAGGACACAAAGTCGAGAGATGGTGTGCAGGGAAGAACAGGTGGGATCTTGGACAAATCCGGTGAAAATATGTTGTTGGGATGCTGAGATGGCGATACAATGCAAATGGGCATAGGGCTGGAAGCTTGTAGCTGGGCAACAACATTCAATTCAATCTACAAGTTAGGAAGTACCTCCCCATATCCTTGAAGCCAACAGACAGAGTACCCGGAGGAGCCAGGATCTTCGTCAGCATGGGAAGTGATACAGGATGTAGACATCGAAGTCAAGATGTAAGTCGGAGTAGCTGCAAATTTCTTTTTCTCCAAGGAAGAGGATAAGGATCGACGATTTGTTTCCTTATCTTAGCTAAACCTAATCAATAAAGATATCTACCACGAAAGGGAAGTAAAATCGCAGCCGAATAGACAAGGAAAGAGGCGGATAAGGATGGAAAGAGTCCTTAACCAACGAAGATTCCAACCTAACCCCTAATTCCATCGCTTATATATATGGCCGACTTCATATTGTAACGTGTGCGAGTTTTATTTCGAATTTGGTTTTTATTAGCTTAAGTTCTGCATTCTAAGTTTGAGAGAGCGAGAGGAAGAAACAAGTCCTACGGGCAATTTATTTTATGTTCGTTATTTTCTGCATTAGTTTAGTTGTTGGCTTGAAGCCAAGACCTTAGTTGCTGACGTACGTTTTTTAGCAGCAACCCTTTCCAGTTTTATGTTAAGTATGATTTCCCTTATTTGTTTCATGTTCTTATTTAATATTATATCTAGCTAAATTTATTGTTTGGGTTGGATGTAAATTATGTGATGGTAAATTATTCGTTCTAAACTCGTGAGGTCTAATTGAGTGAGTTCACTATTTGATTTTATTCCCGAAATACTTAGGATTAATTCTAGACTTAATTGAGATTAACATTTGATTGATCACAATCTAGATATTGAGATTAAGTCATTAACATGATTTGGGATCAAACTCGAGAGTGTCTCTCGTGCCCAAGAAGGTAAAGAGTGTTGGAGAGCAGTCGATATTGACCTACCTCTTGGTTGTCTTGGGTCTGTTTATTCTTAATGCCTTTTGGGCAACATCGTTACTGAAGTGTCTTCATGACTTTGTTGATCAAGAGAGGGGATCTTGCCTTCTGGTCAAGATCCGTAAAATTGGATAGACATAGGCTTGGTGTGTTTATATCATGACTTCGTGACCCTTAGGGTATAAACTAATCTTTGTCTTAAACCAGGAGATGAGATCAAGTAATTGAATATCTTTGCACCAATGAACGAGTAACGAGTAATCGAGATCATTGATTCTAAATCCAAACCAAACTTTTTTGTTATTTGATATTTTACTTGTTGAGTTACAGGATCTTGAGATACATCTTGACCAAAACATCTTTTGTTGAGCACTACCTGAAGAGCAGATCTACGCCAAGTCCCTTGGGTTCAACCCCACTTGCCATTAACTACTTTCTTGTTGGGCAAGAGGTGTTTATAAATTTATTTGTGCGAAGAGTGTCACGACAACGCTTCGTCAAATTGGCGCCGTTGCCGGGGAGTTGGTTTTAAGCTAGTGTGCTCTTCTAGCTTGAGTTGAGCATGGTTTATGCCCAAGCCACATCTACGGAGTGACGGAGATCCACAAGATCACGGTGTATGCCCGGAGCTGATAGCTAGGAGAAATCCAGCAGAACAACGCAAGAAGAAGAGAGATCTGAAGGAAGGCATCAACGAACCTTCAGAGGCCCCGTGCTTGACAGAAGATCAGGATATTGAGCAAGAAGACGATTCTTGCTCAACAGCGAGTACAGACAGCGAGGAGTCAACATCTAGTTCAGAAGCACAGACATCAACAATCATGGCAGAAGATGTTGAGCAAGACACAGGGTGTAGGTCAGGAACCACGATGGAGGCCAAGAAGGTTGTGCCACCCCCTGGTGACATTGCTTATCAGGAGCAATGGAAAGAGCTTGGGCAACAAAGCAAGATTTGAATGACATTCAAAAGCGAGTGTACTACTATCAGCAGGGCCTTCGTGCCCAGAATCATTGACAAGGGGCAAGAGGAAGGTTTCTACCTCTGTACTATAAGGGATCGAGGTTAGCAGCATGGGCTAACTGAAGGGGCCTTCTTGCCCAAAATCATTGAGAAGGGGCAAGAGGAAGGATGCTACCGTTGGACTGTAGGACATCGAGATCAGCGGCCTGGGCTAATTGAAGGAGAATGTTTTTGCACACTAGGAGTTCTTACTTGCTCAACGTGTCACCGGAAGAGGGCAAGACATGCTTGCAAAAACTTTTTTTCGAAACCATTGGCGGTGGGCAGAACTTATACCTGCCTTGCTTGAGTAACAAGGAGTTGCAAACTTTGAGATCTTAACCATACTGGAAGAAGTTGATGCAACAAGGAGACCTTCCAAGCCACTCATTTTGCCCTCAATGTGTTCTTTTCCTACAACACATCCAAGTGTTTTGCTATACCTTCCTCTTAAATTTGTTTCCTCTCTATATTTGTTTTTTGTTGTTGGTCACGATTTCACTCACTTTACTGAAAGAAAAGTGTGTGGGTGGGATCGTTGTTGAGTCAGTTTTTTTTTTATGTTTGTCGTTGTCCAATATCATACTCACTTTGCCTAAAGCAAAGTGTGTGGGTGTTGGGATGTAGGTCTGTTTTATTTGTTTTTTAATTTTGTTTAAGTTGTTGATTAGTATGTTGGCATGATAGGTCAGAATAGGTATGTTGATGTAAATGATGATGATGCCATACGTAGATACGTAGGACGGAATGAGATATTGGGCAAGAATTGTGAGGTTTTGAGCTGTTGAATGCTATATACATGTGCATCATTTATTTCTTTCTTGTGTGATAAGGACGAATTGAGACTTGTTGATCTAGAACTTGCCTGCATCTCTTATTGAAACTTCATGTAACTCAGTCGAATTGCTTAGATGAATTAGGCATTTTTGTTTTAGCCATGGCCAAAATTCTCTACCTTGATATTTATCCTTTGCCAGCCCCTTTGAGCTTGTTGATGATTCTTTCGATTCACTTATAGTAGGCTGAATTTATAAGCCTTTCCGGTCAAGAACTCAGGTCTAGTAGGGGAATAGATGAAAGGAAAATGTTGGGTAGCGCTTGCTGGGCAATATCACCCATTTTAGAGGTGTTGGGTTAAGGACTTAAAAAATATATAAAGAAAGAGAAAAAAAGAAAAAAATGAGAAAGAATTAAAAAGAAAAAGAAAAAAAAATAACAAAATAAAAGTCCTGAAAGAATAAGTGTGCTAGGGCCGATGTGGTAAGGAGTTAAGGGCAACTTGTTGCCCAAGAACTGAGTTTTCTTGACATAGCCATTTCCTATCTTATCTCACCTTTCTGCCTTAAGCCACGTTACAATCCAATAAAGACCTAAGAATAAGTAATATTGATTTTATTCAAAAAAGTAGAGATGTAGAGGGCAGACAAGCCTATGGAAAAATATTGTTGATATTAGTCAAGAGCGTATACACTTAACCATATACACTTGAGAGTTGAGTGCTGGTGAGGATACCCTTGTTGCCCAATAACTCTATCTTGACCTATTTGATGGCGATATCTGCTTACATATATCATATTCTGTTCTGACTAACATGTTGATGTGCTGATCTATTGAGTCTGTGTCTTGTTTTCTGTTTGAGTCTTGGGCAAAATCGCAACTGTACACTTGAGGACAAGTGTAATTCAAGTGTGTGGGTGTGATGAACCCAAATTTGTGTCCATCTTTTCTTGTATTTTTCTTGTTCTTTTTAGTCTTTATCGAGTCAAAGTGTGTCTGGGAGGACACAAAGTCGAGAGATGGTGTGCAGGGAAGAACGAGTGGGATCATGGGCAAATCTGGTGAAAATCTGTTCTTGAGATGCTGAGATGGCGAACAATGCAAATGGGCATAGGGCTGGAAGCTTGTAGCTGGGCAACAACGTTCTATTCAATCTACAAGTTAGGAAGTAACTCCTCATATCCTTGAAGCCAACAGACAGAGTACCCGGAGGAGCCAGGATCTTGGTCAGCATGGGAAGTGATACAGGATGCAGACATCGAAGTCAAGATGTAAGTCGGAGCAGCTGCAGATTTCTTTTTCTCCAAGGAAGATGATAAGGATCGAAGATTTGTTTACTTATCTTAGCTAAACCTAATCAATGAAGATATCTACCACGAAAGAAAAGTAAAATCGCAGCCGGATAGATAAGGAAAGAGGCGGATAAGGATGGAAAGAGTCCTTAACCAACAAGGATTCTAACCTAACCCCAATTCCATCGCCTATATATGGCAGACTTCATATTGTAACGTGTGCGAGTTTAAGTTCAAATTTGGTTTTTATTAGCTTAAGTTCTACAGGCAATTTATTTTATGTTCGTTATTTTCTGCATTAGTTTAGTTGTTGGCTTGAAGCCAAGACCTTAGTTGCTGACGTACGTTTTTTAGCAGCAACCCTTTCTAGTTTTATGTTAAGTATGATTTCCCTTATTTGTTTCATGTTCTTATTTAATATTATATCTAGCTAAATTTATTATTTGGGTTGGATGTAGATGATGTGATCGTAAATTATTCGTTCTAAACTCGTGAGGTCTAATTGAGTGAGTTCGTTATTTGATTTTATTCCCGAAATACTTAGGATTAATTCTAGACTTAATTGAGATTAACATTTGATTGATCACCATCTAGATATTGAGATTAAGTCATTAACAGGATTTGGGATCAAACTCGAGAGTGTCTCTCGTGCCCAAGAAGGTAAAGAGTATTGGAGAGCAGTCAATATTGACCTACCTCTTGGCTGTCTTGGGTCCGTTTATTCTTAATGCCTTTTGGGCAGCATCATTACTGAAGTGTCTTCGTGACTTTGTTGATCAAGAGAGAGCATCTTGTCTTCTGGTCAAGATCTGTAAAATTGGATAGATATAGGCTTGGTATGTTTATATCGTGACTTCGTGACCTTTAGAGTATAAACTAATCTTTGTCTTAAACCAGGAGATGGGATCAAGTAATTGAATATCTTTGCACCAATGAACGAGTAACGAGTAATCGAGATCATTGATTTGTAATCCAAACCAAAGTTCTTTGTTATTTGATATTTTACTTGTTGAGTTACAGGATACTGAGATACATCTAGACCAAAACATCTTTTGTTGAGCACTAATTGAAGAGCAGATCTATGCCAAGTCCCTTAGGTTCGACCCCACTTGCCATTAACTACTTCTTTGTTGGGCAAGAGGTGTTTATAAATTTATTTGTGCGAAGTGTGTGACGACAACGCTTCGTCAGCATGATTACATACCTTGTTCCCAATTGCTGTTTCCACTACTCTTGATAGTGTTTCTTGATCATCTGGAGCATCAACAACATGCTTAGGAGTATGCACTGTAGCATGTTCATTCACCTGGAACATAATTCATAACAGACATTTTCTATTAACCATTTTTTACACTTATACATTTCATGACAAATGAAATTACCAAAAAAATTTGCATTTGGACCTTCTCCCGAACATCAAGAGTCTTCTCCCTTTCACAAGTATCTTTCTGTACTTCACAAGACTTTTTTCCAATATCATTTCCACATGGACCACATTCAACAGACTCTTTCACAACCTATTTAACCAAAAAAACTCAGCTTACATATTATTCTATTTCATGAACATATAGAGTAAAGAATGAATCTTTTAAGAATTTTACCCTTTCTGCTTCTTCCATAATCTTGCTGAAGAAATTAGGTTGTGTTGTTTGCAAGTTCATTTCTACCGTGTTTCTCTCCTAATACATATAAACATAAACGCATTTAAATAATGAGAATAACCAACACCTTCATACCATGTTGATAAATTAATACTATATTAATAATACCATTTCTTCATGATTGTCTACAATTGCTCCATCCTCCTAAGTCTGGTTCTCCTCAGATCTTCTGTTCACATTTTCTCCATCATTGCTTTGCCATGCACTGTTTGTGCTTCTTGGTTCCTGTAATATACGAAGCCAAAATATTATGTCACTTTATAAATGGGATATCATTTAAAATAATATCAAATACATGCTTACCATTGCAATTGGTGCTCCACCCATTCTATCAATAAGCAAAGTGACAGTGGCATTGGCAAATTGTTTAACTACTTCATCATTCATCAGAATTGAGGTTATCAAATTTGTTGCGTTTTCAAGCGATAGACATTCTCTTCTATGGCCTCCTCTCCCCTCATTCACTTGAACTCGAATTACTCTTTCATTCTGACCCCCATTACCTTGTTCTTCATTTTCATATTCTGCAAGCTCCGGCACAACAACAACATACTTCGAAAGTATACTTTGAATTGTTCATTATCCCCTTCAACTGTCCCCCAGTATAATGCATCCAACTCATCATCTGACGGCTTCAATGTTTCTTCTACCTATTTTTCACATGAGCTCAGATGTTATTAGTAATGAAAAACTTACTGAGATTATCAAATCCATCAGTTCTCGAAGCCCTGACACATATTCATATCTTAGCATCCGTGGTATACACCCCTCGTTTCTCAAACCTGACTCAATGCCTACTTCAACGAAGGCACATAATATCCATCCCTTCCAAAAAAAATATATTGTAATGAAAATAAGACAATTTGAACTGAAAATAAGACAGGTTGTAATGAAATTATGCTTACCAAGAAGACGGTCACAAAGCCATTAAGATGGTAACATCGATTCTTCGTTTCACCCTTCCGATTTGTCTTTATGGCATTTAGATTGTGGATTAAGAATTGGAAAGAGTAGCTACCCCAAGGGAATGATTCCCATGCTTTTTCATCTTCAGCCAAAAGCCAGATCCAATCAGATATCTTTTGTGTCTTTGGTACACCTAGAATAACATTATACACAAACAATATCTTCGCAGCTTTCAAGTACTCATCAGCATTGTCAAACCTGTTATTCTTGAAGTCATCAAACAACTGAGAATGACTTACATTGGCATTAACGTACCAATTGGCATACATTGAATCATGTGGTATCACCACTGGTTCTTTATGAGGATCAAAATCTGAGGCCCCAAAATTCAACCCTGTCACTAATGAAAATTCTTCTTTTCTGAATTTTACCATTTTACCCTTCATCCAAAAAGTCAGCTCTCGAACATTGTATGATTGCTCCTTCCTATACTCTATTTAATAGGTCATAAGTTCATGAATGGTGCTCATTGATTTTCCTAGCTTCCCAGAAAAATCATAAAATTTTCCAAAACAACAGTTTCAAATCTAGCAAACAACTCTGCCCCATGTTGATTCAAAGTTGTTCTAATGCTTCCTAGTACCTCCTCCTTACAATAATGGTTAATTTTGTAACTTACACCTTGTAATGTTGGTCTTTTAAACTTCCATCCCGGCTGGATAAGGTGAATATATAAATGATAAAGAAAGAACAAAAAATTTCTGTTAATTAGTAAAATAACAAAATCTTATTAGTAAACAAATGCGCAGCAACAGGATAGGGCAATCATTAACAGCATTGTGACAAAACTTTTGTGAATCAACAAAATTTTTGACAATTTAATTATTTCACAAAAAAATGTATACCATTTTGTTATTCAAACAAAGTTATGAAAAGTTTGTGCTTTCATAAAAACAAAATTGTGCAACATTTTGTTACTCAACAAAAGTTATGATAATTTTGTTCTTTCACAAAAAGTAAATTGTGCAACATTTTGTTACTCAACAAAAGTTATGATAGTTTTGTTCTTTCACAAAAAAAATGTTTATAGCGATTTAGTTACTAAACAAAAGTTAATCATTTTGTTCTTTCACAAAAACGATTATGTCAATTTTGTTTCTCATCTATTTGAATGACTATCTTTCTGTGAATTCACAAATGTTTTCCATTTCACCATGAATGGTACTTATCTAATTTAGTTACTTCACAAAAATAAAATATGGATTTGGTTAATGCACAAGAAAATTTACAGAAACCTATACCGGCAATTCCACCTCTTCTGAACATCGACTTGGCCCCCCAATAGCAGTTGTCTCTGTCGATAGCAACAAACTTGAAGGATCTTGTCTTTGTTCTTCCATATCTATATGGATAGGGACAGCTCCACCGACATACATATAAACAGAGAAATTGGAATAATCAATTCGAAGATAGCGACATTTAAATCGAAGATTGCAAGATAAATAAATCTGAAACCAATTCGAAGATAGAGACAATTAAATTGAAGATAGCAAGATACATGAAATAGACCTAATCGAAGAACAAAAATAGATCTGGAAACAAAATCGAAGATAGCAAGATAAATCGACACATATAGGTAGAGTAAACCACAAATCCACCGAAGAGGTTTAAAAAAAAATACGCTTTAAACAAGCAGATCTGCAACAAATCTATCTAGAATCGAGAAGAAGAAAACGAAATCAAAACAAACAAGTCGAAGACGCCATTTATAACTACCTGGAAATGCTCGAAGATGATCTACACTCCGGTAATCCGACGACGGCGAGACGATGAAGATGCTGAACTATGGCGAGACAATGAAGATGATGAAAATGATTAACGTCGGCGCAGGCAGAAAGTTGGACATCAAAAATTTAACCCTAGGTAAAGTTGGATGAAAGTGAAATAATGAATGGTTGTGCAGTGATAAAAACGAATGGTAACAGAATTAATTTTAGTGGCTGGACAGAAAATGTATTTACTAATGTAAAGGAAGGGTATAAATGTCAACAATGGCTAAAATTTAAAGAAAAAATGGGAATGACTATAATTTAAAAGGACAAGGTAATAATGGCTACTTCTAAATTTCTCTCTATATATTTAATAGAATATTATTTTATTAAGATCTATAAATCATTTCCAGCTAAATCAATTTGTCATAATACATTCTTTTTTACAATTTTTAAGTCGAACTTTTTTTTTAGAAAAAAACTTTTATTTGATTAATCAGAGACAACTGCATTAGCAGCCGTAATATGTCTAAACAGTACAAAATGAGGATCCTTCTCCGACACTGAAAGGAGGGGTTCCGAGCAAGACGAACAATTTTATTTGTCAAAATATTACACGACCGACTGACCTGAGAAAAAAAAATGTTATAAAAAACTTGTGCAATATGGAAGATGTTCGCAACAACACCAATGGGAGAATTGGAGATTTCTGCTTTTCGAATCAAAGAGATGAGGTGTTGGTTATCCGACTGGACCATGAGGACTTTGAACTCCAAAGAAATGGCTGAAAGCAGACCTTGGCGATAAGCAAGCGCCTCAGCAAGTTCCATAACTTCACAACTAGTAAGATGATTTGCAAACATGCAGACATTAGTGATGGTCCCGATACGAGTTCTGGTGTATGGGGGGGGAATACACCAGATAGGAATTTTAAAAACAACCCCCGAAAAATATCACAACTGAGTAATGATACTCAGCTGGAATCACAACTGAGTAAGAGAACTCAGCTGGATGAGTGGTGCTGTGCGGAATGTGGTGGATACAAAAACAACTCGTATAAAACAACTCACGCTCAGATGCACGGTCGGTCAACAACCAAATCAGTTGAAATGTAAGGATGCAGTTTTGAGTGCTGGTTAGTTGGACAGTTAGAAATGCAGAAAGTAACTGAACGGAAAACACAAAAGCACAAAGGAATTATGTGGTTCAGAGAGAACTCCTACGTCCACGGGGAGTTGTGAGTCCACACAACTCAGTCCAAATTCTTTAGGACAACTACCACAAAGCTTACGTGGGCTTTGCAACCGTACAGATAAGTTTGCGGGTACTTATCAACCTTTCTACTCAATTTCGGGAAGAGCAGGATCCTAACAACCTTTTTAGGGGATGTGTATAAGGGTGAGTTTTCCAACTACTAGCTCTAACAAAGAAGTGAGCTAGGATCTAAGCTTGAACGAATGAAGACTCAAACTAAAATCGAAAACACCAAAACAGATTCTAACTCTCTATGAACTCTCAGCTGGTGATGTTCTTAGAAAGAGAATAATTGCAGTTTAGCTTGTGCGCAGTATATCGTCGCTCTTTCGCTCTTCTGTCTCTTCTTCTGTATTGGTGAATGAATGAATGCCTCTATTTATAGGCGGTGAGGATCAACTAGCCGTTGGAAGAGCCGTTGATCTCTGTTCTGTGAAAGCAATGGCTTGTCTCTCATCTCTGCAGATTTTTCCGATTTGGCAACTGTGAACTTCTGCTTTCCTTCTGAGACAACCTTGTGTTGGGCCAAATGAGGTAATGACAGAACGTCAAACCTTCACGTGACTTCCTATTTGAAATTCAAATTTCAACATTTGTCTTTCAACATTGGTTAGTCGGTTGAGATGTTCCATCTGATCGCTACCTTCATCTAACGGTTGGCTTGAATGCTCAGTTGTCTTTCTTACATCTGATGTTCCACATCCGAACAATTGGCTTGAACGCTCAGTTGTCTTTCTTTTATCTGATGTTCCACATCCGAACAGTTGGCTTGAACGCTCAGTTGTCTTTCTTATATCTGATGTTCCACATCCGAATTTCCATCTATAGTTCTATCATGTTGCCGTCTTCAGCTGGAGTCCTGTAAAGATAAAACCTGAACATTGCTCAAACAGCGAGCCTAAATACTGACATTAGGATATGGCAATGTCTACTCGGTTGGGGTCAGTTGGTTTTGGAATCAATCAAAACTTTACTAAATTTCCCAACAATTTCTCCCTTTTTGATGATGCCAAAACCCTACTGATCAAAACCCTACTGACCTATCTATAATCTCAGCTGAAATTCTAGACAGTCTATAAGGTTAAACATCAAAGGGTTAGCACAGATATAACATGGTATTGAAATAACTTTGCGATTTCGAGCTTGGACAACTGGAAAATTGTACATCAAGATGAATCGGATATAAGATGAAAGTTTTCATTACAACTGATGTGTTTACACAGATATGCATAGAAGTCAATTACATCAGTGGCTAAAAAACTCTATCTCGGCTAATACTTCAGCCCATACTTGCCGAAAATCCTGACAAAAATTTCTCTCTTGGCATTTGATTCCTTCGAGATATCCACTCCATGTTCCTGACAGACTTTTCTGGCTTCAGCTGCGATCTTCTGCCTGTTAGGATTTCTTGTATTTGGAATGAATGGTGGAAGATATATAACTTTCTGAGGGACAGGGACGGTATTCATATCCAGCTTTGCATCAATCATCGCTCGTCTGAACTGGTTGAACATGCCCGGATCCTCAGAGTGAAGCTCGGTTAGGGCTTCTTTGAAAGCTCTTCTTGAATCTTCAGTTGCGAACACCTTCCTGTAGTAGAAATCATTCACAAATTCTTGTTTGAATGATTTCCAATCATCATTCCATTCTTCCGGCATCCATTTATCAACATGCTTGAAGTGTCCTTGGAGCTTGATCTTTCCCGGCAGTCTTTGCTGCTTCATTCTTGCTTCAACCTTCACTTGATGTTTCTCAATGCGTCGTCGGCATCGGGAGGCAACATTTCTATCCAAGTTTTTGGTAACCTTGGCAAGCTCTTCCTCGAACTTGTTAACTTTTGTTGCTTGGTTGGCCACGAATCTCTTCACCCATTCCGGATTCATGTAATCCTTCTCCGAGACATCCATAGCTTTAGCAACAGCAATACACTCTTCGGTTGTAATACCTTCGAGTTCAGCATCGATCTCAGCTGCAATCTCGGCTATGGAGTTGTAGGAGACTCCATACTTCTTCGCCTGCTCCATGTCCTTAGCCATTTCTTCTCCTCTGACAACAATAGATTTCAGCTGTTCTTGTTTCTTGTCGGTTGGCTTCTTCGGAGCGGACTTCTTTGGAGCTGTCTTCTTCAGCTCGATCTTCTTCAGCTGAGATTCCTTTCCGGCTATCATCCCTTCTTCAGCTTACGTCTCATCTTCCCCCTTTTTGGCATCAACAATAAGGTTTGCGACTGAGCCATCCAGAGAAGTAAGGTTTTGTTTAGCCTGCTGGATCCGGTTGAAGAGTTCATCTACTGCACATTCCACATCCACCTTCTTCGCCAGTTCCTTATCGCGATGCTCTTGATCAGCTTTCTTCATGGTAGTGAAGGTTTCAGTGACTTCTGTTTAAAAGGCGACAAACTCAGCCCATTTTTGTTCGAACCGAGAATCCTATTCTTTGTCTTGCGTCTGTTGAGATTTTGCACGATCGGATTCTGAGATGGACTTGAACACGTTCAGGTCTGATCTGATTCCAAGAACTGTTGTCTTCAGGTCATTGATGTCTTTGCTGGTGGATGTTGAGAAGTCATCCAGCTTCATCTTTAACGCATCATGTTCTTCCAACAGCTTTCTATGTTTCTCATCCTGAGCTTCTATCATCCGCTGCTGTTCTTCGCGGTTGAGCTGGATGTTGGCTATCATCTCCTTCCTCAGCTGATTGACTCTCTCTGCGATCAGCTCGCATATTTTATTTGAGGAGGGTGCTGGTTGATCAGATAGTGCTGGCTGTTCAACAGCAACCATGGCTTGGCGATTGGCCAGGTACTGTTGAAGTTCTTCTTCCTCCTGCTTTGCTGTTGCTGCAGCTGCGTCAATATCATCCATGAATTCTGCAGACTTGGCCAGCATGTTGTCAAGGAAGGTGAAACATTCTCGATCAGCTGTCAACTCCCTTATGTCTCTTCCTTCTGCCTTGCTGATATCCGGACGGAGAGTCAGCAGTGCGATCTTATTGTTGTACGCAACCTCGAGGTTGGTATAATTGAAGTATTCCCTCAGACGCGACTCATCTGCCTTGAGCTGGTTCCAGCTGTGTATCCGGATGGTATCTTCCTTGACATGCCAATGGCTGAAAATGATGTTGAATTGATACAACAGCTCAGTTCCGAGCGTGGCAAAGGTGGGCATGTCGCGCGCCACGGGGAACATACCAATCAGCTTCTGAAAGTAATATGCCAACTTGCCTTCATGTTCCAGCGCGACAGCTCGACGATCAACTTCTTCGTCAATGGGGGAAGGAGAGAGAATTTCATAGGGAATCGGTTCAAAAGTTTCCTCAACATTGGCCAAAGAAGAGGTTGCAATGTTGGCATCGAGTGGGGAGCTCGAAATTTCTGACTGGGTCGTAATGTTGGCATCGAGTGGGGAGCTCGGAATTTCTGACTGAAGATCAGTTGTGAGAACCACTTTGTGTTGTACGGCATCAGCTCCTGTCGTGGGGGAGGATATAACATCTTCGGATTCCTTGGATGAAGACGCTGCATCCGAGGACATGTTCGGCTCATCTTCCGGATCGGTTTCCAGCCCTTCTATCACATCTTGATGGGGAGACTTCTCCTTCCTTATTCACTTTCGTGAGGAACAATTTCGAAAGCAGCCTCGTCAACTGAGTGACTTGACTCACATGGTACCTCCTCAGCTGGTTTTGCAACTGACGGTTTGATACGAACCTTCAACTTCTTCTTACGCGGCTCTTCCTCTTTATCCTTATCTGACTCATCTCTGAGTCGGCGTGCAACTGTCGATTTTGAAGAGTGGCCGACAGCTGGAGGCAGCTGAGATTCCATCTGCTCCTCAGCTGTATCTTTCTCCACAGCTTATTTCACAGCTTCCCTTTTGTCTTTTGAAGTGTAGACACTCCGAATCACATCAAGAGCTTTCTTGGCTGTTGGGAACAACATCTGTCTTTTAACTGGTGTCTCCTCACAGTCTTCCCACACCATGTTCTGATCCTTCGTGGCGAGAAGTATCAGGGCAGAGATTTTGACTTCAAAGTTAAGAGTTCCCTTAACACTCAACAACTTTTCCCCGGAATCATTTAAAGTTTCTGAAATCTTCTACTTCTCCATTGTCAACTGGTGTTCGAAGTACTTGAACCAGTTGATGTTGTGCTTGTGCTCCAAAGCTATCAGCTACTTGAGCTTGGGTCGGCTGATATCTCCAAAAGCTCTGCTGTATCCAAAGATAACCTTGGATATAACATCGAACAGAAGTAGATGCTCGGGTTTCAACTTTGTTCGCTGCATGTTGCTCCTCAATCTTTCTACAGTGATAAGAGCATTCTAAGGAAATAGATCTGCATCTGCATCTGTGATGTTCTCGACGGTGTCCGTGGCAGTCAGATTCGGTGGAATGATGGAGCTTAGCATCTCGGAAACCGGTAGGTGGAAGGTGACACGGCGGATAGTTCTGGCAGGGACGTCGTGCTGTCGACATGATATTTCTAAAACGAGGCCTACCTCTGTTCGTGTTGCAGGTTCATCTAGAATTCTCCGGCCTGTCGCCTGAGTAAGTGGGTGGGAAAGAGCGTTGCCCACTCAAGAAGGCGATTATCCCTGAGAAGATCGGCGAGAGGGGATAACACCGGTGAGTCCAGAGCTTCTGTTGACAGAATCTGCTCGAAGTGGATTCTGGATATCATCATATCATAAGACTCCTCGTACGTCGAAGGGACAAGAGCTGGTCCTGATGATGCCATCTTCTTTCCTTGAGATGAAGCTTTCGGTGCCATTTTGTATTCTAGAGAGGTTTATATATAGAGAGAAGAGAAGAAGAACTTAGCCGAAAATGGTGAAACAAAATCAGAAACGAAGATGAACATTTACTCAGATAAACACAAGTATAGAAGGTAAGAAATCACTACCTGATTTTTCGCCTTTTATAGGTTAGTGGGTTGTTTGAATTAGATGGCCAAGATTGAATGGCGCGAATCCATCAACGGCTGAGATCTCGTGATTATTGACTAACTCTGACTCACGTCACATTCCGAGTTCCAACACACGCGTGTGAGAAGGTGAACTGTTTTTGTGTCAGCCCAGTCGCACTATAAAGTAAGGCTATTGATGTTCAGCCGTACTTTACATTAAATGCGCTATGATGGCTATTTTAATCTAACTGACATGCTCAGGAATGTTTGAATTTATTTTAAACATTCTCATTTAAAACACCTGCCACCTGATGTTGGAATCAGCTGTGTTCCAATGTTGCGGCATGCCATCAGCTGACTCGAGTTCGTCTGTTCAGCTGACGTCTGATGTCTTCGGATGGCGATCCGCATCTGAGATTCCCCCTTCATCTGAGCTTCCCCCTCAGATGGATATCTATCTCTTCACCTCGGTTGATTCCTCATTTGATGGATCCAACAATCCAAGGAGATCGCATAACATCTTGAATCGTGCTTCGGCTAGAGGTTTGGTGAAGATATCGGCTCTCTGAATCTCAGTTGGAATCTTCTCCACAGATACATCCTTCTTCTCAATATGATCTCGGATAAAATGATGTCGGATGTCGATGTGCTTCGTCCGAGAATGGTGAACAGGATTCAAAGAGATAGCAATGGCATTTGAGCTATCACAATGGATGGGAACCTGTCCAGTTGCTACTTCATAATCTCTCAGCTGTTGCTTGAGCCACAACACTTGCATGCAACAACTACCGGCAGCCATATACTCTGACTCGGTTGTAGAAGTGGCAACACGTGCTTGTTTCTTGGAAAACCATGAAACTAGCTTGCTTCCCATGAACTGACAGTGTCCAGATGTGGACTTCCTGTCCAACCGATCTCCGGCTAGATCCGCATCTGGGTATCCGGACAGTTGGATATTGTCGTCAGTTGGGTACCACAATCCAACATTAACAGTACCTTTCCGATACTTAATGATGTTCTTTGCTGCCAACATGTGTGCTTCCCTCGGCTGAACTTGGAACCGAGCACACACTCCAACCGCGTAAGATATATCTGGCCGACTGGCGGTTAGATATAGCAAAGAACCAATAATCCCTCTATACTTACTGGCATCCACGGGTTTTCCCTCAGATCCGGGCTCAATCTTCTAGTTAGTATTCATCGGGATCCTTGTGGTTTTACTTGTCTGCATACCGAACTTTGCGATGAGCTCCTTTGTATGTTTGGACTGATTAATAAAAATCCCTTTTGGTGACTGCTTCACCTGTAGCCCAAGAAAATAATTCATCTCACCCATCATCGACATCTCGAATTTCTCCTTCATGAGAGTTGAGAATTTCTTGCACAGCTCCTCCGACTTGGAACCGAATATGATGTCGTCGACATAGATTTGCACAACAAGTATTATGTTCTCCAACTTTTATGGTGAACAGTGTTTTGTCAACTGACCCTCGTTTGAACCCCGAGTTCAGAAGAAAACTACAGAGAGTGTCATACCAAGCCCTAGGTGCTTGCTTCAATCCATAGATTGCTTTCTTCAACTTATACACTCTTCCATCACCAGTCTCAAAACAGGGAGGCTGTTCAACATAAACATCTTCCTTAATATCACCGTTGAGGAAAGCACACTTCACATCCATCTGATAAACCTTGAATTTGTGAAAGGCGGCATAGACTAGAAATATTCGGATGGCTTCCAACCTTGTAACAAGCGCGAAGGAATCCTCGAAATCAATTACTTCTTGTTGGCAATATCCCTGAGCTACCAACCTTTCCTTGTTTCTCACGATGAATCCAATGGCGTCTCTCTTGTTCTTGAAAATCCACTTTAATCCAATGACTTTAACACCATTTGGTCTTTCTACCAACTCCCATACATAGTTGCGTAGAAATTTATTCAGCTCTTCTTGCATGGCTGTTGTCCAATGAACACAGTTGAGAGCTTCCATAACATTCTTCGGCTCTGGCACATCAGCTACGAAACATGAAATCATGGCAACATCTCCGGCTTGCTCGAACTCTTCAAGAACTGCCAACTCCTCAGCATATTGGGCGTAAGTGCTGAAATCTTTCTCGGCTGAATCTGGATTTGCAACTCTGCTCTTAGTACGCACACCTTTGGCTGGATCTCTGATGATGTTGTCCTTGGAATGATCTTCATACCATCTCTTGTTGCGTCTTCCTTCTTCTTCCAACAGTGGCGATTCCGTTATTTCAAAGGATGGGATAACCTGAGCCGTGGGAGATGCTGGGATCTTCAGAACTGGTGATTTATCTGCTGTTGAGTCTGGATCCTCAACATGGATAATATCTCGAACCGAGCTAGGTTGGGCTTTGGATGCTGATGCAGTTGGAGTAACATCAGCTGAAGTTCCCCCTTGAGATGAGCTGGGGTCTTCACATTCATCTTCAGAGGAACAAGGATCATCATCCTCGGTTGCCCATACCAATGGTTCAGCCAAATTCTTCTGCCTTAGAACCTGATATCTGGTGAGAGCTGGTGGAACATGTGGATCTACTTGTTGTCCTTTAGCCTGTTCCCTGCACTCAAAAGTAGATTCATCAAATCTAACATGAGGTGTTATCTCCACAACACGAGAACTGTTGTTAAAAACTCTATAAGCCTTGATCCGAGCGACATATCCGAGAAATATGCCCTTCGAAGCCTTGGCGTCAAAAGTTTTTAACTGAGCCTTCCCATTGTTGTGAATATAACACTTAGAACCAAAAACGCGAAAATATGAAATATCAGGCTTCCTGCGTCTCCATAGTTCATATGGAGTCTTTCCCAACTGCTTGGTCAGAAGAGACCGGTTCTGAGTATAGCATGTTGTGTTGATTGTCTCGGCCCAAAATCTCTTTGGCAGAGCTGAGCTTGTCAACATGGATGTAGCAACATCCTTCAGCGTTCGGTTTCTTCGCTCGGCTACTCCATTCTGTTGTGGAGTACGAGCAGCCGATGTTTGATAAGTGATTCCGTGCTTCTCGTAGTATTCGATGATGGTTTCATTGAGGAACTCGGTTCCACGGTCTGATCGGATAGAAATGATTTTCATCTCTTGTTGGTTAGATATTCGATCCATCAGCTTAGGTAGCTCATCTCGGGTTTCACTCTTGTGACGCATGAAAATGGTCCACGTGTACCTAGAGAAATCATCAGTAACAACAAGTGTATATTCGTTACCATTCATGCTCTTGGGAGTAACAGGCCCGAAGAGATCCATATGGATCAGCTGCAATACTCGGTCGGTTGATGGAATCATTTTCAACCGAAAGGAGGATCTAGCGAGCTTTCCCAGCTGACACGCACTGCAGATATGTGTTGGTGAAAATACACGGTTCGGAATACCCTTTGCATGTTCCTGTCTCGCAAGGCGGTTCATTATCTTGAAATTCAGATGGTTGAGCCTTTTGCGCCACAGCCAGCTCACATCTGAACTGCTCTTCGATTAAAGACAGGTCTCAGGAGGACTACTATTCCAATCTGCATAGTAGACATTCCCGGTTGGGGATCGATTTTCCAACAATATGACTTGCTTTGTTCTGACATTTTTGACCTTGCATCCCTGCGCATCAAAATTGACAGAGAAACCATTATCACAGAGTTGGATGATGGAGAGCAAGTTATGCTTCAATCCATCAACATATGAAACATTGAAAATAGACACATGATTGGTTTCAAGGATACCGTAGCCTTTGGTGTGACCTTTTGAGTTGTCACCAAAGGTAACAGATGGTCCTTCCTTCTCCACGAAACTCCCAAGCAAATCCCTCAGATTTGTCATGTGTTTCGAGCATCCACTGTCCATCACCCACATGGTATGTGATGCTTTATTCTTCCTTAGCTGTTCTTCCTGCTCCTGCACAGAGAAACCCGCTTAGGTCCCCAATTTTAGTTGGGTCCTGGAGGGTTAGAACCAGTTTCCCCTTGAACTGTGGGTCGTTTTTCCCTGTAGATTCGGATAGATTTGTCATTCCAAATTATCTTTCCTTCACCATCAACTATAACAACACCTCGGTCATCCTTAGGCTTGTTGTTATTATTGACGTTCTGTTTCTTGGGAGGAGGTCGATTTCTCACATTGTGGGCTTTAGGAGGAGAGGCGTTCCCCCTGTTTTGTTGACGTTTCTGACCCTTTTGATTTTGCCGATGAGGTCGAACGCCATTTTGTAATCTTTGTGGCTGAGTTTGATTCCATTTTCCTGGCTGTCGACGACGGCTGTTCATGCTCGGTTGTTGATTCATGTTCTGGCATGAATATCCGCAGCTGTTGGAATTGTTCCACATAGGTTGACTCTGATGGAACCTCTGGTTGTTATGATGATGGAACCGTTGTTGATTCTGATGGTTGAATCCCTGTCGGTTCTGTTGATTCTATCCCTTCTGATGTTGGTTCTGAGATCGGTTCTGATTGTATCTCTGATGTCTCCAGAACCAACATCCTCATGTCTACTCGTCTGCACCGAGGACTGAGTTGATCTTCGTCTGTTCACCTTGTACTCGTTTTCTTTCAGAATTGAGAACAGTCTGTCAGTTCCCATCTCTCCAAGATCAGCTCGACTTTCATGAATGTTGGTGAAGGTGTCCCACTTAGCTGGTAGGGCTTGTAATACTTTGAGATTGATCTCCCTCAAAGTATATTTTCCTCGTCGGATAGACTGAATCCTTCGGATGATATCCATGAACCGAAGCTCCAACTGATCAATAGTTTCATCGACTTTTAGACAGAAATTGTCAAAATCTTGGCAAGCATGAGAGAACTTGTTCTCCTTGGTTTCGTCACTCCCTTCACTAAGAGATGCCAAAATGTCCCACATTTCCTTAGCTGTGTTGCACTCTTCTATCCATGGAAGATAGTATTGTCCAACTGTGGACATGATAGTGCTCTGAGCCCAGATATCCAGCTGGCTCACTTTTGCTTCCTCAGGAGTAAAATCTTCTGGCTTCTTCTCGACTATCACCTCAGTTGCATCCCCATCATTGGGGTTTGTAGGAGTGCGAATAACTTTTTCCATGATGGTGATCAGTCCGGATGTAATCACTTGTTGCATTCGATGATGCTTGGACAGTAGAATCTTCTTCATCCGAGTTTTCCAGGATGTATAGTTCACAACCGAGAACATGACAACAATCTTGTCTTTAACATCCATCTGCACACAACAAACAAACGACAAATGCAAGCAGAAATGCACTAGTGTGAAAAAGATCTATTCAGTTGACCACTGAAGAAAAACACCTCGATTCACACCTCGTGAAACAGAGACAGCGGTCTTGTGAACCACTGCTCTGATACCACTTGATGGTCCCGATACGAGTTCTGGTGTATGGAGGGGGGGGGGGAATACACCAGATAGGAATTTTAAAAACAACCCCCGAAAAATATCACAACTGAGTAATGATACTCAGCTGGAATCACAACTGAGTAAGAGAACTCAGCTGGATGAGTGGTGTTGTGCGGAATGTGGTGGATACAAAAACAACTCGTATAAAACAACTCACGCTCAGATGCACGGTCGGTCAACAACCAAATCAGTTGAAATGTAAGGATGCAGTTTTGAGTGCTGGTTAGTTGGACAGTTAGAAATGCAGAAAGTAACTGAACGGAAAACACAAAAGCACAAAGGAATTACGTGGTTCGGAGAGAACTCCTCGTCCACGGGGAGTTGTGAGTCCACACAACTCAGTCCAAATTCTTTAGGACAACTACCACAAAGCTTACGCAGGTTTTGCAACCGTACAGATAAGTTTGCGGGTACTTATCAACCTTTCTACTCAATTTCGGGAAGAGTAGGATCCTAACAACCTTTTAAGGGGATGTGTATAAGGGTGGGTTTTCCAACTACTAGCTCTAACAAAGAAGTGAGCTAGGATCTAAGCTTGAACGAATGAAGACTCAAACTAAGATCGAAAACACCAAAATAGATTCTAACTCTCTATGAACTCTCAGCTGGTGTTGTTCTTAGAAAGAGAATAATTGCAGTTTAGCTTGTGCACAGTATAACGTCGTTCTTTCGCTCTTCTGTCTCTTCTTTTGTATTGGTGAATGAATGAATGCCTCTATTTATAGGCGATGATGATCAACTAGCCGTTGGAAGAGCCGATGATCTCTGTTCTGTGAAAGCGATGGCTTGTCTCTCATCTCTGCAGATTTTCCCGATTTGGCAACTGTGAACTTCTGCTTTCCTTCTGAGACAACCTTGTGTTGGGCCAAATGAGGTAATGACAAAACGTCAAACCTTCACGTGACTTCCTATTTGAAATTTAAATTTCAACCTTTGTCTTTCAACATTGGTTAGTCGGTTCAGACGTTTGATCTTCATCCGAGTGGTCTTCAGTTGATGTTCCATCTGATCGTTACCTTCATCCAACATTTTGTCTGAAGAAGAACAGTTGAACCCTCAGCTGCCTTGAACTTCATGTTGTCGATTTATCAGATTGAGTCATGCAACTGATGTTCCATCTGATCAGGTGGATTGTCACATCTGACGAACAGTTGATTACTCAGATGTTTTCTTTCATTTGATGTTCTATATCCGAACGGTTGGCTTGAATGCTCAGTTGTTTTTCTTACATCTGATGTTCCACATTCGAACAGTTGGCTTGAACGCTCAGTTGTCTTTCTTACATCTGATGTTCCACATCCGAACAGTTGGCTTGAACGCTCAGTTGTCTTTCTTACATGTGATGTTCCACATCCGAATTTTCATCTGTAGTTCTATCATGTTGCCGTCTTCAGCTGGAGTCCTGTAAAGATAAAATCTGAACATTGCTCAAACAACGAGCCTAAATACTGACATTAGGATATGACAACGTCTACTCGGTTGGGGTCAGTTGGTTTTGGAATCAATCAAAACTTTACTAAATTTCCCAACAAGTAGCTTGTGAAAAGTTACAAAAAAACCCCAACCAACACCAATTGTGCAAGATTTTCCCAAAGAAATGCTGAAAGTTTCTCGTTTATCAAGACAAAATCCAGTCTCATAGATAGGGCCATTGAGAAGCAGTCCAAATGAGGAATTATGTTATTTCGAAATTCAAGTAAATTTTGCGCCTTCCAAATAGACCACAAGTGAATGACGAACAATTCAACAAAATCTGTCTCCTTCTCCCTAATCACTTGTAGAATCCAATCTTGAATTGAAATGGTCGGGGCTTGATAATTCAAATGCAGATGGAGAACACAAGCTCTTCAAAAGAAGCGAGCCCATTCGCAATCCCTAAGAACGTTTCAAGAGTGTCAATCGTTTCACCACATCACGAGCAACTTGTGTCTAATGAAATCCCTCTAGATAGGAGTTTATCCTTAGTAGGCAGGATAACATGCATGCATCTCCAAACAAAAATCTTAATTTTAGACGGAATGTTGAGTGTCTAAAACCATCTAAAAAAAATCTTAATCTTATTCTTCGATCTTGACATATGGATAGCATGTTATGTTATGTGTGTATGTCAAATGCTTCATTAAGTCACCAAAATTCGCAAAAATATATTTGAATATGAGAAAATTAGTTGATCTATCTCTTGAAGTAGCTAAATAAGGCTTAGATGATCGTATTACTACAAAGTCAACTTGAACAAGTATAACTTGACATGATTCTAACTTCAGGTGTGGTGTTTTTTTGGCTATATATATATTTTCACAGATAAACTGAACTTCTTTGATCACATTCCTAAGTATGATAATCTTTTGAAATATTGATCTAGCCCTCTATTAGATCCATTTTTTCATCATATTCTACGATTAATTTTCACTTCTTAATGCTTAAGAGGGAATAGATAAATAGTTTTGATTGATATGCGAGTAATAACTAATATGTGACGTGGTTGAGTCGGTTAAAGAAAGAGGTAATTAAACAGAAAATTGTACTAACAGACGCAAACTAGTACTACTATTTATTTCCCACAATACTGTTTTCTAAAGGAAGCTACATATACAATGTTTCCCACAACGAATTTATACTCTTCAAGGACTTAGTTTCTTAAATTGCTATAAAAATTGCGATTTAATTTTCCATATTAATCAACATAATGAATTGTATTGCAATTGACTCTCAATCTATTTGCAAATCGGATTTCCTACTCCCATATCGTGTTTCATTCTCTACTCTATTCATTGGTTGAACGATATGTGGCATTGACTAGGGTTTATTCCATCCAAATAGGATATATAATTATATCCAAATCGCCAAATGTCAAAAATCCGACGAATGAAATAGAGGATGGAACATCATATGGAGTAGAAGATCCGAACTGATCTATTTGACCCAGTGCAACAAAATACGCGAAATAAAATATTTAAACAAATGGACATAAACATAAATTGCTGAAATTTATAAAAATATTCGTAACTTAACTGCGAGTAGCAACATGGATCAAAAGAAAACAGTAATAATAATAATAATAATAATAATAATAATAATAATAATAATAATAATAATGAGTTATTTTGTCATATACTAGAAGCTGGTGAAAAACCAAATCCATCAAGTTCAAATAAAAATACCTAGAACTCACATATTCAACTAAAGAAATATATCAGAAAACGCCCAACAAAAGCCCGAAACTAAAAGACAGCAGCCCATTGTTGTACACGGGAAATTCTCAATTAGTTAGAGACAAGTCGGTTGGTCGGGCACTATGGGTCCAATTGAAGAAGCTTTCAGGAAGAAGAGGAAACTTTTGAGAAGCACGCAGTAAAGATTAGGGGTGGAAAACGGTGCGGGTATCTACTAACTGACCCGTTATCCGATTACCCGCACACCGCTTATAGCCTTAAATGGCTTCCTCTCACCGACCCGTTTATATGATTGCGGCACGGTATGCGGTTAACTAATATTAAAAAAGAATCTATCATCACACTTATATAAATAATTAATGGATGAAATATGCAAGGACTATACATATTTGAAAACCTATTGCATAAAAGTTAAAAAAAAAGATATAATCTCCCACGAATTTGCATATCAGTGAATTGTAAAATTCACAAACAAACACATAACAAAACAAAAACATAATTATAATCATCATAAAACATCCATAAAATAGCATAAAACCTCACAAATCCGAAACCATCTTAAATCTTCTGTAACAATTCTGACTTTCTGAAATCTTAAAAAAATAAAAGCTTTAACAAAAAAGATAAAAGGTGTTCATCCATCCATCTCTAAATTCCAATATTCCATAGAATGCCACGCATTGAGCTTCTTCTTTACATGAGATGGCACCTCACCTGTCAAAAATTGGAATATTTAGTTAGATGCAAGGAGTTTCACTCTAAATGATGACACGCGACGACACAGTTACGATCCTTGGACTTCAAAGAGAAAGGGTTAAGGAGTGGTGGCGGGTGGCGGGTGGCGGCTTTGCTATGAGAAGTAGTAAATTAGAAATGAATGTATGGTATTTATAATACATCTATATATGTATATATGGTAAGGGTACAAAGAAAGGGTTAGGGTAGGAATGATAAGTGGGTGGCGGCGACTTTGCGAAGAAAAGTATAAAAATTTGAACTGGAACGGATTTCATCGATTTGACGGCAATAACCATGCAGATATCGGGTAGAATCGATAACTGTTGCGTCCAGAAAATGCCACTGCCTACCGCACCGCTATCCGCCGACGGCGGTTAACAGTAAATGGGACGGACGGTAAGTAACCGACTAACCATTGTCGTCTTTCCACCCCTAGTAAAGAAGTGGTAAACCATGGTTAAATTATTTACTATCAAGTATGGTTAAACCATTCACGTAAAGAAGAGGTAAAACAACCATGGTACCTATTCTCCATTACTCAGAGCATCTCCAAAGCTAAGTCTTGTAATAGAGCAATTTATCTCTAATATTATTCTATAATCGTGCTCTATAGTAGATAAATGAATAGTATTGCTCTACTGGTAGAGCAACATTATTCATTGTTCTACTCTCTCTTTTTTTCTTTTCTTTTATCATATTTAGTTAGTATTTCATTAAACAATTTAATTATACTTCATTCCAACAACATTACGTAGTAAAATTATTAAAAATATGAAAAATTTAAATTCCAAAAGTTATTAGAACCCAATAAAATTACATAATAAAATAATGAGAAAAGGTACAAATACCCCCCACCCCTTCCAAAGTTGACAATGCTAAACAAACCCCCCGAACTTTGTCTAGGCACAAATTTATCCTTCCTTAAATTTTTGGTGCAATTAACCCCTTACACTGAGGGAAAGTTAACTTACGTTACAAAAAATTCGAATTTCGCTTTTACTTTGTTACATGTGTGGGTCCACCCCAATGCAAGTGAAAGTCTTGTCCATGTGTAAATATCTCTACCTCTCTCTATCCAACCACTCTCTCTTTCACATTCATCCACCATAATCCATGGAAGTGCAGTGCAGCTTCTGGTTCTGACTTATGCCAACAAACATCCTATGTTGATCCATTCATCACCTCCAATAAACTAAATCTATGAATTTATCCAAAGCATAACAAATAAGTATCTACTATTGATGGTCCCGGTAATGAATAACTGGTATATAGGGAGGGAGGGAGAGGGGGAGAGGGGAGAATACACCAGTAGGGATTTTTAAAACTAACTTAAAAATCAACTATCAACTCTTGGTGAACTTGGCAGTTCAACTGGCTCAACAACTATAAAGGATAACTGGAGCGCTACACTCAGTGAGGATCAAAGCTGACTGAGGTTTTAACCAAAGTTTCTAACTTTGCGGAATGTGGTGGGATTTGATTCATTACAAAACTGAAAACCTTTTGAGGGAAGGTCAAGTTCCCTAAACCGTTTTAGTGCAGAGTAAAAGTTTGTTTTCGTGCAAGGTTAGTTTGTTAGTAAACTGAATGTAAAATAATGAAATGTAAATGACATAGTATTTTAAAGTGGTTTGGAGATCAACCTCCTACGTCCACGACTTCCTTTTCGGGGAAATAATCCACTAGATAAGTTTACGCGTGCTTATCAAACGTTCCACTTGGTTTACGGGTACCAAGAAACCTAACGAGGTCGAACTAAACCTTACAACACATTTACGGGCAAATGTGCAACCTACAGTTTTTTTGCGAGCAAGAACAAAATGTGGGTCTTAAATTGCGGGTTCTAAGGGACCTAGTTTCTTTGATTACGGGTTCAAAGAAAGACTTGGAGTTTAGGGTTTGGGGTTTCCAACTATGAAGCCTTCTACTCCAAGAATAGAGGAGGCTTCTTCCTCAGGCTTAGAGACTCAATCTGCAAGAGAGAGTCTACTTACTGACTATGCAAGAACCTACTACAAACCTAGACTCGATCAAAGAATGACTTTTTGAGAGGCTATGTGAAGAATATGAGGAGGACTTTTCACTCCACTTCTACTGGTTCTTCAACTCGGCGGTTCTTGCACGAGAGAGAATCTACTTCTTCTTCTTTGCGTGGATACACTCTTGTCTGCTCTCTCTCTGTTCTTGAAATGGGAAGACCTCTATTTATACAGAGTGAGGTAAACTAGTCGTTGAAGTAGCCATTTGACCTCTGCCAAAAGCATGGCACTGTGCTTTCTTTTCTGCAACATTTCCTAAAATGGTAGCTACTACCCATGCTTTATGCATGTCCTCTCGGTCAGTCAATTTATGGAAATTTTTTTGGATGACTTAAGCTTTCGAGTAGATTTGAACTTTGAACTTCAACTCATCTACTTTCTCTGTCTTCAAAGTCTTCTCTTCTTGACTTTGCGACGTTTGACTTCATCACACCTTCTCGACATGCTTTGAGTTGCATGGATTAACTGTGGAGTCCACTGAACTTCAGTTCGACTAGCTAACGTACCTCTACAGTCCGATTGACTTCTTCTACTTGAAACCTGTGAAGATAAAAATTCCCACGCTCAGATAGTAAGCTCTATGTAAGTTTAGGTTGATGGCTTTATCTACTCGGTTGAGGTCAGTTAGATTTTGGGATGAATCAAAACCTCTATTAATTTTCCCAACAACTATTTATTATCTTCCACACTCTCTCTACACGCTACACACCAGAATTCAATAGAAAACAAGGATAGACGTTCCTTCGATTGTTGTCGCGGACTTGTGTAATTTTTTAGTCAGAGAAAAGAATAAGAGCTCTGCAAATCTGCCCGTATCTTGTTCAGTTGAAAATGGAGGTCGACGATGAGGTGACGTTTGATGAATCCAGACTATCCAGCTACTTCTACGACGGCGAAGCGGACTGCAAAGAGCTCTGGTATCCGTCGTGGTTGATCTTCAAGATCCAGGCTTGCACGGGGAGCTACTTCGCTGACAACGATACTTGTGGAGCAGGGGTTATTAGTCTGCTATTGGAGGCAGCAGCGACACCGATGTTGGTGGAGACGGTTCTTGTGGAGTAGGGGTTATTAGTCTGTTGTTTGTCGTTGCTAGCCGGAAATTTTGAACTGGAGGACTTACTTCTCTTGTTTCCCCGGCAGTGGCCACCTCCAAGGACACTACAGAGGGTGTCGTCGTGGGTCCAGTACCTCCGGTAAGTCATGTTGGGAAAATTAGTAGGTTTAGATTTCTACCAAAACTGAGCTGACCCCAACTGAGTAGAGATGCCTTAAAATTTTCTTTACTAGAGTTCACTGTTTGAGCGTAAGAATTTTATGTTTACAAGTTCAAACTTAAGAAGTTAGCTAAATACCAAGGCAAACTGAATCAAGTAAGAAGAACTCAATCGACTCCAGAACTGAGCATTATGCTTAGTTATGTTGTAGTCGATAGACATGAAGTCAGAAGAAGAAGACTCAGAAGATTGAGAAGAAGGACGAACTTGAATTCAAAATTTAAATTACTCAAAGTACGAGACATGTTGAAACTTTCCTTTTATAGACCGTCCGTGAAGACATGCGGAAGAGTAGGAATCACAGTTACTATTTATGAAAAGTTTGCAGAGATTAGTTGAGAAGTCATACCTTTCATGTCAGAGGTCAAACGGCTCTTTCCAACGGCTAGTTCGACATCCCCTCTATAAATAGAAACCTCCCTCCTTGCGTGAAGACTCCCGATTGGGCGCATAAGATTTAAGGGCAAGCAAGTCAAAGCAATCTCTCGCAACAAGCAAGGTTCTAAGTGTTTGAAATCAAGTTGTAGAGAGTTATTTCATCCTTCTTGAGCTTCCTTCTAGTCACTCAAGAAGTATTTCTTTGATTGAGTCTAGAAGTCTAACCCTTGCATGATTGATCCCACTTCTTGTATTATAGGTCATGTCTCTTTAAACCCGCAATCAAAGAACTAGGTTGTTGTGAACCCGTAATCACAGGATAGGTTTTGTTCAAACCCGCAATTGGACTCAATGTCTTGTTCGAACCCATAATCGAACTGTTTTGGCTGTTTGGTGCCCGTAAACCAAAGTTAACGCTTGGGTAGTACGTGTAAACTATGCTAGTGGATTACCAACATCTCAAGTTGGTCGTGGAGATAGGAGTTAATCTTTGAACCACGTAAAAACAACTGTATTTTTACTTTCAGCTATTTAAACTATTGTTTGAGTTTCTAACCGAACTAATAACATATAAACAAGCTCTATCAAATTGCACTTAGTGTTGCAAACTAACCTTCGCCAAAAAAGGTTTTTCAAATAAGTGACGAGTATAAATAGATTTCCATCACTTTCCACACACACTCTATAAAACCTCAGTTAGGTTGATATAGTTGACCCTTGGTCAAAGAAGTCAACTGTAGCCCTAGCTGAGCGACTGCTCCAACTGTGTTTCACAGTTGTTGAGCCAGTTGAGTTAAAGAGTTAAAAATATTTAAAACCTATTGGTCTATTCCCCCATACACCAGTTCACTCGTTACCGGGACCATCAAGTCCTGTAGAAGTGGCGCGGCTGAGGGAGGCGGTATTTGTTAGACCCGGGCCCAATCCCGTCGCTTTCCATGCGGCTAACTTGGTGGCGGAGACGGAAGCAACCCGGGATGCGGTGAAGGTGAGAGTAGATGGCTCGTACTGCTGCTTCCAATCTTATATGATGATTTTGTTGCTGCAAAAAAATGAGAGAGATCGATGAAGATAAAGAGAGGTAAACAGAGAGAGAAAAAAACGAAATTATGCAAACGTCAGTTACTAATCTATCAATGAGGGTGTTAATTGTGCAAAAAAACTTTAGGGAAGTGTTAATTTGTGCCTAAACAAAGTTCAAGGTATTATTTGTCTAGCTTTGCCAATTTTAGGGGGGTATTTGCACATTTTCCCTAAAATAATTAAAGATATAAAAATTAAAAGTACAACTAATCTTAGAAATTAGAAAGATCATCTCCAACTTGGAAATAAATTCCTAAATATATTCGAAGTTGTAGAGTTGGCTTGTTGTGAACATGCTTGCTTAAGAAGAATTCTATACGAGTACTCTTTTTCTTAAGCTAATCGGTTTGTTTGTCGCAATAATATTAGACGAATACTCTTTTTCCTACTCAATGATTTCAATATGAGAGGTTTTAATGGGGCTCGTACCTGAAATTTATAATTATAAAATTATTGAAACTTGTAATTTTATTTTTCTTAAAAATATTACTTTAATATGCATTTATTTTTTATTAATTTATATCTTATCACTAATATAAGGTTTTATGGTGATTAAAATTAAAGAAATAATATAAGTTTTTTGAAATAGATAGGAAGTAGAACAATGATTGAAGATGGTACGTTGAATTTGCTTTATAATAGAGCAAAACCCATGCTCTATAGAAAAACTAATGTATAACACGTCGAAAATCGATGGAAAATTATATTTTTATAAAATTATTAGATAGTAATATGTGATAAATTAAGAAAAGTATTATTTGTTAATTATTTTATGATTAAATCATTCGACTATACAACCTACTAAACTCGTTTAGAATTTATATGTCCTTAAACATATCTCAAATTCAATTAAAAACTAATTTAATCACATGGGACTAATTCAAATTTCAATTCGGTCAACCACTGAATTAGTCAAATTGGACAATGAATTAGCCAAATTAACAAATGAATTAGTCAAATTATTTTGGAACAATTTATTCGGCCAACTAATAAATTAGTTCCCTAAAAAAAATAATTACTTATTCGACCAACTAATAAATTGACCAAATTAGTTTTAAATTAAATTATAAAAATATAGTTATTTATTCGACCGACTAAAAAATAAATTGGCCAAATAAAATTGGTGGAGCAAAAGATGAGAAAATACACATTGATTCTAGAGAGAATTTTAAGAGTAGCACTTTTTTGATAGTTTTTTTAAATTTTAGCACCTTTTGCATTTTTACCCCTCCACCACCTCCACCATCTCTCTGGTAACAAAAAAAAAAAATATTCCACCACCACTTTTCCGCCGCCGTCGTCACACCGCCACTGTCACTGGCGGTCACAAAAAAAAGACAAAATTGCATGAAAAATGCTGACCTTTTCCCAAATTCTGGTTTAAGACCAAATCTTTTAAAATTCACAAATAAAACTACGACCTTCCAATTTGTTGCAATTGACTCCTGTGCCCGATTTTCCCCCAATTTGTTGCTGACATGGAAGCCGGAATTTTCTACGTGGCAAAACTCTCCGGCTAAACAAACGACGTCGTACTAGGCAAATATAAAATGACGGAAAAATGCACCAAAAACCCTAACTTTTTTACAATTTCTGGTTTTAAACCAAACCTTTTTAAAATTCGCAAATTAATGTACGACCTTCCAATTTGATACAATTAGCTTCTATGGCATGTCTTCGGCAGAAATCGATTGCCTACGTGGTAAATTATTTCCTTACGTGGTATTAATTTGCTTATGTGTTAAATAATTATTCATATCTGATATTAATTGGTGAATGGGCACAAAACGACGTCGTTTTACTCCTGTCCTAAACGACGTCGTTCCTTTAATCATATATGAGGAGAAAAAGCAAATCCAAAACGATACAACACTCTGAATCAATAATCCTAATTTCCTAATACTCTATTACAGACAGAATCGAATCTACTTTGCTCTGTTTTTGTTCGATGATTTGGCTTAAATTATTGCTTGAATCTACTGATAGAGAATAGGTTATTGTTCATCTTTTATCTTGGTGCGCTTTATCATTGCTCAACTGGTAGAGATGTGGTCCCGATAGCAATGAAGTAGAAACAATGGGGGGCAGGTAGCAGCTGCTGAGCTTCGGGACTATTCCAAGATTTAGATTGTGCCGATGAAGAACCCATGGAGATGAGGATGGCGATGGAGAAGAATTATGGAGATGATGTCTGTTGAAGAAGATTTCGGCTTCCATGTCAGCAATAAATTGGGGGAAAATCGGGCACGGGAGGTAATTGCATCAAATTGGAAGGTTGTACATTAATTTGCGAATTTTAAAAGGTTTGGTTTAAAACCGGAAATTGGAAAAAGGTCAGGGTTTTTGGTGCAATATTTCCCGTGTAACACGTAAGCAAATTAATACCACGTAAACAAAAATTATACACGTAATTGACACATAGGTAACTGATTGACATGTACGCAGTTAATTTTCGCCGGTGGTGCATCGGAGATGTCAATTGCAACAAATTGGAAGCTCGTAGTTTTATTTGCGAATTTTAAAAGATTTGGTTTTAAACCAGAATTTGGGAAAAAGGTCACGGTTTTCCATACAATTTTGCCAAAAAAAAATTGTGACTCAACAGAAAAAAAGATATTCTACCACCACTTTTCCACCGCTACTGCCGCCGTGCCGCCACTGTCGCCGGCGGTCACGAATTTTTTACTTATGTCTTTCAAAAGTGGAAAATTTTGTGAAGTCAGAAAAAAAAAATGGAAAAAGTTATGAAGTCACAAAAAAATGGAAAATTTTGTAAAGCAAAAAAGGAAAAAATTGTGAAGTCATCAAAAGAATGAAAAAAAATTGTGAAGTCAACAAAAAAAAAATTGAAAAATTTGTGAAGTTACCAAAAAAATTGGAAACTCTTGTGAAGTCACCAAAAAAATGAAAAACTTTTGTGAAGTCACACAAAATTCAACATTACAGATATGTTTTTTTTTTTGCGAATTCCAACTGTCTGGTTTTTTGCGAATTTCGCATCGTGATGAGGAAGAAGAGTGGAGAAGAGAGAGTGGAACATGATGAACCGCCGATGGTTTGCTAGTAGTTGCCGCTACGACGGTCGAGAGGAGGATGCGATGGTGGGAAGGCTGGCAGGGAGAGAAAGAGAGAGAGAGAGAGAGAGAGAGAGAGAGAGAGAGGAGAGAGCCATTGGAGGTGGCGGCGACGAAGGTATGGCAGCAAGGAGGTGGCGGCGGCAAGGAGGTGACATATGAGAAAGAGAGAAAATAAAGAGGAAGGGAAGAGAGAGAAAAGAAGAACATGAGATAGATGGAAAATAAAATATTAAAGTGAGGGTAAAAAAGAGAGGATGTGTTAAATTTTTAAGATTTATAAGGGGTGCTAAAATTTAAAAAAACTATAAAAAAAGTGCAGTTTGGGGGATTTTCTCTTAATTCTAGGTATTTATAGGCTTTTCAATAGGTGAAGTTTTATTGAAAAACCGATGTGGGACACAAGATTTTAGTAGATATTTAAAATATATTATTCTACATTTAAAAATTCAAAAGTTTGAGAATATTCACATAAATTTTAATTACGACATTTGTTTTTTTACATGAAATTAACATTTGATTATATAAATAATTACCTACCAAAAAATGCTCATATTAGTTACTAAATAATAATTAATATTATAAATTGTAGTATTACAAATCATCTTCCACATATATTCACAGAAAAATAAATAATAAGATAGATTTTTCTTTTTAACCAACTTTGAGAATAAATTTTTTAACTGAGAATAAAACTTCAAGAATTGGTTTCAATATGCATTAGTAGTTTTGTCCTTTTAGGGTGCGTTTAATTTGATGGAAAAAGGTGGAAAAGGAAAATTTTCACCCTTTTCCATCCTTTTCACATGTTTACTGTGATGGATAATTTTCTCCGGGCAGGATAGAAATTTTTCTCGGGCAGCCTTTTTTAACTCTTTTTTCTTTCAATGTTGGATAATATTATCCTTAACTTTTGATGTAAAAATATTTTCCATGGATAAATGACATAAAAATAGGGAAGGGGTGGGGGGACCATGTGATAATTTTCTTTTTCATCCTAGTAAACACGTGATAAAAAAAAAGAATGAAAATGTTAATATTTTTTCTCATCTTTTCTTATCCATCATTTTCCAATGAAAATATTTCCATCAAAGTAAACGCACCCTTACAGAACTTTATATGGAGTGATTGAGCTTCGGAAAATAACTTATCCAATGGTAGTAAGATAAAAGTTGACTTAAAATATCCTTAATTTTATGAGTTCAAAATTATATATATAAAAAAAAGTTTGCCCCGCCAGTACTGAATTGACCCCTTTACGCGCACAATTCTTGGTCGGAACTGGCTCGTTGATAAATCGTTAGTGATCTTTCTGCCATTGAGAATTTAAGATAAATAGGAATATTAAATGAAGAACGTGCCACGTAAGACCTAAAATCAAGGGTCGAGCTCGAATCCCCGTATCAGTATCTATCTATCTATCTATATATTATATGAACGACGACTTTACAAAAAAAAATTCTATATGACACCCTTCATATCTCTGTTCCTATTTATCTAAAATTTCAAATTTTCTAAATTAAAAATCAATAATTATCATATTTTATTATATTACAATACATATATGGTATAAATTAACAAGATCAAATCTTCAATATTATTCCTAAATTTGATAGCTTTATACTCAATAATTCTCAATCATACAAAAGAAAACACTTTAATTTGTTATTTTGTACACTCGTACAACAGATCCCTTAATTAATTTATAATTCTCAATAATAATTTTGAGATATCCCAGGTTTATCTCTCTCTCTCATAAATTATATAGGTACATAGACTCAATGTTGGTATTAAGATTTATACATAATTTTTTTTATAATCCTCAATTCCAAAAAAATCAATGGTAATTGAAACCATATTATTATATGGATGCAAATTAATATTTTTCTTCACAATTTGAGTTGAATTTCTTGTAGAAGAAAATATAATAGAATGATTGAATCTTATCCAAGTGTTATTCTTACCTAAATTTATTCTTTTAGAAAAAATATTAAAACATAAATATTTTCACCTAATTCGAGTAGTTGAATATTTTATTTCAAATTGCTTTTAAATAAGACTTTATTTCTAAAGAGTCAATATAAATGAATAAGACGATGTCAATTATAGTCAATGGCTAGTTAGAGTCATAACCGTGCGGTAGATGGGTTGACTTCAATCATCACAGTGGTCAACGGGCTGATTCTAACCCCAAACACGTGGGTTTGGTTCCGACCCTCAGTCGTTGGGGTGGACGAGTCTTGAAATTTAATTTTTTATCTTTATTATTTACACTAGAGATGTCCATATATAAAAATCAAAACCATGATCGACTGGTTGCAACTCTGAACCGTAGGGGTTAGACGGGTCAATTGCATACGGACGTTTTAACTTTAAAAAAAGATGTATGTTAATCTAATAATTCAGGATATTATTCATTCTTGTAGACAATCTTCAAAAAAAATCTTTACTAAATCAATAGACGACAAAAAGTTATTTGATGTTAAAAAGATCCACCACAATTCTTATACAAAATTAACATTGGACAACCTCTTTGAGATCCAAATATAATTTGTCGCACGTTGATTTTGAGAAGAAAGATAGATTGAAAATTATCTATAAAATTGAGGGTGGATTAGGTTTAAATAATTAATGAGTATTACTAGTGTTATGACGAAAACATGTACTAAAATTAATTTCTAATCGAATTTGAGATATGTTCAATATATATTACTAAACGGAGTTAGCAAGAATAAGAAATATATTAATTAATAACCGTTTTATGCTATTGCATGTAACATTTAATAATTTTATCAGTTTTATTCAATAATAATTTTCCATCGATTTTTGACGGGTTATACACTAGTTAATAATATATAGATAGATAGAGGGATATATGTTGGAGATGCTCTCAGTTGAAAATGAGTGATCCACTGATTCTCTATTTTTTAATCGTTTCCCTCTATTTGAAAAATGATCAGTAATTCCAAATTATTTTTGGGCGATGCAGCAAACAAGGTAAAAACATTCGTGAATAAAAAATAACAGTAAAAAAAAAAAGGAAAAGAAAAAAGAATTGGCGCATTTTGTGGATGAATGTTACGTCGCTCTTATCCACAATTCGTTTTGCGCAGCGGTATCACCAGCATACAAACATAATTTTAAAGGAAACGAAAGTCGGACAGTTTGAGTGAAACATTTCGTCGAACAGGTGTGTGCTATCTCCCATGGCGACGACCTTCTCGCCTGTATCTCACTTACGCTCTGTCTTCTACGCCTCTATTGCTCCAAAAACTCGCCCCTCATTCCCAGGTCACTTGCAAACTCCACTTTTCATGCTTCTTCTTTTGTTCTTCCTTTCAAATTTGTGACTTGAGTTTGAATTTGCTGCAGATTTAAAAAATGCGTGTTCATGGAGTGCGTCGGCGAACTACGTCAAGCTTCAGGTGGCGGCGAAACCCTTGTTCACTAAGCACGCAGTAAAGAAGAGGTAACTTTGATCTCGTAAATTTCTGATGATTAGTTTCATATCAGTTTGTTAATGGATGCATCTGCACGAATATCAGAATGGGAGTGTTGAGGTGCGCAACTATTGAGGAAATAGAAGCGGAGAAGTCGATGATTGAGGAAGATGTTGTAAGAAATTATTTCTACCATCAAAGAAATCGTGACTTAATCTTTTCTTACCAAATCCTTTCTGCTTTGCAACGAACTGAGAGTGCGGTTACTTTATTCATTGATCAGAGAGAAAGGATGGAGAAGACTATCGACAATGTTCGGTCCAGTTTCAATTCGCTTAGGACAGGAAGGGCGAATCCCGCTATACTAGACAAGATTGAGGTACGAGGAAGGAGAAGGACCATCTTGATGCAATTAACATTATTTGATGTGTTCTTGTCTCTCATTTGAAGATTTAACTTCAACATTCGTCCTACTTAACGTATGTATCTATACAATTTTAGTTGTAGATGATTTAATTCATGATGAAATCTTGCATTGGCATAATTGTATTAGTCATGAGTAAAGTCTATCTTAGATTATCATTAAATGCCATTACTGGAAGCTATGAGTATGAATTTGATTAGTGAGCACCAGTCGAGTCACGAGAACCAAACCAACCCCATGTATCAGTTAACCAGCTATTAATTTGAACTTCATCAAAGTTTTGACAAGGGAGTGTTGTGAGACGATGTTTGATCAGAATTGTTGAGTTAGCCAGAAAGCAGTCTAGACGTTATTGTGCTCTATACGTTGGCATTGTGTTGTTACTGAGTTATCTTGTTTCGGAAAAGATTGCCTATCATTTTTCATTGTTTTCTCAATTGCACTGTCTTATTAGGTGGAGTATTATGGAACACCTGTTGTTCTGAAGAGCATAGCTCAGATAAGTACACCGGATCCAAGTTCCATCTTGGTGCAGCCATACGACAAATCCAGGTAGAACAGAATCAGATAATCAGTCATTTTAGATTTTAACATTCGAGGTGAACTAGCATAGGGACTGGGGTGAATATGTAAATAGCTGATGCATGAAAAAGAAGGGCTACTGCTAGGTAGAACCTCCACGATATGATGGACTTGGGTTGAGTTTGGAATCGTTTAGCGTTGCCAGGAAACGAGAATGAACTCGAGTCCAATTTTTTTTGTCTTTTTTTTTTCAATAAAATAATCTGATGTCGAGATTTGAAGATTATACTTGACATATTTGTATGCTTAAACTGGCTGTCGCATGCTACATCTTGTGTGTGATCCAATGACATTTTGATTGTCTTTTCTTTTCAGCTTGAAGTCTATCGAGAAAGCAATTGTCAATTCTGACGTTGGGTTGACTCCAAATAATGATGGAGATGTTATTAGGTTGTCTGTGCCACAACTCACATCAGACAGGAGGAAGGTATTGTAGTTACCTGAATGACAGGCTTATTGTTTGTTTAGTCGGGATGATTTCTGGAATTGGATGTGATTTATCTATGAAATGCTACCTGTCAATTCCCAATTGTCCATACAGCTCATGCAGGATCCTCTTCTCTTTTAATATATATATGTTTTTTGTTTTTGCAGGAGATGTCAAAGATTGCGGCTAAGCAGGCTGAAGAAGGCAAGGTAAGCTATCATGATATACACAAATAACTTAAGGGGGTTAATGCAAAGTAGCTACAATGGCAACCGTTAACATTTCCATTTTTCAAAGATTTTTCTTGTGCAATCCAGGGACAGCAACATTGAGTTCATATTGTTTGTAGGTTGCCATAAGGAATATCAGAAGAGATGCCATCAAATCTTATGAAAAGCTTGAGAAGGTCTAAAAATCCTACTTGCCTCTCTCTCTCTCTCTCGCTCTTGTTCACCCCTCCCTCCCCATTTCATGATTCTGTATTCTGTTACATTCTTACAGGAGAAGAAGCTCTCAGAGGATAATGTGAAGGACCTATCTGCTGATTTGCAGGTACATATATAAGTCTCTTTCTTATAAGTATGCAGAGAGAAGTATGAAGCTGCTTGAGAATCCACTTTCATCATCTTCAATCTGTTATGGTGTTACACCCCCAATTGAGCTCTGCATTATTGATTAAGAAACACTAAATCTCAGGGTGCTAAAGAGAATGTTCTGATAATTCCGTGAAACCCATTGCTATTGGCCTTTCATTTATGTAAGAAATAAAAAAAAATTATATTAAAAAGCATGTTAATGCAACTGGTTTCCTAAATTCTTGTGCTTTGTTACGAGGTTGTGGATCTTCATTATGGTTATTTTATTTTGTATTGTTAAGAGCTTTGGACTCCTAAACTTTGTTGACAATTGGACTCTCCATTTGCAGAAAGTGACAGATGAGTACATGAAGAAGATTGAATCAATCTTCAAACAGAAAGAGAAGGTATGAAAATATATCTCCCTGCTGCATTGTTTTCTTGCTAAGTACGAAACTATGGAAATACAGCTCGCTTCTGTCACCCTTTGCCACAGGGTAGTGTGTTTTGTAATTTCTCTTTTTTCATCCCATGTTAAATTGAAATTGCCTTCTTGTGTCAATAAAGATTATAACCTTCAAGGTGAAAGCATCTATTGCCCCCTAGTGTAACACGACACGAGGTCCCAATTTCTCGATCCACATGTCTAATCTTAGCTATTATGTTATGAATTGGGTTATTTCAACTTCTAGGTCATCACGTCTGCAGTAACTTTGGTAGAAACTAGTTTTTATTTTTATTTTTTTGGGAGCGCTAGATATCCACTCAACCTGTTACCGTTCTCGTCTTTCAGGAGTTGATGACAGTATGAAGAGCTCCCCGCCCGACATGTAAATGAGATTCCCTGGTGTAATGAAGTTTTGAGAAGCTCCTTTAACTAGATGGGTGGTTTCTGGTACTCTAGAACATCTGATATTTGCTGCTTCAAAAGTCCTTTTGATAGAGATTCTTGAATTGTTCTTTGTAATTTTAATTTTTTTTTTTTTTTGGTGTCAAGGCTTTAAATTCGGTCATCATGTCAGCCATATTAATATGTGGTGGGGTTATTTACCAGAGATTGATTGATTGAACTGAATTTTGTGATTCCAGAAGATAGTAGAGAAATGTTGACTTATATGTTTCCCAGGTATTTGCTTTCAGTGAATATTATTATGGCAAAAGCTTTGGTGCAATCGTATGATCCCGTACATTTTTTAATTTTTAATATTAATTCAATTCAATTAGAGTTTACTCCCTCTCCGTTTGGTTTATAGGATAGGACATATCATTGATAAGATTAATTATATAAGTGATTAATAATTCATTCAAATTTGGAATGATAAATTGTCAGTTGATTGGTGGATGGGAGCAGGGCATGTTTTTACATAATCATTCAAACCAAACATTAAGTTTGATTATTCTATTTATCAAGTCTTATTATGTCTTAGCAAGTAAACCAAACGACTCTTTCAGTGTTTTATTTTGAAATATTTAATGTCTCATTTCATAATTCCTGGGTAAAAATGGTGCATTAAAATTTTGCAATTGATTTCTATCATTACTGCAATTTTTTTTGTTTTTGTTTTTGCCAATCCTATGTCAACTATCACATCGTTGTATGAGGAATGAGGATCCACCTCATAAATATTATCTCTTCATTTAAACTATCAACTGCATGTTCAAAATGAGTCCCACCAGAAATTAAAGACAATCAAGAAAAAATAATTTTAGCAAATACTGTAATGGCGGCTAATAGTTTAGTAATGTGATAATTTGGGAGTGATTATCCATCATGACTCTTAGGGTGTGTTCACTTCGAGGTAAAAGGAGGTATAATATTATTTTACTCTTTTATATCTTGCTTGATTGAGATTTAAGAAAAACCCGGGCATGAGGTATAAATTTCCGGGCATCCCCTTTTACTTTATCCAGAGTATAAATTTATATTTCCAAAATAGAGGTATAATATTATATCTCCCATATGTTTTAATATTTTCTCTTTTATCCATCAATTTCATCCCAAGTGAACAAGATATAAATATTGTGGTCCCCCCTAGAGAGTATAAATAAGTATGTTATCACTCCAACCAAACAACATATAAAATTTGTGGTCCGCACAATGAAGTATAAATTTATACTTCATAATATTATCCCTCCATTTAGAGGTATAAATTTATACTCCCAAGTGAACACACTCCTAAAGTATTGTACACGTTGATTGATCTAATTAATGATATTTCTTTTCCTCTACAAAAATTATTAACAAATACCTAAGACAATTCTATTCTTTCTTCTAAATCGACTTTATTTTAGGTGTGTTCACTTGGAGGTAAAATGAGGTATAATATTATTTTACTTCCTTATATCTTGTTTGGTTGCGATTTAAGAAAAATCCGGACATGAAGTATAAATTTTCAGGCAGCTCCTTTTACCTTGTCCGGAGTATAAATTTATACCTCCAAAATGGAGGTATAATATTATACTTCCCATCAATTTCATTCCAAGTGAACAAGATACAAACATTGTGGTCCCCCTAGAGAGTAAATAAATATATTATTCCTCCAACCAAACAACATATAGAACTTGTGGTCCTCACAATGAAATATAAATTTATAGTATCTCATAATATTATCCCTCCATTTAGAGGTATAAAATTATACTCCCAAGTGAACACTTATATGACTATACGAGACATGTAGCTGCTAATCCTTCAATGTGCATTTAGGTAAAGCCCATTTTTATGCAATAGTTTGCAAATAGCAAATGAAAGATAAATTATATTTAGATAATAAAATGTGACATACTCAACATATGTAAGGTGTTTGAGGGATTGGAAACTGAGATCAAATATTTCAGGAATACCAACTCTACTATTAGCCCGTCAATGATTGAACGAGAAAATATGGAAAGAATAGTAGTAGTAGGCTAGTAGCTTTGGTCAAAATGTGTTCTGTAACATATGTTACATGCATGTTATCTATAAATCGGTGTTGCATGCATGTTATCTATAATCGCAAGTCCGACTAGCGCAGCCTTTTTATAATAGTCATTACCTAACTCTTTATAGTAATACACTAATAATCAAATAAAGGTTGAAGTAATTGGTCCGTTTCGAATAATTAAAACTCGAGACTTCATTCAAATAATGCCAAAAATCCAGGTTGATTTACTCACTAGCGTACTATTCCAATCTATTTGAGCAGAGATCATATTGCCAATAATTAAATTATTAGATGCATGGCTAGAATAATATCGGTGTTAGGTTATTTATAAACAAATATGATTTGTTTTACTAGTCAAGTAATATCGCATCCTATATACCATTAAATAATTTAATGTTTGCAACTACATATATTGTATAATAATTAAAGTTTACATTTTTTTCGTAATAAAATTTACTGGGTATAAAAGTTCTAACAATCATACAACTATTAAAAATTTATTATAATCAAGGTATTTAACTACAGTTATTATTAAATAACTATTTAATTAAAAGTACAAATAAATTTGCAACGAGGGTCGATCTAACCCCAATAATCAATTGCTAATTAAAAAAATTAAAAATTAAATACTAAATTTTTATTACATAGTCTAATTGAGTGTAATCAATCTTTGTTAATAATTACAAAATGAGACTATAAGAAAATTTAAAACCGATGAAAAAAATAAAAGAAAAAAGAAATAGAAACACAAAAATTGGGATAGATTAGGATCGTACAATTAGCTAATGGTGGGACCGAAGAGAAAATTCAAAGCGAAGAAAAATAGTTATAGAGAAAAGTTGGCATTTGACAAATCTTACTACTTGCTCCTATACGTAGAAAATGACTGAATTAATAATCTTTGTAGCAAAATTTTCAAACACCAGAAAACGACTCAGCCATGCAGGAACAAGTCGATCACGTTTCACGACATTATCTACAATGTGTAATACTAATACTCCACTAACTAATTAAGCCTGCAAATTATTTTCGTCTATAAATTGACCTGATTGCTCCAATTAATCATCATTCATCCAAAATCACTAATCACTAATCACTAATAGTGTGAGAACAGTCATCAATTCAAAACATACCATGATGATTTCAACGTATTATAATTTCGTAACACTTGTTTTAATAGTGTTGATGGCAAACGTGCCATGCGAGGCACAGCTATCTTCGACGTTCTACGACAGTACATGTCCCAATGCGTTGAGTACAATCCGGACCAGCATCCGGCAGGCCGTCACGACGGAGCGGAGGATGGCGGCATCCCTCATCCGCCTCCACTTCCACGATTGCTTCGTTCAGGTTAGAAACTAAAATTTTAGTAGGAGCAACACATACTATAGCATGCATGTATATTATAACTAATTAATTAATATGGTGGTGATGAATATTTATATAATAGTAATTGGTTTTATAACTAACTGTAGGGGTGTGACGCATCAGTCCTATTGGAGGATAGTGCATCCTTCACCGGCGAACAGACGGCGCTGCAGAATAACGATTCTATTAGAGGCCTTGACGTGGTGGAAGCGGCCAAGGCCGCGGTGGAGGGCGTATGCCCCGGGGTGGTGTCGTGCGCCGACGTGCTGGCGGTGGCGGCGCGTGATGCGTCGGCGGCGGTGGGCGGGCCGTCGTGGACGGTGACGCTGGGGAGGAGGGATTCCACCACCGCCAGCAGATCACTTGCGGAAAGCCAACTTCCTAGGTTTACTGATCCTCTTTCCACTCTTATATCCAACTTTGGAAACAAGGGACTAAGTGAACGGGACATGGTTGCCTTGTCAGGTACATGTAAATGTAAATGTAATCAATCATTACTAATTCAAATTGAAATCCACCAGCTGTCCATGCATAAAACTAAAACCAAAGGAATTGAATTTTAATTTGCAGGAGCTCACACAATCGGGCAAGCGCGATGCGTGACTTTCCGCGACAGGATCTACGGCAACGACAGCATCGAGACCGGATTCGCGACGACGCGGCGGCGGCAGTGCCCTCAATCGGGCGGCGACGGCAATCTGGCGCCGCTGGACCTGGTGACCCCCAACGCCTTCGACAACAATTACTTCAGGAATTTGATTCAGAGGAGAGGTCTTCTGCAATCAGATCAAGTTCTTTTCAACGGAGGATCCAGCGATACCATTGTGCAGGCCTACAGTAACAATGCTGCCACTTTCTCATCTGATTTCGCCGCCGCCATGCTTAGAATGGGAGCTATCGACCCCTTAACTGGCGGCAATGGGACAATTAGAAGGACTTGTGGTTCGATTAATTGATTTTCATCAATCAACTCAACTTCACCTCAACTTGTAATACATAAATGTCAAACCGTTTTCAAATAAATGCTTGCTGCTATATTAAGTTGTTTTTATTTTTATTTTTGGGGTTTCTGGTGTTTCTATTTAGGGCTAGGGGTAGGGGGTCTTTTTTTTCCCTTCTCTTTATTTTGGAGAATTCTTTTTCTTTTAATCGTGTGGTTGTTTACTTATTTAAGGCAAGTGTATATCACTTCTTCAATCATAACCCTAAAGAGAATATTTGTTTGTCCAAGTTTAAAAAAAATTAAAATAATACTAATGTATGTGTTAAGTGTTTATCTTATTATCCTTTTTTCATATCGCAGAATCCGAAACGCTACTTTTGGTGTGCCGGTGCCACGTAAATCCATATCTTTAGCATGCAGATAAATATGACAGATTCGAACTTTCTATTTACACATATGGTCATCTTTTGTGTGACTATTAAATAACAATCAAAATCTATCTACTGTAAATTATTCATTTATCCACTGTTAATAATAAAGAGCATTGGACATTGCTTCTAAAATCATAATACTATAATAAAAAGAGCATTAGTGATAAAGGGAATCACTCGTGTGCTATATATGTAGTGCGCTTCGAATCCTCTATCCTCAAATTTGGTGTCCCATTATATGCTCCACAATTCATATTTAATAAAACAAAATTCTTTCAATTTTGATCTATAATATTATATATATAATTATACGATTATTATATAGGGTTCATCCATACCAATAGGGTTTATATATATGTTATTTAATTTGTACTTTTTTAAAATTTTAATTGATAATTAGGGTTCATTATTCTAAAATTAGGGTATATAATTTTTTTAATTCCAATTTTTATAATAAATATTGATTAATGCTCATCATATATTACTAAAATTTTATTTTAGAATAAATATATTTAAAATAGTAATATTATTGGTGGGACACAGAGACTGGGACACAAATTGGTGACAGATGATCCCATCCGTATGTAATGAGTACGTCTACCATATTTTGATATTTTTATTTATATTAAATGGATTAAAAATTAGTTGATCGTAATTGAGTAAATAAATATTAATTAAAAGTAATTTTATTTGTCCTCTAATCCTATAACTAAGTAGCTTATTTATAATTTGATTCAAATGATTAATTATTCTATTATTTAAATGATGATTAATATTATCCATCATATCTTGGGCTCTCTAATATTGTACCTCATTATTATATTTCTCCATTTAGAGGTATGAAAAGCAAACACAATCTTGCACTAAAATTCTTTGTAATCTTCATCGGATAAAAAAAAAACAAAAGAGGGAAAGTCAAAGCTTGTTCTCTAACCTCTACGAGCCAGGTGATATAACATAACACCTTTAAGAAGAAGTTTACTGAAGAACGACACTTTGGGTCCGATTTTATTAGAAAGCCCACCTTGTGCGTTGAATTTGGCAACAAAGTTATGGGCCAGGTCCAATTGTTAGGCCCAGAGATTAAACTGGATTGCCCCCAAACCTAGCTTAAATTTTGATTATGATGTTTTTTTTTTTTTTTTTAGATAATTTATGTGGATGAAGTTTATCAAGTATGCTATAACGAATTTAGTCAAAAAATTTAAGGTGCAAATGCAATTAGTTTGTTTATATCTGCGTTCTCGTAAATGTACAAACATTTGTTAAAATATGGTATTTTGGTAAGACTGAAAATATAAGTAAAATTAATACTAATGTAGTGATTTATTTGATACTAGTATATAAATTGTATATTTTGAAAAAGAAGGAAAGTCTTAATAATAGGGAGGGAGGCGTCAATAAGGTTTCAATTTGAATTGTTCTAATGCATAGGTAGAGACAATTTATCTTTTCCTACGCAGTATATGAATGAATAATCTTGGAAACAAATATTTGCTCATTCCACCAGATATGTATCACATTAGTTTAATAAATATTTGATAGATAATTTTTTAGTGGAGAAAAGAACACATCATAATTAAGAAGGTGTTTAGCTGAGCTTATAAGCTTCTTAAAACGACTTATAAGCTAGAATTTAAGATCTTATGAGTTGTTTTAAGGAACTTATAAGCTCAACCAAACACCCTCTAATTGTTGTAAATTTTAAACTAAAACGTGTGTGGGGAGTATTGTCCCAAAAACTACATCGATACATGTTCACCAAAAATTAACAACAAATCAAAGTTGTAACTTTTTTTTTCAGTCACAAGTTAGAGAACTAGTTTTCTAAGATAGACACAATACTACACGTAAAAGTAAGTTCCTAGTTTTTTAAAATTATTTTTTATTTTTTATTTAGAGATGAAAACATGCTTCTAAATAGATAGATACAAATCATATAATGACTACTCTTAAATGTTCCTAGACTATCAATTTAAAAGATGTTGGTCGAAAATAAATAGGTTTAGTTATTCCTCATCACCATTTTTGCTCTATATGGATAATTATTATCTGATCTATAGCAAGTTCCAGATTATCCAGCCACTTGATGCTAGAATTTATCTACTAACAAATAGTGAGAGAAGTATATATGTAAATGTCCGATTTCCGTTTTGAGTTGGGACAAAAGATTTGATAACCAAAACACTCATATCACTTTAAGGCTTATATTTAAAATTCGTCTAATAAAAAATTAAAATTTTATAAGATAACTATGTTTATTCTTCCCTAAAATAAAAATTAGTGCGGATTTTGATCACCATGAAGTACGAGAAGAACGTTTTTTTAGGACGGTAATTTTTACTGTTTTTTAATTATAAGTCAAAATTTTGCGGGCTTTCAATTTTAGGACAATATCTAAAATATTGATCAATTTTAGGACAAAATTGAGCCCGATCGGGCTGAGTCGCACTTCACTCTCACGTGAACTCAAATCTTTGGCCTGATTCCTACTTGGTTGCCAACTAGGCGGTCCATTTATCAATTGTATATATTATTATTACAAACAAAAATCAATTATTCACCCTACAAAGTAAACTCGTCCAGAAAAAGAAAACAAAACCACACCGCAGCCGCCCCAAGAGTCGATTATGTCAATTACATTTAGTTCGGGCAGTAAAAATTCTGATTTGCAATCGATTGTGACTAGGGTTCTTCAGCTTTGGGGTGGTTGTTATGTGTTTTTGTTTTTTTTTCCTGGACGAATTTACTTTGTAGGGTAAATAATTGATTTTTGGTTGTAATAATAATATATACAATTGATGAATGAACCGCCTAGCTGGCAGCGAAGTGGGAATCGGGCTAAAGATTTGAGTTCACGTGAGAGTGAAGTGCGACTTACCCGACCGGGCTCAATTTTGTCCTAAAATTGATCAATATTTTAGATATTGTCCTAAAATTGATTAATATTTTAAATATTGTCTTAAAATTGAAAGCCCGCAAAATTTTGGCCTATAATTGAAAAATGGTTAAAGTTACCGTCCTAAAAAAAAGCTTTTCTCCCATGAAGTAATAAAAGATTTTCTTCCTAAAAAAAGGGTAAAATTTTAAACATAGCACTCGAATCTTTCACTATAGCCCCCATTAAAATATTAATAAAATTTAATTATAAAAGTACTATTATATCCTTATAGCCCCCAACTTATAATTTTAATTAAAATTTAAGGTAATATTTTATTCTATAACCCCAACTTAAATTCAAATGCAAGTGGTTGGCGGGTAGTAGTGTCGGGGAAATGGATCCGCGGGGGCGGAGATGATGAGTGGCGGTGGCGGCGGAGATGTCTACAACTTCACGGAGATCTGGCCACGGTTTTAGATGAGCGCCAATGCCGCGTCGTATGGTCTGGGCTTGGATCCGATGTTGACGGATCAGAGATCGAACGACAATTTGCGGAAGCGGCGGGATGAAGACAAGCATTGCGCCAAGGGAGTAGCTTCCACCAACAGCAGTAATGGCGGCAGCTGCACCAACAATAACAACGTCTCGGTATTGTTCGAACTGAAAAGTAAAATAAAATCGAGTTATTGAAGCGTAGTGAATGATTAAATTATGTAGTTGCATCTGATACAATTGTTGTATGCCTAATTGAATTTTTTTTGTAATTTCGATTGTGAGGTGGAATTCGGCGTGTGTAATTGTATAGTATATGTATGCATAGTGAATTGTGCGAGTGCTGTTGAAATGGGGGCTATAAACATATCATTTAATTTTTTAGTTAGAATTTACATGGGGGTTATAGAATAAAATATTACTTTAAATTTTAACTAAAATTATAAGTTAGAGGCTATAAAGATATAATAGTACTTTTATAATTAAAATTTATTAATATTGTAATAAGGAACTATAGTGAAAGATTCGGAGGCTATATTTAAAATTATCCCTAAAAAAATTCAAACACAAAAGAAATCAAACTGTTACTATTGATTTAATAACTTATGCATGCATGCCCAAACAATAAAAAAACAAATAAGATGGGTTTTAAGGGCCCAGCTTCCCAGTTAAGCAACCCAAGATTAATAATCACCTATCTTTCTAAATTATAGCTCGAATAAATTACTAATTTCAGGTACAGTATATTTTAATTGACAAGCGTAGCTTAAAGAATTGAGCATACTTTGGGAGTATCTAAATCTCATGCACAAATATTCTACTATAAAAAGTGGCATTGAATAAAATACATCAATATTTTATTATATGTAGTATAAAAAATTATCATCATTATTTTACTTTATAGTGCAGACAAATCGACGACTTTCTTGTCCCATCTTTATTTAGTCATTCTTTGACTTCAAATTCGAAATCGGGAAGGTTAAGACATAAGAGAGTGAGTAAAATCAATGTCTTTAAAATCGAACTGAAAAGCGAATCAGTTATTTGATCGGGTTATTGGATTATCGGTTGGACAGATTAACTAGTTCTGAAAGAACCGAACGACCCGTTATTCAGTTATTATTTTATATATTTCATATAGTTATGATATATATATATATACATTAAAATATGTGTGTATATATATACATTAAAATTTATAAATTAGATTTTTAAAAATTTCATATATTCCAAATTTCAACATTATGCATAAATATATGGGGAAAATGCAGATTAAAGATAAGTTTCAAACAAGCAACGCATGATTAGCAATTTATTCTATTAGCAAGTAAGCAAGAACATAAAGAGAATACTTGATGTTTCTTGTAAAAGCTTTTAACGTATTTTCGCGAAGACAAACCGTGGCAAATATAGATGAAATTTGATTGTTACTATTTCTATTGTTCATAAATCTAAAATAAAAACTCTAGTTGAAGAGCTCCAATTGTATACTATAGTCGAAAATTTGCAAAAGAAGCAACGCCAAATTTATTTATTTTTAGTTGGCCGGGTTGTTGGTTTTTACAGGTCATTGGGTCGTTAGGTCATCTGTTTTTAGCGGTTTTCAGCGGTTCACTTCGGATTGGTACACTTTTAAATTTATAGAAGAATCGAATCGACCACATGACCGAATCACCAATTTTTCGGTCCGATTTTAAAAACACTTACTAGAATAATATCAAGAATATTATACTTGTTTTCTCATATGTACGAATTAAATATTAGCAAAACCTCGATGGCTGATTTTTCTTTAATATATTACGCCACTTTCTAGCAAACATTATTTAATTGATAAAGAACAAACTTTAGATTTCCCGTAAACATATTCGAATTGTTAACTTTACTTTTTTGCCACTTATTATAACTGGTTGATAGACTATTAAAGATGAAAGATTAAATTTGCAATTAGATAATAATCATGAATAATATTTTGAATTTGAATTTGAATTTTTTTAATTGTGTTTGAATAATAATAATAATGATGATAACAATAATAATAATAATAATAATAATAATAATAATAATAATAATAATAATAATAATAATAATAATAGAAAAAGAAGAAGAATGGAATGGAAATGTAGAAATTAGAAACATTCGGAAGTGGGTCCGTTTGGCGCGGCTTGCGAGATCCGAGGCGACCCACTTATTCCGCCACAGGCTAATTTAAAATTTTTAGAAAATGAGGTTGTTGCCAAATTTTGAAATTACACATGATTTGTTTATAATTTTTTCTCAGTAAATACGAACTTTATCGATTTCCTTCGAATTAAATCTTATGTGGACATAGGGATTGTCGGTATGATGGCCGAAATGTACAAAACGACATCGTTTCGCCTAAAGAAATAGTATTAAAATTAAATAAAAATAACTTGCAAATTGCAAACTCAAATTTTCAATAAAAGAAAATATAAAATAAAACTAAAATCACATTTCTCTCCTCCCACCCCTTTCTCCCCCGTCTGTGTTCCTCTCGAAGTCAAGAAAGTCCGTTTTGTTTTCTAATAATTTCACGTTCTAAATTTCTCCTCATAATGGCGATAGATTGGCCTTTAACAATGGTCGCGCCCAAAACTCCCAGTTGAAGGCAAGGGCATTTTCGAGGGAGCATAGTGAGAAGAAGCTGCTAGCACATAAGATAACGATATAGATACAGATCGAGAGATGGTGAGGTGGACACCGTCGCCACCACCGCCGTTGAACCAGAGCCAGATGGGTAGGGAGAAGATGGCCGACATCAAGTTGATAATTTTGCTTCAAAACTTGATTATGCGAAAGTGGGAAAGTGGGGTATTGCTTGTGGCGGTTGCAGAAATGAGGGTTGGCGAGTGAGAATAGGGGTGGGAGGGGGACAGACGGGAGACGAGAGAAAATGCGATTTTAGTTTTATTTTACATTTTCTTTTATTAAAAAAATAAGTTGACAATATGACGTTATTTTGTGTATTCCGACTTCCACAGTGGCGATTATAGCGTCCACGTAAGATTCATTTTGGGGGAAGCTGGTAATTGGTAGTATAAAATTATTAGAAAAGACAAAAGAAAAGTAAAGTTCATGTATACTGATTTTAAATGACTGATGAAAGTGATTAAAAAATAAAATAATGGCCGCGTTTGTATGTGAAAAGGTCACATTTTATGTGAACGGACCAAAAAAATACATGGTCACACTCTTTGTGAAATAAAGTATAAAAAAGAAAATTATTTTGATTACTATCAACCATTAATTTGTCACTAATTTGGAGAGGACTAAATTGTTTTACAACATGATGACAAGTTCTTTCTTTTGCTCCAAAATCAAGAATTGTGATTTGTGTTATTGAAATTAAAATACATATTTTAATTAATATATTTTTTATTCATATTTCCGTTACTATATTTTTTTTTTCTATTTTTTAAAAAATAAAAGAAAAATATTGTAGTTTATTTGGTTACTATTTTGTTAGTAGCGACGAAATATTCTGTCTATCAGATTAATGGCGAAATCTATGATGCGGGGTCAACGATGGATGGACTCCCGTTAGTAAGTTGTCACGGAACATAAATTCCCTAATTATGTGTCTTAACGACGAGCGATTTTGCATCGATTGAATTATTTCGTTATAAAATTTGATGGCGCAGTGATAGATTTTTCTTCATTTTTTGTGCTTTTTTTTATGGCGTCATATTTGTTGACTATTTTTCTTTCTTCTTTTTTCTCCGGCGACAAACTATTCTCCATAAATTAATTATAACCAATTTGTGTTTTGTGATATTGGTCAAAATAGTTGTAACTAACTACACTTCTTTGCCACATAGATTTGGTTTCTCCCATTTATCTCACTTGACCCTTGCCGCTTGCCTCATTTCATTTTCTTTGTCCCACAATAATTGTTTCTCTGTCTCTCCTTCTTTGGCCTTTGCTTCAATTCTTCCATTGCGTCCCAATCATTTCTCATTACCATCTATATCAATTAATCAAATATCTCACTGTAATTCCAATCTCCACCACGTTTCAAATGAGCCACACTACGGATGATTTGTTGAGCCGCTGCACTTTAATTTGTAATTTGCATCCATAATCCATTGATGGTTTGAGGGGAAAATAAAATATATGTCAGATTGATTTGATGGATCAACAGTGACGCAGCGGTGGAATGAAGTCGGTCGGATCTATAAGCGCCGACGTCGACGGGGGATCCACCGAAACCGACGCTAAATAGAAAAGATTCCGCGGCGGGCGGCGATCCGCACTTCCTCCGGCGTTAGTGCCACATCAGCGCAACGTGCGAAAGTACTGACTGGAGTTGGTGAAAACGAGAACGAGTGGCCGGCGTACAACGGGAGAAGCAGGAGGTACCACTCCGTGATTCGGTCTACTGAGTCCCCCCACGTGAGAGTTTTTAGTAACCGTACACGCAGATTAGATATTTATTCCCTCTTATTTTTAGCCTTTTCCATTTCAACCAATCGCCACGAGACACGTGCTATCGACCCCTCCACTTTTGGCATGTCCCCAATAACCCCGTCGACACACTTATTTTCCACAAATCTTTTTTGGAGAATAATTATTAAGCATAAAAAGATAAAATATCGTCAAATCAGGACGAAATCATATTAATCATCAAATGCGGATTGAGGGAAAATTTCCAAAAAAAGCCTTAATAGTAAAGAAAATTTTTAAGTTTTGATAGACGATTGTAAGACGGCTCGCAGCGGTCGTCTCGTTTCCCCGGCTCGAAACGCCGCTGCAAGCCACCACGTCTCGAGCCCGTCCCGTCACAACGAGACCATCTCGCGCTGGACTTTTTTTTTTCAAAATATGGCGCGTGCAACGGGTTTAAACGGCTATTTTAGCCAATTTTCTTTTCTTTTAATTTATTCACACCTATAAATACCCCACTTCATCACATAAATTTTTGAGCCAAAACTCAAAATACCCCTTCTCAAACACAAAAGATAAATTATAGCCCTTTTTTTAAAAAAACTCAAAATACCCTTTTGAGTTTGTTTAGAACTTTTATGCCCTTCATATATATAAGAAGATTGCATTTAATTTGTATCATACACGAAGATTAATTTCTTGTATGAATTTCCGGCGAAATTTTCCGGCGACATTATCCGGCTAAAAAATCCGGTGAAATGTTTCCGGGTAATTTTTCCGGCGAAAAATTTCCGGCGACAATTTTCGGCTAATTTTTCCGGCGAAAATTTGAATCATACACGAAGCCTAACTTCATGTATGATGCATACATGAAATTATCTTCGTGTATGTATCATACATGAAAAATTATCTTCATGTATGATATAAACTTGATTTTTTTGGAGGCAAAATTTTCGTGTATGATGCATACATGAAAGTCAGTCTTCGTGTATGTATCATACATGAAAACTTATCTTCATGTATGTTACAAATTTGAACTTTTTGGAGGCAAAAATTTTCGTGTATGATGCATACACGAATTAGGCTTCTTGTATTGTCCATACATGAATGTTAGTCTTCGTGTATGATGCATACATGAAGTTAGGCTTAATGTATGATTCGAATGTTTGCCGGAAAAATTCGTCGGAAATTTTTCGCCTGAGAAATTTGCAGGAGAAATTTGCCGGAAGTTTTTCGCCTGAAAATTTCGCCGGAAGTTCATACATAAAATTAGTCTTCTTGTATGATTCAAATGAAAGTTAGCCTTCTTGTATACTCATTAAGGGTATATTAGACTTTTTACAACTTAAAGTGGTATTTTGCAACTTTTAAACTTAAGGTGGTATTTTACAACTTTTGTTTAAAAAAAGGGGTATTTCACCACATTCCTTTCACACCAAATTCATCTTTTTCCTTTAGTTCTCTCAATTTTTTCGCAAAAAAAAAATGTCTTCGTCGTCGGACTCCTCAACCGACTACTCTTCTCATGGCACCGACGACGAGATATGTCGATGGTGACGAACCTCCAAGCTACTGCCGCTCGACTTTTCGCCTCCAAAAAAAAAAGGTAAAGAGGACGGTCGTACACTGCGATCGGGAGGCAGCCCTGCAACAGTTGATGGCCGACTACTTCAACGACAACCCGACGTATGGCCCAACATTTTTCCGCCGGCGTTTTCGGATGCACAAGCATCTGTTCTTGCGCATTTGCGAGGCGTTGGAGCAGAATGTGCAGTACTTCCAGCAGAAACAAGATGCAACCGGAAAATGGGGCCTCACGTCGGTGCAAAAGTGCACAATGGCCATTCGCCAACTAGCCACCAGTGGAGCGCCGGATACATTCGATGAATACTTGAAGATCGGTGATAACACCAACCGTCTTTGCCTCCAGAAGTTCTGCAAAGGTGTCATCGAGCTGTTGGGTGACGTGTATTTGAGGAGGCTAAATGCTCAAGACACCGCTCGGCTGCTGCGGATGCACGAGGAGAGGCATGGCTTTCCAGGGATGCTCGGTAGCCTGGACTGCATGCACTGGGTGTGGAAGAATTGCCCGAAGGCGTGGTCGGCTTCCTACGCACAAGGAGATGTTGGCGTGCCTTCCTTGATTCTTGAGGTTGTAGCGTCTCAAGATTTATGGATCTGACACGCCTTTTTTGGAGTAGCCGACTCCAACAATGATATCAACTTCCTCAATCAGTCGCCCTTATTCGATGACGTGCTTGAAGAACGGGCTCCGCTGTGCCAATTCGTGGTGAACGGAAAGCCCTACGACGGCGATTACTCTTTAACCGATGGGATCTACCCGGATTGGGCGGCTCTGATCAAGGCTCCTCTGCTTGCACCGGACGAGAAGGCGGCGCGGTTCAAAAAGATGCAGGAAGTGGCGAGGAAGGATATTGAACGGGCATTCGGTGTTCTTTAAGCCCGATGGAAAATTATCCGGAACCATGCACGGAACTGGTACACACAGCACCTCCGCAACATCATGTTTACGTGCATTATTTTGCACAACATGATCATTGAAGACGAGAGGGAGGATGCGGAGAACTGGAGAGAGGACATAGAAACAACACCGGGTAGTAATGTAGTTCGAGTCCCCATTCCGCTTTCCTAGAAGAATTTTCTCAAATGGGACGCCACATTGAGAGATACAAAAGCACCATCGGCTCACAAATGATTTAATCGAGCATGTTTGGAGCCGATTTGGGCCGGTTGAGGAGTAGGATGTTTTTTATTTTTTAAATTTCAATTAATGTAATGTTTTTATTTGTTTTATTTTAATTAATGTATTGTACTAGTTATTTGTTTAAATTAATGAAAATTCAATTTTTCTTATTAAAATTAATGCAAATACAAATTCAAAAATTAGATAGAGACACCCCGTAGAAACAGCCCAACTGCAGTTCACTATCTCTATCTCTAAAAAACTCTTAGAGACACCTTTATAGATACTACTATTGCAGGTAGTCTAATATTTGTAATTATGGGCGAAACCTTACTTAATAAATTGAACTATGAGATGTGACCTTTTCTTAAGATCGATATAAAACTACTTTAGTTGTCAAAATGAAATGGGTACTTTCACTACTTTGGTATTTTATTATACTGGTTGATCAAGTGGTCATGTACAATATTTTATGTGCCGAACTTGATTCAAGAGTATAGTTTAGGGTAGAATACTTTTAAGTTGAAAGAAAAAAATATTATCTACCCCTTGTGGTGTAACCAAAATAGTCAAGTTTAGTATTCAAATAATTATAGTATGAATTACATGAATTTCAAACAAGTTAATTTCTCGAATGGATGTCTATTGACACCAAAAAATTATTCAAATGCAAATAGTTGACTAAAAGGACTTGAACGTGTTTCACGCAGAAAATACTTTGAATTCTCATTTTCTTAATAAAAAATAGATCTAGGTAATTTCTGGTATTTTTTCTTAGGGTTTAGAAACATATTGTTTTAGCAAGTCACCTCCAACTTGCCCATTTCTTTCTATTAATAAAAATTTGAAAATTTATGTTCGCTAATTTCTTTTACGCGCCACAAGTGCATAAGTGTAATTGTGTATATGAAAGCAATATCGTATCCACAGAGATTGATCTAAGATTAATAACTCAAATCTTAGAAGACATGTATTTATAGGGAAAAATACAATAGTTGATTTCTAATAAGAATAGATTAATACCAAAAAAAGAAAAAAAAAAAGATAAGATAGTTTCGGATTTGGCTGCCTTGGATGTGCAGACATGAAGTGGAGAAGTGCGAGCTCACATTAGTCCGCACATTGCTTCAGAAACATGAGAGTTTTTCTTGGTGATGTGCGGTCGCACAAACATCTCCGACAGACGCACATTGAGCTCGGGCATGACTAGTGCTAACATCAAGTCGTTCTTCTACATTCATGCTCCGTTTCTTGCACCGTTTTCACCGTTGGACCTCTTTTCACCCCCCCCCCCCCCCCCCCCTCAATCCTCAAACATTCATTCCTCCAATTTTTAACATTATTTTCCTATAATCATCAAAACGACAATCAAGTATCACATTCTTTAAAGAAGACAAAATCTATCAATTAAGGTCATTACAAACATGATTTTCATTATAAATATGACTCAAATACCACTAGTAAAAAACCATGTTTGTCAATTTACATAATTATTTTCGAAGATTTCTATCATTTTATAGGTTCCTTTCCCCATATAAAAAAAAGGTTCGTTTCGTTTTTTTTTTATTTTTTTTATTTTTTTTAAATGTTCGTAACCTCATATTGACATTAAAAATATCTGAAAATTATAATGTCTTAGAATTAAAATTTAGAAAATTTTGTACTGTATAGACTTTAAGATAAATGAAAGATATTGTAAAAATAAGTTAGAAACGTAAGAAGTAATTATGACATATTCCATCTTTAATTGCTTAACGTTGTATATGAAATCTATATTCGTAAAAGAATAAGAGACGATAAGTGAGCCGACTTGTTGGATGTTGAACCTAGTAATTTCTTTTTTTCACGCGGCCCCATGCCAATTTAATTGGACCTATCCTTCGCGCGAGTGTATAAGTTATGAACTCGTTGAAGCGGACAATAATTTTATTGTAAAATTGCTTCAAATTTTGATAGTTGGCTTGCTCCCCATCACACCCAATATCAATGTAGTATTTAGCAAGCCACTCAATTTCATCGGGTGTGTAGTTGGAGCCTCGACCTCCACCACTGGTTGTCGCCGCTCTCCCCTTAGCCGTGGCCGCCGGCTTCTTGCCCTTCCCCTTGGCCGTGCTTGTCGCCGCTGCTTTACCTTTCCGGCGAGGAGGTGATGGCTCAACCTAGCCTTCATCCTCGTCCACGTCCACGTCGGCATCATCATCTTCGTCATTGAGATTGATGCTTCTCAATCGGTTGTAGGCATTGGATGGCGTGTTGAACGAACGATATCTACTGGGCAGCGTTTTGAGAATTGTTGAAATGGTTGCGACAACCACGAAGATGAGAATTGGCCAAAATCGGGAGACGTGGAGAATTGACCAAAACCAGGAGATATGAAGAATTGGGGGTTTGAATTGGGACTCGAAGAATAGTTTTGTTGATATTATTGTTTGAATTGATTTTCATTATCTCTCATAGTTTCAACACACAAAAGACACAATTGAAAGTAGAAATTGAAGAAGGAAGAAAGTGAGAGTGAAGAGTGGAAGAGGTGTGAAGAGTGAAGGGATTGAGGTAGTATTTATAGTGAAATTTGGGTAAAATAACCGTTACAAGTGTTGAGAGCGAGGTCAAAATATCGATACTCCTCTCGAACCCGATGCCATCGACAACACCTACAACGACCTCGACGAGGTCGAGTCGATTCCGGACTCCAAGATCGACCTCAGAGATTGACACCCACTATGGGTGATCTAAGTATTAAATCAGCAAATATATATATACCCAATTGTACTTGAAGTTATTCTAGATTCTTTACAAAATAAAGATATTCTAAATTACTTGAAGGTAAAAAAGTAAAAAATCTTAATACTGTATGTCTAAGTGGCTCTTTCAAACAAAATTACGTAGTAAGTCACACTTGTCAAGAATAGCACATCTCAACAAAAATAAAGTCAATAATAGCTATCATCGTCTCTATTTATTAATAATTAAACATTTAGTAATTACTCATTAAGCACTTTGATTTTCTTATTAATTAATTTAGGGAAACGCTCTTTGGAGTATGTATTTTAGTTTTATTGACATTATGAACTTTTATTTTAGGAGATGCAATCATGGGGATATTACTATTCGGTAGGTGATGTCTACATGGTAGTATATTTTTTTTAAGCAGAATACTGGTAGTATATTTAATATTATGACTTAAGAACTTACTTTAAATATTATGAACTGAAAAAAAATGAAATTTGAGATAATTATATTTAGTTGATATAAATTTCAAACAATTAGCATTTTATATCTCTTACGACTTAAGAACTTACCGTAAATATTATGAACTGAAAAACCAAAATGTATTGAACTCATTCGAAGAAAACCCATCAATGATGCAATTGTTGCAGGATATGTATGCCGTAGGGTGTACACGATATGAATTTAATGAAAGTAGAGTCATCAAATTCTCTTGCTGAATACATATTGTGATTTTGAAGGATATAAATATTTGTGCAAAAAAATTTCTTGTTCATTAGTACCGGATTATTATTTTGTTGAGACTTCGACCGTGACGGACAATTTAAAGCAATAACAATAGAAATTCTATAGTGAATTTCGGAATGTATTTTAGTTAGTAAATCAGTTTAAATTAAATCACTGTCAATATTCCTCCTATATATACTTAACAAATAGAGTGTGTTATTAGTTATTACCCATTATGAGAATGTGAGAAAATGAAAAAATTGTGAACCGTCAATTGTTAGTCGTTTCATGCTTGACTATATAATGTGGTATTAGTTGATTAAGATATTGGGAAAATTAATAGAGTTTTTGATTTATTCTAAAATCCAATTGATTTCAATTGAGTAGATGAGCCAGCAGTCTAAACTTTACTAGAGCTCACTGTTTGAGTATAGAGATTTTATCTTTAAGTGTTCAAACTGAAGAAGACAACCAGACTGAGAAAGCAGTTCAAGATTAAGATGGTCAGTCAGACCAGAACTCGACTGACTCTAGGACTGAACCATGTAATTCATACGTGTCGAGCAGTTTTGTGGAAGTCACACGCTCCAAAGTCAAGAAAAGAAGACTTGGAAAACGGAGGAAGAAGAATACTTCGAATTCAAAATTCAAATCTACTCAAAGTACAAGACATGCTGCAAATTTCCTTAGATGGACCGGCCATAGAGACATGCCAAAAGCAAGGCTCGCAGGTGCCATTTTAGGAAAGTTTGCAGAGAAGTAGGTGGAGTGTCATACTTTTTGGCAGGGGTCAAACGGCTCTTTCCAACGGCTAATTGATCTCCCTCCCAATAAATAGAGGTCTCCACATTGCAAGAAGATTACTGAAACAATTCACGCGCACAAGCATTCAAGCAAACTCAAGCAAGTAGCTTTCTTCTAGCAAGAACAACATCAAGTGTTAGAAGCAAAGTTGCAGAGTTTTCAATCCTCTTCTTTAGCTTCCTTCTAGTTTTCTCAAAGCCTGTTCTTTGATCGAGTCTAGAAGTTTCATTTCTTGCTGTATCTAAGCAGATTCTCTCTTGCAGATTGAGTCTCTAAGCTTTAGGAAGAAGCCTCAACTTTTCTAAGTGTTGAAGGCTTCATAGTTGGAAAAATGCCAACCACGATTTCTAGGTTTTCTTTGAACCCGTATTCATAGAGTCTAGGTTCTTTAGAACCCGTAATCTAAGATAGGCTGTATACTTACCCGTAAAAGTATTGTAAGGTTTTGTTCGAACCCGTAATTGAACTGGTTAGACTGTTTGGTGCCCGCAAATCAAACTCAACGTTTGATAAGCACGCGAAAGCTTATCTAGCAGATTATTCCCCCGAAAAGGAAGTCGTGAACGTAGGGTTTCATTTCCAAACCACGTAAAAATAGTGTGCATTTTATTTACAGTATTTACTTTCAGTTTTCTAACCAACTTGACCCTGCATAAAACTATCTTTCTAAAAATTACACTAAGTGTCTGGGAACTTGACATTCTTAGTAAAAGATTTTAGTTTAAGAATTTCGGACTCTTTAGAAACTTAAATGGACTAACTGCCCTTTTCAATATTGAAACAACATGAACCTAATTTACTGATATTAGAAATCAATAAAAAAAAAATTTAGCAGAATATTAATAATCTTTCATTCTATATATTTATAGGCGGGCAAATAAAAATGGTCGGGATAGTGCTACTATATTTCATCTTGAGACGTCGTGTTTAATATATTAATTGTCTGTCAAATAAAATGTTACCTTTCTATTTCTAACATAACTTTTAGCGAAGGAAGATGTGAATCAATGGAAAATCAAGGAGATATCGTATCGATGAGATGGAAAATCGTCCATTTGGGGATGGCCTAGTGGTAAAAGTGGAAGCCTGAGACTGAAAGGTCTCAGGTTCGAACCCCATGATACGCTTCTATAGGTCGAACCTGTCACACTTGTACTTGGAAAGTGTGGTTTACCTGCTCTGTGTGGTTTGCAGGCTACTGCATCAGGGACGGGACAAGAATTCAGGTTATAGACAACATAGAACTGACAACAGGTTTTAATTTTTTTGTCGTCAATTACTAAATAGACCACAACGTAGCTATACCTGTTGTCTTTAAGCATAAAAAGATGTGGTTATAGACAATAGGTTTCAAAACCTGTTGTCTTTGGCCTTTTTTTTTTTTTTTTTTAAATTTCTAGACAACTCGCCTTTATAACTATTGTCTATTATTGTAATAAACAACATAGATTTTTACACTATTGTCTATAATGATGCATATAGACAAAGGTTTTATATATCCATTGTCTATTAAATACATAGACAATAGATATTTATAACCTATTGTTAAAAAAAAAAAATCAAACATGGCGCGGCAATTCCCCACAACTTCAACTAATTTGGGCAAATTTCCCCCCAATTCCCAAACTCCACCGCCGTAATTTGGGCAAACCTCTCACCTTCTCCACCATTCATCTACCCACCACCACTCTCGCCGTCTTCTCCATTGCACCACCGCTCTCGCCATCTTCTTCCATTCCATTGCAGCAGTAGCAGAAGCTGATCCTACCGCTGCTTTCCTTCCAAACCCACCGACATTGCTCCTTCCCCACGCGCCGAAGCCACCATCACCGCCATCGCAGCCTTCCCCGCGCCGACGCCACCATTACCGCCGTCACAGCCTTCCCCGCGCTGACGCCGGAGACTTGAGGTGAATTTCGTCCATCACTAATCTTTATTTTCTTTCGTAGTTAAGAAATGTGGCAGCAATGTGGGTTTCTTTCTCTCTTTCTTGCTGAGCTTGATTGATGTATATTTAGTTTGTGATTTAATTTGTTGATTGCATTCAATCTTTAGGATTCCGGTGAATTTTTGTTAGCTTCAGTCAATTTGAGTAATTGGTGCTTGAGTTTGCTGATAGTTTTCTAAGAGAAATAAAAAAAAATTGGATTAGGGCTAAGTATTTATATTCCTGTTTCTTTGTGTTCATGCGACTCCCCACTTTATTGGAGTGGGAAAAACATGAAGAAAAAAAGCAGGTAGTGTAAGTGTTAATTGATACTTATTAGTTTATGATATATTATGCAATGTGATTAGTAAATAGTTTACTTGAAATGCCTTCAGAGCGAAGATTTCTTGCGAAGAAATGTAGTAAGCCAAAATCTACATATTACATCGTACATGTATACATATTTAATTTTTCAAACCATCATCTACATTGGATTTGAGGACAAAATCTGGAGTTAGAGATAGAAATAAGAGCGACATTTTTCTAGAGAGAGATTCATGATCAAATTGAGACATACTGCTTAGTTTTAACAATAGCGGCATAAAAGCTGGTAGATCAACATATGATACCAAAATAAGTTGTGAAGTTATCAGTTTGCAATTCACATAGATATTCAATTGTTTGATCAGTTCAAGAATTGCCGTGTCTCTTCCTTTTGTGTGAAGACATGGACACAGTTGATGACTTCCTCAAGTTTCATCTTCCATTTTTATTGATGAGGATCTCAGAACCTCTGATGTCTTTTTCCTAGTACGCTTCGTGTGCCAAAAATGGTGAGAGACTACCTTCATTAGTTTCTTAATTTCGCACCACTTGCAACTCGACATTACTCTTTTGCTCTCTTGCAAGCAGATTCTGGTTTGAAATATATGTTTCAAATCTTCGTTCTCCTTCAACAGATCAGCATTACTCTTTTGCTCTGTTGCAAGCAGATCCTGGTAGGAACGTTTCAAATCTTCGTTTTGCTTCAACATATTCTCGAGAGCTTCTCCTGCATATATCAGAATGAATACACAATATCAATATGATGCGTTTGAAAGTTCATCTTATACATACATGTTGTATTTACCTTCCTTGTCTCATTTTCCAGTCTCTATCTCTCGATGAAAATAACATGATACTACTATATGACTTAAGAAGATAAATGGGTGAAAATATGTACATATAGGTGAAACACTCACTGATTGTAACTAATAAGTAATAACATGTTACTACCTATATTGTTGCAGCTGCAGCTGCACACATCTTTAAATTAGTAATTGAATTTTTGGGAACAAGTACATTTGTGTTGAGCAAATTCCAACTCAATATGGTGGACTGAGTAAAGATGGAGATTTTGTAGTAGCTGATAGTGTTACTGAAGTAATTTTGAAACCTTCAGCCAACCACATTGTTGAATTTCCTGTCAATCAGGTGACGGATTTCTCTTACAAGTTTTATTAAACAGAAAATTATAAATATATTGTGATTTTACATTTATAATGTTGACTGGGTTTTTAGAAGCATGTAAGAAAAGTCTGTTTAATTATTTTGGTTGGATTCTCTGCAAGATGAAAATATCAGAGTCTTGTTTTTTTCTTTGTATGCTTTTATCTGTTGACTGTTTGCTTGTTGTCTGACAATCTTGTGATCTTCTTTCTTTTCTGAACAAAGATATTGTTCAAGCTGATGCTTTTGTGACTTGTCTTAATTAACCTATTTTCTGTTTTCCGCTCAATTTAATAAATTTTATAACTATTATATGCAATATAGAAATCAATGAATAATTCATGTAATACTTGTCAATCCCAATTATATAAATATATACATTCAGGAAAGTGTGGTTAGTTGGGAGGCGAGAGTGGTGGGATGGGAAGAAGACTAATAAACCAAATTTATTAGTCTTCTATGAGTATTTGTGAATGGTGATGTATTTTGAGTGGAATCTGTAGGTCATTGTTAGGAAATGATATTTGTAGATAATATATGATGTGGTATATAACGTAGAGAATATTAATGTCAGATTTATATTTAGTCTTGTAAGCAATCTTTTTCTTGTTTCTGTACGTTGCTAATGCTTGCTAAGAAGTTGTCTTGTTTATAATATTCATTGAGCAGATTTTGTGCTTCATTAATATAATTGATAGGTGAGAATAGATCTTAACGAGAATGGATAAAGGATGGATGTCCAAAAGCAGATTATCAAAAGAGTATGAAGTTGGAGTCGAATCTTTCTTGAATTTTGCTATTGCAAATGGAAAATATCCTAAGTTTATGCCTTGCCTTTATGTTAAGTGTGGTAATCTATGTGATCAGCCCATCAAAACCATAAGAGCACATCTTATATTTAATGGATTAGATTTAACATATAGTAGTTGGATCTTCTACTGAGGGATACATATGTCTCACACAACTGATAAAGGTGAAAGGGATACTGTAGATTGTGATTTTCATTTTGATGTTGAAGTAGATATGATGCGTGATGCATATGTTGACAATCCAACTCATTTTCACAAACTGTTTGATCATTGAGATGCCATTATATCCTAATTGTGCTCAATTCACAAAGTTATCTGCAACTTTTAAGCTTGTTAAGCTGTACAATTTGAAGGCAAAATTCGGTTGGAGTGATACTTCTTTTAATATTTATGAGGTCTAAATGGGTTAAATCTTAAAGTCGTATTTTACACTTTGTAGATGAAAGCGAATTGGATGGTTCATTTGTTGGATCATTGGTGGTGAATATTCAAGGTTAAAGTTGGTGGTGACTGCTCAAGGTTGGAGATTAAATTGGAGCTTTTTAGTAGATGATGCATGGTTAGAGACAATATATTATGAATATAATGTTTGTTATGAGATACAAAATGAGATATTTGACTTTTTGTAGTATTAATCAAGTTTTTATTAATGAATTTTACTATTTTGCAAATCTATCGTGTTTAAGTATTTAAATTATCCTATATATTGATATTACGAATATGGGATTTGAATAACATAAAATAAATATGCCAAATTCTATTATAAAATAGCCAACAGATTGACAACGGGTTTAACATGTTGTCTATAATTTTTATAGACAAGATAATGTGGACAACGGGCATTCCTTGTTGTCTATGGTGATTAAGACAACAAGAATTACTTGTTGTCTATCGTTGTCCACCGCTCGTCTATGTTTATTTAGACAACAAGTATTACCTATATTGTCTATTACCGCCCCTAATAGACAACAAAGGCGACAACAACAGACGAAATTGATATCGACCACTCCAATGGCCTGTTGTCTATTAGCGAGATTCTTCTAGTGATTACTTGTACTCGTCGTAAAAAAAAGATTGAAATTTCTTAACTTCGCATAAATTAGGAAAATATACACATAGATTCCACAATTCAGTGATGCAAGCAGGCAATTATTCATCGTAAAAAAAAACAAAATATTGTGTACATGTCTTGGTCTGGTGGTAAAAATAATAAGTCGTGAGACCACATCATTTAAATTTAATGTTACAATTATAAAAAAAGAAAAATATCGTGAAGACATTTTTTAATTAATATTCAATGGATAACTAACTATGAGAAAAGACTAGACATTTTTTAAAATGAAGGCATTAATATAGTGCTAGTTATTGAAATATACTACTTAGAGGGTATCTGTCATTTTAAATTTCAAGTTATAGTGTTCAATTATTTCGTTGAGCTGAAATAGAGTGCAACTCCCTCACATATCATCGACATATTAATTATGACCTACTGCAATATTGAATTATCGTATCTAAAGTTCGAAATATAAAATTAAAATTTTAAGCTTGAAATTTCAGTTACAAATTAATGCAATGGGGTGGTGTGCCCTTTTTAGTCGAAGTTTGAATAGACGATTTATTTCTACCTTTTTTTTTTAGGAATACAAAGGGTAGATATCGAAATTTTTAAGATAGTTTTATTAATTTTATATCTTTATTCGATTATAAAATTTTATAAATCTATATTAAATAAGTTATTCAATTGATAATTATTTTTTTTATATGGTGATAAATATTTATTTCTTTGGTAACAAGTAAAATATTTGCATCAAATATCCAAGAGCCAATAGAATTGTGCCATCTCATCCCTCAAGTCCATGATGGAGTCTAAAGTCCACTCAAATCATCACTTCCTACAACTATAAATAGGGGTCTTCATACCACTTCAAAGGCACACCTAAAAATCATCAGTAAGAGCTCAAGAATTGAAGAGATAGATTTTCTAAGATTTCTCTCTCAATATTTAAGATATCCCGACGAGATTCAAGACGTTATTCGTGGGAAGCAACGCGTTCTTCGGCGGAAATATCTCAAGTCACGTTTGATCCGAAAACAAGACAAAAGCCCTCCAAGTCAACGTTATAAAGTTCGACGCTCAACGTTACTTCGAAAACAAGGCGAACGTCCTCCGTGTCAACACCATTAAGTCCAAAGCTCAAATCAAAGTCATCAAGTCAAAGATCAAGTGAAAGCTCAACGTTTACTTCGGAAGCAAGGCAAAAGTCATCCGTATCAACGTTACAAAGCTTGAAGATCAAGTCAAAGGAGATCTAGGAGGTATACTTCTACAATAAATCTCAAAGGGCTGCTTGAAGAGTGTTTGAGGGTCAAAGTGAAGAGAAGAATCGGAGGATCAAATAGAGATTGAACCCACATATATTCAATATTCTTATATTTGTATTCAAACTTATATTTATTTGAATAAATACAATATTTTGTGTTTACAGATTTTGGCACGCCCGGTGGGGACAATCTCTACTTCTCATCTCTTTTCTTCGCCAAATTCAAAGAAGATATGTCTACAACTATTGAAGAGCAAATTGCGAAGTTGACAAAGCTTGTTGAAGGACTTTCCGAACGTTTGGAAAAACGAAAAGTTCAACTCGCAAAGTTGAAAAATGCAAACACTTTAGATACGAGAAGCCAACTAGCGAAGGACGATCAAGAAGCCGAGATTTTCATGGAGTCCAAAGATGGTGACAAAACTCTGACTAAGGAGCTTGAAGTCTCTTTCGATGGATCGATGCATGCCGATCTACTCAAAGCATTCATCAAGAAGACAATCAAGGACAAGTTCGAAGGGACATCCAAATCATCATGGACTTATAGCAAACCATATACTCCAAGGATTGAAAGTTTGAAGATGTCGGTTGGCTTTCAACCTCTGAAGTTTCAACAATTTGATGGCAAAGGAAATCCAAAACAATATATGGCTCATTTTATGGAGACTTGCAACGATGCTGACACTTCTGGAGTTTACATGGTGAAACAGTTCGTGCGTTCCTTGAAGGATAATGCTTTTGTTAGTATGCTGACTTGCAGCCAAACTCATTGATAGTTGGAGGTAATTGGAGCAAGAATTCTCCAACCCCTTCTATAGCACTCGAAGGACGGTGAGCATGGTGGAGTTTACAAAGTTAAGTCAATGAAAAGAAGAGTCCGTCATCGACTATATCAATCGTTGGAGGGACTTAAGCTTAAATTGCAAAGATCGATTGTCTGAAATTTCAACAATTGAGATGTGCATCCAAGACATACAATGGAGTCTTCAATACATCTTAAAAGGAATTCAACCAAAGACCTTCGAAGAATTGGCTACTAGAGCTCATGATATGGAGATAAGTATGCATGCAAATGGAGTTGAAGATCTTTCGATTCAAGAGACTTACAACTTTGAAGAAAATCAAGAAACAATTCGTGGGGGCAAATCTGTTGAGAAAACTCGAAGTGATGAAGAAGCTCCAAGTGAAGATGAAGAAAAGACTATAAATTTAGTCACAAGTATTTCCCATGTATGTTGAAGTCCATGAAGATAAATTGCTCCTTAATAAAAGCCTAAACTATTTATATAGCTCCTAGATGCATGCAAAAACCATCTAAACTTTTCAATCAAATAACTTCAAGTGCTCCTTGATAAGAGCTTAAACTGTTTAAAATGCTCCTATATGCGAGTAAAAACCATCTAAACACTTCAAACAAAGAACTTCAAGTGCTCCTTGATAAAAATATAAACTGTCTACAACGCTCCATGACGCACGAGCCTAAACTGAATGTTACTCCTGGCCGTATGAGTATAAACTGTGAAAGGCACCCAGTTAAACTACTAACTTTTCCACCAAAAGGTAAATTTATGTGATTAAACTATTATATACTCCATTTTGTCTATATAGTGGTTAAATAAATAGTCACTCCTAGCCCGCATGAGTATAAACTTTGTACGAGCCTCTCCTTAAAACTATAATCAAATTCTTTAAAGAATTGCCCAAGTGAAGACTCATTGACACGAGTATAAAAAGTCTACAATTCAAATCAGATGGAGACTCATTGATACGAGTATAAAAAGTCTATAAACTCATAAGCACGAGTATAAAAAGTTCACAAGTCCATCAAGCTCCTTAATATGATCATAAACTATCTAAAATCAAGTTCAAATTCAAGACTCCTTGAAACGAGTATAAAGTATAAAAAGTTTACAAGTCCATCAAGCTCCTTGATACTAGCATAAACTATCTAAAATCAAGTCCAAATTCAAGACTTCTTGAAACGAGTATAAACTTTCTAACATGTTCAAGACCCTTGAAACGAGTTTAAACTTTCTAATATATTCAAAACTCCTAGAAATGAGTTTAAACTTTTTATCAAATCTAAAAACTCCTTGAAACGAGTTTAAACTTTCTATCAAATCCAAGAACTCCTTGAAACGAGTTTAAACTTTCTATCAAATTCAAGACTCCTTAAAACGAGTATAAACTTTTTAGTAAATTCAAAATTATCAAGACTCATTCATTTTCACGACAAGTCGTCCATGAACAAGTCTCGAGGGGGCATTTGTAGATATCGAAATTTTAAGATAGTTTTATTAATTTTATAACTTTATTTTGTTATGGAATCTTATAAATCCATATTAAATAAGTTATTCAATTGATAAATATGTCTTTATATGATGATAAATATTTATTTCTTTAGCTACAAGTAAAAGATTTGCATCAAATATCCAAGAGCCAATAGAATTGTGCCATCTCATCCCTCAAACTCATGATGGACTCCAAAGCTCACTCAAATCCTCACTTTCTACAACTATAAATAGGGGTCTCCATACCACTTCAAAGGCACACCTAAAAATCATCTTCATGAGCTCAAGAATTGAAGAGATAAATTCTTTAAGATTTCTCTCTCAATATTTAAGGTGTCCCAACGAGATTCAAGACATTCTTCGTGGGAAGCAACCCGTTCTTCAGCGGAAATAAAACAAAAGCCCTCCAAGTCAACGTTATAAAGCTCGACGCTCAACGTTACTTCAGAAACAAGGCGAACGTCGTCCCTGTCAACACCATCAAGTCCAAAGCTCAAATCAAAGTCATCAAGTCAAAGATCAAGTCAAAGCTCAACGTTTACTTTGGAAGCAAAGCGAAAGTCATCCGTATCAACGTTACAAAGCTTGAAGATAAAGTTCAAGGAGATCTAGGAGGCATACTTCTACAACAAATCTCAAATGGCTGCTTGAAGAGTGTTCGAGGGTCAAAGTGAAGATAAGAATCGGAAGATCAAATAGAGATTGAACCCGCATATATTCGATATTCTTATATTTGTATTCAAACTTATATTTATTTGAATAAATACAATATTTGTTTACACAGATATATGAAATTTCAAGAGATTTGCAAAATGCAATGTGTACCTGAACGACTTAGAGCATCCACAACGGGGGCCTTGTTAGACCCCGGGTCTATCACCGGGAAGTGTGATTTCAATGATTGATGCTGTTGAGTAAGGCCTAGGTTGATTTTTCCACATTGGTGGGGTTGAGTAAGACCTAGGTCTATAATCATTGGCAATGATTGAATAGATTTTATTTTGTTATTATTATTTTTATTTGTAATAAATATTATAAGAAAATACTTAATTAAATTCAAAAATTACGAAATGACAATTTTATTGAATTAGAAAAAATATAAATAGGAAAAAAAATACAATAATTAAGAAATAAAAAAATAAGCACAATAACTACTCGCGGGGTGGACCGAAACGTCTCCAAATCTCTTCAATCATATCCTCCATAAGACGGTCGTGGGCACGTGCATCATGAATCCGAGTTTGTCTTTCAATATATTGATGGAGTGGCATTTGCAAACCTTGATTGACTGGAGCCCGGTTCACTTGTCGTTCGCCCCGTTCGTTTGATTCAGCATTAAATTGAGTTGCTATAGGTCCTTTATCTTCAATGATCATGTTATGCAGAATGATGCAAGCATACATGACGTCACATAAATGTTCTCGAAACTACAAGCGAGCAGGGCCCTTTATAATTGCCCAACGAGCTTGGAGGACGCCGAAAGCCCGTTCAATGTCTTTACGCGCAACTTCTTGCATCCAAGCGAATCGGGCTCTCTTCGGATCTATTGGCGCATTGAGCGTCTTCACGAAAGAGGCCCACTTCGGATAGATGCCGTCGGCGAGATAATATCCTATGTGGCGTGGGCGGCCGTTTGCAGTGAATTCAGTTGACGACGCTCTCCCATTGAGGACGTCACTGAAGATGGGGGACTGATTGAGCACGTTGATGTCGTTCAGAGAACCGGCGATACCAAAAAAACCATGCCAAATCCACAAATCTTGGGAGGCGACAACTTCAAGGATGAGTGTTGGATGACGATGTCGTCCAGTGTACATTTCTCTCCAAGACGATGGACAATTCTTCCATGCCCAGTGCATACAGTCGATGCTTCCAAGCATCTCGGGAAAGCCGTGCGTCCTCTCGTGCAATGCAGTGATGCTGGCGATATCAGCCTCATTTGGACGCCTTAAATAGTAGTCGCCGAAAGCAGATCTGATGGCCCGATAGAAATTCTTGAGGATCTGATTGCCCGTTGTATCGCCACAGTGCAGATATTTGTCGTACTGATCGGCTGCTCCACCATTGGCGAGTTGCCTTAGATCAACGGTGCACTTCACAAAGACGTGAAACCCCAATCTTCCAGTGGCATCTGGGTGTTGCTGAAAATAATGCTCCCGAGCCTCAAGAGTTTCAGCTATTCTCAAGAATAGCCTCTTTCTCATTCGAAACCGCCGGCGGAAGACAACATCACCCCATATAGGGTGGTCGTCAAAATAATCTCGTCGGAGGCATTGTTCGGCCTCCTCACGATTCCGGTGCAGGTACGTCCTCGTATCTAGTTCGTCATCCGACGAATCAGACCCGACTGCTTGTTGGTAAAGCTCCATGGCTCGCTGAGCCAATTCTACGTCGGCGGCGACGCTCCTCTTTCTCTTCATGATTGAAGCTCGCACTCGGCCAACTCATTATTTTTTTTGTAGGAAAAAAAGAGTGATTTTTTTTATGGATTTGTATGAATGAATGGATGAAGATTAGAATTTGGTGTGGTGTGTGAATTGTATGAAGGGGTATATATAGTGAATTTGTGTGATGTAGCCGTTGATATACCCGTGGAGTAGCCGTTGCACACATTTTTTTAATCAGAAAAAAAAATAGCACCGACCAACCTCGTGTCCCCATTTGCTGCCAACTCGAAGTCGATGGCAGTGTCGATAAATCGACACCACCATCAATGTAGCTGTCGACCTCGCCTAGGTCGAGCACGCCACAGCTGTGTCGACCTCGCCTGGGTCGAGCGAAGCTGGGTCGAGCGGCGCTCGACTCCGGCGTCGACCCGGCAAGGACGGACCTACAATACCCAAGGTGGGAGCATGTGCCCCCACAATTTTTTTTAACTTTTTTACTAGTATTATGTATATATATAATTGTATGTTGTATATTTCTTAATTGAATTATATATATCATACTTTTTTGTATATTTATTAATTATATTAATAAAAAAATACTTTCTTTCCTTGTTTCACTCCATTCCGACAATTACTTCCTACCCTTGCTTTCTCATATTCTTTTGGAGAAAATAAATATCTTCTACAATATCAGATATTTATTCAAAAATAAATAAATTATATAAAATGTTCCAAAGATCATCTGCCTGAAGTATATATTAAATAAAATGTTCTATTGATGTGTTTGGAACACTAAAAGGTAGTAGAATTCTTGCACAAAAGATGTTGGAGCTGAAAAAATACGAGGTATATCATTTGATTTTTTGCAATTACATTTGCATTAATTCTTTCGGGTTGCGACTGTTACAGTTGAAAGGGTATTTTCTATGATTAATATCATAAAAAACCGTCTATTATATTGACGAACATGTTTTTGATATTGTTGATAATAAGCCAATCATGCAAATGATACAATTAATGATAACTTATTGGTTTCAATTAGAATAGAGAGTCGGATTATTATGAGTTAAAAAGTAATTATCGTATATTTTATTTTTAAAATTATTTGTACCCCACTATAATAAAATTCTGGATCCGTCCCAGCGCTCGATATCCCGCTGTGGATGCTCTTACAATTAAAATTTGTTAAGTTGCCAAATAAATCACATCTGTCATATTAAAATTTATAAAATCTTGAAACATAATAATGATATACTACTAGTATTTATATAAAACAGAAAAAGTAACGAGTATTTAGTCATGCTGCTGATTTACTACTAGTAGTATAAAATTGAGATATGAAATCAATTGTATGGAAAATAGAGAACTAAATATGACAATAAATGAGCAACGTGGCAATATGAGGGCCCGGAGCAGCATATTATAATCAGGAAAGTGACAGTTGTGCCATGTTGGCACCGGCTCATCATAACCGTTAGATGAAGATTTGATCGAACGGAGCATCTCACGTTTCGAGGGCGAGAGAGAAATCGATGCCGTCCAACCCGGCTCAGGAGTAGGTTTCGCGTGAGAGTTAAAATAACAACAAACTACAGATTAGATGAGACGAGAGAGAGAGAGAGCACACAAAGCAAAAAGGGGGGGAGAGAGAGAGAGAGAGAGGGGAGAGAGATTTTCAACGAATTCAGTTTTGTTTTGTGTGAATCTCGCAGTGTGCTTGCAGTTTTCGGAATTTCATTTTCTTCTGATTTTCTTCATTTCGCCGGCGATAATGGCGGAAATCTGGTGAATTATACGATTCACGGGAAGAAATTTGCAGTGATGGAGAGAAACAGAGATTTACGGAGAGCGACTGTCTCTGCCGTCAACGGTTTGCCGAGAAGACGGCAAAGAATCACTACTCTCAGAGATTCAACCGGTGAGAAAAATCTCTAGATTCGATAATTATTTCAATTATTGCTTTTTGTTGCATAATTGTTATCCTTATGTTTTGGATATTTGCAGACGAGGATAGAGAGATGGAATTGCAGGAAACCGTGAGGTTAGGAGATCGACAGCAGTTACAGAAGAGGGACCGGGAACGAGAGTTTTCTAAGAGAAGAAGAATTGATAAGTCTGCGGCGCAGCAGAGAAGTGATGGTGGTGAGAGTTGCAGAGAGAACGAGAGTACGGATTCGAGTGACGAAGAGTACTACGAAGAGGAAGAGGAGATGAGGATTCATCCGCACAATCGGATAAATCAATTCCCGCCGACGTCCTCTTCTTTGTCGAATAGTCGCCGGGGACTCCGTACACTCCGGTCATCGCCGGTTCTGAGAGCTGCTGATGAAATGTTCGGTGTTCCCGTACCACGAAGAGCTCGCTCTTGTAAGTATTCGGCATATGCGTCGTTAGCGTTTAACTATCCGTGTTTTCTTCCTTTTATTTTTTATTAATGTTGGGATAGTTTTAATTTTTATTTTCTATAGCTTCGGCGAAGAGGTTACAAGAGTACTGCAATTCAGGCAGTGGCGGCTTTGGCGAGGACTTGAGCCACCGGAAATTTTCACCGTCTCCAGCGGCGGTGAGTCCGATTGGTTCTGGTGACTCGATGAAGAAGAAGATGGTTAGCTTGATTTTCAGATTTTGTTTTTTTGTTAGGAATTCAGTTTTGTTTTGGTGATATGCGCTGTGATTCGACGACTGACTGAGATGGCAATTACTTTGGCAGAAATCTTTAGAGCGAAGAACGCCGATTTCAAATCCCAAGCATTCGGCGATTCAAGATGATATTGAGATCGAAGTTGCTGAAGCTCTGTTCGATCTGATGAAACAATCACAATCGCAATCCCAATCTTCGCAAAGACAAGAAAAGGTTGATAGAGATAGCGTAAACACAGCTAGCGACGGTAATTTTTTCTGATTTCTATCCCGATCTATTTAATAAGAGTTTGGAAACAATTGTTGTTCGAAAAGTTTCTTTCGTAACTGTGGAATTGGTGGATTACAGCGTTAAAGATGTCAAAAGCTGATGGTGGTAAAAATGAGAATAACGCCTTTTCAGTTCAAAATGAGCCATCAATAAAAGTGAATGCTGAAACAAATTTGGCCGACTCGATGAAAGAGCGAAAGAAAGAAGGAAGGGTTGAGAAAGAGAAATTTCCGGATGACCCAGCTCAAGAATTAGTGAGTGGAGATGGGTTTGTGAATAAAGTAAAAGTGGGGTCTCCAAAAGAAAACGAATCGCCATCATGTGTTAAAAAAGTAAATGCTTGTGATATTCAGGATCCGACAGTGACAAAAGCGTGAGCATCCCTCATTTTTGTTTCCATTAATTAATTATTTATTGTAGTCGAGTTTCTCTCTCTCCTCCTCCTCCCTTCTACCTCTTCTAACGGCATTTATGGTTGGGCGTGGCGGGGCAGGCATTATGACGCAATTATTGTTGAGGCTAAGAAGGAAACTAAGCTGGAGATTGATTTGATGGTGAGTAGTGAGTACGTCATAACAAGGTTTTTCTTTTATTTTGGACTTTTGATTTGAAATTTTTCTAATAACATTCTTCGACAGGCTACTCCTTTGCCTTCCTTGTCCCCGGAAAGAGAGGGATTGGTTCATATGGGGACTGATCCTGGCGTGATGTCTCAAGATGTTAGCAAGGCATGCTGATCTTTTAATGCGCTTTGCTCTCTAATCTTCTTTTTTTTTTTTTTTTTTTTTCCGGGTAACTTCACTGAAGTTTTGTATTTCTGAATCCACTGCAGAAGAGTGAAATTGTGTCAAAGGACGGGCAATTGGCTGTTACATCGGGAATGCAGGGGGTAAAGATAGGAGTCATTGGTGGCGATCAACAATCAAACCTTGATGTCGAGAAGCGTAGTCATAACACTAACCAGCAGCAGCAAGGTCGGAAGGAGCATATAAATCAATGTAAGCCAAATTGAATCTTCTAACTCCTCCTTTGACGTTGAGTATTTTTGGTTTCTAGAATTCAAATATTTGAAATTTATTGAGATAAATTGTGTGATTGCTGTTCTTTTGCACAGCACCAACTTCCTTGATGCCTTTTCATATTGGTATGAATAGCTGGCCCGGTGTTCTTCCCCATTCAGGGTGTGTAACATAGAATCTCTTTTCTCTCTTTTGTTTAATTGCTATGGCCATAGCTAAATTGTTTTTTATGTAGATATATGCCGCCTATGCAAGCTATGCCTATAAATGGAAGTGTGAAGTCTTCAATGATAATGCAGGTATTTTCCATGTGATGTTCAAAGTGATGCTTTCAGTTAGATTAGTCACAGTTTTAGTTACTGACATGTTTCTAAATATGTGCAGCCCCCTCAATTCAAATTCTCACAATCTCGACCAAAGAGATGTGCCACGCATCAATACCTTGCACAAAGCATTCATTGTCACCAGAAGCTCATCAAAAAGTCTCTATCAACTGGTCCCACTGCTTTGTGTGGAAGCAAGTCAACGGGCTTAAAATACACATCAACAGCACAAAATTTCATCCCTGGAAATCCGTTAGTAGGAGAGTTTCAAGGAGGGCAGAATTTAACAACTGCTTCTGTTGGAAGTGGCAAAGATAAAAGCTCCGATGCTGCTGTGGCTTTAAGCGCCACAACTAGTTCCAGCAAGCTTCAACAAGCTTCACATCCAGCCTCAGCTTCTAGTTTTTTGGTAAGCTTGTTGTTCACTGTATGTCCTGTATATTGTCCATCATATTTATAATGCTAAGTTACAAGCTTATGGTCGTTTTCTTGATTGTAGCATGGCCATGGTTATTTATTGCCGTTTGGTCACCATCAAACAACAATGATGGCACCCACTAATTCTACTGGATCTTCTCAATCTACGTCTGCTGGAAATGCAACTTTGCTGTCTAATTCAACTGGGAGGCTTCCAGGCAGTTTGCCTCTGCCTAATGCATCAACTGGTATAAGCTTGAACCATCATCCAATGTTTACTTCTAATGAAGCTGCTTCATACATGGCGATGCTACAGAACAATGGTTGCCCGATCCCTATTCCTACAACCATTTCTATAGCCTTTAAAGGAGGATCTTCCTCGATGCCCTTCTTTAATTCTTCTTTGTATCCTTCCCCATCATTTAGTGTTACCCAAAATCAGCAGCAGTTCGCCAGTTCTCATGCTTCAGCCCAGTCAGCTTCTCAAAATACAAACTTGTCATCGCACAAACAACCACAGTGTCTGCAACAGACCAGTGAGAATAAATTCCCTTCTTCAATTACTGCAAATTCCCAATCAGAGAAGCCTGTCCAGCTGTCCCACTTATCCAGCAAGTCTGACGTTGAGATTAATTGGAAAAATGGCGCGTCACTTGCTCCTGCCTTTTTATCTCACTCTGTAAAACCTAGTAATTCCCAACCAATGAACTATGCTATGTTCCCACCTGCATCAATAGGTGGTGCCGCTGCTGGCAACAAGCATGTTGATCCTCCTCAGCAGGGCTCCAAGGGTAGAGTCGAGGTGATCCCTCAGGCTTTTGCGTTCTCTTTTGGTTCAAATGCTTCTGCAACCCCAGTGCTTAACTTCTCATCCATGGCGCAGAAGCCCGCTATGTTTCAGATGCTCCCTGACATGTCTCGCAATGGTAATCAAATGATGCACCAGAAAAATTTCCAATCGTCTGAAGGGAAGTCCATGGGCTCTAGTGGTCAGTCTTTTAACTACTCGAGATCAGATGATTGCTCAGAGATATCAGCTCTCTCGACAATGGGACCTCCCAAGTTTGATGGTTTAGCTCGAAATATCAATTATCTTCCATCCTCCCTGACCGGAAGCCAGCCATTTCAGACGTTGCCTGTTCCAAACTTTCAGCAGCATCAGTTGATGCAAGTCCAGGATCACCACATGCATCAAATGCAGCTGGCAGGGACAAGTCAAGTTAAGTCTTCTACTCCTCAGAACATGCCTGGTTCTTTCTTTAGTGGCATGCACCCAAGTAGCAGCCATATGTTTGCGCAAGTTTCTGCCCCGAACGACACTCCATCGTTCCACCCTAAACGGGAGAATTTTCCCAGAGGTGCCACTCCTGAAGGATCTCCGCAACTGAAATCATCTCAAGCCCTAACTCATATAAGTTTTGGTAATGGTCCAGTGTCAGCTACATCATTTCAAGGACATCAGTTTGTGATCAAGAGCGAGTCGTCTAATTCTTCTATGTCAAGAAATACTTGTGGCAGCCAAAGAAATGCCTCTGCGGCAGGTTTAGCTACCTCAACACCTCCATCACTACCCTCCCAAGAGGCGGAGGCTTCTCAAAGCCAGAAGTCGTCCCCTGCTTGTAGACGGAACGTGCCATCAATTCTAAGCACATGTTCCAGCCAACTGCCGGAGGTCAAGTACTGAAAGAGCGGTGTGCTGGTTATGAAGAAACCAATTCCTCAAGATGGAGGTTAGATTTCATTGCTTCTGCAATAATGAAGATACTACTCATGTCATTTTTTAATCAGAAGCCATTAAAGTCACTACAATTTATGTGTGGTGACTCTACGGCGAGCGGGGCAATTGAAATTTTGAATCTGGTTGGTGGAAATGTGAGGAAAATGAGGAGAGGGAAATGGTTGGAAAATTGAAAAAAATAGAGGGAGAAAAAGACGAGAGGAAAGGTTGGAATAAGCAGATGCAGATGAGATGAGATGAGAGAATAATTATACGAGTCAAATTTTAGAGGGATGCAATGCAATATTGATAGTTATTTATCACTCAGTTGGATACTTCTTCTCCTTCTCCTTCTCCTCCTCCTCCTCCTCCTCCTTCTCCTCCCTCCAAATTAACTAATCCGATTGGTTTGAAGGAATGCGACACTGATGAGATGATGTGTTGTATGTATAGACTAATCTGTTACTTTACATTACATATACATATACATATAAAATTCCATTCTTTCAATAGTTTGTTATTGGCTTCTAATGGTAAAAAGGTGGCTAGACTTTGTTGCATATAGAATTAGTCAAAAGAAACGTAAGTCATGAGTGGGGTTGGTTCATTTTTGTTCTTTAATATTTTATTAGTATATAATAATAATAATAATAATCATAATAATAATCATAATAATAATAATAATAATAATAATAATAATAATAATAATAATAATAATAATAATAATAATAATAATAATAATAATAATAATGTAATGTTGACATCTTGTATCGGTTGGGTTGGTTGCCTACTTTTGTTTGGGGATCTAATAATTTTGGTACTATTATTTTCTTGGGCCTCGTAATTAATGTTTTGAAATTGTCAGACTAAAACGATATTTTATGCTTGAAGATGAGAAGATGTAGTAGTATCTCCCAAGTAAGCAAGCGTATGCGTATTCCAATGTTTTCGACCTAGACTTTTCTTTTATTGCCTACTTGATGACTAGGTATATAAGGTGGAATCAACTTTACCTTTATTACCTATACTATTTTTGTTCTCTTTTTCCTTGGACAATCCTTGTCAGCATTCAGCAACTTGTACAAGATTCAAACATATTCGATGCACTTAATCCGTAAAATTAATTACATTTGCTACTAAGGCCTGGTTGGCTGATAATTGGGTTAAATCCTTATTATTTTTTTAATCAATTCTCACTTAGTATAATCCATCATAGGGGTACATCATTCAATTTGAAATGACACGGGGTTCAATTCTCATCGTCTCAAAAAATTAATCCTTTTGATATATTATTAATAAATTTATGCGAAACAGTAGATGGTTTGCACGAGTATTTGGCTCGACAAAGTATATTGATTCCTTTATATGTAGTTCAATTTTAATAGATTTTGGAGAAAAAAAAAATCTCATAGACGAAGAAAATTGACGAGCCCTAAGAAATTTCGTTGATGGATCATTTGTAAGATTCAATTTCCCCGGTTTCTCAATTAAAAGCTTTTAAGCTCCTTCACTATTAAGGACTTAAGAGCTCATAAGCTGTTTTAAGGAGCTTTTAAGCTCAACCAAACACCCCCCAATTGGTCTTATTCTGTGGTGTCCTTATCGTACCAGATCTAGTCATTTCACTAGCCAAAACCTGCTAAATTAATAATTAATCACCAACAGGTATATCCACCAGATCGGCCATACGCGAATTTTAGTAATATGTAAATATACCCTACAACTACAATCCTCAATACATGAATTGTTTAGGTAGTTTGTACGTATCATTTTTCTCTCATTCTTTTCACACAGATCGTAGACCATTTACATAAAGAAATATGGATGCAACATGTTGATCTTCCCCAATCATCTATTTTCCCAGGAGAGAAGCCAAGTTCAGCTCTACGTCTGCTTTGGCTTTTCGATCAAATGGCTCATTGCCTATGTAAAGATCCAGAATTGATCGACACAAGAGCTTGCTCTGGATGCATCCTGCTTCTTTCCCATCAACTGCATACATGCAAAATGGAACTGCGTTAAAGACTTTGCATCATTACAACAAACAACTGTGCTACCATGCTCATGTCAAGATCTAACTAATCTAACTAATGGAAACTACACATACTTTCATAGTGTAGCTCTCTTGATCAAGTGACATGATTTTGCTAGCTTCTATGTTTTATTTGGATTTTGGCCATGCAAACTAAAATGAAGATTTATGAGGTGATAGTGCACAATTTGAAGAACTATATATTTTGAACAAAAGGAGTAAAGTACAATGCAAAACAAAGAACCTAATATTCCAATAAATTTAAAAGCCAATAAATCTTACTAGTTGTGCGAAGAACATAGTCCCTCTCCCTAGACAGATCAATGATGGAGCCCTTTGGTAATTTATATTCGTCTTTGAATTGAGCTGTGAACCTGCAGAGTAAAAACCTTGTTTAGCCAATAAGCAAATCAGCAATAATATGATCACCAAACTCGACAAATATCATTGTTCTAAGCCAATGTTGGTTGCTGCAAGCACAACTCAGATGATCTCAAGGTAGACTAATCATACGTCACTAATAATTGCTTATACGAGGAAGCTGCACTACAAGATCAATCTAAATCAATCTACATGGAATGCGACGATCAAACAAACTAAACATGCATAATTCCATACTCTTATCACTTGTGAAAGGTGAATCCAAAACTAAAACAATCAACAAATAAAACGAATTCATCAAAACAGAAAGTCACCTTTGTAGCAATTCTTTAGTATCAGAGCCACCGAACTTCTGTAATCGGTTACCTACCGACTCTTCAAAAGCGCTACGCACGGAGCGAATACTCAATCTTCCATACACAATCTGCAGCCTAATAGTCATACTCACATCACACTCCATAAGATCCTCCTTCAACTTCTCATTTCCCTTCAATTCTGTAGCAGAAACCTCAGCATATTTCTTACTAAGAAACTTTTGTACATCGGCATCATCGGCATATACACCTATAAAGAAGGACAAAGCCAACAACAGCACACAATAATCAATATCGATGATAATTTTTAATTAAAGAACAAGATCAAACATCACCTTATTTACCTCAATTTGATCGAATAAGAGTAATCCGATCGATATCCATAATCCATAACTCACACTAAGCAACATTGTCCTATATCGATAATACCACCTAACTAGGAATATTCCACATAGATTAAGGTCCGATTTTCCAAACCTACGTAAATAAATTCGATTCCTTATAGAGTTCGATTGAGATACAAGGAACTTCAAATTTCATAGTTGAATTAAAATTAGCAGTAATTCCTGGAAATTTCAGAAAGGCTGAGCTAAAATCGAAAATGGAAGTATGAAAATGCAGTACCAAAAGCATAGACGTGAATGTTCTTCAACCCTAGAACGGCTTTTCTCCGCAGCCCAATTCCTAGAAGGCGCTGGGAATCTCTGAGAACAGAAGGAAATGAGACTCCAGTCGTCGGTTCAGCGACCGCCGACGCGTTTTCAGAGAGAGAAATAGAGCCCCACATCGGGCAGAAACTACTTCCGCTAGAAGCCAAGAGGTTCAGGGCGCTTCGAACAAGCGGGCTGTCCGGATTCTGTGTGATGGCAATGCCAGCCCCGGCGATCGACAACGCAGCCGCGGCGGCGGAGAATGCCACGGTGGTGGCGGAGAAGTGCCGCGACGAGGCGGCGGAAACGGCCAAGGAGGGGGGCTGAGAAAACGAGAAGGGGAAGCGGAAGGATACCATTGTTAAACTGCGAGTGTGTGAGGTGGTTGCAACGGTTGTATTGTTATACTACTCTCTTTCAAAGAGTGTAACGTGCTAAGCACGTGCTACATATGATTGGGCTCACTAACTGGAATTTTAATGGGCTTAACCCAATAAAATGGGCTTGTCTTATGTAAATGGGCTTAAGCCCTTACTCGACAGCTTCCTACCTAGTGCGATCTTGAACTTAGTAGTACTTAATTTAACTTCTCTATGGCAAGTGCGATGTGCTTTAAAAGAGCTTAAGATGGGCTTTTTGTTTTTGAAAAGTCAAATAGAATGATATATAGATCAAGGAGTACAAGGGGTACTCAATCCTTACAAAGTAGAGAAATCGAAATTATAATTTAGAAGGTAAACAATCTTTCGGACACAAACATCAACCGGAAAGAGGAACACAAAAAGAGAGAGAAAAGTTTGCACGTAGCTATTTCCAAGAGTTAATCTTCACACCTTCCACAATCTTAGCGACATCCGGAACAATATCTGCAAAAATAAAATCATTTCTCGCCTTCCAAATTTTCCAAACAGTGCATTGCCAATTTAGATTTAGCACCTTTTGTTTCACCTTTCCATGCCCCTCCATAATGAAGAGATCAAAATGATCGCACAAATCCGAACAAGAAGCAGAAGCACGATTAAGCCTCGAACATACCAATGATCAAACTTGAGACGCAACAAGGCACTCAAGCATTAAGTGAGTGGCAGATTCAGGGCTTCTTGTGCACAAAACGCAAGATAAGGATTCACCACTGGATAATATGTTTCATTTGACCAAATTCTCTTTAGTAGGAATCCTATCTTGGAGAAGTTTCCAACAGAAAGCAGATACCTTAGAAGGAATTGCTTTCCACCACACCCTTGGTAAATGAGAAAGTGGAGCAGCAAACGTATCAGTAGAAGTAAGTGAGGTGTACATAGACCGGGTTGCAAAGAGCCCATCCGAAGAACTTTTCCAACGCAAAGAGTCGGCCTTATCACTCAAAATTTTAAGCCTGCAAATACAGTTCCAGAGTTCCAGAAACTCGAGAAATTCATTAGCAATAAACAACCGACTCCAATAAAAAGACCAAGACCAAGACTCGTTAATAACAACCCCCATATCTTTAACTAACCAAGATTTTTGAAAAGAAAGACGATAAATGGCTGGAAATTTATCTTTAAAACAAACTCCCTCATTATGCCAAGGATCCTCCCAAAATCTAGCTCGACTACCATCGCCAAGTACAAAAGACAGATTATTAAAGAAAACATCACCCTCATCCCCATGAACTAAATCCAACAAATCACGCCACCAAAGAGACATTTTGCTTCTAACAATTCTATTCCTACAAAATAAAGACTCGTATCTAGATTTAAGAATCTTCACCCAAAGAGACTCTTTTTCCCTGGACCACCTCCACACCCACTTAAAAAAAAGTGCTGAATTAAAAGATTTCACATTTCTAACTCCTAGACCCTCCAAACTTTTATTCTTACACACAACCTCCCATTTTACCCAAGACACTTTGCTACAGTTTCCTTTCCCCCCAAAAAAAAATTCCTTTGAAGTTTAGAGATTTGATTGATTACACATGCAGGGGCTCTAAAAAAGGATAGGTAGTAGAGTGGTAATGCAGAGAGTACCGAATTCAAGAGAACAATCCGACCTCTGAGAGATAACTTTTTTTTCTCCCAACCCGAAAGTTTTTTCCGAAATCTTTCAAAAGCGGTTGCCAAACCTCTTTCTTTCTATGATTAGCTCCATCTGGAAGCCCCAAATAATAGATGGGAAAGATACCAACCTTGCAACCGAGAATTTCAGCCAATGAAAGACAGAACTGGTATCCACATTAATTCCATGGACAGAGCTTTTTGAGAAATTTATCTTTAGCCCAGAGGATATCTCGAAGAGACGGAGGATACCTTTCATTGTTTTGGCATTGGATATAGTGGCGTCCCCGAGAATAATAGTATCATCTGCAAACTGAAGGTGGCTGATTTTGACTTTATTCTTTCCGATCTCAAGGCCTGTAAAACTTGCTTCCAAATGGCCTTTTGCATTAAACAGCTGAGACCCTCAGCAGCGATAAGAAATAAGAAAGGAGATAAATGATCCCCTTGCCTTAATCCTTTTTGTAGAGCAAACTCGCCAGAAGGACTTCCATTGACCAAAATAGACATAGTTGCCGAAGAAAGACATTCGAAGATCCACCTTCTCCACACCTCACAGAAATTCATACCTTCGAGCATTTCATCAATAAATTCCCAAAGCACTGAGTCATATGCTTTTTCAAAGTCAACTTTCTGGACCATCCCTTGTTTGCCTTCTCTTTTCAAAAAATCCACCAATTCGTTGAGCACAAGAATAGAATCCACAATCTGTTTGCTCCCGAAAAAAGCACTTTGATTGTCTGAAATAACCTTTCCAACAACCTTAGCTAATAGTTTGGCTAAGATTTTAGAAAGGATCTTGTACATACAACCAATTAATGAGATTGGTCTGTAATCATTGATGAGATGAAAACATCCTTTTTTTGGGTATTAAGGTGACGAAACTCGGGTTCCCACCTCTCACAATTCTGCCGTGCTGGTGAAAATCATCCAAAAATCTCATAATGTCGGATTGCAGATCGATCCACATTTTCTTGATGAATTTGAAGGTGAATCCATCCAGACCCGGACTCTTGTTGCCGCTACAGTCCCAGACTACTTTTTTAGCCTCCTCGACGGAGAACGGAGCTGTGAGGAGCAAATTGTCTTCGACATTAATTTTCTTTACTACAAGATTTTGTAGCGAAAATCTGGCTTCACAAGATTTAGAGAACAGTCTCTTGAAATGAGAATGAACTTCTGTCTTGACCTTGCTGACCTCATCACACCAGAAACTATCAATCAAAAGACCATCGATGCGGTTGACTCTATTCCTGCCGTTGACGAAACTATGAAAAAAAGACGAATTGATATCTCCGTCGCGAATCCATTGGACTCTAGATTTCTGAAACAGATAGCTATCTTTAGTTTACTTTAGCTGCCAAACTACAGCCTTGGATTCCCTCATCTATGCAACTTCATCCTTTGACAAATTTCTATCTTCTTGCAATTTGTCCAATGTCTCAAACTTGTTTCTTACTTCTAGGATTCTGAATCAAGATCACCGACAGTCCGTTTACTCCACTCTTTTATATCTGCCCTTAGTAGTTTTAGTTTTTCTTTAAGAACAAAACCACCCCAACCTTGAATTTGGTAGCTCTCCCACTTCTCTTCAACATATTTAGAGAACTCAGTGTTTTGAAGCCAAACATTGAAGAATTTAAACGGCTTTGCACCCCAATTTTGAGTTAACGGACTCAAAAAAATAGGACAATGAAGAGATGATAATTTAGGCAAGCCAAGCAAAGTAGAATTGTCCCATTCATTCACCCAAGCTTCCGACAAAAGAGCGCGATCAATCCTGCTGCAGCAATTTCCATTAAGACGAGACTACGTGAACTTCCTTCCCACCAATGGCAAATCAATAAGACCGGCATCAGAAACAAATTCCTTAAATTTTCTCGAGCTCAAAGTCGCCTGATACATTGTTCTTCCTTTTCTTTCGCTCAAATCTTTAACTTCGTTAAAATCACCAATCAAGCACCATAGATCACAAAAACTGTTAACAATTTTTTCCAATAGAGATCTCCACATTCCAATCTTGCGAGTCACGTCGCATGGGCTGTAAATATTAGCTAACATGCAAGCTTTCCCTGAAGCTATCCAATTGCCAAAAACTCCCACTACTCTCTCCTCAGTCCAGCAGTCAATGAGATCGAATTTATCTCTTTTCCATAACATCCATATTCCCCCAGAATTCCCAATTGAATCTTTTGCACTCCAGGCTACATCCGTATCACCCCAAATTGATTGTATATTGATCGAGCTATGGTCTGGGTATTTCGTTTCCTGAAGAGACACAACATCAGGATTGAACTTAAAAATTAAATCTCTAATTTCCTTCTTTTTAAGCCTTCCACCTAACCCTGTAATATTATACGAAAGAATCCTCATATCAACACAAGAAAGATATCATCTCCATCCTCTAACATGTCTTTCTTAATAGACATGCCCATTGACCCCACTCTTATAAGCCATGTCTGCTTGCTCCATTACTTTCAGCCGGTTCAAGATTGGTGCCTCGTCTTTTTGTGTTATAACATCAAGGTTTTTTCCTAATTCACAAATTTCCTCGGGTTCCATAACAATTGGGGGCTGGCCTGAATTTTCTGGATTTGATTCGAAAAAATTTGACATTGTTGGGAAAATTCCTGAATCAAAATGATTCCTAACCCGGGCTTGAGTTATTAGAGCTGACTTCTTGCTATTTGAATCGTCCATTCCCATTACGAAAGAAGACCAAAGAGATTTATTTTTTCGCAATTCCCTTTTCCTGTTAAGTTTTCTCAACCTCCTTCTTCTAGCTTTTTTTTGCTATCAATTTTCGATAGCTCGAAGCAGCTACACCAGTCGTGGAGGAATTTGAAGAAGATCTAGAAAGAGGGGCATTAAGATCACTAACCTCTGGGAGTAGAGCATTTCTTCAACTGCCGTCTTCTTCCTTTGAAGCTTTCTCGTGTCTCAAGGACTTTGATTCTTCCAATTCCAGATTATTAGGTGAGCAATCCTTGGATTCAATATCACATCTAACATCCTCACTAGGAATCAAGCTATCAATGGCTCTCGCAATCACTTGGTTTGGCGAGTTTAGAACAACAATTCCAACCGGGGAGCAACCAATATTCTGGAGAATTGATTTAGGTATGTCTTCTCTGTGATGGGCACGATTCTTAGGAGATATGGGCTCGAAAGAAACAGACTGGTTAATTGGGTCCACCGAATTTTCACTCTGATGAGCTTGAGAATTATTGAGCCCATGAGGCCTGCTTTCAGAAACAATCTCCAATGGGCCTAGAGATGGAGAATCGACTAAATTGTGTAGGGTCGGCGGCATCTCGGGTAACGCAGAGGAACATTCTTTAATGAGACCGACAACTTTTTTCTCGATTAATTTGCTGTTATTCCCAAGCGCATGGTTACAATTCAAATCTAAAGTTGCCTCGATTCTTGTTGAATTGAACGACTCAATGAAGTTTCACCACCTAAATTCCCCCAATTTTTACCACACCTTCATGGGATTTGATCTCGACCGCGATAGTCCTAAATTTTTGAAGGATCTACCTCGCCCAGATGGGTACGAAACATCCCCAATTTCCACAGATTCGGAGATGAATTGGGATGAGATCGTGCCAGAAACTCAATTCAATTGCGAATCTGATGGATATTCCATATCTCTAGGTGAGTCTGAGATTCCCAGTATTCTTGGTGCATCGATGTTGGCCACCCTTGGTCCATATCAGGTTTACTGTGCCGCCAAGATGAAGGGTGAATTTGACTCGGATTGTGAATCGGAATCTGAATCAGATTTGCCCCCTTCTACTCCAAAGCTATATGAGGTTCTTCCTTTCTTAATTTTGGGGGATTGGCTGGTGATGCCTGATTTATGTGAATTGATGGCTGCTCATGTTTGATTCGTGTGGGTATATGGGCTGGTGATGCCTTTTCTGTGATGTCTGATACGTATTTCACATTTGATGCCTTGATTTTTGATGCCATTTGATTTTTGATTCTTTTCGAGATACTTCAATTGATTTTGATGGCAGGTGATGCCTTTTATGTGATTTATTTGTGTTGATGTCTATTCTTGATGCCTTAAAGTGATAATCATACAGAAACTACTACTCTTGATCTTTCATATATGCTGGTTTTTTTTATCTTGGATGAAAAAATGCAAATGATGCAAAGCTTCTTGCTGATGCTTTATGTGTTTATGCTGCAAATGATCTTGCTACGAATGGTTGATGCTTTTATGTTATGTGATTTATATGTGTTGATGCCTTAAACTGATAATGCACAGATACTACTACTCTTGATCTTCAATATGCTGGTTTGATGCCTTGGATGAAAAAAATGCAAATGATGCAAAGCTTCTTGCTGATGCTTTATGTGTTTATGCCTTTAATTGATGTCACCACTAGGTGATGTATTCCCTAGTTAGGAGGCTCAATTAGCTTGTTGTTATCATTGATACCTTGATCAATGATGCCAAATGATAAGTCTGTTGGTGTATGGAGCCTGAAAGGAATTTTGTTCTGAACTGTAGCCCAAACCGCAGATGGTTTGGTCCAACACGCGAATTTGTAGGTTGTTGTATACGTTTCTAGGGCCCCAAGTCTTTTCTTAGTTTAATTAGTGTTATGACTCATTTTTTGTGCTATTTAAATAGCTGCTCTCCCATTGTAATTAGTAGCCAAAAAATATAGTGAAATCCCTGGCTTGGCATCGCCCCTAGACGTAGATACACATCGTATCGAATTAGGTAAATAATTCTCTCGTGTTTCTTTTCGTATTTTATCGGAATAGTGTGTGTGGGTATTATTTCCTAACGAAGTTAATACATTGTTGCAGAATCACAGTTTAGTTTACATTCCAAACAATTCAAAAAATAAAAACCTTCACATTGTTTGTCTCTGTAAACCTTCAAAAAGTCTGCAAATCACTTGCCTTACTTTATTTTTCTAAAATCACTTGATCCAATGCCTCTGCAATGTCATCTAGATTGTACCATCTGTCTTCTACATTTTCATGTAAGTTTAAGTACTCCAAACTGTCTCTGACCAGTTGTTCATCAACTTCAATACAATATGGTAACACACCTTGCCTAAACTTACTGTCATTTCCCATATGAGGAATGTTGTAGTTGTTCCCTCCTTTGACCCTCATGATCTCTTGATAGCAGTTCTGTAGTGTTAAGAAGATCTTTTTTAACTTCTGTGGTGGGTAATTGTTATATGCTTCTTTGACATTATGCAACAATTCATCAACATTATTAGCATGTTTCTGATCTTTCAGTGATTGTATGCTTCTAAAAAATCCAAAGTCATTCACATTAGTGTCTGGATTGTTGGCAGGTTGGTTGATGAGTTGGCGATGGAATCCATCTGATCTTGCAATTGCTTGAAACTCAGGATCACTGTCTACAATGTAGGGTTTGACATTATCTTGTTGGATGTAGATGTGTTTGCTAAGACAGTCTGACCACTTGGCTTTAATTGCTGGCACCATCTACATGATTGAATGATAATATGATACTACAGCTTGAATGATAAGTTATATACTACTGCTTGAATGATAAATCAGATACTACTGCTCTTGATCTTATTGTATGCTTCTTTTTGCATACTGTTATTGTTGGTGCTTTTTGTGTGATTTTGCAGCAAATATAAATGCTTGAATGATAAGTCAGATACTATTGCTCTTAATCTTATGGTAATGCAAATGATGCATATTGTCCTTGCTGATGCTTTTCTGTGTGATTGAATGCAAATATAAATGCTTGAATGATAAGTCAGATACCACTGCTCTTGATCTTATGGTAATGCAAATAATGCATACTATCCTTGCTGATGCTTTTTGTGTGATTAAAATGCTACCTCATTGAGTAGTTTGATGCTTCATGACTGGCCTTGTAACTCCTTGCATTGATTTGGTTTCCATGGTGCTTTTCTCCTTGTTCTTTAAATTCCTGATAGCTGGCTCCTCTGTGATGAATGGAAATATTCTAAAATTTTCATCAAATATGACAGTTCCATCTTGATCTATGATTGGCCTTGAAACTGTACAATTGAACATGATTTTATGGATGTATCTCTTTGACTTGCACAAAGGTAGCACCTATCTTTTATTTTGGTAAAGTAAAACTATTTCTCATCCATATGCACTGTGTTGAACATTGTCTGAAATTTTATTTTCCCGCCCTCAATGATGCTTCCAAGCTGACTAAGGCTCCAATTCAATCTGCACGACTGATTTTTAGGGGTAAGGAATGATTTAATAGCATTGGTGTGTAGGCTTGTCAACGGGTGGGCTTTACCCAGACCGGACCGGAACCTGTAACAATCCATTGCCTTACAGAAATTAGGTTTCGGTTCGGAAATTGTTAGGACCCGGACCGCACTATGTAAATTCGGACCGGCCCATTGGATCCGGTTCCGATTCCCCATTTTTTTTAATAATAATAATAATAATAATAATAATAATAATAATAATAATAATAATAATAATAATAATAATAATAATAATATATCATATATGTATATTTATTTATTTATTATTTTTGGAACTGGATCAACAGGTTCTACCCGGAATCGAACAAGTCTAACCCAAATTGATCCGCTGGATCTGGTTCTGGTCCAAATCCGTCTAGCTAGTTTTTTTTTTCTTTTTTTCTTTTTTTCTTTTTTTCTTTTTTTCTTTTTTTAAGTTACATGTTTGTCATTTCTTATATGTTATTCTTGGAACTAAACCAACCGGTTGGACACGAAAGCGAACAAGTGTAACCCAATGTGACCCGTTGGATCGGTTTTGGTTGAGATCCATCACGTATTTTTTATAATTGTTTGTCAGTTCTTATATGTTATTTTTGGAACCGGACTAACCGGTTCTACCCGAAATCGAACAAGTCTAACCCAAACTTACCCGTTAGATTTGGTTCTAATCCGGACCCATCTCATTTTTTTTTAACATGCTTGTCATTTTTTATATGTTATTATTGGAACTGAACCAATCGGTTGGACCCAAAATCGAACAAGTATAACAAACGACCGACCCATTGGATCCGGTTCTGGTCCAAATCCGTCTAGGTTTTTTTTTTTTGTCAATGCATATTAACATAAAAAGAAAAGAAGTAAAAAGCCTCAAGTAACCTCAAGTATTTACATCATATATCATCGATATAACTAAATCGGAAGAAAACAAGATAACATCTTTAATTGAAACACTTAAAAGTCAAACATCCATCTAGCTACAATTATTGTATATATAAGTCGAAATAATTGAAATAAAAATTAATTGGACCACCGACTGAAGCTTTTCCGCCCGAACAAGTAGATGTAAACCAACCTATTGTTGCAATAGAAAATAAATTAATATAAGATGGAAAATTATTCATGTATTAAGATTAAAAGTAAATTCAAGGGCATACAGTTTATAGAAACTTACAATGGATCACCATTTCACGACTTACTTAGGTCGCCTTCGCTGATTGTATCCAGAGTTTCATCACGACGGATCCTTTGGTGCACTACAAACACAAAAAAAAATAATTATACAATTAAATCAAGTAATTAAATGATATACTAGTAAATAAAAACATACATTTCTCTTTAAGTGGTGGAATCGAATCATTTGTAACAACCAATGCCTCAACAATACTTGGGCTCAACTTAGAACATTGAGAATTTTCATATTTTCTATAGGTTGAGAATTTTCACTTCTTTGAGACATTTTACTAGCAATTCCAACAAAATAACAATGTATTAACAATTAATATAACACCACATCGCAAAAGATACACATTAACAACAAATTAGCATAATCATCATATCAAACATAATGATATTTCAGAATAAATCCTCGTTTGCTCTTAGATTTATTACCTTGAATCATCCATCACACACAAAATAGTCACAGTCCTTTCAGAATAAAGAGAAATTTCAGTCTTATGTCTTAAAGCAAATATTGGGGATACAAAAAACAAAAATTCTTCTGTCTTTAAACATGAAGAAAAGGGCCAAACACATAAATAATCTAGGAAACTCCTCACCAATCACAAATCCAGCTAAATGAAACCTAGAAAATATTATCTTCATGGTGGAAAATGTAGGAATTGATATCAACACTAAATAATCTCTAACCTTGGCATATCACTTCAATCGAATTGCAAAAATTAGAAAACTAAATTCCAATTTCCATTGTAAAATTAGAAACCGCACATAATCATATCAACTAGAATTACAGAAGACCCAAACAATGCAACAATAATAAAGTATATATTCAGTAAAGAGAGAGGGTATGAAAGAAAACAGAGAATCGAATTATAGCTGAACCTATCTGAAATTGAGATTCTTGGCTGCAGTGCGCGGGTGACTAAGAAGCGGCAGCAGCGACCGAGAGAAGGGGTTTTAGTGAGAGAGAAAGAGGTTCTGAAATTAGAGTTTTTGGGAGTTTTTGTGCTTGACGGCGGCGGCGTTCAACTGTGGCGATGAGCAGCGGTGGTTGAAAGCTTGAAAGTGGCTATGTTTTGTTTTGGTTGAAACTTGAAAGCGGCGAGTAGCAGTCGAAATCAGAATTGATTTTGTTCTGTGATTTAGCGGTTCCTTATCATCCATGGGTAATTACCCAAAACCGCCCAATATCATCTTCTAATTAACGGTCCGGTCCCGGTCCGGTTCCAAATAGTAATGGGCCGATTTTGGAACCGTAACCGGTGATAATTTAATGGGCTTAGGTCGGGTAATAACCACCCATTGCCAAGCCTATTGGTATGTGCCTTGAGCTTATTCTCCTTGTACCAGATATGAACTAAACTCTTACTAACTCCTAAATTTTCTACCATAAGTCTCAATGATGTCCTCTGCAGAACTGAGAGGCTTTTCACTTTCTCCTCATCAAATTGCTTTGTTTTTTTTTTCTTACTGACCCAAACTTTTTGCTTCTCAATACAGGAATGCCATGTGCTTGCTGAGCTTCTGCTCTGCTCCAAATCTGCCCAATAGTCTTCAAACTCAGTGAAAACTCAGTTGCAGTAGCCTTCTTTGCACCCCACTGAAGTTTGCCATTGTTGCTGCGTTGGAGTAGCCATTGGGCTATGATATTTTACTGGTATGCCGTGAGCTCTTTTTTTCCTACTCTTGGCTCTACCATTTTAGTCGAGATATTTGTAGTTTAGGGTGGTTGAAATGCCTTCAATTTTGTCTTAAAGGCTGTATTTATAGATGCTTTTAGTGGGTTAGGTTGCTTTCAAATTTCCCACCACAAATTTGGATCACATCAAATGTACTTTTACTCTTTGTTTATTGAACGAAAGATCACATTTGCCTCCTAAAACTCATATTTGCCTCCATATTTCATTTTAATTTTCTGTCTTTAAATTTCAGTTTTCCCTCTCTTCAATTGATTTATTGCAGTTTATATGCTTTCACTTCACACTAAATTCAAGGTTAGTTGATCTAATGAAATCAATTTAAAATGCACAAATATAAACACAACTTCAATGAAATAATATCAGTGCACCTTAAAATATTTTGCTCCAATTACTCTTGCCCGATAAAAAAAAAACCGAACACTTGCTTCATTAATAGAAAAAATATACAAGGCATGGAGGCAGACATAACCTTACAAATAAAAAGAATGCAGCTTTTGTTAATTAAAATTAACAATCTAATTGCATTAATTAACACTACCCCTCAGATAACACCTTTATTCCACCAACTGTCACTTTATCAGCTTTCTTAAAACCCGTGTCAGACCCCAAATGGAATAGACTTAAAATGGACGGAGGGAGTAACTTATATATATGTGTTCCAACCCCTGCATTCGTCAATGCTGACTGCATTAACTGACGTTTTTTTCGTTTCTTTTTCTCTTTTCCTTTGATTCAATAACAAAAAAAAAAACGATTACTTTAATTTTTTTGCTTCTAAATGACTTCTAATATTTAAAATATTAGGATTATAATAATTTATCTTGATATATTTGTATTTTGATGTAATATAAGTCTTGATTGGTATAACAAAAGAAATACAAAAATCTTTGTAGGAAAAATGAGAAAAAAATATATTTACAATAATCATGATAGAATTTATCAAAAATATAAATACTAACTTAAAATATACTATAATTATACTTTTATATGAATCAAATGTCTAACAAAACTGATCTATTTTCACTTAATTAATTAAATTATGGCTGACCACACTATTATGAAATAAGCATCATGAAATCACAAGAAAATAGATAGCAGTAGTATTTTAATTTCCCACTAACTAAAAACTACTATGTTAATGTTTGCATGACATCTTTCACGGTAGTTAAGCTGTCCTCTTTTGTCGTACTTGTTAGTTTATACGGATTATCATGTAGCATTAAAATCAAAATAAGACGATCTTCATTAAATAATAATAAATTTTTATTCTATGAAATAAAATTTAACCAGTGTAATTTCAATTTATAAGCAGTAAAATCTATGATTCAAATCTGATCGTTTCATCTCAACGTGATACTATGAGGTAGCATATCTTGAAATATGTTTTCATTTGGCCTTTAGTCTTTAGACACTAGGTTTTAATTAATTTATTTATCTTTATGTATCTAGTCTGAATAGTTAGAATACCATAATTAAGGTTAGACAATTTAATAATTTTCGTACGTTCAGCGACTTTTTAAATTGTGCAAAATTTTGTACTAGTAAATAAAATACTTGATGTTGGATTGTTTATGATATACACGAGTAAAATTGTGCAAAATTTCGTAGTAATATTTCGTGCACTTGTTCGTTAGAAATGAAGTATAGTTTTTATTTAATAAAGAAAATGCAACAAAACTATATCAAACAACTTAATTATGAAAAGAAAACGACAGTGATCGCAAATTAAAGCATATAGTAAGTTGCTCGCAGCTCACATTAATTTAACTGAAAATTACGATTACGCAATTTGCTTATGGTCAAATAGGATGGGCTTAAACCGAAACTTTTTAGTCATTTCTTAACATTTAGTTAGCACAACCCGATATTACAAAATTAATTAATGGTCGAGGAGTTTATATATGCCACATAGTCCAACATTATAGCCCCACCACAGTAATAGATTTCGTCTTCTCTAATAAAATTAAATTAAACAATAAAATAAATTTGAACGGTGGATTCACAACTTGAAAATTATTATATAACTAATTGTCTAATAAGCCAAATGGGACGGGATTAGAAAAATTAAGATAGGCTTCTAACAAACATAGGGTTGTATTTATCACAACTATTTTGATGGCAAAGTGGTTACAACAATTGTTGGTCGATGACTGACTCGACATTTTATTAAAGAGGAATTTCTAAATAGCAAGTTGTTTGTTAATTTTTAATGACGTACTAAAAGTAATCAACAAATATTAAGTTCTTATAATATAATACACCATATTTTAATTTAACGAAAAATAATGTTGAAAAATCATTATTCTTAATTCAACATTTAAAGATAAGTTGTTTATTTGTCGTATTCAATAATTCTATTCGGACATACTGTGTCTGGACATACGTGCTTGAAATAGGAAAAAAATTGTCCGATTGCCTTCAAAATTTCTTTCCTACTCAGACCTCCTTCCTAAATATCGATCTCATGCACACTCGCTGCCACCCAAATTTTATGCTCATCCACACCCAATTCCTAAACTTGTGAATTTAAAATTGGGATGAAACTTTATAATTAAAATTTAAAAAGTGTATGTTTATTAATACTCAAATTGTCGAAACTATGAAATTAAATTATTAATTAAAAAATTCCGTCAAATCCTTATTTTTACCATTGTATGTCTGGAGTATGTCCAAATAGCATTACCCGTTTACATTACATTAATAGGTACATTATTATATTAAGATTAATAAGAGTTTACTGTAGAATATGGAAGAAATTGAGTTAAAAAGGATGCGAATCATGAAACTTTTGGTTAGGATTATTAGCTGCATTACGAATCTGACGTAAATTAATTGCAATTTTATTTTATAATAACGACATAAATTACTGAATGGATTAACTAATTAACATTTTTAACAAGGATTAACTAATTAATTTAATTACACGGCATGGACTGATTAATTGCAATCTGCAATCCAATTAATCCACAACTCTCAGAAAAAGAAAAAAAGAATCCATTTGATAATGGCCCAGAAACTAAAACACCAAATAAGCGATCTGATCCATGTAGTCATGTAGAGCAGTATTATTATTATTATTTTTTTTTTTTTTTTTTTGTTTCCTTCCAAAATTTCAAAAGATGCGCTTAAATAAAAAAAAATAAAAAAAAAGTGTTAATTTATTTATAATTAATTATTTCATAATCAGCTTCTCTTTTTGGCCTTACTCTTAATTAATCTATAAAACTCTTTGTAAACATAGAGGCAACATCATATATAGCAGTAATTAAAGTACGACCACTTCTCACAAGAGAGAGAGCAAAGTTTCCTTATATGAATAAACCAAGAAATCGAAAATTCTAGTACTCCCTCCGTCCCACTAAAGATATTTTCTTTGGATTGTCCCACAAAAGATGTTTCATTTTCTTATTGGAAAATAATTAATCCACTAAACCCACAATTAGCCCAATAATTCAGGCCCACATTACCCACTAAATAATCTAAACCCTATCCACTACACCACATATTATATTCAGTTTCCTCACTTTCTCTCCCTCGCCGTACTCTCCACACTGTTCATCTCTATCTCTCTCCATACTCGTCTCTCTTCATTGCCGATTTCTTTCCACCGCTGCCTCCGATCGACCCTCACCTTTACCGCCGTGATGAACTTCTCCTCTGAATATGCTGATTCTCCTTTGCCGAAAAATTGCGATTTTCCGATCCCTCACTGATACATTTGTTCCGAAGACTCCACCTTCGTCTCCGAAGTTTGCAGCTACCGGAAAAGAACAAGATCTGAGCGGGTTGGTGGTTTCGAACACCGAAGAACAACTGGAGGCCGCCGACGCTTGGATCGGTGCGATGAATATCGAAGATAGGTATAGAGCCATGAGATCCACCGTCGAGGCGAGACCGATCATCCGCCTCCCTCTCGCCGCCGTGATGAAGAACAAAGGACGTCGTCGGTTGCCGATTCTGAGCGCTAGGGCTTTGGCGGCAGAAAAGAAAGCCCAAGATGAAGAAACTTCTATGCCGATGATGGGGGCTTTGCTTCATTGCTTGTTTCGGATGAGATCTATCCTCGATATTGATGAATTTGGTGGTTCTGTGTTGATGATTTTGTGATGATTATGCTGAATTGGTTGAAGTTATGATGAATAGCAGTGTTGATTATGATCAATTTACTAGATTTATGATTAATTTTTTATGGATGCATTTGTGGGATAAATCATGATGATACTGGTGATGATGATTTTGTGGGGTTTATGATGATACTGGTGAATAAATCATGATTATGTTGAAGTCTGATAAATATTATTGTTGAAAACATGATGAATTGCAGTGATGATTATGATCAATTGTGATGATGCAATTTCTTTGGACAGTGTGTTGATAGATTCGTGGAAAGGAGTACAGTGTGTTTATGGATTGAGAATGTGGTACGATAAAAATATTTGCTTCTCAATACCCTTCCTGCTAGTTTTTCTATCCTAGAATCTAAAGGGGAGCTTTATTTACGGCGAAGACTTGTGAACATCCGAACATTTTCTCCATCACCCAGGGAACGAATGGGGGTAGCTTCCTCTCTGCTAGGCTAGGAATAGGAAGACTTTCATTAAAAGAATTCGAAACTGTGAAACCCTAGTACTTCCGAATCCATGCCTTTTCTTAGGGGAGTTTTAGTTACCCTTTGACTTAGAGTGAGTGCCTCTGTCGAAGTTCTAAGATTACCACTTTGGTAATTTTATTCCCATTACCCGAATTTTATACTCGCTTTGAGAACCAGTTAACCCAGCATCCGAATCCAATAAAGGACTTTCACAGCGGATTCCACTCCGTCCAAAGAAATGGACTTATAAGAAAAAAATGGTTTACTGAAAGACGTTGGGAAAGCGCTCCCTCCTCAAAGGCTTATGGTAGACCCTTTCGATATGGATAGGCCCTATTGGAATGAAGCCATAGTGTGATAAGGTCACCCCGCATATCTCTTCTCTGGTCAAGAAAAAAAATGGTTTGGATATGATGGAGTCCTCCCCCGAGGAGTGAAGCCATAAATAAGTACAGGTTCAGCCCAACCTTGCTTTACGAACAATAGAAGTAGTTCTCCTCGGTTTGAATAGTTTACTGATGAAAGAGTTCCTGTTTTACTTTACTAGGACAGATTAGGAGGTAAGACTGTCAAGTTAGAAATCTCGTAATAGAAGAATCAATTCGAACATGTGCTAGAGTAGTTTGTCAACCCCATGAGCTTAGCCTAGAGTGGATCAGGTCTATTGACGGTCCCGCGAAGCCGGTCAGTTTGAGAAGTTCAGTAAGGCCATAGTTTAGTTTGGTCAGAGAGAGGCCTGGCCCGTAAGCTGGCCCCCTTAAAAAGCTATTACAACATAAGGATTTGTTACGCGCGATATGCCGGCGACTTACTACTGGCAATCGTGGGTGCCGTAGAGAACTTTTGAGTTACCAGCGGTCTTGGAGAAAGAGCTCGTTTTCCTATCCATTTGCTAAAAGTACAGTTCAAATCGAAGGTAGTTTCATCGCTGAGTTCAAATTAAACGCGATATAAGCTGGGGTCGACATTTTGTAGTCCTGTTTCGACTTTGCACTCTGAGTAGGAAGGAGATAGGATAGCGAAACACTTTTTTGTTAAATCACTTTTACAATCCTTTTCTGAACTGGCGAATTCGAAGTGGAAAAACTAGAAAAGAAGAAAGCTGACATTTTGGTCGGTGGAGAATACATTTAATACGTCACCTCTTTTCCTCAGGTTGCAGCTAAAACCCAGGATTTTCTCTAATCTGTCTTAGTAAACGGAACAAGGACTCTTTTGTGTCAGTCACTCATCAACCAATCTATTTCTCTATCTACCAAAACAACCAACGGAATCCATCGAAGCCGAAGAGTCAGTAGGCTGGATATCAATTTGTAGTTCCCTTGAGGTCTGACCAGAATATGACCACTATATCGAAAAGGAAGAATCCAGCCCGTCTGGAAGAACACCTGAACGTGCCTCATTTGCTGAGTTGTTTGAGAAAGCTTTTCTGCCGAGCTCCTTCTTAATGGGGGGGGGGGGAAGAATACGACAAGTATCCTCGGGCATTTCTGAGAGATGAGCCTTTAGGGAAAATTCTCTGTATTCCTGTGTTGCTTGTTGTTCTTCTTCCACTCTCAGAGGTCAATATCAGTAATGAGAAACTAACGTTTTATCAGCATTCAAATCTGTTTTTTCCTCCTGTCTCTGCTGCCCTATATATTCTATTACAGAGGTAGAGCTTTTTACCAACCAACGAAAAGGTATAGATATGATTCTTCTTTTTTAGTGAACTTTTCTTTTAGTGTAGTGATTGCTTTGGCTACGAATCAATTACGAAAAGGAATCCTGAGTTACTTGTCCTGGAAACGAACAACTCTCTGGCTTCCTGTTAGGAGATGTCGGAAGTCTCTTATTTGGCAATGAACTAAAGCACCAAAGACTAATTTGGTTGTTCATGAGCAGTAATTCGATGTGCTAGTTCCATTGGAGAGATCGATATAAGCCTTAGGAAATAGAGAAGGCTGTGATGGTCTAGGAGTCCCATCTCTAATCCATAAACACCCCTAACCAGGCTAACCAATTGGTCAAACTTGCACAGTGTGTTAGTGATGTTGGTTATGCATATGCATCTATGATTACAACAATTGTATGAGATGTGATACATAAAACCATAAACTTGTTCTGCTTCATTTAGAACTGGCATGTACATCCATTTACAAAATGTGTTTACACCTAAAACATGGTCAAAAACAGATTGCATACATGTTTTCAAGGCATAAACTAATCTATGTGCAAAAACTCAAAACCAAAAACTCTAGTTGATCCTATACAACCCTTGATCTGCCCCTTAACTGCCCCTTAAACCATTGCATTGTCTTCATGAAGGCCTAATTGCTCAATGAGCTCTTCAAGGCCATCCACTGCTCCATTCTCAATTAGGAAGTCAATAGACTCTTGAACAAGATCTATTGGTGCTTCCAATATGATTGGAAGCAGTCCATGTCGGTCTAAGTAGTCATTTTTCATATGTGGGATCTTGTAGCAGTTTTGACCCTTCACTTTCATCACTTCCAACATGCATGATTGAAGTGTGAGGAAAATCTTGTTCAACTTTTGTACTTCCATTTTTTTCAAATGAATCCTGCACTGCAGTCACTAAATCTTGTGCATTGTAACTAAATCGTGGAGTCTAGAGGACTTTATTAAAGTTCAAATTGAAAATTTCTTGTTATATTTTCGTTTGTGCACTATATGTTGATAACATTGTTGCATCAAAAAAATACACAATGTATTGCATAAATATAAATATTGTAATGCACAAATTCCATATACATAATGCATTAATTATGGTAATGAGTCATTGCCTATTTTGTGCACTTACAATATCATATTGATGCGTCACCTAAACTGTGTTAATGCATCATAAAATTGTTACCAGAACATCAAATAATAAATACGAAAAAGAATGTACGCAATGCATTAATTATGATATCATATACGAAGATAATATACATAATGCATTAATTTGTATAAGTACACACTTTTATAAATTTTTGTTTGTGCTTTATAAACCCCATATATATATATATATATATATATATATATATATTGTTGCATCAAAAATGGGTAATGATGCATCACTTTGCACTAGTTTATGCATCACTTTATACTATTTAATGCATTGTGATTTTGCACTGCATAAACAGCAAAAATTACCATTATAACTTTACTTAAGTAAAAAACACGGGATTGACCAAAAGAGGCGGGTTTGACCAGCTGGATATGAGATTTAATTACATCCATAGATCTTTTATGATGGATGACTTGGATTAGTTATTAGTTCTCATATAAATATGAGTTCCTATATGATCCTCTCCCTATATATATAGGAATTGGTTCATATAAGAACCAATCATAGTGTGAGAACGTGAGAACCTGTTTAAATTAATTTGTAGTCATGCTTAAATTAATACATTATCATGCTTAATAAAGTTCATATTTTTGTACGTAAACATTATCTTTGTATGATTTATGATTGTGATTATTTGAAGCATGAATATATATAAATTCAAACATGATTTTATATAAGTATTAATGTTTATATAAAAAACATGAATTATTTAATTAAGCATCACAATATATAAACTTAAGCATGATTACAAATTGATTTAAGTACGGTTCTCACGTTTTCACACTATGAAATGTTTTATACTAACTCTTTTATATATATATATATATATATATATATATATATATAAACGACTATTTTTATAGGAGTCAGTCTTATAGAAGAAGAAAATATATGTAAATTCTGACATGGAAGGAATTATTTAAAGAGTTGCGATGATCGATCTCATGCACCCCATTCGCGGGAATATCTTGGGAATTTGTTTCTGTCCGTTTCCTTCCCCCACTCTCCATTTAACCGTTCCTTACTTCTTCTCCCTCACTCTCGCTCCAATCTCTCTCTCTCTCTCTCTCTCTCCCTAGAAATTATTATATTCCCCCGTCTCTGAACACCAATCTCACTCAAAACATTTTCAAGCATGCCTTTTGCTGCCAATCCCATCTCCTTCCGCCCATCCTCCACCACCCACGGGGATTATTCGGTCGCCGCCTTATGTATTCCGGCCACTTCTCGCTCCTCCACCGGTGATTCCTCTCTCTCTCTCTCTCTCTCTCTCTCTCTCCCTCGGACCGTACGCTCTGTAGAATGATGATTATAGCTAGCTAGTTTACATTTTTCGAAGGACGTACATGTTTTGTTTTCTTTCCTTTAGTGGTTAGAAAGAGTCGTTTTCACTTTTGTGAGCCGATCAGCTTTTGATCGAAATAGTTAAAAATCTTTTGTTTTTTGAAAGGGAAATATATAGTTCAAATCGTGATGCTTTTGGTTACCGCTTAGAGTCTAACACAAATACTTTCAATTCAAATTGTTTTTCTGCAGCTTGTCTTCAACTTTTCAGACCAGTTTCTTCCACTTCTTCTCTGCACTGCCACGCAATCTACGGACCTCGTACAGAAGGTACCAAAAATTCTACTAATATTTAAAATTATTAATTGTAACTCGCTAGTTGTGACAGCATCTGATCGATTTCATTCATCACCGTCGTCATATTATCTCAAACTAAACTAATACTATTAATTATTATAATTTTTTTTTTTTGCAGAGTACATAGATGTGATTCATAATGATGTGCAAGCGATAAAGTGGGGCGAGATTGTGGAAGATGACGCAGAAAAAGATTCCCTCAAGGTGGGTATACGTATATTTGGAGTCGTTCATTTTTGCTTCTCCTATTCATACAAAAATCCTATATTTAGCAACTATTTCTATTTTCGCTAGCTCATCACTATTAATCTATTACTATTTTTGAATGTGACTTAGTAGTTAATTGACTATTTTTAAAGGAGGAGGTCTTACCTGATAAGGTAAGGGATGAGCTGGTGGTGGTGGTGCGGTCGATGCTACAGTCGATGGGCGACGGCGAGATCAGCGTGTCACCGTACGACACCGCATGGGTGGCGCTGGTGGCTGACGCGAGCGGCGCTCGGCCGCAGTTCCCGATGAGCCTCGAGTGGATTGGGAGCAACCAACTGTCGGATGGGTCGTGGGGCGATAAAGGAACCTTCTCCATCTTCGACAGGATTATCAACACTTTGGCTTGTGTTATAGCCTTGACGTTTTGGAACCAACATTCCGACAAAACCCACAAAGGTTACTCTACATGCATATATACTACTATAAAAATCTAAGCTTCATCTTAATTTATTTCTTGTTATATGGTCGGTTTTTTTATTGGGAAACACACACCCGTCCACCTCTATAAATTAATCTAGTACTCCTCCTACCCACTTATATATTCTCATTTTTTAAATAAAAACAGTTTCAATCTTTTAAAATCCTTCAAAAGTACTGATGACGACAGATACTCTTTGATAAAGCGCTAACAAGTCAAAACACATGTCACTAAATTAATTTGCATTAATTGAAATCCACGGTAAAATAAAAGTAATTAATTAAGTGTATTGTTTTTTCCTTATTTTTAATCTATATATATATATATCTATTTGGCTTAATTTATCATACGCGTATAAATTAATATTTGATGGAATGAGTAGGGATTTCATTTATGAAGAAGAATATGAATAGGCTCGAGGAAGAAAATGTGGAGCATATGCCGATTGGATTTGAAGTGGCATTGCCATCTCTCATTGATATAGCAAAAGACCTTCAAATCGACATCCCTAATGATACAAGGGGGTTGAGAGACATCTATGCAAGAAGAGAGATAAAGCTCAAAAAGTAAGCCACCAAAACACACACACACACACACTGTTACATTGCTATGACGATGCATGATGATGTTGAAGCTAAAGTTACGATTACTATTAAGCTGCAACATATTAAAAACAAATCAAGACGGAAAAGAACCTTATCTGTCACAAAAGGAGGAATACATATATGTGTCGAGAATTTAAAAGTAGCTTCAATTATTCTTTTTATTTAATTTATTATTTAAATGAGAGTATAATTGGAATATAAATTAAATAAATGTGGGGTAATTAATTAATAATTGCAGGATACCAAGTGACGTACTGCACGAAATGCCAACGACATTGCTGCATAGCTTAGAAGGAATGGGAGGCCTAATGTGGCAAAAGCTTTTGAGATTACAAAGTGAAGATGGCTCATTTCTTTTCTCTCCTTCTTCCACTGCTTTTGCTCTTCAACAAACCAGAGATCAAAATTGCCTCAAATATTTGACCAAACACATTCACAAATTCAAGGGGGGAGGTATGCTCCTTTTTATTTTATTTTTTAAACCTATATATATCTGGCTAGTCTAGTCACAACTACTCCCTCTTATCTATTTGTGAATAAGTGTTTCTGAAACGAAATTAGACGTTCCCAAATAAGCTTCATGTTTGAGAAAAATAAAAGTATGAAACGTCTCCATTTACTTATCTTTGGCATGTCTTTCAAATGCTCTTCATATATACTTTCCACAATTTGGTACACGGTTTTTAACGATGGAGACACTTAGTCGGTAAAAGGAGGGAGTAATGAATTTTTCTAATATGCTGGAGTATTATTTTTGTTACAATTATATATATATATACAGTTCCAAATGTGTACCCTGTGGATTTGTTCGAGCATCTTTGGGCAGTAGACAGGTTGCAAAGGCTGGGGATTTCACGTTATTTCCAGCCAGAGATCGACGAATGTGTTGCATATGTTCGCAGGTACAAACAACCGTAATAATTGCATGTCTTTACTTTTGAGAGAGAGAGAGAGAGAGAGAGAGAGAGAGAGAGAGAGTTAGTTTAGTTAACTAATTAAGAATCGAAGAAGATATATATTCAGGTACTGGACAGAGAAAGGCATATGCTGGGCGAGAAATTCACAAGTTCAGGACATTGATGACACGGCCATGGGATTTAGGCTTCTACGGTTGCATGGATACGACGTTTCTGCTGGTAATTAATTAGTACTACTGTTTTAATTTAAATAGAGAAAAATAAATACTAGTATATTAATTTATCGAAAAAAAATTGTGTATGCATGCTTGTAGATGTGTTGAAGCATTTTGAGAGCGGTGGAGAATTCTTTTGCTTCAAAGGGCAGTCCACGCAGGCGGTAACCGGAATGTACAATCTTTACAGAGCTTCTCAGATAATGTTTCCGGGAGAGAATATTCTCAAAGATGCTGCCATTTTTTCTGCCAAATTCTTGCAACTTAAAAGAGCCAACAATCAGCTCCTCGACAAATGGATTATAACCAAAGACCTTCCTGGCGAGGTCAGTTCGCATACTCCATGTTAATTTGTTAATTAGAGGTGATTATACCCATTAAGAATAGGAGATGCACTCATGTGCATAAATCTGCACCATGCAGATAGATCTTGACCCGACTTGACCCGCCCGACCCGAGCGTGAGATCCACGCGTCGCACGTGGGTCTCACGCGCCTATATATTTTATTTTTTTAATTTTCTGCGTGTGGGTGGCTATTTCTTTTTCTTTCTTCTTCCTGAACACTTGTGGTCTCCCTTTTTGGGCAATTCGGATCTTCTATTCCCTATGATGTTTCATTCTCTATTTCATTCGTCGGATTTTTGACATTTGACGATTTGGATATAATTATATATCCTATTTGGGTGGAATAAACCCTAGTCAATGCTACATGTCGTTCAACCAATGGACGGAGTAGAGAATGGAACACGAAATGGAAATAGGAAATCCGATTTGGTTTTTGGGTGCATGTTGTTTTAATTAGTTTTTTTTAACTATATAGCAACCTAATAAAAATAGGGTGTCAGCTTGAACAAGCAATCGCTATTTATATCTATATATTCAAATAAAATTTGAAGCTAATTAGCTTACAAATGAGACCAAGGAAGGAGACATGTTGTATCTATGGGTAATGATGGTAGTACTTTCTAAAAAATATACTACTAAAATATTACATTTCATCGTGCAAATTGCTACTTCACTCACAATCCTAAGATTTTATCATGTCTTTTGTCTCCCTCCTAATTATATAAATATGCTATGCCTATGTATGACTTATAATCTTTAATATTTGGATATGGTTTTTATTAATTAATGTTTGTTGTAATTAATATCATTAATTTTTGTTAAGATGTTTGGATATGTTTTTATTAATGTTCGCTATAAAGCATGTGTTCCTATTATCAATCTTTTTTTATATTTTTCTTCCATTTCAATATTTTGTATTTTAATTTAATTTTATAATTGTAATAAAGATTTATTAATTCAATTAGGGTTTAATGGCACATAATTGATTATTCATAAGTAGGGTATATGAATTTCTAACCTGCAATTCATTGTTATAAATATCAATATACAGTAATTTACTATTTATTAGAATAAATAATACTAAAATAATAAAATTAATAATGTGAAACGGTGGGATGCAGAAGATTATAGGAAGATATGATCCGAACCACAAAACCATAGTGACATGGGAGAAAAAAAACGAAGAGGCCCAATTGAATTAACACCGCAAGGAATTCTATGGCTGACAATTTGTTACTTTAACTTTTCCTATAAATTTTCTTGGCATTTTATTTAATTGCAATATGCTTATTTGAATGATATTGTTATTTTGATGCAACAGTCCAATTGAGTTAAATGAATGTGTGGGTATATCGGTTCACGATATTTTAAATGAAAAAATTAAAAGAATTGAATTAAATTAAATCTGCAGGTGGGATATGCACTAGATGTTCCCTGGTATGCCAGCCTGGCACGAGTTGAAACAAGATTTTATCTTCAACAATACGGCGGTGAAGATGATGTCTGGATTGGCAAAACCTTATTTTCTCTAACATTCTTATATTATTAAGAAATATTCAGATGATCTGAATTTGATCGATCATCAGTCTCTCTTTATAGATCTCTGAAAGTAGTCGCCAATTGCTGACATTTCATAGACCCTAGTCAAAATACAGAAATAATTAAAGATCCTTATTACTCTCTCTGTCCCGTTCAAGAAGTCCCATTTTTATTTTGGATGTCCCGTTCAAGAAGTCACATTTCCTTTTTTGGCAAAAATTAACACACTAATTAAAATTCACTTTATGTCACACTCAAACGTGAACAGTGTTGTTTACTTTATTGTACAGTGTTTTTCCACTCAACACACTTTAACATTAACAATAAAATACTACCTTAATCACACTCTAAATCTCTTTTTCTTAATCTATGTGTGATTCTCAAATGGGACTTCTTCACTTGAACGGAGGGAGTAAAATGTAAATAAATCGACCCTCGGTTTAAACTTTGCTTAAAAAATATAGCACTAACGGTAACAGATATACGTGTTGATCCCTCTTAATTTTTCTCATTAATTGTAATTTTGTGTTTTCGAAAGCTAATAAACTAATTTAGTAGCTTGTCCATCTATATCTTGGGCGGGGTTTACTAAATAGGATAAGATTGACTATTCTTATCCCATAATTTCTTTAATCCCACATGTATAGTTCTAAATATGAACAAGAATTATGTGTGATGAGATATCCTTGAATTTAATCCTTAAAAGTAAACACTTGATTAGCCTATATATTATTTTTATCTATCCGGCTTATCCGCTTAGTAAACGCCTTATTTTATGTCTTTTGTCACTAATTTGTAGTAGAATATAAGATTTATGTATATGTAAAAAAAAAAAAAAAAGTTACTTAATTCCACATATATGCAATTACTATTAAATTTTGGTATCAATGTAAAAAAATACAATGATATTTTTGTAAATCGATTTCAGGATGCCCTATGTAAACAACAACAAATATTTGGAGCTGGCGAAGCTGGACTATAATAATTGCCAAACGTTACACCAACAAGAGTGGAAAAACATTCGAAAGCAAGAAATTTTCCCCTTAAATATTAAATCTATGCGAACTACTCCCTCCATTCCAAACAAGTGACTCGTTTTTCATATCAGAGTGCCGCATAATAAGTGGCTCATTTCCAAATAAAAAAACAATTATATATTTCTTCAAAAATTGTGGGTCATATCACTTTAATCAAATTTTACCCTTCTGTACCCAAAATAAATGAGTCACTTGTTCCAGGACAGAGCATATAATAAGTTTTATTATACTTTATAAAGCAGTAATACTTTTTTAGTATTAATAAATTATTTATTATTATTATTTGGGGGCATGCAGATGGTACCGAGGTTGTAGTTTGGCAGAATTTGGTTCAAGTGAAGAAAGCTTTTTACTAGCATACTATATTGCAGCAGCGTCAGTGTTTGAACCAGAAAAATCGCAAGAGCGTCTGGCTTGGGCCAAAACTGCGATACTAATGCAGACAATAACGTCGCACTTTCACCATGAGCAACTCTCGACGGAGCAGAAACGCGCTTTCGCTGACGAATTCGAACACGAAAGCATTCTCAACTACGCAAACGGAGGAAGGTACGTAATTATATATTTCCCTAAACTTCATATTGTGTAAAACTATATCTAGTGGGTTAAAATTGTTAAAATAAAACTTGATCTAACACTAGTAAAATTGATTTTGAATATGTGATCATTAAATATGAGCCCGAATTTGAATATGTATTCTGCATAACAGATCTTGACACGCCCGACGATTTTATGCAAATTTTTATGTCAGTATCTTATAGTAGTTTATTTAATCCTAACTTTATGTGCTCAAAACTAAATAATAGGGATTTTGTAAATTTCTATATTACACCGGTTCAAATGATCGTAATAGTATGAAAATAATTGAACAGGTATGAAACAAGAATGACTTTAGTGGGAGCATTGCTCACAACTCTAAATCAACTCTCATTGGATATTTTGTTGGCACACGGTTATGACACTCATCAACAATTCAAAAATACAGTACGTCCTATATTCCCGGCCATTCGCCTATAATTTCTCTTATAAATATGTATATCTTTAATTTATATCATTAATCTTTTGTATATCACGTCATCAAGACAAGTAAGTATATTATATATATAAATAAATAATCGATCTAAGTCGTAAAATTCAAATTTTTGGCTCCATCACATGCAGTGGCACAAGTGGCTGACGACTCCAGAACAAGAAGGTGGGGCAGAGCTGTTGGTTCGGACGCTAAACCTGAGCGGCGGAGGGAGGCGCGGCCGTTGGGCGTCGAAAGAGCTGTTATTGTCGCATCCGAAATACGAGCAATTGATGAAGGTCACTGTTGGTATCTGTGATAAGCTTCCCATGTTTCAACATCGAAAGGTACAGACTTATTTTCTAGTTTGAGTTTTAACAGAAGTGTCGTATTTTATTTCATCAATATACACGGTTAAGGTTTTAATCTTCTAACATGGGTTATTTGACACGTCAGGATGGAATTGCATGCATGACCAGTACAGGGGGGATTACAACGTTGGGTATAGAATCAGAGATGCAAGAACTAGTGAAATTAGTTTTGACAAGATCGTCAGGCGATTTAGATCCCCAAATTAAGCATAACTTTCTTACTATTGCAAGAAGTTACTATTATGCAGCTTATTGTAATCAAGGAACCATCAATTTCCATATTGCGAAAGTACTATTCGAAAGAGTAATTTAACCATGTACGTGTAAATCTATCATATATCAAATGAGTATGAATGTATGATATATTAGTAAATATCTAATATCTTGCAATGTTCGCGTCTATGTAAACTACAAAAGATTTGAATGGAATTTCTAATAAATGTGCATACAAAAAATGTGTGATTATATATATAGGGTTGAGTTCCCATGTAAAATCCCTTTAATGTAAGAAATAAGAAGTATTTTAGAACATTGATTATCCTATAATAGATGGTCTCACGTTTTCTTTTTCATACAAAAAGGGTATAATTGAAAGAGAAAAAAATGTCTTCCACTACTCCATAAAATTAGCGATAATAATGGAATTTGGTGAAAATTAATCAAACACAATAATTAATCTTTCCAAAGATGCCGATAAATTGAAAATCAGTTAATGATTTGTATATTTTAATTTAATCTATATAATACATTTATATTTCCCAAATAGTGCACTACGAACTTTTATATAATGCATTGTATTCTTTTAATGCACTAAATAATAATATAAGATAATTTTTTATCAATTGCATCATGAAATTGGCCATAATTGGGTAGTCGAACTCGAGAGGGTACATAATAAAAAACAAAATCTTCCCAAATATCTACAACTAAAGCAACGATTATGAATATTCCAAACCAATTTTAATAATGCATCATAAAATATTATTTGCATTATATTTCTTAATTATTTTACAATGTATAATATTTTCTTAATTAATACATATAATGCATTAAATGCATTATAATTCAAAATTATTTTTAATAGTGCATTATTAAATTTTGTATAATACATAAAAGAGTATTTGATAATGCATTAATAGAGAGACAAATATATAAAATACGCTCCTACCTAGTAATTCGTCCTCATAAAAAAAATCTAGAAGAAATGAATATGAAATAAATAAAATAATATGTTAGATATTAGGAGAGGAGTGCATATACGAGAGTGGATCTTAAAAAGGAAGAAAAGAAAATAAACGAGTAAATAGTTATGATGACAGAATTAAAATAATTAAATCAAATCAAATCTCCTAAATTTAAGGTAGAAACCGTACGTAGTCAATTACACGGAAAAGTACTAAACTAGCCCTCCCGTCTATATAACTAAATAAAATATGATAAATATACTAAAATAATTATTGACCATTGATCACATAAAATGGATGAGGGATTTACATATAATCTCTTCTTATATATATATATATCCGTTTCTTACTTTCTTATGTTCTTAATTATCTTTACCTATCTCTTTTTATGAAAATCTATAAATTATTAAAATATATATTTTCCATCAAATTATAAATTTATGAAATATTTCGGCAATGGAGGGATCGAGCATGAGAGAGAGAGAGAGAGAGAGGAGAGAGAGAGGTGTGATAAATGGAGGAGAAAATGTGCAATGCATGAAATTAAGCGTGGCGAATTGAGCGCCAAAGAAAAATTTGTGGAATTAGTGTAATGGAGAAAAGAGTGCTGCAGCGTGCACTAGTAATAAACACTTTTGAAAAAGCGAAGGATAAAATATATTTCCACATGTGAAGAGAAATAAAAAGGATGTGGAATAATGTTGGCGATTGGATCTTCCTTTATTTGGAAGCAGTCGATATAACTGCTCCGTGCATATCACCAGAGTCCCACCGCAAAACATCAGAAATATCTAATGGAACCCACATCACCAACACAACCAACAATCATGCAGAGAGAGAGAGAGAGAGCCTTTTGCAATAGGAACAATAGGTCCAAGGTGTAAAGCACCTATCGTTAAGATTTAAAAGCGGTTGTTCCCTCCTTTTCTATTCGATTTTTTGGTGCATAATATACACAAGGATAATCAAACAAAAACTTTTTATATTCATAAACTAAGAATTAGGGGGTGTATTTAATCAAGACTTTGTGGGAGTTTTAAAGAGTTTAAAAAGTCCGTAGAATTTTGAAGTTGATTGACTCCGTATGGAGTTTTGAGAAATTTACGATAGAGTTTGCATGGAATTTGCACGACTCTGGTGGAGAAAAAGTCGATGGAGTCCAGCGCCGGCTGGACTTCAGCGGCCGTTGACTTTAAAGCCAGCGCTTGCTGAACTACAGCGGCCGCTGATTTTAAAGCCAGCTCTAGCTGGCTTCCCACAGTCTCTGAAAATAAGCGGGATAAATACCCAAATCATTGACGCCCAAATCAGAATTTGAGCAATTAGGGCTCACCAGCCGATCTCCCCACCGCCAGCCCCCATCGCCGCGCCGCTGCCGACCTTCCCACACCCACCTATCGCCGCTTCGACCTCGGCCATCCTCACTCCGGCTCTCCATTCACCTCCACTCCCACGAGCGCTGCTTACCCACCGTCGCTGGCGCAATAATGGTGCGCACAAAAAATGCAAGCACTGCGCCTGTCCAATTCGAAGAAGAAGAAGAGGATATCCAAGTTGAAGAAGAAGAAGAAGAGGATTTGATGGAAAGGTATTCCTGTCCCTTTTGTTGAAATGTGAATGGGAAGGTGATGTTTATAGCAAGTTTAATTCTACTCAAATCACACAGCCTCGTTATTTGGATTGGGATTTGATTAGAGATCTTAAAGTTCAGGCTAGAGTTGTGAAATATTTGAAAAAATTGGGTCTTGAAACTTTTGTTAGAACTGACAATTTTTCTGGTTATGATCCTTTATGTTATGAGTTTTTATCTACTATGAAGTTGAGTGGGGATAAGAAGAAAATTGGGGTTAGGATGAAGAATAAGGAATATCAAATAGGATTAGCAAGAATGAAATTTGTGTTTGGGTTTAGTACTACTGGGGAACGAGAGAAACCTAGGGGGTATAATGTTAATAAAGATTGGGAGGAATTGACTGGCTTTAATAATTGGAATTGTTCTGGTATGTCGAATGGGTACATTACAGACCCGGCATTGGCCATTGTGCACAAGTTTATTGCGTACAATGTTTCCGGGAAGGAGCAGGCGAACAAAGTTAATTCTACGGAAGTGTATCTATTGAGTTGTGCTGTAAAAGGCAAAAAAGTTTGTATTTCAAACTTTATTTGGACGGCTATGACTAATATGCAGGCTCGTCCTTCTGCCCATGCCTCTCTTTGTCCCATTATTACGGGTTGGCTTATAACTTAGGAGTTCTTAATGCCACCACGGGTCCCCAGGAGGATTGTGAGGAACTCATTCCTTACTTCATTGACTTTAGTGAGCTCAAAGGAGCTAACATTATTTCTGATCGACACACTTTGCTTCCTCCCGCAAAGAGGCATTGTGTTCGGGAGTTTGTAAACTCCGAAATTGCTAAGGGCAATCTTCCTCCCATAGTCAAAGATCCTGAAGCCGGTCCATCCAATATTGGTAAAGAAGAGGAGGAGGATGAGGCATTGTCTCCCGAACAACAACCCATGTCGTCGGGAGATATGTTTGAGCGATTACGGGATCACTTCGATACATCTTTTGGAGCTTTGAGACAGGAGGTGCAATCTAGGTTTGATGATCAAGCTCAACAAATTGCGGCTAGATTTGATGCTCAAGATGAACGAATTGCGGCTTTACAGAGGCAATGGGATGCATGGACAGCATTCTACTCGCCACCGCAACCACCACCTGAGCAGTGATTTGTCGTTATTGCGCATGGTATTACTATTTTTATGATTACTCGTTTTTTTGTTGTGTTGTTATTTTGGTTTGTATTTGATTTGTTGTTTGAAATATTTGTATAGGTTATTGTGGTGAAAAAAGATGGAGGACGTGGGTCAGTAGGAGTAGGAGGATCAAAACCAGAGCTTCTGTTTTCATTTCGCAGAGGTCGCTGGGTGCCAGCCGCCTCTAGAATTTTCTCTGTTCTATATACCAGCCAGCGCTGGCATCCAGCCGTCGCTGGTTTAATTGTACTGCAATTTATTTATTTATTTTTTTCTGGATTTGTCTTGGAACAATTTATTTTCTTATGTCGAACAATATACTTTATATTTTAGTGCGTTTATTGTTGAACAATTTATTTTGCTTTATTTTCGTTTATATGATGGAATATTATTGTTATGTCGAACAACATGTTTTATATTTTGAAAATTTTGGATTATGGTTTTTTGGTTGATACAATAATGTTTTAATCGTGTAGATGTTTTATTTTTTAGTACAATACAAATTGAAAACCAAAGTAACAATATTAGGTGAAAAATAATAACATTAGTGTCAAAAATAAAACCAACAACATTCTTATAAGTGCCGGAATAACAACATTTATCTTAACAATGAAAACTAACAAAAATTAAAACAACATATGCTACTCCGCATTTTCATCTTCGTTGTCATCATCTTCATTTCCATCACCATTATTAATCGGTCTCATTTCCCACATACCATTAGCAATAGTCGATCTCCACGCATTTGCTTCCGTTCTTTGTTGTAGTTGGCTTTGAGATAGCCATTCCAAATTCTCTTCTTCCGCGTCAAGATATTGGTCATCTTGAGCTTCTTCAGATTCGACTGGAAATTCATCAGAGCGGCACTCTCTCCGAAGAAAATTGTGTAATCCAGTACAAGCCAATACCAATTCTGCTTGTGTTTGAAATGGGAACGGATGTGCCGTTTTGAAAATTACAAAACGTGATTTGAAAATACCAAATATTCTCTCTATCCTATTTCTTAACGATGCGTGACGAAGATTGAACAACTCACTAGCATTTCTAGGGTGACGACCTTGTCCACCAAAATCTTTAAGATGATATCGAACACCACGTAATGGAGCTAAAAATTGTCTCCGATTAGGAAATCCACAATCCACTAGATAATATTTACCTACCAATAAAACATATAACATAAGTTAGTTATCAAGAATAAAAAATTTAAAGAATAGAAAAAAAAAATGGTACCTTGAGGTACATGAAGTCCATTTCTTCTTGACATTGCATCACTTAAAAGTTTCGAGTCATGTGCCGAGTCTTCCCATCCACTCAGCACATATATGAACTGTAAATCGAAATTGCAAGCCGCCAGAACATTTTGTGATTAAATCCCATGACGGTTACGATAACTACTTACATCTCGGCCTGTTACAGTTGTCGGGATATGAGTCCCATCTATAGCTCCGATGCAATCCTAATAAAAAGGCCACAATAACACAAAAAGACTTAAATCGTGTACAAAAAGGGCAAAAAACTACAATATATATATTAATACAAAACAAGGCACAATACCTTAAAAAATGGGTTAAATCTTGTACGTTCCTGGATTTTAGCAGGTATTGCTGTAGATGGCTGAACCATCAGGTCCGGTGCTATGGTGTTCAACGCCTTCAGTATTTTGTTGAAATTTCGGCTAGTAGCAAAATGCGAACGGTCGAACCTTTGACGAATATTACAAAACCGATCATTGTGTCCTACAATTAGCAAGAATGTTGCCACCATTTCTTCAACACATATATATCGTGTATCCTCTAAATGAGTTTTCTCTCTTAAAATCGAGCATAACTTTAAAAAGGCATCAGAATACATCCTATATAACTGTCGAAAACTGTGTGGATCACCTTGAATCATGTTACGTATAAAAAGAGTACCCTGTTTAGTAATTGGCCGTCGCCTCAAAGAAGGTTGAATACGTCGAGGCATATTTCTAATCTTTTCTATTACAATTATCACGATCTTAATTGCCAACATCAACTGCTTCACCGTTTCATAATAGTTAATTTCCTCTTCTTCATCTATTTCTTCATCCATTTCTTCTTCTTCCATTTCTTCTTCCATTATATCAAAATTTTCCATGACTGCATATATTAGAACATTGTAAATAATTAACAAAGTCATTTCACCAACAACATAATAATCCGTTCAAAACAAAACAAAACAAAACATCCAACGATCTCATGACAAAAAATACCATGTCCAATCTAAAACATAAATCATATCACCAACAAAGTCATGACAAAATATAAAATAACCATTACAAGACTCAAATGATCACTAATTTTTAATCTTGTAAGCTATCCAACGAGCTCGTTCTTCAATGGTCATCTTCAAAAAACTATCTTCTTTTGACTTTGTGTCAAGCAAGTCAAGTGCCTTAAGGCGAACTTCATCATCCAAATCTGGGATCTCTTTGATAGCATCCCAAGATGTGAAAGATCGTTCCTTTTCTCTTTTCTCTAGTATAGTATCTCTTTTTTGTAGGAGGCTATGAACTCCATCAAATGTGTTTGTTAATATTCTAAACTCTTCAATGAGATCGGGATCACTAGAGGCAGAAGATGCTTCGTAGTGTGTTTTACTCCTTTTGGGAGCTCTTCTTTGAGTTGAGAAATCAGACACTTCAGGGAACAGCGGTGGTGTGGAACCCAATGATGGTGGCTCATCCTGAGATAATCCTACAAACATCTCCGTTTCAGGGTCGAAATTCAATTCTTCTATCCGAGGCTCTCTATTTTCATGATCTCCTAGTGTCGTTACATCATTAGAACTACTCAACCCAATGGAACTTTTTCCTACAACAACACCATTTCCTATAGCAATTTCCAAATCCTGATAATCAGGACATTCCCCGTAGCGCAAGTGAATGTCTTTTGGCCGCTCCTAGCAGAAATAGAAAACAAAATGAAATAAACACTATATTATTATAAAAAATTATTCGATAATATTATTGTAATATAATGCTTAAGAAACTTACCGCTAAGTACGACTCCCATACTTCATCAGAAGCCGTGAACCTTTTAGTATTGTGGTCGTATCCAAAACCAGAGCTAAACCTCATAAGATTGGAATAAGATAACCAACGACTTTTAAACCATTTGAGGCGGCTTTGGTAATTGCTATATGTCTTATTACAACTAAGTTTTTCGTTAAGAATGGGAAGTATTCGTTCTTCCACCGTTGCTTTGGTAAAGATACCACTATTATCACGCTATCCCCTACCCGCAGCATCAACCATAAGTTCTAACAATAAGTCGCTTTGATCCTTAGTCCATTGCTCATAGGATGGCTTTCTTTTCAAATCTTGTTGTGAATCCCCCATGATATAACTCTATTTCATATATTTTAAGCATATTAGATAATACAAATATTATATAATATATGCAAATTATATAATACAGAAACCAACAAAAAATAATGTTTAATTACCAGTCGTGGCTGGCTTCCAGCGCCGGCTGGACTGCTCAGCGGCAATGATTTCCAACGAGCGCTGGAAGCCAGCCGCCGTTGGTTTATTCATCACACAGTATATTACACGATGCATACATATGAACCAGAGATCAATCCAACCGACCGTCAATCCAAACCAATACACGTGAAATACAATCAAACGAATACGTGAATACAAACCATAATAATAATAACCAAAATCAATAAACAACTACCAAAACATGGAAAAAATCCTAATTTCATACCTTCAAACAATCATTATCACAAGAAACATAACACAAATCTATACACATACGGTACACAAACAAAATAAAGATAGAAAAATAATGGAAAACAAGTTGAAGAATAGTACCTTTTTGTTGGAAGAAGAACGAAGGAACAACACCCAGCACGAAGAATAATACGTGAAGTCTGGAGATTTATAAGGCTTCGAAGCCTAAAAATTTCCAGCCGTCGCTGGGCCCCAGCCGCTGGTGGAAAAGGGCCCAGCGGTTTCTGGACAGCCACCCTCGCTTGTTTCTCGTGGACTCTCAAATTCTCGTGGTTGAAGGTCGGAATTCGTTCAGTACAAAAATTCATTCAAATCACGTTAAATTCCATAAGACTCAACAACACTAAAAAATCAGTGAAGTTTTCAATACTACCAAATTTTTATAGAGTTTAAAAAGTTATGATTGAATACCACCAGATTTTTAAGGAGTTTAAAAAGTCTGGATTGAATACACCCAAACTTCCAAACTTCTAAAAAATCCCACGGAGTCTTGATTGAATACACCCCTTAATCTGGACTATTATATAGGCACCATGTCAACATTTTTTTATTTTTTCTGTTTCAATATCAATTGTGAATGTTAATTTTTGGTTATCCATGCGAAGGGAACCGGTGGATATATTCATGAGCAGAAAAATGGGCCCAAGTTTGATGCTACATGGGATTGCATATGCATACCCCATTTAATCCAGTAACACTTGGCAGTTATAAGTTGAGATTGAAAATTAATTTTAAAATAAAATTAAGTTAATCATGGTTATGCATATACTTTTAAATTTTCTTTTTATTTTTCCTCTCACTTAATGAGACTGAAATTATTTTGATCTATTGTAGTACTAATATTTTGAAATATATTTTGACATCGTCCCAACAACTAATGATCCTCGTTGTTTTTAAAATTGTTTATTATAGGGATAATACGATAAAGTTGCAAACTGAAACTCTCAATATTTTGTTTTGAAGGTTAATTAGTTCTACTATTAAATAAGACATAATAAATATATTAGGAATTAATAAGTAATGAATAAAAAGAAAGTAAATAAAATGAAAATCCTAAACACCAACCCTCTCCCCCCGTATCGCCACCGTCATCTTCCTCTCGCATACAACCACCATCGTCAATTTCAAGCAACAAAGCCTCATCTCAAACAATTATCTCTTCTACAGTCTACCAATTTCAAGCAACTATTCATTGTAGTTATTCTCTCTCTCTCTCTCTCGCATCAACCTCCATTAAAGCAGTTCGATCTCTCCGATTTTGTTGAATCCACCTGCAGCCCAAATTTGCTCAAGTGCTTGCCGCAGACGGTGGTGGTGAAAGTACATCGCCGAGTTGAGACGAGGGAATGAAGGCGGCATTGCGGTTGTGTCGTGATGGTGGCGGTAGTGGACCGGTGAATCTCCGCCGAAAAAACTTCAGAAGAGAGGGTGGACGGCGGTGGTGGTAGCTCCTCTGCCGCTGCCAGTCGTCGTCGTTCAGAACAAGCCGCGACGGCGGCGCGGTGGAGAACCGGCGGGTGCGACCGGATTTTTGAGAAAATAGGGGAGAGTGAGAGGCATCGATCTGGGGAATTAGAGCTTTTGATTTAGGGGTAAAGATGGGAGATCTAGGATTCAGAGAGGGGAAAGCGGAAGGAGGCGGCGGGGCTACGAGTACGACACCTCCTCTCCCCTACCAGAAAACAATCTCCACCGCCTCTGCCGATTTTCTTTCTTCGCCGAAATCCCAGTCGGAAGCAAAGATGTGCAAAATCACTTTTTCTCGGATGATTAACCTAAATCGTGATTGGTCATACTAAACTCCTTAAATAATATCCCTCCGTCCTCTTTTAAGTGTCTCATTTACTGTCAGGCCCACCAGCGCCGCGGCTGCATCGAACAGCAGCAGCCCCCCTCATCGCCATTAAAGTCGAGCTCGAGCTACTCATCCTCTCCACCTCCTCTCCTCCTATCTCGATTCCAACATCAAGCCCACATTCGACATTCTCCGCGATCTCGGCTTCTCCTCCGGCGAAATCGTCGACATGAAGCCCAAGAAAAGAAAGAAGTAAAAAAGGAAAGAAAGGAAAACAGGAAAAGAAGGAACACTTTAATTAGAAGAAAGAAAAACAATAAAAGAAGGAAAACAGTAAAAGAAGAAAACACTTTAATTAACAATACCCCTATATCCTAATTTTTACCCCACTAACTTTCACTTTTTCAGTTTTTTTAAACTCCGTGTTCAGACCAATGTGGACATTAACTTACGAACGGAGAGAGTAATTCTTTTTGACTTTTTGACTTTTTAGGTGGTGTTAATTTTTATGGTTAGATTTTATTTTTATTTTTGTTCATTTACTGCTTTTATGTTTTTCTTTTTTTCACCAATTTCAATTTTCTATTTTCATGTCTTGAAATCGGAAATAATAATAATTCCTGCAATAATTAAACAATGTTAATTAAACAAAATTGAAAAATAATTCCAGTCAATCATGTTTAAAACTGAAAAATAAAACACCTCAAACGTGGAGGCAAGACACAAAATTGAAAAATAAAATCTGCTTTCATTCAACAATAAAATGATTTTGGAGGCAAAAGTACAAGTATGACTGTCAATAAACCCTTCATCTTCTAATGACATGATCAAAAACTGTGGAGGGAAATTCAAATTCCCTCCACCCTCTACAAAGTCTATAAATACAGAGATAACATTCATTCTTCCATTAGAAGACGGCGACGAAGCGGCGGCCATAATCGGCCTCAGATTCCCAGCGAGGAGAGGGCTGCCGCCTAGCTCCGATCCCAGAAGGCGGTGACAAAGCGGCGGCCACCGTGAGTCGAGAACCCGACAGCTTAGGGATTTCATCGGTGAAGAGGGATTCCGGCACGATCTCCATCGACTCATCCCCCAACTCCCATGAGTTTTGGGGAATCAGGGAGAAAGGGGCCACCGTCAGGGAGAGGGTGGTCGAAATCGGAGAGGGAGGTGTCTCCGTCGGAGGGATTGAGGCGGAATCCATCGGAGAGGGAGGTGTTTGAGATTGTGAGCAAATTAGGGTTCGTCGAGAGAGAGAGAGAGAGAGATAGATTTGGGTGAGTGGGGGCGAAGAGTAGGAGATTGTGAGGGCTTAGGGTTTGTCGAGAGAGAAGGGGACGGATCGGGGAGGACGACGGCGAAGAGAAGGAGATTGTCTGCAATTTAGGGTTCGTCGAGAGAGAGAGAGAGAGAGAGATCTGGGAGATTGGGGGCAAAGAGTAGGAGATTGTGAGGGCTTAGGGTTTGTTGAGAGAGAAGGGGACGGATCGGGGAGGACGACGGCGAAGAGAAGGAGATTGTCTGCAATTTAGGGTTGTCGAGAGAGAGATACAAAATGCATAATGAGAAATGGGCCCATATGTTTTGATGATAATAAAATTATAATAATTAGGTAAAAATTAGTGAAATAGATTAGTGATTTAATTGTGAAGGGATAGTAAATATTGCAAAAGGTTGAGGATACTTTTATACGAAAAGTATAAATAGGATACTTATTTGAGGACAATAAAAATAGGTAAGTGGGACACTTATTTGAGGACGGAAGGAATAATTTATAATAACATAAATTATTCATGTTCAAAATAAATAAATGTTAATTGAATGCCCCAAAGAATTTGGGGCCACACTAACTAAACTAAAGTTATCATCTCCCATAATATTAATAATTAAAAAAAATAAAGATAAAATAAATTAATTTCCACATGTCAGTGGATTAGAAGGGGTTACACATTAATTTAATACGGTTGTGGAAAAAGATAAATTTAGAAGTTATAAGGATATAATTGTACGTTTAATAATATTTTTAATTTTATTTTTATATTTAATTGGAGGTTTTAATGAGAGATTTGACTTTTAAAATTACCAATCACTTTTTTATACAGCTGAGGCTCGTGATATTTTAGGCCCAACACTAAATTCTGAACCATGCAATGTTGTTGGGCTTTGATTAATACTCCATTGCTAGCCCTTTAATTTTGGCCCAAGGTTAAACCTGGGCTGGATTGCAGTATACCCTGAGTCGCTTTTAAAAAAAAAAAAGAAAAAGAGTGAGAGTAATGACACGTAATAAACTATTTGAAATTCGACTTGACAACATATTTCTTGGGCAAGACCAATTAATTCCTTGGAGTAAGTCTTCTCACTTCAATATTTAACTAGCAATTATTAATCAATTTTTATTAATATTCCCTCCCTCCATGAATAAACATGATTATTTTATTATTTCTCTATTCATAAAGATAGTCACACTAATTGTAGACGGAGCAAGTATTAAAATTAAGAAAATCATTACAATGAAGATGCACGTGTGTTACATTCAATAGTTTCCTTAAATAATTAAACGTAGCGAACAAAGTCCTAACGAAATGAAGAAATCCTTCCAAATGTTTCTTTGAAGGCATGAGTAGGTAAGTCTAAAAGCTTTAATATAATTTTTTAGAGCAACAAGCTTTAATTTTATTTTATTTTTGAGTATATGTAATATTTCATATTTGAATTACACAATCCATTTTAAGAACCTTAAAACAAGAAAACAAATTGTCGTTAACATTTTCCTTACTGAAAATAATTGGATCGAGCCGGAGTTAATTTTGGGATGGGTCAATCCGACCTCAAAATCAATCAAGTAACTAGATAAACTGAGTCCAATTCAAATTGAAATAATAAATTTCAATTGAAAAGTCCGAGAGCATCTCCAATCTACTATAAGAGCAAATTCAACATCTTTTTCTCCAACCATTGCTCTATTTCAAAAATTTATATTATTTCTTTAATTTAAAACTCTATATAAAACTTATCTCAAAATTCATGAAGGTGATGAAAATGGCGGAAGACAGTCTTTCAAATTTTAAGGAATAGTTGTATTTTTAATTTTTGTATCTTTAATTATTTTATTATGTAATTTCGTCGGTTCTAGTAACTTTTTAATTTCACTTTTTTCGTATTTTTAGTTATTTTACTACGTATGGAATCTACTAATTTTATATGTCAAATATTTGTAATATAATTTTAATATATTTTATATAATCTAATATGTAAAGTATAACTATATATGAATGTTTAAACAAATATTATAATTAATTATAATAAAAGAAAAAGAAAAACAAAATATATATATATTGCTCCACTAGTAGAGAGCAATGCTATTCATTTTTTTTATAGTATAACAGAATTATAGAGCAAAATTAGAACGATATTGCTCTATTATAGAGCTCAGCATTATAATAGAGCCAGGCTTGGAGATGTGAAAATAAATTTAATTAAACTTTATTTTTAGTGTCTTTGGGCTAATCGACCGAGTAACCAATTTTTGACACCTCTAATAATGATAAATACCTTGGGGTAAATCTGGGTCGAGTAGTAGCATCGACATCGATATTTGTTTACAAACCTGGACAAGTTGGATATCCCACGTGTCACTCCGCCCCTCACTCTCTCTCTACTGATTCGCAGTCGCACTTCCCAAAGCAAAACCAACCAACCAAGCACACACAACAGCCAAGGAAACGAATCTCACCGCCTACCAATCGCCATGGATAGCGCTCTCCTTCACGACGCCGTCGCCGTCTCCGTCTCGTGCAATCCCAAGCTCAAGCGCCCCTGCTGCTACCCCTCCTCCCCTGACCCGACCCGCATCGCCAACCCGCACCCCGATCCGAACCGATTGGACGCGCTGTTGGAGTCGTTTTTCGGTTTCCCCGATTCATCGGCGATCGCTCTCGACCTCGCCATTCATCGCATACTCGAGTCTAGGCCCCACGATTCCGATAAGAATTACGTCATCGAGCGCGCGCTCCGGCTCGGCTCGGCGCTCACTGAAGCGGCCAAGCGTTCCGCTAGAAGACGCGCATCCATGCACAACGCTGTCGTTTGGGCGCTGCCGTCCGATCTCACAATTAAGGTAATTTGTTCGTTTCTGATCTAGGTATTAGGTTTTTCGGCAATTTTAATGATGCTTGTAGCTTGTTCTACTGGATTACGAGTTCGTTGAGGATAGTTTTTAATCAATTGTGAGGCAATACTCTCTATGTTGATATGCTAGCAGTGTTGTAATTGTAGTTGTCTGTTGAGTGGTGACTAATTTTCTGCGTTAACGTTCATGTGGATCGCGTACTGCTAGATTTTTGGCATCTTTTAATTTGATAATCTTTCATCATAGTAGTGTAGTGCCTCCTTCGAGGATGGCTCTGTCTTACTGAATAGATAGAGTTGATATTGTTTCTTTGAGTTTCTCATTATAGCAGCTTCTGTCTCTGAGTTGATTTTGTTCAAATGCGCGTTCCTAATGTTTCTGCACTATTTGAGGGCACACTTGGGATCCTGGTTCAATTAGTCTTCATCTCATTTGCTCTGTGTTTCAGGTATTCTCTTTGCTCGATACACAAAGTGTATGTCATGCAGCTGCTACATGCTCCTTCTTCAATAAGTGTGCTGCTGACCCATTGTGCTATTCCGATATTAACTTAATCACAACAGTGCCAAGGGTCAATAATGTAGTAGTTTCCACGATGATTCAAAGAGCTGGAAAAGTTCTGCGGTAAGGGCTATGAGCTTTTTACTTCTTCTCTAGGTTTACCTATTGTTACAATCTCTACTTCCAGGATGGCTATTTTCTGTGGCTGCTCCACCTTAGAATGTTTGCATATATGCTGTGTTCCCCCCTTTATATTTCACTTGGGTTAGTATGTGGGCTGAAGATTCTGCTTCCGATTGATTCAATTTGGTATATTTTAGTTCTGGATTTAGATACAATCAATGGAAATGGAATCTAACTGCTTTCAAGTATGTAGATAAATGACATTACAGTTTTGACAATCTTGGTTTTGTAGATTAATTTAATTTTCGGACTTCTGTTTTTTATGCTTTTTCTCTGGCTGGTTTATCTGGAAATGGCTTGGCTTCTTGAAATGCTTGAATTGTTGCATCTCCTGGTATGCCTACATCTATGTGAAAGGGACATCTGTTGACATTGTTGTACCATGAAGTATGCGTTGATCATCTTACCATTTATAGGTCCCTTAAGCTTGGGATTGTCCCTAGCCCACCTGTTGCATCCCTAGGTTCGTCTCAGGGACTTGTTTATTCTATGAGAAATTCTTCGGATACATCAGGATTTTCATGGAATGATAAAAGGTCGAGACAGGGAAAAGAGACATTTGTTCTTACTAGGTCTTGCTTGGCACCATTGATTGCTGATGTTAGTGCTCCAGGGTAAGATGCTGCGTGTTTCTGGTATTTCATCAATGACTTTCTCACTAAACTTCCGGTATTCTCTTTGAAGGGCTCTTTTGAAAAGATTACACCTTTATAACATCGAAAGAATGGATAACACAGCATTTGGAGCTGCTATATCAGCTTGCCCTTCTTTGCTTGATCTAGAAATTGTTGGCCTGTGAGTATCAATTTCTATTGGTCTCTTAAATTCAATTCTGTGACTTGGTTTCTACATGTTATTGCGAAGTTTTGTCTCAATGCATATTCAGATCATGACGCACCTGACCATGATTGGTGAATGAAATCAGTAATAGGTTTATATGGATAAGTTCCATTTAGCATAAAGCCCGAAGTTTATGTTAAAGTTGCCCATATATGTAAGAGTTCTTGTTATGACATGAGTATACATCTTTTGGCAGACATGTCGAGCTGAGGCAAACCCTGGAGTCAGTGAGTAGATCTTGTCCTCTAATAGAGCGTCTATTTTTCGAATCATCAAAAACAGGTTAGTCCTGTCGTGTTTTACAGGTCAAGAGATATTCTACTCATGTGTTTTATTTTCTCTCAGGTAGAGATGACAGTTTAAAATTACCGACATGCAATGACCTAGTGAGTAATTGCCCATATTTATCCTCGTTGGCACTTCGAGGATTTAAATTGCATGACCCTAAAGTCCGCGTTCTAGTCAAGGTATGCTTCCATTTCCTTTGGCCACCGTGTGTCCATCTTCATTGGAGTTGTTTTTGTTATCCTTTGTCGTCCATGCAGGGATTGCGTAATTTGAAGTTTGTTGACTTTTCCACATCCTATGCCATCACTGGTGATTTTCTTAGGTATGCATAGTTCATAGTTGCCTCAGATATTGAAGGATTGTTATATTACTATACTATATTTTGTCCCTTTGTCCTATACACCTGTTTTTGTTCATGTTTCTAGTTTCCTGCTTGTAGAAATCTTGGTGGCAGTGGAGGTGGAGGCTTACTTGAAGTTTTGATTTTACGGGATTGTATGCATTTGAGAGAAGTAAGGAATGAATTATTTCTCTTAAAAAGTTATAATGATGCACTACCAAAATGGTCACATAAAGTAAGGGTAAGTTCTTAAGTGACGAGTTGTATCATTCAGGCAGAGGTTTCCAGGTTGCTCTCGGCAGTTCTTGCAGGACGTTTCAGGCTTCTTAAGCACCTTGTGAGTCTGCATCCAATCATGTCCCTGTCTTATAAGTTGGAATATTTCTTATCCTTTCACGTGTTTATCGGTAAGTAATTCTTGTTGACTTTCAATAGGATGTATCCAATCGAGAGGGATTGGCATCTGATGATGACTGGTACCAGAGATGTTACACCCCGAGGTACATGCTGAAATTTGCTGATGCTTTATTTTTTATTTTTATCTATTCGAACTACATTTGATGCAACAATTATACAGTTTCTTGTCTTTACGTGAGTTACTGGAGGAAAGACCCAATTTAAGCGTGCTTGCAGATTTTCCTGCAGAAGGAAGGTTAGTAATTTAGTTGTTCTTTTTACCTGTGAGTCCTGGTATGGTGGATGTCTACTCGCTTACTCAACTTGGCTTCCTGTTTCTCAAGCTCAGTTTTGTGGAAGAGCCAGTGACCAGCAGTGATGTCAACATTGATACCAACTCGCCCTCGTTGGCGAGCAGTCATACTTCTGAGGGTTATGTGTTCACAAGCTCATCGGAGAGCAGTTATAATAGTGACCAAAGTAGTGGTAACGAGGACTACCCTAATGCCAGGTTTCCAGTTCATGAAGAGAGTTCAGATGAGGTGGATGACTTATAGAGAGATGATGTCAACATCTCGACCCGGGGAACCACTGTATTACTGGTACAATCTTCGCAACAATTCACCAGGTCATGATATGAAACCTGTTGCACAACCTGTAGCTTATTTCCATAAGCGTAGCCTCTTAGTAGAACATCGAACTGTTGGATCCATAGCCATGCTAGTCAGTGTTTGGCTTTTTTCAAAATTATATTATAACAAAAAATTCTATTGCACAAATAGTTGTCGCATAAAGTAATGCTTCTTGTTTCTTAGCTTTTACCTTCATTTAACTTCTTGTTGCTGCCTTCTCAATTTAATATTACGGTCTGTTTTATACTAGGTATTCTAATTACTGAACTCCACTGCGAGCTGTCGGGCGTTCTACTGGTGCTCTTACAACTGGATCAAATTCTGAGGGCAGTTCTAGATACGAGTTAGTGAAAAAGAGCATTGTCCTACACTTGATTTTTTTCTAATTAAGTTTTGGATGTGCTAATCTGGAGAGCAGGTGGCCTCTAGAAATCCAATGTTAACATTAGCAATTCGACAGATGCTGCAAGTTGGCATATGCGGGGCATCCTTTCTCAAACCAATTGGCTGGCAAATGCTTTCCGGTTGTAGGAGACTTTCAAGCTTTCGCTTATCATTTAAACCAGCAGAAATGAGCATAGACATTATTACATTCAAGTCGGGATTAACGGCTCGCCTGGCTGCATATTTGAGAGGTGGGTCCTATTTATTTAGCCCATAATAAGGAGTATAGATTTGTATTTTGTTCAAGGTAATAGCCACACGTAAAATATTCTGTGTTTATTTGGGATATTGGTTTATCCCTTACTTCGCTGGAGCAATAAGTTAATTTTGTTTACATAATGTTGAATATTACTAGTATGATTTTTGTAGAGGGCGATATTTTTTTTTTTTTTTTTTTTTTTTTTTTTTTTTTTTTTGTGTACAATTAAACAGAAGTGCACCAATGATGGAACATCTGTTTGTGATAAAACTGAAAGAACCCTCGTTTTTTTCTTCCGAAGCGAAAGTACCCTCGTTTTAGTAACGCGTAAATTCTTCGTCAGTTCATTGGATCTTTCTTTAATTTTTGTGCAATTTTGGGTCCATGAAGTTTAGTAACACGTTTGTATGTTATGGAACATTTTAATGAAAGAGAAATTTATTTTTTGCACTTAATTTTCTGTAATCTTAAACTAATAAAATAAATAATTATTAGTCTTCAAATTATACGAAGTTAGTCCATGTAGTCATGTCAACTTTAATTTCGTCTAATTTCTTGCTGCTATTGTAAAAATGATAAAATTATGGTTTTTGGTGCAAGATTTGGAAATTATATCGTTGAACAAAAGAAAGTGTAAAAGTGAAAATATGAACAAAACATAATAAAAAGTAAAATATAAAATGGAAGAGTGGCTCAATCTGTTGACCTTTAAACAGAAATGGAAAGCGGATGGTGGCGAAATGTTATTTCGTAACGGGTTACCAACAAATAAAAGGGGTGATCCAGGTGTGAAATTGTATTTCGTAACGGGTTACCAACATAGAAATAGGGAAATCAAACAATTCGTATCAGAAACCAAATACGAATTACCGTGAATCATGCGAGTAACACACACCCACAAATTATCACGAAGCATGCTATATTTGCAGTATTCTAGCACAAATGCACAATGGGTGAAATATTTAATATTATGAAATGCTTATTTCGTACTGGGTAACCACATCAATACATGTAACCCAGTTACGAAATGGTTATTTCGTACTGGATTGCCACATCACAACATGTGTTCATTACCAACGTTGGTACGAAATGAATAAATCGTAACGACTGTAAATTCGTAACCACGTATGAAGGCATGCGAAAAACTAGAACTAAACACCAATACCTTGAAATTATTCGGAAATCACCCCAAATACACCACGAATCACCATAAATCATATGAAAACTTGTAAAACATAAAAAAACAAACACATAAATACCATTAATTCCGGCTAGATCTAGGATTTTCTAGAGAGAGTGAGAGAAATAGAGAGAGACAAACCAAGGGAGAGGGTGAGAAGAGGGAGAATCTAATCATGAATTCAGGTGTAATACTTCGAGCAACACGGTGTTTAGGAGGGGTAGCAGCAACGGTGGCCATTTTCCGGTGGGATTTTGAATTTTTTAGGGAGAGAAATCATGGAAGAGGTGAGAGGAATGAAAAGAAAAGGGAGGGTGAAGGATAAGGTAGTGGCGGAACCTTGACGATGGTGGAATGGAGACGACGACGATGACCACGGCGGAGTGGAGGTGGCGGATTGGAAGCGACGACAGGTGGTGGTGGAGAGGAATGAGAGAAAGAAAATAGAGAGAGAAATAAGAATAAATGAGAAAAGAAAGATGAAAGAGGAAAGATAAGTGGATTTGAAATAAAGTAAGGATAATGGTGTAAAAACTTAAAATTAGTAAGGGTATTTCCGTTAAAAAATGTAAAAATTGGGTAGTATTTGTCCATATTAAATTGTTTGGCAACTACTCCCTCCGTTCGCAAAATAAGTCCCATTTCAAGCTGGACACAAGATTAAGAAAACTGATAAAGTGGTTGTGAGTAGGGTAAAAGTTGAAGAGTAGGGGTATTCTTAATGACTTTGATTAGTTTGTTAATGTATTGAAATTGATAATGACTTTATTAGTGGGGTGTGGATAAATTCAAACTTGGGGAATTAAATCTAGTGAATTTATTTCCTGTTATAATTAAGGGATGTTGTACAATTAATTAATTCCTGATCATATTAATTCATGTCATAATTCCTGTTCATATTTTTCGAAACCTTGATATTAATTCCTGTTCATATTTCCTGTGAGAGTCAAATTTGAAACCTTAAAATAAAACTGTACAGAAATGAATGTATAAATAATTGAATTTCAACATTAATTGTAAAGCAATAAAAATCTGCAGATTTCGGTGGACTCGAAGAACTTAGATCGATGACAGAGTCGAACAATTCCGGCCCAGAAGGTGGAATCTCAAAATCAACTGATTTTTTCGGCAAGAAGCTTCGAACCCCTGTAGATTTGTGTGGCGTTGCGGTGACTGGAGGTTCCGGCACCAAGCAACCAAGATCTACAGATTTGGGTGGACTCAAAGCACAGAGATGGATGACGGAGTCGAAGAGGTCCGACCCAGAAGGTGGAACCTCTGAATCGACTGATATTTCCGGCAAGAAGTTTCGAACCCTTGCAGATTTGTGCGGCGTCGCGGTGACTGGAGATTCCGGCATGAAGCAACCAAGATCTACAGATTTGGCCTGCGTCGGAGAAGAGATAACGATGGGAGAATCGAAAATGGTTTCAGGCACCAAGTCGATGGAACTCGACTCCAAATCCCATGAATTCAAGGTTGATTCAAGCGGCGACTGAGGGATTTCAGAGGAATTCGACATCGAAGGGAATGAAATTGAGGGATTTTAGTGATATCAACGATAGATCTAGGGTTAGGATGAGAGATGATCGAGAGAAATGGAAGGATCGAGAGAATATGTTTCGGGGAGAGGAAATAAGCTGAAACGACTGCAACACATAAATTAGGGTTTGGGATATTAATTGGGTCGACACCAAATTAGTTTTTGGGCTTTAAAATCATGCCCAAATTTGTTTGCAACCGTTTGGGTTTAGACTTAAGTGTTTAATATAATTTGGTTAATTAGTAAATTAATTAGTGTGTTAATATTGTGGGAGGGTGGGTCTATGATAGTAATTTTTAAAAGTAAGGAGAGTATAATTGTACAAAAAGTGAAATGAATTTTATTTTGTGAACAAAAATAAGAGTTAAAGTGGTACTTTATTTGGTGAAGTGAGGGACTATTATACTGTACTTTATTAGGGGAATATGGGTATATGGGTAAATTTACTCCATTCTATTCTCTATTTCTAGAACTTATTATTTTATTGTTAGTTCTAAACTTGTAATAAATTCTACTACTATAAATTATTGACATTTTTGTGGATAAATTAGTTGTACAGGGGAATTGCATTCTCTCAATTTCTAAACTCTAATAATAATAATAATAATAATAATAATAATAATAATAATAAAAGAACGTGGAAGAAGAGAAGAGGGGAGACATTAATTAGTAGTAGTAGTCGGAGGCATGGGCGACGGCAGCAGCAGCTACAGGCCGTACCGGCTGAAGAAAGTGCTAAGCAACCACGCACTGGCCATATCGTGCGTGAAATTCTCCAACAACGGGGCGCTGTTCGCCTCCGCCTCCCTCGACAAAACCCTAATTGTCTACTCCACCGAAACCCTATCCCAGATCTCCCACTTGATCGGCCACTCCGAGGGCATCAGCGACCTCGCCTGGTCCTCCGACTCCACCTACATCTGCTCCGCCTCCGACGACCGCACCCTCCGCATCTGGGACGCCCGCGCCGCCGAGTGCGTCAAGACCCTCAAGGGCCACACCGACCGCGTCTTCTGCGTCAACTTCAACCCGCAGTCCAACCTCATTGTCACCGGCGCCTTCGACGATACGGTCAGGGTCTGGGACGTCAAGACGGGCAAGGCGCTGCACGTCATCCGCGCGCATTCCATGCCCGTCACCTCGGTGCATTTTAACCGGGACGGCTCTCTCATTGTCTCCGGCAGTCATGACGGCTCCTGTAAGATTTGGGATGCCGCCACTGGATCGCTCTTGAAGACTCTCATCGATGATAAGGCGCCCGCGGTCTCCTTTTCCAAGTTCTCTCCCAATGGCAAGTTTATTCTCGTCGCCACGCTTGATGATACTCTCGTAAGTTTCACTTGCATTGCTTTTCCATTAATTTGTTCAATTGTTTTCAAAACTTGTTTCTTTGGAAAACAAATGAGGAATGCAATTTACTTACTTACTTGCATATCTGATATATATGTGTTTTATCTGTTTCCTGTGAATTGGCTTGCAGTCAGTTGATTTCGTATTCTGGTTTGATGTATGCTTAAAATGAGAAAGTAGTTCAAATTAAGGAGAGGTAGAGCGAGATTTGGTGGAAAGTAGTTCAAAATAAAACTAACAATGTGGTTTGTGTGGCTTGATGTCATTGAGGTGGGTATAATTGGATTTGTTTGCTGGGCTTTTCATAAAGATATCTTTGCATTTAAGTTGGAATATATGGGTTTTCTTGATTGCAGAAGCTATGGAACTACTCGACTGGGAAGTTCTTGAAGATATATACAGGGCATATGAACAGAGTATACTGCATAAGTCCAACATTTTCTGTCACGGGGGAGAAGTACATTGTCAGTGGCTCGGAGGATAATTGTATATACTTGTGGAATTTACAGGGGAAAAATTTGGTTCAGAAACTCGAAGGCCATAAAGATACTGTTATCTCTGTAACTTGTCATCCCACAGAGAATATGATCGTTTCTGCAGGACTTGACAAGGACATGACTGTGAGGGTCTGGGTTCAGCATTGATTTATATCTTAACATTGTTTGCTGCAGGTTAGTTGCGTTCTTGTTTCTTGTAAATGATGTTAAATGATGTTTACAATCATTTAGTAAGGTAATTTCTGGATATGCTTATGCAGTTTGATCTCCTTTTACGTTTGAGTTTGAGTTATTTGATGCGTCTTCATCTGAGGTTAAGAATATGATGTAAGCATTCAGTTGACATTTAAGCCTTTCCAAATCGCTTCATAGATGAAACAAACATGATATTAAGGAAATTGGTGAAATCAAAGATCTTAATTGTTTCATCATAATTGTATGATCATTTAACTTGATGTTTTGTTTTATAAATTTTCTTGGCGCTTGACTATATCTAAATCTCATCATCATACTACGATGATCTTGCTCTAAATTTCTTGTTTGATGCATCACTATTATCCAGCTGCATTGGAAAAGTGATTGTTTGAAATTACTCAGGTTCTTGAACTCAGACAGGTGGAAGATATTGGCTTTCAAAGTGAGATGCCTAACTAAGGAAATGCACCATCCTTACATAGCTGGTGGCTGCAGTTGTTGTTTCTAGATTACTGATATATTTATAGATGATGCTTTTGAATCTCTTCCATTTACAGAGCAGAGGAGAGGGACTAGCCACTTTCTTGTGTGTGTATGCTGGCAGCTGTTGCTGCTCATGTCCATTTTCTTTATAAAACCCCTTATTATAGGGACAGGGTTGTAAATGGATCGAGTTGAGTATATATTGTTATTTCATGTTGAATTTTATTACTGTTCAGATCCTCTGTTCTAACATTTCTTGTATTCATTAATTTAAGTAATAGTTATTACTTAAAAATAAAACTTATATTAACTTGATGAATTCAAAATTAGCATGTTTTAAGGGCAATTATCCTAAAGAAATTATATTTTTAATAGTAGTAAAAAAGTGTTTAGTTAGATGCTAAAAGAGTGAAATTATCCTAATTGGTCATCATCAATCCAAGTTAGTAACTACAAAATTAAATTGGAACACAAGAATTTAAGTTGTGAATGGAAGGAGGAGCAAAACTTAATCAAATTGAAGCGAAACAGAGTTGGACATAAAACTTGTTGTGGGGACAATATTACTATTGAACCTTAGGACAGTCCCAACGGTGGGCTTTGGCAAGGGTGATAGCCCATTCTATGCCTTGGCAACCGCCTGGGAGAAGGGCGTTTCCCGTGGGAGGCGGGGCGTTCGCATGTTTGCTGCGAAGCACGGAAGTGAGCTGCGAAATGGAAAGGGAGGAGGAACACGCGTTACCTCCCTCCTTTTTCCAGCTTTTATTTTTGTTTTTAATGCTGAAAATTAAAATTGGATTAAATTAAGGTTAGAGCTCCGCCATTATAGAATTTTCACCCTAGTCCTAGGACTATCAATCATTGATGTCCCATCAAAATATAATTAAATGCTCATTATTCTAGGACTTTAGCAAAAAGCGCATGGCGGAATTATTTAATTAGTTAAATTCAAATGCTTTTGTGTAACAAATTTTACTTCCTCAGTTTTTGAGCCACTTTATATAATTTAGACAAAATGGTTAAAAAAAATGTAATTTAGAGTTAATACAAACGTATTAAATGAACAAAATGTCCTGTTTCAGTCAGGTTCGATAACTATTGTGCTAAATTGAACAGCAATAGGGGCACTGAGTCAAACAACTAAACATAACTTCCAATCAATTATAAAGGATTAAAATTTCGATCATCAAAGCATATGTATTTACGAAGTGTGACAAAAATCAATTTCGAATTGTTCTTGAACTCACAAGTCATCAAAATTCATAATCCTCCTATTTTCTATTTATTTAAATTTTCCGAATCCTTGCCGGAAAACTATTGCGTCACCGGAACGTCGGCGGCGGGAGAACCCAAATCTTGGCCGGTAAACTGCTGCGGCGCCACCGTATGTCCGACGTCACGGAACGGCATCGACAGTCCATGAACAGCGATCCTCTTGTTAACCACCAAATCAAAATCATCCAGCTTCACAAAGTTGATTCGCATCGGTGCCAGCGGCCCGCCGCCGCCGGAGGTGGTGACCACCAGATTCCGGCCGCGCTCCAAGGTCGGCAAGACCGCGCCAGTGGGCAGGCTCATCAAATCGGCCGCCGTGAGAAGCCTGTTGGGCACAATGTGGAAGCCCATCTCCGCCACGTAGGTCTGGCCCCCTCCGCCGCCGCGGCCGCCGTCGACGAAGACGGAGACGTCATCAATGGCGAAAAGGGTCATGGACTTGAGGTCAAGAAGGTCCGAGTACTTGACCCGCATTGCCAGCGCCACGATGCTGTAACCGCCGACGCGGAGCTCCCGCATGGCGTCTTTTAGCATCATGCGCATCATAGAGAAGGCCGCCGCGGGCGGTGGCTGTTGGGGGAAGGACAGAGTAGTCATGCTCTCGACGGCGCAAGAGAGCGGCGACAGATGAGAGACGTAGCCTTGAAGGCCGTGGACGATGATCAGGCCGTTGTTGAAGAAATCCGGCTTCACGATCTCGACGCCGTTGATGAAGACTTTTCTTGCGGTGGTGGTGGAGGCGGTGACGGTGAGGCAGCGGTTGGCGGCGAAAGACTCGATTTTAGTGCCGAAGGCGAGGCGGCGGAGGAAATGGAGGGGGTAGAGGCCGAGGACGGAGTGTTCTTGGAGGAGGAGAGAGATGGAGCAAGATGGGCATGTGAGGAGAGAGGAATCCGAGGGGGCGAAGATGGTGGTGGGGGTGCCGGCAGACAGATTGGCGGCGGAGGCTAGGTCTTGGAAACCGAGGGTGGAAAGGATGGTGGCAATGGAGGGTGAGTTGGCGGAAGGTGGGAGTGATTGGACTGCTGCGGCGGTGGAGAGGAGAACTCCGGCCAAGATGAAGGATAGCAGCACGGTGGCGGTTGCCATTGGAGAAATCTTAGTCTTTCTTGATTCCATGAGACTTGAGAGAGAGAGAGAGAGATATCAAGTATGAAATGACTGGGAAGCTGAATTGGCGGTTATTTGTTTGCGATTAAAAAAAAAGGGACTTTTTGGGATTTCAATTTTTTTTTTTTTTGAGTTGTAATTCCTTGAATATTCAGAGTGTTAGTTGAACGAGTTCTTCATTTACCAGTGGGAATTATTCTGAAAAATATAATGAATCTCTCTCTCTCTCTCGTGCCGCAGAGTGCAGAATGCACTAACAAATCATAAAAAACTGTTTTTTCATTGTCATATGTATATTTAAATCAGTGATGACATCTTTGATCTTACTATACATAATAATATAACACGACTATAAGAAATAGCGAATATCACGTTTACATAATCATACTAGTTAGTACTAGTATAATTAAAAACAAAAACAAAAAACATCCACTCATGTCAAATCTATCAAATGTGACAAAAGATTTTAATATCTTCCCACACAAGAAAACAGAAACACAAAAAAACAAAGAAAGCCCTACTACAACCAAAACAATCAAGACAAAAAACTAGCCTATTCATTCTTCCAAGCACACAGCAAAAGTGAAAAACCTAGACTTTGTGAAGGCATATCTTTCCATCTTTGGCAATCCTTCAAGCTCAAGCCAGAGGCCTCCAACGGTGACCGGCCCCCGTCCCACGTCTTCTCCCCCGACACAGGTATCCGAAACAAGAAAATCGCGCTGCCTTGCACGCTGTCAAACAACCAACCATGAACATCCCAATACAACTCAACACAATCTCCATCAATCAAAATACTCTGATTTCCTCTGAACTTCCACTGTAGATGAGTCACCTCCAACACTACCTTCCTATCCACAAACATCCTTAAACACTTTCCAAAGCTGTCGTCCGGATCAAACTCGATCCTTATGTCGTACAAATGCCCCTTCCCGCAAAACTGCGCCTTAGAATTATACAATCTCTTGCCAAAAATGTGCTCTTTTCTAGCAACAAAAGTAGCCTTTGATGCAAATGGGGAAGGATCAATCTTCTTGTAGGCTTCACTCTGCAAATCTCCAAGAAGTAGGCATAGTTCTTGATTTACAGCAATGGCTATATAGAATCCCTCTAGAGGTTCAGGGCTAGAGCCAAATTTAGCAGAGGATAAATCCCAATACACGTCGACTTTTGTTGAGTCTATAACCATGGTTTTGAGCCCTTTTCTCTTTGAAAACAGCCATGGCCTAATGTCAACTCTCCCTATGCTGTCTTTGGCTGTGTTCTCGACCCCGATGCTGAGAGCTTGAGCCATAAGACTCTTGATCCATGTGACTGTGATGGTGCAAGAGAAGGAGAGAGAGTGGTAATGGTAGATGCAGGCAACAAGATTTTGAGGTGCTGCAGCAGCACCAGAAGCTCTATTTGTTGTTGATGGTGATGAATCAGAAACTTGAACACCATTCTCACCAAAACAAGATGGGAAATCCTTCATCATTACCATATACTTGCTGCCCTTTTAATCCTGTGGTTGAGAATGATTTGATGAAACTTACTCTAAACATTTTATAATAGAAGAAACTAAGAACATGATCTGTTCTAGAAGTAGAACTAATCAGATCATGATTATTTTATATGAATTGTCTTAAATTTCTTTGGAGAAAAAGGATATATTCTCATTGCTGTCATTGAAGTATTCATATTCTATCAACAAAATTGAGCAAGAAATTAATGAGAAGAGATATGTACCTTGAAGAAAGCATCAATTAAACTCAGCTATGTGTGTGATCTTGAATCCAATATGGCCTCATCAGAATCAAGAAAAACGAAGCGATTTTCGTATGGTTTTTCTTGATTCTTGCTTGCTTGGGCCTTGGATGAAGAAGCAAAAAGGAGCAGCTCAGAATTTGCTGGAGATGGAAAAAAAGACCCACAATTTTTGGCTCATATATGCAAATATTGGAATCATTCAGCCTCAAAATAAATGTGATCTTAGCTGTATTTATGTACGTCACTTTTATACAACATATTCTAGTTTAATTTATTTCATTTCAAAATCTGGATAAGTAAAATAATAGTGATGGATAAACAAGACAAATTTATTTTAAGAGTTGGTGCTACTGATAAAGGAAGGAAAAAAACACAATCCTTAGCAATGGCATGCCACTGAATGATAACTTAAATCTTTTACCACAAGCTAAGATGCCATAATTTTGATTTTTAAATATTTTGAAGGTAGGTCGAAATATTACATTAATTATTCATTAATTTGAAGTTTATTAATATCACAACTGAAGTAAAAGGAGGGAAGTGTAATATTAATTTAGGTTTAATAAAGTTAGTCATGTCCCGTTTCTATCACCTATCATATTTTAATTTTGTATTGTCTAACGCATGTAGTTTTCTATTTGAGAGAGAGAGAGAGAGAGAGAGAGAGAGAGAGAGAGTAAATCAATATAAACTAATATGGGAAAGGGAGGGGGGTCTCATCTATAAAGCTAAAATATCTTGAGAAAATCATTCAGTGGTAAAAGATTTAAGTTATGAATCATTGAGCAAAACTCCTCATCGCTAAATCGATTCATAAATAAGATATTTTCTTAAAATTTCAAACTCGAAATTTGAAAGGATACAGCTCCCCTCAATGATTTTTCGTTGCATCTGGCCTTATCTATGTGGGAGATAGGAATGCCTACAAAAGAGGTTAGTGGTCTATTTTGCCACTAAACTAAGTTGGAAAATGATATACCCACTTATGCTTAGAATAAATGTGAAAGCCAAATTGAATAATTTTTTCATTCAGACTTTTTCATTTGAATATGTCAATTCACATTAATAATGAATTATCAACTGTCCCAACAATTTTGGCCGGTATCCCTCTCTTACAGCTTCTTGAAAATGTGGATACTTAATAAATGTTACGCTTGAATTGAGTTACACCATTGATTCGCATTGTATTGTCACATTTCATGTCCATTTATATTTGTTTGTGAAGTTGGGAAAGAAGTTCAGTCAATTAATTTACAAAGAAGAAGTCCAAAAGCAAAACTTTGGAATTTGATGTGTGTGAAGAGCTTTGTGCAAGATGGCTTAGAGTTTAGATGGGACAGATATGTGTGTAAATTTGATTTTTCTCACACGAAATTTGTATTTATTTGCATAACAAACTCAAGCTGGATATGTACAAATAAGGGATTGGATTAAGTGTAAATTTTACGTGATCTCATATTTTTCTATATCGAAGAAAAATAAATATAAAAGGTGAAAAGGTTATAATGAATATAAGAATGTCATTTACTAAATCATCCATATGAGCAGATCATATTCTAGAACAGATGATAGGGGATTGCATATAGAAACATGATTTACCCAGTGTATATCTTGAATAGTAGTTGTTCCCCTACAACCAAACATAAAAAGTTGTTCTTCTAATCAAATAAACAATGAAAATATGAAATAATTCGGATAGGGAGAAAAATAAAAATGAAAATGAACAAGGTTAATTAATTGGAGGGAATGAATGTTCATCATTTGAAATGAAGACAATACATTTTTATTTAAATTTGTCACGGCAGGCTTGGCTTGAACTTGAATTATTTGTGCCTCCACTTTCTTGTACCTCAATTCATGGTACAACCCGACACACAGTACGTACAACTATTCAATTTATTGACGATTATGAGCTTCTAATACTTTTTCCTAGAATCAAATGAGCCTATCTTGCATTAAAACCCTTCATTCCTAAGCATTACTGATTGCTCCTTTAACATAATCAATTCGTAAGCCAACCGCATTCAATTTCACTATTTTATTCGTAATAAATTTTTCTTTTCCGAGTTCTAGAAGCACTTCGTGTCCCAAAAATATACTCAAATACTCAAATACATCTTCTTGTTTTCACTAATATTTTTCTATTCATTTTCCGTTGTTTCCCTTTTCGTATAAGTTGTTTTAGGCCCCATAATGTTTGAAATATAATTTTTAAATAAAGATGAATATTAATTGAGTAAGTCTTGGGTGCAGCATGTCCTTGCCATGCGACCAATTCCGGGTCGGGTTGACCGGGTCAACGTTGATCCGGTCATTTTTTTTATTTACGAATTTTTTTCAGTTTGTTTTTTCCGGCTCCGTCTTCGCTTCAATTACTAATATAAGGATAATCATCGGGCAATAATTTGGATTTTTTCAACTCGTTCCGAAACCTTCGGCTCCCCTCACTCGAATCTTGAACAAAGAAGAAGCAGCAAACAAAAAAACGAAGAGGCAAACAAAAAAATAGAAGGAAAAAAATCTGAAAATTAAACAAATAAAATTGAAAAATAATTTTAAAAAAATAATTAGATATTATGACACATAGAAATACACTAGAAAACACTTATTAGAACATTTCGAAAAGCATCCTAATAAATCAGAAAATATATATATATATATGAAACGCACCCCATACGTAGTCGCATGGGGTGCGACCTGCCGCATTCAAGTATTTGCCAAATTAATTTAATTGTGTCAAAGTTGAGGCCTTGAGGGAATGAAAATCCAAGAGCCAACTATATGTTATTTCTATTTGATTTTATTTACTCATTATTGTTTTAATCATTTTCCCCCGTACATATCCCACAAATAAATATGGACATTTAGAAAATACGATAAGGTTTGCCAAAAACCCTTAAAAAATAGAAAAGACGTCATACCTAACCATTACCTTTTAACAGCTAAAATGATGAAGTTGTTTCGCTCCTCTACCCACCGTAGGCACCATTAACGTGTCCACCATTGATGTGACAGTGGATTGAAAAGTACACTGTATAAATAAATGTATTTTAAAGTACCTATTAAATAGCATAACAATTTATGGAAATAAATCTCATTCCATATAAGGAGATCCCCCTCTGCAACTCGGAAATACAGAATCTAAACTAAACTAAATTTTAATTTTCATTAATTAGCCTTAGAAACAGTTTCTCACTTGATATAAGGAGATCCCCCCCTCTGCAACTCGGAAATAAAGAATCTAAACTAAACTAAATTTTAATTTGTTTCTTATAGGTGCTCAAAATCTCTCATACTCTGCAAAATTATGGATTCTAATGCTTCAGTTTTTGATAGAGCATCTACTAATCAAATAAAGTTTACCACCAATGTTTCCGAACAAGTTTCATTAATAGTTGAAGATGATGCATCTCTTGATTGCTTGAGGACAAGGAGTAATTGTTAGCAAAGAGAAATTGGCATTTTGTTGTGTTCTTGATCCGCGATTTGTTTTTTTATTATTATTGAGAGGTTGATCGGCGATTTTGATAAGCAAATTAGATATGATGGGTTATTATTATTATTATTATTATTATTATTATTGTTATTATTATTATTATTAGGTGAGATTTATTTCCATAAACTGTTGCTATTTACGGTTATTTGAGATATATTTATTTATATGGTTGACTCTCCAATCCACTTAGCATTTGCCACATCAACAGTATACACATTAATGATGCCCACGGTGTGTAGGGGAGCGGAGCGGACTGGCGAATAATGAAATATTTAGATTGGGTTAAGAGTTTCCAAGTGTAGAATAGAGAAGATTATGTATTTACATGACTACTCTCACACTGCCACATGTGCTTGACACGTGCTATTTATTTCTTGAAAGATACTCTTCATTACTCTATTAATTTGGTACCAGACAATTTTGGAAATGCCCAATTCTAGCTCTTCTAGTTAAGGGGACTCCTACCATTATAATATATCTACCAACTCATCTAGATAATCTTCTAGTTGATGTTTCATGGTTCAATATTCAAGCTTCAATCTCATTTTAGGTTGGAACAATTTTTATGCTCTTAAAAGACTCCAAGTCCAACTCATATCACTAAACATGCATGGTCAAACCTACATAGAATAAAAACCTATGATTAATGCATGCTTAACTTCAATAGACAAAAATCAGTCTTACAAGTGAAAGCCTAGACTAGTAAACTTCAAGCCACAAAAGTTCCCTTGTAGAACGATTTTTTCTAGGCAATTTACCTCTCGCGTGTGCGTTCTTGTTATTGCACGAGTGAGATGCACCTCAAGTAGCAAGTTCTTGGTGGGGGTCCAAACAATTTGATTGTGTTTTGACTGAAAGCCTCTACGAGTAGATGAGACGACACAAACAAACAGCTATCAACACACTTACAAGATATAATCCATATAAGCAAAAAGCTTAGCTCTCGAAAATATCAACAATCGGAAGTTTTTCTACATAATTCTTCACAAACACTTGCACATACACAAGCAAGTATATATATATATATGCAGGATGGGAGAAAACAACTCAGAAGTTTACCACTCTCCTTAGTGCAAGAGTTTTGTAGTAATAACCATGTCTGCAACCTCTTTAACTACCCTTGAAACATAAGAAACAATTCCACTATGTTCTATATCTAGCACAACGCAATTCATGTTGTCTAAAAGTCATCCACAGGGGATAAAAAGCTCATAGTCCACAAACATGCAGAAACACACATACTTGGGGGAAACAAGTGCATGTCGTGAAGCCAAGACACTTACGTCCACAAAATCTCGAGACTTGAGGTTATTCACATCAGCTGAACAAAATATAAACACAAGTTCATCTATGTTGTCATGACTTTGGAACTGGGCAAACAATCTCCACCACTCATATCGATAAAGATATTCATCAAATGTAAAACCAAAATTGTTGAATAAATGTACACCTTCACTTCACTAGAATCTAAACACAAGCTAATCCATTTTGAGTTCGGTGATATTTTCTATTTCATAGTAATATGAATTATACGAAAGCACCAGAAGCGCAGACATTTATAAGCATACCAGAATTTATACACAGAAATTCCACAAGCATTCAGAGTACAACATTCACAGTAATTCCAGAATTGTTCCAAGACACTGTCAACAGCAACATCATAATGCACAAGATGCAGAAAACTAGCAAAACACTTCTGAGGGTAATACTAACAAGCTGCAGAATGTGGAAACAGTGAAGTTACCTCAGAATGACAAAACATAAATACTAAGAGCAATTCTGAATGCCTCCTCTCCAACTGTGCGCACCAATTCTCTAAGCACAAAAATCTGTTTAAGCATCACCATAATCAGAAATCCTAAAGCACCACAGACTGAAACCACCAGAGGGTAATACAGACAGTTGCTTTATCCCAACAAAACTTGATTAAGAAACCCACACTGTGTATAAGCATGCATGAGAGCAACGGAATAAAGAACAGACAGCATCCTCGATACACTAGGGTCAGGACAGAAGATGTTGAAAATGTTAACTGTAGATAGTATTTAGTAATACATTATAAAAGTGAGGACAACTAATGAAATTCTACTAGGGTAAGGCCAATGTATTAGTAAAACGTCCTCCACTCCAGGCATATAAATCAGGATTTCCACCAAAAGATGAATGAAACAGAAATTTTACTGAAACTGCAAAACTAGTAGCCGACCATCTAACTGTCTAAGGTAAGGAGTAACACACACAATTGTTTTCAGCACTTGCTTTCATCTTCATTATATTATACTGGGGTTATATTTACAAAATTTTATTTTAGTGACAAAATAATACTTCCAACTTCCAAGGTCTAACTTGAAGCTTCTTCATAGCGGGCAGAAACAGCAAGGTGTTCAAGGTTGAAAAATTTATTTTGGCACGATACAACTTAGGCCCAAGGATTAAAATAAAACCAAGTAAACTTAAAAAAATAATCAACATAAAAAATTTATTATATATTTTTCTCTTTTAAGAACAGAACGCCAGTTACCCATGAGAGTCTATTTCTCCTCGATATATCTAATCACGTTATTCGGTAGAAGTTGCAACTAATAAGCACTTAACTATAGCCATACAGAAACAATCCTGTTGGAAGTTGCAACTATACTATAGCATTTATCTACCAAAAGAAAGGCCAAAGCATCCATCTTCTTTCAGTAAACTCTACCACATTATTACTCCACTTCTTTAGACTTTTGGTTCAGTTCAATTTGAAAATCAAGATAAGGAATAACAAGTTCAATGTAGATAGACAAATTCCCAAGATTGAAGACCACAAGTCATTCTAATAAGAGCATGCATATACATATACAAACCACTGTATTAATAAGAAAATAAAAAGACCAAATCCAGAGATTTCAACAGGAATTCTGCATAATATTTGTTAAAAATGATTCCAGCACAAGAAAGTATATTAATACAATGCATATAAAAAGGCAATCTAAAAGGTACAAACTCCATACTGACATGGCAACAACAACACAGAATCAATCATCAGCATCCTCGCCAGCCTTTCCACCAAATGGATCATGAGAAGGACCAGTGTCCTGCCCAATATGACGCTGCACCAACCGCTGCAAATCAGCCATAACCTTCTGTTCACGCTTGGCCTTCTCCTCATAGTTGAACATTGCCAAGGCTCGTTTGTCCTCAGCACTGTAAACCTGGTTTTCTTTTCTGATACGGATGGCATTCATTCTCTGATGTCTACTACCACTCATCACATATCCCAGAGTCTCAAACTTTGAAATCTCATCAGCAGAAAGACCCACTTCACCTCTACGGGGAATACGTTTCCCTTGCTGGACATACTGTGCAATAGCATCACCTTCACCAGGCCTAAGTGCACCACCATAGCTAATGTGTCCTTCTGCCCTTGGCAGAGGCATTGGACCAACCACTTCGTCCTCATCTTCCAAATTTTGTTTCTTTCGTAACTCAATCATTTCCTTAAACTTAAGTATCTCATCATTAACATCATCATCAACTACAACCTTATTTGCCTCCGTCTCTATCGTGTCATTCGCCTCAATTTCTAAATCAGGAGCACCCTCACTTGAATGAGAAATGTCACTGTCCGTATCTTTCTTCTTCTTGCTTCTTTTGGACTGTGAAGATGATCTCCGACTGCGCTTCTTCAATTTCACACCATCACTCATATCGGAATCCTCATCTCCACTCTCACTCTCACTTTCACTGGTTTTCGTCTTCTTCCTACTTCTTTTCTTTCTCTTACTGCTTCTCTTACTACTTTTTCTTCTGGTGCTCTTTCTTCCACTCTTTCTCCTTCTCCTTCTCCTATCTTCCTCAGAATCATCGTCACTTGATTCTTCTTCTGACCCACTTTCACTCTCAGATAAGGATGCATATCTCTTGCTTTTCTTCCTAGAACCAGATTTCCTACCCTTTCTAGACCTAGAATCATCAGATCCAGATTCAGAATCAGAATCCTCCGACTCAGATTGGCTTGCTCTAGGAGTTTTTCCTTCCGGCTTCAATCCTTTATTATGTTTATCATCTTCATCTACAATATCTTCTTCTATATCTGCATCCGAATTTTCATTTGGTCCCCTAGGGGGGCTAGGAGTGCAATTCCAAATACAATTTTTCAGCAATTTCCTCAATTTTTGACGCTTGAGCCGGCGGTATTCTTCATAAGGAAGGCCTTTCAATTCCTCATCAGAATCAGATTCAGCATGCTGTTCGTTTCTATTATCTCGATCCAGATAAGAATTTCTCCTATTATCATAATTATATTTCTTTCTCTCGCCCAAAGTTTGGGTTTCTTCGAGATTAGGGTACGAGTAATCCGGAGAAGAACGATGGTACCTGTTGTAACCGTTGCCGTTCGGACTCCGGCTGCGACTCCGGCTTAAATGACGGCCGCGGCTCCGGCTTAAACTTTGCCTACGGCTGGGCCTGGGGCTAGGGCTGCGGCTGCGGCTATAACTCCGATTACGACGAGGATAGCTACGGGAGTCCGGGGAATATCTAGCATTATGGCGGTGGCGATCGGGGATTTCTACGGCGGAGGAAAGTCTTCCCATTATGGATTTCAGAATGATGCGAATAGGGATTTGCTCAATTTCAATTTTCGATATGAGGGTTTTAAATTATGGGCCTATTTCAAAACTGGTCTAATCTGATATCCGTGATATTACAAACGGGATCTGATGTCGAATTTATTTGGGCCTGAGTTAAAAAATATTCACTTCTTTCTTACTTGGGCCTTTGTTAAAAGAGTATATTTTTATAACAAAATTATTGGAAGCGATGCACATGATGGAAAACACTCCGTAGTAGAATTGTGTATCACGATTGAAATAAAACACAATTATTTGATAATAAGTTAATAAATAATAAATCCGTCCTTTAACAAAACTTAATTGTCATTTTATAAGACTATCTGCATCGCTAATAGAAGGAGGGAGCTCGAGGGGTGTTCGAGACCCCCTCAACTCGAGCCACCTGCGTTGGAGGCCTCCGCGGCTCGAGACCGGCTCGAGCAGTGTATGTAACGCACGTGCGGAGGTGAAAAAAAAAAAAAAAATGGCGGGCGCGTGCATTGCACACGCCAACGGTAAAAATTTTAAGAGCTGCAACGGCTGAAAACGGCTACTTTTCCTTTTTTTTTTCTTTATTCATTTTTTACACCTATAAATACATCATTTCTTCTTCCATTTCATTCATCCCTTTCATCTCCAACACCTCTTCATCTCAACAAATTCATCAAAAAAAAAAAAATTATGGATCTCAATAATCCCAACAACCCATTTTCGTCGGCGTGGTTTCCCGACATGTCCGACGACATTTATGGTTTCACGGGGGCGGGGCTTGATTCAATCAACCTCAACACTCCGGCCTCCGGCGAATCCTACCTGTCCTTCTCCTCCGACACCGACAGTCTGATGACAAACACCGAGGATCGCCTAATTATGGCGCCGCCGTCGAAGCCCGCTGCCAAAGGAAGGAAGAACAAGGGCAAGGGCAAGCTCAACTACACCGACGAACAAGCCACCTACTTGGCACAAATTTGGATGGAGGAGACCTGCAACTCCATCGTCGGATGCGACCAGTCCAACGAGAGATATTGGGGCGCTGTCATGGATCGTTTCAACAACAAGTTCAACTTGGATCTCAACAAGAAGATGGTGAGGAGCTTCTTCGGCCGCATCCAGACCGCTGTTAAAGCCTGGATTATCGCTTTACAGAAAGTCCAAGCTCGCCGGCCAAGCGGCGCCGATGACGGGATGGTGATGGCCGAGGCCCAAGCCATCTACAAGCAAAATACCGGAAGCCCTTCCTTCCACTATTTCACAGCTTGGGATATTCTGAAAGACTGTCCCAAGTTCCTCCTCGCCAATTTCCCAGACGTACCCTCCATGAAGAAGACGAAGACTACGGCGGAGGGCAACTATACATCTTCTGCGTCCCAGCCCTCCGCGGAGGAAGCCCAGTCCATCGAAGGAGAAAGCGCGCCTCCCCAACCGGAGGGTCGAGATGCGGCAAGGGCTAGGGCAAGGTCTAAAGGAAAGAAGTCAGTCGACGAGACGTCCCAGTTCGAATCCGTCATGGATCGATATACCTCCCGAATTACCCAGTTCGCCAAGGCCAAGCATGAGATCGCGTTGGCGTTGCGGAAATCAGCTCAAGCGAAGCTGGAAAATGCTCGGGCGAGATAAGAAGCTGCTCGGCGGAGACAATATGCCACCGACTTGGAAGTTGTCTCCAAGGATACGAGATTTATGATGCCGGAACAGCTCCATGTTCACAAGATAATGGTGGAGGAGGTGAAACAACGTCGGAGATGGGCGTAGTTTTTTTCCGTAATTTTTAGTTTTATGTACTTTTTTTTTAATTATGTAGTGTTTTTCTTTTATTGTGTGCGGCATGTAATTTTCCAATTTTCAAATATTAATGGAAAATTTGTATTATTTATTAATTAGTGTATTTTAATTTATTTACAAATATATGAATTAATTTAATAAATGAAAATGAGGAATTGTTTAATATTGTGCTGGAGACCCCTTAGAGACCGTTGGGATGCAGGGATAGGGGTCTCTAAGGATGCAGATAGTCTAAAGCTGTAGTAGTAAAAGTATATGTAAATTTACCTTTTTCTAATATTCTCTTTATCTTATTCAAAACGTCTCATTTTTTTTTGGACATAGATACTTTGGACGAGGGTGGTTTAATAATAAAGAGGTAGAAAATGGTGGAACTCGCACCTTTTTATAAGAAAGAGTTATTTTCTGAAATGGAAAGGGACATTGAAAATGAGACAACTCAAAAAGGAAAAAGAGACATTTAAAATCCGCAATGGTAATCGCTATTTGGGCGATCGCTCCACTATTTTGTGGATCCCAACGATTGCTCATTTTCCTCCGAGTACCCGTGTGGAGCTATTGGCAATGAGAAATGGCGATTGAAATTGTGAGAAGGAAAGGAGAGAATTGTGAGAGGGAATGGAGAGAAGAATGAATGTTGGTATGCAAAAAATGAATGAAATGAGGTATATTTATAGGTAAAAATTAAGAATTAAAATAATCTAACCACTTTTAAAAATATTTGGCAATATTAATTAAAAGATACTAGTACCTGCCACTTTTAAAATATTTTGAAATATAATTCTTTTTCTTATTTGAACATATACAAAACTAGCGTGTAGTCTGTCGAAAATCGACAGGGAATTATTATTTGGTAAATTCTTTTTTAAATTAAGAGACATATTTTGAAATAGCCATAATGACCATTAAAATATAAATTTTGGCCCACCTTCTTCAAAAATATAAATTTTGGCCATTTTTTTCAATTTGGGACGAAAATACCCTTAATAAGACGCGGAACGGGTCGGGTCGGACGCGGGCGGGCGTGGGTCGGGTCGGGCAGATATAAGGCGTTTGGTACTTTTGGTACAAATTTAGTTATATTAGTACCAATAGTTCTAGTACTTCTGGTACGAATTTAGCCTTATTAGTGCCAATAGTTCCAGATTTGGTACAATTGGGACGAATTGTCGAATTAGTTCCAGATGTTCCAAGTTATGATATGGTACTCTTGGGACGAAAATTCCAATTATTTCAAGTTATACCGCTCCGATTTTGCGGCTCCGCCTTCGCTTCGATTACTAATATAAGGATAATCGTCGAGCAACAATTTAGATTTCTTCGGCTCGCTCCGAGGCCTTCGGCTCCCCTCACTCGAATCTTGACCAAAGAAGAAGCGACCAACAAAAAAAATGAATAGGCAAACAAAAAATAATGAGGCAAACAAAAATTTGGCAATTAAAAAGAAATAGAAAAAAAAAGCAGAAAAAAAGAAAAAATCTGGGAAAAAAAGAAATAACAAGGAAAAAATTGGAAAATAAAAAAAACAAAAGAAATCTGACAAAAAAAAAGAAAAAAAATCTGGAAAATAAGAAAAAAAATAAAAAAAAGAAGAAAAAAGCTGGAAAATAAAAAAAAAGGAAAAAAAAGAAAAAAAAACTTGGAAAGGAAAACAACTGTCAATAAAATGGATCAAGGATTGATGGATCAAAAATAGAAGAGGGAAAGGGGTATTTAGGTCATAAGTTCAAAAAAATGGCAATAATTTATATTTATGAAGAAGGTGGGCCAAAATTTATATTTTAATGTTCATTATGGCTATGTCACATGATATTCTCTTAAATTAATGTAGGATAAAGGTATTTTGGCTCTTAATACAATTGTCTCATGACGATTTTGTATAAAAATTGAGGTGGGTCCTTTTGATAGCACATTACTTTCGAGAAGAAAAACAATTATTTTGAAGATTGCGAAGGTGACTTAAAATATCATACATAATGAGTTCAATATACAATAAAATAAAAATCATTATTTTGAATATTGTCAAGGTGGCTTAAAATATCCTACACAATGAGTTCAATATAAAATAAAATAAAAATCAATTGAACTGTCGGTTCGAGCCCATCTAAACCCCACAATTTTGTGTCAGAACTGACACGTTCATCACAGTTTTGACTGGAATTGGCCCGTCTACCCCACGGTTCTAGATCTGAACCGCCTCATACTATAAAAGATTAAAAAAAAGGTTTTGATCGGAATCGACCCGTCTACTACACGATTCTGGGTCTGAACTGGCCCGTACTATAAAAGATTAAAATTTTAAATTTAAAATATGAACTATCGGTTCGAAATTGGCCCGTCTAACCCCACGCTTCTATGTCAAAACTGGCCAGATCACAAAAATTTAATTTCAAGTATAAAATTAAAAGTGCATAATTTAAGCAACTCGTTTAGATTTTATATAAATCATAATTTAATTAAGAAAATAATTATATTAATTATTTTTATTATTAACCAGCATAGTAATATTTTTTAATTATAAGTATGAATTATACAAATTTGGATTTCCAATTATAAAAGACGTAAATATTAATTCATACAATTATGAGTGTTTAACTAAAATGATATACTGTTTTAACTTTTTGATTAAGTAATTAATGTGGCTTTTAATAAAATTTTATTTTTCTATATAATATTGAGTCGGTACTATTGTCAAAAAGACTATTAAATTATCAATGACGCAATTCCATCAAATTGACTTAATTAAATTTTATTAATATTCATTCAAAATTTCAACCTTGTTAGAGCGGAATATTATCTTTTCCATATGAAATTTAAAATATTTAGGAACAAATTTGAAGATTTGATGTTGGTAATTTATACCATATATAAATGATTTTGTTTCCATATCATATATAATATAGAATATAAATATGATAAATATTGATTTTAAATTCAGAAAAAATGAGAATTTAGATAAATGAGAATTGAGGGATTCTAGGGGTGTCACACTCATTCATTATATATTTTTCAAATCTAAATTTGTTTAGAATTATTCTAAATTCCAATTAAAATAGCAACTTTATTGTATATAATTATCGCAAACTTGTTGGGTAATAATACTCGATAAAAATATGAACACTACAAAGTTAATATTAACTAAAATTAGTAAAAATTGTTCTTTTTATGTTTATTTAAATTGTATTGTTGGTTTGAATCATCTCGTTGATTTATGGTAAATTGATATCTCTAATTTTAGTCAAAGGTCGAGAAAGATATATTTACATTTTCATTATGTATTTTTCAAATCTTTTTTCTACATCTCGATTAAAATTGTGACTTTATTATATATACCCGTCGCAAACCTGTTGAGGAATAGTACTCAATAAAAAACTGAACACTAAAAAGTTAATATTAACTAAAATTAGTAAAAATTGTTCTTTTTATATCTATTTGAATCATCTCGTTGGTTTGAATCGTCTCGTTGGTTTATGATAAATTGATATCTATAATCTTAGCCAAAAGGTGAGAAAGATATATTTACATTCAAGATTTTTTTTTCTTTTTTTAGCTATCTATTCATACATTAAATGCAACGTGATATAAGTAGTATTTTCCAAGCAGACAGTAATTGAAGATTTTTAAAAAAAAATATGAATGAAAGATAAAGAGAATTCCATGTAGATATATTGATTAAATATATTTATTCAGTGTTCATAGAGATTTTCGATTACAAAATTTTGATTGGCCTCTTAAGTGCTAATTTCCTTATTTTATTACTTTAAATTTAATTATTGGCACTATTTGTAAACTAACTTAAAAAATAATTTAATTATTAAACATATAATTAATAACTGAAATTGAGAACATATGTCTATTAAAAATTGAGATATAGTATAATATTAGTAATATTATGAATTAATAATACACAAAACTTTAAAGAAGTGTGAATGATAGATATAAAGATAATAATAACATATATACATGAGGCATGAGAAATTATTATATGAATATAATAAGTATAATATGTGTATTATTACGAATTAATAATACCAAAATTATCAGAATCAAGAAAAACTGGAAGGGAGCACCGTGGAGGGAGCACCGCTTATTATATACTCCCTCCGTTCACGAAATGATGCCCTGTTTCATCTCTTATTTGTGTTCACCAAATGATGCCCTGTTTCGTTATTTTTACCAACATACCCTCGTTACTTTATTAAAATTATTACCCCTTGCCATTGATGACCCCACCTCACATCAACTTTATTTCTACTTTTTTGTCATCCCAACAACTTTATTCCTATTTTTGGTCAATACTACCTCTTTTTTGTCATTACCACTGTTTTTTTTGTCATTATCTCACTACCCATACTTTCTAACTTTTACCCACTCAAAACAACTTTATCAACTTTCTTAATCTCCGTACCGAATACGAAATGGGGCATCATTTCGTGAACAGAGGGAGTATATCTATATATATATATATATAAAAGGCTCATCTGCAAACCCAAAGAGCCCGGAACCAGTAACCCAGGAAGAGATAGCCGGTATCTTGACTAGTCTGACGGCACCATCGCTCTAAGACCTCGAACCAGCTGCATCGGAGAGCAAGCAGTCCCAATCTATGGGCAAGGAGACGTCGCAGGCTGCGACGGAGTCTGAACATGCAGAGGGCGATGCCCTAATGGAGGATGCCGGTGGATCTGAGGATTTTGATCACTTCATGGAGGAGTTGGAGACGATGGAACCGTCACCCAAGCGTAAAAGGGAGGCGAAGAAGGCAGGGCCTAGGTTGAGCATTTCGGGGCGCGCTTCCAATCTCGCGCCCGGGAAGAGGCTAGAGCGAGGGCTTATCTTGCCCAAGCTGATAGATCTAGGTGCGCTGCAGGCGTTGGGTATCGAGAAGGAGGTGATGGCAATATTTGAAGGAATAAGATGGTCGGAGTTTTTGCTGTGGGATGAGAGAGTTTACCCTGACCTTGCCCGAGAGTTCGTCAAAACTCTCCAAGTCCGCTACCCTAGGAAGGTGCAACCAACGAGCAAGTGCATAAGTTTTAAATTGATGGGTGAGCCTCTCAACTTGTCTGTTAATGAGTTCAATATGGCGTTGGATGTGGTGGATTTTCGTGGTACTTTGTCTGAGGAGTACAAGAATGCTTATCAGAGCATACCAAGCATGAACGCTGGGGAGTGGGATGCAATCTGGAAGGAGTTGGGCAATGGAGAGGAGTTCAGAGCAGAGACGACCAAGGGGCACATGTTTAAGGATGATGTGGTGCGTGTTTACCACCAAATTCTTGCCTTTAACTTCTTTGGCAAGAAGGACAGTAGCAATACGGTCGCTCAGCAAGAGATCTTCATCCTGTGGTGTATGGTGCACAAGAAGCGAATCAACTTTGGAGCTTTTGCCGCTGGCCACTTCAAAGATATTTCTATACACCCCAAGCAGAGAGTGTCCCTTGCCCGTCTCCTGATTGTGTTAGCAAAGAAAGCTCTTGGATTTGAGAAAGAAACTACCATGAAGGCCATGCATAAGGAGTATTGACCTGGAGTGTCTGAGGGCAATGCAAGTCTGCGGCTATGATGAGGATGGGCGTTTGGTGTTCATGATCCCGTCTGAGGAGTCTACTGCCCCATCTCATGCCGAGGGCGAGAGAGCTGCTATTCCGGAGGCAAAGCAGAAAGAGATCGTTAACCGACTGGTCAAGTTAGAAGAAGGAAATGCCCGAGTGGAGCAGCTTGGTGACACGTACCCGTCGTGTGGTACGATCAAAATACTTGTGTATGCCCAGACGGACAGTACACGCTCCTATGCCCACAACCGGACTGGCTAGTCTTAGTGGTAAGCTAAGGTCGATCCCACGGAGAGTGATGAACTACTTTACTCTTCAAGTGCACAAGTTTGGTTGTCATGGTCCAATCCTGTTTATCTGCACAAATTAACTTGAAAACAATCAAATATTAAAGGGGTAAAATTTGGGTTAGGTCATGATCACTGTTGATATTTGGATTCAGTCATAAGCATACTAAAGATCCGTCCATGCTTCATATAACCTCAAGGCGTGGCCCAAAGATATTGGGGCGTTTCAAGAGATTATATACCACACTTGGGATGGTTGAGTCCCTTGTAGTCACTTGATCCGAAGGTCACGCTTCACCCCGGTCACAATTCCGTGGCCTCACCCCGGTCACTAGACCGTGCTTCACTCCTTCTTATATAGTAGTCATACCCGATCCCTCCAAGTATGACCCTCACCAACCTTCTCTTCCAAGTTCCCCGGCTCCGCACCTACAGAGCAAACATAACTCGTGGGATATACATTTCCGGTAACGCATCCAACCAGTCATCGATATGTCTACGATGCGTGAGGTGAGTCCCTTGGTCGATAACCATGGCTTTATACCTCATCATAGTTGATGGATAGCCATTAGAGAAGCCCAAGGCCAAAGAAGGAAGCAGTATCTCCTTGCCCGTTCCTTGCCATCCAGATCTACAACGTCCTTGAAGGCGCTGCTCAGCTACTCGATCACAGGCATACTGAACATTATTGTCTGGCATGCCCTGACTTTTGCTTAACGTAGAACAACCCTTACCGAGCGGAGATCACCCGCTAGGTCCGAACTGTTCACGATTTCTATTCAAACCTTTCCGGAACTACTGAACTCAACCGAGCGCACAAATGCCTCTCGAATAACTCACATATCAACAGTTAATCACTTCCCCCTCCCAAATCTCACCAGGGGAATTACCCACCCATATTGAAAGACATATTCATGCATGTAAATAAACTCATCAATGAAAGAAAATACGAAATACTTAGAATAAAAAGTACCTAAGGCCAACCGCCTTGAATTCGTTCTTAACAACGGAATGAAAACGAAAACGGTAAAGTTTATACTGTGAATGTAAAGAAAAATGCTGAGAACGAAATTGTATCTTGGGGGGTGATAAGTGTGTTCGCCGTCTACACTTTTGGACTTTAAATAGAGATAGTGTATAAAATATCAAAACCCTAGCTGTAGCCGTCAATCTCCTCTCGCCTAGGGTTTACATCCTTTTTTTTAGCCATTGATCTGCTAGATATGAAGATATGATTTGATACGATTTGATTCTCTCCAATCTCTGGTCTTATCCTCGTATCTGATTAATACCCGCCTGGTAGGACTTTTCTTTTCTAGTACCCACGCGTATTTCCATATTTAGCTCTGGTTGCTGACTACTGTTGTCTGTCATGATCGTACTGACTGCATCCTTCGGTTAGCCTCACACCAGGTGGAATTCTTCAGGGATTGTCACTACTCCGAGATATTGTGAGTGGTCCATCGTTGAGCTCTCTTCCTGGGGGAATCATTATCCGACAACGAGGCTGATTTATCTCGGTAATGCCCATTCTGACCATATTTCGTCCATATGCCCATTTCCGAGCTTCCTCCTCCAGAATACCTGTTTTCGCTCCTATATGACTCATACAAACACAAAAGAAGGGGGAAACGGGGCTAAAAGACCCAAAAGTCGAATACGCATCACTTGTTCAGGCCAACCAGTAGACCCAGCTTGAGATCTTTGCAGCTTTGAAGGAACTGTCCATCCGTGTCGAATCTAGGTTAGGATCCGACGCACCTGCTACTTAATTTGTCCTCTCTTTTTTTTAGTAGATTAAGTATTTGTTTTTGTTTTTATTTTTGGTTTTTGTAAAGTTTTTAGTTTTAAAAGTTTAAGTCTGTGTGTCTCTACCCTTTGTAATTACCCACTTTGTCCAAGGCAAAGTGTGTGGGTATGGGGGGCAGATTTGTGTTAAGAGTCTTTATTTGTTTTGTTTGAGTGCTTTCCACCCACACTCGGCCAAAGGCCAAGTGTGTGGGTGGGAGGAGCGTCTGTTTGTGTTTAGGTTTGCATGTTAGGTTGATGTGATTAGTTTGAGCATGATTATTTGAGCTTAATATGTATGCAAGCATGTTGGAGTAGTTAAAGCATAATAGTATGTGGTTAGGGATGACGAACGAACAATTTGAGCATTACCTTGAGAGATTTTGAGCCTTAACTGTTATATGTCTTGCTATACAGTTTTCATTCTTTGTGAGTATTTGACATGATCATTCGAACGCCACCTAGAACTTGCCTAATTTCTGTTTTGAGATCCCATTGACATAGAGTAAGAAGTACTTAGAGGATTTAGGCGATTTTCTTCCTGTTAGCCCGAATGAGCCTAATAAGCCTACCCTGTTGTAATCTCTTTGTTAGCCCCTTTGAGCTTAATAATTTCTTTAATTCACAAATATTAGCCTTGGAATAATATATCCTACCCGGTCATGAGGACTAGGCTAAAAGATGAAAGGGGGGGAGAGAGCACTAGGGCATGGAAAAGCCTAGAATGGGAAAGAGAGAGTAAAGGGCTAGATAGAAATATAAAAGAGAAAAAGAAAAAAAAAGGGAAAAAAAAGAAAAGGAAAAGAAAATTGAAAAAAATATATTTAGAAAAGAATAAAGCCCTAAGGTGTATTGTGCTACAGCCCGAAAGAGAAGGTGGAGGGAAGAAGATAAGGTTGGCCGCTCCACTTGGCCAACTTGCCCAGATCCAAATACTTTTAACCTCTGCCTTAAGCCCAATTACAACCTAATAAAGACCTAATGATATGTGTTGATTAATCTAGTCTAAGGGGTGGAGAAGTTAGAAGGCAAGCAAGCCTATGGTGTGGCCAAGATGACATGTCCTGAGTGTAAACACGAGCCCATACACAAGAGTGAGAGTGTGGTGAGGAACAACTTCTACTCCATTGTTCATTTTTGACCTAACTGATTATTGTGTTGACTGTTTCTACTTGCTTGTGCTCATATGAATTGATTATGCTCATTCCGATCTGTTGATTTGGTCAAGTTAACCTTTGTCTTTGTTGAGTCTTTGTCTTTTGAGTCTTTTCTGTTTTGAGTCTTTTTGGCAATTCAGACACCATACTTGAGGACAAGTATGACTTTAAGTGTGTGGGTATGATGAGACCATGTTTTATATGCTCATCATGTGTTTTTAGGTGTAGATCGAGTCTAGTTTTATGTCTTTTTAGTCTGTTTTAGTGTCTGGGATGACACTTTTGGTAGTAGGCAGGGAAGGGCATGAACTTGGACATTTGGAGTGGATTTGTGCATGAAAGTGAGCACATCGATACGATGCAATGGTCAAGGAGCTTTACTCGCAGCTAGAGATACCGAGGGCGAAAGTCTAAACACATAGAAGCTGATCCGTACCAGTCGGCATGACCAATCTAGACCGCGCGCAGTCATTCCAAACAGGTTAAAATGGCAGGAGGACTCTAGGAAAGGCGAAGAAGAAGCAGAAGGAAGAAGAGTGTGAAGGTTCTAGGAGTTACAACTGGCATGACATCATCCGGAGGGTCAACAAAGAAGCAATTCGTGCCTTGAAGGTGAAGGAATCAAGAAAGCAAGTCCTACCCGGATTAGGAGACAAGAGGATAAAGAAGAGATTTATCTGATAACGAAACAAATCTTTTCTTATCTAACTCGGCCAATGAAGGAAGCTGCCAGCTGTCCTGAAGGCCCGTTTGTGGGTTTTTAGGGTTTCGACCCATGATTATTGTACTCTATAAATAGGTTCATGCATGCAGCCTCAAACATAACTTTTATCACGCACAATTTACTTTCTTGCAAGATACAATTTACTTTTCTGCTGTTAAGTCCCAGTTTGGGCAGACTATCATTTAAGTATTTATTCAAGTATGTTTTCTTCTATCTCTTTTGTTATTGTTATTTACTTTATGTCTAGCTAAACCTTTAGATCTGGGTTTAGGTAGAGGATATGTGATTTAAGTGTTTTTATAACTCGTGAGGTCTAATTGGGTAAGATAGCTATATATATGTGTGTTCCCAAGGCGTTAGGCAATGATTTCAAAGCAGTCTGTTTGTGCCAAGAGTTCATGTGGCTAGTGGGCAATTGGAGGGCGGCAGATTCCTTAAAATAGAGGTAGCTTAGACCAACAGGGACCAAGAAAGGTTTGCCTCACGCTTCTTGAGGGCGGCAAATCTCAGGTTGAACTTGGGCGGAGCCGAACGAAGTACGCTGACGTTGGTGAAAAGTCAGAGCGGGATCATTGTGTCTCATAGGCCCAAAACGGGTTCGTTTAGTGCCCAAAGCTGCCTGTTTCAATCTTTGCCCTTTGAGGAATGCTCGGGGTGAGTTGGGAAAGTTAGGAAGACTGGGGTGGGAATGCCATGCAGGATTCAAAAGTAAGGACGAGCTAGACAGATCGTGGTTGTGGGCGTGACAACGTGACAGTAGGACCACGACGCGGTTTGCCTATAACCGTTGACACACATACGTAGTGAATATCTATGCACTTATGATCGAGCTACACTTATTCACATTGAATTGAACCTAAATCCAGATTGCCTTTTATTACTAATTATTTGCTTGTTTAATTTCATAATTTACTTTTCTTTGTTTTGCCCAAGGCGATAGTAGAAAAAGACCAAACCAACACTGTGACAGGATACTTTCAAGAGAATATTGCATCAATTCCTCGTGGGATCGACCCTTACTTACCGACTAGCCGATCCTAGAAAATGGGCAAGGAAAAATACAAATTGTATTTTGCCGTGGCTAAATGACGGTCGCGTAAGTTACCTGCCGACAACCTTGCTCACCCTTGAAAAGCTCTGGTTCCCCATGGGCAAGGTTGCTCATCAGCTACCTTGAACCCATCTCCAGATACTAAGGCTCATATAACCATAAACTTCAAAAGGAGCTGCATCATATTTACGTTCAAAAAATCCGATCTGTATGTACAAGCAAGAAAATAACATCTGCCCATCGGGCAGGAATGAGTCATCTGCGAGTGGTGACCAAAAAGTAGGAGTTATCTTCCCCTACACATAGTACTTCTTCAACTTGCTAATATTCTATGGGCGAGACAAGACTTCTGGCATTCATCAATTCGTAGGCTCCGCCATCCATGACTTTTGCAACCTTATAAGGTCCTTCTCAATTGGGCTCGAACTTCCTAGTTGGCTTCAAGGCATCAACCCTTCTCAATACGAGGTCTCCCTTGCCAAACCGACAAACTTATACTTTCTTGTCATACGAATTACGTATTTGCTCTTTATTCCACTCTGTCTTTAAACGAGCTTGCTCTCCAACTCTTCCCTCCAGAGTTCTTAGTTCCGATTCTCATCATAAAATCGAAATCGATGACTTTCTGAGATCACTTCCCGCGGGTATCACCACTGAAGATCTATAGACTAGATTGAAAGGAGTCTCATTGGTAGCTCTTCGAGGGCTAGTGCGATAAGCCCACAGTACTGAATCAAGCTCCTTTGCCTACAAGCCACGCTTATCATCCAATCTTGCCTTGATGCCATTAACAATTATTCTGTTGGTAACTTCCACTTGGCCATTCATTTCCGGATGCGCGACTACTGGCGAATCTTTGCTCAATCTTCAGCTTTGAGCACCACTCTATGGTTCCTTGGCTTATAAACTGGGCACCGTTTTTCGATACTAAGACTTGAGGCACTTAATATCGACAACATATGTTTTTCCATAAGAATTTTATGATCGTTGTATCTTCAAATTTGCTAATGGGTTCAGCTTTCACCCATTTAGAGAAGTAGTCTACAACTACTATGAGGTGGGTCATCCCTCCCTGCGCGGTGGGCAGATTTCCAACTAGATCAATTCCCCACTTGTCGAAGAGACAAGAGGCGTACATAACTCCCAATTCCTCAGCGAGAAGATGAATCAAAGGTCCATGTATCTAACATTGGGAACACTTCTTGACATATTTCTTGGCATCCTTGCCGATGTTAGGCTAATAAAATCCTGCCCGCAATACTTTCCGAGCAATATCCCTTGCTCCAGTGTGGCCTCCTCCATTTCCTGAGTGTATTTCTTGCAAAATACTCGCACCTTCCGCCTCTGATATGCACTTCAAATAGGGGTAGGTCATGGCACGTTTGTAAAGATGATCTCCAATCATGCAGAAGTGAACATATGAAGCCCGTTTTGATGCCAGGGAACCTTCCATGCGTCTTCATGTTATCAAGAATGATATGATGGGAACTCTTCAATCCTTGATTTCTTCAATAGCTCCTACATCCAAGACAACAACTCTCTCTTCCTCTTTGAGATATGTAATTGAGCCATCAATTCCCCCTTTTCCATAGAACTGGCCAATCTTGCCAACTTGTCCGCTCGGGTATTTTCCTCTGGGAGAATTTACTCCATTCGAAATTCTGTAAATTTTGTCTTCAATTGTATTACTTTTGCTATATAGTTGACCATCCTTTCTTCTTTAGCCAGGTAAGTTCCCTCCATCTGGGACACAACCAATTGGGAGTCAGAAAATATCAAGACCTTCTTAGCTCTCAATCCTTCCATGATTTGCATGGCTCGCACTAATGCTTCATATTCAGCTTCATTGTTCGAAGCTTTCAATCCTAGCTTGATCGAAAATTGCATTTCTTCTGAGGTGGGAGGAATGATTAGTATTCCTACTCCACATCCTTCCTTAGTAACATAACCATCCACGTAAGCTTTTCATTCGGCCAGTTCTGTACTTCGGGTAGTTTCCTGAATGAAGTCTGCCAAGGCTTGAGCTTTTATCGTCGGTCGTGGCTCAAATTTGATATCATATTCTCCCAGCTCCACAGCTCATTTTACCATCATTCCTGATAAATCTGGTCTGCTGAGAATGTTCTGGAACGGGAAGGTTGTCCTTACAATTACTTTGTGTGCAAGAAAGTAAGGACGTAACTTTCGGGCAGAAGTCATCACTACCAAGGCTGCTTTCTCCACATCTGAATAGTTCGCTTCAGGGCCTTGAATCATTTTACTGGTGTGGTAGATGAGTTTTTGTTCACTACCTTCTTCCCGTATCAACACCAAACTCAACGACTCTTTTCCCACTGAGAAGTACAGATAAAGTGTTACTCCTGTCACAAGCTTTGTGAGCAAGGGCAATGCAGTCAGATGTTCTTTCAAAGCATTGAACGCTGTTTGGCACTCTTCCGTCCATTCAAAATTGTTAGCTTTCCTCAAGATTTTGAAGAAAGGTAAGCTCTTCTGGGCTGAACGAGACATAAACCGGCTCAGTGCGGTAATCTTGCCATTAAATTTTTGAATTTCATTCAAGTTGTGGGGAGCTTGCATCTCTTGCACCGAGGCATTCTTCGTCGGATTCACTTCAATACTCCTGGGTGTGACAACGTAACCCAGAAACTTTCCAGATTGTACTCCAAAAGCACACTTAGCTGGATTCAATCGAATATCATTGCTCCTGGTTACTCCAAAGACTTCTTCCAGATCAGTTGCGTGATCAATGGCTTTAAAACTCTTGACTAGCATGTCATCCACGTAAACTTCCATGATTCTTCCTATTTGTTCCCGAAAAACCAAATCCACCATTCTCTGGTACGTTGCCCTCGCATTCTTCAAATCGAAAGACATTTTCTTGAAGTCAAATGTTCCTCCTCCAAGAATGAAGCAAGCTTTCCGAATATCTGTTGGATTCATTAAGATTTGTTGATATCCTTGATAGGCATCCATTATTGATAGCAATTCACATCCGGAAGTGAAGTCTACCAATTGATCAATTCTGGGTAGTAGATAGTGATCCTTTGGACATGCTTTATTCAAATCTTAGAAGCCTATGCACATTCGCCACTTTCCTCCCCCCCCTTTGGGGACCATGACTGCGTTGGCAATCCATTCTGGGTATTGAACTCTCATGATATGCCTAGCTTTGAGCATTTTTTCTACTTCAACCATGATAATCTTGTCCTTCTCCGGATCAAACCTCCTCAACTTTTGCTTGACAGGGCAGACAACTGGATCCACATTCAAATGATGTATAGCAATTTCAGGATCAATACCCTTTAAGTCATCTGTGTTGAAAGCAAACAAATCAGCGTTCCTCCGTAGGCAAGCTATCACGGCCTCAGAATCCGCATACGCCATCTGAGTTCCTATTCAAGTAGTATAACCTTGCTTATTGGGGTAAAGTTCCACTGGCATAAGTTCCTCTCCGGGAGACATTTGTATTTCCGGGTGTGTTTCTTTCATTTCCATCTGCTTCATCTTCTTTCCCACGGAGTCTCCCAGTCCTTCATTGGGTCGCTTGGCAGCCTTACCAGACACCTTGACTTCTTTGACATAACATGCTCTGGAAGCATCTTGCTCTCCAGCCAACTCTCCCACTCTATCCCTTACAGGGAACTTCAGTTTCATGTGGAAAGTGAAGACTACTGCCTCGAATTCATTAAGGGCAGGCCTACCCAAAATCACATTATAAGATGATGTTGTATCCACCACCAAGAACTTTATCATGCGCACCTTCCTCAAGGGGAACTCTCCCATTGCCATGGGCAATAAAGCTAATCCTCAAGGATGAATAGCTCCTTCCGCAAATCCATACAGGGGGGGACTGCAACTTAATGTTTAACTTCATGCTTTCGAAGCAATGGCCGAATATTACATTCGCCGAACTTCCCGTGTCCACAAGTACTCTGGAGACATCTTAACCACCAATCTATGTGGTGACCACCAAAGCATCATCATGTGGTCGTAGAACAACAATCTCATCTTCAGGATTGAATTGTATCAAGGGATAGTTTCTCACTGACGAGGCTGCCGTTCGCTCTCTCAAAATGAATTTGTAGCCTATCCTCACAGCTATATAGTTAGCAAGTAAGTACAGGGTTGATCCAAAAGGAGCTGACTGTCACTATCTCTTGAAACCTCCTCCACCTGTAAAGAAAGTTTGGTTTTGCTATCTTGGTCACCAGGGCTCTCTAATCTAATTCGAGAACTTAAATGAATGCTGAAAAGAAAACAGATAACTTGATCAATAATAAAAACGACTTGATCTGGACTAAGACATTGTTAAGTGAAAATCTTAGCTTGGTCATTGGTGCAAATATATTCATTACATGCATGCATCGTTGGTTATAGGACTTGAATGTCGAGATCCCTTTTTACTCGTCACGCTCTCAACAAACCCTTCCCTGACCTATCCTTACTTAGTTGGCGACGCACCGCCGACTCTCTACCTTTGACAATACCTCTGTCAGAGTCATCGTTCAGTTTCTTGCCCAAGGAGCATTAATCACTAGAAAGGCCCAACAAGGAAGCATCACGTCTAGCCCAATAGGGTAAACACCTTCCTCTAATATTAATCGATCTTAATTGAGATAAGTTATAGAAAACACTCCTATTTTCCAATTGGTTGGTGATCTAATATGTCCTAAGTGATGAACGGCCAATTAATCTCTTAATCGTATTACATCATATTAAATAAGTTCATTAACATATTGGGAACACATGCATGCAATTATCTCACACAAATTAGACCTCTCAAGCTTAAGTAATCACCTAACTATCTTGCCCAGATCAAGTATAAAAACTTAGCTAGACATGAAAGTAAAATTACGAACACAATAAATTGAGGAACACATAATAAAAACTATATTAAAACTTACTAAGTACATGAAAGTAAATACGGCCAAAAGTGCCGATGAAAACAGTATGAATGAAAACACAAATAAAATGTTGCCCGTAGGAGTTGTTTTTCTCCTCACAATATCTCAAATAATAACAGAGAATGAAAGCATAAAGTCGGCATCCTCTCGCAGAGCATAGGCTTCAATATATATAGGCGAGCACTTAGGGTTTGGGCCCTCGGTCCTTAACAGGGAAGGAATCCACGAGCTACCTTGTTATGCAAGTAATACTTGATAAGCACGACCCCAACATGGCAAGTCACATCGATCTCCAAGAGATTCCTTGCGGATCCTAAATCTAGTTGGATAAGGATAGATATTTAACTTAGATCATCTTTTCCTTATCCTTCTAGACCTAGGAGAGAAACTCGCCAACTGACCAAAGCACTCCGCCTATCTTGACCAATCTCGCTCTGCCAAGCTGCTTCCAGAAATGAAGCTTTCCTTGCCTGTATTGCCCAATTTCCACCTGCAAGGCAACAGACCACCTCCTGCTCAGAATTTGTCCTCCAAGACATTAAACCTAAACAAAACACACACAAAGACTCGATCTAAACTACCTAAAACAGACACTAAACAGACACAAAATATGGACTCATCAATTCATGCGCACACACTTAACCCACACTTGTCCTCAAATGTGCACAAATAACTTGCCCAAGACACAAACAAAAGAACAAAACAAAAGACTGCAAACATGATCAACAATGAGGAATTAGTCAAAACAACACAACAATCTTTCTAAATAATCTGCAAGTGAAGGGAAAAGAAAATGCAATGCCATCAAACAAGTCAAGACATAATTGTGAGCTTTTAGGATATCCTCTCCACACTCATCACTCTTGTGTTTTAGGTTCATCTTTACACTCATAGACCATCTTGATTTCGGTGTCACCATAGGCTTGCCTGCCCTTTAAATCTAAAGCTTCTTATTCTAAATCTCATAACTCATCATCAGGTCTTTTTAGATTTTTTAAGCTTAAGGCAGTAGGTAAGAAGTATTTAGATCTTGGCTAAGGACCATTTAAACTCATGCTGGGCAACAAGGGTTCTCAACTTCTTCTTAATTCCTTGCCTTAACTTTTCCAGGCTTAAACTTTAACCTTTTCTAGGGAACTTATATTTTTTTCTTTTGTTCCCCTATTTCTTCTTTCATTTTTTTATTGGGCATAACCCAACTATCAACACAAAACTTACTTCTGCCCAGGATGTACCCCTATCATCTCCTTTCTGCCCTTTTCTTCTTCTATTGCCCAGGTTCCCTCAACCAGATGAATAACTTTTCATAGGCAATATCTAAGTGATAGAAAGAATTAATTCGGCTCAAAGGGGTTTAGCAAAGGATAACGATATCAGGTAGTCAACTCAAGCTCAATGGGCTTATAAAAGAATGACCTAAACCATCTAAGTTCAGATATTACAAACCAAAGTACATGCAAGTTCTAGTTCTTTCTAATCAAGATGTCTTCAATCATACACAAAGAATGAATTCAGTTAAGCTCAAATCCTCACAGAGTATGCTCACAACTCAATCCATCATACAAGTCATCTTCTAACATGCATAAACTTAACACTGTTCAACAAGCAACAATTAAGCACATAAATCATCATATCATCTTGCCCAACAACTCCATGCTGATCAACTCAACAACTTTAAAATAAAAACACACGGCACAGACACCCCACGCACACACTTTGATTATAGCAAAGTCCATCCATGGAGGCCTCAACCTTGGATTTAACACACTTTTTAACAAATATTTGACCTCCCTACGCACACACTTTGCTTATGGCAAAGTAGTGGACGTAAAGAGGTCAAAACTCAAACAAAAAACAACATAAGTAATTCGCCTACCTCACCACACATTTTGCAGGGCAAAATGTGGGTGAGGTATTCGATCACTCCACACACTCAAGACATATAAACAAAAAATAAAATAAAAAAATAAAGACAAAAAAACTACTAAACAAACATGAGGTCATAATCAAGCAGAAGGATCAGAATTTGACCCCAATTTCAAGTGGCGGGCAAGGCTGTTGAGAGTAGCCTGCATGATCAGTTGCCTATTCTACAGCTCCTTGAGAAACTCCTCGGTCTTGCCTAGCCTCTCCCAGACTTCCTTTAGCTGGGTAGAAGGAGACTCAACTTCCTTTTTATCATCATCTTCTTCCTCGTCAATCACCGTCTTCTTGGCCAACCTGGCTAACTACTTGGACGGCAAGCATGCTGATACTGGTTGATCCTTCTCATGCGCCTCCAACAGATGCCATCCTTTTCCATTATTCACAACCTCCTTCATCCTGCTCAACCTCTCCATGTTGAGCACATCAGTCGGTGTCACCTCAAAATCCTTCACCTCATCATGAAACTCCAACCCCTCGATGTAGGCCATAACGAAATGCCCAAATGAGTACTTCTGTCTCGCCTTGCCCATCAAGAAGGCTCCAAATTTCAACCTCTTCCTTGTCAACATACAAAATAGTATGTAGACCTCCTTGTTGGCCAGCGAGTTCCCACTATCCCCCTTGCCAAACATTTTGTAGGCAAGGATCCTATGAGCAATGCGGAGGGTCAGCGTCTTCAGGTCAGATGCCTTGTTATCTCCCGACTTAAACTCGGTCCCCACACTGACCTTATTCCACATCCGGATCCATTCCTCCTTTGGCAGGTCCACTGGCACCTTCTTTTCTGCCCTCCTGAACTCCGACTTTTGTAGCTCCATCATCGTGGCGAACCCCAAAATCTAGTTCAAGTCATTCAGCCCTGCCACAAACGGTTGTCCATTCAACACGAACTTGATTGAGGACGAGTTCCCTTCTCCATCTAGCACGAACTCCATAGACCCATACGCTTCTCTCACCAAGTCCTCATAGATGTGGCAGGGTAGCATCAGGAATCTTCACCAGCCACATCCATCGAATAGGGCCCTTACTTCCATCGCAATGCTTAGAGAGTCCAGGTCATCAAAATCAACCTTCGTGGGCACGAACACCTTCCTGGCCGTCAAGTCCTCAGCCTTCTTTCCCTTCTTCTTTCCTCGTGACTAGGACTCCTTGTTCTTGATCTTTCGAGCAGTATGCCTTGTTATCCTCTCCCCCATAATCTGGATATCATCATCCTCCTCCGATTCCACCACTTTCTGCCTTTTCCCTGGATTCTTGGAAGAAGGTGTGGTAACCTTCTTCTCCTCTGTGGAAGACTCCTCCCAATAACAAAGCGGCTTCAGAACTAGCCACTTTCATCTTTTTCTTGACCTCCTTCTCCAGTTGGCCCTTCTTTCTCTTCTCATTCCTTTTCTCTACATCTCGCTTCACTTCTTCGCACAACTTGTCGAAGGAATCATCGGACTCCTTCTTATCTTCCTGCTCTCTTTCAGCCTCATCTACGACCTTCATCTCCGCGTCTTTGTCCTACTTCTTCTGCTTTCACCTCCTCTAGTACTGCCATCATTTCAGCGAGAGCTTTGCTGATGATTTTCTCTACCTTGGCTGTAATAGGGTATGGTACCACCCAAGATGCTGGGTCTGCTGCGGACAAAAGGACTTCCGACGGCGGTGATTCTGGTTCGAAAAGGTCGATGCGGGTTCCGTGAGGGATTTTGTTGAGTTTGTTCTTTGGGCATGTGGATACCATGGTGAGAATTTAGGGTTTAAATTTGGGGAAGAAATCGGTACTGGTTTAAATTGGGGGGTTGAGGAAGGAAAGTGGATTATGGTAGTTTTTGAATTGATAGTTTACGTGGGAATGTGGAAAGGTTAGAGAGAATAGATGTGGTAGGGTGACACGCGGTTATAGGGCTAGGGGTAGGTTTTGATTGCAATTGTCACATCCCACGTGGTGTGGCATTTACTGTCTCGTCAGCTTTGTTGCCCAAGTCTATCGCTTAGCCCAGAGCGTCGCTCTTGCCTCCTATGCACACACTTTGCTCAAGGCAAAGCGTTAGATCCTCCTTCTTCATTTCGCCTAATACATGTTCTCTGCAGGTCATGAACACACTACCATATGCAAGGTAAAATTTCTCTTATCCTATGGTTAGATATTTTTTACCCATAACAGAATTAAAATACGCCTAAATTTGATGGAAAACATTAAAATTATGGCTATTATAATCCCTACCTTCATTTTTTTTTTAAATAAAAGGAAAACAAAATGAACAAAAGTAGAAAAATATACCAGGTTGCCTCCTAGCCAGCGCCCCAGTTATCGTCGTGGGCACGACGTCCTCCTTGCCCAAATTAGGGCTCCATGGCACAGAGGAATTTCAATTATTCCTCTGGTTTCTCCAAGACTTGGCCAAAGAAAGCCTTCGATCTCTCTCCATTGACCTTCAAAAATTTTCCCGTGTTAGCATCTATTACCTCCACAATCCCATTTGGATATGTGGCTTGTACTTCGAATGGGCCAACCCATTTAGTAGACAGTTTCCCAGACATAAGTTTGAACTTGGATTGGTATAACAACACCTGTTGCCCTGGTCCAAACTTCTTAACCTTGATTAATGCATCATGAGCTTTCTTCATCCTTTCTTTGTACAATACGGAACTATCATACGAATTGAGTCTGATTTTCTCAAGTTCCTGCAATTGAAGCTTCCTAGCTTGGCCAGCCTCATTCCAATCAAAATTAATCTTCGAAACTGCCCAATACGCGCGATGTTCAATTTCCACAAGCAAGTGGCACATCTTGCCAAAGACCATCTTGTAGGGCGACGTCCCAAACGGGGTTTTGAACGTTGTCTTGTATGCCCACAATGCGTCCTCAAGACGCAAACTCCAATCCTTTCCTGTTGGGCTGATTGTCTTTCTCAAGACAGCCTTCACAATGCGATTAGACAATTCAGCTTGACCATTCGCTTGGGGGTGATAAGCATTCGAAATCCTATGATGTACTCCATATTTGCTCATTAACCCTTTCACAGCTCCATTGTAAAGGTGCGTTCCTTGATCACTAATGATTGCCCTGGGCACACCAAACCGGCTGAAGATATTGCCCTTGAGGAATTCCACAACTACCTTTGAGTCATTTGTTGATGTTGCCTTAGCCTCCACCCATTTCGACACATAGTTGACTGCCAACAGTATGTATAGATTTCCTCTCGAGTTAGGCAATGGCCCCATGAACTCCATCCCCCATATATCAAATACTTCCACAGGCATGACTGGGGTCATGGGCATCTCATTCCGCATACCGATGTTGCCCTCCTTTTGGCATTGAGCGTAGCGTTTGTACCATTCGAAGCTGTCTTTGAATACACTGGGCCAATAAAACCCACAATCCAGTATCTTCCTTACCGTTCTTTTTGATCCAAAATGTCCCCCACACACCTTTGAATGACAATGTGCGAGGATACTTGCTTGTTCCTTTTCATCAACAGATCTACGAATAACTAGGTCGTTACACATTTTCCACAAGTACGGTTCATCCCAGATGTAATATCGACTCTCCACCTTTAACTTGTTCTTTTGATATAGGCTGAGGTTGCCTAAAAGTCGTCCCAAGACAATATAGTTACACAAGTCAGCATACCACAGATCTGGGTTGTCTTGGGCAAGAGCTAGATGTTCATCCGGGAAGGTCTCCTTGATCGGCTTAGCCTCTTCTTGTTGGATGATGCGACTCAAATGATCAACCACTAGATTCTGAGCTCCAGCCTTATCCTTGATCTTCACATCGAATTCCTGAAGTAATAAAATCCACCTTATAAATCTGGATTTGGTCTCCTTCTTGGCCATGAGGAACTTCAGGGCAGAGTGGTCAGTGTAAACTATGGTCTTGCCCCTGAGCAGGTATGATCGAAATTTTCTGAAGGCAAACACCACAACTAGTAATTCCTTTTCTGTGGTGGAATAATTGCATTGGGCAGGATTGATAGTTCTCGATGCATTGTATATGACATGATTCAGTTTTTCTCTCTTCTGCCCAAGAACTGCTCCCACAACGTAGTCACTCGCATCGCACATCACCTCAAATGGCATCCCCCAATCTGGCGGTTGAATGATAGATGTTGAAACCAAGATTTTCTTTAGTGTATGGAATGCCTTCTTGCAGTCTTCATCGAAATTCCACTCCACTTCTCCTTGCAATAACCTGGTCATAGTTTGCGCGATCTTAGCAAAGTCTTTAACAAACCTCCTATAAAATCCTGCGTGCCCAAGGACTTCTTAACAAGATGTGATGTCTGCACACAGTGGGGTTAATGTCCCTTATATCTGCCACTGTCCATCCGATGGCCAGCTTATACTCCACCAAGACTTCTTTTACTCGTTCCTCTTCCTCAATAGACAACTCAACACTTATGATTACTGGTAGTGTTTCGTTTTCTCCCAAGTAGATGTACTTCAGGTGGCTAGGTAGTGACTTCAATTCCAACTTAGGTGTTTTTTCTATCGATGGCATCAACATGTCTTCCTGTTTCGATGTGGGAATCACCAATGGTTCTATCCTCCACAAGGGTTCTACATCCGACCTTAGGTAATGCACTGCTTTAATCAGCTCAACGGATCCATCTTGGGCAACAACCTCCGTTAGGCCAATTTGAAGAACTACATCCAGCTTATCTTCACTTGTTATTTGTGGCCAGAACTTATCCACCATTTGCTTAATATGGTCAATGCTATGCACTAGTTCCGTATCACTAGGCTGTTTCATCGTGTTGTAGATGTCGAATGACACTACTTCTCCTCCGAACTCACACGTTAGCTTCCCCGTATCACAATTAATCCTTGTGCGAGCGGTCTTCAAAAATGGTCTTCCCAACAACATTACTGGTGCCTTGTGTAAAGATCTCCCCATGTCCAGGATATAGAAATCCGCTGGAAAAATTAGGTCTCTTACCCTGACCAAGACGTCCTCCAAAATCCCTTCAGGCCATACAGTCGATCTATCAGCTAGTTGAATAGCCACCCTTGTAGGTTTGAGTGGTCCCATCCTTAGATCATCATACATCAACTTGGGCATGACATTAATCGATGCTCTGAGGTCCAGGATAGTCTTTTCAATCTTCATATATCCAATGATGCAGGGAATATAGAACATCCCTGAGTCAGTGCACCTGGTCGGCACGGGGGTGTCTTACAACACGGCAGATACGTGCTCACTAACTTGAAACCTTGCATCATCTGTGTATTTGATCTTTCTTGTACATAATTCCTTCAAAAACTTGGCACACTTGGGCATAGACTGTAAGGTGGTCAAGAGGGGTATGTTGACCTCGACCTTTTGAAACATTTTGATCAGTTCCTTCATCTCTTGAGCTTTCTTATCCTTTGCAAATCGTCTTAGGTAAGGAGCTTTTGGCTCATAAGGTTTTGACTTAGTCACATTCTCAGCCTCTTTCATTGCTTTAGCTCTAATTTCAGCAGTATCGAGTTCAGCTTTCCTTCTTATGTCTACTGCTTCCCTTTCAACTTGTGCCCTTTTCTCAACTGATAATTCTTGCCTTAGCGCCTCAACATCACCTGAACCCATAGGTGCCTCTTCACACTTTTGTGATTCAGCCTCATCTTCTTGTTCAATATCAGCATCATGCCCAAGAGACTGTTGTTACCCAGATACAACTCCTTGAGGAACATAATGGTCAGGCACTTTTACTTCAGGCAACTTGGCTCCACTTTGCAATGTAATGGCATTCACTTGAGCCTTCTTTATCTCCACTTGAGATGGTAGTTATCCCTTCCCTCCGTTTAGCATTGACTTAATCCGAGAGATCGATTCTACCAAATCGCTCAAGGTTCTATTAATATCTCTCATGCCTCCCCTTGTCTCCATACAAAAACTGTCCAACTCTTGATACCCCTTCCTTTGTTCAGCTGCAAGTCTCTCTACTTCACTCCTCAGGGTATCTCTTAGTTGATCTCTATTATGTGGGGGTACATAGGGCTACTGTAGTAGTTTCCCTTGTTGAGGTGCGTTCAGATAGTTGTTGTTTCCATATCTCAGATTGTCATTGGGCCTCCAAGGTCCATTGTTAAAGTTCATTCGCTTCCCAACATCTCCCTGCTGGTATGGTTGCCCAACGGCATTAACTTCTTCATCTTCGTACAGTGATGGGCACTTATCAGTGGGATGAATGCTGGCAGCACAAAATTCACACTTCATTACTCTTTTCTTCATGATAGGACTGGAATTTTCATTCCCAACAACATTATTCTTGTTCTAATTCATCATCTCCTTCATCATAGATAACAAGATATCAAATTTGGGATCGCTGTTGGTCGGCTCATGCATCCTGGGCACGATGGTCTCATCTTGGTTATTTTTCCTGTCTGCCATCTCAGCAAAGAGTTTGAATATTTCACTTGGTGGTTTGTTGATAACGTTACCACCGCAGGCTGCATCTATCCAATCTCTTTCAGACTGCCTTAATCCATCATGAAGGCAGTGATTAAATCTTTGTCACCCAAACCATGCTGAGGACACTTTACAATCAGCTTCTTGTACCTAGAGTGGTAATCACAGATAGATTTTTCATTGCCCATTTTTATGTTCTGAATTGCAGCTCTAGCGATCTGAATATGGGCAAAGGGATAATATTGCTCAAGAAACTTTTGCTACATCTGTTGCCAAGATGTGACGCTGCCATGAGGTAGTTGGTACAACCATTCCCTTGCTCCATCTTGTAGTGAAAATGAAAACGTCAGGAGGCGAATATATTCCCTCAGTGTGTTTTCTACAGCGGTGGTGTGCACAGTACGCATTGCCATCTCAAAGTCCTGTAAGTGGCGCTGCGGATCATCTCCAGGCAAATCACTGAACTTGGGCAAGATCTGTATTAGAGAATGTTTCAGCTCCCAACTGGTAGTGATAGCAGGCAAAGTGATGCCTGATGGGTTCAAGTTGACATCTGTTGGAAACATGATTTCCTTTAGAGTCTTTATAGGATCAGCTTGTTGTTGTGCCATCTCCTCTTTTTCTGACTGTTCGCAATCTGACGTTTGTGGTGGTGACCTTTCCTCGTCACTCGCCAGTTCCTTCTCTCGTGCTTGTTTTTCAGCTGTTCTTTTAAGTTTCTTCTACTCCTTGATGTACTTCTCCGGTTCAGGATGATACTTCAATTCACCGTCTATCCAAATAGGGTCGGAGCCAAACATGCACAGGATCTCTCCCTTAAGAGACAGTTACAAAATTAGCTCCCCGGCAACAGCGCCAATTTTGACGAGGCTGTCGTTCGCTCTCTCAAAATTAATTTTGACGAGGTTGTCGTTCGCTATCTCTTGAGGGAGAGACCATGTGCATGTTTGGCTCCGACCATGTTTGGATCAACGGTGAATTGAAGTATCATCCTGAACCGTAGAAATACATCATGAAGCAGAAAAAACTAAAGAGGGAAGCTGAAAAACGAGTACAAGAGGAGGAACTGGCGAGTGACGAGGAGAGGTCACCACCACAAATGTCAGATTGTGAACAGTCTGAAAAAGAGGAGATGGCGCAATAACAAGCTGATTGTAAGAAGACTCTGAAGAAAATCATGTTTCCAACAGATGTCAACTTGAACCTAGCAGACATCACTTTGTCTGCTATCATTACCAATTGGGAGCTGAAACATTCTCTAATACATATCTTGCCCAAGTTCAGTGATTTGCCTAGAGAGGATCCGCAGCGCCACTTACAGGACTTTGAGATGGCAATGTGTACTGTGCACACCACTGCTACAGAAAATACACTGAGGGAATATATTCACCTCCTGAAGTTCCCATTTTCACTACAAGATGGAGCAAGGGAATGGCTGTACCACCTACCTCTGGGCAGCATCACATCTTGGCAACAGATGCAGCAGAATTTTCTTGAGCAATATTATCCCTTTGCCCGGATTCAGAATGCTAGAGCTACAATTCAGAACATAAAAATGGGCAATGGAGAATCTATCAATGATTACCACTCTAGGTACTAGAAGTTGATTGCAAGGTGTCCTCAACATGGTTTGAGTGACAAAGATTTAATCACTACCTTCATGAATGGATTAAGGCAGTCTGAAAGAGATTGGATAGATGCAGCCTGCGGTGGTAACATTATCAACAAACCACCAAGTGAAATATTCAAACTCTTTGTTAAGATGGTGGACAGAAAAAAGAACCAAGATGAGACCATCATGCCCAGGACGCGTGAGCCGACCAGCAGCGATCCCAAATTTCGATATCTAGTTATCAATGATGAAGGAGATGATGAATCAAAACAAGAATAATGTTGTTGGGAATGAAAATTCCAGTCCTATCATGAAGAAAAGAGTAATGAAGTGTGAACTTTGTGCTGTCAACACTCATCCCACTGATAGGTGCCCATCACTGTACGAAGATGAAGAAGTTAATGCCGTTGGGCAAACATATGAACAGGGAGTAGTTTGGCAGCGAATGAACTTTAACAATGGACCTTGGAGGCCCAATGACAATCTGAGATATGGAAACAACAGCTATCTGAACGCAACTCAATAAGGGCAACTACCACAGCAGTCTTATGTACCCCCACATAATAGAGATCAACTAAGAGATACCCTGAGGAGTGAAGTAGAGAGACTTGCAGCTGAATAAAGGAAGGAGTATCAAGAGTTGGACAGTTTTCATATGGAGACAAGGGGAGGCATGAGAGATATTAATGGAACCTTGAGCGATTTGGTAGAATCGATCTCTCAGATTAAGTCAATGCTAAACGGAGAGAAGGGAGAACTACCATCTCAAGTGGAGATAAAGAAGACTCAAGTGAATGCTACTCCCTCCGACCCCCATAATTATGCATAGTTTTCCTTTTTCGCCTGTCCCCCATAATTATGCATAGTCCATTTTAGGAAATAGCTTTTTCACTTATTACCCTTATAATGTGGGACCCCATCCACTTACATCCATTTTTTCTCCACTTATATCTCACTTTCTAAGATTTTCTTAAAACTCGTGCCCACCAAAACTATACATAAATATGGGGGTCGGAGGGAGTATTACATTGCGAAGTGAAGCCAAGTTGTCTGAAGTAAAAGTGTCGTCTGACCATTATGTACCTCAAGAAGCTGTATCTGGGCAACAACAATCTCTTGGGCACGATGCTGATATTGAACAAGAAGATGAGGCTGAACCACAAAAGTATGAAGAGGCACCTATGGGTTCAGGTGATGTTGAGGAACTATGGCAAGAATTGTGTGTTGAGAAAAAGGCACAGGTTGAAAGGGAAGCGGCAGGCATAAGAAGGAAAGCTGAACTCGATGCTGCTGAAATTAGAGCTAAAGCAATGAAAGAGGCTGAGAATGTGACTAAGTCAAAACCTTATGAGCCAAAAGCTCCTTACCCGGGATGATTTGCAAAGGATAAGAAAGCTCAAGAGATGAAGGAACTGACCAAAATATTTCAAAAGGTCGAGGTCAACATACCCCTCTTGACCGTCTTACAGTCTATGTCCATGTGTGTCAAGTTTTTGAAGGAATTATGTACAAGAAAGATCAAGTACACAGATGATGCAAAGTTTCAAGTTAGTGAGAATGTATCTGCCGTGTTGCAAGACACCCCCATGCCGACCAAGTGCATTGAGCCAAGGATGTTCTATATTCCCTGCATCATTGGCGATATGAAGATTGAAAAGGCTATGTTGGACCTTGAAGCATTGACACAGATGATGCAAAGTTTCAAGTTAGTGAGAATGTATCTGCCGTGTTGCAAGACACCCCCATGCCGACCAAGTGCATTGAGCCAAGGATGTTCTATATTCCCTGCATCATTGGCGATATGAAGATTGAAAAGGCTATGTTGGACCTTGAAGCATTGATTAATGTCATGCCCAAGTCGATGTATGATGATCAAAGGATGGGGCCACTCAAACCTACAAGGGTGACTGTTCAACTAGCTGATAGATCGACTGTATGGCTTGAAGGGATTTTGGAGGACGTCTTGGTCAGGGTAAGGGACCTAATTTTTCCAGCGGATTTCTATATCATGGACATGCGGAGATCTTCACACAAGGCACCAGTGATGTTGTTGGGCAGACCATTTTTGAAGATCGCTCGCACAAGGATTAATTGTGATACGGAGAAGCTAACGTATGACTTCGAATGAGAAGTAGTGTCATTCGACATCTACAACACGATGAAACAGAATAGTGATACGGAACTGGTGCATAGCATTGACCATATTGAGCTCATGGTGGATGAGTTCTGGCCACAAATAACAATTGAAGATAAGTTGGATGTAGTTCTTCAAATTGGCCTAATAGAGATTGTTGCCCAAGATGGATCCGTTGAGCTGATTGAAGCAGTGCATTACCTAAGGTCGAATGCAAAACCCTTGTGGAAGGTAGAGCCATTGGTGATTCCCACACTGAAACAGGAAGACATGTTGATGCCATTGATAGAAAAAACACCTAAGTTGGAATTGAAGTCACTACCTAGCCACCTGAAGTACATCTACTTGGGAGAAAATGAAACACTACCAGTAATTATAAGTGTTGAGTTGCCTATTGAGGAAGAGGAACGAGTAAAAGAAGTCTTGGTGGAGTATAAGCTGGCCATTGGATGGACAGTGGCAGATATAAGGGGCATTAACCCCACTGTGTGCAGACATCACATCTTGCTCGAGGATGATGTCGTGCCCATTAGAGATCCTCAAAGAAGGTTGAATCCATCAATGAATGAGGTAGTGATGAAAGAAATCCTGAAGTTGTTGGATCTGGGGATTATCTACCCAGTTTCTGACAGTAGATGGGTTAGTCCAGTGCATGTCGTGCCCAAGAAGTCCGGTATTCAAGTGGTAGAAAATGAGCAGAGAGAAATGGTGGCCACGGGGTTACAAACATGATGGCGAGTATACATTGATTACATGAAGCTGAATTAGAAGACCAAAAAGGACCATTTTTTGTTGCCCTTCATTGATGAGATGCTCGAAAGGTTAGCGGGCAATAAGTACTTCTATTTTCTCGATGGTTACTTGGGCTATATGCAGATCTGTGTCATGGAGGAGGACCAGGGCAAAACTACTTTCACTTGCCCATTTGGAACGTTTGCGTATAGAAGGATGCCTTTTAGTCTATGCAACGCTGATGCAGCCATCGTTTAAGCTGCGACAAAATACAATTTGTATTTCACTCCTATGCCCACCACTAGGAACAGCTAGTTGGCAAGTACAGGGTCGATCCCACAGGGAGTTGCTCGCGATAATCTCTGGTTCGGGGTACAAAAAGGTTGTGTTGAGTATCTATCTACTATAGCCTTGGGTAACTGTCACTATCACCTTTGGCAAACTGCTGAAAGTAAATAACTGAAACTTGACAAGCAAAAAGATTAGTAATAAAGGTAATCCAGATTTAGGTTCGAATCAATGAGTATAACTTTCACTCGATCATAGGTTCAAAGATATTTGCTGCGTATATGTGTCAATGGTTATAGGCTAAAACTATGCAGGGTCCCCACTGTCACGTTGCCACGTACGCCACATAGTCCGCCCAACTCCATTCTTATGTTTGAGTCTTGACAAGGAAACCTTAGCCATTCTCCTTACTTGCCCAACATGTCCCCCCTGGCGTTCCACTCAAAGGGGCGTAGTTGAATCAAGTAGCTTTGGGCACCATGTGAGCCCGTTCCGGCGCAGGTGAGAAAATGAGGATCTCTGTTCGACATTCACCAGCGTTGACACATCTTGCCCAGCTTCTGTCAAGTCTACCACCCTTGGTCATCGCCCTCAAGGAGCGTAGGGCAACCTTGGCTGGTACTTGGAAACCACTAGACGATGTTGGAATCCGTATGTGCCCAGGGCTTGGTGGCCTTCCGAGTTACCTGTGACCACCGAACTTCTTTGGAATCTTTGCCCAATGCCTCAGGAACACACATATATACAGCTATCAAGAACACTTAGACCTCACGAGTTTAACAAGTTATACATCATATCATCTACCCTAAATCCAGATCTGAAAGTTTAGCTAGACATAAAGTAAATAACAAAAATAAAAGAGTTAAAGAAAAATATACTTGAATTAAACAACGGATAAAAGATGTCCGCCCTAATGGGTCTTAATAACAAATAAGAACTGGAAATAAAAGCAGAAAATTAAGTGTCGAATCCCCTTTCGCGCCTATGCATGCATGAGTATTTATAGATTTACAAAAACTAGGGTAAACCCACAAACGGGCCTTCTAGAAACGGGCCGAATGCTTCCTTGTATGCAACTTTGGATAAGTATGGAGATATTTCCTTCCTTATCACTAAATTCGTGTTGCTGCTGTAGTAGGTATCTTCAATCTTTCCTTGCGCTACAAGGAATTAGTTTCCTTATAGGAATCTGCCAGCTCAGCATCATTCACGCGCCAGCGCCGCTTGCCCAAGCATTGCACTCTGCCTTGCTCAATCTATCTGTCTCTCTTGCCCATGATCTGTCAGCTTATTACCTTCTGGCTAAAACGCACGACGTCTTTGAGTGACCATACCATCTGGATGCAGAGCAGCTCTCCTTTAGATTTGGACTTATGCCCTCAGTAGCTTGAGCCATGAGCGAAGCTTCTATGGTCATTGACTCGCATCACCATTCCTCACTCTTTCGCGTGTTTTAGCTCCAGATTTGCCCAATTCCTGCCTTTCCTTGCCCTGCCAACTCAAGTGTCCTCCCAGACACAAAACACAACACAAAAGACACAAAAACACACTATATCTAGACCTAAAACAAACATGAAAAGAGCACGAAATACGGGCTCATCAAAACGCCTCTGGTACATTCCAAAGATGTATGATGAGCATATTCTCAGATTTGCTTGAAACATGCATAGAGGTGTTCATGAACGACTTTACTGTCTATGGATAAGATTTCGACAAATGCTTAAGCAACCTGGAAATGGTGCTGAAAAGATGTGTAGATAAGAGTTTGGTGCTGAACTATGAGAAATGTCACTTCATGGTCAAGGAAGGCATAGTCCTTGGGGCATGTTATATCAGAACGAGAGATGGAGGTTGACAAGGCCAAGATTGATATCATAGCCAAGTTGCCCTACCTGAGCAACGTAAAGCAGCTGCGTGGTTTCCTTGGGCACGTAGGATTTTATAAGAGGTTTGTTAAAGACTTTGCTAAGATCGTGCAACCTATGACCAGGTTATTACAAGGATAAGTGGAGTGGAATTTCAATGAAGACTGCAATAAGGCATTCCATACACTAAATGAGATCTTGGTTTCAGCACCTATCATTCAACCGTCGGATTTGGAAATGCCATTTAAGGTGATGTGCGATGCAAGTGACTACGCTGTGGGAGTTGTTCTTGGGCAGAAGAGGGGAAAAGTGAATCATGTCATATACTATGCATCGAGAACTCTCAATCCTGCCCAATGCAATTATTCTACCACAGAGAAGAAATTACTAGTTGTGGTGTTTGCCTTCGAAAAATTTCGAACATACCTGCTCGGGGGCAAGACCATAGTCTACACTGACCACTCCACCCTAAAGTTCCTCATAACCAAGAAGGAGACCAAACCTAGATTGATAAGGTGGATTTTATTACTTTAGGAATTCGATGTGGAGATCAAGGATAAGGCCAGAGCTCAGAATCTAGTGGCTGATCATTTGAGTCGCATCATCCAACAAGAAGAGGCTGAGGCGATCAAGGAGACCTTCCCGGATGAACATCTAGCTCTTGCCTAAGACAACCCAGATTCGTGGTATGCTGACTTGTGTAACTATATTGTCTTGGGACGACTTCCAGGCAACCTCAGCCTATATCAAAAGAACAAGTTAAAGGTGGAGAGTCGATATTACATCTGGGATGAACAGTAGTTGTGGAAAATGTGTATCGAGCAAGTTATTCGTAGATGTGTTGATGAAAAAGAACAAGCAAGTATCATCGCACATTGTCATTTAAAGGTATGTGGGGGACATTTTGGATCAAAAATGACAGCAAGAAAGATACTGGATTGTGGGTTTTATTGGCCCAATGTGTTCAAAGACAATTTCGAATGGTGCAAACGCTGCGCTCAATGCTAAATGGAGGGCAACATCGGTAAGAGGAATGAGATGCCCATGACCCTAGTCATGCCTGTGGAAGTATTTGATATATGGGGGATGGACTTCATGGGGCCATTACCCAACTCGAGAGGAAATCTGATGGTCCCGATACGAGTTCTGGTGTATGGGAGGGAATACACCAGATAAAACTTTTAAAAATAACTCTTGAAAAATAATCACAACCGAGTTAACAGGGACTCAGCTGGATTCACAACTGAGTAAAAGTACTCAGTTGGAAGAGTGGTGCTGTGCGGAATGTGGTGGAAAATAACAACTCGTAAAATAACTCACGCTTTTATGCAAGGTTGGTCAATAACCAAGTCAGTTGATATGGAAAGATGCAGTTTGTATGCTAGTTAGTTAGTCAGTTGAATAAGCAATAAGTAACTGAATAATAAACACAAACACACAGGGATTTACGTGGTTCAGAGATAACTCCTACGTCCATGGGGAGTTGTGAGTCCACACAACTCAGTCCAAGTTCTTCTCGACAAAAACCACAAAGCTTATGCGGGCTTTGCTACCGTTGAGATAAGTTTACGGGTACTTATCAACCTTACAGATTAGTTTACGGGTACTAATCAACCTATCTACTCAATTACGGGAAGAGTAGGGTCCTAACAATCCTTTTGAGAGGATGTGTGAAAGGGTGGGGTTCCAACTAATAGCTCGAACAAGAAGTGAGCTATGATCTAACTCTCTACGAACTCTCAACTAGTGATGTTCTCAAGGTTGGATCGAAAAATACAAAGACAGAATCTAACACTCTAGAACTCTCAACTAATGATGTTCTTAGAGGAAATCAGCAGTTTTTCTTGAGTGCAGAATGAAGTTGTTCTTTCGCTCGTATATCTCTTCTCGCACTTGTCTGTCTCATTTCTTGGTGAATGAATGAAGGCCTCTATTTATAGGCGGAGAGAATCAACTAGCCGTTGGAGGAGCTGTTGATCTCTGTTCTTTGAAAGCGATGGCTTGTCTCTCATCTCTGCAAACTTTCTGGATTTGGCAACTGCGTGCTTCTGCTTTCCATTTGAGACAGCCTTGTGTTGGGCCAAATGAGATAATGACAGAGAGTCAAACCTTCACGTGACTTTCTTATTTGAAATTCAAATCTTAACCTTTGACCTCCAACATTTGATAGTCGGTTGAGTCGTTTGATCTTCATCTGATTGGTCTTCAGCTGATGTTCTATCTGAATGCTTTTGTCTGAGTAGGAACAGTTGAACTCTCAGCTGCCTTTGAACTTCATGCTGTTGATCTAACTTATTGAGTCCTACAACTGATGTTCCATCTTGAACGCTCAGTTGTCTTTCTTGTATTTGACTCTGATCAGATGGCTTCGAACGCTCAGTTGTCTTCCTTACAACTGATGTTCTCTTGCATCTTCCCCCCTTTGAACACTTAGTTGACTTTGGCATCTTCCTCCTTTGAATACTCAACTGTTGTTCTGAATCTTGAACGCTCAGGTGTTTTTCTTACACCTGATGTTCTATCCGAGTGAAGCCTTGTTGCCGTCTTCAGCTGGAAACCTGTAAAGATAAAATCTTAACATTGCTCAAACAGCGAGTCTAACTACTAATATTAGGATCTGGCAACATCTACTCGGTTGGGGTCAGTTGGTTTTGGAATCAATCAAAACTTTAATAAATTTCCTAACAAAATCTATACATATTGTTAGCAGTCAACCATGTGTCGAAATGGGTGGAGGCTAAGGCAACATCAACAAATGACTCAAACGTAGTTGTGGAATTCTTCAAGAGCAATATCTTCAGCCGGTTTGGTGTGCCCAGGGCAATCATTAGTGATCAAGGAATGCACTTTTGCAATGGAGCTGTAAAAGGGTTAATGAGTAGATATGGAGTACATCATAGGATTTTGAATGCTTATTACCCCCAAGCGAATGGTCAACCTGAATCTTCTAATCTCATTGTGAAGGTTGTCTTGAGAAAGACAGTCAGCCCAACAGGAAAGGATTGGAGTTTGCGTCTTTAGGATGCATTGTGGGCATACAGAACAACGTTCAAAACCCCGTTTGGAATATCACCTTACAGAATGGTTTTTGGCAAAATGTGCCACTTGCCTGTGGAAATAGAACATCGAGCGTATTGGGCAGTTCAGAAGATGAATTATGATTGGGATGAGGCTGGCCAAGCTAGGAAGCTTCAATTGCAGGAACTCGCGAAAATCAGACTCAATTCGTATGATAGTTCCGTATTGTACAAAGAAATTATGAAGAAAGCTCATGATGCATTAATCAAGGTTAAGAACTTCAAACCAGGGCAACATGTGTTGTTATACCAATCCAAGTTTAAACTTATGTCTGGGAAACTGTCTACTAAAAGGGTTGGCATGTTCGAAGTACAAGCCACATATCCAAATGGGGCTGTGGAGGTAATGAATGCTAACACGAGAAAAAATTTCAAGGTCAATGGAGAGAGATTGAAGGCTTTCTTTGGCCAAGTCCTGAAGAAACCAGAGGAATATTTGAAATTCCTCTGTGCCATGGAGCCCTAATTTGGGCAAAGAGGACGTCGTGCCCACGACGATAACTGGGGCGCTGGCTAGGAGGCAACCTGGCATGTTTTTCTACTTTTGTTCATTTTGTTTTCCTTTTATTTTCAAAAAAAAAAGTGAAGGTAGGGATTAAAATAGCCATAATTTTAATGTTTTCCATCAAATTTAGGCGTATTTTAATTCCGTTATGGGTAAAAAATATCTAACCATATGATAAGAGAAATTTTTGCCTTGCATATGGTAGTGTGTTCGTGACCTGCAGAGAACAGGTATTAGGCGAAAGGAAGAAGAAGGATCTAACACTTTGCCTTGAGCAAAGTGTGTGCGTAGGAGGCAAGAGCGGCGCTCTAGGCTAAGCGATGGACTTGGGCAACAAAGTTGATGAGACAGTAACTGCCACTCCACGTGGGATGTGACAACTGCACTCAAAACCTACCCCTAGCCCTATAACCGCATGTCACCCTACCACGTCTATTCTCTCTAACCTTTCCACTTCCCCCGTAAACTATCAATTCAAAAACTACCATAATCCACTTTCCTTCCTCAACCCCCTAATTTCGGCCAGTACCAATTTTTTCCCCAAATTTAAACCCTAAATTCTCACCAGGTATCCATACGCCTAAAGAACAAACTCAACAAAATCCCTCACGGAACCCGCATCGACCTTTTCGAACCAGAATCGCCGCTGTTGGAAGTCCTTTTATCCACAGCAGACCCAGCATCTTGGGTGGTACCATACCCCATTATAGCTAAGGTAGAGGAAATCATCAACAAAGCTCACGCTGAAACGATGGCAGTACCAGAGGAGATGAAAGCAGATGAAGCTGCTCCGGTGTTTGGAACTTCTTCCACGCCGGTGGAAGCTACTGAGGAAGTAACGCCGGAGAACATGCCGCTAGAACAAGAGGAGAGAGAGACGAAGCAGGACAATGATGTGGAGATGGAGATCGTAGATGAGGCTAAAAGAGAGCAGGAAGATAAGAAGGAGTCCGATGATTCCTTCGACAAGTTGTGCAAAGAAGTGAAGTGGGATGCAGAGAATAGGAAAGAGAAAAGGAAGAAGGGCCAACTAGAGAAGGAGGCCAAGAAGAAGACAAAGGTGGCTAGTTCTGAAGCAGCCTCGTCGTTGGGAGAAGAATCTTCCATGGAGAAGAAAAAGGTCACCACACCTTCTTCCAAGAATCCAGAGAAAAGGCAGAAAGTGGTGGAATCGTTGGAGGATGACGATGTTCAGATTATGGGGGAGAGGATAACAAGGTCCGCTACTCGAAAGATCAAGAAGGAGGAGTCCGAGTCGCGAGGAAAGAAGAAGGGAAAGAAGGCTGAGGACTTGACGGCCAGGAAGGTGTTCGTGCCCAGGGAGGTCGATTTTGATGACCTGGACTCCCTGGGCGACTCCCTGGGCATTGCGATGGAAGTAAGGGCCTTGTTCGATGGATATGGCTGGGGAAGATTTTTGATGCTACCCTACCACATCTATGAGGACTTGGTGAGAGAAGCGTATGAGTCTATGGAGTTCGTGCTAGATGGAGAGAGGAACTCGTCCTCAATCGAGTTCATATTGAATAGACAGCCGTTTATGGCTGGACTGAATGACTTGAACTAGATCTTGGGGTTTGCTATGATGATGGAGCTACAAAAGCCAGATTTTAAAAGGGCAGGAAAGAAGGTACCAGTGGACCTGCCAAAGAAAGAATGGGTCCGAATGTGGATGGAGGTCAGCGTGGGGACCGAGTTCAAGTCGGGAGATAACAAGGCATCTGACCTGAAGACGTCGGCCCTCCGCATTGCTCATAGGATCCTTTCCTATAACATGTTTGGCAAGGAGGATAGTGGGAACTCACTGGCCAACAAGGAGGTCTACATACTATTTTGTATGTTGACAAGGAAGAGGTTGAATTTTGCAGCCTTCATGATGGAGCAGTTGAGAGCAGTGATGGGCAAGGCGAGGCAAAAGTACTCATGTGGGAATTTTGTTATAGCCTATATCGAGGGGTTGGAGCTTCATGATGAAGTGAAGGATATTGAGGTGACACCGGCTGATGTTCTCAATATGGAGAGGTTGAGCAGGATGAAGGAGGTTGTGAAGCATGAAAAAGGATGACGTCTGTTGGAAGCGCATGAGAAAGATCAACCAGCATCAGCGTGCTTGCTGCCCAAGAAGTCAGCCTGGTTGGCCAAGAAGACGGTGATTGACAAGGAAGAAGATGATGATGAGGAGGAAGTTGAGTCTCCTTCTGTCCAGCTGAAGGAAGTCTTGGAGAGTCTGGGCAAGACCGATGAGTTGCTCAAGGAGCTATGGAATGGGCAGCTGAATCATGCATGCTACTCTCAACGGCCTTGCCCGCCACCTGAAATTGGGGTCAGCTTCTGATCCTTCTGCTTGATTATGTCCTCCTGTTTAATTAGTAGTTTTTGTGTCTTTAATTTTTTTTTGTTTATGTGTCTTGAGTCTGTGGAGTGATCGAATACTTCATCCACATTTTGCCCTACAAAATGTGTGGTGAGGTAAGCGAATTACTTATGTTGTTTTTTGTTTGAGTTTTGACCTCTTTATGTCCACTACTTTGCCATAAGCAAAGTGTGTGCGTAGGGACGCCAAATGTTTGTCAAAAAGTGTGTTAAATCCAAGGTTTAGGCCTCCATGGATGGACTTTTCTATAAGCAAAATGTGTGCGTGGGGTGTCTGTACCGTGTGTTTTTATTTTAAAGTTGTTGAGTCGATCAGCATGGAGTTGTTGGGCATGATGATATGATGGTTTATGTGCTTAATTGTTGCTTGTTGAACAGTGTTAAGTTTATGCATGTTAGAAGATGACTTGTATGATGGATTGAGTTATGAGCATACCCTGTGAGGATTTGAGCTTAACTGAATTCATTCTTTGTGTGTGATCGAAGACATCTTGATTAGGAAGAACTAGAACTTACCTGTACTTTATTTTATAATCTCTGAACTTAGATGATTTAGGCTATTCTTTTATTAGCCATTGAGCTTGAGTTGACTACCTGATATCATTATCCTTTGCTAAACCCCTTTGAGCCGAATTAATTCTTTCTATCACTTAGATATTGCCTATGAAAAGTTATTCATCTAGTTGTGGGAACCTGGGAAATAGAAGAAGAAAATGGCAGAAAAGAGATGATAGGGGTGCATCCTGGGTTGAAATAAGTTTTGTGTTGATAGTTGGGTTATGCCCAATAAAAAAATAAAAGAAAAAATAGGGGAACAAAAGAAAAAATTATAAGTTCCCTAGAAAAGGTTAAAGTTTAAGCCTGGAAAGTTAAGGCAAGGAATTAAGAAGAAGTTAGGAACCCTTGTTGCCTAGCATGAGTTTAAATGGTCTTTAGCCAAGATTTAAATACTTTTTACCTACTGCCTTAAGCTTAAAAAAACCTAAAAAGACCTAATGATGAGTTGTGAGATTTAGAATAAGAAGCTTTAGATTTAAAGGGACAGTCAAGCCTATGATGACACTGAAATCAAGATGGTCCATGAGTGTAAAGATGAACCTAAAACACAAGAGTGATGAGTGTGGAGAGAATATCCTAAAAGCTCACAATTTTGTCTTGACTTGTTTGATGGCATTGCATTTTCTTTTCCCTTCACTTGCAGATTATTTAGAAATATTGTTGTGTTGTTTTGACTAACTCCTCAGTGTTGATCATGTTTGGAGTCTTTTGTTTTATTCTTTTGTTTGTGTCTTGGGCAAGTTATTTGTGCACACTTGAGGACAAGTGTGGTTAAGTGTGTGCGCATGATGAGTCCATATTTTGTATCTTTTTAGTGTCTGTTTTAGGTAGATCGAGTCATTGTGTGTGTTTTGTTTAGTTTTAGTGTCTTGGAGGACATATTCTGGGCATGAGGTGGTCTGTTGCCTTGCAGGTGGAAATTGGGCAATACAGGGAAGGAAAGCTTCATTTCTGGAAGCAGCTTAGGCAGAGCAAGATTGGTCAAGATAGGCGGAGTGCTTTGGTCAGCTGACGAGTTTCTCTCCTAGGTCTAGAAGGATAAGGAAAAGATGATCTAACTTAAATATTTTTCCTTATCCGACTAGATTTAGGATCCGCAAGGGATCTCTTAGAGATAGATGTGACTTGCCATGTTGGGGTCGTGCTTATCAAGTATTACTTGCATACCAAGGTAGCTCGTGGATTCCTTCCAAGTTAAGGACCGGGGACCCAAACCCTAAGTGCTCGCCTATATATATTGAAGCCTAGCTGCTGCGAGATGAAGCCGACTTTATGCTTTCATTACCTGTTATTATTTGAGAGATCGTGAGGAGAAAAACAAGTCATACGGGCAACGTTTTATTTGTATTTTCGTTCATACTGTTTTCATCGGCACTTTTGGCCGTATTTGCTTTCACGTACTTAGTAAATTTTAATATAGTTTTTTCTTATGAGTTTCTCAATTTATTGTGTTCGTAATTTTACTTTCATATCTAGCTAAGTTTTTATACTTGATCTGGGCAAGATAGTTAGGTGATTACTTAAGTTTGAGAGGTCTAATTTGTGTGAGATAATTGCATGCATGTGTTCCCGATATGTTAATGAACTTGTTTTAATATGGTGTAATACGATTAAGAGATTAATAGGCCGATGCCAATTTGGAATAAGGCTTGTAGGAAGCAGACTAATCTTCTTCATCAGGTCGGGCTGCCGAGGTAGCTTCCAACCACTCTTTTCTGTTCATGCGACCCTTCTCGGGAATGTAGGGCACTCTTTATCTCAAGCCATACCCGGAATGTTGCCCCTCATGAGAGAGGAACCTTCTCTCATCGGAATGTTCCCTTTGTTCTTGACTAGGGTTTTTTTGAATTGTTTATAGGCGTTCTCTTTGGCCTTTTTCATTTTCTCGCAACAATATTTCCAGTAGTTGACATATCTGAGTCGGATTCAAACCAAACATGTGCTCTGTGTTTGAGGATAAGGCAACCATGCCAGGTGGAGTAACTTGATTAGGTTGACTCTATGGGAGTGTTGATAACCCCAACTCTTCTCTGAGAGTTAAAGGTCTTTGGAAGCTTCCTCGCCTGACCCCAGTTGTAGAGGGAGGGCCTCCCAGGGTCGTTTGGCTATGTGGTGTAACAGATTCCTCGAATTCCTGCCCCAGATTTCGGGGAAGAGTTGTCATTATCTATAACATTCGAGAAATAGCTTTAGCTCTTCGTTTCGCCTTTTCATGGCTCGAGCAGATAATAGGAAGCCAAATAATATCCCATAATGTCCATGCAAATATATCCATCGAAATCATGTGTTTCTAGCAAATAATCATGCTTCGTCATGCTTTATGGTCAGATATTTCTTGACAGCAAACAATCATGCTCTGATATGCTCCGATATACATGTATGTAAGAAATATTTCCATATTCATGCTTATTCATGGGTCTATCCATACGAAATTCACCATATATGCAGATATGAGTTTTGGGAAAAGCAAGTTCATGCATATATCGATCTTGATGTTCAAGATGTTTTTGGAAGAAAACGATAAAGCGGATCTCACGCCTTAGTTATGAATTTCCCACAGACGGCGCCAGTTAATGGAGTCGAGATTTGTAATCCTCGAACACACAGATGTTCGAGAATCGTAAATACATAATAAGTACCTTATATCGACGAGATTATGTTGAGAAGAGCTTCTCCACGTGGATTTGATCCTTGAATTCCGACCTGTAAAGCGTAACGCTGGATTGTGTGCCGGCGTCGCGTCTCTGACGATCAAGTGAGTGTGTATTCAACACGAAACTTGAGAGAAATCAACGAGTTCTATAGTATATCAGAGGTAAATGAAGTGATACCTGAGATTCTGCTGTAAAATCTGTATATATACCTGTAATGATAAGGGTATTTTAGTCATTTCAGGGAGACTTGGGAAGTCTTCAAGCCGACTTAAGTAGGGAAAACATCCCTACTTTAGTTAATGTGATAGGTCGGTACCGACGTCTGTCCAAGATATTTATGCCTTGAGAAGACAAATCTGTACTGTACTTTAGACCAGCTGTCGATAAAGTATAATCGGGGAAGATTGCCACGAGATAATCTTCCGCAAGGGGAAGATTCCATGATGCAGGACATACTTTCCCCGCTACTACAAGCTTTGGGGCAAGGTTGTCATTCAAGTAGGGAAATACTGAGAGTAGTAGTGGGAGGTTGCCTTCTAACAACCATGACGTACCGAAGGTGTCCCATCAAAGGCATCAGTTACGTATGGACCCTAAACAAGTTATGTAAAATTATTATTAGATTACAAATTAAACATGTAATATATATTAGAAAATATTATAAAAATAAAGGGACGTATCTCACTCTCGAAGAACATGCTGAAATCTGCCTTGAAGAGTCTTGTAGTCCACATAAAACATCAAGGAACTCTAACGGCGGTTGTTCGGGTTCCACAATACTCTCCCAACAAAGGAATACACTCGTCAGACCAAATTTGTAAAACCCAAACAGGTCTGTAAAAGTAGTAAGTTCCAATCTGTGCCTGATTGGATTTCCTAGCGGTGTTTTTGCACCCCAAGGAAAAGTTTCCCAATGTTCTGGATCATCAACAAATGTCCATGCCCATTCCTCGATCTCCGTGTCACGGTCCCGGTAAAGGAGAAAAAGTTAGTAAATCAAGAGATTGACTACCTTCAAATAGTCTTCGAGGTTGTCTCCCAACTTTAAGTCGTTGAACATATCACGCATATCTTTTACTGTAGTTTTGGGGCCTGTGAATAATTTATGGAAAAGACTGTCAGGACGAAGGAGATGTCTCTCATTTGGGTCGAAATCTGACATTCCAAAAGTTAATCCAGTAATGCACGCATAGTCACGTGCGGTGAAGCGGGGGGTTCGCCCGAAATTTGGAACCACGTCTTATCTGGAGGGATCACATCACTCTTCAACTGACGGGCCAATAGGTGATGTAGGGCACTGTTTGTACTTCCATTTCTCTTATATTTAATGAAACGGCCAATACATCCCGCTGTAAATTCATTATACACTTCTTGATACCGTACTAATGTGCCGAATAACCTTCGTTATTTCTTTGAATACCGCCTCACGAACATATAGATTCAATAGTTTGTTAACACCACCCAATGTCGGTCTCATCCATTCACAATCGGACTGCAATATAAACACACAAACCATAAGGAAGGAAGTTCGAACGCTCAAATCATCAGAATCACAAAGCACAAACATATACAAGAGTCTCAGTTCAGCCCACACCGGGGCTGCCCACGACTAGGTTGGCAACCCACGATGGGGTCCCATCGTGGGTACATAAACACCCACCATAGGCAGCATGTTTTCTCACATTAAAATCCTAAATTCACCAACAAATCTTAGAAATAACACTGCATATACTCATACAATTATGTACATTGTTCTTATATACAATAAAAACGGATATAAACACATACTTAGAAGCATAAATTTTTCAAACACAAAATTCAATTTCGTGTGATTTAAACACTAACTGGCGGTTCATTTTCGATGAGTACTTATTCCTCTTTGCCGGAGTTAGATGTCGACTGCCCATCGTGGTCGGATTCGGAACTCATAATTTTGAACTTCTTCTTCTTCTTGGTATCGTGGGTTTGCCCATCGAGGGTTGAGAGAAGGAGAGAGGGGAGAAAAAAAAAAGTGAGGGTGTGTGGGTGTGGGGGGACCGATTTTGACCCAATTCAAAAAGGTTTTTTTTTTTATCTTATCTTTTTTCATTTGTTTTATCTAAATTAAGGGTAGTTTAGTCTTTTAAGTGGTTGTGGTATAAAAAACTTATACTCTTATAAAAAAGTGCAAATAACTTCTACCTTTTATGAAAAGGTACTTAAAAAGAGTTCTCCCAACATATAAATATCTAGACTTAATGTGTATTTTATCATCTTTTGCTACACCAATTTTATTTGACCAATTTATTTATTAGTCGGTCGAATAAATTACAATATTTTTATAATTTATTTTAATATTTTAATTTAATTTGACCAATTTATTAGTTGGCTGAATAATGGTTCCAAAATAATTGGACTAATTTATTAGTTGACTAAATTAAAATTTGAAATGGTCTAATAATTTTTTTATTTAATTTGATAAAATTAATTGATTTTAATTTGGTCAATTAATTAGGTAGACGGTCAATTCTCAATCGGCGAGTACCTAAACTCGAAATCTCACGTGGCATGTCTCAATTCTTTATTCTTATTTATTTTAAAAAAATTCATTTTATGCATTTTTTCATGTATTTTCTAAAAATCTAGAATGGTCAGTAACTTTTTAGTTATTTGTAGTTGAGTTTTCATCTTTACATAATTCATCATTATAATTACTATACAGTTAAAGACGAGAACATATAGTATAATTTTGGGTCTATATGAATTCTAAAAGGATATCATAAATTACGCACTTAAAAATCAAAACAGTGGAACTAGACGGACCAATTTCTGATCGACGGGTATCACAACCCGTGAATTTTTTTTATTTTATGCATTTTTTCCATGTATTTTTCTAATATCTAGAATTTTCATCAATAAATTAATTTTTACGTTATTTGTCGGCTGGTTTCCAACTTTGCATAATCTATAACTGTAATTAACAAATATTAATATACGGTTAAGGACGATAACGAATAGTACAATCAATTTTTTTATTAAATTTAGGGTGTATATGAATTATAAACGGATTTTATAAATTATGCACTTATAAATCAGAGCCGTGGTCAACAGACTGACTCCGACCCGAAACTGTGGCGATAGACCAATCCCAACCGACATGTATTATTATACTATTTTTTAGAAAGGAACACAGATGACAAATTTTTAATCGGGTTTGAAACAAATACGAGTATATAAATTTCAAACATGTTTGAATAATCCTAAACACCATCTTGAATTGTTTGATTATCCTCTCCATTGTAAAACGTCTAATGCGTAGGAAAATTGACAAAAAAATTATTAACGATTTGACAATGGGCCAGTTTCAAACTTTCAACTCAGAATTGTGGGCGTAGAGGGGTAACTTTTATTTTATGTTTTGGGTTTATATAAATTTTAAACGAGTTTTATAAATTACATACTTATAAATCAAAATAGTGGTCAACGGGTTAATTCAGACTCGGAACCGTGGTGGTATACGGGCCATTTTCCAAGCGCTGGGTACTTCAACTCGGGAATTTTTTTATTTTATGCATTTTTTAGTGTATTTTCTAAAATCTAGAATCGTTATTCATGAATTAATTTTTACGTTATATGTAATTAGGTTTCCAACTTTTTATAATATATAAATTTAATTAATGAATATTACTATACGATGGAGGACGAGTAGCGCAGTTAATTTTTTTATTAATTTTTGGGTCTATATAAATTCTAAATGAGTTCCTAAATTAAGCACTTATAAATCAGAGTCAAATATATTTTTGCCCACATCGATTTTAGACAAAAATATAGCTTTGAAAATTATCGAAAGAAATGAGGATAGATTAAATTAAAATTTTAAACAAACATTACTATATGGTTTGAGACGTAAACTTGTGATAAATTTACTTTTTAATTGAATTTGAAATATATTTAAGAACATATAAATTCTAAACGAGATTAGTAGATTGCATAGTCGAATAATTTAAACCTAAAATAATCAACAAATATTATTTTTTCTAAGTTATCACATATTATTCTCTAATAATTTTATTAAAATCATTAAAATATAATTTTTTTCTCGATTTTCGAGGGGTTATATGCTAATTCTTTATATTTGGACAACTTGGAAAAGTCTGAAATAGCTGATTTTATCAAAAAACAATGCAACGAAAAGATATCTCAACTTTTTCTATCTAGGCATCCCTCATCTTAGGAAAGCACTCAATTTTAGACTCTGCGACAATAATTATTGAGCATGTCTAAATGTGAATCATCTTTAAATGGAAGGAATAAAATTTCTGTTGTATAATTGGAAACGGCACACAGTATATTTAACAAACAGCACATGGTATTCTGCATTTTCTCCAAAAATGGCCTCTGAAAAAGTTTTTCAATTCATTGTATTACAAACTCGTCCACTAATTGGGCATTTGAAGCCCGCGAATGCAGATCATGGATGTTACTCTGGTGCTGTGGGTTGCACGGTGCGGTTGATGCGAATCAAACTAATGCAGTTATGCATATCCAATTCTTCTTATGGATGACTATTGTTTAATTTATACAATATCTTGTGAAAGTTGCTTTTCTGTAGTTAGTTGGGATGGTGATTACATTTTATAGCTAAGACTAACTTGTAACATTAATTATCTCTCATAACCACTGCCCATATTTCAGTGAGATAAAAAAGGACAAATGTCAACAACATGATAATAATCCTTAAAAAACCACGAAACAAATCAAGAAATCATCAATTCATGAAGTCTTACATCCTTACAAATCACTGCAAAACAAATGTCTCTTGACTTGAGGAGAAAAGATAGCCATGATTACAATTTACATTAATCAAGCTAGACAGTAATGGATTATAATATATCATTAATTGACTACAAATTAATAAACTTTACCACCTCCTATTATCAGAAACAAAAGAAAATAAATTTGTATACATCTGTTGTTGTGACAACGACGTCACACCAAGAGAAACTAAAGATTTAAAAGAGGGCTTTATTATAAAATGTATGGCTGCAACATCATTAGTAGAATAAAAGTACATTTAATGAAACAGTGGTGTCCAAGGATTTTTAACCTTATGGGAAAATCTACAGTTCCAAATTCTCAATAATTATCCCCCTTTTTTATTTTACTTCCAAACTTTCTCCAAACATTGATTGAACCAAAGAAAAGAAGAAGAAGAAGTGCCCTCTTCTCCTTGTGATGGCATGGTTTCATTCCCTTCTTTCGCCATTGAAGAAGTTTTGGGGGAAGTTCCGCGAGGCCAAACGATCGAGTAAGTTTACTCAAAATCACACCATTCATTATGTTTTTCTCGTCCCGTGATATTTGGAATCATTAAATCATTTTTCATTTGTATGAATATATAGTTATATACGTTATGCTTTTTTTTTTTTTTTTGCATTTCGTTCTTCAAATTTGGTCATGTTTATTGTTTTAGGGCGCGGAATATACATACTTTATGAAGACGTAAAGTCATGTTCTTGTGAAGATGTGCACGCGCTATGGATGTTGCTGGTTGATTCAGATGCAAATTTTACTTAGATAGATGAAGTTTATGAGAAATATTTTTATTTTATTTTATTTTTATCTTTGGGGGCAATTTTCTTGTTTGATTGAACCTTTTGTGGTAATGATCCAGAAATACTATGTTGCTATAATGTTCACAGATTACGTGCTTCTTTTCTTCCCTTAACTTTTTTTTTTTATAGTGTATACGATATAGTGTGATACATCGATATACGTTGAAATGATATAATTAAGCAGTTATATAATTTTTATTTAAAGATTTGATTATGAAATTAGATGTATATATGCGATAGATATTTCAAAGTAGTGGACGATGTCTATTTATTAATTATATATTGTCTTTATAACGAATAACACATGTCATGCACGGTGAAAATGACATTTTATGCTATTTCTACTCGGATAGATATATTAAAGTGGCGGACCATAATATTTTTTACAATACATTATATACTGAAGAAAAGAACATTGAATTATTTAGAATATGAGATATGAAAAGAAAATACTGTTATTGTTTTGAGTTGGACTTGGGTGGAGACATCCCCACCATAAAGATGGGTTAACCTGTAATACCCCGATCTTCTGAGTCTTAATTAATCGTTCTAATTTTATGTGATAACATTTTTGAGAAATAATTTTCCATGTAAAATTACCAAAATGCCCCTAAAGGGTAAAAAATGTAATTTTCTCATTTTGGTGAATCGAAACAAAGATGTGATGAGTTATATGAGCATGAGAATAAGAAATTAAGTATGTGTGCGAATTTCGGGAAATTCTGATAAAGTTGATTTTTCAGTAAATAGTGACTGCCGACGAGAATTCACTATTCATCGACTATTTCTGAAATTCGTCAAATTAGTATCTTTTGAATCTAGAATTTATTCTAAGACCATTGGTGCATGTCTGAGAATTTTCTGAAATCATTTGAGTTGAGTTTGGATTTTATTTCTTTGAGAAACGAATATGAATAGTAAATTTTTATGTTTTCTTCATTAATCGGAATTTTGATCCGAAAATTGGGTTACTAGTATCCTTGATTTATTTGGTGAAGAATGTGACGAGTTAGAGTGAAATTGGATGTCGAGAAAGTGACGTGGTGAGTTTTAAGTCGTTTGAAAGTTTATTGATTTAATAGGGATATTTTGTACCGGAAAATCTTTTCTTCCGGGGATTTTTACCAGATAAAAAAATATGATTCAATCTCTAGATCCTTCTCTCTCTATTTAACTCTCTATTCCTCCCCCACTCTTGGCTACACACACATGAATTCCACTCTTCCAATCTCTCACTCTCTCACGCAAACTCTCACTTCATTTCTCTCTCTCTTCCATCTCTCTCTCTCTCTCTCTCTCTCTCTCTCTCTCTCTCTCTCTCTCTCTCTCGGCTACACACACACACACACACAAGATGAACTCCTCCATTGAAGTCCAAGCTTCCAAGGTCTAGAGTTGCGAGGAACTTGATCACCGACCATCCATCGATTAATCCGACGAGGTATTCTTGATCCTCTCGTTCTTGTGATCATTTCTAGACTAGGATCATCCTCTTTTTCCTCCCCTTTATTTTCGGCATTCTCATGCCTTGGAGGAGTGATCGATATTAGCTTGTTTTTGAGGTCTAGACGTCGAGTTTTGCATGGTTTATGCATGAAATTTGAAGCCATAATTTTGATCATCCATGCCCTATGAATACCGATTTTTATAGTCAAGTTTAGGGGTTTTCATGTTGATGATCTTAGCATGAATTTGATAGAAAAATTGAGCTCTACAAATTAATCTAAGAGTTTGTGTGTGATCAATTAAATGAGAAGAGTTTTCCTTCCTTTTTCTCCCTTAAAAATCGACGAATATGAGTAAGAAATTAGGAATTTTTGTTGTGTGTTCTTGATGATTAAATTGATGATATTCTTGATGAATTTGAGTAGTTTGATACATGATCGAATGACCAATCTGAGAACATGAGCTCTATTGTTTTAATACTTATAAATTTTGAATTATATGTATGAGCATAAAGTATATTTTTGAGTTTTTGAGTCCAAGAATTATTTTGCTATTTTTCATGAAAAAATCGAAACATGTGCATGAGAAGAGTTGATAGTTCTATGATGATATTTAAGTATATTGTTAGAATTAAGAGTTAATTGATGATATGAGCATAAATAAATATGAATTGGAGAAGTAGGAATTTTTGTGAATTTTATCCCAAAATTTTTGAACAATATGCATGAGAAATTTGATGATTTTTTATGTTGTTAAGCTTTGATAGTTAGTTTGATGATTGATAAGTGAAATCAAGTATAATTTAAGCCTAAGTTTAAGAGGAATCGAAGAAAGAATTTCATTTACTTAAAAGCTTGAAAAAGTCGAACCAAATGAGCTATAGAAGTTGTGATTTTTGATGTTCATGTGTTCTAAGTATGAAATTGATGTTAAATCTATGAAAATAGATTTATTTTAAGTATGATATAACTTGAAATTGATGAAAAAGATCAAGTATACAAATTTATATTTTGTGCAGAAAATTTAATGAGAAATTCGATGCAGATTTTGATGAGATATGATGTAAATGATGATTCCAAGATGAAATTGGGATTAAAACAAGTATGTTAGCCTTTTGAATTTTTTGAATTCGGAGATCGTATGAAAAAGTTATGCCAAAACGAAGTTTTATGCACTAATAAGTCGATTTTCCAAAATTGAAATAAAGTTAAGTGTGATTATGAGTCAAATAAAGTTAAGATAATTAAATTGAGTATGTTAGAACTTAAATCGAGTAAAAATGCACCCTTATGCATGAAATGGAGTAAAAGTCGAAGATTAAGAGAAATTAAATTAGGAGTTATTCGATTTATAAATCGAAAGTTGAAATTGATTAAAATAATTGTTCGATTAGAATTATTTTAAGCTAATCGTGAAAGTTGGGAATTTTTGGAACATATGCACGCTTTATGAGAAAAATAGTGCCTTACTTTATTCCGAGAATTTTTGAATAAGATCTCGGATTTCAAATCCGATTCCATATTTGGATTTGTTGAAATTTTATAAAAGAAATAAAAAATGTTTTCATTCAAAACAGATAACTTTAATTTTTAAGTTAAAAATTTGAGCAGTATCGAGTCAGCACGAGACAGTGTTTTGAGTCTTGAATGAATTTCTGAGTATGAAATTGAGTATGAATGAATATATGTGAATTGCTATAATTTTTCTAGAATATTTTAAGAAGTTTGGAAAATTTTTCATTTTCCAACTATTTATTGAAGTCGATCGTTTACCTATTTGTGAATATCTGATTTGAGATGTGACGACTTGTATGTGAATGAATTGTGTTTAAAGTGATCGAGAATTAATCTCGTAATTTTTTTAAGTCGTTTGAAGTGTGAAATCAAGAAATTTTGAGTTTATGGAATGAATAGTGATTTCTCGATTTTGATTATTTGAATAAGTTCCAATTTGTTTGATAAACCAAGTTTGTTGAGTATAAATGTACGAGTCTAAGGAAAGTCTCTTGGTATAGTCCTTGAAGAGTCGAGGAGTTTGATTAGTCGAATCGAGAAAAGTTAGAGAAACCCGAGTCAAGTAGAAATCCGAGTAATCGAGTTTAGATTTTGTTTTCATATGAGAAATAGAACCTGTCCTTATAAGAATGTTAACCTTGAAGGAACGAGTGAAGTTCGATAGTAAGAAACGAGTGGAGTCCAGAAGTAAGGAGCGAGACGAAACAAGGTATTCCGAGCAAAGCCACTAGATGACAGGTGGGTTTTATAACCGAAATAAACCGATGAATGTGATTACTATTATCATATTATTATGTAAGTTTTAAATTGATTGACTTGCCAATGTTTGAGCTTTGATGCATGCTACCATCTACTTGAGGAAGACAAATTCGGTCCTGTGTGAGACGGAATTTCTATGTACACGTGTTAGTGATCGTGTGCTTTCCTTATGGTAAGTCGGTCACAGTGTTTGAGAAGGAGGCCTACTTCTCAACACTCATATTTGATTGTAGAACTGGTACATACTTGAAATATATAGTTGTGTGCACACATTTACAAAAGTAAAACGATTTTCTTGCATGTACAAGTTAATTGTTTTATAACTCCAACACTTGTGATGCAGCAAGAAAGACAAGTTCAATTATATAGCTCTATCGAGCAAGTTTTCAATTTATTTTGGCATGTGTTCACTGAGTACGAAGTACTCAATCCTGCATGTTATTTCTAAAACGTGCAGGTTAGCTCGGATGATGATGGTGCGGTGTGCTTGATGGCGTTCGTTGTTTTGAGTCAAGTGTTGTTTAAGCTTGGGTTATATATCTTCATACATATAACTTTGGGATTTGATGTAACATTCCGCTGCAACACCGATATTTATTCATGTTTTAAATTCTTCCAACTCTGATATTTATTTGATGAGTTTTATGCTCGACACCTTATTTGATTTCCTCTCGACTCTTACATAACCAATTTATTCAAATTAGCTTTTGAGATGGGTAATTAAAAGCAAGTTAATCAATTGTTTTTGCTTTCAATAAATAATTCCTTGTATCCGAGTTGTTTCACCTTCGTTGTCCAATGAATTTTAGTTGTTTTTATACACTAGAATCCGGGCTGTGATATGACCCGACTCGGGTTTGGGTCAAACCCGGGTCAACGCCATTTGGCCAGTTTTTTTTTTTTATAGTTTTTTTCCGGCTCCACCTTCATTCCGATTACTAATATAAGGATAATTGGTGGGCAACAATTTGGATTTTTCAGCTCGCTTCGAGGCCTTCGGCTCCCCTCGCTCGAATGTTGACCAAAGAAGAAACGACAAACAAAAAAATGAAGAGGCAAACAACAAAAAAAGATGGAAAAAAATTGAAAAAAAATAATAAAAAAATTATTGTAGCGCGTGAGACTCACGCACCGCGCGTGGAGGCGTGCACGTGAGCCTCACGCGCCGGGTCAAGCGGGTCGGTGCAGGTTGAGTCGGGTCGGGTCGGATATTTGTATTGTGCATATTCTCTACCCAAGTTTTTGTCTATTGTTTTATCAATTTATGAGGCTTATATAATTTGAAATTATTACATTGCTAGGGGATGCCGACTGTAGTGGGCAAAATTCGTTTACTTGCAAGCCTAATAAATTTATCATTTAGCTCGCTTAGCCGGACAGGCCAGACACGTCGGTCCAATATAAAATAAATATAATTATTGAGTTTATGAAGCTCATACCCGGATACGGGGGTGTAAGACTACTCTGACTACTCAGACATGTATGCATGACTAACCGTTATGGTCTATCATGTGAATACCCGACTTGGTCACGGGATTCTCTTCCCCATGAGAATCAGAACTGACTAGGAGGAGGAGCTAGCGGATAAGGCGGACGAGTCAGGTGTGGAGAAAACCCTAACCAGGCAAAGCCGTCCTATAAATACAATACATACTAGGTCATATGGGACATCCAATCATTTGCATTCCACTCCCTCTCTTGAATTCTCTACTTCCTTCTCTGTCATATCCGCCTCCATCACTCTCATCATTCTCATCGCCACGCCGTCGGACTTATCCGATATACCCTCTACTCCGGCATCACTCGCTGCCCTCACGCTCAAGCTCTTTACTCACCTCTTCCACCATCTGCACGACATCCCGAACGTCCAGGACATCCAGGATCCCATTGCTCTTTCATCTGTTCATCTATTTCGTCACTCTCAGGACATTCCGGACGCCCCGAATATCTAGGACCTACTATCACTCTCATTATTCATTTACTTTACATTTCTATCAATATACTACGGTTATTCCGATTAACTAACTTGAGCGTCGGAGGTCCTTCGGCCGACACCCCCACCGGTGTTTCGTCGGACTCTTACGTGTGTTACTTATGACAGGTTGCTTGTACCCCATCATCCACGACATCTACGACTTCCGAGTAGTAGGATTTATCCCCTACAATTTGGCGCCCACCGTGGGGCCCTAGCAATCAAGCGAATCAACACACTTTCCGTAGATCTCTTCCACCATCAATCATGTCTGATGGACGTGACGGATCTGAAACTCCCGACACACCCAACATGATTGCTCGGGCTGACCTAGCTGTCCAGATCACCGCCCTCAGTGAGCAGATGAATCGGGAGAGGGAGAGATGCAAGAAGTTGGAAATGGAGAACGCCAACTTATACGGTCGTCTCGAGGCTTTGGAGCCTATCGAGATCATCAAATCCCCAGGCTTCCGGGCCCAAGTGCCTCCCATGAAACCTCTGGAAGACACACCGATCACCCGCAATGATGGATCTAACTCTCTCGTGACAGACCCGTCACCTTCGGTAAGAAACCGTAATGTCATTGGTGACCCAACAGATCCGGCTCGTGGTATTTTGAATGCAGGTGTCAATTTTCCGCCATCTGCGCTTGAGCAAGCACGTAATCCAGGGCAAACCAATCTGAACGTCACTGGAACCAGAGGAATAGCCCGACCAGATGGAACAATCACCACCGGGGGACAACATGCTCGAACCATTTTCACCACCCCGGGCGCGGCAATGAGCAATGCTGTCATAGGAAACATGCAACCTACCATACCAGAGTCCAACCAGACAATCATTCTAACCCAAGTCAATAAAGAGCTGTCGGACATGGTCAGAGGGAGATCACTCAAGATCAGTTATTCGCCAATGAACTCGCCCGGCCAGCCACGACCGGCCAGTATGCAATCAGAGATGAAGACTTGGCAAGAAAATTGGCCGAAATGGAGGCCTTGATCCAGCAAATTCTAGGCGTGCCTGCACCCATCCACAAAAGTTCAGAGAACTACTATGCCTACTCACCATTTGTGGATGAAATCGCCTTGGTCGAAACGCCCGTGAAGTTCAACTTTCCGAGCATGCAGATGTTCGATGGCACGACGGATCCAATTGACCACATCGCTCAATACAAGCAAAGGATGTTCACCGCCGCAATTCCTCGTGAATTGAGGCAGGCCTGCATGTGTAAGGGGTTCGGTTCTAGTCTGACAGGACCGACCCTCCAGTGGTACACTAATCTTCCTAATTATTCTATTTCAAGTATTGCTTAACTAACGGATATTTTCGTGCAGCAATATGCTAGTAGGAGGAAACTTGAAAAAATATTAGAAGATCTTTACGCCGTAGTGCAACGGCGTGGCGAGTCTCTTCGAGACTATATTGGCCGTTTCAACAAGGAGAAGGTGTCCATAACCAACTGCAACACCCAAACAGCGGTCACTGCCTTTCGAAAGGGTCTCCTGCCCGACTCGGACCTATACAAGGATCTCACCAAGTATCCTTGCAGAACGATGGAAGACGTCCTAGCCAAGGCATGGGCTCAGATCAAGTGGGAGGAAGATCAATACAATCACCCCCGATCTTCACCAAGCAGAAACACTAGAAGAGACTCCAAGGTGGATAGAAGGACGAGTGATAGGCAGTCCGAGCCTTACCCGCCTCCATAAAAAGAATACAGAAAGAGGCAATATAATCGCCCTTACGAGACTCGACCGCGTCAAAGGGCGGAGATACCCGAGTACAACTTGTCCATCTTGCCAGCTGAGGCGATCTTAGCCCTTAAGGGACTTGGAAACAAGGTCAAATGGCCAGAAAAGATGAGGACACCAGCTGATCGGAGAGACAAGTCGAAATGGTGCGATTTCCATGTTGATCATGGACACCGAACAGAAGATTGCACCGCGCTGAAGTTAGAATTATTGCACCTACTGAAGTAAGGTCACCTGACTGACCTCCTTACTAACAAAGGATGCCAGACCTTGCAACAAGCCCAAGGTCATCAACAAAGCAATGCAGATATCACTCCGCCTAGACCACCAACACTTGATCGAACAGTTAACGTGATAACTGGTGGATCAGAAGTCAGTGGAATCACTCATTCAGCAGCCAGGAGACATACCAGACAGGCTGGTCATTTTCAACCAGAACATAACGAAGCTCAAAGAAGCACAACCATCCTGCCTGCACAAACCATCACCACATCTGAATCAGACAGGCTACTTAATCCTCATCACGATGCTTTAGTAATTTCAATTTGTATTGCAAATTGTTTAACCAAGCGTGTACTAATAGACAATGGTAGCTCTGCCAATGTCCTTTTTCTGTCTACTCTCAGGGAAATGGGGATAGACGAAACAAAGATCATCAGGAAGGTGACAGTCCTTATCAGCTTCAACGGAGAACAAAAGAGCATAATTGGTGAAATCGAACTACCCGTCTACGCTGAAGGAGTCAATCTCTGCACTCGCTTCCTAGTGGTGGACTCTCCTTCCGCCTACAATGTCATTCTAGGACGGCCATGGATACATGAGATGGAGGCAGTGCCATCTACATATCATCAAGTCTTAAGGTTCCCGACCAAATGGGGAGTGAAGAAAATTCGAGTAGATCAAAAAGATTCCAGATCTTGCTACCAGACAACCATGAAGGCTAAGCAAGCTGTCTTATAGCAATTACAGCAAGGAAAATCATCTGACCCCCAGCCGAGTCAGCAAGCTCAACCTGATCAACCTGATGCGGTGGAGCTAGATGAAGTCTCCATTCACCCAGACTTCCCGGACAATAAAGTCCGGACCGGAGCACAACTTGAGCCCGACCTCAGAGAGAAGCTTATTCAATTTCTTTCTAAGCATTATGATTGTTTTGCTTGGTCCCATGCGGACATGACTGGAATTGACCCTGATATTATTGTTCACAGGTTGAATGTCGATCCCGACTACCCTCAAAGGAAGCAAAAGCGAAGAAAGTTCGCTCCAGAAAGGAATAGAGTCATCAACGATGAAATCAAATAGCTTCTGGATACCGGGCTGGTCAAAGAGGTCCAATATTCTGACTAGCTAGCGAACGTGGTGGTCGTTAAGAAAAAGAATGACAAATGGCGATTATGCATAGACTTCACAGACTTGAATAAGGCATGCCCGAATGATTCATTTCCACTGCCTCACATAGACATGCTCATCGACGCCACAGCCGGACATGAGCTACTCAGCTTCATGGATGCTTACTCCGGATACCACCAGATACTGATGCATCCCGATGATCAGGAGAAGACAGCTTTCATGTCCAACATAGGCATTTATTGTTACAAATATATGCCATTCGAATTGAAGAATGCAGGAGCAACCTACCAGCGTTTGGTCAATAGGATGTTTGAAGAATTGTTGGCGAGAACAATGGAGGTCTATATTGACGACATGCTCGTGAAGTCTCTACGAGCAGAAGAACATATCGATCACCTCCGACAATCCTTCAACATACTTTGTGAGTATAACATGAAGCTTAATTCGACTAAATGTTCATTTGGTGTGACTGCAGGTAAATTTCTTGGCTATATGGTGACCCAAAGAGAGGTAGAAGCCAACCCGGCTCAAATTGATTCCGTCCAGAGAATCACATCTCCAACTTGTGTGAAAGACGTTTAAAAGCTTACGGGAAGGGTAGCGGCCCTCAGCCGGTTCATCTCAAGGTCATCGGAGCATTGCCATCCTTTCTTCAATACATTGAGGAAATAAAAAATATTTGAGTGGACATCAGAATTTGAGGAAACACTCAGCCAGCTAAAGCAATACCTGACCAGCCCGCCGCTCCTATCCAAACCCAAAGATGGTGAAACATTATACATCTACCTGGCTACGTCGGAAACAGCTGTTAGTGCAGGCCTAGTTCGAGAAAATGAGGGCAAGCAGTCACCAGTCTACTACGTCAGCAAATCATTGTTAGATACGGAGATAAGATACAGGCTGCTTGAGAAGCTAGCCCTCGCACTTGTACATGCAGCAAGAAAACTTCGTCCATACTTCCAATGTCATCCAATTGTGGTCCTGACAACATACCCTCTGAAGACCATCCTTCATAAGTCGGAGCTGTCTGGCAGACTGGCCAAGTGGGCAGTCGAACTAAGCGAACACGACATATCCTACAAGCCGCGTACTTCGTTGAGGTCACATGTATTAGCTGATTTCGTAAATAATTTTACGCCTAACCTTTCAATGCAGGCAGACAATGAGTTATGCTGCCTCACTGAAGACGAATCAACTGGAACATGAAAACTCTTTGTAGAAGGTTCAAGTAACAAACATAGAAGTGGACTTGGACTCGTCCTTTCATCACCTCAAGGTGACAACATTGAGCAGGCAGTAAAATGCGGATTCAAGGCAACCAATAATGAAGTCGAGTATGAAGGTATGCTAGCTGGTCTTGGATTGGCTAAGGAGTTGGGAGCAAAGAAGATTAATGTCTTTAGTGACTCACAACTAGTAGTGAATCAGATGCAAGGAACTTACCAAGCTCGGGATAATAAGATGACGGCCTACTTAGACAAGGTGAAGGAGTTGCAGTCAAGCTTTGAAGAATTCACAGTCGGCCAAGTGCCCAGAGAAGAGAATAGTCACACAGACGTTTTAGCCAACCTCGCCTCCTCTATTCAAACCACTGGTCCGAAGACCATTCCAATTGTTTACCTCCAATGGGCAGCCGTATGGAAGAAAGAAGAAGAACAGGTGATTGACATATCAGACAATCGGACTTGGATGACTCCAATACTGGAATACCTTGAGCAAGACATACTTTCGGATGACAAAAATGAAGCACGCCGAATAAAAGCTCAGTTTGCCCGATTCTCCATCATCCGAGGTAAGTTGTACAAACGATCATATTCTGGTCCATACTTAAAATGTATTAACCATGCAGAAGCAAAGACGATCTTGGCCGAGCTGCATGGTGGAAAATATGGAAACCACGCCGGCGGGAGGATCTTAGCTCACAGAGCTCTAACAAGTGGATACTATTGGCCCACCATGAAGTCAGACGCCGCTGATTACGTCAAGCGATGCGACAAATGCCAACGTTTCGCCCAAGTATCCCACCTTCCACCCGAGCCATTGATCTCAATCACGTCGCCTTGGCCCTTCATGAAGTGGGGGATGGACATCGTGGGCAAATTACCTAAGGCACTTGGACAATTGGAATATATGCTAGTTGTAATAGACTATTTCAGCAAGTGGATAGAAGCCGAAGTATTTCACAAAGTCCGGGATACGGAGGTAAAAGGATTCATATGGAAAAATGTGATATGCCGATATGGAATACCAAATGAGATAGTGACTGACAACGGCTCCCAGTTCATCAGCTACGACTTTCAAGACTTTTGCAAGTCTTGGAACATCAAACTCAGCTTCTCAACACCTAGATATCCCCAAGCAAACGGCCAGACTGAATCATCCAACAAGACAATCGTCAACACCTTGAAGAAGAGGCTCGAAAAGGCTAAGGGCTTGTGGGCCGTCGAACTACCCGGAGTGCTCTGATCATATCGAACGACCCCCAGAACCTCGACGGGATCCATTCTCCCTAGCCTACGGAATGGAAGCAGTCATTCCAGCTGAAAGTAAAGTACTGACCGCGAGAACCGAGCTTGCCTCAGACGACCATAACGACCAAGGTCTATGTCACGAGCTCGACACACTTGACGAAAAGAGAAATATGGCTAGGCTACGGCTAGCCTCCTACCAGCAAGGTGTCGCTAGACACTACAATAAGCATGTCCGCACCCGAACATTCAAGCTAGGCGATTGGGTACTCCGTCGTGTATTCCAAAACACCAAGGAGGTTGGGACTGACAAGCTAGGCCCGACATGGGAAGGTCCATACATGATCACCAAGGTACACGGGAATGGAGCATATAAGCTTCAAGAGAAAGACGGACGCGACATAGGCAACAGCTGGAACGCCATTCATCTAAGACAGTATCACGCCTAAACTCAACTTTTCACTTATTTCAATTGATTAGGTCCTATGGGACCCACCTCTCCAGCCACACTAGTTCTAACAATTTTATGCAGGACATGAAAGAACTACATTGTGGCTTGATCCCTCTTTAGGGTATGTAGGCAGCTCTAAGGGGCACAGCCACCCTTACCTTCTCTCCCGGCATTTCTGACCGTTCATTGCAACAGGTCAGAACTACATTGGGCTTGATCCCACAATAAGGGTATGTAGGCAGCTCTCCGAAGTGCAGCCCCATCAACCCCAAAAGAAAAGACGAACGCAGCTCCGTCAGCGATCATAAGTGAACCGGCACAAGGCGGTAACTTTACATGTTTTTTTCAATAAGTTTCAAGTCCTATGGGACTCACATTCCAGCCATACTAGTTCTGACAATCTTATGAAGAAAATTCTCAGAACTACATATTGGCTTGATCTCCGAAAGGGGTATGTAGGCAGTTCCACGGAGCCCAGCCAATTATTTTTGCAGGACAGACCCGCACGAGGGGAAGTGACGAACATGCAGTCTCCAATATCTAGCACAACGAACCTATCGCACGGTATCATTTCTGGCTTAGTCAATTTTTTCATTTACTTAGTCCTACAAGACCAACCATTTACCACACTAGTTCTGACAATTTTATGCAGAAAATTCTCAGAACTACATATGGGCTTGATCTCCGAATGGAGTATGTAGGCAACTCTTTTGAGCGCAGCCCTCCTTTAGTTTAATAATCTTGCCCTCCAAGAATGGGGGACAAACATAACAAAATTGACTAAGCGTCAATAATACAAATAGCCCAGCCCAGACATGTTGTAAAAGCTTAATGTACAATAATAGAAAACATGAAATTGACTAAGTGTCATTAAAAGAAAATGGGTCCATCCTAGACACGCTGGATAAGCCAGCTGATATACAAATTCACCAAATTACAAAAACGACTAAGGGTCAAAAAAATAAAAAGTTCGCCTCAAACAAGCTAGATAACTCAAGAAACACAGGTCTAGCAAACTGAAATAAAAGAATGACTAAGTGTCAATATTACAAATAGTCCACACTGGACATACAAGATGAGCTGAAATACATAAATTCAGCAAAATAAAATAAGGACTAAGTGTCGATAGAATAGATGCTCCGCACCAACAAGCTGGATAAGCTAAGATATACAAGTCCTGCAAAATAAAACACAAAAAACGATCTAAGTGTTAATAAAAATAAAGGGTCCATCCCGTACATGTAAAACAAGCTAAAGTATACAAGTTTAGTTATGTGCAAGCATGCTCAGATGCATCGAATAAAACTAAGCACGTCATCTCAGCCACGCAAGAAAAGAAAGCAAAAAGGAAAATGCAAATAATAAGGAAACGCTCCGGACGAGCTAGTCGTCTATAATTTAGCAACTAATCCAAGTCATAACTTGGACTAGGGGGAAAAATGTGGATACACTCCCTACAAGTTCTACAAATAATAAAAACAAGTCATGAGTTCTTAAGTACAGGCTCATTCTTCGGGTACATGCACCTGGATAAATAAAACTAAACATCGTCAAGCGATACGAACATTAAAATAAAAATAGTTAACTAAGGCACATAATAAGAATGTGCTAGATCAAGCATCGTCTTCCTCGTCTTGCACGACTTGGACCCCTGGATCGCACAAACTCTGTGATTGACCCCCAAGTTCCGGATCAGCACAGATCATATCAGTAAGTGTCTCGGCAAGAACATCAGGGGCAGATTCAGTAGCTATGTCTCGTTTGTACTCATCCCAATCAGCAATGATCTTGTCCAAATCGTATCTCCCAGTCTCGCCATCCCGGATCGCTTGAGCCGTTTCTCCCCTCACCTGGACCTCCATCTCGGCACCAGCATGCAAAAGGCGCATCTTCAACATGGCCACTTCGGCCCGAACAGCCTCAAGATCAGCACAACATGCTCGATTCTGCGATATCTCGTACTCACACTCCTGCAATCGAGTCTTCAACTCCTTGTTGATCCGCTCAACTTCTTTCTTTCCAGCCTGGAGAGTCCTCAACTCGTCTCTCCACTTTGACTTCTCTTCTCGTAACGACTTCACCTGCTCAGTCAGCTTACGGAGTTGCTTTTTCATCCAGTTGGACATCGATATCGCCTACCAGAATAAATAAGAAATCATTAGGAAACTATGCACCTAATAATAGAACACTTGAAAAAATGATATAACTAACCTGGTACAATGCCAAAAGGCAAGCACCCGATGTAGCCTCGACTCCCAAGTTATCACAAGTATCTTCATCTTCAGATAGCAACATCTTCTCAGCTTGACTGATGATCGGGCTATACTCAGCTAGAGTTGCAGCAGTCGAAGAGAAAAGAAAGCAAGGAATGAGATAATGCGGATAGGTTGATAAACTCAGCAGACGGATCAGACGCGGTCTCCCGAATGCTCCTTTTCTTTTTTACCACAGTCCAAGGAGGAGGCAACGGAGCATCAACAACGACAACAGGGTTGTCCTTCTTGGAAGTGGTTGCAGCAGCTTTCTTAGAGTTCCTAAGAACTTCCATGGCTCCCCCTCCTTGAGGCTTGAGACGTCCGGACTTGTCCGTGGCGTCCTTTGCAAAACTTCGATTAATCACGGTCAACTCTGGATAGTAGGGGTTCGGATGGTACTTCAAAACTTCACAACCATTTGGTATGAATGCTACTTGATGTTCAATGTCGAGTGTGGGCACAGAAATACCTTCTTGTCGTGGTGGACAAGCAGGATATCCACTCCATATACTACTTGAATAAAGACTCTTGCTAGACACAAGAGCCTTACACGAGCGATCATTCTCGGGATAGCTGAGAAATGTATCAACCATTTCCTTAACCTCCTGCCAAAAATCCGGATTCTCCAGATCACCTGAGAAAAAACATAAGAAGAATGAAAACATGTACAAGACAAACAACATTGCAAAAAATGAACAAGTACAAACCAAGGCTATCCAAGACATAAAAGAAAAACTCACTAGCATAAGACCAATGAGAAGGAATTCCGGCGTATTCGTGAGTTCCCAATAACCCAAGTGAGACGAAAAAATAATGCTCTTTCCAATATTTATCAGGCTCAGATAGACCAGTCACCAAGTGCTTGCCTCGTCTCTTCTTGAATTGATATCTCCCTTTCTCAGTGCCATGATCTACTAAGGAATAGACATGCAAGATTTCTAACAAACCAAAATTTCTAAATTCATGTAGGTCGCAGAACACCTGCACCCCCATCAAGACGCGCCAGACGCGCCAAACATTCGGCATTAACTGGCTAGGGTGGATTCCATAGTAATTGGAGAGCTCAAGCACTAGTCGAGGAAGTGGAAATCGAGCACCTAATTCTAAGGATTTCTCGTACCAACACTCATATCCTGGCATGGCACGATCGGCTTTCTCATTTGGAGAAGGAATAACTAGAACAACATGTTTTGGAATAGAATAACGGCTATGGAAACGACCTAACCCATCCAACTTAAGTATTGTAGGCTCATTGTTTACAGAAAGAACATGAGTATCCCAACTCCCATCGACTGGCCCAACACGATCCACTTCATCACTAAGGGGCAAGTTGGAAACAAGATGGGGAAGACCTTCTGGTATCTCTACATCATCTTCAACCTCACTAGACTGAGCAGTAAGACGACCACTTCCACACTATATGACATGCTAGCCCAACTAGATAATCCAGCGATACCACTCCGACTATAAGATGACATACTCGCAAGAATGACCTAGAATAAAGGCAACATCTAAAACTTTAGGACACCAGACAAGCATGACATGCTGAGAATGGAAGTAACTTAATAAACGAATTACAAAATGCTTTCTTGGCATGATGATAATAACTACATCAGAGCAAGTAAAGATCGCTGGTGTAACATGATATACATGCAATAGGCACATCAACTTAAGAATATAATGGGAAAGATATACAAGCAAGCAAGTTGGAAGCAACACAAGAGCAATCAGATACACCAGACAAGTCTGACATGGAAGAAGCAATGCTACACATATATGCTAAACGGTAAAAATTCGCATTTTTACTACCAATGAAGATCAAATAAAAACATTTGACATGGATGAATCAAAAATCTACTACTACAACTTTTGCATTTCTACACGAAGAACGCGCGAAGAACGATCGAAGATAAGGGTGAAAAGAAAAGCTAACCTCTTGGAGATCTAAAAATCTTCTCTCTACAACATCACCCTTTACTTCATCTCTCCAAAGCTTCTCTCTTGGAAATTCTATCTCAATAAAAGTGAAGTGAGAGTGAGCTGAAAATTATCATCTTTTATAGTCAAATAAAAACTTCATCGAATATATATGCGTATATTCAGTAAGTATGTGTAGAAATGCAAAATGGATTCAACTACAAGTAAGATCTAATACCTCATACACCACACACTCATATATCTCTTGGCTAGTGTGCACAGACACGTGCCCATATACAGTAATTTAAGAATTCACAAAACCTGCACACAATACACACATTCCATGTACGAGAAGATGAACGAGAGCAGAAATAACCTTTAACAGAGACATCAACTTGCCAAGACCTCGTTCTTTATCCCATACCAGCCTCGTCGGATACCTCGACCGCCTTAGCAAGCTCTTAGCAGCATGTTTTCTTGCAGCTTAAGCCGCTTTCTTCATCTCCGTCGACGTCGCCGGATGAGACTGATTAATCCAACCACTTAGAAATTTGCAACAACAAATCACCTTCTTCTACCTCGCCGGCTATGCTGAATTTGGAAGATAACGAAAATAGCTCCAAGCTCTCTGAAAACTCCACAAGAGTTAAAGGGTGAAGTGCCCGAGATGGAATAAAATTCACCTCTCTTATAGAAACAAAGCAACGATTAGAAATCAATTTCTGTACATCTTGCGTGTAAGGTCTCATTTCACATTAAAGAAGAACCTACCATGCCAGAGTAATTTCATTTCAACACTTATTAGCCTATACCAATAAAGATATCTCTGCAAAAGCAGTTAGGCATAGACATGTCTTCCGCTATTTTTCAAAATTGGAATAACTTCTACTTGGTCCTCGTGTGTGTATATACACTTATCTCTACAAGCAAACGACGATTGAAAAGGAACTTTATCAGTTAAGACAAGCAAAAAATGCTCCATATTTGCTACATATGATTGCTCGAATACATGTATACATAGTATACATATATATAAATATTGGAAAAGTGGATGAACAACAAGATAAATTTTCATCCATATATACATATATAAAACAGAGGGGGAAAAAAATCCAGGACATGCCAGACTCGTTGGTTGCGTCGTTTCATCTATGTCTCGTTCAGCCACGGTTACAAGCCTTACACCACTCTCGTCGGCTACGTCGGGCGCACCGGAAACGCAATAATCTCTCACCCATTGACAGCCGTGAACTCCGTGATACTTTCGATGAGCTCGACATCCTCAGGCATACCAGATCTGAGAGACAATTGAGGGAGGCAATCACCCAAGATTACCCCGGATACCCAGGATACATGAGAACAAAAAATCTTTCCAAGCGATATACGATTTATATGGCTCCACTGTTTTCACCCAATTTAGTACATGAGGGATACCCCGGATACACCCCGCCGGTCCGGACACACCCGCATGATGGGTAGGTGCCAGATTGGCATGAACTAAATACAACGCATGGGTCAACTTCAATTATTGGGCTCAAATTACCCAAAATATTTTATTCTACCATGTAAGGCCCATTTATTTAAAAATGAGTCGAATATATGTTTACGCACCGTGTATTGCTAAACTAAATTCTCACACAGCCCAATTAATTGGCTTCGAATCTTTGGCCCTTATTACGCAACCCAATTTGTCCTATTAAATTAGGCCCAATTACTTTCCATAATCAAAGCTACAGAATATTTTAGATTGCAACTAATGTATTATAGTATACATTGTTTGTACACGTACGTGTAAATGAGTTTCTATTCAACGGACAAAACAGATTTTACAATCATTTATCAGGCGACATCCGCCGACAACTTGTCCGACTAACAAACTCCTTAGTTAAAATTACTTTAACTAAAGAGTGGGGGACAAACTGCAGTGGGCAAAATTCGTTTACTTGCAAGCCCAATAATTTATCATTTAGCTCGCTTAGTCGGACATGCCAGACACGTCGGCCCAATATAAAATAAACATAATTATTGAGCTTATGAAGCCCATACCCGGATACGGGGGTGTCCAAGACTACTATGACTACTCAGACACGTACGCATGACTAACCGTTAGGGTCTATCATGTGAATACCCGACTTGGTCAAGGGATTCTCTTCCCCATGAGAATTGGAACTGACTAGGAGGAGGAGCTAGCGGATAAGGCGGACGAGTCAGGTGTGGAGAAAACCCTAACTAGGCAAAGCCGTCCTATAAATACAAGACATACTAGGTCATATGGGATATCCAATCATTCGCATTCCACTCCACCTCTCGAATTCTCTACTTCCTTCTCTGCCATATCCGCCTCCATCACTCTCATCATTCTCATCGCCACGCCGTCGGACTTATCCGATATACCCTCTACTCTGGCATCACTCGCCGCCCTCACGCTCAAGCTCTTTACTCACTTCTACCACCATCTGCACGACATCCTGGACGTCCAGGACATCCAGGATCCCATTGCTCTTTCATCTGTTCATCTATTTCGTCACTCTCAGGACATTCCGAACGCCCCGGATATCTAGGATCTACTATCACTCTCATTATTCATTTACTTTACATTTTTATCAATACACTACGGTTATTCCGATTAACTAACTTGAGCGTCGGAGGTCCTTCGGCCGACACCCCCACCGGTGTTCCGTCGGACTCTTACGTGTGTTACTTGTGACAGGTTGCTTGTGCCCCGTCATCCACGACATCCACGACTTCCGAGTAGTAGGATTTATCCCCTACACCGACAGAGGTACAAAACTTGAGGATCAATTAGTTGTGATTTGATATGTAATGTCATGTATCACATGCATATCCATTCTGGTTTGAGATTATTCATATATGCGCACAATATTCAGCTTTCGATTTATATTAGAAAGTTCGGTAAATTAAATTCATTACATAAAAGGTAATTTATTGAAAACTTTAGGTCCTATACTCCTAGAGTCAAATTTATTTTACTATCTCCTCTAGAAAAAAATTATTTTATTTTACTATCAAAAATACAATGCAAACAATTAACACTTTATGACCACATTCAACAAGTGCAATAGTGCAATAGTGTAGTGTGTACTTTAGAAACAAATGTCGTAAGCTAGACCGGTACGTCATGGTTGTCATACAGCAACCTTGCTCTAATACCCTAAGTGTACTTTTGGATTACAACCTTGCCCAATACTTATAGTAATGGGGAAATATGCCCTGTAACATGGAATCTTGCTCTTGCAGAAGTTTACCTCTTGGTAATCTTCCCTACTTACACTTTATTGACATCCGGTCTAAAGTACAGTACAAATTTATCTTCTCGAGGCATAAATATCTTAGAAAAGTGTCGATACCGACCTATCACATCAACTAAAATAGGGAATTTTCCCCTACCAAAGTCGGTTAGGAGACTTCCCAAGTCTCCCCGAAATGGCTAAAATACTCTTACCATCACAGGTATATATACAGATTTACTGCATAATATCAGGTATCACGTTCATTACCTCTGATATACGATAGAACTCGTTGAATTCTCTCAAGCTTTCGTGTTTTACACACACTGACTTGATCGTCGGAGATGCGATGCCGACACACAACCCGGCGTTACGTTTTGCAGGTTGGAGCTTAAGGATTAAAACCACATGGAGAAGCTCTTCTCAACATAATCTCTTCGATACAAGGTACTTATTATGTGTTAATGATTCTTGACCATCGGTATGTTTAAGGGTTACAAATCTTGACCCCATCATAGACATTATCAACAATTTATAGGTACAACAACATGTACAACGGTTCGATTTTAGACCCCGGGTCTATCCTTGAGGAGTGTGATTTTGGTGGGATCCCAATGATTGAATATTTTTTTTTTTTGTATTTCTAATAAATAATAATAAAAATACTTAATTAAAAAGAAAATTTTAAAAACGATAATTTTATTTGAATTAAAATAAAAAAACATACAACAATTAAGAAAAAATACAATAATTAAGAAAAAAATTACAAGGACTACTAGTAGAGTGGACCGAAACATGTCCAAATTTCTTCAATCATATCGTCCATAAGACGATCGTGGGCACGCACATCCTGAAGCCGAACTTATCTCTCAATATATGCGTTGAGTGGCGCTAGAATACTTTGATTGACTAATGTCGTGTTTACATTTTTATCGCCCTGTGTGCTCGATTCAGCATTGAATTGAGTTGCTCTAGGTCCTTCATCTTCAATGATCATGTTATGCAAATGATGCAAGCATACATGACGTTACATAAATGTTCTCGAAACCACAAGCGAGCGGGGCCCTTTATCAGTGCCCAACGAGCTTAGAGGACATCGAAAGCCCTTTCAACGTCTTTACTAACAGCTTCTTGCATCCGAGCAAATCATTGTCTCTTTGGATCTGTTGGCGTTGGAAGCGTCTTCACGAAAGAGGTCCATATCGGATAGATGTCGCCGGCGAGATAGTAGTCCATGTAGTGCTCGCGGCCATTTGCTTTGAAGACGATTAACGGCGCTCTCTCATTGAGGACGTCGCTGAAAACGGGGGACTGATTGAGCACATTGATGTCGTTGTTGGAGCCGGTGACACTGAAAAAAACATGTCAAATCCACAAATATTGGGAGTCGACAGCTTCAAGGATGAGCGTCGGATAACCCTTTCGTTGGATTGTGTACATTCATTCCCAAGACGATGGACAATTCTTCCATACCCAGTGCATACAGTCGATGCTTCCAAGCATACCGAGAAAGTTGTGCGTCCTCTCGTGCAATTCTGTGAGCCTGAGGACGTTAGCGACATTTGGCCTCCTCAAATAGTAGTCGCTAAAAGCAGATCTAATGGCCCGACAGAAGATCTTGAGGATTTCATTGGTTGTTGTCGGTCCAACGTGCAGATATTCGTCGTACTGATCGGCCACTCCACCGTTGGCGAGTTGCCTTAGAGCAACGGTGCACTTCACCCATGGGTGAAACCCCAATCTTCCGATCGCATCTTGGAGTTGTTGAAAATAATGCTCCCTAGCGGTTAAAGTTTCAGCTATCCTCAAGAACAACCTCTTGCTCATTCGAAACCACCAGCGGAAGACAGCTTCACCCCATATAGGATTGTCGACAAAATAATCACGTTTGAGGCATTGTTTGGCCTCCTCTCGATTCCAGAGCACGTACATCCTCGTCTCTAGCTTGTCATCCAACGAATCATCACCGTATGCTGAATGGTTCATCGACCCAACTCGATATTTCTTTGACGTTGCTCCTCGTCCTTATCCAAATTGAAAAATGAACCCCTAGATATCACAGCCCCAAATCCCGAGGGACGGCAAAGTCGGGGTGCGACTAGGGATTGGACTCAGAGTACGATCGATTTAGTTAGCCCCATTGTATCTAACTTATAAATTCTGGAAAGCAGTCGGCTAACTCAGAATGGCACAAATGAACTCACATAAAATAAATATTTTCATGCCTTGATAATCACTTTAAAACACAGTTATAAAAGCTGTAAATAAAGATTTTCGAGCATCGCGCTCATTTTATTTCGTATATAGAAAAACCCACCTCAACGATTACAGAACTACAACACGAGCTTCCGTCTTTAGTCTTCCGTCCTGTCTTCTAAACTTGACTTCCTCCTTTGAACGTAAATAATAACACTTTAATAAGCGGTCGAGATAATAAAGGAAAAGAAAATCGAATTCGTTTTAAACTTTTAGGCCTTTGCACTTTAGCTACATTCTTTGATTAACGAATAAACGAGACTCGATCAATTATCGTTTTAGAAACTGACTCGACTCATTACTCGACACTTAGGTCAGTAGAGAAATGGAAGATGATAGCTTATAACGACTTAAAAGTTCAAAAGGAACGAAGTTGAAAACGATTCAACTTAAGAAATTAGGTTTACTTAAGTTTCTGCACAAAGCAGAGGTTCTGGAGATCATACAGAACAGGTTCTTTCGAAACAGGGGATGTGCTCTATATAAAAAAAAGCCACGGGTGTCTAGTTTACTCTCCAATTTATGGATCTCAATTTTGTTAAGCGAGCTAAAAGTTATGATAGTTTCCGTGCAAGGTCGCAAAACAGTCCGCGCGAAACCCTGATGCTCGATAAAACTCGACGCACGATTCTGTGGTTCGATCAATGCTATTCCACTTTCATTCTTACGAAATTTCCATCTTAAGGCAGTCAATATGCAATATCTTTTATGACAAATTCCTTCATATCTCTCGATTACAAACTCGACGTATGATTCCTCGTCTTTCAACTAATCCAATTACTAAACCAATTCAATTTCAAAATTCAATTTCTATTTCAACTTCTCGTTTATAAACTATATCTTATATCATCTCGGATGGAAATATCGTCAACTATAAACTTGTTCATCAAACGACAACAATCATTAATATCAAATTGGTTTTCCTTATTCGACTTTTCTATTGGCATTTAATCTCGTTTCTTCGTCTCTTATTAAAATTCCAATCTTCTTAGAATTCGTTCAAATTTTCCGGTTACAATCATTAACTAACAAGATTAACATATATTCAAATCATAGACCTAAATCATTATTCATTCTCGACTTATCGACGATTCCTCGTCTTTTAGCGAAAATTCGACATTCTCCGATTTCGCTCAAACTTTACAATATCGATCATCATCTATCTAGAATCACTAATACATAAACCATATACTCAAATCATTAATGAATTTCAACTTATCGACGAGTTTTCGTCTCTTATGATTTTTATTTTATTTTTAGAAAAATTCCAAATAATTATATAGTCATCCTCAAACATACTACATCCTATTTCTATTATCATAACATGCAAATCATAACATATACTACACCAAAACATTACTTCTTCATCTCTTACACTTCTATTTTTATTTTTAGAAAATTACCAATTAATTCATGTAATCATCTAACATCATATAGAACACTAATCCATCAATCAATCCTCAAGAAAATCGAACTACATCAAACCCCTAATTCCTCTATAAATTTCGGTATTAACAATAATATTAGGAGGGATGATTTCTTCATGATTTCAATCCATAAAACTAATCCTAAACATACTATATCATATATTAAACATAGATTCATCATCCTACTTCATTTCCAAAATTTCGAAAAAAATAAAGGTTGATGGAAAGAGTTTTTGTTCAATTCAATACGTAGAGGAAGTTCCTATCTTGTCGAATATGAACTTGGATCTAAGATCGATCGGTAGACGAGAGACTTGTGGAGCTTTGAAAAGCTTGAAGGATGTCTTTCAATGGAAGAAAGTGAGAGAGAAGAATGAAAGAGAGATTGGCGGTAGTGATGAGGGAGAAAGGAGGATGACTAGGTTAGTTACTATTACATAAAGTGAAGAAATATCTAACTTAAGGTGATGACTCATGTATGGCGATTTGTTTGTGATTTTTAAGCCGGAAATATCTCGTTTACGGGTCTAAAACGACGTTATAAAAATTGAAAAATAATTTCTTAGATGGTTACACTTTCGACAAAATTTAATTCGTCCGTTAGATTAGAAATAAATCACATACTCGGAAAGCATATTTCGTTTTTCAAAATCCGATAAAAGGTCGGGATAAGACAGTCCAAGATTCGCCCGGAAAAATCATAAAAACTGACTTTCTCCAGTGAACTCGTATCGAAGAAAAAGTGAATGTAAAGTCTGACGGTTTTTCGATCTGAGTTTTCGGACGAAAATTTTATCGGACGTGAAAACCCTAATACAGTAGTCGTTCGACCGACTTCTGGAATTTATTTTCAGAAACGGATTTCACCGTTAGTCTTATAATCGAAAATTCTTAACTTAGGCGTGCAAAGCCTTAATTAATAATAAAATTTAATTTTTCTCGACGTAAGAAATATCCGGGGAATTACATCCTACCCCTCTAACAAGAAATTTCGTCCCGAAATTTGCATATCTTCTTTAAACTATTCGGGGTACTTCTTTTTCATCTCTTCTTCGAGTTTTCACATGGATTTTTCTTGCCCGTGGTGACTTCATGTCACTCTCAGTACTCGTACTGACTTGCTTCTTAACTCTCGCACTTTTCGATCCAAGATCGATTGCGGCCTTTCTACACAACTTATCCTACTCAAGAATAACGTCTTGCTGGAGGATTACGTGTTTAAGATCGAACACGTACTTTCTTAAACGAGATACGCAAATATAATAAACATTCCATAGACTTGGCAACACGGCCAAATCTATACACATTAAAACTATCTTTTTCAAGATGTCAAATAATCACATAAATCTTTGTCTAAGCTTATACTTGACATGAAATTAATGATTCTTTTTAACAGAGAAATCTTAAAAAAACTTTATCTCCCTTTTCGAATTTAAGTTCTGATCAGCGTATATCACATAAGACTTTCGTCTTTTCTAAACTCCTTTCATTCTTACTCGAATCTGCTGAATGATCTCGATCATTTTACTGACCGTATCTGGTCCTAAGTTCTTTCTTTCACCTACCTTATTACAATAAGGTAGTATTCTAAACTTCTTCCTATACAAGGCCTAGTAAAGCGCAATACTTATCATAGTCTGATAACTTGTCGTACGCATATTCAACTAATGGCAAAATCTTTTTCCAATTCTCACTTAGATCCAATACTACCGTTCTTAGCATATCAACGAGCATCTGAATCGTTTTCTCGGATTGTCCATCTGTCTGGGGGTGAAAAGCGGTACTAAAGTTTTAGTTCGGTACCTAACTCCTTCTGCATAATGATCCAAAATCTCGATGTGAATTTGGCATCTCTATCGAACGTTACACTTCCATATTAGAATACTTAATAGTCGCAACATCCCTTGCGGTTATTGGCGTAAAGCATTCACTTGTTGACAAGCCCAAAACATCTTTCTACAAACGAGGCAACGTCTCGCTTCAAACCGTTCCACCAAAAATTCTTTCTCAAATCTTGATACATCTTCGTACTCTCTGGGTATGCTGTTTATGGCGTATTGTGAGCCTCACTCATGATATCGTTCTTCATTTCGTCGTCATTAGGGATATAAGGTCTACCTTCAAATAAAATCGCATTATCTGGTGCTTCGAAATAACCGTCTGGTTTATCCGTTCTTATCTTAAGTCGAAGCTTCTCAATCGATTCGTCCTTTCTCTGCGCACTTATGATTCTTTCACATAAGTCTGGTGTAGCTACGAGTGCAGCTATTTGGTTTGTTATTGTTTCAGGTGTATCCAGCACTTCTAAGTCCATTTTCTCAAATTCTCGTACGAGAGCTTCTTCCTCGATAAGAAGACATCCTAACTTGGTTTGAGTCTTGCGACTGAGCGCGTCAGCTACAACGTTTGCTTTTCCTGGATGATAGTTGCTTCCGCAATCATAATCTTTGACTAATTCGAGCCATCGTCTTTGTCTCATGTTCAATTCTTTTTGCTCGAAGAAGTACTTTAAACTCTTGTGGTCCGTAAAAATCTCAACCCTAACACCATAGAGATGGTGTCTCCAAATCTTCAGTGCATGCACGACGACTGCTAGTTCTAAGTTGTGGGTTGGGTACTCAACTTCATGAGGTCAAAGTTGTCGTGAAGCATAAGTTATCACCTTTCCGTCTTGCATCAATACACATCCTAATCCGTTCTTTGAAGCATCTGTATAGACCACGTATTCCTTATTCGCTTCTAGCAGAGCTAACACGGGTGATGTTGTTAACTTCTCCTTGAGTGTCTGAAAACTCTTCTCGCATTCGTCCGTCCATTTATACTTGTTTTCCTTCCTTAATAGTTGCGTCATAGGTCTAGCGATTGTAGAAAATCCCTCGATGAATCTCCTATAATAGCCGGCTAAACCTAAAAAACTCATAATTTCGTTCGGACTTGTTGGCGATTTCCAATCGCGTACTGCCTCTACCTTGGCAGGATCTACCTTGATGCCTTCTGCTGATACTGTGTGTCCAAGGAACATCACTTCCTTAAGCCAACACTCGCACTTACTGAATTTGGCGTAAAGCTTCTCAGTTCTAAGCGTTTCTAAAACTATTCTCAAGTGTTCCTTGTGTTCTTCCTCATTCTTGGAGTAAATGGGAATGTCGTCGATGAATACTAAGACGAATTTATCTAAGTACGGGTGAAAAATTCGATTCATGAGATCCATGAATACTGCAGGGCGTTAGTCAAACTAAATGGCATAACTTAGGAATTCATAATGGCCATATCTGGTTCGGAAAGCAGTCTTAGGTATGTCCTCGGGTTTGATTTTCAATTGATGGTACCCAGATCTTAAATCTATTTTTGAAAAGACTCATTCGCCCTTAATCTGATCAAAGAGGTCTTCTATCCTTGGCAAAGGATACTTATTCTTAAGGGTGATCTTATTTAGCTCTCGATAGTCTATGAACATCCTCATAGAACCATCTTTCTTTCTGACGAACAAAACAGGTGTTCCCCAAGGTGAAACACTCGGTCTAATGAATTCAAGGTCTAACAATTCTTGCAGCTGGATCTTAAGCTCTTCTAATTCTTTCGGTGCATGCTCCATATAGAATGGCGCAATTAATAGATAACCAATCGATCCCATGGATTTTATCTATGTCGAACATTTTATTACGTTCCGATTGCTTGCTATGATCTTAAAAAGACCCTAAGTTAAATTCTATATTCGAGAAAAACTAAGGAAGTGACGATAATTTCTCCTAAGGCGTGGTTATTCTTATTTTATGATTAGTGCACTCTGGTCTTACTCTTATAGTGTCGACAGGCACTAGAAATAACGAATGTAAAGTTCTTGTATGAGGCAGAATAATGACAAGGTAATTAAGAAGTTCGTCCTATACCTGCCAATTTTCCCTTACCCTTATTGCGCGCATCTTGTTTGATCGTGAAAGCCCTAGCGTTCTATTGCTGTTGGGCGTGCTACTGGAACTGCTGTTGGGTCATCTGCTGCTGTGGCTGTGCTCGAATCGCCCTCAAAGGCTGGGGCTGTCCATATTGATTTTGTCTTGCCCCTTGCAACGGTTTCGGGCATTCCCTTCTAAAATGCCCCTTCTGCCCACAGTTAAAGCAACTTCCAGAGTTTGCTTGACAGTTCCCGAAGTGTACCCTATTACACTTGGGATAGGCAGGAACGGTAGCTCTTCCTTGGTTATTTCCTCCTGGGTTGATCCTTTGTTGCCCTTGTGACTGACCTTGTTGGTTATTTCCTTTCCATGGTCCCGTTTGATTATTTTCTTGTAAGTACAGTCCCGACTGACTGTTTCCTTGCCATGGCTTCTTGCCATAATTGTTATTCGGGTTAGGCTGCTGATAGCCTTGCTGGTTTCCATTCCTCTGATTTCCTTGATTATTAGAGTGCTGATAGTAGCCACTATTGTTTCCTCATTCCCATTTTCGTTTTCCCTGGTAGTTATTATTGTTGTTATTGTAATAGCCTCGATTCTGGGTTGGGGCTGGTGCGGGTGTTATAGCTTTCCTTTCATCAGGCACTACGGCCTCCATCTCTAGGGCTCGCCCTAGTACCTCGATGTAGCTCAGTCCTCCATGACTAGCTAGCGCTATACCATACTCATGCTTAAGTCCCCCACGGAACTTCTTTGCTATCTTTTCCTCAGTATCCACCTGAGTAGGTGCATACCTTGACAATTCACAGAACTTGGCGTCGTACTCGGTCACTGTCATCTTTCCTTGTTTTAAATTATAGAACTCAGCCTTCTTCTGAGCTCTATAGGTCTTCAGTACATACTTATCGTATAATGCTTCCTTAAATTCTTCCCATGTAAAACGAGCCAGGTGCTCTGCAGGTACAACTTTCTGCCTAGCCTCCTACTAGTAGTCAGCTGGTTCGGAAAGCTGGAATGCGACACACGACAAACGCTCCTTATCAGTACATCTGAGGAGTTTAAAGATTTTCTCTATAGTTCGCACCCAAAGCTCAGCATCGCTTGGGTTACCGGTTCCTTTAAACACAGGTGGGTTTCGTTTGAGAAATAAGTCCTCAATATCACGATGGGGTGGTGGTGGAGATGGTGATGGTGGTGGAGGAGTTTCATGATATTCATGTTCCTCTTCTCTTTCAACTTGAGCTTGACGTCTACCACGTCCCCTGGGTCTACCAGGTCCTCTTCGGTTTACTACTCTTGGCGGCATTTTGAAACTATCGAAAACAGAAATTCTTATTAGCACTTTTGCTTTTAACCATTTACTTACTTACTTAACTTTTTTCTGACTTAGACAAGTTCACGGAAAATAAATAGTTAACAACTCTGATATTAGCTCTTTTAACCTTTTAACTTCCCAAGTTAAACAAGTTTATTTAACTAAACACGATTCGGAGAAACTTTCACAAAATTAAAGCCCACTCAAGGGGTCATATATATATATATATATATATATATATATATATATACATGTCAAAAAGAGTACTGAGTTTGCCTCCAACGAGGACTTACACAAAACTAGACTTCAACGAGTTTAAGCTAGGCTAACTGCCTACCTATGTACAGGATGCATTAACATACTGCATTTTCTGTACCTACTAGAAGTACTAGAACGAAAACGATCCATAAAACTTTGTATCCGCATAGAGTACTACAAAAAGAAGTCTACTGATCCGGCTATGCACAAGGCAGGGAAAAATTACTACTACGCGTCTAAAACGCTCTGCTTAACAAGCGGCGGTCGAGTCAGTGTTGCCTTCTACGGCCTGAAAATCCTCGGAGTCCTCCTCCGGGTCCTCCTCAGGGTCCTCCTCTGAATCTGAATCAAAGACAAGCTGAAGTGCCTCGTCAACCCTCAAGGTAGTGCCGTCCGAAAGTACAAGTGGTGGTGGCGCAGATATCTCTGAAACGGTCCTCTCGTAGTCTGAAACCAAGTAGTCCAAACTGGTCTCTACTGTCCTCTTCTTCGGAGGCAGCAGGTGCTCGGGAGGTGAACTAGACTCGTATTCCTCTGTAGAACGGACCCTGGATGTCCTGCCTCAAACTCTCCTCGGACCCTCGCCAACTCTGCACAGATCTCCTCAAGTGGTCTAAATGGTAATGGAAATTCTATCATAGTAGCAAGCTCCGTGCCAATCTCTAGGTATCCTGTCTCTGGAACTAACTCCTCACTGGGTTCAAGGACTAGTGGCAACTCTAACAGTGCGGCCATCTTTGGATCCACGTCCAAAGGCTCAGGCTCTGGCTCTGGAAAATGACGGTAGGGGTGGTGCTCCTGAATAGGTATTGACACTATGAATCTGCTCTGAAAGAAACGCTCGTGTACGGCGAGAGCGAATCCTGAGAAATCTCCTATCGGCTCAGTGTCATCGCCGAACAGTGCAAGGAAGTAGCAAGACATATCATGTGCCCATCCGCGCCACTCATCTGGTAGTCGAACAATCAAATCTGCTATAGCCTGACGCTCTGTAACACTGTGTCGGGCTGCATGGTAAAGTGCGGAAAAGTTACTAACTATCTGTCCAATGTCATCACTTGGGCCTGCCTCGTAGTCACGATACTCATCCAGTATCTCATCTGCCCAAGTACGCTGTGGCGGGAATTGATTCTCCTGAGTCATGTCACTACTAGAAGCCATCCTACAAGGTTTTTTTAGAAACACGGATCAGTAACTGGTACGATAATAACTTATCTTAAGGAAATTCTTAAATTTACAATTAGAATACTCCATTATTCAATTGTAATCCCACCAACGCTTAACAATAACTTATCTTAACATCTAGCAATTTTCAAGAAATTGCACTTAAACAACACATATAAACAAAATTATTTCACACGATTTCTTTCCATTCTTTCAACTTATTAACTTATTCATCCTCATTCTTCTTTATTTTATTTCCTTAAAAGGAAATTCTTACAGCTTTCATTTATAAAAACAAGTCGACTCCAACGAGTCTGTTGTTCATGTCACTTTACGCACGTGACATTCGTTTATTTATTTTGATTCTCTTTATTCTATCCTTTCCGATCGGATCGCCTCTTTTCGAAATCATTTGGAACTAACGCTTCTTAAAACGTCTATGTTCTCAGGGAATCGGAAGAATCCTTAGAGCAACAGTCTAAGTTCTCAGAGAATCGGGAGAAATCTTAGAACAACGGTCTAAGTTCTCATATCAACATACTTTTCAATAATAAAGAATTTAACTCAAATAATTTCAAGTATTTTCATCAAGTATAGTACTCATACTTTCACATAATTCACATACTTTCACAAAGTATAACTTTTATACTTTAATCACATTCATACTTGGCATACTTTATTCACATCAAACTTGCATACTTAATCAAAAATTTCTTCTTAAAAGAAATCATACTTCTGAAATTCTTTCCTTACTTTCCTTCTTTGGTTGAGTCGACGTAGCGGGAGGTTAAGTTGTCGTCTACACTCTTAAACTTAGTGTTACGACCTAACTTTACTTAAAAGAAGACTTGGGTGTAGAGTATATGCAAATACTCTATCTTACTACTCGAAAGAAACTTGTATACAGAGCAGAAACGATTGCTCTGATACCACTCTGCCACAGCCCCAAATTCCGAGGGACGGCAAAGCCGGGGTGCGACTAGGGATTAGACTAAAGAAGCGGGGAAGAAGGGGGAATAAATAGATAAACAAACATTTATAACAGAAAATACTATGAACTGGACTTTATTGAAATAAAGAGAGTCGACCTTGAAGGATCGCTCGACAAAGTAGTTCTCAAAAGGGAACTAAGTTCATTGTACGGGACTTAGACAAAAAGATATACAATAACTCAAAAAGAAGAGTTTGGCAGCGGAAAGCGTAAAGCTTGACATACAGTTCTTCATTCTAATTACACCTTTATACTCCTTACTCAACCTCCACCGCTCCCGTCACTCAACGTGCACATTTATAAAACATATGGAGGGCTAAGTATAAACATACTTAGTGGGCACGTTGCCAAAAACATATCATAAGTATAGATTAATCAGGCATCTTATAAATAGCGCATCGGGGTTTTTCATCAAATACCCGTGCCTATTAAACATTTTCTTTCACTTTTCACAATATAGCTTGCAAGCATTTTTCTGACAGATGTTACGTTCGATTTGCCCAACATTCCTCACCGTGGCTGGCTATCCCTCAACAGGGTACCACACACACCGGCTACCGTGTACACAAACTCTGGAAAGTCCCCCTTGTATACTAACTCAGAGTACAATCGATTTAGTTAGCCCCATTGTATCTAACTCATAAATTCTGGAAAGCAGTCGGCTAACTCAGAATGGCACAAATGAACTCACATAAAACAAATATTTTCATGCCTTGAAAATCACTTTAAAATACAGTTATAAAAGCTGTAAATAAAGATTTTCGAGCATCGCTCATTTTATTTCGTATATAGAAAAGCCCACCTCAACGATTACAGAACTACAACACGAGCTTCCGTCTTTGGTCTTCCGCCATGTCTTCTAAACTCGACTTTCTCCTTTGAACGTAAATAATAACACTTTAATAAGCGGTCAAGACTTTTAGGCCTTTGCACTTTAGCTACATTCTTTGATTAACGAATAAACGAGACTCGATCAATTCTCGTTTTAGAAACTGACTCGGCTCATTACTCGACACTTAGGTCAGTAGAGAAATGGAAGTTGATAGCTTATAACGACTTAAAAGTTCAAAAGGAACGAAGTTGAAAAGGATTCAACTAAAGAAATTAGGTTTACTTAAGTCTCTGCACAAAGCAGAGGTTCTAGAGTTCATACAGAACAGGTTCCTTCGAAACAGGGGATGTGCTCTGTATCAAACGAAAGCCACGGGTGTCTAGTTTACTCTTTACGGATCTCAATTTTGTTAAGCGAGCTAAAAGTTATGATAGTTTCCGTGCAAGGTCGCAAAACAGTCCGCGCGAAATCCTAATGCTCGATAAAACTCGACGCACGATTCCCTAGGTTCGATCAATGCTATTCCACTTTCATTCTTACGAAATTTCCATCTTAAGGCAGTCAATACGCAATATCTTTTATGATAAATTCCTTCATATCTCTCGATTACAAACTCGACGTATGATTCCTCGTCTTTCAACTAATCCAATTACTAAACCAATTCAATTTCAAAATTCAATTTCTATTTCAACTTCTCGTTTATAAACTATATCTTATATCATCTCGGATGGAAATATCATCAACTACAAACTTGTTCATCAAACGACAACAATCATTAATATCAAATTGGTTTTCCTTATTCGACTTTTCTATCGGCATTTAATCTCGTTTCTTCGTCTCTTATTAAAATTCCAATCTTCTTAGAATTCGTTCAAATTTTCCGGTTACAATCATTAACTAACAAGATTAACATATATTCAAATCATAGACCTATTACATTATTCATTCTTGACTTATCGACGATTCCTCGTCTCTTAGCGAAAATTCGACATTCTCCGATTTCCCTCAAACTTTACAATATCGATCATCATCTATCTAGAATCACTAATACGTAAACCATATACTCAAATCATTAACGAATTTCAACTTATCGACGAGTTTTCGTCTCTTACGATTTTCATTTTATTTTTAGAAAAATTCCAAATAATTATATAGTCATCCTCAAACATACTACATCCTATTTCTATTATCAAAACATGCAAATCATAACATATACTACACCAAAACATTACTTCTTCATCTCTTACATTTCTATTTTTATTTTTAGAAAATTACCAATTAATTCATGTAATCATCTAACATCATATAGAACACTAATCCATCAATCAATCCTCAAGAAAATCGAACTACATCAAACCCCTAATTCCTCTATAAATTTTGGTATTAACAATAATATTAGGAGGGATGATTTCTTCATGATTTCAATCCATAAAACCAATCCTAAACATACTATATCATATATTAAACATAGATTCATCATCCTACTTCATTTCCAAAATTTTGAAAAAAATAAAGGTTGATGGAAAGAGTTTTTGTTCGGTTCAATACGTAGAGGAAGTTCTTACCTTGTCGAATATGAACTCGGATCTAAGATCGATGGGTAGACGAGAGACTTGTGGAGCTTTGAAAAGCTTGAAGGATGTCTTTCAATGGAAGAAAGTGAGAGAGAAGAATGAGAAAGAGATTGGCGGTAGTGATGAGGGAGAAAGGAGGATGACTAGGTTAGTTACTATTACATAGAGTGAAGAAATATCTAACTTAAGGTGATGACACATTTATGGCGGTTTGTTTGTGATTTTTAAGCCGGAAATATTTCGTTTACGGGTCTAAAACGACGTTATAAAAATCGAGAAATAATTTCTTAGATGGTTACGCTTTCGACGAAATCTAATTCGTCCGTTAGATTAGAAATAAATCACATACTCGGAAAGCATATTTCGTTTTTCAAAATCCGATAAAAAGTCGGGATAAGACAGTCCAAGATTTGCCCGGAAAAATCATAAAAACTAACTTTCTCCGGTGAACTCGTATCGAAGAAAAAGTGAATGTAAAGTTTGACGGTTTTTTGATCTGAGTTTCGGACGAGAATTTTATCGGACGCGAAAATCCTAATACAGTAGTCGTTCGACCGACTATTGAAATTTATTTTCAGAAACGAATTTCACCGTTAGTCTTAGAATCGAAAATCCTTAACTTAGGCGTGCAAAGCCTTAATTAATAATAAAATTTTATTTTTCTCGACGGAAGAAATATCTGGGGTATTACACTAGAACTCTTTTTGTGGCAGAAAAGTGGAATTTTTGAGGTGAAGAGTAGAATTTTTGAGGTGTAGAATAGATTTTGGTGTGAATGATGAATGAATTGAAGATGTATTTATATGTGAAGAATGGAATATAATCGTTTGAATTTTTTTTATTTCTAAAATAAAAAAAATAATCGGACCAATGAGGACACTTCACGTGTCCCCGAAATTACACGATATGAGGTCGAGAGCGGTATCGATAAAACGACACCACTCTCGACACCGGTGGGTCGATGGAGCCACAACGACATCTACACTACAAGGTCGAAGGAGGTGGTATCAAGCGGGGGATCTCCCAACAATTAACCCCGTTGTGCATGCTCTTAAGGGTCTAATTTATAACATCAATTTTTTTTAGTACAGCTAGAAGTTTGGAACTATTAAAGTAAGATTTGGGCCGAATTCATAAAGACAACGATTAATATCATTGGTAATTTTAAACATAGCCTCCATTTTACTCTTTATAGCCCTTTAATTAAAAAAAATAATTAAAATCATGTTAAATGTACAATTTTATCCCTATAACCAAATAATTATAATTAACAAATAACTAAAATTTTGAAAATTGGAATTTGTTTAAGGATCAAGTTTTCATAGCCCACCAAACCAAAACACACGAAAATTTTACAATCTGCATAACATAACCCCCAAAATATTAAATATCCAATCCCAGAAACTTGAAGAAAATCAAATAAAAATTATGACTTATTTAAGGTTTGTCTCGTCCCATTTATACTTTTCCGAGTTCCTAACCTTTCTCATAAAGATTAACATTGATTCAGTTGTTCATGTTTGATGAATCAAAACCCGAAACAACAGAACTTGAAGAAAATAAAATCAAAATTTGGGCCCTAGAATAATCCCTGCACCAGTTAGTGACTTAGCATTGGCCACAATACTGTTTCGTTTCGTGGCAACTTAACGTCTTTCATATAAGAGATGTCAATTTTGTCATCAGAATTATTTGCCCTAATGGTGACGTTGAATTCTGACAAAATTGGCTTAGCCAACGTTAGATAAATCCACTTAAAAGGTAGAGCACTCTGAGGCTATTGTCGATCATGATTCATGGATAGAATGTTTATGATTCTTAAATGTATGGATCGCTCTTTATGTATTGGGGCATTCATTGGGCTATGATTCTCGTGTTGATATCGGAAGAGAAATAAAACAGATTACGGGATGTATTATTAAGAATTATTTTAGTTATTAGTTAATTGTATTTGTCACATCCCGGTTCCCATAAACCGAGATGCAACAGAGGGGAATAAAGAAGCGGGAAAAAAAGGGGCTTACTTTTTGCGCATATAACAATTTATTCACAAATTTAATGAAGTGCGGCGACCAAACCGCGCTACACCCATTAAAATAAAAATATGGGGTAAACCTGTGTTTAGCATAACAAAAGGAGTCAAACATCCACTTCATCAAATGGTATTACCATGAGTGAGTGGGAATTCGAGCGTCCAAGAGAAGCTGATCACAAGGCACTCTCAATCAAAAGCAGTAAATAATGCAAGAGAATAGACAACAATAATTTATAGAATAGTTAACATATATCTACATATGTCAAAAAGATTTAACTACTATTGTTTCAAGACATTATTCAGAGTAGTTTATTTGTATAACACAGCGAAAATAAATAAACAGTAGCAACCCCCGCCTCAGTCCTGCGCCTCACCACCTGCCTCCAATCCTAAAAACATTTGAAAACATTTGGGCTGAGTACAAAAACACTCAGTGGGTGATGCCTTGACATTTTATAAACCAGCAATTTATCCATTTAATAGTGTAACAGATGGTTTTAGAAATCAAAGCCTCATCTGAATACACAAAACATAATTTTCATGGGCATGTGTAGTTCCGACTGATTACTCGAGATCCCGGACCGCATGTCGCCGACAGATCTAAACTAGTACTCGGGACAGAGTCCCTGAAGTAACATAGTTAACTTTCATAGATCAGGAGCCTTAGCTCAAGACCGCTAACTACAATACAATGGAGATCAAACCATTGCATTGCAACCGGGTGCGCACAATACTCAGCTAATACCTATGTACTCACTGAGTATCTCGATCGATTAACTAGAGTAATAATTTGGAACACACATAAAAAGTTTTATGGATAATTGCATTTTGACATAATATAATGGGTCTAGCACCCAAATATTTACTTTGAAAACTTTTACCCACTTGATAGAGAATTCAATGCTGGACATTAACACCAAGACATCATGATCACATAAGCAGATACGACGAACTTATGTTGTAAGATAAATGAGAGAGAATAGAAAACTGAACGATGAAAATGAAAATCTTAAGCGCCTATTTATAGGAAGAAACAAGCAGTTGTGCAGTAAGCTACTGCTATGCAGAAGCAGCTGAGCAATAAGCTGCTGCGAGGCGGAAGCTACTGCAGTGCAGAAGCAGTTGCAAAGCAGAAGCTGTTGAGCAGTAAGCTGCTGCGAGGCGGAAGTAGCTGCGCAGTAAACTGTTGCAAAGCGGAAGCAGCTGGGAGGCAAAATTAGATGTGCAACAACTTACGTTTTAAAACCTTTAAATGTGTCTAACTTTTTTATGCGAAATCCTTTTTGAGCAAACTCAACACCTATAGACTCATAATAAAATACTCTACACAACGACTATAAACATGATATTCCATATATAACTATTAATTAGCAAATATTATAAAATTAATTACTAATATCGCATTGACAATGTAATAGAATGTATTATTTCATATTTATATATGTGATTATATGCAACCTGTTATAAAATTATTTTGGCTATAATTATACGTCTCATTAGTTTATTAATAAGTTAATTCCAAAATTTGATTTTATGAAATTAGAAAGATTATTCTGGAGTGTAAATACTTCTATAATATTATAAGAGGGTTCTAAAACACTTAAGACAACTAGAGAGGTTATCGAGAAAATTTGGGATATTACAGTATTATTTGGGGCTATAGGGATAAAATTGTACCGTTATAATATTTTTAATTATTTTTTTATTTAAGGGACTATATTGAGTAAAATATGGGCTATGTTTAGAATTACCCTAATATCATAAAATGTGGGCTATGTTTAGAATTACCCTAATATCAAGTGTCTAGTTGGACTAAAAGAGTGTTTGACTAAGCTTATAAACTACTTAACACAATTTATAAGCTCTTAAATTCTAACTAGTGAATAACTTATAAACTGTTTTATGAAGCTTATTAACTCACCCAAACACTCTCTAAAACAATTCAAACAACCAAAATTTTCACGCTGCAAATCGACCTGAGTTAGCCGGACAGACCAAGCACGCAAGGCGAATGAACAGTTCAAATTGGGCCCATGAGGAAATTTGTTGGGCCTTTATATGCCGTTTTTGATCATTTTTTAAATGCAATTTAGGTGTGACGAGTGTTCCACATACTTTAAATAATGATTATTCTCTTTGTCTCGTTATTTTTGTATTGTATTCTGTTAATTGTTACTTAATTCTTGATATATTTTCTTTTAGGAATTAAGAGTTATTAAGATCCTATTTGAATTACTAATGTGACCTTTATTTCTCTTAATTATTACTCCATCTTTCATTATTATTCCTCTCATTTTTTGTGCCGTTTACTATTCATTATTTTTACCACTTTATTTCATTATTTGTACTCATATTATTTCGCTATTTAACTATTTCAACAGTAAAAATTCATTTTTTATTTCACTGTTTGTACTCTATTAATTACTCAATGAAAAACTACACCAGAACATCTCCTATTCTCAATTTCTTTCTTCATAATACCCGTGTCCAAAACAAATGAGATAAGAATAACGGACGAAAGGACTACATATCATCCTCTTCATATAACAAAATAATGTAGCTACACACAGTTTTTTTTTTTTTTTTTTTTAAAACAGCTACACAAAGTTTTGTGAATAATGTTAAATTTTGTTTCTCAATTCGAGAATATCTTCTGAAATGTTCTAATGAAAAAAATAATTTTTACAATTTTAAAGTTCGTTTATTTAGAAGAATAAAGATATCCGGCCACACTGTGGCCGGCCACACGCGTAAAAAAAGGAAAGTTGACTATAAAAATGGAAATAATCATATTTCCTCTTTAGGGTTTATGCTTCTCAATTAGGGTATATTTCCATTTTAAAAACATATATTACTATTTTTAGCTCGTGTGGCTGGCCACAGTGTGGCCGAATATCATTACCCTATTTAGAATTAGATTATGGAGAATTTACTTTCATTTTTCTTTCAGCGTAAGTCTTTTTTTTTTATTTTTATTTTAAAGAGAAAAGCGTAAGTTTTTCATTGCAAAGGAGCAAGTGAGAACTTACGAATTGGGCCACATTTAAACCCCATAGAATGGGATAATAAAGTGTGAAATAATTTAGTCCATTATAAATTGGGCCCAATTGAGCCCACGAGGGATAGTTGTGAAGTACAAAACCCTAGGTTAAAGTTAGTCCTCATTCAAAACAGAAACGCCTCGCAAGCAGAACCTCAGCTACTGAAGAACAGCGGCATTTGGCGGCGGCGCACGGCGGAGATCTGCTTAAATCACACCGTAATTACTTGTCTCCTCTGCTATTACATTTGCAAATAAATAGTCAGTATTCGTGATTCAGTTCGGGTTGAATCGAAAATTTAGATTAATTTATCTTCGTTGTTTACAGAAAAATGGCGGACAAGGCAGTTACCATCAGAACACGGAAGTTTATGACTAACCGTCTGCTTTCGAGGAAGCAATTTGTACGTGACCTCGTCACTATTTTTCCCTGGTTTGTTTTATATTATTGATTTTTGCTGTTAAGTTCATTTTCATTGAAACGTGTTCTCTGTTTGTGATTGTGTGTAGATCATAGATGTTCTGCACCCAGGAAGGCCTAATGTCTCCAAGGTTTGATCTCCCTTAATTTTTATTATTGTTATTTAGCTTAATCTCTGATGTTTTCTTTTTTCCTTTCTCTTTTAAATGATTATGTGACTTCTCTGACGCAAATGAACTACATATACAATATTAAACACCATCTACATCATAGAAATTCTCTGTTCTTACCTATTTTTAGTTATTCGGAAAGAGTTCACCAAGTAAAATTAATAAATGCACTAATATTTTGATAGTGGCCTTAGAGTTGCTTGACTATATCTGACTAAATTATACATTTTCTTTTGATGCAATGAGAAAATGGGATGCTTTGTTTAGCACCGAAGGACTAAGCATAAGGGTTATTGTATTCAGTATTTGTATTGATGTGTTTTTCTTTCTCTGAGAAATGATGGATACCGTAGGTTGTTTGATTTCGTTTGTTTTTTCATTGTTATTGTCTTCACGTGGTTCTGTATTTTGTTGCTTTGAAGGCCGAGTTGAAGGAGAAGTTGGCAAGAATGTACGAGGTTAAGGATCCAAATGCTATCTTTGTGTTCAAGTTCAGAACCCACTTTGGTGGTGGCAAATCAACAGGGTTTGGCCTGATCTATGATTCTGTTGAGAATGCAAAGAAATTCGAGCCTAAGTACAGGCTAATCAGGGTAACTATTTCCAGTTTATTCCACATTTAGTCTTGTATTGCAGGTCATCGTACATACATCAATTAGTTGCCTAGATTTGTTCAGATGTTCAGTCATGGCATGCGATAACAAGTTGAAGAATATATGACTATATATATGGAGCCACATGTTATTTATTCCAACATAGTTGTTTGACCATTGCATGTCAATAGGAAGATGCGAAGATTTTGATTGGTAGTTTTTGTATTCTTTTTTATGAATAAAATATCATCTTCTGTTGCCATCAATCATTCTAAAAAGGTTACAAGTTTCTGATCTTTTCTTGTAAACTAATTTATTCTTTTTAGTTCTTTTCGACAATGTGAAGGAAAAATTGTTACCAGATGGTCTATGAACCTGTATGACAGTCAAGTGACTGAAGTGTATGCTGCTTATCCTTGTACTTTGATCATTTATAAATGCGGATTTGTGTCGTTTGCAGAATGGTCTTGATACCAAGATCGAGAAGTCGAGGAAGCAGATGAAAGAAAGGAAGAACAGGGCGAAGAAAATCCGTGGTGTCAAGAAGGTGCAATATCTCTAGACTTTGTTTCAAATTTTCTATCCTTGTTATATAAGTGAAAGTTTGCCATGCTCCTCAAGTCTGGAGTCCACACAAATTTTAGCAGTTTTTTTTTACATAGTATTGTTTAATCTTTTTTGCTTGTGCTAATAATGCTGTACATGTATTTTGCAGACAAAAGCCGGAGACGCTGCCAAGGCTGGCAAGAAGAAATGAGTTTGTGATATTGTACTTTTTTGGTTTTGGAATTGTGATGATTCTCATATGACAATATTTTTGCTTTTCCTTTAGGGTTAATTTAGCTCCTCTTTTATAATGTTAAAGCGGCACAATTTTTGTGGATCTTACTATGTCTCGAACTCTTGTGTTATATCTACCATTTCTTCTTTGCAGACATTTTCTTCCTTTGCAGAGTATTATTTATTCCTCTTTATTGTACTTTGGTTGCTCTGAAATCTCATCGCCCCTCATTTATGTCCCTAAATTTACAATAGTGTTTGTTGATTTCAAATTGTTTCCATAATTGTTAAAAGTGTTGGTAGGAATTCTTTTGCTGATTTCTTAACGTTTACAATGATGTTTTCGCACCTACACGTACGCAAGAATACTGCTGAGGTTTTCATGTCACCATTGATTTCAAGTACCTTCCATTATCTTCTTGTCTTGCTATTTACTCCCTCCGTCCCGTTCAAGTTGGCCAATTTCTTTTAGGCACGGGGATTAAGAAGTGTAGTGAATAAAGTGATATAAATTATTTTTTAATTGATAAAGTAGTGTTGAAGTGACATAAAGTGGTGCTGAAATGATATAAAGTGAATAAAGTGATTTCTTAATTTTTGCCAAAAAAGGAAAGTGGCCAATTTGAACGGGACATCCAAATAAAAAAGGTGGCCAACTTGAACGGGGCAGAGGGAGTATATAAAACCTTATTTTGGATTTGTTTTTCAGGGAGAGTTGGCCAAAGTAGGGAAATTAAATTTTTACGGATAAATCAAAATAATCAAAATTGTTTGAGGCTTATGCTGGGGCCTTACTCTCTATAGCGTATTCCTCCTGATAATCAAAATAATTAATCACCAAAAAAAAATCAGATTTTCTAAGCAACATTGCGTGTTGGTAGCAAAATGGCCAGCCGCGAAGCGAGAGAAGTTATACGGTTTTACCGTTTCAGAGTCGTCTCCTTGTATTAAAACTTGTTTGAGGCTTTTCCTACTTCGAATTTTAGGTTTTTTTTAAGTTTATTTAGGAGAGTGCTACTTATTAGTCAACTTTTTGTACAATTAAATTAAATTAAGTTATTAATATTGATTTAATAAAACTAAACTAAATAGAGTGCTAAAGCCTAAAGGCAGTACTCAAATACTTTTACACCAGATTTGGATAGAGAAATAAATTAGGTCGTAAAATCCCAATTTTCAGAAGTAAAAAGAAAAATATACTACTACTACTTAGACTAGCCACAATGGTTGTCTCGATGGCCTTTTCAAGACATCCGAGTCATCGAGACAGCCCGGTGCAAGCCCAAGCAGGTCGAGCATGTCCCGCCGTGTCGAGCCGTTTCGATGTGGCGCGTGCGGGACACACACTCGACTTAAAAAAAAAGAAATGGGTGCAATGCACGCGCCCAACATTAATATTTTTTAAATTCCCAACAGCTTTAAACGGCGAATTTCAGTCGATTTTTGTTTTTTATTTTTTTATTTTTAAAATTTTCACCTATAAATACCCATATCTTCCATCCATATTTCTCTACACCAAATTCACATTCCTCTTCTTTTCTCTCAAGTTTTTCTCTCTATTTTTCCATCAAAAAAATGTTTTCCTCGTCGATTTCCTCTCTCGACTATTCATCTCACAACACTTACGACGAGATTATCTCGCTTGTCAACAACGTACAAGAAGCTTTAAGTTCGACGGAGTGCCACAAATAAAAAGAAGAAAGAGAAGATGACAGTCCTATGGCGCGATCATGAGGCGGTTTGCCAGCAGTTGAACGCCGACTACTACAATGACAATCCCACTTACGACCTTTCATTTTTCAGCCGGCGTTTTCGGATGCAGAAGCATTTATTCATGAAGATTTGCACGACGTTTGAGCATAATGGGGGCTGACGTTGGTGCAAAAATGCACAATGGCAATTCAGCAACTAGCCATCGGTGGTGCACCGGATGTCTTTCGATGAGTACTTGAAGATCAGCGATACGACAGGCCGTCAATGCCTTCGGAAGTTTTGCAAAGCTGTCATCGAGCTTTTCGGTGATGTGTTCTTGAGGAAGCCAAATTCTCAAGACACCGCTCGGTTGTTGTAGATGCACAAGGAGAGGAATGACTTTCCAGGGATGCTCGGGGGTCTTGACTGTATGCATTAGGCCTGGAAGAATTGCTCCAAAGTGTGGGCGGCTGCCTACACACGAGGAGATGTGGGCGTAACGACCTTAATTCGTGAGGCCGCGACGTCTCAAAATTTATGGATTTGGCATGCTTTTTTTTTTTTTAGTAGTAGGCTCCAACAACGATATCAACGTTCTCAACCAGTCACCTTTATTCGCTAACATTGTTGAAGATAGGGCTCCGACGTGCAAATTCGTTGTGAACAGAAAGCATTACGACATGAGTTACTACTTACTACTTAACCAATGGAACCCTTGTTGGCCAACACTGATCAAAAGTCCCCCGGTTCCAATGGACCTGAAGTCGACGCGATTCAAGAAGATGGAGGAAGTGACGAGGAAGGATATCGAATAGGCGTTCGAAGTTCTTCAAGCCCGATGAGGAATTATCAGAAATCCGGCTCGAAACTGGTATAAGAAGCACCTCGAGAACATCATGTTTACTTACATTATTTTGCACAACATGATCATTGAAGGCGAGATAGAGGATGCTGAGAATTGGAAGGACGATGGAAGCATCGACGTCGAGTGATGTGCACCGGCAGCCCACTTCGTTGTCCTTAAAAAATTATCTCAAAAGGGAAGATGTTTGAGAGATACAAAGAAGTACCACCGGCTCACTAATGATTTAATGGAGCATTTTTTAGTCTGAATTGGACCTCTTCAAGACTATAATTTTTTTTTAATTTCAATTAATGTATTTTTTTTTCAATTAATGTATTGTAGTAGGATTTGTTTGAATTAATGAAATTCTCGAATTTTCGATTAAAATTAATTCAAAATGAACATTCAGAAACTAATTAGATAAAGACAACATGGAGACAGTCCTACTGCAGGTGATTGTCTTTATTTGAGCCCCATTAGAGATGGAGTGGGTAGTCTTATGACTCGTATGTATATCAGGTATGGATATTAATATGGCTCATATCTATACCCTATGTTTGGTATATCAATATATGAATATCAAATTGATATAATTGATATGCTAATTTTCAATATTTTAATATATCAATTTTTACTAGTACATGACTAATATATATATCTCTATCTTCATTCTTACTTGATTTTAATCGATATCTTGAACATATCAAACACGAATTTATATTTTAATCTGATATTGATACCTTATATCTGATATATTGAGTATGATTATCAAACGGGCTTGTTAATTATTTCCTTCCGAAAACCGAAAAAAAAGAAAAGCGTATCAATTGACGACTATTATCTCCTTCTCCGCGGGCCCACCCGGCAAAGGAAAATACGCGAGTCTAAATGAAATTTAGTCGAAGTCATGGGTCCAGAGTGCAAATTTAATCTGCTATATATTAAAAACAACGTTTTAGGGTTTCACTTCTCTCAAAACTCACTCATAGTCATAGCGGAGCAGCCGTCGAAGGACGAAAAACACAGTAGCTGCTCGATTCCAAACCCCAAAGATGGTGAAATTCTTCGTTTCTATTTGTGATATTACTATCCCTTGGGATTGTGTAATCATCTTCATTTCTAACTCAGGTTGTTTTATTTTTCCGAACTGCAGTCTCTTGTAGCCAATGAAGAATTCCAGCACATTCTGCGTGTGCAAAACACAAACGTTGACGGAAAGCAGAAGATCATGTTCGCCATGACCTCAATCAAGGGTATCGGCCGCCGTTTCGCTAACATAGTCTGCAAGAAGGCCGATGTCGATATGAATAAGAGGTTCGTTTTCTCTCTCTATATTGTTTGGCTTTCTCTCAATCTCCCTCGCTTCATTCGCAGTTCTTTTCCTATGTTATTTTTTTTATGCGCAGTTGAAATTAGCTCGAAACGGGATTCTCTTAGGTGGAAATGTGGACTTAGGACTTGATTTTTAATGTTGCAATTTTTTGCATGTAATTTGTTTATATTCTTTTCTGTGTTCTGTTTGGCTAATCGAATTGCTGAAGCAATCTTCTAATGGATTTTGTTTGTCTAACTTCGCGTGGAGAAAATGTAATTAGCATTGTTGATTCGATCTCTTGTTATAGTTGTGCTAAACATACGAAAACGTATCCGTCGTTTGCTCTACACTGTATTAGATCCATTACAATACGAAAACGTATCCGTCTAGGATTATGTGTGTATCAATCTATTAATTACGAATAAACAAGTGATAGGATCTCCGTTATGTTTTAGGTTGCTGATTTCTGCATGGTTTCCGTTAATGTTCTTATGCATTGAGCCCATATCAATGTCATTTTGTTTTCTTACTGATTGTGGCTAATTTTCAATGATCGTAATCTGGTTGTGATATTCTGTACTTTTTATTGTTTGAAGGTTGGAACTCATTCCCTTTTGTTTCAAATACATCATATTAGTATGCTTATTAGCAATAAGGAAAAATCCCAAATTTGCACGGTTAAAAGTTGGTTCATGAGTACCATATCCAGAATGAACATTTCACAACTACATTTGTATGTAACTTTTAATTAAGTTTCCTACTTTCTAGAGACTGATCTTGCATTCCTAGACCTTTTACTTCGCTGCATTTTGTTGTTTCTGTTTCCAAGTATTCTTATTGTTGGAATGCTTTGGGAGCTTTACCTTTCTCTTGTCTTCATTGTCATGGGGCAAGCAACCTGAACTTTTACTGTTCTTTTACAGGGCTGGTGAACTTTCTAATGCTGAAATCGACAGCTTGATGGTTATTGTGGCCAATCCCCGTCAGTTCAAGATCCCTGATTGGTTTCTCAACAGAAAGAAGGATTACAAGGATGGCAAGTTTTCCCAGGTGACTTCAAATGCTCTGGACATGAAGCTCAGGGATGATCTTGAGCGTTTAAAGAAAATCAGGTGTGATTTTAGACTTGAGATCATGTCTTAATATCCAAGCATGCCCTTATTTATTTGTTGTTCTTTTTGCTACTTTCAGAAACCATCGTGGTCTCCGTCACTACTGGGGTCTTCGTGTGCGTGGACAGCACACCAAGACTACTGGTCGTAGGGGAAAGACAGTTGGTGTCTCCAAGAAGCGATGAGCGTATCTTTACATCTATATCAATCTTATGGATACTTCTATTCTGTTTTAGGCTTTTGCAAACAGATGAGAGATTACATGAACAGGCTCCGGTTTTCATTGTTTTGGATTTAAGTTTGTTTTCCAGTATTAATTTTGATCATGGTGTTTCAAGACTCAGCAGTTTGGGAAGGAACTAGAAACTGTGTTCTTTGCTTTTCTATTAGAAAAGGTCGTAATCTGTTTGTGATGCTGAAAAAAATGGATTACAAATCGTATTGGGTCGTGGGTAGCTACCGAACAGTATTATTGATTTCATGCTTATCTGAATGAGCTGCTCGTAAACTGCACAAGTTCTAGTGCTCAACTGAGCTTTTCTGTAGGCAGACTTATTTTCATTCTCTCCACAGTAGACGTTGATCCCAAACATACGGATAGGAAAATGTATATAAGTTCTAGCTAGTTTATGAGCGTCGACAATTGATTTATGCCTTAGGTGTTTGATTCTAACTCTAAAAAAATAACCTAAACTTGAAATCATTTACTCTATGAAGGATGATTGCATCGGCTACTTCTTGATCCAGGAGAGAATTTCATACACTCCCGTCATCTGCAGCCCCGGGACCAAGAGAAATACTCAAAATTCCTTTTGTTGTCTCTTCGCCAAACAACCATTCCACCAACTCTGTATCCCTCCGACACGATTCAACCTGCATTACTTCACAAACTCATATTTAGCAAATTTGGATCATGAACAATAGAGATATAGAACTCTCCATCCTTGCGTAACCAAGGATCATGAAAATCTTGATATTTGCTCCATTTCCAACTTTCCAACGTAGTCCCCTCCACAATCTCTTGGAAAGACCAAATGTTCCTCCAAATAATAATTTTGAGTTTTAGAGACAATACATGAGAATTTGAATTTTAGATTGGGCGAATATGGATGGAGTCTCACATTTGATTGGGTCATCATGGGTGGAGTCTAAAAGTCCCAGGCTGTCGCATCCTACATAGTAGAAAGTATAAATTCATATTTACTTCTTATAATTTCTTTGATTATTTTTTTCAACTGGATAGGCTGCTTCTTTTATTATTTCGATTTCAATTGGACCGCCTTCTTCTATTTATTAAGTACGTACATTTTTATTTGTCATTTAGAGTTGGGGTCAAAAGTATTTGGTATTTACGTTAACATTAGGTTCTTATGCTGTGTAACGAAAGTTAGGTTACATTGATTTACTTTTTAGTAACGAAAATTGAAGGATACATTTTTGAGAACAAAAGCTAAACTACATAGACGTAATGTTTAATCTAAAGTGGAGGGATTTAGTATGCACATATCGTGAAAAAATGATTCATCAATTTAAAGGATTTCCTATGCCCAATATTAATAAATTTTTCAAAAATTACACAAGATATTATATCATATGTAATTCATTATACGACTACACCATCACACGAAGGTGAAAGAATACAAACTAAATCACTGCACCCGTGTAAGTTGGGAAATACAACTAAATATTTAGTGTTGTACTACAATACATTTAATTAGAAAAGCATAATTCAAGTCCCTTTGGGGATGGGTAAAAGTGGGCGTCTGAAACTGAAATGTCACAAGTTTGAACTCCATGACACGTCTCTATAGGTTGAGTCTGCTACACTTGTACTTGTAAAGTGTAGTTTTTCTACCTTGTATTATTTGCAGGCTATTACACAAAAAATAGAGGTTACTCAATGCACACCGAAAATAATTGGACGGAGGTTACTTAATGCACATAAAAAATAATGGCCATGGATTCCCATTACATTGGAAAAAAAGAAAAAAAGAAAAAGAAAGGCCCAATTCAACACTACAGTACAATAAACACTCCCTATAAATAATTGTGCAAAAACTCGCTCAATTTGATTTGACCAACTCATTCAATTTTGTGTACGTCCTATTGCATTGTCAGACGAATTGAGTAGATTAACGTATTGAATTAATCGTAAATTTTTATTAGCTTATTCAGATCACATTATCACTTTGGGGCTGATTTGAAATTCATAACTTTAACCAAGCATTTTTGTGTATCGACTCGAGATCCGTGGCCTAAATCTACTCCATCCGTCCCGCTCAATTTATTTCACTTTTCTTACATAAATATTCTACTCAATTTATCATATGCTACTAAATAAAAAAAGAATTAATCTTTCAAATTCATTAAAAGTTCTGGGATTTATTTCACTTTCTATCTTTTTATCTTTATTTTTATTCTCCATGTCGAACAGTAAAGTGACAAATTGAAGGAGATAAAGTGTGTATTTCTAAAAAGTGAGAATAGTAAAGAAAGGAAAAGGAAGAGATAATTGAATATATGAAGCGCTAAAAAAACATGAATACCACCCACGAAGAAAAAAGGCTCACCTCTTTACCAAATAATATTTGATTATATATTTTATCGAACGCATATATTTTTGTGTATAAAATACTGTTATGCGATAATTTGGCCATGATGAAACATTAAACGGTTTCCCTATAAGATTTAAAAACATTATAATATCAATAAATCCTGGTGCTAGTTGTCGCGTATCCCAATTGTAATAATAAATACATTACACCACATGAATTATACGTCTAACTGCAAATAAAAAAATCACTAATTCTCTACAAAAATAAAATGTCTACTTGTAAGAAGAGTACAAGGCATCAACAATTTATTAAGAAAATCACATGCTCTTCACTTAATATGAAACCACTGAATCTTCAAAACTGACAGCGACTTATCCCAAGTCCCATAATTTTATTAAAGAAAAAAAAGTTGATTTTTAATAATTTCAGACAGCAGCAACACAAAGGGAGTGGGGGAAAAACAAATTCAAGATTCCCTGATTTTGTCCATATTTGGGGCATACTTCTCTAATTGATTTATTTTTTTGCATCTTAATCCAAATATTAATTTTGTCATTTTACCAAGATTCTGCCTCCAATCAAGCTAAGATGACATTTTTTTCCATGTATCAGATGAGCATTGGAAATCTTTGATAGTTGTTGTAAAAACGTAATGTATTTATAAGGTACAAATAATGTTCTCATATAGTGCACAATAATATTTTTATAAAGAAAATATTTCTTTATATATATACAATGCATTTTTTTTTTCTGGGGACAGACGTAAATCAAACGAGCTAGGAAACGTTTATATATGATCAACTTCGTAGCTATTAGCTATATATATTTATATATGTTTGTCATTTGTTAGTGACACTGGCACAGGTGGTCGGTCATGAATGACTGCATTAAACATTTTAACTTGATTAAAGAGATTAAAATTAATAGAGTTTTGGCCTTTGCACTGATAAAGAAGAGCCCACATGCATGCTTTTGTTTTCACTCAAAGGACATGGGGCCACTTTTCTTCATCATGATTTAATCTTTGTAGCTACTTATTTTTGTTGGACTATCCCATCTTACAATTACAGAGAAATTAATGTTTACAAAGTATATAATTATAACTTCCAAAGACGAAATCAATAGACAATTATGTTCTAAGGATGATATGATGATAAAAGAATCATATGATCGCTCGAAAATAAGCTCACATTATACTATTAACCATACGTACGTACAACATAAAGTAATGATCAATATCATAAATAAGGATTAATTTTCAAAAATAACACCAGTACCATAATTTGTAATTTTCACAGTGTATCAAAATGGTATACTTACAACACCACATGCATTTTACTTTGTTGCAATTACAATATCCACAACTTTAAGGAATTTTGTCTTAACTATGCGTACCACTAGATTCTCGTGTAGTTTCATTGTTGAAAAAGCTGAGAATTTGAAATTGTAAAAATTCAAAATGTAATATATATAGTAATCACAGCTATCTAAAGCCCTGATAAACAATTGTAAATCCAAGCAAAAACGTTGTGCTATTTCCAAAAAAAAAGAAGACAATATGAGCTTGAGAAAAAAATAAATATATTAAGAACTAGAGTCTATACTACTACTATAACTTAATGTCACTAGAATAGGAGGTGCATGAAGGATGACAATCAGTAAATGAAAAATGAAATGCATTTATTTCTTGTTCATTTATGAAAAATAAAATAATATCATCAAGTTTGGTGATAGAGACTATCAGTATTTCTAACTTGTTTAATTGGTTATTGCTCAATATAATTGGACCAGAATAGGGGACCAGTAACATGATTTTAAGATAGAGATATTGATAGATTGGACCTCAAAAAAATTTGTATATACTTTACATTTGACATTTCTAACAGCACTTTATATTTAGATATACATATAACAACTGAATATTCTATATTTATTTTACTTCCTAGCTATATACTATGTTCTAATCTAGCATTCCATTTTACTATACATATGTAACACAACAGTCAAATACAGTATAACGAAATACGAAGAAAGAGACAAGCTTAAACTAGGGTAATTACCTAGATGGATATTCTTTTACTCTTGAAAATGCTAAGCAGATAGAAATTAATTCTTGAAAGGTGTTGCAGTTTATCAGAAAAATAGAGACAGCTTTTTCTGTAAGGGTTCAGAAAAAAATTTAGAGTCTTTAGCAATATATGTTGACAGATCAAAATTTCGAAAATAAAGGTGGATTGCTTTTCCTGGGCCACCAGAATTTTTCAGCTTAAGAGAATTTTGCAATAAAAAGGTAAGCATTATGTATATATGATTTGAAGATGGAATTATCCCCTCCAATATATGCATTCTGACGCTAAAAGGCAATAATATATATGGACAAGAAGAAAAATACTAAAATATTTATTATAGTGTAAAAAGATAAGGCAAGGGCACAACTGAATTAATTATTGAAGACAAATAGGGGACCAACTGTTATGTCATCCCAACTGATGATAAATAAATTGTTACACATTTACAAATGTTTTTTTTTTTTTTTTCGCCGACTTAATTAATGTACCGCAAACGTTGTTGAAAACGATGGTAATTAAAACTAAATTATAAGATGAAATTTATATTACCATTTTTTTCCCTCTGTCATTCGAAAAAGAAGAAATTGTAATAATCACAACTGGCGCGAGATCTTGCGCTTGCCGTGGGAAAATGGAGTTTTCCGGCGAGAATTTTCCGGCGCGGCGGTCATGAGGGAGACGAGGAGATCGGCGAAAGCTCCGACAATGAATTTGTGGTTGGTTTTGGGGTTGAGAGAGAGATAGCACATTAGGAGCTCATGCAGATAATCCCAATTCTGCTGCACGTCGTGGATGTCACGCGCCTCCACCATTTCTTGCATGGAGCGGCGGAAGTCCGTGAAGGGGTCGGGGGAGTAGGTGGGGACGGCGACGGTGCCGCCGCATACGGCGTCGCTCTCCGGCTGGAGGCCGAGGGAAGCCGACGATGACGTGGAGGCGATGGAGGAGGAGGATGAGTCGATGATGGAGTTGGAGCGGCCGGGGGAGGAGAAGAAGAAGCGGCGGGAGGCGAAGACGGTGGCGATGTCGGGGGTGGAGGCGGCGTCGGAGTCGGAGTCGGAATCGGAGGAGGAGGAGCGGCGGCGGTCGGAGGCGGCGTTGAAGGCCTCGTAGAGGGAGTTGAAGTTTTTGAATAGATGGGAGAAGGGACGGCTGTGATTTTGTGGGAGACTGTGCTCCGGCGATTTGATCTTCGTGAAGCAGAAATTTAGGTTTCTGGACATGATTTCTTTAGTTTTAATTACTAGTAATTTCTACAAGAATTTTGGTACTCGGAGAAGAGAGAGAGAGAGAGAGAGAGAGTGTGAAGCTAGGTAGTGTATTAATAATTAATGTTACTGTTGAACGTTGAGACGATGGCTCAAGTGTATTTATGCATGTGGTAGTCTAAATTGAAAGAAAGTACCATAAATCATAGTAATGGAATGGAATGAGGTGACATCTTTTTTTTTTATACTTTACTTGCTCAATGTTCAACACTATAGTATTCAACATTCAACAACGATTCTCTTTTTTCTTTGTTTTTTCCACTCCAGGGATCAAACTCGCCAAACGATACTCACTCTGAATTCATTATTCATCAAATATGAATATTTGTAGTTTACTTACTTTGAAAAGATAATAACAATTGGAATATTTATTTATAAGTTGATAATTTAAATTAGTTTATAGCTTGAAAATTTCATTTGAATCTGAACGGATATATGCATATCGAATTTGAAAAAGTTATGATCTGAATTCAGAAGACCTACGTGAGAGAGATTTCAAATGATTCGTGAGAAAGTAGCAAACTGATCATAAATTATTTATAAAGAAAATTTTAATACAAAAAATGAAAATGAAAATTTTAAATTGACTTATCAATTTGCAATTTATTATTTCATTCCTAAATATATAATTAAAATTCTTCTTCACTTTTATTAATTCAATTATCTCTTACAAATCATGTTCATCTTCAATCTCTCTTTTTTGTTTTTTTATAGAGAATATCATGTGATATAGCCAATATGAGCATTGAAATATAAATTATAGCTCACCCTCTTCATAAATATAAATTATGACCATTTTTTTGAACTTAGGACCTAAATACCCTTTTTCCCTCTTTTATTTGTGATCCATCACTTCTTGACTTATTTTATTGACACTTAATTCCCTTTTCAAATTTTTTCTTTCTTTTTTTTGTTTTTTTTAATTTTCCAGTTTTTTTTCTTTTTTTCTGTTTTTTTTTTCTTATTTTCCAGATTTCTTTTTTTTTCATTTTTTTCGTATTTTCCAGATTTCTTTTTCTTTTTTTCTGTTTTATTTTTTATTTTTCAGATTTCTTTTTTATCTTATTTTCCAGATTTTTTTTCTTTTTTTTCTGTTTTTTTTTATTTTTCAGATTTTTTTTTATTTTTTCCAATTTTTTTTATTTTTCAGATTTTTTTTCTTCTTTTTTTCTGTTTTTTTTATTTTTCAGATTTTTTTTAAATTTCCAATTTTTTGTTTGCCTCTTCGTTTTTTTGTTTGCCGCTTCCTCTTCGGTCAAGATTCGAGCGAGGGGAGCCGAAGGCCTCGGAGCGAGCCGAAGAAATCTAAATTGTTGCCCGACGATTATCTTTATATTAGTAATCGGAGCGAAAGCGGAGCCGTACAATCGGAGCCGAAGGCGGAGCCGCAAAATCGGCGCAATATAACATGGAATAATTGGAATGTTTGTCCCAAGAGTACCATGTCATAACTTGGAACATCTGGAACTAATTCGACAATTCGTCCCAATTGTACCAAATCTGGAACAATTGGCACTAATAAGGCTAAATTTGTACCAGAAGTACTAGAACAGTTGGTACTAATATGACTAAATTTGTACCAGAAGTACCAACTGCCTCATACCCGGCCCGACCCGACCCGCGCCTGCCCGCATCCGACCCGACCCGTTCCACGTTTCATTAAGGGTATTTTCGACCCAAATTGAAAAAAATAGCCAAAATTTATATTTTTCAAGGAGGTGGGTCAAAATTTATATTTTAATGGTCATTATGACTATTTCAAAATATGTCTCTTTTTTATACATTCATTTCATTTACTGTATCGTACTAATAATCAATTTGCAACCTAAAATGCTTGTATTAGTTTTTTTCTCTCAATCTTCTCAAAAAAGAAAGGGCATGTCTCCCCTACGACCTGCCGCATTTCACATGCGACCGGGTCGGGTTGGGTCGATCCGGTCAACTCGGGTCTGACCCGGTCATTTTTTCTAATTTCACTTTTTTTTTGTCTCCGCCTTCGGCTCCGATTTTACGGCTCCGCATTCAATCTCATTACAAATATAAGGATAATCAGCGGGCAACATTTTCGACTTTTTCGTCTCGCTCCGAGGTTTTCGGCTCCCCGCGCTCGAATCTTGACCAAAGAAGAAGCGGCAAACAAAAAACCGAAGCGGCAAACAAAAGAAAATGTGAAAAAAAAGTAGAATTTAAAAATAAAATAAAAATAAAAGCTGAAAAGAAAAATAGAAAAAAGGTAAAGGCAGATAGGAAAAAGAAAAAGAAAAAAAAAAGGCGCGTGCATCCCACGCGCCGCACGTGGGTGAGGCGCGTGCACCCCACGCGCGGTCGCATGGGATGCGACGCGTTGCATATGAGTTTTCGCGAAAAAGAAATATCTCTGAGTCATAAATTAAGAGTACTTTTGATATTCTAATTTAAAAATTAAAATTAAAATGGAGAGTTCACTCCAAGGTCAGTTTTAGTCGTTTAATTTGTTTGTATTGATATTTTTTATATTCCTTTTCTTTGAGGGAATTGTTTTTATTATATTCCAAACTATATAATGAGTACTTAGATTATGGAATTTTATAACTGAAATATCAGTCAAAGAAAGAAAACTCAGAATCATATTAAAGGACGTCCCATTTGAATATAACAACCAAATCCCACTTTTTCATCTGGTTGAATGTTTCGAGATCTCAACTAGATGGATCTTTAAGCTAGCTTTAAAACGAAGAAATGTGATACACTAGTATTATTTATATTTACGTAAAGAAGAAAAGAAAAAAGAGTTCACGCAAGACATGTTCTGCTAAAAAAGGGATGTGGCAACCAAACTCAGAACCGTATCATCAAAAGCTCACATGGTGGGGATGTCACACTTCCTCTCACCTACCATTTCTCTATCTCTCTCACCATTTATATTAATATTCAAGGCTCAAATGGTTTATTACCTTTAAAGAAACATTTATATTGATATTCAAGGCTTAATTTTCTTATTTGCTTTAAACAAACTTGGTTTGACATGGAGTATTACATGTGGCGTATTAAAGGTTAATTAGTGGAATAAAAATACATTTTTCTACTTATTTTTGGACAATACCCCATAGTAAAATATTCTTGCCTCATCTTTACTTTCTAAACTTGTTTACATAAAAACTTCACCGGTCCACCATTAATTCAATCAATTAATATCTTACTGATCTTAATGTGTGACATTTTCTCTACTTACAACAAACAAACTATTTTTTCTCTATTCACAACTAACTCAATAATTATTTCCTTAATTATCGTGTCACTCCTTTCTAATAAGATATATTGGGATATGAAGTAGTAACATTTAGTCTTTTTTTTTTAATTTAAAATTTGGTTCCTGTATATGATAAATTTTTGTATTTTGCGATAACTAATTAGATCCTTCATTTTTAGGTAATTTTTTCACTTCTTTTCGTTAAATTCCTCAGTAACTAACTCGTGCTTTTTTATTTTGTAGGACTTTTTTTGGTAGCATTTCCTTTCTAGCTATTTCTTAGTTAATAATTTACTATTATGGTTGATTATTTCATAATTAGCTAGGTTATGTAATTTTGTAACTTTCAATTTTTTAATTGTAAATATTAATTAGGAAACATTAATATTTGGAGGAGAAGGGTTTTAATAACTGAATTGTGCTTCTTTGTCATATCATTATATTACTAAAAGGTAATGATTCTTGCTTTGAAAAAATCCTACGTGTCACCCCTTATATTCCTCTATTCATATTTATCTAAATTCTTAAATTTTTGAATTTTTAAATGTAAAATAATAGATTTTAAATATCTATACTAAAATCTTGTGTCCCACATCGGTTTCTCAACGACACTTCACCTATTGAAAGGCCTATAAATATCTAGAATCAATATGTATTTTCTCATCTTTGTATTCCCCTGAGCCTTATACAGGGGTCATCCTATAATATAAGAGATGATTTGCTCCATCAGTTTTATTTGGCCAATTTATTTATTAATCGGCCGAATAAATAACTATATTTTATAATTTAATTTAATTTAATTCGATCAATTTATTAATTGGCCGAATAGATAATTATTTTTTGTAGGAGTTTTATTTGGCCAATTTATTTATTAATCAACTGAATAAATAACAACTTCATTTTTATAGTTTAATTTAATTCGGTCAATTTATTAATTGACCTAATAGATAATTATTTTTATTAGGGAACCAATTTATTAGTTGACAGAATAAATGGTTCCAAAATAGTTTGAATAATTTATTGGTTAACCGAATTAAATTTGGAAATAGTCTAATTTTTTTTATTTAATTTGATAAAAAAATAAGTAATTTTTAATTTGTCAATTAATTAGGTAGACGAGCCAATTTCTATCTGACGGGTACCTCAACTCGGGATCCCACATGACACATTTTCATTCTTTTTTCTTATTAATTTCAAAATTTTCATTTTATTCATTTTTTCATGTATTTTCTAAAATCTAGAATCATCATAAATTATGCATTTATAAATCAAAATCGTGGTCAACGGGCTAATTCTGATCCGGAACTGTGACGGTAGACGATTTAATTCCCAATCGACGGTTACCTCAACTCGAGAAATTTTTCATATTATGCTTTTTTTTCCCATGTATTTTCTAAAATTTATAATCGTCATTCATGAAATAAATTTTACGTTATTTGTAGTTGAGTTTCCAACTTTGCATAATCTGTAATTTTAATTAACGAATTTTACTATACGATTAAGGACGATAGTGAATAGTACAATCATTATTTTTATTAAATTTTTGGATCTATATAAATTCTAAACAACTTTTATAAATTACGCATTTATAAAT